>OY755251.1:61708969-63093607 GCA_963576725.1 Azorinus chamasolen | reverse complement strand
GAAACGAACAACTCTTATTTTTGCTGACATCAGGACTCATGCTTATAAAGCTTTTAGTTGAGATTTGAGCCTTTGGCTCAAATCTGACCAATCAAAAACTTGAGAACGATCTCAGACTCAACTAAAAGTTTTATAAGCATGGACCCTGATCTCTAATTATATTACGACATGACAAGGAAAACATGACGTCGTCACAGAGCAAATGTGACGTCGTCTCAGAGCAATTTCGAAAGAGGAATTCAAACTTCACTTGTAAACATTTGACTTTAAACGGTTACACGTTGTACTGAGAAGTTGATAGTGTCAAATTGAGGAACATACGAGGAACAGTTTTTACGTTTATTGTCGATTATTTGGTCGTAATCCGTTCAGAATTAATGGAGTAAGGACGATATGAAATTTCGAATCGACGCTAAAAATAAAAACAAAACGAATGACGTCACGCGTCAAATTTGAATTCTGTATTCTCCGTGGAAGCCGCCGAATACGGTTCTGTACACACCGGCAGTTTTTGGCAAACTGACCAATCAAATTCAAAGGATTTACTCTGACTGGTAATAAATTCGTTACGCGATAATTTGGCGGGGTGTACGGGCTGGTATGACCGGGTTAGACCACGTATTTCCTTCGGCTAAAGCCTCAGGAAATACGGGATCTAACCCGGTCATACTAGCCCGTACACCCCGCCAAATAACCGTGTAACTAATAGTGTGCAGTTTTGGGTTTAATGCGGATTAATTGCAAGTTTAGGTATAACGTATATTTGCTTTGTAAATTGTGGCCCAATTAAGAGTAACAATCCTATAGATCTACATTACGGTGTATAAATGAATGTTTTAGTTGATTATCGACTTGAAACCAGTCACAAGGTCAGAAAGACCGAGTCTATTGCACCGTAATACGGTGACGCCAAGGAGTTCGTCTATTGGAACGTATGCACATAATAATCACATTTTCATGAAAATCACACGCACCTAATTTTCTGTCCAATATTTACAGAATGTCTATTTATTTAAATTTAAAGAAACCCAGCTATATGTTAAGACCTTCGTTTAGGTTTGAAGTAGTGATTAATTAAATTGATGTACGTTATTGTATAACATGTGACCAATATCTTTCTGTGAGGCTGCAGTGGGGTGGGGGGAGCAGATGGGCGGGTAGGGGGTGGGGTAGCACACGACAAACACCTGTCGGACGTGTGCGAATGATGAACGGAGAGTAAATTACACTCTGCAGACCTTCAGACACTGTTTTCAATGTAACACATATGGCATGTTCATTTAGAAATGTTCCGGGTGTTTAACTTGCAACATAGTAAATAGGTTTGGTGGAATAATCGCGTTTAATATTCTCTGATGTTGACGAAGGCTCACCTTCTTTTCGATAACATTGTCATAAAGATCCCGCGCTTTTACCTTCTAAATGATAGTTTCTTCGTCTCAAACTGCACATATTATTCCGAAAATATATTTTGTAATTGCAGATAAGATTCTAAATATGAATGCCTGTTCTATATGCTCAGATAGATGTAAACAATTTACCGAAAATTGTATGGTCAGCTCAAGACAAAATGTACGGTCAGCTGTGCGAGCGAATGAAAATGTCTGTACGGTCAACTCATAAGTTCAAGAGCTTTTATTTCTTTCTTTTGCAGTGAAACTACGTATAGTTGCTATTACTGCGACCAAGTATTTTACATATTCACAGAAGTGGCAAGAACCATAAAACAGAAACTCTTCATGTCAAAATACAGCAATTGGAACATAACAAGAGCAAACAGTACACACATAACTTCTCGATTATCCAGTCTGAATTAGAGAAAGAAAAACATAGTGATTCCAGACAACCAAACATTAACAGTAAAAGTTTCTGTAAGACCAATAATATCTCCAAGCCCAGTAAAATCAAAGAAAAGGATAAAGCCTTACTCAACTCCCAAAATACTAGAATTCAAATATACAGAAGCAAATAACGACAGCGATGATGCTGACGAAGAGGACGATTTGGATACATCGTTTGCAATCATTCCGTTGCATGATCCACTGGCAAACTACTCGGACTCGGAAAAAAGAATGTCAATGAGAAGCAAAAAAATGGACAGCGATACGATTGAAACACTAATGAATTTGTTATCAATGGTTGTAGAGAATCTGAAAGATTGCGGACATTTAGAAAGCTATATTAAATTTAACAAATTGGTTGCAGACGCAGAATGCCTTTGACAAATATTGCATATTTACTTTTTCTTGACGTTGTCGAGTGGTACTCGCTGGAAGATACAAGAATGATGCGGTATTCAGACAATATCAAGTGGTTCTGGAAAATTGGAATGAAACTGTTCAAAGAAAAATTTCTCGGGTTCATGTCAGGAATGAAACATAAAGGACAGTGTGTTGAAAGCAATTTGACCCTGTATTGCCATCTATCGATTTTGCAGAACCTAACAGAACTTGTCTTAATTATATCCCATTATTACAAACAAAAATGAGTGGCACAGCTGAAGGAGGAAAACACTTCCTCTAATTGTGAAGGTTGTGACACATGTTTCATTTATTCTACACAACACAAAAAACCGTGTTGATTGAATGTGTGGCGTAAGCAGACTGGATGCAGTGGAGATGTTTGGGACTGACATGCGCGGATCTAAAGATTGATGTGGTGTCCGGTCCTCCTGTAGTGGACCCCGCCCCCACCCCCACCCCCACACACCCTATTTAAAATCTTTGAATTTGACCTACATACCGAAAAGTGCATGTCTCCACATTAAAGAAATAACACAAAACGTTCGGAACTGACAGACCACGGCTGCTAGACCAAACTTTTCGAACTCACTCACCCTTGAGAAACACTACTGGATCCGCGCATGCAATTTGCGGAACTATTCTTGAATACATTTATGCTGACTACACTACAGACCGTATGACCTTAACCCTTTGGTCTTCTATGAAAATGACGTCTACTTCAATTCCGAACTGTAACAGTTTTCACTAGCTTCCGATTCGTTCAAGCTTTTGCGATACTATTGACAGAGTGTCAAACAGCTTGGATCCTGGTGATACACCGAGTTACTTGGCGTCTCATCTGGGTCCAAGCTATTTGCGGATGCCGGCTAGGTCGTGCCAGTTACGACTCATTTAGTAGGCAAAGGTTGTCTAGCTGTTCAAAATGACAGGAAGTGGAATTCAATTATGAAACAGGTCTATTTCTATTAAAATTAAAAGAACGACAACAATTAGTTTTTATAGAAAGTTTATACTTTTTCAATTTCTCACACAAATATAAAGTTAACCTTGGGAGCTTTCATCCATGTTCTATGGACGTCATCACCCAGTTGATCTGGGGATCTGTGATCTGTGACTGGGGATCTGTGATCTGTGACTGGGGATTAGGCTTAACACTACTCGAGGGCATGGTGATGTTAAAGCCTTGTTTCAGATATGCGGTAACTGAAACGTCCCCCGTCCCAGTTCAGCACTGGTCTGGGTGTTCTGATGCATATCGCCTCTTTTATGACCGGGACCCCTCTTGGTTTGAACGGGGACGGGGGTGGGGTAAAAGAGGCGATGTACATCAGAACGCTCAAACCAGTGCTGAAAAGGGACGGGGCAGTTTCCAGTTACTGCACAACTGGGACAAAGTGGCGTTAAACCTAATCCCCAGTCACTGTGAAAAGATCAGTTGGCTAATGAAGTACATGGGTGAGAGCTCCCAATGTTAGCTTTATATTTGTGTGAGAAATTGAAAAGTATAAACTTTCTATAATGTCTACTACCACACAGTTCAACTTCCATTAGAACAACTCAGAGGTTTCTTTACTCCTTAATGCCATCATTAGCTCATTATCTTCTAGAATATTTAACCCAAATCGGTCAACCCATTTAGACTAAAGAACGTTTATGCACACGGTTGTTGCCGTTTTTGATTTGTCGTTCATTCTTATGCGTCCTGTAAGACAACATGCTTCTGGAACCTGATGCGACGCAAAGTTACTCGGGGTATCATATGGTTCAAAACTGTTTGCAAATGAAATCAAACATGCGTCACTAGTACATAATGAGTTAAGGGACCTTTTTCAACTGGGAACACGCACAGAGTAAGTTCTTATTTTGAGCGGATCGTACACACATGCTCAAAGCTGATGGTATAGCGTAGGAAGTGTACTTAACCCTTTCGGCGCCAAATTTCTAATTGTTGTCTGCTATCCATTTTTTGTTAAATCATTCAGTACAATAAGGAAATGAGATAAATCAATGCCACCTTCTGATATAGAAATAGAGACAAAAAGTGAAGTCGCCGCCTTGAAAAGGGACTGCACTATTTGTTGTGGTGCGTTATATGGGACATCGGCGGTGAAAGGGTTAAACGGCTGTACAGAACAACATCTATTTTGCCAATTCAAAATGCAAAATATGATAATACTTCCGATAATCACAATAATGTTATTACACCATACCAACTGATGATGCTCCGAAAAGCGTATTTTATTCGATAAAGTAACAGAAAAGTGTGTAGAAGGCGTATAAAATGCGAAGTTTTGGTGATAGCCGGATGCATTTCGAGTGAGCCACTAGTTCATTTGGGAAGAAAATTAAAAGAAACTCATGGCATATACCTGTTGCTTGTTTTGGTCGCACCGCTTCGATACTCAATAACGACCAGTTCAGTGCTCAAATAACCGGTACAGGCGCATCTACAAAACAGGACTGACACAGTACTTACCATCTACAGATCTCTTTACTTAGCAATTCGGAGTCAACATGACTGGCTTACCTAAAGCAGGTATCTAGGTACCTCATATAGAAATAAGGTGTATAATACAATTCTGGGTCTACATGGCTGGCACAACTATTACCTAAACCTTAAGAAAAGAACAAACAAGATACAAGGTATGCCGGACCCATAACAATACACTACAATAACTATATTATATACAGAATGTTGTTCTTTAAAATGGATTTACAAATCTGAATTAAGTTAAAAACATATATTATTATATGCATTGATGAATAATGTAAACAAGATACCTATTCAAAATACCTAAGAGATTTTAGGAACATTATACAATACTCAAGCAGCAATGAAATCAAACTTTGGGAATTACCTCTCTTTTCCCTCATTACATTTCAATTGAAAACTGACTGCCACTGGGGCGGGGCAATTTTGACACCAGGGGCATAATTTATATAAGTTTTGTAGAAGACCTGAACATGATGCTGTGTGCCAAATATGAAAGCTGAGAACCTTCAAGTTTCAGGGGAGAAGCTTTTCAAAGTTTTCACTATATGTTTCTATAGAAAACTGGCACCCCTGGGGCGGGGTCAATATGGACCCAATGGGCATAATTAATATAGATTATGTAGAGGAGCTGAACATGATGCTATGTGCCAAATATGACAGCTAAGAACATTCCAGTTTCATAGGAGAAGATTTTCAAAGTTTTCACTATAATATGTTTCTATAGAAAACAAGTCACCCCTGGGACGGGGCCAATTGTGACCCAGGGGCATAATTTGTAAATCTTTTGTAGAGCACCTACAGGTGATGCTATGTGCCAAAGATGAAAGCTAAGAAACCCTATAGCTTCAGAGGAGAAGATTTTGAAAGGTTCAAGTTGTTGACGACGCACGACCCACGCCGACGGACATCGGGCAATCACAAAAGCTCACTCTGAGCACGTTGTGCTCTGGTGAGGTGAAAGGTCTTAGGTTGGGTATTGTCATTAGGACATCACTCAACATCCTGACACTTGCACATGAACCAAAATTTTCTAATCAAGTATTCATAGTGGGAGTAGAATTGCTAAATTCAATATACTTAAAACGTTAATGTGTAGCTTTGAATAAATAAGTTTAAACTACGTTTTTGCCTGCTTTTTAACTGCGTTTACTAAACACCATTTGCATGTTTATCTTACCTTTTGATTGCGAAATATTTTCCTCTGCATCAAACCTAGCTACATGCAGGCGTATTTACCAACTTTGTTCATGTTTTCTGTACATATTTTTGTTGTATCCGTGTATGATTTTCACACATTCTATGTACCATTTTGTACCTTTACATGTTTTTCATTCATTCATCAAATTCCATTTCTTTCATAAATTGCTTTTATATTAACCATACCAAAGAAAATATCGAAAGTATTATATAAAATGTTCTTTAAACCATTGTATTTTAAAGTTGTATAAATTTTAATTAGATGTGGTATGTCATCACAATTGTCAACACCAAGATCACATTCAATGATCTGTTGCATACATGTAATTACTGTACACGAACTCCACTGAAAACATCTTTACAAAATAACTTATTTTGTGTTTTGTCAGGTTGCACTTTTAAAAGAGCAGTTATGAATCTCATGGCCACCTTTGTTTGGTTTATGTTGTATAATAATGTTTGTGTGATTTACGTACTTGTAATATCTTTTTCGATTTTGTTAATGCTGAAATAAGGTACTTGAACTTTTATGCATACTTATTGAGGTGCCAGTTTGGAAAGACCAAACCAACTCTGCAAACAGTGTAATTATGTATCTCCCCATATAGGGGGAAACATGTTGTTTTCGGCGTGGTTGTCCGTCCATTTGTCTGTCTGTCTGTCCGTATGTCTATCCGTCACAAGTCGTGTCCGTCCGTTCTGTATCCCAAAGACCAACCAGAGGATTTTTAAATAACTTTGCACAAATGGTCACCACATCGAGGCGACATGCAGAACCCATGACTCAAATACGCCGGCTCAAGATCAAGGTCACCCTTGAACATCAAAGGTCAAACCTGTAACATTTCGTGTCCACTCTGCAAGTCCTACATTTGTATATCCAGTGAAGGATTTTCGTTTTGCTCAAATGTTCAGATCATAGATTAGAGTACAAGTTCTATGTCCAGTAAAGGATTTTCTTTAAGCTTTACTCAAATGTTTAGATCATAGAGGCAATCTGCACAGAGCCCATGCCGTCGCTGCACCTGCTCAAGGGCAAGGTCACGCGTGACAAATTCAAGGTCATGGTTGAACGTCAAAGACTTAGGTTCGAAATATGTTCGAAATTAGCTTGACAGACTTTTTAGTATAGGTGGGGAGGACATATGCCTTCTTTTGTATTCTGTGTTGTTTTTTATCAAGAACATCCATCTAGTTAACATTGTGTCTAGTGTCTATATATGTACATGTACATATTTTTCTTATTTTTGTTAATTTTTAAATGAAAAAAGGTCAAGCAGGAAAAGACACACATAAAACGCAACCAACACCAAAACACCAATAGAAAGTTTGGGGTAGTCATCATTTTCAATGCATTATTAACCCTTCCCTCCATGAATACTCATGTAAAAAATAATGATGTCACGAATATTAAATATATTAATTTGCTATAATAGCACAGGGACACAGACATGTTTGGTTATGGCAGAAACTGTAGAATCATACCTATATTATATTAGAGGAAAACAGAGCAGACCCTGGGTCCATGCTTATAAAACTTTTAGTTGAGTCTGAGTTCGTTCTCAAGTTTTTGATTGGTCAGATTTGAGCCAAAGGCTCAAATCTGACCAATCAAAAGCTTGAGAACTCAAATCTGACCAATCAAAATCCTGCGTATTCATGGAGTAAATGGTTAAACAAGCGAACAATGTGGAAACCGCAGTAAAGCCGGATTTTTTCAACTGAAAGACCTTCACGCAAGCTTTCTGCATACGAAATATAAATTGTCTAGCATATGTAGTTCAGGAGTTATGAAATTTTTAATGACAGCCAAGTTTTCAAAATAATGAACTTGCCATTGACCTGATTTCAGGTATCTTTATGTCATCTGTAAGGTCATTACCAAAGCTATCTGAATACCAAAGATGAATTGCCTAGCGTTAGTGGATAAGAAGTTATATCAAAATGTTAAAGTTTATTAAAAACAACAAAGTTTTCAAAATAGTGACATTGACCTTGACCCAATTTAATGTATCATTGTATCAAATGAAAGGCTTTCACCTAAGCTATCTCCATAATATATATGAATTGTCTAGCATATGTGGTTCAGAAGTCAGGACAAAATGTTGAAGTTTTTTCAGTGATGGCCATCTTGTCAGTCACTGAGAAATATTTAAAAACAAACTATAGATTCATACGAGTGCCATTTGCCATTGTAGATCCTGTTCGTTTTATGTTTTATCTCAGTGACACGAGCCATTTGTGACTTTTCTGAATTGGCGTCGTGTTAATCTTCAATATGTCTTATTTTTCAAGTCCAGTAAATGCATATCGCCATACCACATGGGAGACTAATCCGTATCTATGTTTTATAGCACCGTCTACTGTTGTGTCCCTTTTGACCTTGGAGTAAACTCTTATATGCGTAATTAAGGCATACCTATGGTTGGTTGTGTTCGTTAACGTCTGTTAAAGGCGTTTAGCAATGGGAGTAAACGGCTAACATTTCCCTCATATAGAAGACTTTTGGCACTTTTTGAAACAGAGTAGACTCAGATCAGACAGCTCATTTAGGATACACTATATATCTGATTCTGAAGTTCCTTTCACAACCAACAGTAAGCTTGTTAATGTGTAATTACATGTATATAAATTCAGACCATGAATATCCATGCAGTAATAAATTCTTGAATTAATATTCATAAGTGAATAGGTTAAATTGGTTTTCCCGTTAATTTAATAGTGTTTTAGCCGCTTTGCTAGCCTTGCCAATAATATACTGGTTATTTAATACAAATGAACCCGTGTAATTGAACACAACGCCTAAGTAATTGAAATCGTTTACGATTTCTAGAGGCTCGTTATTATAGAACCAACGTTCATCTTTCTTAACTGGCCCTCTTTTACGAAAAACAACCACTTTCGTTTTACTTGTATTAAAATCAAGGCCCCAATAATTGCAGTATTCGTAAAGCTTATCCAAGCTATCCTGTAAATCTTGAGCTGAATTTCCTATTAGGATCATATCATCAGCAAACAAAAGAATTATTATACAGATATCATAAAAAGATAACCCCGATGTGTTATTATTCTGTAAAAATAGTTCTAAATCCTCTAAGAATAGAGCAAACATTGCCGGGAATTATTCAGTCCCTGACGCAATCCAACTGATATATTGAAGAAGTCAGAGTAAGAGTTACAGTGTTTGACACACGATTTTACCACAGAATACATAGCTTTGAACATGATAAGAATCTTACTGTCTAGACCCATGTTATAGAGTTTAAACCATAATGCATTGCGGTAAACAGAATCAAACGCCTTCTTTAGGTCGACGAACGCACACGGTAATCTTAAGTTTTGAGTTAATACGTTCTCAATTAAATTGTGTAAAACGAATATTGCGTCAACTGTACTACAACCTTTTCTGAAGCCAAATTGGGCGTCCGATAGAAAGTTGTGATCGCTGAACCATTTTTCAACCCGTGTCGTAAGTATGCCCGTGAAAAGTTTCCCGAGATTGCTCAGTAACGTAATTCCTCTGTAATTATTAGGTGTATTCTTATCACTCTTTTTATGTATTGGTACAATAAAACCTTGTGCCCAAATTTCAGGAAAATATCCAGAATTAAAAATTTTGTTAAACATATCAGTTATATGACCGCCTAGGATATCTAATGACTCTATAAAATACTCATTCAGTAGATTATCACTTGGACATGGGGATTTATTTCTTTTAAGTCGTTTGATAGCGGCAATTACCTCATCTTGTGAAATGGGAATATTAAGTTCATCAAACGTTGGGTCGTTTATATTAAAATCGCTGTTGTTATTAAAATGTTCCACATTTTCAATGCTCGTAGTCCTAATATCACTGAACAACTCAGAAAAATATGTCTGGAATTCTTCTACAGTGATATCGCACCCAGATTGTTTGTTATTCTTTTTAAAATGTCTCCAAAAATCACGGGGTTTATGTTTCCTAAGTTCGCAGAGCTCCGCCGCCTGTTTAATCTTGTATACACGCTTTTTTTTGCGAACAGTATACTTAAACTGCTGTTTTTTGTTACATAGTAATATTCTATTTGTTGGCGATTTACAACTATTAAACTGGTGCATTGCACATTTATAAGCTTTTTTAAGTTCGATACATTCTCTATCAAACCATGCAGACTCATTTTTATGTGTTAGAGAATCAAACTTATTATATTCACGCTTAAATAATGGTTCTGCTGTATCACAAACAATTGTGGTAAAATCATTTATCAGACGATCTATTTGGTCATGCTCGACCGAACTTGTATTTAAAATAAGATTGTTCAAGGCAGGTAACTTCCCTATAAGTCCACGCCTAAATGTGACACTTAAGACAAATGTACAGTAAAACCTCTATAAGGCGACCACCAAACACAGTTCTAGTTCTCCACCTGAAAGGCAGAGTGTAGCTTCAGCTATTACTCCATGAATATTCATGTAAGAAATAATGACATCATGAATATTAATCAGATCAAATGTTATAAAAGTACATGAATACAGGAAGTGTTCGCCATGGCAGAAAATGTAAAATCATATCTATATACAGTAAAACCTCTCTATAACGACCACTAAATTACAGTAAAACCTCTCTATGGCAGAAAATGTAATATCATACCTATATACAGTAAAACCTCTCTATAACGACCACTGAATTACAGTAAAACCTCTCTATAACGACAACTAAATTACAGAAAACCCTCTCTATAACGACCACTAAATTACAGAAAAACCTCTCTATAACGACCACTAAATTACAGTAAAACCTCTCTATAACGGCCACTGAATTACAGTTAAACCTCTCTATAACGACCACTGAATTACAGTAAAAACCTCTCTATAACGACCACTGAATTACAGTTAAACCTCTCTATAACGACCACTAAATTACAGAAAAACCTCTCTATAACGACCACTAAATTACAGTAAAACCTCTCTATAACGACCACTAAATTACAGAAAAACCTCTCTATAACGACCACTAAATTACAGTAAAACCTTTCTATAACGGCCACTGAATTACAGTTAAACCTCTCTATAAGGACCACTGAATTACAGTAAAAACCTCTCTATAACGACCACTGAATTACAGTAATAACCTCTCTATAACGGCCACTGAATTACAGTAAAACCTCTCTATAACGGCCACTAAATTACAGTAAAACCGCTCTATAACGGCCACTAAATTACAGTAAAACCTCTCTATAACGGCCACTAAATTACAGTAAACCCTCTCTATAACGGCCACTAAATTACATCAAGAATTTTGTGTTAAAGGCATGTGGCTGCTTAAAGCAAGGTGAAAGTAAAACAGAACGCTCCTATAGGAGCGTTCTGTTTTACTTTCACCTTGCTTTAAGCAGTCACCTGTCCTAAATACCAACTAATTCACACAATTTAGTGGTCGTTATAGAGAGGTTTTACTGTAGTCTGATCTGGGTCTACTCTGTTTGCAAATGCGTAGAAAGGCGTATTCATGGTGGAAAGACTTGATGTAGGATGACATCAAGACACACATGCTTATTTATAATATGGTTGCACTATAGCGGGGTTTTACTATTTTTATGATAACATTTTGCAATCCGTTTGTTTCAAGTTACCCCTGGTAATAAAGTGAAGACGAAACCTACATTTTGTAATAAATCATCTTGTAATCAAATAATGATGATAAAAGATTGAACAGTTGGCAGTTTTCCAAGTTGAATAACCCTTTACTGTACTGTATGAAAATAATGACGTCATAACTATTAATTAGATAATGACATATTAACACAATACTTTTCTATCAAGGCAGAAACTGTATAATCATGTCTATATTATTTCATAAGCAAACAGAGCAGACCTCTAGGGGCCGTCTGATCTTGGTCTACCCTGTTTGCAAAGGTATTAAAAGGCGTGTTTATGGAGTAAATGTTTCAAGATGATATTTTGCTCGGTACAACAGCCCCTCTAAAACAACTACAATAAAACCCTCTAATCCGGACGTTAAATGTAGTATAAATACCGGTCTTGGAGACAGGTGGCAGCTTAATGCAGGATGAAAGCCATGTAGAAAGCTCCTCTAAGAGCTTTCTGTATGACTTTCATCCTGCATTAAGCAGCCACCTGCCTAAAAGTATCGAAATCCGTCTCTAATAGAATTCTGGTCTAGAGGGGTTTTACTATATTTAATGAATAAAAAACATTGCTATCTTTATGAGCAGATGGTTGCAGAAATACACTTAAAATCTCGATTATTCGATTTTTTGGTTTAGAAGAATTTCGACCCTTTAAGGCAAGTGGCTGCTTAATGCATGGTGAAAGTCATACAGAAAGCTCCTATAGAGGATCGCGTATTTTAGAGTTCGAATAATGGAGATTTCACTGTATGCAGAAAGCTACAATAGGAGCTTTTTGCACAGTTTTCGTCCTGTACTAACCTACCACCTGTATTAAATACCCAGAATAAGACATTGGTTTTGGTGGTCGCGTTAGAGAGGTTTATTGTACGTATATAAGTAAACAGCGACCCGGATGTGAATGTGAACTGTAACGTATAAAAGCGGAAAAACTACAATCATAGCCCACTTAAGAATATCAAGTGATCAACGATAATCTATTAATTTTGTACAGTCCAGTTGTTCAGTTGCTGAAGGCAGTCGCAGTTTACGCAAGTGTTACGTAAGTAATTATTTATGTGTTTGAATGATTTATTTTGTTTTATGCATATAGGGGTTTAATTTGGAACACAGAAACATCACTGTAACTGCTTAATACAGTTACACCTCTCTATAACGGCTACTGACTTATGTATGGCAGATGGCTGCTTAAAGCAAGGTGAAAGTAAAACAGAACGCTCCTATATATAGGAGCGTTCTGTTTTACTTTCACCTTGCTTTAAGCATCCATCTGCCTTTAACACAAATCACTTGATGTAATTTAGTGGCCGTTATAGAGAGGTTTTACTGTATTTATATGTTTTATTGATTTCTTTTGTTTTATGTATATATGGGTTTACTTTGGAATACAGAAACATCACTTTTACTCTCTCTCTAACTGTTGAATATTCACCAAGAAAAGAACGATTGTTAATTAACTCTTTCCCTGATCTATGTTTATTTCAAATTTAAATACCTAATGAATATCCATTAACAAAATAGTTATGATGAAATATGGAAGGTAGAACATTGTAGCCATTTTAGAAACTAAGGAAACATATTTATCAAATTCCATATGCAAACAGAGCAGACCCTGATCATACTGCTTCTATAGGAAAACACGCTTATATTAGGGAAAGTTTAATTAGCTAAATTCATATAATGGCACATGACCACTGGCATGTTTTACAATGACAGACCGTGTATAGTCATGTTTTACAATGACAGACCGTGTATAGTCATGTTTATAATATTTCTTAACCCTTTATCTATTCTATATTTATTCCAAATTTCAATACCTACTGCATATTCATGGACAAAATTGTTATAATGAAATATGGAAGATGGAACATTGTAGCATTTTAGAAAGTAAAGAAACAGATCTGTCAAATTCCATTAGCAAACAGAGCAGACCCTGATCAGACGGCTCCTACAGGAACCGTCTGATCTGGGTCTTCTCTGTTTGCAAATGCGTGAAAACACGTTTATATGAGGGAAAGGGTTAAGCTAACAAGATAGACCCTGATCAGACGGCTCCTACAGGAGTCCTCTGATCTGGGTTGTCTCTGTTTACAAATGCGTTATCTTCGTTTTATAAACTCGTCAGCCTCCTATTGCTCTATATTAACACTGTCATGCTGGATAAAAGGACATCTGCTTTCCCTTCCCCTGCTCTTTTTGTCCATATTTCAATACCTACTGAATATTAATGGACAACATAGTTATAATAATTACATATGAAAGGTTGACCATTGTATCTATTATGAAAGATCTATTTGCAAACAGAACATACCCTGAAATGGGTCTACTCTGTTTGCAAATGCGATAAAAGGTATTCATATGAAATTTTTCTGGGACAATTTCTACTTATACTTACTTTCAATTGGCTCAATCTTTTGAAATAAAACTACTGTACAGGTGTCAAACAGATTGGATACTGATGAATTATCGAGTTACTCGACGTCTCATCTGGATCCAATTTGTTTGCAAATGCCAATCAGGCTCCGAGGTTATAAAACTTTTTGCTTGAGTCTGAGATCGTTCTCAAGCATCTGATTGGTCAGATTCTGAGCTTGCTCAGAATCTGACCAATCAGATACTTGAGAATGATCTCAGACCCAGACTCGGAAGTTTTATAACCTTGGACCCAGGTAGCACACATCTCTATGTCATCGATGGTCTTGTGATAGTATTAATATCCATACTATTTATTAACGACACGATAGTGTTATACAGTAAAACCTCTCTATAACGGCCACTTAATTACATCAAGCATTTTGTGTTAAAGGCAGGTGGCTGCTTAAAGCAAGGTGAAAGTAAAACAGAACGCTCCTATAGGAGCGTTCTGTTTTACTTTCACATTGCTTTAAGCTGCCACCTTCCCTAAATATCAACTAATTAACACAATTTAGTGGCCGTTATAGAGAGGTTTTACTGTACAGTTTGGATCCAGAAGAAAAGCCGAGTTGTTGTCAGGATCTATGCTGTTTGACACTCGTTAGTAGTTTTTTCAAGAGCACGAACAACTCTGGTCTGACTTAACCCTACGAGTATCATCATGCTGAAACAATAATGTCCACCAGAACTCTCATCGGCTGCATTTTCACTTATTTCTGAATCGTACAGGCGTTTGAGGAACTGTTGACCGGGTGTCAAACAGCTTGAATCCTGATGAGACGCCGTCTCATCTGGATTCAAGTTGTTTGCAAATGTAAATTAGGTCGTGCTTAGTACGACAAGAGTTAATATTTAAGTGGATCAGAGTTTAGTTCTTTACTCCATGAATATTTATGTAGGAAATAATGACTTTATGAATATTAATCGGATTATTTTTATAATGACACATGAACACAGGAGCCTTTGCCCTTGGCAGAAATTGTAGAAACTAATCTATATTATTTCATAAGCAAACAGAGCAGACCCTGATAAGAAGGTTCCTGTAGGAGCCGTCTGATCAGGGTCTACTCTGTTTGCAAAGGCGTTTTATGACGTAAAGGTAAAGGGTTAAGCCGATTTCAGGTTTTACAATGGGATAAGAATTATTCAATAATCCGCTGAAAACAGTTGTTGTTCATTTCTGTTCTGAACAATGAATATAATTTACATGTAGTAGGAAGTTTAAATACTATAACGATAAGAGCAGCCTGGATGTGTTGTTGCAAACAGTTTGGATTCAGATGAGACACTGAGACCAAGCTGTTTGACACTCGGTAAGTAGTGTTTTACGTCATAAAGACTTTTTCGTGTATTTGCAAACAGAGTAGACCCAGATCAGACGGCTCCTATAGGAGCCGTCTGAGCAGGCTGTGCTCTCTTTGTTATTGGAATTTGATAGTTCTTTTTCTTTACTTTCTAAAATGGCTACAATGTTCCACCTTTCATATTTCATTCTAACTTTTTTGTCCATGAATATTCAGTAGGTATAAACATAGAACAGGGAAATGGTTAAAGGATGGTATGAATCGTTGGTAAACCTTGCAGTTGGTCGAAGTTTAAGCAGTCATTATTTATTTCCACATGGCAATGGTTAATTTTATCCCTATATATATATATATCCCCCATTAGAAGATTAATGGTTCATTTGAAGAATAAGTAATACATAATGTGTGTCCAATGTATTCTAGGACTGGCATGTTTTACTTTTTTTTTCATAACATAGTTTGTTTATATAACCTTGAGGACAATTCATGGTCAATAAAATAAACATTGTTATGTTAACCTATAGACAGCTGTTGAAACTTCAGCACAAACTGTGGCTGCTGCTTTTTAGTTCACCTGAAACAAAATGCCAATGTGAGCTATCGTGTGTCGTCGTGTGTCGCCGATCGCGTCATTGTGCGTCGTTGTTTGTCATCGTCGTCGTGTGTCGTCATGGTGTGTCTAGGTGCATCGTCATGTGTAGTAGTTGTGTATAGTCGTCGTGTGAAGTCGTTATGTGAAGTCGTTTTATGATTCAAGATTCAAGTTTTATGTAGTCGCCGTGCGTCTTAGTGCGATGTTGATTGTCGTCATGGTGCGTGGTCGTGTATTGTGGTGTCTCGTCGTGTGTTGCTGTGCGTCGTGTTGTGCCATTGTGGTACGTGGTCGTGTCCCTGCGTCGTCCGTCGTCGATGTACGTGATTGGGTGTGCTCACCTGGAACAAGATGCCAGTGTGAACTATTTTGAGCCATGTTTCCATCGTGCGTCGTCTTTTGTTGTCAATCGCATCATCATGCGTCGTCACGTGTTGTTGCCGTGCGTCGCCGTGTGTAATCGTGGGCGTCGTCGTTCGTCGTACAGTATTCTAGTATGGTTATTATAAATGCTTTTAATCCGCTGCAAAAGTAGATCACATAATCTATATTTTTAAAAAGTCTTCTTATGCAAAATCCACACCCTGTGTTTTAGTGAC
This sequence comes from Azorinus chamasolen, assembly GCA_963576725.1. Lineage (NCBI taxonomy): Eukaryota > Metazoa > Mollusca > Bivalvia > Cardiida > Solecurtidae > Azorinus > Azorinus chamasolen. Next base: position 63,077,133 of record OY755251.1, on the reverse strand, counting down.
ATTCAGCGTCCAGTATAATGTTGGCAGATAATTATACATCGTAGTTTACATTGTACCTTATCTACTGACTCTGGTGAGCTTTACAGGATTTAACCATTTACTCATGTTTTATAATGATACAATTTGAATAACACAGGATTTTTATTTCCTCGGCAGAAACTATATAGAATATCAAAGCAGGCTCTGATCATACGGCTTCTACAGAAACCGTCCGATATGGATCATCTCTGTTTGCAGAGGCTTGAAAAGGCGTTTATAAATACGGAATAAAGGGTTAAAATTACTAATATTGTTCCGCTATGCTTAGTTAATTAACCCTTTCCATTATGTAAGCTTATTTTGACGCATCTGCAAACAGAGTAGACCCAGATCAGACGGCTCCTTTAGGAGCCGTCTGATCAGGGTCTGCTCTGTTTGCTTATGGTGTAATATAGATCTGATTCTACAGCTTCTGTCTGAGCCAAAATGTCATGTGTTCGTGTGCCATTATAAAAAATAATCTTATTAATATTCATAACGTCATTATTTTCTACATGAATATACAACAGGGAAATGGTTAAAATATCATATTATGTTTTACATGAATATTCATAGAGTTAAGGGATAATTAAGCCGATTTACTCTAAGCTTCTTCATGGTTTCAACTAGTTTATGACACTCTCCTTATTTCAAAATATTCGAACATCTCCGGTATCCACCTAGTGTACACAGGGTGCACTTTTGCGGTTAAAGTATTTCAAAATAACCCTTTACACCTTGCACGTGTGTTTATACAGGGGATAGGGATCATCTATATAGCTGATCGTCTATAGATAACATCTTGAAAATAATGGATGCAACTAGTACATGCATTATGATAATCCCTTCGCATCTCTGTGAAAATTTGCGGTTAAGTATTTCAAAATAACCATTTGCACTATACATGTACATATACAACAGGGGACAGGAATCCTCTACATGTATATGTATGTAACTGATACAGTATAACCTCTCTTAACCGGAATTCTAGTAGATAAGAATTTAGATACTTTTAGGCAGGTGGTTGCTTAATGCAGGGTGAACGTCATGCAGAAAGCTCCTCTAGGAGCTTTCTGCATGACGTTCACCCTGCATTAAGCTGCCACCTGTCTCCAAGACCGATATTCATACTAAATTTAACGGCCGGTTAATAGAGGTTTTACTGTATTTGCTGTAAAAAAAATAGTTCTGTGAATATTCGTCTGATTAATTCAGCGATTTAGGAGATCTCCATAAACTTTTACCCCATGAATGACATTATGCATATTAATTAGATGAATGTCCAATTCAATATAAACGCAGGAGCGCAAATACTTTAGAATAAGATTTACGTGTATATTATATCATAAGCAAACAGAAGGAGTCCTTTAATCAGTGATTGGTCTGTTTGCTGAACCACTTAATTTCAATGGCTTATAGTTAACCCGTTCCCGCCTATAGGCCATTTTTAGACTCAACCTCTTTGAATAAATCTACCAAAAAGGAGCATTAACTATCGAAAAGGAGAATTTTAGAATTGTGTAGTTTTGAAACCATTGTGATAAATAGAGCATTTGCTCCTATGGAGCAAATGCTCTATTTATCGCAATGGTTTCAAAATGTGACTTTTATAGGGGCGCCAAAATGCGTCACTAGGACGGAATGTGTTAACTCACTGTCAATGTCGCATCTGTGATTACCCATGCAAACAGTCGCCGAGTAAATCGGCGTCTCATCAGGATCCAAACTGTTTGTTACAGTGACTGTCTCTTGAAACAAAAAAATGAAGAAAAATAAAAATGCAAAATTGTAGCAGGCGACAAAGTTTGCAGACGACAAAATTTGGCAGCGAAGGAGTTTAAACATTCCAGCAACTATATTGTTTGTTGTGCACCCCCCCCCCCTCTCTCTCTCTCTCTCTCTCTCTCTCTCTCTCTCTCTCTCTCTCTCTCAACAACGAAAGAGTGCGAACTGTGCCATGAAATGAGAGCGTTTTAGGTGGATGTCAAGTGATTTTCAGTTTACACCATGCAATTGTCCTATTCTCATGAATTTATATTCATAAATATTCGGTTCAGGAGATAGCGAATAACGAATACAATTCGGACAAAGATGTATTCGATTAAAATGAATATTCGAATATACGGTTTCAGCTCTAGTTCCAACAAAAGACTTGACGGGTTTCTTGGTGTGAATAAATGGGTAAAAGAAAAGGTTCGTTAACCCTTTACCTGTTAACCCTTCGCTTGCTGAATTTTAAAATACATTTCTCCTCTTTACCCATGTCCTGTTGTATAATTACATATATCTTCACTGTGTACAAGTATTTCGCTGTGCAATCACTGCTGTGGAGTGCACTGGTTGCACAGTCAACTTGTAAATAGTGCAGACCATGATGAGACAGTTCCTGCAGGAGCTGTCTCATCTGGGTCTTCACTATTTACAGGTAGGTATATTGACGTGAACAGCAAGCGAAGGGTTAAATATTCATGTTTGAAATAATGGCACCATCATGACTATTTATTAACTGAAGATTTATGATGTAAACCTTTCTAGAAAGATATTTGCTTTGACAAAAGTGTAGAATCAGATCTATATTATTTCAAAAGCATATACAGTATGCTATTACTATAAATTCAGCGCTTTAGGGGGAGATGTCGTTTAACCATGGTCCCATTCCCTGTTTGAATATTCATGTAAGAAAATATGACATCATGAATATGTATTAGCTGAATTTTTAATGACAAATGTACACATGCATTATTGGTATTGGTAGAAACTGTAGAGTCATATCTATTGTGACTTCATAAGCAAATAGCAGACCCTGACCCTATAGGAGATGTATGATCTTGGTCTACTCTGTTTGCAAATGCGTGAAAGAGTGTTTGTATGGAGGAAAGCGTTAACCCTTCGCTTGCTATTCACGTCAATATACCTACCTGTAAATAGTGAAGACCCAGATGAGACAGCTCCTGCAGGAGCTGTCTCATCAGGGTCTGCACTATTTACAAGTTGATTATGCAACCAGTGCACTCCACAGCAGTGTTGCACAGCGAAATAGTTGTACACAGTGAAGATATATGTAATTATACAACAGGGCATGGGTAAAGAAGGAGAAATGTGTTTTAAAATTCAGCAAGAGAAGGGTTAAAGACGTAGTTCGTTTTTTATATACATAACTGTGATATGGGACCAACCAAATATTGACAAATCCTCTGAGGTTTAGTCAAATTTCATTAAGTAGTTTAGGAGATGTTGTTTGACCCTTTCCCTGTTCTAAGTTTTATCCAACTTTCACTACCTACTGAATATAGATCTCATTATGCAGTAACCACAACAATGAAGAAAAGTCATCTTCCTTGTTCCATTTTATAGATTCTTTGCATGAATATTCATGAGGTGAAGAAGGTTTGAATAAATATGAAATAGTGAAAGGGTTAGGCAGCCATCTGCCTATAGGTGTCTAAATTCTTCTCTACTAGAGTTACTCGGTATCCCATCCGGACCCAAACTGTTTTCAAAGGTCATTGCCAATTGGGCCACAGGTTTGAAATAGTTGATTGTAAATAGTCAAATTACAAACGCCTGAATTATGTCCTTGCAATGGCATTGACTAATGTATACAGATAATAACTGTGATTAATGATTTGTTTGTTATCCGCGACCTGACTCGCATTTGCAAACAGCTTGGATCCAGATGAGACGCCGAGTAACTCCACGTCGTATCAGAATCCACGCTGTTTGACACTCAGTCAATATTTCCAAAAAAGGCAAGCAACTTTTGTACGGATGGTTTTATAAGCAGACATTATTTAGGCTAAGGGTTATTAAAGTTACGTCAATTTTTGTGAAGATTTATATCATAATTATGCCTTCACAATATGCCATATACGGTAAAACCTCTCTATAACGGTCATTAAATTGTGCTAATTATATGGTATTTAGGACAGGTGGCTGTTTAAAGCAAGGTGGAAGTAAAACAGAACGCACCTACAGGAGCATTCTGTTTTACTTTCACCTTGCTTTAAGCAGCCACCTGCCTTTAACACAAAATACTTGATGTAATTTAGTGGTCATTATAGAAAGGTTTTACTGTATATATCATTATGACACAGGATTTGTACTTGTGTGTAATCCTTACCTCTAAACCAGAATTTTAGTAGAGAAGAATTTAGATACTTTTAGGCAGGTGGCTGCTTAATGCAGGGTGAAAGTCATGCAGAAAGCTCCTAGACTTTCACCCTGCATTAAGCTGCCACCTGTCACCAAGAGCGATATTTATACTAACGTCAGGTTAAGAGGGGGATTACTGTATCTGTTTATTATCTATTTATACAACAATAAGTATTGTTTCATTCGGTATAGTGCGGTGGTAGATTGGAATTCTATAATGATTCAATTTAGGTTTTTCAAAAGGAACGATTCATCGTTATTTTGATTTGGGTTTTTCTTGTCTAAAGAACGTATTATCTGACACATTTTGCGTCGTATAATGGCATATCGCTAGTCAGAACAATATAAAAGAAGACTTGAGAACTTTTTGGCACATGATGAATGGCTGCACTACTTTGACCCTGCATTAAGCTGTCACGTGTTTTTCTAACGCTTTTGCATACAGATTAGACCTAGATCAGAACCTCCTGTAGGAGTTGTCTGATTAGGGTCTACTTGTTTGCTCATGGAATAATACAGATCTGAGTACACACTGTATGTAATGGCTAACAATGATATACATGTATTCATTTGCCATTCTAAACCAATTAGCTTCTCATTATGCCTGATGTGATACTGTTTTGCTCCTGACAAATGGAGGAAATAAAGACTGCCTATCTATCTCATCTCGTATCACCTCATCCCACCCCATCAACCCATCCCACCCGGGATCTATAGTTCATTCTATCCCATCTTATCTGTCTGTGCAAGGAAGACGTCTGCTTCAATTTGCAGAAACAAAATCTCTAATTCGACCACTTGAATAAAGATGCATTTAAAAGCAGGCGGTAGCTTAATGCAGGACGAAAGTTACGAAGAAAGCTCCTAGCTTTCTTCATAGCTTTCGTCCTGCATTAAGCTACCACATGCCTGTAAGACCCAGACTTAGATATGTTGTTAATGGTCGCATTAGAGGGGTTTTACTGTACTAGATTCACACACATGACAAGAGCGAACACACAGTTTAGACCATGTTACGATCAGGAGTTAAGTAGCATCTCAACTGAATCCATACGGATTGCAACGGTTCATGTTTATTAAAGAGTTAAAATAGTCCGTCAATGTGTGAATTTGATTCTTTGGGTTATTATATAATATCTCATTCGAATACAACCGACGGGTAACGCTTTACTTCGCAGAAACACCTTTGACGCCTTAGTAAGAAATACATTATAGAGACCTCTTGGCAGTATGAGCCAGGTGGGCGATAAAGTGCCAACATGACCCTCTTGTTAAGTTTTGCCATTGTTACATGACCTTGGAGAATTCTATGTAGTAATTCCAATTTATAACGTGTCTATTTTTAAGTACAATGCATAAATGGGAAGCCAAAACTGTGTTTCCTAGTTTAGAGCATGAGAAATAGCCATTTGTCATTTTTATCTACACTTTTAGCTTGGTTATCTTTTGTTTTTGCCATACTTTATTGACACTTTACTCTATAAATACACCTTTCTACGCCTTTGCAAACAGAGTAGACCCAGACCAGACGGCTCCTATAGGAGCCGTCTGATCAGGGTCTGCTCTGCTTGCTTATGATATAATATAGATATGATTCTACAGTTTCTGCCATGGCCAAAATTGCTTTGTCTATGTGCTATTATAACAATTAATCTAATTAATATTCATGATGCCATTATTTCTTACATGAATAGTCATGGAGGAAAGGGTTAACCTTTATCCCTCTCACCTCGTCCTGACTCGCACTTGCAAACAGCTTGGGTCCAAACCAGCTTAGACATACAGTGACCCTGTTTCCCATCAGGATCAAAACTGCTTAAAACTCTGACAACAGTTTCTCCATAACATGATCAAATGGGACGTAATGAAAAATGCACCAGTTCCAAATTTGAATGGACAGCTTATTTTTCAGCGATTTAACCCTTTCCTCCATAAATACGCCTTTCTGCGTCTCTGTGAAAATCGCCTATTGAAACCATTGTGATAAATAGAGCATTTGCTCCTATAGGACCAAATGCTCTATTTATCACAATGGTTTCAAACTACAAAATTCTAAAATGTTCCTTTTCTCTAGTTAATGCTCCTTTTTGGTAGATTTATTCAAATTGGTTGTATCTAAAAATAGCCTATGAGGGAATGGGTTAAAGGGTTAATAATTATAATTGCATTCATACTTCCTGCTGGCAATGAATCGTATATACAGTAAAAACTCAACATACCCCCATAGGCATTTTTTAGATCCAACCTCTTCCAATGAATCTACCGGAAAGAAGCATTTACTACAGAAAAGGATTTGTTTTTAGAATTCTGTAGTTTTGAAACCATTGTGTTAAACAGAGCATTTACTCCAAAGGACCAAATGCTCTATGTATCACAATTATTTCAAAACTTGTTTTTACAGATGCACCAAAAGGCGTCAATGTTATGGAATAGGCTCGATACTTCGAACTTTTAGTAATTAATAAGTGATGTCGTTAAGGACAGGTGGCTGCTTAATGCAGAGTGAAAGTCCTAGAGGAGCATGCTTGGCTTTCAACTATAGCATTAAACTGTTATATGCCCCTACAGTGAACGCATATTTTCAACATCATAAAACCTTTGTGTTTGTTATGTTCAACCATTATTATGAAGATTGTCAATTTGAACTTATATCGAAAAATGCCCCTGAAATACTAAATAACCCGTTTTCATCTATACTTATAACTTCTGTTCTGCAATAAAATGTCGACCTGCTCGGTATGTCGAACAGTTAACGAAACTAAAACGCAGCCCGAATGAATACTAATACATTTGTCGAATGACATCGGGTCATCGATATCAAACACGTGAAATTTTTTTTCTTCGGCGTTTATTCGATTTGTTTTCTTGCGATATACTTCCTTTTCAGAATATAAACAAATGATTTATGTAATTTTGGACATTTTTAAAAAGCTCTGTGCAAGTAGAGACTATCCGTTTATAGACCGATAAAGACATCTGTTGTAGTGATCGAACTGTCGGGATATTACTGTATATGAAATAGCTCCATTAGTATGTATATATAGAGCCAACGATTTTTGAATTTCAATTTCCCATTGCAAGCAATGCAGATCCTGATGAGAGTGATCCTACAGGAACTCACTCATCCGGGTCTACACTGCGTGTGGTAAAAATTGTGCTTAGAACATAATGGATTACACTCAGATCTGTTTATCACCAGTGCAAGGTTGGTGCCTATGCAAAATTATTATGAAAGCATTACAAATTGTATATATGTAATTGTATATACGAATATGTTTTCTCTCTGTTTGAGGGCCTCATGGAAGATTGGTCATAACCAAATGAGTACTCTCGTTAAATAAAGTCTTTATTATTATTATTATTATTATCTTTATGAATTTGAAGGTCATACATTACTGATTTATACAGTAAAACCTCTCTATAACGGCCACTAAATTGTGTTAATTATTTGGTATTTAGGGCAGGTGGCCGCTTAAAGCAAGGTGAAAGTAAAACAAAACGCTCCTATAGGAGCGTTCTGTTTTACTTTCACCTTGCTTTAAGCAGCCACCTGCCTTTAACACAAACTACTTGCTGTAATTTAGTGGCCGTTATAGAGAGGTTTTACTATAGATCTATAGACTGATTTAAACATACAGTAGAACCTGTCTTGAAAGACCTTATATTGACTGGACACAGGAATCTTAAAGAACAGGTGCTTGTTCAATGCATGGCAAAAGTAATGCAGAAAGCTCCCATGGGAGCTTTCTGCATTACTTTTGACCTGCATTAAGTTACCGCCTGCCATATAGACCCAATATTAGACCTCCTTGTGATGGTTGATAAAGTCAGGTTCTACTGTATATGGACCAAGTGGGCCAATTTTAAGTCTCTACCTAATGCATTCGCATTTTGACGCCTTTTCAGGGGGGGGGGGGGGCCTACGTATTATTATCAAATGTTTTGCTACGACAATTTATATGGGTATTATAATAGATTTGTTTTCCTACGAAGCCAGTGTATCGATTGGGAAATGTTTTTCTACGAAAACAAAGTTGCCTTCGTAGGAAAACAAATCTATTATAATACTTCTATAAATTGTCGTAGCGAAACATTTTGATAATAATACGTAGTTGACTCCCAGTGCTTTTGGTGCATTGCAAACAGAGTAGACCTACATCAAACGATCTCTGCTCTGTTTGAATATGGAATTATAAAGATCTGTTTCAACAGTTTCTGTTATGGCAATTGTTCATATGCCAAAATGGCATTAATATTGGTTGTGTTTTATTTCTTTCATGAATATTCTTCAGGTAAATGGTGAAAGAATTTAGCGGAATTAAGTTCAATTAACCCTTTGCAGGACATTGTCGTATTTATGATTACAGAAGAACTTGTCTTGATTACAGTATAACTTAGCTTAATGCAGGCCAAATGTTATGCAGAAAGCTCCTATAGGAGCTTTCTGCATTACTTTTGTCCTGCATTAAACAGTCACCTGCATTTTAATACTCATAAGTATGCTCAACAAACGAATGTCCCATTAACCCATTCCCTCATATTGATGACTTTTGACGACTCTGTAAAAGTCACTTTGTGAAACCATTGTGATAAATAGAGCATTTGCTCTTATAGGAGCAAATGCTCTATTTATCACAATGGTTTCAAACTACAAAATTCTAAAATTTTCCTTTTCTCTAGTTAATGCTCCTTTTCGGTAGGTTTATTCAAAGAGGTTGGATCTAAAAATAGTCTATGAGGTAATGGGTTAAGACAGGTTCTACTGCAGCTTCTGAAATAGTTTGGAATTAGATGCGTAATTTGGCATCTGATCTTGGTCTAAACTGTTTGAACCTCGGATTATGTCTTTGAAACGGACTCCGAGAAAGTCTACTCCAAACTCTGAATCCTGGGGCAATTAAAACAACGAAAGTTTGACCAATACGCTATTAAAGATTGACATATTTTCTTTTCCAGTTGAGAATTATATGGTCCGTGTCACCCTTTATCTTTTTAAAGACAATTTTTAATATCTTTGCAGCAGCAATAGCAACAGAGCAGACCAAGATAGTGTGAATCCTATATAGGAACCGTCTGATTAAGATCTGCTATGCTTGGGTTTTTTTTAATTACACATGTATACATGTGTAGATTTAATTCTACAGTAGTTGCCAAAAGCAAACAATCCTGCGTTTATATATCGTTGTAAAAAAATCAGCTTATAAAAATTCATGATGTCATTATTTTTTCACGTGATTATTCATTAGGTCATAGGGTAAAAACAAACATGGCTTATGCATATTGACATTGTACAGGCTATGATCCAATATTGCGTTGGAAGACAAGTGTAAATCAGGGTGTGACTAATTACAAGCGAGCACACACAGATCAGATGAATCCTGTCTGTAGGAGCCGTTTGATCAATGCTTGGAGTGTTTTGTTTATAGAATATCTTAGATCACCTGAATCAATATATTAAATTCCTTTAACCCGGACGTTAAACTTGGTATAAATATCGGTCTTGAAGACATGTGCAGGTGACAGCTTAATGCAAGATGAAAGTCTAGTAGAGAGCTCCTCGCGGAACTTTCTGCATGACTTTTACCCAGCATTAAGCTAGGTTCCCACTGCCGATCAGATCAACTCGATCAAGCCCGATCAAATGATCGGGGACTGGTCTGGCTCGCTCGGTAGGAGTGATCGGGGAGATCTACCTTGGTCGGCATCGCTCCGACTCCCTACCCGAATTGTTTTTTACATGTCGAGATCGAGTAGCCACGCGCTCGAGAAGCGATCTGGAAGCGGTCGGGTATTGATCGAGTAGAGGGTCGAGTTGATCGGGAAACAATCGTGTCGAGATCTAGTGATGTCGTAATGAAGTCATTTACCTGGTCTGTACCCGATCATCTCGACCTCTACTCGAGTAATACCCGATCGCTCCCCGATCAACGTGACCCCCTGTTCGATCTGTTTTCCAAATGAACTCGACTGCTACCCGACTGTACTCGAGCACACGCGACTTAGACACGATTTTTACATGTAAAACGGCATGCTGATCTATCGAATGCTACTTAGAACTGGAGGAGATAATATCTATACTGGAAGTGTCGGTACACGACCGGTTCATGACCCCCCTACGACCCAAGTACGACCATGACGATCAGGTCGGGTAGAGATCGACCAGAGGTCCAGTTGGTCGGGTACAGGTCGTGTAGGCATCGTACATGGGTCGAGATGATCGGGCAGAGATCGGAGTGGTTGTTTAGTTGGCGTTCATGATCGCGAGGGGGTCGTGTACGATTGGGTAGAGATCGAGAAGAACTCGTGCACGTGCCTTCGGTTGAGCTTGGTCGGGTAATTTCGGAATGATGGAGTTGATCAGATTGGCAGTGGGAAACTACCGCCTTTATGGGGTCATTTCACCGAGTACGACCTGGAAAAGTCGCACGCGACCACGTGCGACCTTAATCGCAGCTCGGTTTTCCAATAGTCGCGGGCAAAATCCGTGCGACCTACCCCCTTATTTTATGTGCACGCTCTATGTTCGATGTTAACTCGTTTGACCTTCGATGTGTACGCTCTATATACGCCCTATACGCTCTACACACGCTCTATATACGCTCTATCTACGTCTATCCACTCGATCTGAAGCGATCTCGACACGACCAAGGTTCGTTCTGTTCGACCAATCTGCTACATTGCCTCGATCTCTCGACGATCTATTCTCGCAAGCGCGCGACCTCGGCCGACCAAGACTCGTTCCCTGCCGATCTAGCTACGTACGAGTTGTAATGTACCCTCGATTAATACGATTTAGTTGCGATCTCGAACGTTCTAGCCTCGCTCAGACGACCAATTCTCGATCTTTTCTCAACAGAGTCTCGCCCGAGCTACGTGCACACTGGCTTTGGTTGCACGGATTTGCGCGCGACCCACTGCGATCGTTATCAAATGCCCAGCGATCGTTGGCCGACCATCAGTTTTTGACCAGTCTCCGAAAAGATAACATTGACCAAATCGCTCTGCATCGTGCTATTGTATTACAGCACCATGCCCTGAAATTGCAGCAAGACTATCTGGTTATGCTAATCATGCTGAAAAGGGGCTGCGTGAACACCAGAGGGAACATTATGGTCAGTACACGTCCCTCATGACGGAACTGAGGCTGAAAGATGAAGCTACCTACCGGATCTATCTCCGTATGCCCCCGGAGATGTTTGACGAACTTTTGGCCACGGTGGGGCCTAGAATTGAACACTAACTATAGAACATCTATAGAACCGCAAGTTAAGCGAGGGTCGATCTTATTTGGTTGAAGCTTAAGCGCACAGAGGCCGCCAATGGAAATAATATGGAACGTACGGGTCTAGGGAAGGTCTGGGACAGGTCGCTCGGAGTGAGGCTTAATCGCAAAAGAGCGAAGCTAGATCGCACGGATCGAGCGAGGATCGAGCAGGGGTCGAGTAGCACGACCATGCGCGCAACCAGTTCTCGCTCGAGAAGACTGAGCCTAGCTCATCCCCGCTCTAGTTTCGATCGTCTCACGACCAATGCGTTCTTTCCTCGATCTCGCTCGCTCTTTCGACGCTCTCCGTGCGACTATTAGGTCGAGGCTCAGTTTTTTGACATGTCAAAAAACCGAGCTACGATCTGTTTTTACGGGAGACCAATCCTCGACCATGTGCGACCACGGGAGACCAAGGCACGACCAACCCTCGGTCAACTGTCGACTACGTGCGACCTGCGGCGACCAAGTCACGTTCTGAGATCGCAGCTCAGTCTTCCGGGAAGATTTCTCGGTGAAATGACCCCTTTAAGCAGCCGCCTGCCTAAAAGTATCCTTTTTTCTGGTTTAGAGGGGGTTTGCTGTACTATTTGTGTGGCAATGTATACACTTGTTTAGTTAATTAGTATTCATAATGGGTGGAGTCTGTCATGCATATTCATCAGGGTTAAAATGTTAGTGAAAATAATCCACATGTGAAAGGGTGACAGATGACAGGCACATGGTGGACGATGGACAGAAACGACCCTAAAAGCTCACCACGAGCACTTCGTGCAAATAAAATTGAAACTTCTTTACAATGTTAAACGGTTGACACTTTTTACACACGACAGTAATTACTAATGAATGTATAAAACTAATACTGTTATCTATTCTTATTATTGCAGTGGCAGACTAAGGTAGGCCTAGAAACAAAAAAAACATGGGAAAAGGTAAAAACGACGGTGTGGCTATATGCGGGGCAGCATGTAAGTAAATATTAATGTTGCCTGTTTCAGTTTAAATTACAAGATTCCCGAATGATGTAATGGCTTTCATCTTCCTTCTTCGTTCTATGTTTTCAGTCATTCCCCTTATTCTCATTCATACCGTATATTTGATCGTATTTCTATCTCTCTTTGCAAAGGCATTTGATTCTCGATCTCTTTCTCTTCTTTGTCTCTCTCTCTCTCTCTCTCTCGCTCTCTCAATATATCTCTCTGTCTGTCTTTCTGTCTCTCCCTGTCTTCGTTTTATCTCTCTGGTTCTCTCTTTATGTCTCTCTGTGTCTGTCTCAACTTCTCCGTCTCAGTCTTTCTCTGTCTTTCTCTGTTGTTATACCACACCACTTGTGGTGGGGGCTATATAGGAATCACATTGTCCGTCGGTCGTCCGTAACTCGCGTTTTTCGGGACATTTGCTTTTATCTTGAAAACCATTTTTGATACCACCTTCAAACTTTATACAAAGTATAAGTGTTATGTGAGGACAGTTTTCTCCATATTTCATACCTCTTGCACAAAATCTGACAGAATTATGCTCTTTTTTAACTTCATATTTTGTCTCTTAATTTGGACATATTTTTGGGACATGCCGTTTTCTTGAAACCTGTTTGTGATATTATCTTCAAACTTGGTACACATTATGAGGGTGATGAGAGGATGTGCTATCAACAAGGGTTGTAACTCTAAATTCATTTTTAGGGAGTTATTGCCCTAAGTTACTTTTCAGAAGCAATTTTTTATCCGGAGCGTAACTTCTCAAGTATTGTAGATACAACTGTGAAACTTTATATATGGATAGAGGGTGATGGGAGGATGTGCAGTCAACAAGGACTGTAACTCTGAATTCATTTTTGAGGGATTAATTCTCCTTTGTTACTTTTCTTAAGTATTTTTGTCCACAGCATAACTTCTAAAGTGTGACATAATTTTGATGTGAGTCATTCCTTGACTGGACTTTAAAACAATTCTTTCCGCAAGTGTGGATGAAAGAATTGTTGAATTGTTGCCTTTTGTATTGAAGTCATTGGATCTTTTGGCAAGGTGGTAGGTGGGGGTATCAATCCCCTTTAGTGATAGTTCTAGTTTTCTCTGTCTTTCTATGTCTCTGTCTCTCCCTGCCTTTTTGTCTCTGTGTAACTATCTTTGTATCTGTCTATATATGTCTCTCTGGCTCTGGCTCTCTCTCTCCTCCATACAAACTTTATCTGTGTGTCAGTGTATTCTATGTCTGTGTCCGTATCAGTCTCTGTCTCAGTATGTCTGTCTGTTTGTCTCTCTTTTTCTCCTGTCTCTCTCTTTCTCTCTCTCTCTCTCTCTCTCTCTCTATCTGTTTGTCTCTTTTTCTCTCTGGTCATCTCTCTATCTCTGTACTCGTCCCTGATTTTCTGTTTCGCTGTCTTTGTCCCTGTATGTCTATCTGTATCTCTCTCTCTCATTATCTGGGTCTATTCCTTCCTCTCTATATACCTGTCAGTTCATCTTTTTTCCGGTTGGCTGTGTCACAGTCTGTGTGTCCAATCTAGACTGTTTACATTTGCAGCAGATAAAACATGTCTTAATTGAAAGAAAAATCACGGCATGCATGAACGTTTGAGTCGATGCATATTTCTAAAAAGCCAAATGACATGACAACGTTTTATATATTTTCAGGTTTGTCTTGCTGTGTCATCATTTTTGTTCTTGGACTTATAGCGCTTGGAATTGCAGAAATTGTCATCGGTAAGTGATTAACTGTTACCTAGTGAATATCATAGGTGAGTACCTAACCCTTGACTTAATGAATATCATAGGTGAGTACTTAACCCTTGACCTAATGAATATCATAGGTGAGTACTTAACCCTTGACCTAATGAATATCATAGGTGAGTACTTAACCCTTGACCTAATGAATATCATAGGTGAGTACTTAACCCTTGACCTCATGAATGGCATACGTGAGAACTTAACCCGTGACCTTATGAATATCATATGTGAGTACTTAACCCATGACCTTATGAATGTCTTAGGTGAGTACTTAACCCTTGACCTAGTGAATGTCATTTGTGAGTACTTAACCCTTGACCTAGTGAATATCATAGGTGAGTACTTAACCCTTGACCTAATGAATATCATAGGTGAGTACTTAACCCTTGACCTAATGAATATCATAGGTGAGTACTTAACCCTTGACCTAATGAATATCATAGGTGAGTACTTAACCCTTGACCTAATGAATATCATAGGTGAGTACTTAACCCTTGACCTAATGAATATCATAGGTGAGTACTTAACCCTTGACCTAATGAATGGCATATGTGAGTACTTAACCCTTGTACTTAACCCTTGACCTACTGAATGGCATATGTGAGTACTTAACCCTTGTACTTAACCCTTGACCTACTGAATGGCATATGTGAGTATTTAACCCTTGACCTAGTGAAAGTCATATGTGAGTACTTAACCCTTGTACTTAACCCATGACCTACTGAATGTCATTAAGTGAGTACTTAACCCTTGAAGTAGTGAATGTCATATGAGAGTAATTAACCCTTGACCTAATGAATGCCATGGGTGAGTATTTAACCCTTGACCTTATGAATGTCATAAGTGAGTACTTAACCCTTGACCTTATGAATGTCATAAGTGAGTACTTAACCCTTGACATAATGAATGTCATATGTGAGTACTTAACCATTGACCTAATGAATGTCATGGGTGAGTATTTAACCCTTGACCTTATGAATGTCATAGGTGAGTACTTAACCCTTGACCTAATGAATGTCATGGTTGAGTACTTAACCTTTGACCTTATGAATATCATAGTTGAGCACTTAACCCTTGACCTAGTGAATGTCATACGTGAGTACTTAACCCTTGACCTCATGAATGGCATACGTGAGGACTTAACCCGTGACCTTATGAATGTCATATGTGAGTACTTAACCCATGACCTTATGAATGTCTTAGGTGAGTACTTAACCCGTGACCTAGTGAATGTCATTTGTGAGTACTTAACCCTTGACCTAGTGAATATCATAGGTGAGTACTTAACCCTTGACCTAGTGAATGTCATTTGTGAGTACTTAACCCTTGACCTAGTGAATATCATAGGTGAGTACTTAACCCTTGACCTAGTGAATGCCATATGTGAGTACTTAACCCTTGACCTAGCGAATATCATAGGTGAGTACTTAACCCTTGACCTAGTGATGGTCATAGGTGAGTACTTAACCCTTGGCCTAGTGATGGTCATAGGTGAGTACTTAACCCTTGACATAATGAATGTCATATGTGAGTACTTAACCATTGAACTCATGAATGTCATATGTGAGTACTTAATCCTTGACCTAATGAATGCCATGAGTGAGTATTTAACCCTTGACCTTATGAATGTCATAAGTGAGTACTTAACCCTTGACCTTATGAATGTCATAAGTGAGTACTTAACCCTTGACATAATGAATGTCATATGTGAGTACTTAACCATTGACCTAATGAATGTCATGGGTGAGTATTTAACCCTTGACCTTATGAATGTCATGGTTGAGTACTTAACCTTTGACCTTATGAATATCATAGGTGAGCACTTAACCCTTGACCTAGTGAATGTCATACGTGAGTACTTAACCCTTGACCTCATGAATGGCATACGTGAGAACTTAACCCATGACCTTATGAATGTCTTAGGTGAGTACTTAACCCATGACCTTATGAATGTCTTAGGTGAGTACTTAACCCGTGACCTTATGAATGTCTTAGGTGAGTACTTAACCCGTGACCTTATGAATGTCATATGTGAGTACTTAACCCATGACCTTATGAATGTCTTAGGTGAGTACTTAACCCGTGACCTAGTGAATGTCATTTGTGAGTACTTAACCCTTGACCTAGTGAATATCATAGGTGAGTACTTAACCCTTGACCTAGTGAATGCCATATGTGAGTACTTAACCCTTGACCTAGCGAATATCATATGTGAGTACTTAACCCTTGACCTAGCGAATATCATAGGTGAGTACTTAACCCTTGACCTAGTGATGGTCATAAGTGAGTACTTAACCCTTGACATAATGAATGTCATATGTGAGTACTTAACCATTGAACTCATGAATGTCATATGTGAGTACTTAATCCTTGACCTAGTGAATGATATAGGTGAGTAGTTTACCATTGACCTAATAAATATCATATGAGAGTACTTAACCCTTTACCTTATGCATGTCATGTGTGAGTACTTAACCATTGACCTCATGAATGTCATATGTGAGTACTTAACGATACACCTAATGCGTGTCATAGATGGATACATAACCCGTAACCTAACGAATGTCACAGGCGAATACTTAACCCATTACCTAATGAATGTCACAGGCGAATACTTAACCCGTTACGTAATGAATGTCACAGACGAATACTTAACCAGTCACCTAATGAATGTCACAGACGAATACTTACTCAGTTACGTAACGAATGTCACATGCGAATACTTAACCCGTTACCTAATGAATGTCACATGCGAATACTTAACCCGTTACCTCATGAATGTCACAGGCGAATACTTAACCCGTTACCTAATAAATGTCACAGGCGAATACCGGGGTACTTAATCCGCTACATAATAAATGTCACAAGCGAATACTTAACCCGCTACCTAATGAATGTCACAGGCGAATTCTTAACCAGTTACCTAATAAATGACACAGGTGAATGCTTAACCATTTCGTAATGAATGTCACAGGCGAATACTTAACCCGTTACCTAATAAATGTCACAGGCGAATACTTATTCCATTGCCTAATAAATGTCACATGCGAATACTTAACCCGTTACGTAACGAATGTCACATGCGAATACTTAACCCGTTACCTAATGAATGTCACATGCGAATACTTAACCCGTAACCTCATGAATGTCACAGGCGAATACTTATCCCGTTACCTAATGAATGTCACATGCGAATACTTAACCCGTTACGTAATGAATGTCACATGCGAATACTTAACCCGTTACCTAATGAATGTCACATGCGAATACTTAACCCGTTACCTCATGAATGTCACAGGCGAATACTTAACCCGTTACGTAATGAATGTCACAGGCGAATACTTAACCCGTTACGTAATGAATGTCACATGCGAATACTTAACCCATTATGTAATGAAAGTCACAGGCGAATACTTAACCGGTAACCTAATAAATGTCACAGGCGAATACTTAACCCGTTACGTAATGAATACTCATGTACGAAATCGTACATGCTGGTCAGAAAAAAATATTTCTGGTGTATGGCCACAAGACGGTTTGGCCATGGACGAAACTGTAGAATCAGAGTAGACTCTACGTTATTGAAATTTATTTCATAAGCAAACAGACCAGACCAAAATCAGACGGCTCCTGTAAGAATTATTTGAGCAGGGGTTGCTCTGTTTGCTTATGACATAATATAGATCTAATTATACACTTCATTACTTTTTACATGAATATTCATGGCGTAAAGGGTTAAGTTAATATTCAAGAGGATATTACACGGATTGAAACTTTTTACGTGAAACAATGTTACAGTGAAATACAGGGTACAATCCACCAGTTGTGGATGAGTTACGTGCCTTTATAAACTTATCGCTTTAGAAAATCCATGTACAGTAATACCTCGCTAAACCAGACTTTCAATTTAGGGGGGGTTAATTTTATTTTTAAAAAAATTCAAGTCAGTATTTAAGAAATATACCAACTTAATGCATGGCGGGGGACATACAAACCCCTCTCAAATGATTTGTTTCTGCATGACTTTCATTATGCATTAAGCAGCCACCTAGATTCTACCTAAAACCTATATTCTGCTTTACTAAAAGTCTGGTTTTAGATGAGTCTGTACATTACGGTGACATATTTCTGACACCAGTTAATGATTTGATTTCTTGTTGCATGAATTATTGAAATAATTATTTTGTTTATTCACCAGGCGCCATCTACATTCATGACTGCAGTATAGAGAAGATGATTCCGATTTATCTAATTGTCAGCGCATGCGCACCGATCCTGTTTGGAGGTTTTGGCAAAAGCAACGACGAAGACAGTGGCCTGACAGCCGGCTCTATATGCGGCTTTGTTGGTTTCCTGTTCAACATTGCCTGGCTGATATGTGGTAAGATAGTACATAGTGGTTATACGAATTATCACACCCTGCACCATCTACTGACCCCACCCGTCCACTATGTCACAGTAACATTGTTAGTGCAGTTGAACTTCGATATCTCGAACTCGGATAACTCGAACAAAACGTCCAGTCCTTCCAACTCTTACAATACAGAATTGCTCTGTAATGTATTGCTAAAGATGTTCAGAAACACATGTGACAGCTTTATACAGGTCTAAAGTAATGCTGAAAGCTCCTACAGGGGCTTTCAGTATTACTTTAGACCTGTATTAAGCTGTGTGGCACTGTGGCATTGAGAACTCGTTCAGATTACAAATCGGAACTAATTTGTACGGTCCCTTGAAGTCCGAGTTATCGAAGTTCAACTGTATTGTGTGATGATGCGGTAAATATGCCAGTCTGTTGACCTGTAGAGTCGCATCTATGCAATTTCATAAGCAATCAGCGCAGACCCTGGTCAGACGGTCTGATATTGATATACTTTGTATGCAAATGTGTGAAAATACGTTCCTATGAGGAAAGATGTTAAAATACTGTAAAACCCCTATAAACCGGAATAAGATACTTTTAGGCAGGTGGCTGCTTAATGCAAGGTGAAAGTCATACATAAATCTTCTAGAGGAGCTTTCTGTATGACTTTCACCCTGCATTAAGCAACCACCTGTCTCCAAGACCGATATTTATTCTAACATTTTAGATTGGTTTACTGTATTAACCCTTCTCTTGCTGAATTTTAAAATACTTTTCTCCTTCTTTACCAATGCCCTGTTGTATAATTACATATATCTTCACTGTGTACACGTATTTCTCTGTGCAATCACTGCTGTGGAGTGCACTGGTTGCACAATCAATTTGTAAATAGTGCAGACCCTGATGAGACAGCTCCTTTAGGAGCTGTCTCATCTGGGTCTTCACTATTTACAGGTAGGTATATTGACGTGAATAGCAAGCGAAGAGTTAATAAGTCCCTGTACTGTTTGTGTCTTTATACTTCTCTTCAGCGACCACATAACGAATTGACAGTGATGTTGTTAACAATTTTCCCCTCATATAAACGCATGTTCACGCATTTGCAAACAGAGTAGACACAGATCAACGGCTCCTATAGGAGCCGTCTGATCAGGATATGCTCTGTTTGCTAGTGGTATTTGAAAACTCTGTTTCTTTAGTTTCTAAAATGGCTACAATGTTACACCTTCCATATTTCTCATAACTATTTTGTTCATGAATATTCAGTAGATATTGAAATTTGAAATAAACATAGAACAGATAAAGGGCTTAAACAGTTATTTGCTAAATATAAAAAAGAAAGAAGTTTTCTGCTTAGCTTTCGTCTAGCATTTAGCTGCCACATGCCTTTAAGCTCAATATTTAGTGGCGGTTAAGAGAAATTAAAGAACTTAAGTTAATATACCTCAATGGTTTGCATACAGACATCCGTCTGAGAGTTCATATGTATCCTATATGGCCTTCCAATGGAAAATATGGGTGAATTAAGAGTAACTTGTCTAAAATTAAGGTCGTAAAACCAGAGTCGATTTCTAAACATTATTTAACCCTTTACACCATAAATACTACTTTCTACGCATTTGCAAACAGAGTAGACCCAAGATCAGATCAGGGTCTCTTCTATTTGCTTATGATATAGTATAGATATGATTCTACAGTTTCTGCCATGGCTAAAATTTCCTGTGTCCATGTGCTAATATATTCTAATTACATGAACCATTTCCAACTGTACATAGATAACTCTGTATGTGCTCACGTGCGTGCATGCGAGCATGTGATGATTGCGTGTGTGTGTGTGTTGGGGGTGAGGGGCATAAAGACAATTTCATTTTAAATGTTATATGTTGAGAAACTAGTATAAGTACAACGCTCGCTAAGGTATCTCACGATCGAAGCTTATTATGACCTACTTCACGATAAATCGTATCCTTTACATTTTAATTGCTAACCTCCACCTGGAAACAGTTTGGACTCAGATAAGACGCCGAGTAACTCTGCGTATCAACAGGATTTAATCTGTTTGATACTCAGTCAATATCTATTTAAAACTTTTCATCGAATCGGAAATAGTCAAATTTGCACTAGATCTACATTTTTTTGCAGAGGGTGTTTTTTATGCCCCCGACGGCGGGCATATAGTAATCGCATTGTCCGTCTGTCCGTACGTCCGTCTGTCCGTCCCAAATTTCGTGTCCCTTCTGTAACTTTTTTTTATCTGAGAATGGATTTCAAAATAATCTGGCACAAATGTTCACCACACAAAGACGATGTGTCGCGTTCAACTCTCGAGTCCATGGGTCAAAGGTCAGGGCCATCCTTCAGGGTCAAAGGTCGGGGGCATAAGTGTTTCACAAATACACTCTTGTTTCATTTCAGGAACCATATGGATCTACCCGACCTATGCGACCTTGAAAAAAGACACGTACGTCCCATGCTTGACAGTAAATGGCACCACCGGACCGGCCGGATGCACGGAAGGCACGTGCAATGACACGCTCATTAAGTTCTCTTTTGCTATGGTCACGCTTGACTGGGTCTGCATGGCACTTTGGGTCTCGCTCATAGGGTGCACAATATACAAGATGTGCAGGTCTAGCGTAAGTACAACCTATCAGTCATACAAGTCATGTGATCAGCAGCGGTTAACTCATTCCCTCCTAGACTATTTTTAGACCCAACCTCTTGAATGAATATACCGAAAAGGAGCATTAATTATAGAAAATGAGAGTTTTAGATTTGTGTAGTTTTGAAACCATTGTGATAAATAGAGCATTTGCTCCTAAGGAGCAAATGCTCTATTTATCACAATGGTTTCAAAGTTTGACTTTTACAGAGTCGCCAAAATGCGTCACTAGGAAGGAATGTTTGCAAACACCATAGACTTGCAACTATAGCATATATTCTAGATAATGCTACGTTTTATGCACACTATGCATCTGTTACTCTATGTAAGAATTTTAATTGCAAGCGTAGTAGCTAGTCTTAAAACCGTGAGAATGCGTTAGCCGAAGTTGCCCCCAATGACATGTACATTGTATTCCAAATGTTCGAGTTGTTCGTGTTTTCGCCAGATTCACCAATACCTTTCATTAACCCTTAACCCTTACAATGCTGAATTTTCAAATGGACTATTCCAACATTCAAACATGTCAAGCTATTTGCAGACAGAGCAGACCCAGATCAGACGACTCCTATAGGAGCCGTCTGATCAGGGTCTGCTCTGTTTGCTAATTGAATGTGATATATATGTTTCTTTAGTTTCTGAAATGGTTACATTGTTCCATCTTCCATATTCCATTATAAATATTTTTGTCCATGAATATTCAGTAGGTATTGACATTTGGAATAAACATAGAACAGGGACATAACACTTATCCCACTATCCGCGACATGGCTCGTGTTTGCAAACAATGTGGAGCCAGATCCAAACTGGCTGATACTCGGTCAATAGTTTCTTAACCCATTCCCTCATAGGCTATTTTTAGAACCAACCTCTTTGAATAAATCTACCGAAAAGGAGCATTTACTAGAGAAAAGGAAAACTTTACAATTGCGTAGTATTGAAACCATTGTGATAAATAGAGCATTTGCTCCATAGGAGCAAATGCTCTATTTATCACAATGGTTTCAAAAAGTGACTTTTACAAAGGCGTAAAAGGGCGTATTTATGGAGGAAAGGGTTGGACTAGGACGTATGCCAAAATAGCACTAGATCAAACTGTGAGCAGACATTATATTTTGACAGCGAGTTATTAAACCTTTCCCAGTTCTATGTTTATTACAAATTTCAATACATACTAAATATTCATGGAGAAAACAGTTATAATGAAATGTGGAAGGTGGAACATTTTAGCCATTTAAGGAACAAAAGAAACACATCTATCAAAAATTTCATAAGCAAAAAGAGCAGGCCCTGGTCAGACGGCTCCTCTTGGGGCCGTCTGATCTGGGTCTACTCTGTTTGCAGATGCGTGAAAACACGTTTATATGAGGGAAAGGGTTAAACTACAATTAAAGGCTGCATCAGCACTTTTCACACCGGAAAATAGGTAAAGACCAGGCACAGATAGATATTAGATATAGCCTGGGATATTTTTATACGACCACCTAATAAAGGTGGTCGTATATTGTCGTGGCCCTGTCCGTCCGTTCGTTCCTTCGTTCCTTCGTTCGTCAACATTTTGTTCGTCCGCTGTTTTCTCGGAAAAACTATTTGACGGATATTAATGGAACTTCACACAAATGTTTAATGCATGAATCGATTCTGAGGTTCATTCAATTTGTCGTTTCGGAGTTATGGCCCTTGCACTTAAAAATAATGCAAATATGAGGATGACCGTAACTGTTTCATTTTACGTGATATTTACTTCAATTTTTATATGATATTACCATAATATGGATTTTCACATATATTCCGGGGTTTTTATACGTGATTTTATTTTATAGTTATGGCCCTTGAACTTTGTGTGTTCGTTGCTGTTTGTCTGTCAACTTTTAGTTTGTCTGTTGTTTTCTGGGAAAACTATTAAAAGGATATTAATGAAACTTCACACAAATGTTTTATGCAACAAAATCTAAAGCGGAGTTGATTTTGAGGTTCATTCAATATGTCGTCACAGAGTTATGACCCATGCACTTTACGAAAAATCTGTAAATATGAGAATGGCCATAACTTTTTTATTTAATAAGATACTCACTTCAAATTTTTTTTTATATAATATCACCTTAATGTGGAGATCAAGATCTGAAGCACAAATTAGAAACTGCCAAAACTTATAAGGCATATTGAATCAGAGAAAGTTTGCAAGTGGGAGTATCATGTACCGTACGGGCCCTACGGGGACTCTTGGTGGTTTTTTTTTTTTTTTTTTTTTTCATTTCTTTTCATTAAATTTATCAGTTCCTACTGGCTGGACTCAACTGTAAGCAATGATATATCTTTCAGTACTCAATGTGTTAACCCTTTACCTAATGAATACACATAAGAAATGATTATTATATGACTAGTATATAGCTGAATTCATCTATGAACGCCGGAATAGTTTGGCCATGGAAAGAAACTGCAGTGTTACAGCCCTGGAGTGTATGTAGTTTTACAGTTAGTAGAGCACTTGGCTGTACCATGTATTAATAAAGACTCAGTTCTCAGCTCTATTCTTTATCCCATATACGAATCTGAGATGAAATATAATAGATGCCTAGATTTACCAGTAAGCCATGTCAATAACATTTAGCAAAGCACATTATCATATAAACAAGTATCTATCTATCTATCTGTTTATCTATCTACCTATTGTTGATGTGTACAAAGGCCAAAATTCTCAACGTTAACCCTTTCCCTCATATAAACGTGTTTTAACGTATCTGCAATCAGGAAAGACCCAGATCAGACGGCTCCTATAGAAGCCGTCTGATCAGGGTCTGCTATGTCTGCTTATAGAATTTGATAGTTCTGTTTCGTCATTTTCTAAAATGGCTACAATGTTCCATATTTCAGTATAACTATTTTGTCCGTGCATATTCATTAGATATCGAAATTTTGAATAAACATAGAATATGGAAAGGGTTAACGAGTTGGGGTCGTTAAATGTAGGACAAGAAACATAGTGCTTACAATTATAAATACATGTAAATACATGTATAACACTTACTAGCCTAACCAGGATGTCCGATTGTTATTTAACCCTTTCCTTCATATAAACGTCTTTTCATGCATTTGCAAACAGAGTAGACCCAGATCAGACGGCTCCTATAGGAGCCGTATGATCAGGGTCTGCTCTGTTTGCTTATGACGTAATAATATATCTGACTTTACAGTTTTTGACAATACCAAAAATCATATGTATGTATATCATTATAAAAAGTGTAAATATTTATGATATTATTATTATTTCTTACATGAATATTAACCCTTACAAAGCTATTTTTTCAAATGAACTATTCCAAAATTCAAACAGGTAAAGCTTATGGTGAAATACTTCGGGGGTTTTCTAAAGAAAAGTATAACACGACAAACAGTACAGACCAGACCCCGATGAGAAAGCTTCTCTAGTACCCCTCTGTTACCTACACTGATTGCAAATAAAATTAATTACTCTTTTCCAGCATTGTAAGGGTTAAACAGGGACATGGTTAAGGAGTCTGGACTAGCTAATACCTCACACAATAGGTTCGATCCTAATCTGATGTTGAGTAGTTAAAAGTGATCAAAACTACAAACAGATTGATCCCTGGCCGTAATAAAAAGAATTAAGCAAGTAGTGTCCAGTGACCCTTGAAAAGAACATAGGCAAACAGTGTAGACCCAGAGTGAGATCAGAGAGCTCCTGAAGGAACCCTCTGATCAGGATCTACACTGTTTGATGAACCAATAAGGGTCAATGGCTTATACTAACACATGCTCAGTTTGTTGTGTTCCTTCAAAAAGGGATTCCAAAATAAGATAGTGAGGGGTTTCTCCTGAAATGATATAGAAATAAATAAATAAATCCGAATTATGTTCCTAATGTTAAATTTATTTTTCAAGTCCGATCCCGCTAACCCTGGGCCCCGCCTCGTATTTACAAACAGCTTGGATCAAGATGCGACAGCGAATAACTCAGCCTCTCATCCGGGTCCAAATTGTTTGACACTCCAACAGTAGTTACTTAACCCTTTGCTCTATGAATATTCATAAGAGAAATAATGATATCATGCATATTCATTAAATTATTTTTTTGTAATAATACATGGACACATGAATGTTTGGCCGTAACAGAAACTGTAAAATTATATCTATGTTATTTCATAAGCAAACAGAGCAGACCCTTATCAGACGGCTCCTACAGGAGTCGTCTGATCTTGGTCTACTCTGTTTGCAAATGCATAGAAAGGCGTAGTTATGGAGTAAAGTGTTAAAAGCCTGTTCCAGTCGGAAGTAGCAAGAACTGCATCGGATCCACTTTTGAGGAGACATTTCTTTTTCTCAACGGGATAGGGTTAACCCTTTCGCGCATATAAACACCTTTTCAGACATTTACAAACAGAGTAGACCCAGATCAGACGACTCCTATAGGAGCCGTCTGATCAGGGTCTGCTCTGTTTGCTTGTGTTGTAATACAGATCTGATTCCACAGTTTCTATCTGAGAAACTGTTTGCATAGGTATTCACTCATCCGCCCATAGCAGGCTAAAGATTAATGTAGCGCAAACGTAATGCCGAAAGCTCCTATAGGAGCTTTCTGTATTACGTTTGACCTGCATTAAGCTACCACCTGCCTTACATACCCGTCATTATACCTACTATCAGAATCTCACCAGGGTAGAATGTCAATGACACTGTATTCAGATGAGATGCTAAGTAGCCCAGTATATCTCACCAGGATACAAGGTCAGTGATGCTGACAATACATTTTACAAAGAAATTTAAGGAAATACATTAGAAGTTAAGACAAACGACCCCTTTGACAAATGAAACTTGCTTTGTAGTGTAATGATATACTCTTACTCTGACTTATAGTTTCGCTCTTATGAGCCTTTTTCAAAGAAATACGTAGATGTATAGATGACTATTTAGTTCTTTGGGGGCAAAAGCAGAAGGAGATACATGTAGATATGTAAGTTACTTCAAGACATTTTTCACTATTTATGTAATTCCGTTTCAATGAAATTTACATCGTTTTTCTAGTGTTAACCGTTCTGATGAATATTCAAATTCAAATAAGACTTAATGACAGTACTGATACAGAATACAGTAAAACCTCTCAATAACGGTCACTAAATTGTGTTAATTAGTTGGTATTTTGGGCAGGTGGTTGCTTAAAGCAAGGTGAAAGTAAAACAGAACGCTCCTATAGGAGCGTTCTGTTTTACTTTCACCTTGCTTTAAGCATCCACCTGCCTTTTTACACAGCATACTTGATGTAATTTAGTGGTCGTTATAGAGAGGTTTTACTGTAGCTGCAGTTTTATAATGGTGTATAAACTCAGACTTGTTTGGCAAGTACGGAAACTGTAGAATCAGATCTACATGTATATACAATGTACTTTCATAGGCATACAAAGCAAACCCTGATTAGACGACTCTTACATAAGCCGTCTGATCTGGGTCTGTTCTGTTTGCAAAGACGTTAAAATAAAATAATTCCCATCAGGCTTAACAGGTTAATGATATTTCAAGCTTGGAACCCTTGTACATAGCATACTCGTAAATTACGAGACAGATCACATGTCTAGAAGTAAACATCCTTTTACTTTAAAACTAATACCGGAATGACGTATTCATATCCAAGATACATTGTATCTAAACTTTAAAACTAATACCGGAATGACGTATTCATATCCAAGATACATTGTATCTGATTTGACATGTGAATAAGCGATATTAGTAAGTCACAGGGTCACCTAATGACACGTGATCACGTGATGGCCAGTCACAGTGTTATGTTGGCTTTGTGGTTTACTTTGTAGTTTGTCACTCTTTCTAAATAATCAAAGCATGTGTTGATGGTGATTACAGCAAAACCTCTCTATAACGGCCACTAAATTGCATAAAATATATTGTGTTAAAGGCAGGTGGCTGCTTAAAGCAAGGTGAAAGTAAAACAGAACGCTCCTATAGGAGCGTTCTGTTTTACTTTCACCTTGCTTTAAGCAACCACCTGCCCTAAATACCAACTAATTAACATAATTTAGTGGCCGTCATAGAGAGGGTTTACTGTATTACAAATCTGATTCATTGCAAACAAAGCCCCTGTTCAATGGCCATTATAAACATTCAGTTAATGAATGTTTATGAAGTCGTGAATTCTGGTATAAATATGCATGAGGTAAAGGGTTAATGCAGAACGAAAGCATTGGCCTTACCCACTCCCACCTAGACTATTTTTAGACCCAGACGCTTTGAATAAATCTACCGAAAAGCAGCATTCACTAGAGAAAAGATACATTTTAGAACTGTTTAATTTTGAAAGTATTGTGATCAAAATGCGTCAGTAGGATGGAATGGGTTACATTCCAGGAGTTCTACGCAATACTTTCGTTCCTCCTGAAATTAGCTCAACCAAGATAGTTTCGTGTCCCTTGTCACGCTGTTCGCGGCCCGAGTCGCATTCAAACGGCTTGGATCCATGATGTTTGACACTCCGTAAACAGTTTCTCAAAAGCTTGTTTGAATTGGTAGAAGGCAAGAATTGCTCCAGACCAGAAGTGTAGCAGACATGAATCTTTGGTGTTGGTGTTGGTGTTGGTAAGGGTTAAATATGTTCTAATGTATATTTCTGTTTTCTGTTTACAGTAAGAAGCGACACACAGGCATGGCCAGCATAAAGTGATTATATCTGAAGACATTCGAGGGAATTTAACAGCGTTAAACATCAATCATTGTATTGCCATCCTATCTTCGTCGTGACGGACGATTCAAGTGACTAAAAAACACAAATGACTGATTTCAAACCCAGATTTGATTATAAATCTGGCCTCAACTGAGTTGAGATCTGATTCAGAATATTTGGGTTTTGACATCTAGATGTGTTAAACTGAGATATATAATAAAGACTAAATAACAACATACACACAGTAATTCCTCTCAAACTGACCACCAAAAAGAGGTCGTATTTTGTGTCCTTTAGGTATGTGGTATCTTACCTTTTTACTCCATAAATACGCCTTTCTATGCGTTTGCAAACAGAGTAGACTCAGATCAGACGGCTCCTGTAGGAGTTGTCTGATCAGGGTCTGCTCTGTTTGCTTATAGTATATTGTAAATTGTAGATATGATTATACAGTTCTGCCATAGGCAAACATTCTTGTGGTCATGGGTTTGTTATTAGAACGATTAATATAATATTCATGACGTCATTTTTTTCTTACACGAATATTCATGGAGTAGGGGATTAATGCAAAACGAACGGTGTCTGCGTTACTTTTGTCCTGCATTAGGCTGCCACCTGTCTTAACCCATTCCCTCATATTGACGACTTTTGACGACTCTGTAAAAGTCACTTTGTGAGACCATTGTGATAAATAGAGCATGTGCTCCTATAGGAGCAAATGCTCTATTTACTACAATGGTTTCAAACTACAAAATTCTAAAACATTTCCTTTTCTCTAGTTAATGCTCTAATTGAAATGTGATCTCTTTAGAGAAGTTCATTTGTATTGTCGATGTCAAAACAAAATGTAATATACAATAAAACATGTCTACAGTTACCACCGAAAACAAGTAGATTATGCAGGACGAAAGTAATGCAGAAATCCCCTCGAGAAGCTATCTGCATTACTTTTATCCTGCACCAGGCAACCGCCTCTTATAAACCCCCATATTTATTGATTATTAAGTATGATCGCTATAGGCATATTCCACTGTAATTCTGGTGTGACAAAAGCGTATTGGAATTAAGGACGTTGATCAGTTGTTCTCTCTGAAATAAATTCCAGACCGATTTTGCACCAGCATTGACAGTACATTTTGCAATTATAATCTACATCGATAACAAAAACCCAAGACAAATATGATTTGTAAGTGTTTAAAGACATAAAGTAATTTAATACATGACGAAAGTCACCCAGAAATCTTCCATATGAGCTTTCTAGACCACTTTCTTCTGCATTAATCGGCCGCATTCTTTAACGCTTTCTCCGCCGAAGTCGCCGGAAAGCGACCCATATGGTTTGTTACAGTGGGCGTAACCTTTGGGAAAAGTGTGGAGCCAAATAAGACACTGAAAAATTCTGCGTCTCATCAGGATCCAAACCGATTTTACACACTGGGTACATTCTATAGACAAAAATGAAAGAATACTTATCTACAGCAGACGACTTTGTTTGCAGACAAAATTTAGTGGTCGATGTAGAGAGGCTCTACTGTACATAGAGGTCCAGATAAGATGCGTAAATTGAAATATTTTCAAAAATAACTTCTTTATTTCTCCGCCAAACCCTTTGTTGTGACCACTCTTTAGAATCGTCTCGAAGAGACGATTCTAAAGAGTGGTCGCAACATAGGGTTTGCTGGAGAAAGGATGATTTTCATATTTGAGTACGCACCTTTATCTGTAGCTCTATGTACATATATCGTACCCAGACAACACCAAGACAAAGCACTTGGCTGTGTCAATTCATATCACGTTTTTTAACGTTTACAGCCAGATAAGATTTGAAGTTACTAATGTCACAACCAGATAAGATTTGAAGTTACTCATGTCACAGCCAGATAAGATTTGAAATGACTCACGTTACAGCCATAAAAGATTTGAAGTTACTCATGTTTACAGCCAAATATGATTTGAAGTTTCTCATTTCACAACCAGATAAGATTTGAAGTTACTCAGGTTTACAGCCAGAAAATATTATAAATTACTCACGTTTACAGACAGATAATTTTGAAATTAATCACGTTTACAGACAGATAAGATTTGAAATTAATCACATTACAGACAGATAAGATTTGAAATTTCTCACGTTTACTGGCAGATAAGGTTTGAAGGTACTCACGTCCATCATGAATCCAATGTTTGCAACTCACATACTGAAAGTTCTTGATCCTATTTTATGTAGGAAATAATGACATCATATATATTAAAAGGCATATGAACACAGAGCATTCTGGCTCAGGAAGAAACTTTAGAATCATATCTATACTACTGCATAAGCAAACAAAGCAGACCCTGATCAGACGACTCCTTCTCTGTTTGTAAAGGCGTGTAAAGGCGTTAGGGCTAGATAAGCTTTCTGCACGACTTTCACCCTGCCATCTGTCTTTACGACCAGTAATACTAGTTGTTTGAAGGTTCGAGCTATCGAGATTTTACTATACCGATGTGTCTAGAGAAGCAGTACGTACTTTGTATTTAACCCATTATAATATGCATATTCATGAAATAATTAATGACGTCATGAATATATATTAGCTGAATTTTAACAATGGTATATGGGCATGCTTTTTTTTACAATGACAGAAACTTTAAAATCAAATTTATTTAATTCCATAATCAAACAAAGTACAGTAAAACCTCTCTATAACGGCCACTAAATTACATCAAGTTTTTGTGTTAAAGGCAGGTGGCTGCTTAAAGCAAGGTGAACGTAAAACAGAACGCTCCTATTGGAGCGTTCTGTTTTACTTTCACCTTGCTTTAAGCAGCCAACTGCTATAAATACCAACTAATTAATACAATTTAGTGGTCGTTAGAGAGAGGTTTTACTGTATGATCTATTCATAGGGATTCTATAGGAACCGTCTGTTCTGAGTCTACCCTATTTGCAAAGTCATCAAAACCGTCGCTATCGGGTAAAGGGTTAACTCTTTCCCTGTTGTGTTTATTACAAATTTATTTCAATACCTAATAAATATTCATGGGCAAAATAGTTATAATGAAATATGGAATGTGGAACATTGTAGCCATTTTAGAAAGTAAAGAAACTGATCTATCAAATTCTATTAGCAAACAGAGCAGACACGTTTATATGAGGGAAAGGGTTAATACAGTCTGTAGCTGTTTTATCAGTTAACATAATTTTTTATACAGTGTGGTATTTATTCATGGTAGAGTTGAGTACTGTATGGCTATCAATTAGCTGAATTTCTTCAACGGTATATAAACAAGAGTATAAACAAGAGTATTTTTTACCATTTTATTTATCATATCATTATGTACAGTATGTTTGAGTGAAGTACAGATATAATATTTTTCATATCCTTGTGATACATATTAACACTCCGGTATGAATTTCTGTTTTCATATATAAAAAAGGAGACCAAAACAGGATAAAAAGAATCATTTAAGAAAGACAATAGGGAATTTTATTATGGCAGAAACTATAGATTTCTATATTATTCCATATGCAAACAAAGCAGACCATGATCAGACGACTACAATAGGGGTCGTTTTATCCGAGTCTACTTTGTTTACAAATATATGCAAATGTGTCTTAATCAGGTAACAATGTGATAAAATGGTTTCGCAGCAACCCTCTATCTAATATACAATATATTTCGGGCTTGTATTCGTTTTCAGTCTTTCATTCTTTGTCAGTAAGACAAGTATTAACCACTGTTTAACCTTTCCCTGTTCAATATTCCTGTAGAAATGATGGCATCGTGGATATTTATTAGCTGATTTTTTTTATAGTGTGAACTCTTCAAGGGAACGTTTTGCTTTGACAAAAACTGTAGAATCCGATATATATCATGTCAAAAGCAAACAGAGTCGATCCTGATCAGACGGCTCCTATAGGAGCCGTCTTATCTGGGTCTACTCTGTTTGCAGATGCGTGGACATGCGTTTATATGAGGGACAAGGTTAAACATTTTGTATTCTGTATTTATTTGCATATAATGTTGATTTCAATAAACGTGTAAATCTACTTCATGGTATGTCTTGTATTTGATAGAGAGTATCACTTGCAACGCGTTTTTCTTCAAAATGCCTCTAAAATACATACAGTAAAACCTCTCTATAACGGCGACCAAATTACTTCAAGTATTTTATGTTATAGACAGGTGGCTGCTTAAAGCAGGGTGAAAGTAAAACAGAACGCTCCTATAGAGCGTTCTGTTTTACTTTCACCTTGCTTTAAGCTTTAAGCCACCTGCCCTAAATACCAATAATTAACACACTTTTAAATGTACAGTCGACTGAGCGGACATTCGGACTGAAAGTAGACCACAACTAGGTACTTTACTCTTTTTTTTACTTTAGTGGCCGTTATAGAGAGATTTTACTGTAAATTGTTTATTCATATGCTGAACAGAAGCATAGCGTAAGAAATCCAATCGAGTAAATGCTGAAGAAGACCCATGTGTTTTATATCTTATTAAGAATAATTGAATGTAACTAAGACCACGTTTAATATGATCTTATAGGAAGTATACTTATCTACAATATACGCCGAAAATACATGTAGTAAAAGAGAGATTAGGATTTTCAGACAGGTGACAGTCATGCTGAAGAAGCTTTCTGGATGACTTTCATCCTGCATTAAGCTGCAGCCTGAGTTAACCATTTCATTCATATAAACGCCTTTTCACGCATTTGCATAGGAACCGTCTGATCAGGGTCTGCTCTGTTTGCTAATGGAATCTGTTTGTTTAGTTTCTAAAATGGATACAATGTTCTACCTTCCATATTCCATTACAACTATTTTGTCTATGAATATTAACCCATTTGCTCCCACGATTCCATATATGGGACGTAGGCAAACAGTGTAGACTCTGATCAAACGACGCATAATGCGGCGTCTGATCAGAGTCCGCACTGTTTGCTGATAGGCATTTCAATATAAAACAAAACGAAATTGAAAATTTAGACCAGGTACCCCTTAGATAAAAAATGGACTATTCTAATATATAAACATGGACGAATCCACAGGGCGCAAATGGGTTAAACCGGACCTTCAATAAAGAAGAAATTAGATCGTTTTAGACAGACAGTTCCAAAAGATCTTTCTGTGTGGCTTTCACACAACTTAACCCGTTCGCTGCCAATGCCGGATCTGTGATTACATATGCAAACAGTTTGGATCCAGATGAGACGCCGAGTAACTCGGCGTCTCATTAGAATCCAAACTGTTTGTTACTGTTACTATGTTTTTGAAACAAAAATGAAGAAAATAAAAAAAATGAAAATTTATAGCAGACGACAAAGTTAGCAGACGACAGAGTTTGGCAGCGAAAGGGTTAATGCCAGAAAGTTCTTTGAGAGGGATGTTTCTGTATGACGTTCACCCTGCATTAAGCTGTCGCCTGTCTTAACCCTTTCCCTCATATAAACGCATTTTCACGCATCTGCAAACAGAGTAGAACCATATCAGATGGCTCCTATAGGAGCTGTCTGATAAAGGTTTGCTCTGTTTTCTAATGGCATTTGATAAATCTGTTTATTTAGTTTCTTAAATGGCTACAATGTTCTACCTTCCATATTCCATTACAAGACAAACATTGTAGCAAGCATTTGGATCGCCCCAAAAAAATTGTTACAAGGAAGACTTAATATATGACACCAGGTGTGGGGCACTTAGGAATATGCAGTTCAGAGAAGGAATCCAAACAATTTGAGTAAACCCCATCAAAACTTGAATATATACATCTATGTAACAATTTTGTGAAATTACTGAAAGATTTTAATTTGTTATTGTCTAATCCTAATGTCCTGTTTTTACATTCATGTTTATGTACACATATCAAATCTCATGCATTTTCCTCGTTTTTCTGCCTATATATTCTATATCAAAATCAAATCTCAGGCATTTCTAAGAATTTTCTCAGGCATTTTGTCTAAAAAGTATGGTACTCCTGCATTTTTCATTTAAATTGTACTTAAATTGGGATAATAGAGGTTATTTGCAAACACGTCTGATCAAATTCCAGATGGCTTGAATCTCATAACGATATTCATAATTATATACATGTATATATATAAGCATATAAACCAATCATGGACCTCCATTATTACTATAAAAATATATTGGGTCCGAAACGACCAAAGAGCTGGGTCCGAAATGACCAAGGAATTGGGTCCGAAACGACTTGGGTCCGATATGACTCGACACCATTCCGACTTTTACGACCAGAAACGTCTGGACCCATTACCAAACGTCCCCAAACGAGTTAAATCTATACTATATTATATAGGATCACTTATAAGTATATATTACTATCCCTAACAATGTATTTATGTATTACGAACTCGAAGTTTGTTATTCTCTATATAAGTATATAGGTTTTAGTTATCTGCTGGAGTGGGTTTATTTAGGAATAAAATAACTTTTGTTTGCTTTTTGTTATACTAGTAGACAGTTCTTCGTGGAATTAAATTTTTTAGGAATATAAATTAGCAGTCAGTACTCTGGATTAATACACGGTATTAACTGATGAAAACAATGTACATGTAACATATTTCCTAATTGGTGAAAATCTAGATGAAACTAGACAGCTACCGCTGACAAACTACTCGCTGCTTTACTCTCTTTATTAATAACAGGAGAAACCATTTACCAGATAGACTTTACTCACTTAAACTATTCGCTGCTACACTTCATGATGCATTCTTGAGAAACTTGCCACTACCTCTTACTCATAGCAGAAATAAAATTGACATTCCATAGGATGATCGCCCCCTTCAATAACTATTTTGTCCATGAATATTCAGCAGGTATTGAAAAATGGAATATACATAGAACAGGGAAATGGTTGACCGGAAGACCGGAACTGGTACTACAATTGTAATATGAAAGTCCGGTTTATATGAGGTTTACTGTATACGAATGTATCGATTGTTTGATATCAACTACACACAGTATGTAAATATTGATCTTGTCGCAAGCAAACCGAGACTGCACGTAAGGATTGTCATCTGTTCATTACTAAACACACATGTATCACACGGGACTTTTCATACTCTTTCTACAGAATGGGCAGCTATCGACAAACTTTGCTGACAGTTTCAGTCTAGACTAGTCGTCGAGTTACTCGGTGTCTCATCGGCATCAAATATGCTATTTTAACATTGCTGGGTTTTTAAAAAAAAGAAATGAAAGAACAACTGAATTTGGTGATTACAAGAAAGGCCTGGTTCTGTCATGTGACTTATTAAACGTTCAAAGGGCTAATCTATAACACTACATGTATGGAAACATCTGCTGTCAGCGCAGTCCAACAGGAGGCGCTTCTCGGGGTAATGTGATATATATCTGACACGACTCTTACTAAATCTCTGACAAGATTTAGTGTCCGTCATCACTAACAAGGAACGACAACTCTGACTATTTTTTTTTATCTCCTCTTAATCACATTAGTCGAAGGTCTTCGAGATCGAAATAACTTTAGTTGATTCGAGTTCGGATAGTTTTCCATACAGCGGGACGATCTGAAATGCATGTAGTGCGGATAGTAGAAAATTCGAAAAGGCAATCCTCAAAATAGTATTTAACTATCTTACTGTCTCGTCTATAAAATAGGCCGTCGGTGTCAATTTCTATGGGGATGAGGGAACCTAGAGAATGTATGTGAGCGCAATAATTTGAGGTTCGGTGGCAAGCTATCCGTTACAGGAGCAAACGAGCCTGCTGAGCACATATTCATCTGTAGAAAATGCTGTCTTGTAAATTCTAAAATGTGTACATTAAAACCACTCTGAAGCGGAAATTTAGTAAAGAAGAATTTAGATATATTAAGCAGGTCATGGCAGAATAATGTTAACCCTTTGCTTGATAAATATTCATGTAAAATTAGGACTTTAACTCATTCCTTCATATTAACAGTTTTTAGCCTCAGTAAAAGTCACAGTTTGAAATCATTGTGATAAATAGAGCATTTGCTCCTATGGAGCAAATGCTCTTTTTGTCACAATGGTTTCCAATTCCAATTCCAATTTTATTTCAAATGATACAAAGTCTCGCTTTTGTGCAAGAAACATTTACATCTATTATACAGTATACAGTAAATACAGTCACATGGTCACAATGAGGGAAAACGGCTAAATTCAAAACTTTCAAACTTTCAAAACTACACAATTCTATAGGAGTAAACTGAGCCTGGCCATATTATCGAAGAAACTGAGAACGAGTAAACATTTAGAAAAATTCTGAAGTCTCGTGTTTGTTTGTGATTCAAACAAGTGTAAGTACAATAAAATGTATATACAGGACGTTTAACGTGTATGGTGAGTTATATATGTATACATATACATACATGTATGAACATGTAGTTTGTTTTAACCCATTATCCTATGAATAATTCATGTAAGAAACATATTCAATGTATGACTATCAATTAGCTTATTTCTTATAATAGCAATATGAGCCAAAACCAAATGTAGATCATTGCAGAAAGTGTAGCAGCATATGCATTTAACGTTTTAAGCACAGTTAGTAGATCCTCATCAGACGTCTCCTGCAGGAGCCGCTGCTCTTGGTCTATCTTTTTTTGCGTGAGAACGCGTCTCTAACAGGTGGGGATGAGGGTTATCATCCGTTCCATCTTATACTAATTTTAAATCCAACCTCTTTTACTAATTTACTAAAGAAAATGACAGTTTTAGACTTGTGTAGTTTTGAAACCATTGTAATTAATACCGCATTTGTTCCTATTGAGAAAATGCAGTATTTATCAGAAATGTTTCAAAAATAACTATTGCAGAGGCATCACAAGGCGTCAATATGATGAAATAAGTTAAATAAAGTATACGCTGTTCCCCGCCTGCACTGCTTGGCCTCTATACCCACTTTCAACCATTTTGACATAAGAACTATATAGCAACACATACCAAGAATATACACAAGAGAACTGTGGACTACCATGTCTAAATATCACGTGATTTCGGACAAGGTGGTCAAACTGAACGTCGGTGGGAATTTCTACAGTGCCACAAAGTCTACACTAACAAAGGTAATTATAGTGAAATCTTGATAAGGAACAAATAGAGGAATCTTTAAATGCGAGTTGTTGCTTAACCCATTTGCGCCCACGATCCCATAAATGTATGGGGCATAGGCAAACAGTGTAGACTCTGATCAGACGCCGCATAATGCGGCGTCTGATCAGAGTCTACACTGTTTGCTGATAGGAATTTGAATATAAAACAAAACAAAATTGAAAATTTAGGCCAGGTATCCCTTAGATAAAAAAAATGGACTAATCCAATATATAAATACATGTATGGAATAATCCACAGGGCGCAAATGGGTTAATGAAGAACGAAAATGATGCGGAAATTTTCTATAGGAGTTATGTGCATTACTTTCGCCATGTATTTATCAACCACCTGTCTGAAAGTTCCAGATTTAGATGTCATATTGCTGGCCGTTGTACAGAGGCTTTATCGTATATTCCCGGGTCAATAACTGTATACCATGTCTTTTACGCATCAATTTCACACGGACGATTGTTCAATACAGTCAATCTCACCTAAAGCGACCACCATAAAGATGTCTAACTCTGGGTGTTAGACACAGGTGAGAGCTTAATATAGGATCTTCCTTTATACTTTTCGTCCTACATTAGCCCTTTCCTCCATAAATACGCTTTTCTACGCATCTGTAAAAGTCATTTTATGAAACCATTGTGATAAACAGAGCATTTGCTCATATAGGAGCAAATTCTGTATTTATCAAAATGGTTTCAAACTCCAAAATTCTAAGATTTTCCTTTTTTTCTAGTTAATGCTCCTTTTTGGTAGAGTCATTCAAAGAGGTTGGGTCTGAAATTGCCTTTGGAGGAAAGGGTTAAGTAATCCTTTGTTTTTACAGACACGCATGGTTATTCATATAGAGTTCGCTTTACCCTCTGAATACGGGAAACGAGTAAGCTATCATTTGCAAACAGTGTACACCCAGATTAGTACACCCAGACCAACCCAGACCAGTGTACACACCCAGACCAGTGTACATCCTATAGGGGCCCTCTGATCTGTGCATGCACTGTACACACAGACCAGTACACCCAGACCAGTGTACATCCAGACCAGTACACCCAGACCAGTGTACATCCAGACCAGTACACCCAGACCAGTGTACATCCTATAGGAGCCCTCTGATCTGTGCATACACTGTACACACAGACCAGTACACCCAGACCAGTGTACATCCAGACCAGTGTACACCCAGACCAGTGTACATCCAGACCAGTGTACATCCAGACCAGTGTACATCCTATAGGGGCCCTCTGATCTGTGCATACACTGTACACACAGACCAGTACACCCAAACCAGTACACCCAGACCAGTGTACACCCAGACCAGTGTACATCCAGACCAGTACACCCAGACCAGTGTACATCCTATAGGAGCCCTCTGATCTGTGCATACACTGTACACACAGACCAGTACACCCAGACCAGTGTACATCCAGACCAGTGTACACCCAGACCAGTGTACATCCAGACCAGTACACCCAGACCAGTGTACACCCAGACCAGTGTACATCCAGACCAGTGTACATCCAGACCAGTACACCCAGACCAGTGTACACCCAGACCAGTGTACATCCTATAGGAGCCCTCTGATCTGTGCATGCACTGTACATCCAGACCAGTACACACAGACCAGTGTACATCCTATAGGAGCCCTCTGATCTGTGCATGCACTGTACACCCAGACCAGTGTACACCCAGACCAGTGTACACCCAGACCAGTGTACATCATATAGGGGCCCTCTGATCTGTGCATGCACTGTACACCCAGACCAGTGTACATCCTACAGGAGCCCTCTGGTCTGTGCATGCACTGTACATCCAGACCAGTACACCCAGACCAGTGTACATCCTATAGGAGCCCTCTGATCTGTGCATGCACTGTTTGTCATTCAGAACCCTCAAGCCAAGTTTACCCTTTCATACTGTATATGGAGTAAATAATGATGGACCATTCCACTCTGAAATTCCAGCATTTAAAAGGTTGAGAAGGGGTTCACAATACAGTAAAACCTCTCTATAACGGCCACTAAATTACTTCAAGTATTTAATGTTAAAGACAGGTGGCTGCTTAAAGCAAGGTGAAAGTAAAACAGAACGCTCCTATAGGAGCGTTCTGTTTTACTTTCACCTTGCTTTAAGCGG
Organism: Azorinus chamasolen; assembly: GCA_963576725.1. NCBI lineage: Eukaryota > Metazoa > Mollusca > Bivalvia > Cardiida > Solecurtidae > Azorinus > Azorinus chamasolen. Next base: position 63,038,040 of record OY755251.1, on the reverse strand, counting down.
CCACCTGCCCTGAATACCAAATAATTAACACACTTTAGTGGCCGTTATAGAGAGGTTTTACTGTATAAAACAGACGAAAACATCCCTAAGACAAACTAATAATCTCCTTCAAATATGTTCGACACAAGCACTGATCAAACATCTTAAGTCAAACATCCCAAGACAAGGTAACAGTCCCCCTTCATATGCGTGACACTATCACAGGTCAAATATACCAAGCTAAACTAGCTCATCGCCGATATTTCCTGACTGAGTTGCCTGTGATATAGCAATGTTTTGGCATGCTTATGTGTAATTTATTAAGTAAGTTGGCAACAACAAACTCCGATAGCTGTCCTAACCCATTCCCTCATATTGACACCTCTTTAAAAGTCACTTTTTTGAAATCAATGTGATACATAGAGCATTTGCTCCATATGTCTACTAACTTTTACTGAAAATGAAAAAATAGTTTAGGCAAGATGAAAATGATTTCAACTCCGGAATTTTTGTGATTCGTATCAAATCTTATCCAGTAGATCTGCTTAAGCACACATGCGATTTTGTCAGTAAGAGAGAGAGAGTGAGAGAGAGAGAGAGACACACACACACACACACAGACAAACAGACAGACAGACAAACATACAGACATACAGACAGAGAGTCAGACAGACAGACATACAGACAGAGAGTCTGACAGACAGACATACAGAGAGACAGACATACAGGCAGACAGACAGGCAGACAGACAGAGACAGACAGACAGAGACACACAGAGAGAGACAGACAGACAGAGACAAACAGAGACAGAGACAGACAGACAGAGAGACGGAGAGTAAAAGAGAGAGACAGAGATAGAGACAGACACACACAAACAGACAGACACAGACAGATACAGACAGATACAGACAGACACAGACAGACAGACAGGCAGGTACAGACAGACAGACACAGACAGGCATACAGAGACACAGAAAGATACAAGGAAAGACTGATATAGAGACACAGACACAGGGGGACAGAGAGAAGGAGACAGACAGAGATATAGAGAACGAGAGAGAAACAGTTAGATGGACAGAAAGACAGACAGGCAGACAGGCAGACAGACAGACAGACAGACAAAGACCAAGACAGAGAGACACAGAGAGAGTGAGCGACACGGGGAGAGAGAGAGAGAGACTGAGAGATAGATTGTGAGAGACAGAGAGAAAACAAAGAAAACAGAGACAGAGAGAGAGATACATAGTGAGACAAATAGACAGACACATACAAAGACAGACAGACAGGTCGACATACAGAGACAGAGACAGGCATAAAGAGACCGACAGAGGCAGACAGAGAGACAAATACAGAGACACAGGGATGCAGAGACAGACAGAGACAGAGAAAGACAGAGAAACAGAGAGATAGAGAGAGAGAAAGAGAGAGAGAAGGAAGAGAGAGAGAAGGGATGGGCAGAGACATTGACAGAGAGACATAGACAGATATATAGAGATGTTTACGCATTGGTGTAACCTTCCTATAAATATTTAGATGGAATTGTCACACATTCATGCCTCCATTTCAAGTCATTGTTTCCCTGCAGATTACTTAAATCATTGCTCATGTATTAGTATAGCATAACTTAAGTAATCATTCATAGCCTACTTTCATGCATGTATCTATAGTCACAATAAATAATGCTGACTTGTGCGCTCAGAGCACAAGTGGCATAATTACACATCCACGAATGCCTTTCAATTAACCCATTCATCGCCGATGTCGCATAAATGCACCACGACAAATAGTGCAGTCCCAGATCAGATGTATCCTTTTCAAGGCGGCGTCTGATCATGGACTTCACTTTTTGTCTCAAACTCTATTTCTGTATATGTGCTTTATTCCTTTGAATTTTGCATTTATTTATCTCATTTCCTTATTTTACCGAATAATTTTATAAAATTTGTTTGCAGACGACAATTAAAAAATTGGCGCCAAAAGGGTTAATGACTTCATTTTGCATTCATGGTTTTATACAATAATAGATTTGTGTCATGCGTACGGCTCCATTTCTATTCATAGCACTGTTAAACCTTCAATGCTTCCTATTATATGCATATCCCATTCGTAACCTTCTTACACATTCACGGCCTCCTATTACATTCATATCCCACTCATGACCTTCTTAAACATTCACGACTTCCTATTACATTCACATCCCACCCATAACCTTCTTACACATTCACGACTTCCTATTATATGCATATCCCACTCATAACCTTCTTAAACATTCACGGCTTCCTGTTACATGCATATCCCACTCATAACCTTCTTAAACATTCACGGCTTCCTGTTACATGCATATCCCACTCATAACCTTCTTACACATTCACGACTTCCTATTACATTCATATCCCACTCATAACCTTCTTACACATTCACGACGTCCTATTACATTCATATCCCACTCATAACCTTCTTAAACATTCACGGCTTCCTGTTACATGCATATCCCACTCATAACCTTCTTAAACATTCACGGCTTCCTATTACATTCACATCCCACTCATAACCTTCTTAAACATTCACGGCTTCCTATTACATGCATATCCCTCTCATAACCTTCTTAAACATTCACGGCTTCCTATTACATTCATATCCCACTCATAACCTTCTAAACATTCACGGCTTCCTATTACATGCATATCCCACTCATAACCTTCTTAAACATTCACGGCTTCCTATTACATTCATATCCCACTCATAACCTTCTTAAACATTCATGGCTTCCTATTACATGCATGCCCCACTCATAACATGCTTACACATTCATGGACCAAGTCCTTTGGACGAGACTATAAACCGAGGCCCGATGTATCAGTGCTTTACACTGGACATCTAAAAGAACCAGAGAAACTCAGTCGACAATAAGAGTAGGGCATCGCGTCCGGGTTTCTCTGTATCCTCTCCACTCTCTCTGGGGCGTCCAATTAGCCTATAGTGAGCAGAAACGGACGTTAATCAACACAAACAAACAAACGTTCGTGGATTCCTTTCACGTTCATATTTCACATTCATAACCTCATTCTATCCATTTACATAATCCATATTTTCCATTAACAAACATGTTACACATGCATGCTTCCTTTCAGATTCATACTTTCCATTCATAAGCTTGTTATACATTCATGGTCTCCATTCGCATTCATACTTTCCATTCATAACCATGTTGCACATTCATTGCTTCCTTTCACATTTAAGTGTCCATTTTTAAATCATAATCTTGTCACACATACATTGTTTCCCCTTACATAAGTGTTTGCATTTACCATTCATAACCTTATTACACATTAAATTGCTTCATTTTCCCATTCATAACCTTGTTACGTATTCATTGCTTTGTTTTACATTAAAGTTTGCATTTCCAACTCATACTCTTGTTACACATTAATGGGTGTAATTCGCATTAATGACTTCATTTCTCATTTTTAACTTTGTTACACATTCACGGCTTTCTTTTACATTTTTTATTTCATATCCCATTAACATCCATGTTGCACATTCATGGCTTCCTGGTACATTAATGACTTAAAGTCCCATTTACAACCGTGTAACACATCCATTATTTCCTTTAGCACTCATGGTTTCTCTACATTCATTGCCTTGTCTCGTACATGGTAAAAAGTAATGACCAGTGCAGGTGTATTTGGTAAATGACTTTGAAGCACTTTGTACAAAATTGGCTTCTTACACCGTAACCCTTTACTTCATGGATACGCATTTAAAGCCTTTGGAAACAGAGTAGACACAGATCAGATGACTCCTACAGGCGATCCGTCGTTTGCTTGTCCAATAATATAGAGCTGCTTCAACAGTTTCTGCCATGGCCAAAACATTGTGTGTTATATCGTACCATTATATAGCATTATCGTCTGCTAACTTTGTCGTCTGCTACAAATTTTCATTATTTTGATGTTCTTCATTTTTGTTTCAAAAACATAGTAACAGTAACAAACTGTTTGGATCCTGATGAGACGCCGAGTTACTCGGCGTCTCATCTGGATCCAAACTGTTTGCATAGGTAATCACAGATCCGGCATTGGCAGCGAAAGGGTTAATATTGATGATGTCATTATTTCTTACATGAATATTCATGGAGTAAGTGTTAAGGTAGTTATATAAAGGTTTTACACATACATGTACATGTATATAAAACGGGTTGAAGTCGAAAATCGTGATCACCCTTAAGCTAAGGGTAATGCAAAAAATAGTTGTAATGCATCACATGGCTGTTCAAAAGTAAGTGCATATACACAATGTGCAACGCATGAGGTTTTTGCATGAAATGCAATTATAATTTAATACATTACAGTGTCAGAAAGCTATGTAATTAACAATACAACATTGAATTACATTGCAGCATATCCTCAGTTTTGTTTTCTGGTCCACCGGGAGCACCAATTTCAATGCTTTTAACCCTTCTCTTGCTGAATTTTAAAATACATTTATCCTTCTTTATCCATGCCTTGTTGTATAATTACATATATCTTCACTGTGTACACGTATTCACTGTGCAATCACTGCTGTGGAGAGCACTGGTTGCACAATCAATTTGCTCCTGCAGGAGCTGTCTCATCTGGGTCTTCACTATTTACATGTAGGTATATTGACGTGAACAGCAAGCGAGTGGTTAATTATGGGAGTTGAATACCTCTTATGCCGTTGAAAGGGGGGGGGGGGGGGGCGAGTAGTGTTGCACTTTTGATAACTGCTCATGAACAGACTCCGAGCAAACCAACAAACCGAGCTTACAATGTTCTGTTTTGCACTGCTGCTTTTCCTTTCGTAGGATCTCCTACATTCAGAATTTATCATTATGACAATGCATATGTTAACTAGTTTGTCCTGAATTCTTCTTAACACTTTTTTCAACTATTATAGGCGGAAGCTTGCACGAATATTCATTAACCCATTCCCTCATATTGACGACTTTTGACGACTCTGTAAAAGTCACTTTGTGAAACAATTGTGATAAATACAGCATTTGCTCCTATAGGAGCAAATGCTCTATTTATCACAATGGTTTCAAAACTACAAAATTCTAAAAAAAATCCTTTTCTCTAGTTAATGCTCTTTTTCGGTAGATTTATTAAAATATATTGTATCTAAAATAGCCTATGAGGTAATGGGTTAATTAAATGGTAAACTCACAGCATGCTAGATGGTTGTAAGTATGAGGAAAATGGCATCTGCTTAAATTCTAAGATAAAGTGTTCTTCCATTTTATCTCAAAAATAATATCACGGTGATAATAAGTTTAACCCTTAACCCTTTTCTCCATGAATATTCATGTAATAAATAATGCCATCTCGCGCTTTTGCAAACAAAAACGACCCAGACCAGACGTCCCCTGTATGAACCGTCTAATCAGGGTATGTTCTGTTTTATTATATATGAAATGATATGTAACAAATATGTACTGTTTCGTCCATGATACAATGTTCTCATGTTTTTTATGCCAGTATAAAATTTCAGATAATTAATATTCATGCAGACATGTTTCCTTAATGAATATTAATTAGAGGGTTACTGAATAAAAAAAATCTACAAAAGTGTACATGTATACAGATATTTGTTTTTAATTTTGGTTAACTCGTTTATTCATATAAACATTTTTTCACACATTTGCAATAGAATAGATCCAGATCAGACGGATCCTATAGGAGCCGTCTGATCAGGGTCTGCTCTGTTTGCCAATGGACCGCCTTCCATATTACATTATAACTATTTTGTCCATGAATATTCAGTGGGTATTGATATTTGGAATAAACATAGAACAGGGAAAGGGTTAACCGTTGTCGTTTCTGCTCAAACTCCGATTTGTTACAATAATTTCTTACTTCCGACTCGATCAAACCCTGGAGTAATCGTTAGTCAAACAGCGTCTAGATGCAAGCTGTTTCCAGGCAGTCAGGACAACCTTAACATAGTCAATGTATGATATACAGTAGAACCTATATTAACCCATTTGCGCTCAGTGGATTATTCCATGTTTATATATTGGATTAGTCATTTTTTATCTAAGGGGTGCATGACCTAAATTTTCAAATTAGTTTTGTTTTAAATTGAAATTCCTATCAGCAAACAGTGTAGACTCCGATCAGACGCCGCATTATGCGGCGTCTGATCAGAGTCTACACTGTTTGCCTACGTCCCATATATGGGATCGTGGGAACAAATGGGTTAAGTGACAGTTACAACGATCTCTAAATATGTGTCTTGAAGACAGTGGTAGTTTAAAGCAGGTCGGAAGTAATGCAGAAATTTCCAAAAGGAGCTTTTGAACAGCATTAAGCAACCACCTGCTTTTTAAGACGCATGTAGTCAATGAGGTCAATAAATGATTAGTCGCTTTAGATAATTGCTAATGTCTTCAATGCCAGTCAGTTTGCACACAGCATGATAATATAGTTGATACATGCACTTAGTTTGATAATATCATTGATACGTGATACAATGTTACACATACATGTATCTTATTTGCATTTTCTATTGTTATTGTCGTGTATTTGCATTTATGGTTGCATGTTTATGTCTAGAAACAATTTGCTTAATGTTGCATAACGCGTGTTGTATTCTATTGTACTGTGTTGTACTGCATTGCATTGTATTGTAATGTACTACACTGCACTGCACTGCATTATATAGCATTGTATTGTATTGTTATTGTATTGTACTGTTTTGTATTGTATTGTATTGTATTGTATTGTATTGTATTGTCTTGTCTTGTCTTGTCTTGTCTTGTCTTGTCTTGTCTTGTATTGCATTGTATTGTATTGTATTGTATTGTATTGTTGTATTGACAATAGCTAATATAATATTAACTTAAAAATGTACTCTTCTCATATTTCACCCATTTTGCCAAGTAAAATACTTTCTGAATCAGTGACTTAAATTAACTTACTTTAAAAATACACGGAATATGTCGTAAAAATCAATTATGTCTACCGGACGTGCCCGATGTTCATGTGGGTAAAACACAGTAGACATTTTATTTTCGCGTTTCTACTCTTTCCACTGATAAACGCCAGCCACTGTTTTGATTTTCAAACCCAATTAATATTCATATTGTTATTCCGAAATCGAAGATTGACCGAACGTGTCCGTTGATTTCCGTGTAATCGACGAAGTTTTCAGTCCTTTAAAAACTCGACAATATCTAAAGATTTAGCAGTACTCAGATATGATTAATACATTGTATACATAAACTGTTGGAAAATTGGATGTAAGCGTCATTATAATGATACGGATATGTGCATAACTTTTGGTGGTGTTTGCTTTACATTAAACCCCTTCTAAATCGGACGTTGAATTCAGTATAAATATCGGTCTTGGAGACAGATGCCAGCTTAATGCATGGTGAAAATCATTCAGAAAGCTTCTATACGAGCCGTCTGATCAAGCTCGGCTCTGTGTGCTTATGCAGTTATAATAGATCTGACTCTTGCTTCTACCAATGCCAAAAGATCCTGAATACATGTCATTGTAGAAATTCAGCTAATAAATATTCACGACGTCATTATTTCTTTCATGAATATTGAACAGGGAAAGGGTTAAGTTCATGTAATATATTTTCCTTGGTTATTGGATAGAATATTATATTTCAATGTTTATAGACAATGTTCAATGTTGTTCTCGTGCTGTTCCATTTCTCAGGTGCACGGGAGTCATCTATGGCGAATATTTACCGGTGACGTAGCATGTCCTCGAGATGAAAGGGGAAGCTACTTCCTTGACAGAGATGGTCAAGTTTTCAGGCAAGATTATGTACTTGTATTTTAAACATATTAACCCTTTACTCCATCAATACACCTTTCTACGCCCTTTGCAAACAGAGTAGACCCAGATCGTGTAGGAGCCGTCTGATCAGGGTCTGCTCTGTTTGCTTTTGATATAATATAGATACGGTTCTACAGGGTCTGCCATAAAACTTCCTGTCTGACAAAACTTCCTGTGTCCAGGTGTTATTATAACAATTAATCTAATTAATATTCATGATGTCATTATTTCTTACATGAATATTCATGAAGTAAATGGTTAAGGCAGAATTCGTAATAACGTTTGCAAACAGTTTGCATCCTGATGAGAAGATGACTAGATGAGTAACATCTGGGAGCAAGCTGTTTGCCATTCTAATTATGTGTTTGTAAAATCAACGGAAGGAGGTCTGCACCTCGGAAATCTGAATTAGAAGACATTCTCTATAAACGATAATGTACTTAACAAACTAAAGGCAAAATACTAATATTACGCTTTATTAACTCTCGCTGCCAAGTGCTGTCGTCTGCAAATTTTGTCGTCTTCTACAATTTTCATTAATTATTTTTCTTCATTTGTGTCTTTAAATCAACAGTTACAGTAGCAACGAGTTTAGATCCTGATGAGACAGCGAGTTACTGGGCGTCTCATCTGGACCCAAGCTTTTTGCAAAGGTAATCACAGATGCGACATTGACATGTACCTGATCAATATTCTTGTAGCGTTAATGAATTAATGAATATTACTTTTTTATAATGGAATTACAATAAGGAAAATTTAAATCATGACAGAAATTATAGAATCAGATATATATCATTTGCATAAGCAATCATAGCCTTGTCCGCACTCAAACTCAAATAGTTTTCCTCTGATCTTCACCAAACTTGCGGAGAATGTTTATATGTGCAAAATCTTGACCAAGTTCGATTATCAGTCAAATCGCATTAGACGCCTCTGAGTTATGGCACTTGATTCAGTTAAAAATGTCCGTTTTAGCCTTGTCCGCTCTATAATTCAAATAGTTTTCATTTTATCTTCACCAAACTTGCAGAGGATGTTTATAGTTGCAAATTCTTGACCAGTCAAATCGTTTAACACACCTCTGAGTTATATGGTCATTGATTCAGTCAAAATCATCTGATCTTCACCAAACCTGCACAGAATGTGCATAGCTATAAATCTTGGTCAAGTTCAATTACCAGCTAAATTGCATGTGGCACCTGAGTTATGACCCTTGAATTAGTCAAAATTTCCAATTAAAGCCTTGTCTGCTCTTTAACTAAAACATGTCTCATTTGCTATACGCCATACGTGCTGAGAATGTTTATAGGTAAACAGTCTTGGCCAAGATTGATCATCATATGAGGCAAGTCAGAAAGACTTGGTCAGTGTTCTAGTTTTTATTATTATCGTTATTATTATTATTAATAATTATTACTACTACTTTTATTGTTCCAGACATATCCTGAATTACCTTCGGAGTGATAGACTCACTGTGCCCCATGGTTTCCGTGAGTTGGATCTCCTGAAAGTCGAGGCGGACTATTATGGTCTGGACTCCCTTGTACAGGAAGTAGACGCTATCATACAGTCGCGCAAGCGCAGTCGACGTAGACCTCCAAGGAAGAAAACCAGTCAGAGCGTGCAGGAACTGCATCGTGTCCATGAGCGCAATGGACATCTGTACATTTCCGACGAAGAGTCAGACTGGTTTTACGATTGACAGAAACGACTCCCTTACTATCAGAACCACTCTGGAAAGTCCCTTGAAAAGTTCGGGGGAAATGCACACGTAGTATGACGCATGGTTATGCATTTTACAAACAACAAATTCCAGTTAAAAATTTCGTTTGCTATAACTTACAGAGGTTGCCGTTATAACGAGTTTAAGTATGAAAGGAACCATATGGCCATTTTTAAATTAGTGCCAACATGTAAACGCTTAATGCAGAACAAAAGAAGTGCAAAAGGCTCCCTTTGGGAGTTTGTTTTGCACTTCTTGTGTTCTACATTAAACGATCGCCTGTCTTACTGGCATTGCACATATTTATTCAGCGGTTGTTTCAAATACTTAACAGTAATTCTTGTTTCAATGCATACTGCCGGTATAACGAGGGTGCCATTGTAACGAATGCCGGTATAATGAGGGTTCACTGTACGTTATATTGCAATTAATAACGAAGTAGACTTTATACCAGGAGAGCTCGTTCCAAAAATAAAAACATTGGCACTGTGTGAGTTTCGGACAGGAATACTTCAACTTTCTGTAGGTTTTTGAATAACGTGCCAGTTCAAATGGCATCACGTGAGCTGGTCACCGGTAAAGGAAACTTTTATCTACTTGTATGTACATAATTATGTATTTAGATGGTTTGTATGTTTATTTGTTCTAGTTGATTTGTAAGTTTTGGTGTTTTACTTAAAACGACGATCTTAAAGTGCTCTTATTTGCCAATAATATATAAATTGTTATACCATTTTATGATGTCAGTTTCCTTTTATGATACAAATACGAAACTATTGTTGAATGCAAACGGACGAGGTTAATTAAAGGACAGTCATCGGAAGTGTTTTCACGATACACATAAACATGCTACGTCATTACTATATGTATTACCACTTTAAATTAGGTTATACAATGTCTTTGTTGATAAATATCTACATGTATTTGTCAATCTATTTTTTTTTACCTCTTGACAAAATTTCAAGGAAAGGCAAGTCTGACGGGAAACTAGCTCATGATCTATATAGTCAACTAAGAATTTCCCCCCAGATTTTCCCGCGTTTGAATTTATGTCCGAGACAAAGTTTCAAGAGTCAACATTGATACATGTATGTACATGTATGTAATTATTAAACATTAAATCTTACAACGGACCTATTGGTAGTACAAATGTACTAGTAATATGTAGCAGACTTATTTGCATAGTGAGAGCAATTTATTAAATTTTATACAGGGGCGTAATGTAATGTATGTACCGTGGCTATAGGGGTCCGAGTGCATGCTTCTCCGGGAAAAATTAGAATTGTGTAGTTTTGAAAACCATTATGATAAATAGAGCATTTGCTCCTATAGGAATTGCTCTTTTTATCACAATGATTTCAAAAGGTGACTTTTACAGAGGTGTCAAAAGACGTCAATATGAGGGAAATGGTTAAAGCTTACATGACAAAACAGATTGTTTGTCAAAGTCTACCCCACCCACCTTAGCCTTCGATAGTTGTTAAAGTTTGGCCATAATAATGCTTTCACCTTTCAGATTGATGTTACGCACGTGCGTAAGTGCGTATCGCATGTTACGCCCCTGTAATATAATATAGTTTCTTGTGGTAATAGTAATGTTTTATCACGCCAGGACTTTCGTAAATCTAGTCTGCATTAAGTAACTTTGCCTTTAATAAATACTGTAGTGTAGTGTCCCTTTAATATTCGTTAATAATTTTATATGTCTGTATATATTTGCAAAGGCGTATCTATAAAGGTGTATCTATGGAGTAAAGGGTAGATAATTATGCAACTAAACGTAAGGAAAACATTGAGTAACTACGTAGGTGAACAATGTTACGATGTACATGTATTCTTTTGTCGCTTTTAGCAACACATACTGTAGATCGTGATCAGATGTTTTCAACACGGTATCTGATCTAGGTCTACCCTGTTTGCAACGTTTTAACCCACATATCCAACCTCTTTGAATACTCTCCCGAAAAGGAACATTAACCAGAGAAAGGGAAACTTTTTAGATTTTTTTAGTTTTGAAACCATTGTGATAAAAAGAGCATTTGCTCCTAAGGAGCAAATGCTCTATTTATTACAATGGTTTCAAAAAGTGACTTTCACAGAGGCGTAGAAGAAAGGCGTATTTATGGAAGAAAGGGTTAAGTCAGGTTTATTTTGCCACCAGTACTCTGCCATCTCGGTTTAATTAACGATAAATATTTAGAGATAAACACAAGTTTTCTCGAGTTCAACAAAGAACAAGAGATTCTACATGTATTGCACAAATAGCTTCTCTCGTGTAAATTCATTTTAATACCAAGTCAGCAGAAGCATGTTTCGAACTGTTCCTTATTTTGGAAGCTTTCACAGCCCGTATCACTAACAGATCATATTAGTCCGTGAGCCACACGGTTGGTCGGTACCATCTTTGGTGAATAAGGCTCATGGTCATTTTTTGAAAGATATATATCCCTAGATCAAGAAAACATGTGATAGCATTTCAGCAACTTGAGCACCTGGGTGTTATTGCGTTTTTTCTAAACCCACCCTAAAATGTTTTAAGCATAGGCGAAAAAAGGCAAGTTCACTGTACGAAAGCCACCTTTTCAGTTATAGCTCTAAATTGTCAAGAAGGTACTGATGAATTACTTTGTACACTATATATTATAGTTTGCAAACAACAATTTACATTTACCACTCTGTCTTGAAACATGTAAACGCAATACATATATTTAAAAAGGGAGATAACTCGCATAGAAAAAACACCTTATTTGTTAAAATATAATAAAAGGTTTCAATATTATTCTTCAATAATCACAGTAATATGTCATACATCTTCTTCTGAATAGAAGGTTTTAAATGTAAAACATACAAAAATATCCATTCAAGAGTTATTTTGTTATTACCTCCCTTTTAATTAAAAAAAGGTATCTAAAATGCTGTGTGTCTGTGGAGAATTACTTTCAAGCTGAAACTTTTGGCATGTAGTATATACAAAATATTAAAATGTTACCACATAACTTCAATGGGAAATCCAAACAGGTTCTGAATAAAAAATTGAGTTTGCAAGTTACCCCCCCCCCCCCAGTGACATTTGTCACTGACCGTTCCAAGGCATCTCCTTGTTATGTCTGTGCTTCTCTTTGTGTGTTTTTTATACATGTACATTTGCTGTTTGTTGTCGTGGTGCTGTTTGGGCAGTTGTGTGTTTTGTATTCGGTGTTTCCTGCACGATTCATACATATACTTTTATAATGATTCATTTTGGGATTTTTGATTACAGTTGATGCTTCATTGATAAAGTATTTACAAAATTTGTACAAAACAGTTTAAGGATGCTTTCCATATTCACAATAAAATAAGAGAATAAGTAAAATTGACAAACTTTTATGAATTTTGAAAAAGAAACAGAAATTCAAAAGTTACATTTTTTACATCTAACATGCTTTAAATAAGTGTGTATTTACAAAACTTGCAAAACAGTTTAAGGAAGCTTTCCATATTCACAATAAAATAAGAGAATAAGTAAAATTGACAAACTTTTATGAATTTTGAAAAAGAAACAGAAATTCAAAAGTTACATTTTTTACATCTAACATGCTTTAAATAAGTGTGTATTTACAAAACTTGGAATCTGAAAGATCATCAGAAACTTTTGCTACAGGTAATTTCTTTCAGACTATTTTGTGTCTACTGGTTTAGGCATAGGACTCTACTTAAGCTCTAAGCAATTACACACCACCCTCTAGTATATATATAGATGAATGCAATGTAAATGAAAGTAACAATATTCACTTAAAACTCAGACTCATTATCAGTCAACATTATTTTTTATTATTATACCACACTTATATAGTGCTCTTTTCACACAGGATATGTGCGTTCAAAAGCGCTTCACATGGATGAAATCACCGGAACGAACCGCATGATTATCTATCCGGACAATAAAAGATATACAATAGATATACAATATAAATGAAATCAATAGCCGGAGGGAACCACATGATTGCCTCTATGGCAATGGGCGGCAAAATGAACCGACCCAATTACCACTCGAGCCATTATATACACAAAACAGAGAAAATATAATTATGGAATCTGGTGCATACAGTAGCCCAAGTAAATGAACACCCTACAGTGACCATAGGAGTTCAGTGCAAACAATGGCAATATCTTAAAAACGATACAGCCTTCCGAAGTCACACTCCAAAGTTGGTCGGAAAGACCACAACCAGAGACTTGGGACCAGGGTCCCACTTTAACATGAAAACATGTTGCTCTCAATAGTCGAGAATAGGGAATGAAATTCTCCCTCACCAACTTGTACTGAAGATGTGACTTAGATATACAGTAGATATGGAATCACTAACCGGGATGAATCGCCTCTCTAATGCCTGACGGTAGAGCATTCCAAAGTTTTGGAGCTGCATGCATGAAACTTCTCTCACCGTATTTTACCATACGACTTTTTTGGCACAACCAACGACAATGATCTACTTGCCGACTTCAACTCTCTGCGCGGCCTGTACACGTCAAGAATGTCGACAATGTACTTGGGAGAATTATTGTGCATGGCTTTATACGTAAGAGTCAGAATTTTGAATTCAATAAGATGTTGAACCGGAAGCCAGTGAAGTTCCTTCAAAACCGGCGTGATATGATTATATCGAGGGGTTCTGGTTATAATGCGGGCTGCTGTGTTTTGCACTCTTTGAAATTTCCGTAATGAGTTGTTTGAAATTCCATGCAGCAGTGAATTGCAGTAGTCTATTTTTGATGTAACAAGAGAGTTTACCAAAGTCGTGGTAGCATCAGGTGAGAGATACTTTCTTATATGGCCTATTTTCCGGAGCTGTGCATAACTAGACCTACACACGGAATTTACATGTGATGTCATATCCATTTGTGAATCGAGCCATGCACAGAGATTCTTTACACACAAAGACGGTCTGATATTCGAGGGCCCTACTTGCACATTAACCTCTGCAGGTACTTTTGCATCTGGAGTATCTTAATCAGCACTTCTTTCATTGTCTAATTCAAAAACAGAAGCCTGATTTTCACAGTCTTGCAATCTGCACATATCAGTGCATTTTAGACCATTTGACAAACATGTACAGTTTGGCAGTGTGCATTTCCTTGCACAGCAAAAGGTAATAAATCAAAGACTGCTTCAGGTGCCGGCTGACCATCCAGTGCACAACCAACTTTTCAGTGCCATCTTCCAAATCAAGTTTCCATCCTCGACCAACAGGACTTGGAATGCCTGGGTCCTGTTCAAGACAACGTCTCCAGATGGCTGCCTGGTAGTTGGCTCTCCGAGCATGCTCTACTAAACAATCAAAGCACGGAGGAAGCTGTTGACTTTCTATTGGACCTTTCTTTGCACAGAATAAATCATATCTAAGATCATTGACCTAAGAAGATGATAAGTTTGGTGCATACATGAGGCAAGTGAATCGTTCTAATTTTTCAGTCAATGACAAAGAAAGGTCCCATTCCTGACCAAGTTCTAGAAATATGTCCTGAATGTCACTGTTTTTTGTCAAGAGTTTCAAAGCACCGGCTTTTCCTTTTCCAGAGAATGCACTCACAGGGTCACATCCTGTAAATGCATGCATTTCAATGAGCGCTCGACAAACATCTATGCCAAGGGCGGCGACAATCTTTCGAATATCAACCAGTCTCGTTCGGGTTCTATTTCCACATTTTTGGAACAAATGTGTCCCAATCTTGTCACTGAATGACAAAGACATAATGAAGTAGTCTGTGTCTTCAGAACAGATTACCGCAGCTTGATAGCCCTCTTTCCCTGCATGAGCAGCATGGAATAGTAGGCGTCCGTCTGCTTCTTCCTGCTGGCACTGAAGATCTGGTACTTCTTCACTTTCATGAAACGTGATCTTGAAACATTTATCTATCACAGTGGCATACACAATATTCCGCTGCAGCTTTTGCCTGTACTCTTCTTTCATCCATTCATTTACTAAAAAGGTGATGAGACTGGTTTTGTTCTTAACAGAACTCAAGAAATTCCTCCATTGTCTCACGATCTGTGTGCTTGTTATGTTCTGAAGCTGATGGCCGGCCTCTTCACCCCTTAATGATCTCTCACTATTCTTGATTGACCCTATCAGCTTTAAAGTTTGCATATGCTTCCTCTCTCCTATATCCTTTGCATTTAACAAGTCCTGGGCAATATCTCTAGGTGCTGAATTTGCATTAGAGATACTAACAAGGTCTTGCATGTCTGAAAATAGGTTAACCAATCCCTGATAAGACCAACAATTGTAGACAGTGCCTCTTCATCCTTTTGGATTTTGGTCTGATGCAACTCTGTATGGCAAACTTCTGATTTGTTACTTTGCACCATGTCCCGTAACTGCCCTAGAAATGCACTGCGATACTCAGTGGTTATGTAGTACCGCTTAATAGCACTAGCATTCAGGCTGAATCTCACTGTGCCTCCAGGAGTTTGTGTGTCTTTGTTTACAGTGACCTCAGTTGTTTGGTCGACAGGAATCCGTCCAAAAGGGTTCTTTCTGGACATCTGCACAGAGAACTGACCTGATCTGAAGGCTTCAAAGATTTTGAGGATGCTTGTCTGGAAGATTTGTCATCTGAGCAAAATACGGTGTCAGGTATCTGGCATAAATGAGTTTATCATACGCAAAGCACCATGGAATCATGAGTCTGATGGCATGAAGGTGTAGGTCCCAGTTACCCTCACGGGAGACACGAATAAGACCAAGAATAACAATCTCTACTAAATCTACATATGAGAACCAGAAAGATGAGAGTTGTGACGTAGATGTTCAAGAAAGTCATTCCACAGTGCTGCAAGCTTAGTTAAGAGTGAACTTTGCAGTAATCTGTCAAATATGTCTTGATTCAATACACTAGCCATATCTGTCGCTTGACCTAAGAAAGTCATTTGCGCTGATAAAAGATGTTTGGAATATCTCCACTTTCAAGCGTCATTGTTCTGTCCAAAATAGGTGAATGATTTCTCAATGTTGCTGCCTCTAATAAGGCTACCATTGAGTCATGGCTCTGAAGACTAACCAATCGTTCATCGTCAAGTTTGGATGTAGACATATGTATTATACATTGATTCTCATAGGACTCCTTGTTCTGAGACTGTGCCATTTTGAAAGGCAAGTATGCCCTGTATCTGATATGTCAAGTATATGTCAAAGACTTTTACAAGATAAGAAAACTATCTGGAATTGTTTCAGAAGGGGAGTTGCCTATTATAATCTCTCCAAAATAATGGTGACTGTTTCCGTATTTCTCTACAGGGACATAGATTTATCAGTCATGTGTATTATCTGTCAATCAGGAACGGCAATGAGGATTTTTATGCACTCCTTTTCATAACAACTAAATTGATCATCATATCCAATCCCCCCCCATTAACCTTTAGCCTGCTACGGGCGGAGGAGTGAATACCTATGCAAACAGTTTTGATCCAGATGAGACGCTGACACCCTGATTGCATTTCGGTAGACAAATTGATAATAGCTTGAATTTTGAAAATGTAGTAGGTGAAAAATTATGTAAAAATAATTTGCTTAGCAGGCTAAGGGTTAATTCAAGTCTATTATTTCAAAAGATTACTCGAAATTGGTTTTGTGCATTGTTTTGATCAGAAATACACTAAATGGTACACACAACAATAGTTAAACGATGTGGTTTCATAAAAAAAATGCAAGTTTCTTAAGTATGGGAGAAATAAACTGCCCCCTGTCCCATATATATGTCCGAAAACGCGGTATCTTGGGTGGATGCGTTAAAGGGCAGATAACTCACAGGTGCTCAAACTAATACAATGCTATCACGCATTTCCTTAATCTACAGACCTATGCCTTTCAAAAAATCATATTCAACCTTATTCACCCAAAATGGTACCAATCGGCTTGAATTATGGCTTTGGCTCACGGTCTAAAACTGAATATACCCAGATCAGACGGTCTGATTAGGGTTTACTCTGTTTGCTTAAGGAATTATAATAGATCCGATTATTTAGTTATTGGCAAAATGACATGTGTTCATGTTAGTATAAAACTAATCGAATAATATCCATTAGTAGTAATTATTTCTTACATGAATATTCTTGGAGTAAACTGGTTGAAATGTTGTCAGTAAGAACATCAACCGGGCGCATAATGTGTTCTCTCTTTACATGATGTATATTCTTGTAAGAAATAACCCTTTCTATGTTCTACATCTATTCCAAATTGGTCTTCTCTGTTTGCAAATGCGTGAAAACACGTTTATTTGAAGGAAAGGGTTAACGCGTGTATGGATACCAATAAGCTGGATATTAATAATTAATAAAGGCATTATGAACACTGGATGCTTTACCAGGCCAGCCACAGTATAATCTCATCGCTATTGTTTCGTAAGAAAACAGACCAGCTTCCGACCAGATGCTCCTATATGAGCCGTCGGATCTAGGTCTACTATGCTCGCAATTCGTCAAAATGAGTCTATATCCGGTGAAGGTTTATCAAATAAGTTGAACTTTGATATCTCGAACTTCAAGGGACTATATAAATTAGTTCCAGATAACAGAAGTTCGAGTTATCCGATTTCTAATCTGGACAATTTCTCAAGTTCACAGCTTAATGCAGGTATACAGTAATGCTGAAAGCTCCTGTAGGAGCTTTCAACATTACTGTAGACCTGCATTAAGCTGTGGAATGTGTTTCTAGATATGCGTAGTGATACATTTTAGAGCAATTCTGTATTGTAAGATTTTGGAAGGACCGAACTTTTAGTTCGAGTTATCCCGTTGTTCGAGTTATCCGAGTTCGAGATATCGAAGTTTAACTGTACCTGCCATGCCACAGCCAAATGTTTAGTCTCCGTATAGTTGAACAGAGAGTGGAGACCGAGATCAAACTGCTCATGAAGGAGCAGTTAGATCTTGGTCTTCACAGCTTGCTACTATATCAGTCTAATTTAAAGTTATCAAAATGGTGACATAATTACGGTAATTTATTCAGCTTTACGATCCCATTGAGAGCGGAGAATGGGTGTCTGAATATTTAGTGTAGTTAGGGTAGTTAACTTACTTAACCCTTCGCTTGCTATTCACGTCAATATACCTACCTGTAAATAGTGAAGACCCAGATGAGACAGCTCCTGCAGGAGCTGTCTCATTAGGGTCTGCACTATTTACAAGTTGATTGTGCAACCAGTGCACTCCACAGCAGTGATTGCACAGCGAAATACTTGTACACAGTGAAGATATATGTAATTATACAACAGGGCATGGGTAAAGAAGGAGAAATGCATTTTAAAATTCAGCAAGCGAAGGGTTAAGATTGATTTTGGAAGTAGAATCTACATGTATACCTGTTTACTGTATGACTGTGATATTTGTAATTAATCTAACTGTTGTATAATATTTATTTCTATTATTGGTACGTTTTTATTATATGATTACTATTTTACCGAAGAGAGACTTGCAGTAACCATTTATTAACCCATTCCCTCATATTGATGCCTGTTGACGCCTCTGTAAAAGTCACTTTTTGAAGCCACTGTGACAAACAGAGAATTTGCTCCAATAGCTTAAAAACTACACAATTCTAAAAAAATCCTTTTCCCTAGTAAATGTTCCTTTCCGGTAGTTTCATTCACAGAGATTGGATCTAAAAATAGCATATGAGGGAATGGATTCAAAGCGGCCTCACAAACTGTTCTTTTGGAATAGGTGGTTCTTAACCCCTTCTCTGTTGAATATTCATGCAAGAAAACTGACATTTTGAAAAAATATTAGCTGAATATTAGTTTTGTACTAAGTGTACCAATCAACTGTATGTACTAAGTGTACCACTCTACTGTATATGACAGCAGTGGTAGTTGCATGTACTAAGTGTACCATTCTACTGTATGTACTAAGTGTACCGCTCTACTGTATGTGATAACAGTGGTAGTTACATGTACTAAGTGTACCACTCTACTGCATGTTGTATGTACTAAGTGTACCGCTCTACTGTATATGACAACAGTGATAGTTGTATGTACTAAGTGTACAATTCTACTGTATGTGGCGCCAGTGGTAGTTATTATTATTATTATACCATATTTATATAGCACTCTTTTCATATCTAAATACGTTCAAAAGTGCTTTACAATTAAAACATTTATACATACTAAAGCAGAAATTAATGAAAATATAAGATATGCAATAGAAATAAAAACATAATAAACAAAAAAAAAAAAACAACATTTACAGTGTATTTCTAAGGTATAAAAAGAACATCGCATAACTCAAATTTAAAATCCATATGCCTAGTAAGGTATAATACAATTATGATAAGAGAATAAAGCAATGTTGATGGCATACTATTTCTATAGTTAAAACATGCAACCGCTGTTTGGGCTTAAAATATATATCAGCCACCATAATACTTTAAAAAGGAACGATTTTACGAGATCTTATAAAAGATTCAGGTGTAGCTGAGTTAAAACATGCAACAGCTATTTGGGTTTAAAATATACATCAGCCACCATATATCTTTAAAAAGAAATGAGTTTTAAGAGTTCTTCTAAAAGACTCAAGTGAAGCTGACTTCCGTATTCCCACCGGTAGTTCATTCCACAATTTAGGAGCCGCCTTTGCAAAGCTACGATCACCATAGGTTACTGTACGGGATCTTGGTATCACGAGGGCCATAAAGTCATTTTTTGATCTTAAATCACGCTGTGGTTTATATATCTTTAACATGTTTGTGATGTAACTTGGAGATTTGTCATTCAATGCTTTATAGGTGTGAGTCAAAAGTTTAAATTCAATCCGGTGTTCAACTGGGAGCCAGTGAAGTTCCTTTAACACTGGTGTAATGTGGTCAAAACGAGATGTCCTGGTAATAATACGAGCTGCAACATTTTGGACAGTCTGCAGTTTGTTCAAAGTTGTCTTTGGTAGACCACAAAGCAGGGAGTTACAATAGTCGAGTCTGGATGTAACAAGAGAATTTACTAGGGTTTTAGTAGCATCAATGGTAAGATATTTTCTGATATGGCCTATTTGTCGTAGCTGGGCATAACAAGACCTACAAACAGAATTCACCTGTTGTTCCATGTTCATATTGGAATCGAGGAATGCTCCTAAATTTCGAACCCACGTTGATGGTTTTATCTCAGCATGTTCAACTTTGATTTCTATGTTTGATACACGTTCTGCATTACGTTTGGAGTTAAACAGTATAAGTTCTGTTTTATCTGCATTTAGTTTTAGCATATTGTGGTGCATCCAGGAGACAACATCGTTTAGACAGGCTTCCACTCGCCTTATAACTTCCATTTGTGTAGTAGTGTCAATGGGTTCAAATGATATATATAGCTGTGAGTCGTCTGCATAAAAATGATGATAAAGTCCATGGTAGTTGTATGTACTAAGTGTACAGCTCTACTGTATATGGCGCCATTGGTAGTTGTATGTACTAAGTGTACAATTCTACTGTATGCGACAACAGTGGCAGTTGTATTCTATAAGTTTACTGCTCAACTGTGTGTGACAACAGGGGTAGTTGTTTGTATTAAGTTTACCGCTCTATTGATGTTCTGCTATATGAGACAACAGGGACAGTTGTGTATATTACGTTTACCGCTCTACTGATGTTCTACTATATGTGACAACACAGGTACTTGTTTGTATTACGTTTACCGCTCTACTGGTGTTCTACTATATGTGACAACAGTGGTAGTTGTTTTTATTACGTTTACCGCTCGACTGATTTTCTTCTATATGTGACAACAGGAACACAGTGGTTTCAACAGGTGACAAAAGGCGTCAATATGGGGGGGGGGGGGGGGGGGGGGGGGGGGTTAAAGCATGCATGACAAGACAGCACATTTATCAAAGTCTTCCGCCTTAGCCTTCGAGTTTTGTTCCATTTGGCCATGATGTTTTCACCTCTCAGACTGATGTTACGTACGTGCGTAAGTGCGTATCGCTAGCTACACCCCTGTCAAGCTTTTGAAAACCTATAGACCAATTTCCATGCCAAGAACGTTGGAAAATATAGAACAAGGGTCAAATAGTGTGGATCCCGATAAGATATCTAATATGGGTCCAAGGTGTGTGCAAATGCGATTTATGTCTCGGTTTGCGGGACAATGGTTAAAATCTCGCTAATTCTAACACTCAACTAAATACCAATGTCGGTCTACAGGACATGATGCAGTCTAGCCATTTACACCATGAATATTCATGTAAGAAATAATGACACCATGAATATCAGTTAGATTAATTGCTGTAATCGCTCATGGGCACATGGGATGGTTGGCCTTGGCAGAAACGTTAGAATCCTATCTATATTTTACTACAGTAAAACCTCTCTATAACGGCCACTAAATTACATCAAGTATTTTGTGTTAAAGGCAGGTGGCTGTTTAAAGCAAGGTGAAAGTAAAACAGAACGCTCCTTATAGGAGCGTTCTGTTTTACTTTCACCTTGCTTTAAACAGCCACCTGCCCTAAATACCAACTAATTAAGACAATTAAATGGCCGTTATAGAGAGGTTTTACTGTATAAGAGAACAGAGCATACCCTAATCAGCGGGCTTCTACGGGAGACGTTTATAAAGAGTGGTCACAACATGGGGTTTTGGTGGAGAAAGGGCGTGTTTGGTATTCGAGTATGCACCTTTATATGTTGATCTGGTTAAACTTGGGTATTTGTATGGCAACTCTGAAAATGTATTCATTCGGTCAAAGCTGTCAAATCAAGCTGTGTACATACATTATATACACAGGATCTACATCGTGATTTTCTCTTCGAGATCAACTTTTCTTATGGAATGAAAAATATTAATATGATTCATTCTACAGCTTGTGGCATGGTCAAAATTGCAAGTGTCCTTGTGCCATTAATTCTTTCGCTGCCAAATTATGTCGTTTGCAAACATTGTCGTCTGCTACAATTTTCCATTTTGTTTTTCATTTTGTTTCAAGAAACAGTCACAGTAACAAACAGTTTGGATCCTGATGAGACGCCGAGTTACTCGGCGTCTCATCTGGATCCAAACTGTTTGCATAGGTAATGACAGGTGCGACATTGGCAGCCAAATAGTTAAAAAAAATCATCTAATCAATAATAATTACGTCATTATTTCTTACATGAATATTCATGACGATAAGGGATGATATGATATTTTCAGATACTGTTGTAGACAGTGTAGACCTTGTGATGGTTTGTCTGTGCCAGCACTGTTTGCAAACATCCAATCGATATTTTCTTTTGGATCAGCTGGTATCAGTTTGCATTGGTTAGAAACCCTGTCCTGTTCATTAGTGTTGCATAAAATAAATGCGTTTCTAGATAGATCTAAGTTGTTTCCCATTCGCATTATGATACAGTTTACATATCAAAGGAAGTTTAAACATAAGTCTATGAAGCAGGCGGTAGCTTAATGCAGGGCGATAGTTATGCAAAAAGCTCCCTTGACTTTCTATGTAAGGGAACTTTCTGTGTCGCTTTCGTTCTGCATTGAGCAGCTATCTGTTTAACCCTTTACTTTATATAAACGCCTATAGGAGCCGTCTGACCAGGATGTGCTATGTTTGCTATGGAATAATTCAGATCTGAGTCTACACTTTTTACCAGAGCCAACATGTTTCTTGTTCATATGCTTACATTAATTATTACATGAATATTCATGGAGTAAAAGGTTAAAACACTAGTGGTTTACTAAGAGCTCGCTTTAGAGAAGTTATATTGTATATTAACCCTTTCCCTAATAGGCTATTTTTAGAGCCAACCTCTTTGTATAAATCTACCGAAAAGGAGCATTAACTAGAGAAAATGACAATTCCAGAATTTTGTAGTTTGAAACCATTGTGATAAATAGAGCATTTGCTCCTACAGGAGCAAATGCTCTATTTATCACAATGATTTCACAAAGTGACTTTTACAGAGTCGTCAAAAGTCGTCAATATGAGGGAATGGGATAAGCGATAGAATAGTCATTGTATTCGAGATGTTCAAAATGAGTTCATCTATCTTTTATTGTAAAAGTGTTTTGTGTTTCCGCCTTTATTCTGTTTTCCCTCAAAACTTCCACCCGTAGTGGTAAAACGGAGGATCGGTTAGGAACACACAAACACTGATAGTTTTGCGCCTGGAGAATTAGCGGGTGTTTTTTTTTTTTATCGATAAGCAACTTTCGTTTTTAGCTGATCGGTAATAAATGGACGTTTTTCATTGTACCTCACTACAACGGTTACTAAAAAGGACTAATTGTTTGAAGTTAGACAATTGGTTTCTTTATGCAGGATAAACGTTACGCAGAAAGACCCAATAGTACATACAGTGACCGTGTTCTTCTTATCGTATAACCAATATTAGATCATGTTCATTGTATGACCAATATTAGATCATGTTTATTGTATGACCAATATTAGATCATGTTTATTGTATGACCAATATTAGATCATGTTTATTGTATGACCATTATTAGATCATGTTCACTGTATGACCATTATCCGACCATGATTCTCATCCAACATGTACATTTTCTCTATGTTTAGTATAAAAGGCCCAATACATAGTGTAAAAAGTAATGTATAGAACATGAGCGTATCATTGGTTCTTATGTGTTAAAACATACATGTATATCGCTTCACTGGGGGCCTTAGACCCTTAGACCCTTTACCTGATGAATATTCATATAATACATAATGACATCATATACATTAAAAAATTTGTTTATCTGAATGGTATATGACCGATGACATAGGATGATTTTGCTATGGCATGATCTGTAGAATCAGACCTATATATTCTCATAAGCAAATACAGCAAACGCTGAGTCGGGTCTACTCTGTTTACCTAAATCTTTAAAAAGGCTCTTCTATCAGATAAATGGTTAATAGTTTTTGCTTATCTGAAAACAGTAGAAAAACAAACAGTCTGAATTTCCCGATGTTTTCCAATACACTAGCCAGTATTTTCAATTCTAAGTTTTCAAAATGGAGACATGTCCTGATCGCTGCAGAACATACTGCGTGTCTGCATGGTCATACAGTAGAAACGGTATTAACCCATTTGCTCCCAGTGGATTCTTCCATGGTTATATATTGGATTAATCCACTTTTTATCTAAGGGGTGCCTGGCCTAACTTTTCAATTTCGTTTTATTTTATATTGAAATTCCTATCAACAAACAGTGTAGACTCTGATCAGACGCCGCATTATGCGGCGTCTGATCAGACTCTACACTGTTTGCCTGTGTCCCATATATAGGATCGTGGGAGCAAATGGGTTAATCGGCATTAAAAAAGAGGTCTAATTGTGGGTTTGTAAGGCAGGTGGTAGCTTAATACAGGTCAAAAGTAACGCTTTCTGCATCACATTTGAACTGTATTAAGCAACCATCTGCTTTTTAACCCATTCCCTCATAGGTAGTTTGAGATGTTTTGGCATGCCTTGTCACTCGTTTTGACTACAGTAAAACCTCTCTGTTACGGCCACTCAAGTATGTTAATTAGTTGGTATTTAGGGCAGGTGACTGCTTAAAGCAAGGTGAAAGTAAAACAGAACGCTCCTATAGGAGCGTTCTGTTTTACTTTCACCTTGCTTTAACCAGCCACCTGCCTTTTGCACAAAATAATTGATGTAATTTAGTGGCCGTTATAGAGAGGTTTTACTGTATTATACATGTTTGTGAGTCCTGTTGCTACAGTACGGACACTGTGACGAACGTTTTTAACTGTCGCCGGAAAGCAACTCACAAGAATTGCTGCAAAACGCTAATCTGTGATTACCTTTGTGTGTCAAACAGTTTGGATCCAGATAAGACGCCGAGTAAAAATTAGCATAACCTTAAATTACCTGAGGTAATGGGTATTAGAAATGGCTTGCTTAATTTAACCTGACCGTGACGCTATTTACCTGATAGAGACACCTTTTAATGCCTTTGTTAACAGGGTAGATCAAGATCAACCGACCCCTGAAGGGCCGTCTGATCAGGATCTGCCCTTTGCTTAACCCTTTCCCTCATAGGCTATTTTAGATGCAACCTCTTTGAATAAATCTACCGAAAAGGAGCATTAACTAGAGAAAAGGAAAATGTCAGAATTTTGTAGTTTGAAACCATTGTGATAAATAGAGCATTTGCCCCTATAGGACCAAATGCTCTATTTATCACAATGGTTTCATAAAGTGACTTTTACAGAGTCGTCAAAAGTCGTCAATATGAGGGAGTGGGTTAAGAAATAATATAGATCTAATTCTACAGTTTCTGTCATGTTGATCGAAATTTCTGTGTTCATATGCCATTTTATTATACCACATTTATATAGCGCTCTTTTCACACAGGATGTGTGCGTTCAAAGGCGCTTAAAAGCATTAATTTGTAAAATTCATCTAATTAATATTCATACATGCATTATTTCTTACATGAATATTTATCAAGTAATTGGTTAACACAGCACTCTGTTAACATACGGTTCATTTGTGTACATTAATGAATTGGGGGGACAACGTGAACCCTGGGAGGATAGTATAATACAGTAGAACCTGTCTTAAGCGACCATTCGTTTATGACATAGGAGTCTTAATAATATGTAGTGGCTTAAGACAGGGCAAAAAGTATTGCAGAAAGCTATTTCCGACCTTTCTGTATTACCTTCGACCTGCATTAAGCTACCACCTGCCTTAAAGACCTTGACCTTCATTCAATGGCCATTCAGACAAGTTCTACTGT
This sequence comes from Azorinus chamasolen, assembly GCA_963576725.1. Taxonomy (NCBI): domain Eukaryota; kingdom Metazoa; phylum Mollusca; class Bivalvia; order Cardiida; family Solecurtidae; genus Azorinus; species Azorinus chamasolen. Next base: position 63,011,820 of record OY755251.1, on the reverse strand, counting down.
ACTTAGAGTTAGATTTCAGTTGTTTATGTACAAATATCAGACAGAAATAAACTGTGAACAGAATCACTTGTTAATTCATGGTACATATATATTATGTATGTCTTGGACAGTGCAAATCGAGAGAGAGAGAGAGAGAGAGAGAGAGAGAGAGAGAGAGAGAGAGGGAGGAGAAAAAAAGAGGTGGACAGAGAGGGGGCAGAGAGTGAGAGAGAGATAGAGAGAGGGGCGGAGACAGACACAGACTCAGACGAAGAGAGTGACAGAGACAGGGAGAGAGAGTCAGAGAGAAGTAGAGAAAGACACACACATAGAGAGACATAGAGAGTGGGGAGAGAGGCAGAGAGATATAGAGAGAAGGGGAGAGAGAGAGAGAGAGAAGAGAGACAGACAGACAGAGGGGGACAGAGAGAGACACATACAGAGAGAGACACAGAGAGGGAGAGACAGACAGACAGGTAGACAGACAGACAGAGACACGCAGAGACAGACATACAGACAGGCAGAAATGAGAAACAAGGGAGACAGGGAGATAAATATAGGCAATGTAAGAGATATTTAAAACAAATGACATCGAGCTGAGGAAATACAGGGAGAGAGAGAATTCATCCTGACATATACTTTTTTCATAATCCTGATAATCCCGCTAAAATTGTCGTATGAAACAAGTCGTTTGACAAGCTATTAACCCATTAAATGTAAGCGTATGTGTAGACGCTTCATATTTCACAAATAGAGACACGCTGACTAATAGTTGCTCGTTCACGTGTCGTCTTTATTTTAACAAGTAAACCCTGTCTATAGCGACCACAAAAAATAAGCCTAATTCTCGAATTTAAATACAGGTAGTAGCTTAATGCAGGACGAAAGTTATGCAGAAAGCATCTGGGAGCTTTCTGCAATACCTTTGTCATGCGTTAACCCATTACCTCATAGGCTAGTTTAGACCCAACCTCTTTGAATAAATGTACCGAAAAGGAGCATTTACTAGAGAAAAGGAAAAGTTTAGACTTGTGTAGTTTGAAACTACTGTGATAAATAGAGCATTTGCTCCTATGGAGCAAATGCTCTATTTATCACAATGGTTTCAAAAGGTGACTTCTTCAGGTGCGTCAAAAGGCGTCAATATGCGGGCATGGGTTAATTAAGTAACCAGCTGCTGTATATATACCCCATGCTGATTTACTATATGGTTGGCAACTTGCTATAGGCAGGTTTTACCCTATATGCCTTGTCCTTCTGAAATTCAGAAGAGACGGGGCATTGGTGTCAAAAAACATGATGCCTAATCTAGATTCAAACAGGTCGCACAAGCATGCATGTAGTTAACCCTTTACCCGATAGAGATGTCTTTGCAGACAGAGGAGGCCCAGATCACTACATAATCCGTCTGATTCCGGTCGGTTCTCTTTGATTATGAATTAATATTACAAACAGAGCAACAGATAAAGGTGCGTACAAAAATACTAAAATAGTCATTTCTCCACCAAACCCTATACTGTGACCGCTCTTTAGAATCGTCTCTTCGAGACGATTCTAAAGAGTGGCCGCAGTATAAGGTTTGGTGGAGAAATAAAGGAGCTATTCTTGAAAATTTATCCGGACCTCGTTAATAAAGATTTGATTCTACAGTTTCTGTCATTGCCTAAACTTCCTGTGTTCATATACGATTATAAATATTCAGCAAATTAATATTCATACAGACATTATTCTAACATGAATATTTATGATGTAGCAGAGTGTAAATTATAATACAGTGTACATGTATATTCAAACCTTTACTTAAGGTTTAAGGTAGATAACTCAAGGTGGTACCAATTCAATACTGTGGATTATCTTTTCTTGCTTTTTACTTTTCTCCCTTTCCTAACTTTCTCTTGGTCTATTTTTTAAACTTGACTGGCCATTGGACAGACTGACCTTTGGCAGGAGTTTTAGATCATTTGAACAGGAATACTAGCAGCTGACCAATGTTAGTTATATTTTGGCAGTGGTTGAGGAAAGTTATTTGGGTGAACCTATATGGTATTAACAGGCGCGGATTTAGATTTTTTATTTCCCTGTTCGAAGTTGGATGACATCACCAGGGTATTTGTGAATTACAAAGACAATAGTGATGTTATCAAACTAAATCTGAAACCATGGACCCGCAGCTAACCCTATTAAAACAGAGCACAGAAATTAGTGAGGTAGAGACCATAGGCTTTAATGGTAGACAATAAATTATATAACTGATATAATGAAACGGACATATAGGACAGACAGAGTTTGTTCTTTTAGTGCCCATGCACGAAAAGCTGACCAGGGTCCATGCTTATAAAGCTTTTAGTTGAGTCTGAGTTTCGTTCTCAAGCTTTTGATTGGTCAGATTTGAGTTCTCAAGCTTTTGATTGGTCAGATTTGAGCCAAAGGCTCAAATCTGACCAATCAAATGCTTGAGAACGTTCTCAGACTCAACTAAAAGTTTTATAAGCATGGACCCAGGTTACTGAAGGGTTAACTACAGAATAAATAGATTGAGCAAGTAGGGGACTGGGTATAATATACATGTATTTCTACAGTAACATCTACATTGTTGATCAAGGGACAATCAACTTAAACAAATCACGTGAATCATTAACTATGTCGTTGCCACGCTATGTCGTCTGCAAAAGTTATCGTCTGCTAATTTTTTATATTTCAACTTTCTTTTATTTTCTTTCAAGACACTAGATCGAAACATCAAACAGCTTGGATCCAACCTGGGTCCATGCTTATAAAACGTTTAGTTGAGTCTGAGTTCGTTCTCAAGTTTTTGATTGGTCAGATTTGAGCCTCTGGCTCAAATCTGACTAATCAAAAGCTTGAGAACTCAAATCTAACCAATCAAAACCTTGAGAACAATCTCAGACTCAACTAAAAAGCTTTATAAGCATGGACCCTGTTTTCAAAGGTAATCACAGATTCGCCGTTGACAACGAAAGGGTTATAAGAGATGTCTATATCAAGAGAGGACTTGGACAGACTATCGTTCCATAATTCGCGAAGAGGATCCTTAACTACAACCGCTTTTACTACATGAACGTAACAATAAGTAGGTCTAAGGCTAAAATGAACTATAGGCTATAAGAGAGACAACCATTTCAGTTCCATTGTAATGATTTAACTAAAATAATAAAGATACATGGATGCAAATAGAACAACTTCCATCACTGAGCCTATACATTGTTTTTTACAAATTAATGAGCAAATAAATTCATAATGTTTCCATAGAAAATTTGCGATCCTCATAATTTATCCAGCGTGTCTCACAAGGAGGCAGTAACTAGTTTTGTCACTGGTCGAGTAGGGTGCCGTCAGGGTTTTCGTCTCGTTTTCTGGATTTCACTGCAAATATTATATGCTATAAAATGACGATAAGCCGATGAAACAGTAGGAATAAGTCAAGTTTCTATTTTGTACACGAAACCCGATAAAAACGCCAAAAAAGCGGACATTTCAAAACAATCACTTTTCCTCTGTTTCTAACACTAAAGTAAAAGTTAATTCCATTACTACAAACACTCTTCTGTTTGGTGAAACATTAAAACACACAAATCAATCGACTGTTTCTTCACAAGAGTTCTATGTTTTCAAACCTACCGTGGTTTGCCTGCTTTGTCCGACCTATTGAGTAAGGCCCTCCGTTTCACATTTGTTTCTCAATATTACAGTGCTAACACACAAAAGGTCATGACCTCTGTAATATTTCTAACACTTACATTGTATTCAACAATATAAACCTACACTATACTTGTTTAAAACATGACAGCTCAGTAAAATGCACACAATATCTAATAATAATGCGAATACTTTGTTATGAAACTATCATCTGCATCCTAATAGAAATTATACATATTTCTATAGTGAGTTACCTCCCTTCCATTTGACCGATTCTTTGATGCGTGAGAAAATAATTCCTTACAGCGAAGGAATATTGAAATATATTACAGATGGCTGTCGACGCAAATTCATTATCTTTATTTACAAAAAGTAATAATCTAAGATTATTTTTCATTTGTGGAAAACAGAATAAAATTGCTTTTATCGATAAAAAATGAAAGAATGAGAGGAGAGTTGGCACTGGTTTCCCGTGTTTAATTTACAGCAATAAATGCTATTGCTCCATTCAAATTCGGCCCCATCATCATTCGTGGTGATAATCGAAGAATAATAATCTCATAGAATCCGCCCGTCAATCTTTCACTGTAAAATCTCTCTTCAGCTATAAATAAAAAATAAAAACAAACTCATATCAAGAATTTGATACTGGTAGAGTGCAAGCGATTTCCAAAGGAGCTTTCTGCTGAACACTACGTACTTTGAGTCTTTCGTTCTGTGTTAATTTATTAATTAACCCTTTAACTTATGAATATATTCTGTAAGAAATAATGATCGACATCGTGGATATTGATCCCCTGTTGTTTTTAGCTCACCTGAGCCGAAGGTTTAAACAGTCATGTTTATTTATCGGTTCTACTGTACACGACGTATCGCTATATATTTTTTATCTAGAAGCATCCGATTTGGTTAGAACTAAAACATTGTTTTCTAACTCATAACAGTGACTTTTATTAATAAGAACATATTGATTGGGTGCAAAACTGTTTACACTACAACCTGTAGCGCGAAACACTGATTGCAAATTTAAAAATAGTTTTAAGAAAAAAGAAGAAGAGGAAAGTGTATAGATCATGTAGTGATATATGGTGTGTATAATCTAATGTCAGTAAAGTTACATATGCTCTCTAATATGATATTTAAAGTATGTCTACATTGACCATCCAACATGAGGCTACTTCTGTGGTCTAAAGACAATTGGTAGTTTCACCCTTTCCTCCATAAACTTTATACGCCTTTCTATGCCTTTGCAAACAGAGTAGACCCAGATATATAAGACGGTTCGGTTCCTATATATGAGCCGTCTGTATCTGCTCTGTTTACTTATGATATGGTATATATATGATTCTACAATTTTTACCTAACCAAAAAATCTCGGAGGTCCTATAACAATTAATATTCATAACGTCAACATTTCTTACATGATATTCATGGAGTGAAGGGAACGTTAATGCAGGATGAAAGCTATGCAAAAGGCTTCAGGTAAGAGCTTTCTCTATTACTTTCGACCTGTATTAACACTTCGCTTGCTATTCACGTCAATATACGTGCCTGTAAATAGTGAAGACCCAGATGAGACAGCTCCTCATCCTCAGGAGCTGTCTCATCAGGGTCTGCACTATTTACAAATTGATTGTGCAACCAGTGCACTGAGCCACAGCAGTGATTGCACAGTGAAATACGTGTACACAGTGAAGATATATGTAATTAGACGACAGGGTATAGGTAAAGAAGGAGAAATGTATTTTTTAAAATTCAGCAAGCGAAGGGTTAAGCAATCGCCTTTACTAAATATTAAACTGCTATAGACAGGTGTTACTGTATCACTGTCTTAAACTGATATTTTAACTTGTAAAACAGACAAACAACCATAGTCGTCAAGACAACTACATATTAATTTGGGTTTAAGGATTCTTAGCATTCAAATGTCTAGTTATCAAAATCTTTTTTTTTATTTTCGTTGTAATTTTTATAGATATATTTTTAAGTTCTAACCCAATGTTCTGTACTTAGTTTCCCCCAGACATAAACAGAGTGCGTGTGAAACACTATCATCAAGTCGACTCGTGATCCAGTTATCAGGATTATTGTGACACAGTCCAGAGGAAACTGTAGAACTATCTATACATATTATTTCATAAACAAATAGAGTAGATCTTGATCAGATGGTTCCTACATTAGTTGTCTGATCTGAGTCTACCATGTTTACAAACGTGTCAAAAGACGCCCCTCTTAGTACGAGATTATATCCCTTGATCAGGCTAGGGACGAAACATCCAGACTCCAATTGATGCGGGGAACCACCTTAACCAAAACCACGGACTACTTTCAAAATGGAGGATGATATGAGAAATTTTCTAAACGGAAGGAAGTAAGTTATTTCCGTAACTCTTTGCTCTCTTATTATCGGTTATTCATTGATGAAGATGAAATGATTAAACCTTAAAGTTTTTACAGTATGATTAAGTGGCCTTTACTGAGTTGTTTGTCTTTAAAACTGATACTGGATTGCACTGACCTGGTTCTTCTATCAAAAAGATCGTGCATGAGTCATCAATAGATCGACCACAAAAAAGTTTGAGACATGTTAAGAATGCACTCTTTATACTGCCAACTGCTTGTACAACGAGTCCGTGTGACAAGCAAAGTTACAGTGTAAAGGATAGGCAGTAAACAATGTGTTTTGTAGACTGTTACAGATAGTTGTCCGTGTTGTTCGGCCCTTATTACAATCGCCCTTGTTATTGTAATTGCAACAGGAATGACTCAATATGTACCGTTACAGTATTTTGACTCAGAAGGTGGGCAATGTTTTGATTTTACTGAACTGGAAATTGATCTTACCATAATGGAATCTAGAGAACGAAAAGCAAATGTTGTATGTTATATTTGTGTGTGTGTTTTTGTCTGAATGATATTTTACAAACCTGCTGTTCATTTTCAGATCCTTATTATAGTTAATATGAGCTTACTAAGACATTGTCTCAAATGTAAACTGATATTAATTTTCCTATGAACTGTAGACTAATGATTGCATTCCCTGTCAAGTTGAATTTGATTAAATGAAAATCTGTGGTTAATGAGATCAATGCATCGATTTTTCATTTTTGAGCCCGGGCACGGTCCCAAGTTGGGCACCAAATTATTCCAGTAAAATGAGAATCTTGTGCAGGGATAAAACTCGAATGATATTGAGATCTCTACTAGCACTCTGCTGCCATAATAGTTAGTTGTATGTTGTACAAACTGTGTGTCAATTAACTACACTTCATGTACAATGATGTAGATTGTTCTCTTCATCTGGCATTGTCAATTGGAGTATAGTCATTCATAACTAGAAAAATGCAAGCTTACCTTCTTTGGAATTTTCAACTGTAGTGTATCGCAGTCTTCAGCATTATGATTATCGATCAAGCGGTATCACGTGATTAACCCTTTCCCTCATAGAAACGTGTTTTCACGCATTTGCAAACAGAGAAGACCCAGATCAGACGGCTCCTAGAGGAGCTGTCTGATCAGGGTCTGCTCTGTTTGCAAATAGAATTTGATAGATATTTTTCTTTAGTTTCTAAAATAGCTACAATGTTCCACCTTCCACATTTCATTATAGATATTTTGTCCATGAATATTACGTAGGTATACATGTAGATATTTGGACTAAATATAGAACAGGGAAAGTGTTAAGTCTGGTCACATGACACCAGGAGAGGCCCTTACACTGCTGGAAGCTCCAACCCCGCCGATGTCAAGGTTGAGTGCATGATGGCCTTCATTGTTTTATGGCTAATTTGCTATCACCTCCTTAACCCTCCGCTTGATATGTAGGTCTTCGGAGGTTTACATTGTACACCTTGGCGTTCTCAAGAAAGAAAAAAATCCAAAGAGAGTAAGCGTATTCTTCTGAGTTATGAAATATATATGTATTATACTCCAATACACTTGTCTTCATGTAGTTTTCCCCCATGCTTCAATAGGGGCACAGTAATTTCTGTTGAAAAGGGCACTTTAATGCGTGACAAATCATTTTATTAGGGAAATATATTCACCCCAAAAATAGTTATTCTGAAATACGTGTTAAAAAAGTTGACAAACATTGTTTAACCTTTAATCCATAAATGTAAATTAATTTTGATAAGTTTGCTGTAAAATAAAGTCAGATATAATCACAGTTTTATTGTTCTATTCACTTCAGTGACACCGGGACTATATTTGAAATCTTTAGTAAATGTTCAGTAAATCTGGATTTTTTTAGGTGCACATGTAACTGAAATTCCTTAACAACGATTTCTTGATCTTAGTGGGATTGAGGGAGAAATTTTGATCCTGATTTTATGTTTCCCTATTTATTCTACATACTTAAACTTCTCCATCAGCTTAAAACAGGGAGAAATCAGCAGGATTAGGGAGACTTTTTCTCACAAATCACCTTCTAGCTTGAACCTTGAGTTATGTATTAAACTGGGTGTGTGCCACTTTGCAAAGTTGCTTGTTTTATATCTATCTAAATATCTTTGATAAACTACTAGTGCTGATCATGCGGAGAAACAATTTCGACTAAAAAAGCAGTTAGTTAAAAGATATACAATCTGAAATTGAATGAATTTTAAAGATGTATTCTGCTCATAGTTTTCATAAATTTTTACGTCGAAATAACTTATGATTCGGAATCTCTGTGACTTGAAACTAACTTAGTGCAAAAGAACATTGTCAGAAAAGTATTTTCATCGAAAAATTAGAACATTTGATTGCTACGGAAACCAAATGCAACAAATCCACCATTCATCGGAATCTGTCATAAATCTTTAACCCTTTCTTCCATAAATACGCCTTTCTACGCCTCTGTAAAAGTCACTTTATGAAACCATTGTGATAAATAGAGCATTTGCTCCAATAGGAGCAAATGCTCTATTTATCGCAATGGTTTCAAATTACAAAATTCTAAAAAAAAATCCTTTTCACTAGTTAATGCTCCTTTTCGGTAGATTTATTCAAAGTGGTTGGATCTAAAAATAGCCTATGAGGTAATGGGTTAATTCTGTGTACCAGACGTACCCATTTAGATGTATGTGTAAGTCAACTTTTATACAGTACTTAGACATTCTCTGTTCATTGTTTCACTTTCAACTGACTGGTGTCAGTCATTGTTTTTAACCCTTTCCCTGATCTATGTTTATTCCAAATTCCAATACTAACTGAATATTCATGGATAAAATAGTAATAATAAGATTATGGAAGGTGGAATATTTTAGAAAGTAAAGAAAAAGATCTATCCTCATTAGCAAACAGAGCAGACCCTGATCAGATGGCTCCTATCTGGGTCTACTCTGTTTGCAAATGCGTGAAAACGCGTTTATAATATATGAAGGAAAGGGTTAAAGCCTAATTAGTATTCGTTGTGGTGTCTGCAATATTTTATTTCTCACTTGTGGAAACCTTTCAATGAAGTGAATAATGTGCATATAATAATGATATATATTCATTATAAATATTGTACATGTATGCACCTGCAATTTGATGGATGTTAAACCATTTACTCCATAAAGACACCTTTCTATGCCTTTGCAAAAAGAGTACACCTGGCAGATCAGGGTCCATGCTTATAAAACCTTTTAGTTGAGTTTGAGTTCATTCTCAAGCTTTTGATTGGTCAGATTTGAGTTCTCTTGAAAGCTTTTGATTGGTCAGATTTGATTGAGCCAAAGGCTCAAATCTGACCAATAAAAAACTTGAGAACGAACTCAGACTCAACTAACAGTTTTATAAGCATGGACCCAGATGGCTTCTACAGCCAGATAAGACTGCTTCTGCAGAACATGAGAAGCCGTCTTGGTCTGATCTTGGTCTGTTTGAAAAGGTCTGAAAAAATGACTCTGTCTGACAGGTAAAGGGTAAACTCTCTGTGTTTAACCCTTTACTCCATAAATATCCCTTTCTACGCCTTTGAAACCAGAGTAGACTCAGATCAGACGGTTCCTACATGAGCTGTCTGATCAGGGTCTGCTGTTTGCCTATTGATATAATATAGATATCAGTCTACAGATCATGTGTTCATGTACTATTTCAATAATTAATCTAATTAATATTCATGATGTCATTAATATATAATATTTATTAAATGAATATTCATGGTTTAAAGGGTTAACAGTTAACTAGATATAGTCTTTTCAGTATGAAAGGCTACAATTTACTATTGGATTTTGAATGGCAAACAGTACAGATTGATCATTCAGATCAGAGGGATACTCTTAGTCTAAGAGCCCTGTGATCTGGGTCTACACGGTTTGCATATATGCCAGTATACTTGTTTTCCCACTTTCCAATGGTTGATAATCACACATACACACTTATTTTCTTAGGCTAAACAATCATTGGATGCATTCCAGGAATCATTGGCTTGAATTCACTGAAACCCAAAGGCGATGTTACTTAACCCTTTACTCCATAAATACACCTTTCTACACCTTTGCATACAGAGTAGGTTCAGGAGCCATCTGATCAGGGTCTGCTCTGTTTTCGTATGAGAAATGATTCTACAGTTTCTGTCTTTGCCAAACATTCCTGTGTTCATAATTATGCCATTTTGAAAAGTAATCCAATCAGTATTCATTATGTCATTATTTCTTACATGACCATTCATGGAATGAAGGGTTACATTAACCCTTCTCTTGCTGAATTTTAAAATACATTTCTCCTTCTTTACCCATGTCCTGTTGTATATTTACATAAACACGTATCTTCACTGTGTACAAGTATTTCGCTGTGCAATCACTGCTGTGGAGTGCACTGGTTGCACAATCAACTTGTAAATAGTGCAGACCCTGATGAGACAGCTCCTGCAGGAGCTTTCTCATCTGGGTCTTCACTATTTACAGGTAGGTATATTGACGTGAATAGCAAGCGAAGGGTTAGTTGTATAATTTTCCACCAAACCTTATCTTGCTGCCAATCCCCCCATTATCCCGGTCTTTTGCAAATCATTAGAATTACCTCGGAGAGGCAATTCTAATGTTTGCAGAAAGATCGGGGTTCGCTGAGAAATAAAAAGAAATTGATAGATCAATATTGATCTCTACTATAGCCCTGAATGATGAATATGCATGTATATATATTTGTAAATTTTGTATGCACTAAGTACTGGTATATAGCAATGTCTTTGTCTTCCATACCCAGTGTTCTCAATAAGAACCGACAGGCTGCCAAAACGACGGCTTCAAACGATATTTTGGACCGGTCGTTTCATATTCGTCAAGAAATATAAAGAAATGAAAGTTGAGAAATTGCCAGACCCCCCTGAAACCAATTCTTATTGAGAACACTGCATACCTACTGAATATTCATGGACAAAATAGTTATAATGAAATATGGAAGATGGAACATTGTAGCCATTTTAGAAAGTAAAGAAACAGATTAGCTAACAGAGAAGACCCTGATCAGACGGTACCTATAGTAGCTGCTGATCTGGGTCTACTCTGTTTGTAAATGTGTGAAAATGCGTTTATATGTAGGAAAGGGAATTAACCCTTTCCTCCATTAAATACGCTTTTCTACGCCTTTGAAAACAGAGTAGACCCAGATCAGAGGGCTCCTATAGGAGCCGTCTGATCAGGGTCTGCTCTGTTTGCTTATGATATAATATAGATATCATATGATTCTACAGTTTCTGCCAGTGCCAAAAATTCCTGTGTCCATGTGCTATTATAACAGATTTATCTAATTAATATTCATGACATCATTATTTCTTACATGGTTATTCATGGAGGAAAGGGTTAAGCAAAGTACTTAGAAAGTGATCACATATCAAACTGGTTTACTTTGGGAAGCAAACATGGATTGTTCTAATATTTTTTGTTAAACATGTTCTTTTGTTTGCATTAGATCATATCATCTGTAAACTCAGGTGAGTGCTATATTAAAATTGATTATAATAGTCCTCTTGTCCTTTGCAAAAAGAGTGGGCAAAGGAACAAATTTGATGGGTCTTTGAGTCACTTTACTCAATTGAAATTTGCTAAAGTTTATATCCAATTAATCTGAAATCCATGTGTAACAAAACTCAGTAAACATAAATTTGGAATGTTCCATTGAATGTATAACAATAGAGTAAGTCTGAGAATGGGTGCATTGAAAGGGCCACAATATTCTGGCTGAATCTGCCCAACAGATGCCATCATTTAATCTTTTCCTTCGTATAATTGCCTTTTGACACCTTTGCAAACAGGGTAGACTTACATGTAAATCCTGCTGGAGCTATCTGATCGAGGTTTGCTTTGGAAATTATAATAGATCTGGCTCTACAATGTTTGCCAATACCAAAACATCCTTTAATTAATGTAAAAATTCAGCTGGTAAATATCCATGGTGTAATTATTTCTTACATGAATACTCAACAGGGAAAGATTTAAATAATTAGTCATGTACAATGTCTTATGTCCGTTCTATAATGAATATGTCTGTGAGACTATGTTATTCATAGATCCATTTTGTGTGACAGTAAACTCAAGGCTAAGCTTTGCATTGAGGACCGTTTGACATTATACTTGTCTCTAGTGATTACTCAACCAATAGGTGATGGAAGGAAATACACAAGTTTTAATATGTATATTGTTTTGTTGGATACTTGGTTACTATAACCCTTACTGCATAAATACGTCTTTCGACACCTTATCAAACAGAGTAGACCCAGATCAGATGGCTCCTATAGGAGCCATCTAATCAGGGTCTGCTCTGTTTGCTTATGAAATAATATAGATATGATTCTACAGTTTCTGCCTTTGCCAAACTTTTCTTTGTTCATGCATCATTATAAAAAAAATAATCTTATTAATATTCATGATGTCATTATTTCTTCTATGAATATTCATGGAGTAAAGGGTTAAAAGTGAGGAGTACTACTCCTCTGGTGGTGATCTTATACACGAGTGTCAAACTCTACCATGTCTTCTATATGAGCCCTGCTATATGAAATGCTTTGCAAATGGATTAGCCAATGTGTACATATATATATGTAATGCAGTGTCTGCTGTCTGTTCGGGTTCTGTATTGGTTGCCACCAGTTGGAGCTTACATGTATGCTGTTTTCTTGAATTGTGTTAACCCTTTCCCTCATACAAACAAATTTTCATGCATTTGCAAACAGAGTAGACCCAGATCAGACGGCTCCTAGAGGAGCCGTCTGATCAGGGTCTGCTCTGTTTGCTTTTGACATGCTATACATGTAGATCCTATTCTACAATTTTTGTCAAATAAGCTAAAAAATCCCTTTAAAACTTTTACATTATAAAAATTGAGACTACAATTATTCATGTTGTCATTATTTCTACAATGAATACTGAACAGGGAAAGGGTTAAAATGGTGTATAACCTGATTATATGTGGCATTTTTAAATGTGGCAGCTAATCTGGTTCTACACAATTTGCATAGCCTAAAAGTAGGCTAAAATAATGAGTTCTAATCCTTTGACAATCACAAGTTGGCAATGCAAGGGTGTGAATTGTATTCAGCAATAAATAGCTATAGATGAACAGGCATCACTTTACTGTTCTTGGCAAGCTTTGGAAGACAATGTATACGCCTCATTAACAAAATTTGAAGCTGGATTATCACAGTTTCAGTGCAATATAATTCTTATCTTCTGAGTGGAATCTTTGCTGACTAGGATTGTCGAGCCAGTTTATATTGAGATAAGCATAATTCTGCATTGGCTGTTTGGTGTCTGCTGCAAGCATATCTAATCTGTGACTCTGGTCTGCCTTGTCAGAGTTGTCTGTCTGTTTGCAGGGTTTAAGCACAAGGGTGGATTGGGAGAAAAAGTGTCCCTAACCTAAGTAACCTTGCCGACTTCTTCCTATTTTGAGCTGAGGTAGACATTTTCAGCTCACTTGAGCAAAGCTCAGGATGAGCTTTTGGGAGACTTGAATGTCCGGCGTCAACAATTTGCTTGTGAACACTCTAGTGGTCACAATTTAAGTCCAATCTTCATGAAGCTTGGTCAGAATGATTGTCTTGATAAAATCTTGGATGAGTTCGAAAGTGGGTCACGGGTCAAAAACTAGGTCACTAGGTCATATAGTAGGAAAACCTTGTGAACAATTTAGAGGTCACATTTTTTGTCCAATCTTCATGAAACAGAATGATTGTCTTGATAAAATCTTGGATGAGTTTGAAAATGGGTCACATGGAATTAAAAACTAGGTCATTAGGTCAAATGGTAGGAAAACCTTGTGAACACGCTAGAGGTCACATTTGTAGCCCAGTCTTCATGAAACTTAGAAAGATTGGCCTGTTAAAATATTGGAAAATTTGAAAGTGGGTTAAGTGTGGCAAAATGTTTTGAAAAACCGTGCTTACACTCCAGCGGCCACATTTTTAGCCCAATCTTCCTCAAATTTGTTCAGAATATTTGTCTTGGTGATATCAAGGTTGAGTTTGATCATGAACGGATCAGGGTAAAAAAATAGGTCTTTAGGTCAAATCTTAGAAAAATCACTCTAGAGTCTAGAGGTCATATTTTTAGCCCAATTCTCACTGGTCAGAATGACTGCCTTGATAAAATCAATATTCTAAATCTTTGAAAATTTTGTTATCCAGAACCACTGCTCATGATCCACTATCAACATGTTCCCTTAGGTCAATATTGGCCCAGGCATCCTGGGACTACCCAGCTATAAACTTAAATCTATGGTAATCAGGTGAGCGATTAAGGGCCAGCTAGGCCCTCTTGTAATATAAAGAACATAATTATAGGAAGGTATAAAATCAGGATCAAAACTTCTCCTTCATTCCCACTAAACTTCTTGATGGAGAGCTCCAGCATCTGAGCCTTGATCTGTGCTTCTTTCTCACCTTCACCTTGTTGAACGTCTCTGTGTGCCAATCTTGTCAGAGCACCTGTGTCTCTTGTCTCTCTTGTCTGGACATCTGTGTCTTTAATCCTTTCCCTGTTCTGTATTTAGGCCAAATTTCAATACCTACTGAATATTCATTAACATAATAGTTATAAAGAAATATGAAAGGTGTTACTGTATAGACATTTTAGAAAGCACAGAAACTGGTCTATCAAATTCTATAAGCAAACAGAGCAGACCCTGATCAGACGGCTCCTCTGATCTGGGTCTACTCTGTTTGCAAATTCGTGAAAACACATTTATATGAGGGAAAGGGTTAAATCACCATGTCTTGTAGGTACCTGTGTATTGAGTCTTCCTTTGCTGATGTCTGCTTCTGCCTCACATTATCTGTGCGTCTGTCTCACCTTGTCTTGGCATTATGCCCACTGTGTGACTTTGTGTGGGTTGTGTCTCGGGCCTGTCTTGTCCTGGTATCTATGTGTCTGTCTCACATTATTGGGCAACTCGGTGCACTTGTCCCCAATGATTGTGTCTCTGTCCTGCCTTGTCCAGACAACTGGACTCGTACTGTATATGTTGCTGGCCAATAAAGTTGTGTAGTGAACTTCTACAGTTTTCAACATAATTCATTGAAAGTTATGATATCAGTTAAGTTTACATTGTGCATTACATGAATGTACTCTGCAGATGCGTGAAAAGGCATTTAACCCTTTTCTCCATAAATACGACTTTCTATGCCTCTGTAAAAGTCACTTTTTGAAATCATTGTGATAAATAGAGCATTTTGCTCCTAAGGAGCAAATGCTCTATTTATCACAATGGTTTAAGAACTACAAAATTCTAAAAAAAAATCCTTTTCTCTTGTTAATGCTCCTTTTCGGTCGATTTATTCAAAGAGGTTGGATCTAAAAATAGCCGATGGAGGAATGGGTTAAAAGAAAATTTGTTGCCAAAATATCCTGTGTGCATAATTATAACATTATAAAAAATCAACTAATAAATATTTATGATGAGATTATTTCTTACAATGAATATTCAAGAGGTAATGTGAAAGAATATAGTTAGAACAGTTTTGTGCCAACCCTTGATATCTAAAGAATTGATGGCTTAAAACTTCTAAATCATGTCTGCTTCTTTATCAGGAGAGTTGAGATGCAAGTTTTCCTCCATGGGATTTTGGGTTCGTGGTTGTTAAGACTTTATTTCTAGTCTGCTGTTTTCCATTTATCTTATCTCTATCAGAAACTTCAGGTGAAAACACACCTCAAATCTTATTTGATGTTCTGCTCAGATTTATTGACTAATTTTATATAAAAATGTGCAGTCAGTTGATAGCCAGATCAAAGGAAAAACTGATAAAGTTAAAAATGAAAATAGATGTGAATAGTAAGAGCTTAAATTTGTTTTTGCTTTTAAAAGCCCAATTACAAGACTTCTTGCTAAAGCTCAGTTGCAGGATTGTTCTTTGTAAAGCTCAGTTATAAGAGCTCAGTTATTAGATTGTTCTTGGTAAAGCCCAAATTGCAGAACCTTATGAAATCACAAGATTGTTCTTACTAAAGCTGTTACAAGATTGTACTTTCTCGAGCTTTAAATTACAAAACTACGATCTTCCACTAGGCCTGTCACAAGATGTTCTTGGTAAAGCTCAGTTACAAATTGTTGTTTTTTATTTGTGTAAAGCTCAGTTAACCCATTCATTCCTAGACTATATTTAGACCGAACCTCTTTGAATAAATCTACTGAAAAGAAGCATGTACTAGAGATAAAGGAAAATTGTAAAATTGTGTAGTTTTTGAGACTATTATGATAAATAGAGAATTTGCTACTATGGAGCAAAATGCTCTATTTATCACAATGGTTTAAAAAATTACTTTTACAAAGGTGTCGAAAGGCATCAATATGGGGGAATGGTTATGGGTTAAATGTTTTCCTGCTAAAACCCAGTTTTTTGTACATGTAGTTCTGAAACCATTGTGATAAATAGAGCATAAAAAAAATGTGCTCCTTAAGAGCGAATGCTCTGTTTATCACAATGGTTTCAAAAAGTGACTTTTACAGAGGCGTAGAAAGGCGTATTTATTGGGGAAAGGGTTAAAACTTCTCCCTGAGCTGAAAACGGGGAGAAGTCTGCAGGACTAGGGAGTCTTTTTCTCCCAAATTGCCCTCTTGCTTGGTCCCAGCATCATGAAAATTTATTAACTGAGCCTTTATAATGGTATATAAACAATAGGATGTTTTGGATAGTTTGCCTTTGGCAGGAATAAATATCAGGGTCCATGCTTATTAAAAGCTCAAATCTGACCAATCAAAAGCTTGAGAACAAACTCAGACTCAACTCAAAAGTTTTATAAGCATGGAACCAGATCTATATAATTCGATAAGAAAACAGAGCAGACTCTTATCAGACATCTCTTACAGGAGTCATCAGATCTGGTTCTACTCTGTTTGCAAAGGTATGAAAAGGTGTTTCCATCTGTGACAAAAGGAATAAACATTGGGATCTTTAATCCTTTCCTTTTCAATATTAATGATTATTAATATTAACCCTTTCCTCCATAGATATGCCTTTCTTCGCCTCTGTAAAAGTCGAGTAAATGCTCTATTTATCACAATGTTTTCAAAACTACATAATTCTAAACTTTTCCTTTTCTCTAGTAAATGCTCCTTTTCGGTAGATTTATTCAAAGAGGTTGGGTCTAAAAATAGCCTATGGAGGAAAGGGTTAAGATCTAATGACTTTATGAATATTTATTAGCTGAATTTTTACAATGCAAAGTTTCTGTCTTAACCCTTTCCCTCATATTGACGACTTTTGATGACTCTGTAAAAGTCACCTTGTGAAACCATTGTATAGGAGCAAATTTTCTTTTTATCAGAATGGTTTCAAACTACAAAATTATAAAGTTTTCCTTTTCTCTAGTTAATGCTCCTTTTCAGTAGATTTATTTAAAGAGGTAGGATCTGAAAATAGTCAATGAGGGAATGGGTTAAACGTTCTTAACCCTCTACCTGTTGTATGTTTATTCCAAATTTCGGTATCTACTGTCTGAATGTCCTGAACAAAATACTTATAAATAAATAATGGAAGGTGGAACATTGTAGCCATTTTAGAAAGTAAAGAAACAGACCGTTCAAAGTCCATTAGCGGACAGCAAACCCTAGGAGCCATCTGATCTGGGTCTAATCTGTTTGCAAATGTGTGAAAAGGCGTTTATATAGAGGGAAAGGGTTAAATACAGAATAAAACTGGCCTTTTTCTGGTGTCTACACGTGTCGGTTAAGCGGACCGGCATTCCCAGTTCATAATAATTATGTAACATTTTTCCAAAGAGACCAAATTTTCATTAAAATGCTAAAAAATGCAAAATAAGTTAAAATGGGACACAAAAATGCTTTTCAAATCACTCAGATGTAACTTGTAAGTGCAGAAGAATTATTAAATTGCATTTTCCCCAAAATTGCCAGAAAAAGGACTGTTAAATACACTGCAGATAATGCACAAGGCTGCTGTTGGAGTTTTGATGCATTTATATATATAATTTTCGTCACTTTTGTCGTCCTGCATTAAGCTACCACCTGCTTTGAAAAATGAAAGAAGTGTTACTGTATTTTGCATGTTTTGAAGGGTTATACATTATTTAACATCAGGTGGTCGCCTCTTGCTAAGATTACAGGAGCATTCTTGGATGCAAAAATAATTGGCTTTTTCGATCTGCCTTCAAAGTGCCTACAGAGATCTTCTTTATCTCACTCTGGAGATTTCAGTGCAGGTTTTGCAAACCGTTTAAATCCAAAAGGGGCCCCATGGACCTTGGTGTCTCATCAGGATACAAACTGTTTAAATCTCTGAAAGAATGCTGTGGAAAAGAAGTTGAAGAAATATATTTTTTTACTCTAGATTTGAAGCAGGTAATAAATGTTTTATGTAGATAACAGTTTTCTCAGCATGCTAAAGACAGCTATCCTGATAAAGGGGAGATGTTTTTACCCTATTTACCATAAGTATTTGGATAGACAA
Source organism: Azorinus chamasolen (assembly GCA_963576725.1). Taxonomy (NCBI): domain Eukaryota; kingdom Metazoa; phylum Mollusca; class Bivalvia; order Cardiida; family Solecurtidae; genus Azorinus; species Azorinus chamasolen. Next base: position 62,993,315 of record OY755251.1, on the reverse strand, counting down.
ACTTAGGCAAGTAGTGCAGACCCAGATCAAGTGGCTCCTGAAGGAGCCACTTGATCAGGGTCTGCACTATTTGCTGCATAGTGTCATTCTAATTTAAACTTATCAAAATGGTGCCAAATTTAATTAATCAGTTTTACCTAATTTGTGGAGAGTGGAGGTTTGTTGTCCAAATACTTAGGGTAATAAAGTTAGTTCATTGAGGGATTCTGTACATGCTTGCTCTTTATCACCCCCAAAGATAATTTAATAGCGAGCAAAGGCTGTTTTGAAGTTGAGAAAATTAGTTTCCAAAGTTTTCTGCAAATCCAAAGATTCCATGAAAGATTATTTGTACAAAATTACTGAAAGAAGAATTTTTTTTTAAAAAAAATCAGAAAATAAGGAGACTTGTTAATTTTGTAGATTTTTTTTAAAGTAAGTTAATGGTTACTGAGCTTCTATCTGCTGGGACAAGATAACTTTTAGGTACCTGGAAAAATCTGCTGCTGGATAAAAGATGTCTGAAAATGTATTGTAACTATTGTAGTTTGTCCTATTTGTTTTTATCTTGCAAACAGATATTTGTCAGAAGGGTGCTTGTTTTTGTTAACAAGCTGAATGTTGTTTGTAATTGCTTCAAATTTGGATCTAAGCTGTCACGAGAGTCGGTTGATGATAGTCTTATGGAAGGATATATCGCAGATATTTGAGCTAGTGTTTCTTGTATAGGCAGTTGGGCAGACTTTTGAAAAAAACAGTTTTAATCCTTTGAGTGTGGGATACCAATGCACAGTCGTTTGCAAACAGTGTAGACCCAGATCAGAGGGCTCCTATAGGAGCCCTCTGATCAGGGTCTGCACTGTTTATCAATTCAAAATCCTCTAGTAAGTTTAAGCGTTTCATACCGTCTGTCGGGACTGTATACATGTAGTTAAAACACAGATGGGTTATCCCACATCTGAAACTTCTGCATTGAAAGGGTGAACTTTTATTATGGTACAGAATTTGTTGTGTACGAAATTGGTTTTCAAATGTGTACTTTGAACCCGTTTCTTTTCTAAAACAACTGTTAAGAGTTTCATATAATTTCATTTCTGATGAGATACCCGGGTACATGGCCTTTAGTCATCTGGATCCAAACTGTACATGAAGGATTTGCACATGGCCTGGTTAAGTGGGATAAGTACTGATTTTGTGATTAGGTCGAAAGAAACTCATGAAATTCTTCAGAGAGATGGGGAATGTGATACCGTGACATGTGTTGAAGTTGTTGTGTATATGGCGTTTATGGCTTACCTATATAGATCACCTTTGTTTTAGTGCCGCTGTGGATTGTAACCTTCACACCAATGGTAACTTTATTTGGTATATATCGGAGGAGAGTTATTTTCAACAATAGAAAATGTCACTAGCTTCTGAATGCCCTGATGCTTGTAACTGGTATAAAATTACCACTGTCAAGACTGTCAAAATATTGACTGGTGCACTATTGGGACAGACATGTTTAACCCTTTCCCTGTTGCATATTCGAATTCATGTCAGAAATAATGAAGTAAATATTAATTAAATTCATTTTCATAATGGCATACATGTATATATATGAACACAGGAATTTTTGGCCATGGAAGAAACTGTAGAATCATCTCCATATTTATTCATAAGCAAACAGAGCAGACCCTGATCAGACAGCTCCTACAGGAGCTGTCTGATCTGGGTCTACTCTATTTGCAAAGGCATAGAAAGGCATTTTTATGGAGTAAAGGATTAAGTATTCGATATACACTGTCACATACTAAATGCCATTAGCTAATATTTTACAGAAATTTCTTTCTCATGTGTTCTAATTAGCAAGTCTTCAGTGAATATACTCTTTACTTCATTATAGATACCACTTTTAATTGCCTGAACAGAGTAGACCCAGGGTCTGCTCTGTTTGTTAACAAGTCGTATTGATCTGATTCTACAGTTTCTGTCATGGTCAAGCATTCCTGTGTTCTCATACCATTTTAAAAATTCAGCTTATGACTATTCATAAAGTTATGATTTCTTATATAACCCATTCCTTCATAGGCTATTTTTAGATCCTAACACTGAATAAATCTACCAAAAAGGAGCATTAACTAGAGAAAAGGATTTTTTTAGAATTTTGTAGTTTGAAACCATTGTGATAAATAGAGCATTTGCTCCTATAGGAGCAAATGCTCTATTTATCACAATGGTTTCAACGGGTGATTTTTACAGAGGCGTAGAAAGGCGTATTTATGGAGGAAAGGGATAAAGAAAACTTTAAAAGACTATCTTGGGACATCATAGTTAGATCTGAACAGTTACTTAGTGTTATGAGAGTTTAAGCATTTGCAAACAGAACACCCAGATCAGACGGCTCCTATAGGGGCCGTCTGATCAGGGTCTGCTCTGTTTGCTTATGGTATATTATATAGATACATGCTCGTATGATTACAAAGTTTCTGCCATGGCAAAAATTCCTGCATTCATGTGCAGTCAGAAAACTTAATCTACTAATTAATATTCATGATGTCATTATACCTTGCGTGAATATTAATGGAGTAAAGGGTTAACCCTTTAGTTGATGAATATTCATACAAGATTCCGCTCATTATAGAATCAGTTTAATTCTTATACATGTACCTGCCATGGTAAACAGTAATTAGATGTCTAACCATATCTATGAGCAAACTGAGTAGATCCTGATCAGTCTGCCTTTATAGGAACTGTCTGATCTGGGTCTATTCTGTTCGTATAGGTGTAAAAAGGGGGGAATTCTCAGGTACAGGGTTAATACTGTCTTGTGGAATGTACAAGAAATGTCTGAAAAGGATAAATCAAGGAAGCAAAAAATGGCATAGTTTATTATGCTAAATGACCAATTAGATACTGTTTTATTTGCTAATTGTATACAAGTGCTCTGTACTAGGGATGATTGAGTCCAGCTGCTCAGCATACTTTGGAGAGTGGGATGTGAGAACATAAACAGGCTGACACAGTTCAGATCCTGACTATTGTTTGTTTCACATGGATTGTTACATTAGTGGTAAAAAAAACTTTAACTCTTTCCCTGTTGTTTTCTATACCTGAATATTCATGGGCAAAATAGTTCTAATGCAATATGAAAGATGGAACACTGTATCCATTTTAAGAAGTAAAGAAACAGATCTTTCAAATTCCATTAGCAAACAGAGCAGACCCTGATCAGACGGCTCCTATAGGAGCCGTCTGATCTGGGTCTACCCTGTTTTCAAATGTGTGAAAGTACATTTATATGGAAGGAAAGGGTTAAAGTGAAAGCTTAAATGTTGAATTTCAGCATGTGGCATTTTTGAAGCTGGTGACTTTTTTTCAGTCAACAATAACTCTTAGCCTGCTTTAACCCTTTACCTGACGGAGACACTTTCTGACGTCATTGCAAATAAAGTACACCCAGATTAGATGACTTCCACATACATGTAGGAACTGTCTAATCCAGGTTTGCTTACGAAATAATATACATGTACTGTAGATAGATCTGACTCAACAGTTTCTGCCATGGCCTAAATATTCCTTTGTTCATGACGCTTTTATAAAAAATACATTCATTATTTCTTAATGAATATTCATGAGGTAAAGGGATAAATATACTTTAGATACAACATTGTGAATGTTTTCCTGAGAACTGAAGGAGTCAAAGTTGTGCAGACAATAAATACTTAGCGTGCTATGAAGTTAATGTCATAATAATTGACTAATGTGTACACTGTGTGGATTTGTAAGCTTTCAAGAGTGTTTTGAAGAGAATTGGTTGACTCTGACCTTGTTGACAGTGATGAAAGGCAAATCATATGTTTCAGCTGACTTTTATGTAAACAAAGGTCTGGATTAAGTAGACAGAAAGATAAACATTTTTGTCCAGTCGATGGAGAAAATTTGGCAATTATGATGAAATCTGAGAGTATTAACAACAAAATGGAGAAAGGAGGTGTTCATTTTGCGGCCATTGCTGAAAGAAAAGTGAGTGACACAGAGGTGGGTGGAGTGCTGTTTACACTGTTTTGATGCTGGCTATTGTTAATGGCTGATGCACTGGATGGTTCAATTATTCTCAGCAGCTGAGAACTAGAAAAAAGAGATGTACCCTAATTACCCTGTGTATTCTGACACCAGCAGTCTCATCTCTCCACTCGTTTGTAAAGCTGAAGTTTAGACTGACATAGTAGCAAATAGTGTAGACCCTAATCAAATTGCTCCTAGAGAGGCAATTTGGCCTGGGTCTGCACTGTTTGTCTGAATACTTAGGGTAATTAGAGTATTTTTATACCCCCCTTTTGAAAAAATGGGGGTATATTGCTTTGCACATGTCGGTCGGTCGGTCGGTCGGTCTGTCGGTCGGTCGGTCGGTCGGTCGGTCGGTTGGTCGGTCGGTAGATCGATGGTTTCCGAATGATAACTAATAAACGACTTGGCATAGAAACTTCAAACTTGCTGTGGTGGTTGGTCATGACAAGTAGATGACCCCTATTGTTTTTGAGGTCACTAGGTCAAAGGTCAAGGTCACCATGACCTAAAATGTTGAAATAGTTTCCGATCAATAACTGCTCAAGGGTTTGGCTTTGGATCTTCAAACTTGCTGTGGTGGTTGGTCATGACCACTAGATGACCCCTAGTGTTTTTGAGGTCACTAGGTCAAAGGTCAAGGTCACCATGACCTTAACTGGTTAAATGGTTTCTGATCAATAACTGCTCAAGGGTTTAGCTTAGAATCTTCAAACTTGCTGTGGTAGTTGGCCATGACCACTGGATGACCCTAATTGTTTTTGAGGTCACTAGGTCCAAGGTCAAGGTCACCATGACCTTTACTGATAAAATGGTTTCTGATCAATAACTGCTCAAGGGTTTGACTTAGGATCTTCAAATTTGCTTAGGTTGATGGTCATGACAATTAGATGAGCCCTGTTGTTTTTGAGGTCACTAGGTCAAAGGTTAAGGTCACCATGACCTAAACTGGTAAAATGGTTTCTGATCAATAACTGCTCAAGGGTTTGGCTTAGAATCTTCAAACTTGCTGTGATGGTTGGCCATGACCACTGGATGACCCCTATTGTTTTTGAGGTCACTAGGTCAAAGGTCAAGGTCACCATGACCTTAACTGATAAAATGGTTTCTGATCAATAACTGCTCAAGGGTTTGGCTTAGAATCTTCTAACTTGCTGCGGTAGTTTGCCATGACAACCGGATGACCCATATTGGTTTTGAGGTCACTAGGTCAAAGGTCAAGGTCACCATGACCTTAACTGGTAAAATGGTTTCTGATCAATAACTGCTCAAGGGTTTGGCTTAGGATCTTCAAATTTGCTTAGGTGGTTGGTCATGACAACTAGATGAGCCCTGTTGTTTTTGAGGTCACTAGGTCAAAGGTCAAGGTCACCATGACCTTAACTGGTGAAATGGTTTACGATCAATAACTGCTCAAGGGTTTGGCTTAGGATCTTCAAATTTGCTGTGGTGATTGGTCAATGGTCATGACAACTAGATGACCCCTATTTATTTTGAGGTCACTAGTTCAAAGGTCAAGGTCATGACCTTAACTAATGAAATGGTTTCCATATAATAACTGCTCAATGGTTTGGTTCGGGACCTTCAAACTTGCTGTGGTAGTTGGTCGTGACCACTAGATGACCCCTATAGTTGTTGAGGTCACTAGGTCAAAGGTCAAGGTCACCATGACCTTAACTTGTGAAATGTTTTCAGATCAATAAATGATCAGTGGTTTGGCTTAGGATCTTCAAAGTTGCTGTGGTGATTAGTCATGACCGCTAGATGACCTCTGTAGTTGAGGTCACTAGATCAAAGGTCAGGGGGTCGGGGGGGTATACATGTTTTACAAACATCTCTTGTTCTTTCTGAAATCTGTCTCATCTAATGAGGAGAACAAGAAGAAATAAAGAAAAATGTTAAATCATTAAATTAATTGTCCTAAATACAGTTGAACAATTAACCCTTTCCCTGATATTGACGACTTTTGACCACTCTGTAAAAGTCACTTTGTGAAACCATTGTGATAAATAGAGCATACACGTAATCCAACAGCTCGTGTGAATGCTGAATTTTCAGATAGAATCATTCATAAGTTTTGCATTCAGCATGAAGGTCAGGGTAAATATTCTAATGAAAGGTACATATTGCTGATGAGAATTCTGGATGGCAAACTAATGCAGACCCAAGGGATTCACAAATATATTAAATCCTTTACTCCATAACTACTCCTTTCTATGCCTTTGCAAACAGATTAGACCCAGACCAGACAGCTCCTATGATCTGGGTCTGCTCTGTTTGCTAATCATTCTACAGTTTCTGCCATGACCAAAGATTCATGTGTCCATGTGCTATTATAACAATTAATCTATATATAGTAATTAATATTCATGATGTCATTATTTCTTGCATGAATATTCATGGAGTAAAGGGTTACTGTGTCCATGTACTATTATAACAGTTAATCTAATTAATATTCATGATGTCATTATTTCTTACATGAATATAATTTTTTATGGAAAACAAGGTTAATAACCTTGGGGCCAAGTTTCCAAAAAGAAAATGGATGATTTGAAATGAGATACAGTTGAAGTAAACCCTGAAATGTGTATTTTTGTTGCTGTTTAGTTTCATATTACTTACCTTAAGTAAAAGCTTTTTCATTTATTCTATAACTGTTCCTTCTACAAAATACTCCAACATGGAGTATGGCACAGATAATAACAACATTATGGACTGGTAAAATGTGTGAATGTAATTTTTCTGATGTAAATGCATTTTTGATGATCACTGACATTTTTTTGTAAATTGGCGGTATGGGTCTGGTTGATTTGTAGAATGCTTAACCCGTTACCTCATAGGCTATTTTTAGATACAACCTCTTTGAATAAATCTACCGAAAAGAAGCATTAACTAGAGAAAAGGAAAATTTTAGAATTTTGTAGTTTGAAACCATTGTGATAAATAGAGCATTTGCTCCTATAGGAGCAAATGCTCTATTTATCACAATGGTTTCACAAAGTGACTTTTACAGAGTCGTCAATATGAGGGAACGGGTTAACCCTTTCCCTGTTCAGTATTCATGTAAGAAATAATGACAAGATGAATACATGTATTTATCAGCTGAATTTTCATAATATTGAGTTTTAAAAGAAACTTTATGCTTCGATGACAAAAACTGTAGAATCAGATCTGTATCATGTCAAAAGCAAACAGAGCAGACCCTGATCAGATGGCTCCTATAGAAGCTGTCTGATCTGGGTCTACTCTGCAAATGCATGAAGGAATTAATCGTTGCATGCCAAGTAATTGTCATCTTCAACACATGTGGTGTGCTGCAATTCTGAATTTTTTCGTCATTTCTTATCAAAAGTTGGCACAGTTTGGATCCTGATGCGATGTTTAGTTCAGTCTGCCAAACTGTTTGTAAAGTTGTCATGAACTTGACTACAAATATATACATACAGATTATATACGAAAAAATTTGAAAGTTTATTACCGTAATAAGCTGATGAATATTCATGCAAGAAATGATGACATAATGAATATACATGTATGTATATTAGCTGAATTTTTGTAATGGTGTTTGAAGGAAAGAAATTTTAACCCTTTACTCCATGAATATTCATATAAGAAATGATAGCACATAGACAAAGGAGTTTTTGGCCATGGCAGAAACTCTAGAATTATCTCAGTATTATATAATAAGCGAACAGAGCAGACCCTGTATTCAAACGGCTCCTACAGGAACCATCTAATCTTGGTCTACTCTGTTTGCAAAGGCATAGAAAGGGTATTTATGAAGTAAAGGGTTTTAAAACCTTTGAATATCGAACATATTTTTAGTGTACTGGCTTGCTAACAATGTTACTAAGACCCAGATCAGAAAACTCCTAGACGGGCTCTCTGATCAGGGTCTGCACTGTTTAGTATACAAAATCCTTGCGCAAATTATACTTTTTCATCCTGAATGGACTGTGGTTAAACACTGATGCAGCGGTGCCTTCGATCCACTTTGAGAATTGAACAATTAAATGGACAGAGTAGGTATTTCTCCGGACAGTTTTAACACCCTCGTCTTGGAAATTCAAGCTGCTTGTTTATAGCTTTGTGTAGATAAAGATTTTCATGAATTTACCAAAAAGTCTTGTAGCAATTTTGTTTTGAAAGTCTAAATAGCATTTCTTGGTCTGACAGTGTGAGTCTGACTAGCTAATGCTTTCTGTATTGGAAAACTATTTTTTTTTTATTTTGTAGAATTTGTAGAATATCTACATTTTGAGATTTCTGTGTTCTTACTACATGTACATATACTGTTTATCTAATTAATTTGTTTAATGAAGTTGATATGAGGATTGATGAGAATAGCAAACAAGAATGTAAAAAGCACAGCACAGTTGCAAATCAGTTAAGCTGCCCAGAGCGTTATTTTGAAGGTGATCCATATGAACCTTGTTAACGCCAACAGATCGCCAACAGATCGCTTGGACTGGCACATCATTTGAACAACTGGTTTCAGGTATAGGTGACTGACCGATGGTTACCAGCTTCCAGATGCTGCATCATGCATACAAGTGTGTTGATGCAAACCTGTTACAGTCTCACAGTATAGTGATAGCCCACCCCACACTACTGATAGTCGTCATTTATACCTTTCCTCCATAAATACGCCCTTCTACGCCTCTGTAAAAGTCACTTCTTGAAACCCTTGTGATAAATAGAGCATAAATTTTGCTCCATAGGAGATTTTGAAATCTATTTATCATAATGATTTCAAAACTACACAATTCTAACATTTTCCTTTTCTCTATTAAATGCTCCTTTTCAGTAGAGAGGTTGGGTTTTAAGGGTTAATACCTTTGCAAACAGAATAGACCTAGATCAGCCGGACAGCTCTGTTTGCATATGGAATTATAGATTTGCTTTTACTTATGTTCTGCAATGGCACCTTTTGTTTATATGCCAAGATAAAAAAAAAATCAGCATAAAATATTCATGATGTCATTATTTCATGCATGAATAATCATGAGGCAAAAGGATAAGTATTGTATAACAGTCTGTGAAGCTGTGTGTATGAGTGTGCTTGCATGCATGTGTGTGTGTGTGTGCATGAGTGCATGCACGCTCGCTCATGTGTGCATTAAAAACGCTCGCTCATGTGTGCATCAACGAACTGGGGACATAGTGATAGCCTTTCTGCTATAGGAAAGTAATGCAAAAAGCTCCCAAATGAGCTTTATGTATAATTTTGGCATTGAGCATTCACCTGCCTTTTAATCCTTTTTGTCTTAACCCTTTTTGTCATAGGTATGCCTTTTAATAACTTTGCAAATAGAGTAGATCCAGATCAGACGACTCCTGTATGAGCCATCTGATCAGGATCAGCTCTGTTTGCTTTTGAAATAATATAGATCTTATATTACAAATAATATGCTATGGCTCAACTTTGATGTGTTCATGATTACCGTATGTCATTGTAAAAAAACACCTACCGGTAGTTAATATTCATGTGTCATTATTTCTGTCATGAATATTAATAAGGTAAATGGTAAAGATGCTCCTGGAGTTCTTGCATTTGTTGACTTAAGTCTATCACGCTTTTATTTCATATTTTTATGCCTTTGCGAACAGAGTACACCCAGATCAGACAGATCCTGTAGGATCTGTCTGATATGGGTCTGCTCTCTTTACTTATGGAATATTACAATATAGATTTGTTTCTGCCGATTTTGTCCATAGCCATAAATTTCATTGTGTCATAATAAACTTCATATGCCATTATAAAAAATCATGAAGTCATTATTTTTTACGTGAATATTCATAGAGTAAAGGGTTAAAAAGTTCATGAAGTCGTCATGTTGTTATGAAGTTGTCTATTATTCAGCATTCCTACTGTACTCATCATCAAGATTGACTTCTTTACAAGGCAACGTAATTTTTGTCCACATTTTTCACAAAATACAAATAATAGTTTTCATTCTCGACAGAAGTAAAATATGAATGCCAAAAAGTTTAGATTGTAGTTAGGCATTGATTTGTTGGATCTCATCTGGATCCAAGCTATTAACATAATTATAAGAAATCTTTAATTTGTACATACTTGTTACCAAGTCTGCTAAAGGCTCAGGCCGACTTGTTTAGAGTCTCACTTGCTGTTTTATAGCATAGGAAATGACATTAATGACTAGTATTGTTGTTACTGTTGATTTACTATTGATCATCGTGTGGGTGGGGAAGGTCTGTGCAGTCATGTCATTCATTTAGCCCTTTTAGTCATGTAGGAACTGTCTGATCAGGGTCTGCGCTGTTTGCTTGTAAAATGATATACAGTAAAACCTCTCTATAACGACCACTAAATTACATCAATTATTTTGTGTTAAAGGCAGGTGGCTGCTTAAAGCAAGGTGAAAGTAAAACAGAACGCTCCTATGGGAGCGTTCTGTTTTACTTTCACCTTGCTTTAAGCTCCTATGGGAGCGTTCTGTTCTACTTTCACCTTGCTTTAAGCAGCGTTCTGTTTTACTTTCACCTTGCTTTAAGCAGCCACCTGCTCTAAATACCAAATAATTAACACAATTTAGTGGTCGTTATAGAGAGGTTTTACTGTAGATATGACAGCTTTCTGTCATGATAAGAACATTCTGTGGGAGCAGTTTGATCATGGTCTACACTGTCTTCTACTCTGTTAACCCTTTCCCTGTTCTATATTCATTAAATATTTCAATACCTACTGAATATTCATAAACAAAACAGTTATAATGAAATATGGAAGGTGGAACATTGTAGCCATTTTAGAAAGTAAAGGAACATATCTTTCAAATTCTATTAGCAAACAGAGTAGACCCTGATCAGACGGCTCCTAGGAGCCGTCTGATCTGGGTCTACTCTGTTTGCAAATGCGTGAAAACACGTTTATATGAGGGAAAGGGTCAATTTACTTTTAACCCTTTCCTTCGTATCAGCGCCTTTTCATGCATATGCATACATAGTGGACCTACAGGAGCTGTCTGATCTGGGTCTACTCTGTTTGCAAAGGCATGAAAATATGTCTCCAACTCTCTTTTAGGGTAAGGGTAAAGAGTACTTTGGCAATGTAGGTAAACTGTTTTCTTATTATCTCCACCGGACCTCATCTTGTCGGTACTCATTCTCATTAGAATTTCATCTAACTAAGGGACAATTCTAATGAGTACCACCAAAATAGAACTTAGCCGAAAAGTATGTTATCGTCTCAGGATTGAATCTTCTCTCTTTATTATCAGATCATGATTATAATGGGAAACAGTTTATATAGATTCTAATCAGTTGTCTACAAGCATGTCACATCTTGTTCACAAAGTAGACACCATATAGATTGAAGAGTCATATTTACTTAGAAATCATAAAGATTAGTTATATACACGTATATGTATTTACTTAAACACCATATAGATAAGAGGCATATTTACTTAGACACCATAATTATAGATAAGAAGCATATTAAAATTTTACTTAGACACCATGTAGATAAGAGGAATATTTATTTAGACACCATATAGATAAGAGGCATATTTACTTAGACACCATGTAGATAAAGAGGCATATTTACTTAGACACCATATCTATATATAGGTAAGAGGCATATTTACTTAGACCTGGCATAATAAATTTTATTTTACTTAGACACTATATACATGTAGGTAAGAGGCATACATTGTATTTACTTAGACACCTATTAGGTAAGAGGCATAATATACATGTAAGTAAGAGGCATATTTACTTAGACACCTATTAGGTAAGAGGCATATTTACTTAGACACCATATACATGTAGGTAAGAGGCATATTTCGGAAAGATAATCGCTTAAGACAGGTTCTTAGTAGTATGGTAAGCATTACCTTGCAAAGCTTAAAAATCATTTTGATGGATGTCAATCACATTAAATCAAAATGAAAGATCTGGATGATCAGGCTCTTTGTAAACTTCTTCCAGATTTAGAGTTCAAAGAATTCAGAGGTCACACCAGTATGTTCACCCCATTAGTTCATTGAGTGGTGCTGAGATTCCGGACCATTAAATCTTGTTTGCATTATCTTTCTATTCGCAAACAGCTGGAAATTAGATTAAGATAAATCCAACAACTACAAAATGGTGTTGTTTTCTTCAGATTTTAACTTTGCTTTTACAGTATTTCATTCACATGTGACTTTTTCTTGATGGTGTCTGGGAAGAGAAAGTTCAGAGATAAAAATCTTTATATTGTGAACTTGTGATTGTGATTTCTTAACCCTTTCCCAGTTAACCCATTCCTCCATAGGCTATTTTTAGACCCAACCTCTTTAAATAAATCTACTGAAAAGGAGCATTTAATAGAGAAAAGGAAAATGCTAGAATTGTGTAGCAATGAAACCATTGTGATAAATAGTGCAATTGCTCCTATGGAGCAAATGCTCTATTTATCACAATGGTTTCATTAAGTGACTTTTACAGAGGGTTAGAAAGCCGTATTTATGGAGGAAAGGGTTAAATAGTCATGTATGAAATATTAACATCATGGGTATTTATTAGCTGAACTTGTGTAATATAACCCTTTTTAACCCTTCACTTGCTATTCGCGTCAATATACCTATCTGTAAATAGTGAAGACCCAGATGAGACAGCTCCTGCAGGAGCTGTCTCATCAGGGTCTGCACTATTTACAAGTTGATTGTGCAACCAGTGCACTCCACAGCAGTGATTGGACAGCTATATACTTGTACACAGTGAAGATATATGTAATTATACAACAGGGCACCAGGGTAAAGAAGGAGAAATGTATTTTAAAATTCAGCAAGCGAAGGGTTAAAGGCAATGTTAAATTGACAAAAGCTGCTGTAAAATAAGATCTATATCATGTCAAAAAGCAAACAGAGCAGACCCTGATCAGACGGCTCCCATGGGAGCCGTCAGATCTGGGTCTGTTCTGTTTGCAAATGCAGTAAAAGGTGTTCATATGAGGGCAAGGGTTAAGTGTTGTAACTGTAGGGTAAAATTCAATTGACCATTATATAATTACCTGATCAATAATATTCATGCAAGAAGGAATAACATAATGAAAATTTGATTAGCTGATATTTGGGATGGCATAATCAACACTGGAGTTAAAATATAATACGGCCGTGGCAGAAACTGTAGAATCAAATCTTTATTATTTCATAAACAGATAGAGCAATCCTTTATCACATGCATCAGTTCCTAGGGGAGCCATTCTGATCCGGGTCTACTCTGCTTGCATCAGGCATGAAAAGGCATTTCTATTAAGTAAAGGGTTAAATGATCATATAATTCAGATTCTGATGAGACACTAAGATCAGAGGTCAAGATAAGATGCGTAAATTTCAAAATTTTCAACAATAGCTCCTTTATTTCTCCGCCATTTTTTACCCTTTACCACATTGACCAATCTTTAGAATCATCTCTTTTAGACGATTCTAAAGAGTGGTCACAGTATATGGTTTGGTAGAAAAATGACGGTTTTAGTATTCGGGTACGCACATTTATCTGTAGCTCTAAGATACAGTAAAAAACCCTCTTAAATGCGACCATCTAAAAGATGTATAATTCTGGGTGGTAGAGGCAGGTGGTAGCTTAATGCAGGACAAATATAATGCAGAAAGCTCCTAGAGGAGCTTTCTTTATTACTTTTGTCCTGCATTAAGCAACCACCTGCTTATAACGACACCCATGGATGTTTATTCATTAAGTGGTCGCATTAGAGAAGTTCTACTGTACTTGATTTCTCATTTGCATCCAAATGGTTTACAAATTTTAATATTCCTACAAATTAACCAATAGAACCCTCAGCCATATAAATGCCTTTTCACGCCTTTGCAAACAGTAGACCGAGATCAGACGGCTTCTGTAAGTTCCGTCTGATCATGGTCTGCTCTTTTTGCTTATGACATGATATACATCTGATTCTACAGTTTTTGTCAAAGCAAAAATTTCCCTTTAAAGGTTTACATTATAAATATTCAGCTAATAAATATTCATGAATTCATTATTTCTTACATGAATATTGAACACGGAAAGGGTTAAAGTGATAAAATCAGCAGTATCTAAATTTCTGTTGATGTTTGGCATGGCTCTATTATTGCCATATCGTAAAATGAGTCATCTGGGTGTTCCTTCCACAAGGTGTGTAATGTTTGTAAGGTATTATTAAGTTCCTTTAAAACAAAGAGTATTGGCCTGAGCAGTCAGTGTAGACCCAGATCAGAGGGCTCGTGGAGGAGCCTACTGATCAGGTCTGTGCTGTTTGCTATTCACAGTCCTCTTACAGATTATAACCATTGATACTGAATGGACTGTTACACTGTGCAATGATGGACTATTCCCAGAGCTCCAGATAAGATGCATAAATTAAAACATTTTCAAAAATAACTTCTTTATTTCTCCACCAAACCCTATGCTGTGACCACTCTTTAGAATCGTCTCGAAGAGACGATTCTGAAGAGTGGTCACAGTATAGGGTTTGATGGAGAAATGACGATTTTAGTATTTTGGCACATGACTTTATTTGTAGCTCTGTATTCCTCTATAAAAATCAGTTTTCAAAGGGTTCAATTTTACTGTACAGCATAATTATAGAATCAGTTTCATTGAAAACTGAAGTATGAAATCAACACTTCAACCACCCTTTGCTAAATGAATATTCATATATAACAAATAATGTTGTTTTTTTTTAATTAATATTTCATACTTGAATAGTTATTTTATAACGATATTTGAAAACAGGATGTTTTGCCTATTGTAGAAAATGTAGAATTTCACAAGCAAATAGTTCATATATATATACACACTGATATAAATATACAGCACAAATAGTTCATATACACTGACATAAAAATACAGCACAAATAGTTCATATATAAATACACTGATATAAAAAACAGCTAATTAAATATAATTATTTGTATATAGACAGTTTCTGTTTATATAATTGGCCAAAACATTATATGTTTATACACTATTATAAAAATTCAGCTAAGATATATTCATGCTGTCATTATTTCTTACATGAATATTCAGAAGGTAAAGAGTTAACCCTTTACTCCAAATATGCCATTCTACGGCTTTGCAAACAGAGTAAATCCAGATCAGAGAGTTTCTGTAGGAGCCGTCTGATCAGGGATCTGTGCTCTGTTTGCTTATGGCATAATAATATAGATATATGACTCTACAGTTTCTGCCATGGCTAAAAGTTTCTGAGTTCAATTATGCCATTATAAAATCTAATTTTATTACAGTAAAACCTCTATAACGGCCACTAAATTGTGTTAATTAATTGGTATTACGGGCAGATGGCTGCTTAAAGCAAGGTGAAAGTAAAACAGAATGCTCCAATAGAGCATTCTGTTTTACTTTCACCTTGTTTTAAGCAGCCACTTGCCTTTAGCACAAAATATTTTTATGTAATTTAGTGGCCATTATAGAGAGGTTTTACTGTAATATTCATGATGTCATTATTTCTTATTACATGAATACTCAAAACATTAAGGGTGAAAGGTAAAAGATGTTTTACTGGGCGTGTAAGTAAAGTATTGAAGCTGTGCCCTATTGTATTGCCTAGATCTGCAGTGCTTCACATCTATTCTATGTCTATAACCCTAAATACAACACATCTTGTGACATGGACCTTTATCAACAGGTCCCTTAATTAACCCTTTTCCCCCCTGAATATTAATTTAAGAATTATGTATAGGGGAATTGTCTGATCTGGATTACTCTGTTTGCAAACATGCCAAAATGTCTCTATGATGTAAAGGGTTAACACTTTACCTGAATAATAAAAATTGAATATTCATGTAAGATATAACCGAACACAGCAGACCCTGATCAGAATAACTCCTACATGAGCCATATGAACTGTGTCGTCTGTGTTTGCAAATTTTAGCATTAAAAGATAATAATTTATTAGGTAAATGGTTAAACTGCTTAGCATGGGTACTGTATTACAGATCAGATACGAAATAGCTTTAGCACAGCATCAGTCTGGTCAGGATTAACACTTTTTGACCTTCCATTATATCCATAAAAAAAGAATAGCAAGGTGAAAAATTAAGCTGAACTTATACAAGTTGTTTAACACTCACACTTCTTGGGAAAACATTGAGAATAATGAAAATGACCATAATTACCCAAAATATTCCACAGGCAAACTTTGCAGACCCAGTCAAAACTGCACTTTCTTTCTCTAGTCTCTACACTGTTGTTCAATTGAAAGTATCAAAATAGTGCTAAAAATGAAACTGACCAACTCAGGTTACCTACTAATGGAGGTGACATTAGGTTTTTCAGCATTTATGGTAAATACGTCAGTAGAAGACTGAAGTGGGTGGTTCCACCTTGTGTCAGTGGAAGGGAGATAACTTTTAGCAGCCTCGGGTAATCAAATGTTATCTTTATATATATATATCATTGACTTTTTCATTCTTTGTTTTATTTTTCAAAGTATGAATTATTTTTCTACCTCCTTGCAAAATCAGTTATTGATTTAGGATGTCAAAGAGTTCAGATTCTGATAAGGCACTGGTGCTTTCAAGTTAGATCTATCCAAACTGTTTAGACTGCTTGTCATGGCTAGGCAGAGCGACCATAAGTAACACATGTTTCAAAATAAAATAGCATGCTGGAAAAGTTTGGAATTCATTTATCAATGAGAAAGGTATGAAATATGCAATCATGTTTTGGAGAAACAAATCACATTATGACAGTTGAAGATAAGATTTTAACCCTTTTTCTCAGAGAGATGCCTTTTTATCTCCTTAAATTTGCAAACACGCCAAACAGAGTACTGAGTAGACCTAGAAAAGACCGCTCCTTTAGGAACCATCTGATCAGGGTCTGCTGTTTTTGCTTATGGAATTATATAGATCTGATTCCAGAGCTACAGATATTACGATGCATACCCAAATTTATACTAAAATTGTTATTTCTCCACCAAACCCTATAATGTGACCACTCTTTAGATTCTAAAGAGTGGTCAGTCTGTATTGGCTTTGGTGGAGAAATAAAGGAGCTTATATAATGCTTGAAAATTTACGCATCTTATGTAGACGTCTGTGATTCAACACTTTCCTTCATAGTCAAAATATCCTGAGTTCATAATTATGCCACCATAAAACATTAGCTAATAAATATTCATGATGTCATTTTTTCTTGAAAAATATTCATGACGTCAAGGGTTAAGAAATGATGGTACAGTAACTGTAGCTAAATTAGTCATAATGACTAATCTACATTGAGGCCCTCAAACAAAAGCATTTCATACAACACATCAGAGTTAACTTGTTTTTGCATGAATGAATGAATGAATGAATTTTGCAAGCTAAGAAATTTTGTTTCTAAAATAAATAATATGGTAAGATGTCTGTTTAGGAAATTTAACCCTTTCCCCTGTTGTATTGATATATATATTTATTCCAAATTTCAATACCTACTGAATATTCATGGACGAAATAGTGATAATGAAATATGAAAGCTAGAACATTGTAGCCATTTTAGAAAGTAAAGAAAAAGATCCTTCAAATTCCATAATTAGCAAACAGAGCAGACCCTGATCAGACGACTCCTATAGAAGTGGTCTGATCTGGGTCTACTCTGTTTTCAATACGTGAAAACGCGTTAAAATGAAGGAAAGAGTTTTTAAAAGGAAAGTATTTTTTTTATATTCCCTGCAAAACTGCATCTTCCTGCTACTCATTAGAATCATCTCTGTGAGATTTTAACCCATTACCTCATAGGCTATTTTTAGATCCTGAACCTCTTTGAATAAATCTACCGAAAAGGAGCATTAACCCTTCGCTTGCTATTCACGTCAATATACCTACCTGTAAATAGTGAAGACCCAGATGAGACAGCTCCTGCAGGAGCTGTCTCATCAGGGTCTGCACTATTTACAAGTTGATTGTGCAACCAGTGCAGTCCATAGCAGTGATTGCACAGCAAAATACTTGTACACAGTGAAGATATATGTAATTCTACAACAGAGCATGGGTAAAGAAGGAGAAATGTATTTTAAAATTCAGCAAGCGAAGAGTTAACTTTTAGAATTTTGTATCACAATGGTTTCAGCAGATGACTTTTGCAGAGGCGTCAAAAGGCGTCAATATGAGGGAATTGGTTAATGATAGGGTTTGATTGAGAAATAAAAGATTTTGATAGATCAATATAGATTGTATGTAGTGCTCTGTACGAGCTTCATATAAACCATACTTCATATAATCATGTTTCATATATTCATGCAGGTTCTGCACTTACATGTATTACAGATGACGTGTGTTTAATGTTTGGTTTAGGCACCAGCTGTTGGCAGTAAATATTGTGTCCTTTTGCCAATGGTAAATGTTTCCAACCATTTTAATGCCAAAAATTTCAAAAATGGAATGGTCCATTGTATTTAAATTAAAATAAGGGCAAACTGGTCTTGAAAGAAATTGGACTGAAAAATGGGGCAAACCATTACGTCTACACCTCCTTTAAACCATTCCCTCATAAGTTATTTTTAGACCCAACCTCTTTGAATAAATCTACCGAAAAGGAGCATTTACTAGAGAAAAGGATAATTTAAGAATTGTGTAGTATTGAAACCATTGTGGTAAATAGTGCATTTGCTCCTATGGAGTTATCACAATGGTTTGCAAAAAGTGACTTTCACAGAGGTGTAGAAAGGCGTATTTATGGAGGAAAGGGTTAATTCACCTTTCTATGCATTTGCAAACAGAGTAGTTAAAATTAACTAATTAATATTCATGATGTCATCATTTCTAACATGAATATTCATGGAGTAAAGGGTTAAGTGGTAGTTGCCCTAAGACAAATATTGAAGCTAGAACCTGTCTTGAGTGACCTTTCATGAAAATTTGTCTGTTCAAATACTTGGAGCAAATAGGGTAACTTGAAGTTGTATATGGCAAATAGGATAACTTGAAGTTGGTTGCTTATGGCAAAATTATAGGGTAACAAATTTGTTCACTTAGGACAATTAGGGTAACTTGAAGTTGTTTACTTAGGGTAAATAGGTTAACTTGAAGTGGTTTTCCACATTCAAACAGTAACATATCCAATGACACTTTTTTAACCCTTAAATCCCTGTTCTGTGTTTAATCAAAATTTCAATAACTACTGAATATTCATGGTCAAAATAGTTATAATGAAATTTGTAAGGTGAAACAGTGTAAAGTATACAGAAGGTAAAGAGACAATTATTTATCAAATTCTATTAGCAAACAGACCCTGATCAAACAGCTCCTATAGGAGGCTCCCCAGCCATCTGATCTGGGTCTACTCTGTTTGCAAATGCATGAAAACGCATTTATACGAAGGAAAGGGATAATTTATCATACATGCTTATGTATACATCTATTCTGTTTTCTTAAGGAGTTTTATTTTTTGTAGTGGATAATTAACAGTATTTGAAACAGCCAAGTTATATAGTATTGTCCATATCAATATTTTAACCCATTTTTCATTACTATTTATGCAAAACTCTTCTCATTATGATATTAATAAATTTTTGCCTTAGAAGTATAGAATATAAACAGTAGATACTCCGATGTGTAACAGTATCAGTAAACAAACAGAGAAGATCAGGCAGCTCCTAGCCTCCTACAGGTGTTCTCTTACCCTTTCACTAAAATGTATAAAGTTAAACGCTTTTTCACACATTTGCAAACAGAGTAGACCCAGGGTCCGTACTGTTTGCCAATGGAATTTGATAGATCCATTTCTTTAGTTTGTAAAATGACTACAATGTTCCACCTTCCATGTTTTTTTTGTCCATGAATATTCAGTAGGTATTGAAATTTGAAATGAATATAGAACAGAGAAAGGGTTAACGTAGGACTTATCTGTTGGCAAAGGTGTTACAAAATGTGAAATGTTCAGATAAATGGATAACATATAAAAATCAATATATAATCATGCGAAATGCAATGCAAACAAAACAGAATATTTACAGTTGTTATCAGTGTCGTGAGTTATGTAGAAGTTCTAGAACTCTGTGTCTACCCCGTTTGCAATTTTAGGATGACTGATTTGATCCAAATGAAACATATATAAATAATAATTAGGTGATATGACTTCAAAATAATCCAAGTTATAGTATTATCAGTAGTAAATGCTCCTTGGGGTGTAACATTTTTAAAAAGGAGCTTCTTGCATCTTTTACACAGGTCACCTGGTGGTTGCTAAAAATAACCCTTTCCAAGTTGAGTGTTCTGTTGTTCCAAATTTCAATACAGCCATGGACAAAATAGTTACAATGAAATATGGAAGGTGGAACATTGCAATCATTTTAGAAAGTAAAGAAACAGATCTTTCAAATTCCATTAGCAAAAAATCGGAGCAGACCCTGATCAGACGGCTCCTATAGGAGCCGTCTGATCTGGGTCTACTCTGTTTGCAAATGCATGTAAACATGTTTATATAAAGAGAGAAAGGGATAATGCAGAATGACAACAATGTAAAAATCTCCTTGGGAGCTTTCTGCATTGCTATCAGTCTGCATTAAACCTTACAGTGTTGGTTACACAAGTCGCTTATCTCTTAAAATAATGCAAACAGTGTAGACTTAGATGAGAGGCCTGCTCGTAGACGAGCCCTCTCATCACTCAGGCTGCACTGTTTGTCATGTTACATTTTTCTTTAGAACAATCCCTACACATTCACCATAAACTTGACCTTTTTATGCCCCCATAGACGATAGTCGTGGGGCATATTGTTTTTGCCCTGTCTGTCTGTCTGTCTGTCTGTTTGTCTGTTTGTCTGTTTGTTTGTCAGCAACTTTAACATTGGTCATAACTTTTGAGCCAGTATAGATAGAGACTTGATATTTGGCATACATATGTATCTCATGAAGCCGCACATTTTGAGGGGTGACGTGTCATGGTCAAGGTCATCCTTCAAGGTCAGAGGTCAAATATATGGGTCAAATCGCAGACTTTAACATTGGCCATAACTTTTGGACCAGTAGAGATAGAGACTTGATATTTGGCATGCTTGTGTATCTCATGAGGCTGCACATTTTGAGGGGTGACATGTCAAGGTCAAGGTCAGAGGTCAAGGTCAGAGGTCAAATATATGAGGGGGCATAGTGTTTCACAAACACATCTTGTTGAATTTTGGAATAGTCAATTTGAAAATTCAGCATTGTAAGGGTTAACCCTTTCCTCCATAAATACGCCTTTCTATGCCTCTGTAAAAGTCACCTGTTGAAACCATTGTGCTCCTATAGGAGCAAGTGCTGTATTTATCACAATGGTTTCAAATTACAAAATTCTAAAAAAAATCCTTTTCTCTAGTTAATGCTCCTTTTCGGTAGATTTATTCAAAGGGGTTGGATCTAAAAATAGCCTTATGGAGGAATGGGTTAGAGTTGGGGCATTTATTAGTGAGACTACTTTTGCTTGCTGCCTACCTCATTACAGTATTTAGTATTCCCACACCGAACCTCCCCTCTCCATAGGTGTGTAAAACAGAATTAGACAAAATCAGCACTATTTTCATAATTTCAAATTAGACTACAAATTGCAAGCAAATAGTGTAGACCCTGATCAAACTGCCATTCAATATTGATCTGGGTGTTAATTTGCGTAAGTTTATCTATCCCAATACTTAAGGTTAATGTAATTATTAGGGTATGTAATTGTTATCTTTGGCCCGCTGACTGGACAACTTTATGATAACCTTTAGATCTAGATGAGACACCAAGTAACTTAACTCATTCCCTCATAGGCTATTTTTAGATACGACCTCTTTGAATAAATCTACCGAAAAGGAGCATTAACTAGGGAAAAGGTTTTTTTTTATAGAATTTTGTAGTCCTATAGGAGCAAATGCTCTATTTATCACAATGGTTTCATAAAGTGACTTTTACAGAGTCGTCAAAAGTCGTCAATATGAGGGAATGGGTTAAATGTTGACACTCAGATGAGAATGTGTGTGTAAAAAGAAATTTATCGGAATGAAAAGTTTAAACACTGCATGATGCAGCATTGAGGTTTGGTGCTGACAATACTTTCTGCAGATGAACATACGCTTGCTCATCTGGTTAATCCGAAACCAGTTTACCCTTTCCCTCATATAAACATGTTTTCACGCATTTGCAAACAGAGTAGACCCAGATCAGACGGCTCCTAGAGGATCCGTCTGATCAGGGTCTACTCTGTTTGCTAATAGAATTTGATAGATCTGTTTCTTTTCTTTCTAAAATGGCTACAATGTTCCACCTTCCATACTTCTTTATAACTATTTTGTTAATGAATATTCAGCAGGTATTGAGATTTGGCCTAAATACAGAACAGGGAAAGGGTTAAACCTTTACTCCTTGAATATTCATGGAAAAAATAATGATATCTTGAGTATGAATGGGATTAATTGTTAATATATAGCACATGGACATAGGAAAATTTGGCCATGGAAAACTATTTATTGTATCATAAGCAAATAGTGCAGACCCTGCAGGAGCCGTCTTATCTGGGTCTACATTGTTTCAAAAGGAGTAGAATTCAAAAGGTGTGTTTATGGAGTAACGGGTTATGGAATTATATAGATTCTTATTCTACAGTATTTGCCATGCCGAAAGAAATCCTGTGTCATTTATACTTGACTCAGTTTATTATTAAGTAATTGTCAATAATGACTTCATAAATATTTATTAGCTGATATTTTATAACGGGATTTGAACACAGGAATTTTTGGCAATTGCACAAACTGTAAAATCAGATCTGTATTATTTCATTAGCAAATAGAGCAGACCCAGATTGGAGCCGTCTGATCTGGGTCTTGGTCTACTCTTTCTGCCAAGGTGCGAGAAGGCGTTTCTATCAGGTAAAGGGTTATAAAGATTCATGCATGCTGAAGATATCAAATGCCATGTGAGGCTTGATCAAATCTTCCTGTATTTTCTATTTCGGATGCTCTTTACCTTCAGGGTCTGTGAAGTCTTACAGAAAGGTAGATAATCTGTTTTCATAGAAAAATAATTTGTACGGCTCTCTTCGGCAAGTGCTCTGATTAGGTGACTGATAAGCCAGCCGGTATGAAGTAAGGTGTCGATAAAATCATCTATAACATTGCCGGGAGAGTTAGACTGTACACAGGTGACTGATAACCTAACCTACATAGTTCCACAAGCCATGGATGCCAACCAAGTCCGTATCAAAACATTCTATAAAACAAGAAATACTTTTTCTGTAACTTCTTGCAAGAGACTTTTCACTTAATACTCTTTTACTTCGTGAATAATATTAGTAAGAAATAAAGATGGAATATCAGTCCTTTACCTGATAGAAGTGCCTTTTCATGCATTTGCGAATCAAGTAGCCCCAGATCAGACAACTTGTGTAGGAGCCATCTGATCAGGGTCTGCTTTGTTTGCTTATGGAATACATGTAATAGATATGTAAGACTGATATCTACAATTTCTGCCATGACTAAGATATCCTGTGTTCATACATGTAATAATATTATGCCATGTTATAAAAATCATTCTGGCATGAATATTCATTAAGTTAACCCTTTCCCTCATATAAACGTGTTTTCACGCATTTGCAAACAGAGAAGACCCAGATCAGACGGCTCCTAGAGGAGCCGTCTGATCAGGGTCTGCTCTATTTGCTAATAGAATTTGATAGATATGTTTCTTTACTTTCTAAAATGTCTACAATGTTCCATTTTCCATAGTTCTATATAACTATTTTGTTAATGAATTTTCAGTAGTTATTGAAATTTGGCCTAAATACAGAACAGGGAAAGGGTTAAAGGCTAAATACTGTAGCCTTTTACTCCATAAATACGCCTTTCTACGCCTTTGCAAACAGATCGAGTTAGACCTAGATCAGACCTATGGGAGCCGTCTGATCAGGGTCAGCTCTGTTTACTTATGATGTAATATAGAGATGATTGTACACTTTCTGCTATGGCTAAATATTCATGTATCATTGTGCTATTATAACAAATTAATCTTTTTAATATTCATGACATCATTATTTCTTATATGAATATGACCTTTAGGGTTAAAAGAGAAAGAAATAAAGTGGCTGGAGGATTTTTGTGGCTTGTGGTTGACAGGGTGAATTCACCCTACTGCATGAGTCTGCAATATCAATTGTTTCTCATGGGGATTTAACCAATTCACTGAGAGGACCCAAATTACAGGTGTAATTCAGTGAAACAATTACCAAACACCACAAGTGTACTTGTATAAATACATGTAGATTCTGTTGTACCAGTTTTTGGTGAAACAAAGATATTATAGGGTTTATTTAACCCTTACAGTGCGGGACACCAGTCACACATGTCCTTTGCAAACAGTGTAGACCCAGATGAGAGGGCTCCTAGAGGAGCCCTCTCATCAGGGTCTGCACTGTTTGTCATATAAAACGTTTCTTTAGAAAAAATCCCTAAATATTCACCGTGAGCTTGCCCTATTTGAATTTTGGATTAGTCCATTTGAAAAATCAGCGTTGTAAGGGTTAATGTGGGAAACAAGTTGTTGAATATTCATGTGTTAACCCATTCCCTCATATTGACACCTTTTGACGCCTCTGTAAAAGTCACTTTTTGAAACCATTGTAATTAAAAGAGCATTTGCTCCATAGGACCAAAATTTAATGCTCTATTTATCACAGTGGTTTCAGAACTACACAATTCCAAAACTTTCCATTTCTGTAGTAAATGCTCCTTTTCGGTAGATTAATTCAAAGACGTTGGATCTAAAAATAGCCTATGAGGTAATGGGTTAAGAAATAATGACATCATGAATATTTATTTATTAGCTGCATTTTTGAAATAGCATATCATTATACAGTGTATTTTTACAGGATATTTTGGTATTGGTAGAAACTGAAGTGTCTATTACAGGTAAAAGGTTTAATCTAGCTTGGACCAAAATCAGATTTCCCTCTGATCAGGGTCTACACTGTTTGTCACTGAAAATCTTTTAACCAATTTAATCTTTTCATACTAAATGGACTTCCATTATAATTATTATTTCACTCTGAAATAATTATATTCAGCACTCAAGAGTTTAGACATGAGAGAAAAAACAGGCACACCTGTCCGTGACTTTATTAGACACAAAAACCACGGATCTGATTGGGACATGCTAACTTGACATTTACATTATGCATAAACCACAAACAGGGATATACAAAGTGCATGATTTTTTAGCTGTAACTGAATATCTCATTGAATGATAAGGATCTTTTGTTGATAAACACTGTTTATGACATCACTTCACTTAATTAACCCTTTCCCTTGTATAAACGTGTTCACGCATTTGCAAACAGAGTAGACCCAGATCCTAGAGGAGCCGTCTGATCAGGGTCTGCTCTGTTTGCTAATAGAATTTGATAGATCTGTTTCTTTGCTTTCTAAAATGTCTACAATGTTCCAACTTCCATATTTCTTTATAACTATTTTGTTAATGGATATTCAGTAGGTATTGAAATTTGGAATAAACACAGAACAGGGAAAGGGTTAATAATTCCACATTTTTTTCTCTTTTGCAAACAGAGTATCTAGACACAGATCAGATAGTTACTGTTATACCTGCAATTAATACCGAATGTTTTATTTTTAAACTATTCCCTCGTAGGCTGTTTTTAGACCCAACCTCTTGGAACCTCTTGGAACAAATCTGCTGAAAAGGAGCATAAATTTACTGAAAAAAGGGTTTGTTTAGAATTGTGTAGTTTTGAAACCAATGTGATAAATAAATGCTCTATTTGTCACAACGGCATTAAAAAAGTTACTTATACGGAGGCGTCAAAGGGCATTTATATGTGGGAATGGGTTAAAAAAATTTGCTGTAGATTTATTAAAAGAGGTTGGGTCTGAAAATAGCCTATGAGGGAATGGGTTAAAAATAACACGTAGTAGGAGATTGATTGCAGGTATTGCAGTTTGGATCCTGATGAGATACTGAGCAATTCATCTGGTCTCAAATTGTTTGCACAGTTATGTATTCACTGGTAGAATGTAAAGCTGCTTAACCTTTTCCTTCATATAAACTCATTTTCATTCATTGCAAACAGAGTAGACCCAGATCAGACGGCTCCTGATCAATGTCTGTTCTGTTTGCTAATGGAATTTAAAAGACCTCTTTCTTTACTTTCTAAAATAGTTAGACTCTTCCACCTGCCATATTTCATTATAACTATTTTACACAATCATGAATTGAAATTTGAAATAAACATAGAACAGCGAAAAGGTTGAAAGAAAGAAAATCTCTACCTGAAAAACCAGGTGCTAAAAATTTAGGGAACAATGGTAACCCTTTACCTGATAAGAGATTCCTTTTGATTCCTTTGCAGACAGAGTAGACCCAGATGAGAGAGCTCATGTAGGAGCCGTCCGATCAGGGTCTGCTCTGTTTCCGTATAGACTATCTCAGTTCTGTATCCATGCTTATAGAACTTTTTAGTTGAGTCTGAGGTCGTTCTCAAGTTTTTGATTGGTCAGATTTGAGCCTTTGGCTCAAATCTGACCAATCAAAAGCTTGAGAACAAACTAGAAAGCTTTATAAGCATGGGCCCTGATTCTATACTATTTGTCAGCATTGTTTTCACTTGATTTATTTACCAGTATAAAAAAACAGGTTGATAATGGGTTGAGTATGCCATGCATATCTCTATCAAGTAAAGGGTTTTAACCCTTCTCTTGCTGAATTTTAAAATAAATGTCTTCTTTACCCATGCCCTGTTGTATAATTACATATATCTTCACTGTCTACAATCATTTCTCTGTGCAATCGCTGCTATGGAGTGCACTGGTTGCACAATCAATTTGTAAATAGTGCAGACCCTGATGAGACAGCTCCTGCGGGAGCTGTCTCATCTGGGTCTTCACTATTTACAGGTAGATATATTGACGTGAATAGCAAGCGAGCTAAGGGTTAAAACAAGATGCTTATAATCTTGATTTTAACTAATACTGGAGTAGCTCCAGATTGTATCACATTGTATTATAGCTCAGTTTATGTAGTTTTTCGTATGGATTCTATGGATTTTAACTCTTTGCACGCCAAGTAATTTTTCGTCTGCAACAATCATTATTGCCGTCTGCTTCAATTCTTAAAATAAACTTTCTCTCATTTTTTTTGCAAAAATATGGTCAAGATGACAAACAGTTTAGATCCTGATGAGACGCCGCATTATGAGGCGTCTCATCTGGATCCAAACTGTTTGCATATAGGTAATCACAGTTTCAGTTCGCTGCTAGGCGTGCAAAGAGTTAAGTGTTTCATAAAATGGGTTATTGTTGTAACAGGATGGAATTAAAGATCAGCCTTTAACCCTTTAGTTCCATAGATACACCTTTTAAGTCCTTTGCAAATCGATTAAACGCAGATTAGATGGCCCCGGCCAAAAAGTCTGGTTGGGGTCTTGTACGTGTTGGCTTTTGGATTTATATAGATATGATTCGACAGTTTCTGCCATTGCTAGAGTAGATATATGCCTATGTTCCATTATATACATGCATGTAAATAATATTCCAGATGTAATTATTTCTTTCTTGATTATTCATGGAGTAAAGGGTTAAAGCAGACTATTTTTGTAGTTTTCTTCAAGAATAGGGTTGATGCACACCATCTGATCTGGGTCTACTGTTTGCTAAGGCGTAGGAAGGCGTAATTATGGAGTAAAGGATTAACCCTTTCCCTCATACAAACATGTTTTCACACATTTGCAAACAGAGTAGACCCAGATCAGACGGCTCCTAGAGGAGCCGTCTGATCAGGGTCTACTCTGTTTGCTAATAAAATTTGATAGATCTGTTTCTATACTCACTAAAATGGCTACAATCTTCCACCCTCCAAATTTCATTATAACAAATATGTCCATCAATATTCAGTAGGTATTGAAATTTGTAATAAACATAGAACAGGGAAAGGCTTAAGTTACTATATACTCTTGTTTGTGTCTCAGTTTCTACAGAAATATAACGTTGAAATGAAATTTATATTTTTCAGAATATAGTGTTAAATGTTCAAAGCAAATCCCTCCAATTGTTTTGATTTGGAAGAAAAGTTGATTTTCTGAATATTTCCAGTTAAATTAAATAGTTTTTAGCTCACGGGGTGTAGTTTATCAATATTTGTACAGCCTTGCTGTGCAAGCTGGCTTTTATGGCGATGTGGTAGAGTGCTTGACTAGGAGTCTCGAGTTAGATTCCCAGACTCGAAGGGTATAATTTCTCTTTGAGAAACCCGGTTACACCATAAATGTGATAGAAACAATTTTTTATGTCTTTGCAAACAGACTAGACCCAGATTAGATGTCTTCTATAGGTTTGCTCTGTTTGCTTGTTTCTTCCATGGCCAAACATTTCTGTGGCCTTATACAGAGCTACAAATAATAAAGTCATCATTTTCCACCAAACCATATAATGTGACCACTCTTTAGACTCTTGGAAATGGTTCTAAAGAGTGGTCCCAGTATAGGTTTTGGTGGAGAAATAAAGGAGCTGTTCTTGAAAATGTTGAAATTTACGCATCTTATCTGGTCCTCTGCTTATAATAGTTATAATAGATACACGTATATGTCATTGTTTCTTGCATGAATATTCATGAAGTTAAGGATTAAATTTTTCTGTATCCTTTTCAGGTATGCCAAGATGTTCTAGGAACAACAATGGGTGACACGGAACAGTTTGTGATCGCGAAGTATGACTACAGAGCTGAAAATAGCAAAGAGCTCGATATCAAGAAAAATGAGAAGTTAATCTTGGTGGACGACACCAAAGAATGGTGGATGGTTAAGAACAGTTGGAACAGATCGGGCTACGTTCCTTCAAATTATGTGAAAAGATCAAAACCATCGTTTTTCTCTAGTCTTAAGAATACATTAGGTAGGAAGCACAAGGATTCTAAAGGGGGGGTCGGTAGCCCAGTTGTGAGTCGGAATGGGAATAATGCAGGAATGGGTGCATTACCATTACCGCCCACGGACACAGGAAGTGATAAAAATAGCACAAGTAGTGATAATATACAAGTGTGCGAACAGCCAATGCCAGCTCTTGTGAAATATAATTACACAGCACAACAACAAGATGAAATGTCATTGACTAAAGGCGAAATAGTTATGGTGCTCGAAAAATCTAGTGACGGCTGGTGGAATGGTAAGAAAGGCCAAAATACCGGCTGGTTTCCGTCAAATTATGTTGAAATTCAGACTCACTGTAATAATGAGAATACGACAGATATAGTTACCTATACAACAGCGGCTGCATTAGATATACGGACAAATCAAGAAATTGTGACGGCTTTGTATAGTTTTACAGGCTCGAATACAGAAGAGCTAAGTTTTGAAAAGGGAGATAAATTAGTCATAATAGACAAACCTCCGGAAGATCCTGAATGGTGGAAAGCGCGGAATAGTCGAGGAGAGATTGGACTTGTGCCAAGGAATTATGTGCAAATTATAGAGGATACAAGTGATATGGACGGTACTTCCGCAACCAACAGTTCATGTACGCCCCAGTCCCAGTCAACTAGTAGTTTGTCAAATACGTCGAGTTTAGGGGCAGGTGGTCGAAAACAGTTTTGTGTGTCCGGACCTCTCTCTGATAAGGAGTGGTATTATGGGAAAATAACTCGGCAACAGTGTGAGGAGATGTTGAGTAAATATGCTACCAACGGAGATTTTATTATCCGGGACAGTGAATCTACTGTAAGTGTTCCGTGAAATGAGTATGTCCGTAACTATAATATAGTGTCACAGATGTAGTGGTTTGTCTGGGTATATACTGTTAACTCTTTACCTGATAGAGACACCATTCTACAATTTCTGCCATCGCAAAAAGTTTCAGTGTTAACGCTTTCCTCCATAAATACGCTTTTCTATGTCTCTGTAACAACCACTTCTTGAAACCATTGTGATAAATAGAACATTTGCTCCTATAGGAGCAAATGCTCTATTTATCACAATGGTTTCAACTAAAAAATTATCAAATTTTACTTTTCTCTAGATAGTAAATGCTTCTTATGGGTATATTCATTCAAAGAGGTTGTGTCTAAAAATAGCCAATGGAGGAAAGGGTTAATATGTCATTAATCTATAAAAAAAAATCAGCTTATTTATATTCATGATGTCATTACTTCTTACATGAATATTCATCAGGTAAAGAGTGGTTCACCCTTATGTCACCTCATGAATATACATGCAAGAAATAATGACATCATGTATATTGATTAGCTGAATTTTGATAATGACACGAAAACAGGAATTTTTAGACATGATAGAAACTTTAGAATTAAATCTATATTATTTCTTAACCCTTTCATCCATAGTCAATTTTTAGACCCAACCTCTTTGAATGGACAGAATCTACTGAAAAGGAGCATTAACTAGAGAAAAGGAAATTTTTTAGAATTTTGTAGTTTTGAAACCATTGTGATAAATAGAGCATTTGCTGCTATAGGAGCAAATGCTCTATTTATCAGAATGGTTTTATTAAGTGACTTTTACACGGGCGTAGAAAGACGTATTTATGGAGGACACTGAGGAAAGGGTTAAACAAATAGAGCAGACCGTGATCAGACGTCTCCTTCAGGAGCCATCAGATATGTTTGCAAAGGTTCCAAGAATTGTCTTTATAAAGGAACGTATTAACCCTTTCCCTGTTCTATGTTTATTACAAATTTTAATACCTACTGAATATTCATGGAAAAAATAGTTAAAATGAAACATGGAAGGTGGAATATTGTAGACATTTTAGAAAGTAAAGACACAGATCTTTGAAATTCTATAAGCAAACAGAGTAGACCCTGATCAGACGGCTCCTCTAGGAGCCGTCTGATCTGGGTCTACTCTGTTTGCAAATGCGTGAAAACACGTTTATATGAGGGAAAGGGTTAATTAATACCTAATAGCAATGTTTGTGTTTACCAGAACTGTAGATGACAGAAGGAATGATTTATCCAAATGTTTTATTTCTCAGCCAGACCTATCTTGTTGGAACTTACTAGAATTGCCTCTGAGAGATGATTCAAATGAGTACTACAAATTGTTGGGTTTAACCCTTTACTCCATAAATACATATTTCTAAGCCTTTGCAAACAGAGTAGACCCAGATCAGACGACTCCTATAGAAGCCGTCTGATCGGAGTCTGCTCTGTTTGCTTATGATATAATATACCGGTAGATATGATTCTGCAGTTTCTGCCATGGTAAAAAATTTCTGTGTCCATGTTACTATGATGTATATCAATCACGTCATAAGCAAACATAGTGGACCCTGATAAGATGGCTCCTACAGCATTTTAATCTGGGTCTACTCTGTTTGCAAAGGCGTTAAAAGCGTATCTACATGTACAGAGTGAAATGGTAGAACGAAATGATATGGTAAGGTCAGAACTGTATAATATACTGTAAGAGTTGTCCTCATTTATCAAAATCTCTTATAAATTTCCCAGCTAAACCCTAAATCTTGTTGGTACTCATTAGAATGCTCTGTGGTAATTTTAACCCATTACTCCATAAATACGGCTTTCTACACCTTTGCAAACATAGCAGACCCAGATCAGACGGCTTCTACAGGAGCCATCTAATCAGGGTCTGCACTGTTTGCTTATGATATAAATATATCTATATGATTCTACAGTTTCTGCCATCCTGAAAAATTCCTGTGTCCATGTGCTATTTTAACAAGTACATGCAATCTGATTAATATTGATGATGTCATCATTTCTGGCATGAATATTCATGGAGTAAAGGATTAATGATAGAAGTATTTATAGATAAGATGCATAAATTTAAACATTTTTAAGCCTTTCCTCCATAGACTATTTTTAGACCAAACCTCTTTGAATGAATCTACCATAAAGGAGCATTAACTAGAGAAAAGGAACATTTTAGAACTTTGTAGTTTGAAGCCATTGTGATAAATAGAGCATTTGCTCCTATAGGAGCAAATGCTCTATTTACCACAATAGTTTCAAGAAATGACTTTCACAGAGGCGTAGAAAGGCGTATTTATGGAGGAAAGGGTTAAGAATAACTCATTTATTTCAACACCAAACCCCATGGTGTGACCTTTGCAATTGTCTCTTTCAGAGTAGTGACAACATGGGTTGTGGTGGAAAATGATGATTTTAGTATTTTACAGTAAAACCTCTCTATAACGGCCACTAAATTGTGTTAATTAGTTTGTATTTAGGGCAGATGGCTATTTAAAACAAGGTGAAACTAAAACAGAACGCTCCTATAGGAGCGTTCT
This sequence comes from Azorinus chamasolen, assembly GCA_963576725.1. Taxonomy (NCBI): domain Eukaryota; kingdom Metazoa; phylum Mollusca; class Bivalvia; order Cardiida; family Solecurtidae; genus Azorinus; species Azorinus chamasolen. The sequence goes on along the minus strand of OY755251.1, from coordinate 62,961,068 downwards.
GTTTTACTTTCACCTTGCTTTAAGCAGCCACCTGCCTTTAACACCAAAAATTGATGTAATTTTGTGGTCGTTATAGAGAGGTTTTACTGTATTGAACTGTGTCCTGACTTGTATTTGAATACACAGCTAACCCTTATCTATCCCTTTTATTCCGGGAATATTCATGAAAGAAATAATTACATGGTGAATATTAATTAGATCAAATTTTACAGCAGCATATTAACACATGAATTTCTTTCCCTAAGCAAACAGAGCAGACCCTGATCAGACGGCTCCTATAAGAGCCGTCTGATCTGGGTCTACTCTGTTTGCAAAGGCATAGAAAGGTGTATTTATGGAGTAATGGGCTATAGCACTGTAATGCGCGCAAAGCTGAGTTTGGCAGAGAAATGTAGAAAATGGGCCTATGGTATACCAATATTTCCCAAATACTCTTCTTTGTTTACAGCTTTGTCAGAATATATCAGACACTTTTGATCTTGATGACATGCCAAGCTAGTTTGCTATATCTTATCTTGATCCAAACTGTTTTCATCTATTATACTGTAGGACTTGTGTAGGTTATCACAATTTTTTGTTAGCGTACAAAGAGTTGGACACCCAGTCTATCCTTTCCAGCAATTTAACACTTTACTCCATTAATACACTTTTTTACACCTTTACAAATAGAGTAGACCAAGATCAGAGAGTATCTATAGGAGCCGCCTGATCAGGGTCTGCTCTGTTTGCTTGTGATATAGATCTGATTCTACAGTTTCTGTAATGTGCAAAAAAATTCTGTGTCCATGTGCTTTTATAACAAGTAATCTAATTAATATTCATGATGTGATTATTTCATACATCTGCAAGGAGTAAAGGGTTATTGAGCAGAGTTTATGTCAGTTTTGCACAATTTTCTTCCATAGATATTCATGGCAGACTTAACATATTAGGAGCATTAATCAACTAATTATTTTATACTGTCTTTAGTCTCTAAAATGGCTACAATGTCCCACTTTCCATATTTCGTTATAACTATTTTGTCCATGGATATTCAGTAGGCATTGGAATTTGGAATAAACATAGAACACTGAAATAATTAACTTTAGATAATTGATTTTGATATGTTATAATTTTGGCTCTTGTTTAATATTTCAGGCTGGTCATTACACTGTGGTCTTAAAAGCTCCTGATCGGAACAAACATTTTCGAGTTCAAGTGAACGATGGACTGTACCAGATTGGCTCACAGAAGTTCATCTCCATGGACGAGCTGATTGAACATTACAAAAAACACCCAATATACAAGTCAGAAAGTGAAAAGTTGTACCTCATTAAAGCATTTACTTACCCGTCAGACTTCTAGTTGAGAAACTAATGTAGACACAACTGTAGATAAGAGGTTAACACATCTAAATCGCTTGTTTCTCAGTGAAATCCTATCTTGTAGTTTACCGTTATAATCACCTCGGGGAGATGATTCTAATAAGAACCAGCAAGATAGGGTTTGCAAGAGAAAATACAGAAATTATTTTACCTCAATTTTTGATAGACACCTTTTCACACCTTTACAAACAGAGTAGACCCAGATCAGACGGCTCCTATAGGAGCCGTCTGATCTGGGTCTACTCTGTTTGCAAAGGTGTGAAAAGGCGTTTGTAGGAGCCATGTGATCAAGGTCTGCTCTTGTTGCTTATGGAATAATATAAAACTGATACTACAGCTTCTGCTAAAGCCAAAAAAATGCTAATTCAGCTAAATTCAGCTAATGAATATTCATTGTGTCATTATTTGCGATATAAATATTCATTGGGTAAAGGGTTAAGCACTCTATTTCACATACGTCTACAAACGTCTGTCCAAAGATAAAACGTTTTCTGCTTAAAAAATGTGGATTCTTATTAACCCTTTACTTGGTGAATATCCATTAAAGAAATAATGACACCCTGAATATTTTTTTAACTCATTCCCTCATATGCTATTTTTAGATGCAACCTCTTTGAATTAATCTACCGAAAAGGAGCATTAACTAGAGAAAAGGAAAATTTTAGAATTTTGTAGTTTGAAACCATTGTGATAAATAGAGCATTTGCTCCTATAGGAGCAAATGCTTTATTTATCACAATGGTTTCAGAAAGTGACTTTTACAGAGCGTCAAAAGTCGTCAATATGAGGGAAAGGGTTAATGGCCATGAACAAAGAAATTTTGGCCATTGCAGAAACTAGAATCAGATGTATAATATTTCATAAGCAAACAGAGCTGCCCCTGATCAGACAGCTCATACAGGAGCTCTCTGATCTGGGTCTACTCAGTTTGCAAGGTGTGAATGTGCATTTCTATCAAGTTCATTAAGTGAAGAGTTGAAAGAAAAGTCCATGCAAAGTAAACTGTTGTCTTATTTGGGTTGACTTTACTGTGAAGGAGTGAGAGGTAATTTCATAGAACTGGGTTTAGTTGTGGTCTGAGGAGTCATACCAGTTGTGATGAAACTTGATCCTTCAACCCTTTAATTCATAGATAAACATTTTTACGCATTTACAGACAGAGTAGACCCAGATCAGACGGCTCCAATAGGAGCCGTCTGATCAGAGTCTGTTCTGTTTGTTTATGGAACAATATAGATCTGATTCTACAGTTTCTGTCATGGCCAAAAATTCCTGTGTCCATTTGCAGTTATAAATAAAAACCTCATGTATTTATTACATGAATATTCATGCTGAAAATGGTTGAACTAGATACTTTATACACTGGATCCTGTCTATTATGGATCTGTAAGGCAGGTGGTAGCTTAATGCAGGTCAAAAAGAGCTTTCTGCATTACTTTTGCCCTGCATGAAGCAACCGCCTGCTTTTTAAGACTCCTATGTTCAGTAAATGAATGACCACTTAGGACGGGTTCTACTGTACATTTACACATATTTTCAAGAAAAAGTTCTATGTAGTTTAACTGAATTTATACATGAAGCATGTTGCTGGTTAACATGTGGATTCAAAGTGGGTGGGGTAGAGCTGTATTAAGGGAGTGGGAGTAAAATGTTTTTTAATATTTCTCCGCCAAACCGTATCTTGTTGCTACTTATTAGAATCGCCTGTCTGAGGGGGCTTCTTATGAGTAGCAGCAAAAGATAGGCTTTAGCTGAGGAATGAGAAGTAGATCAGTGCACTCTTTATGTGCAGCTCTGGGTGAGGAATATTGATTTTGTCCAAATAAACTTGCACAAGTCTGTAGCTTTTATTGCTGAAGGCAATAGACTGTTACTTTAGTAAACTTACATTATATTGTCATGCGTAGAGGCATTTTTTGTAGAAAACATATTTTTCTGTTTAGCCCTTTGAATGCAGGAAATGAGTGTACTAGCTAGCAAACAGTGTAGATTCAGATCAGAGCACTCCTAGAGGAGCCCCATGATCAGGGTCTGCGATGTTTGTCATTCAAAATCCACTAACAACTTACATGTGCATTAAAACCTCTCTAAACCAGACGTTAAATTTGGTACAAATATCGATCTTGGAGACAGGTGGCAGCTTAATGCAGGGTGAAAGTCATACAGAAAGCTCCTCTAGGAGCTTTCTGTATGACTTTCATCCTGCATTAAGCAGCCACCTGCCTATAAGTATCTAAATTATTCTCTTCTAGAATTCCATTTTAGAGAGATTTTACTGTATACCTTTTCATACTGGAAGACTCTATCATTAATTAAACAATGATGGATCATTCCATTTCAGTATTCAAAGGGTTGATTTAATTACAGGCATGTTAGGTGTAAAAGTTATCATAAAAAATATGTATAATGTTTTATATAAATTAATTATGGGTTAATTATTATTTTCAAAATTCAGGAACATCTTTAATTAGAGTATTTGTTTTTCCATTTATCATGATTAAAATTAATACAGATGGTTGGTACCTTTTAACCCTTTCCCTGTTTAGTATAACATGAATATTTATTAGCTCAATTTTTATAATGTTAAATTTTCAAGGGAATGTTTTGCTTTGACCAATATCATGTCAAAAGCAAACAGAGTAGACCCTGATCAGATGACTTCTCTAGGAGCCATCTTATCTGGGTCTACTTTGTTTGCAAATGCGTTTATATGAGGGAAAGGGTTAATCCTTTCGTGTAGGAAATGACATCACGAATATTGATATGATTTTTATAATGGCATATTATTAAATCAAGGAAATTTTTTCCATGGTAGAAACTGTACCATCAGATCTGTAGAACTCCATAAGCCGAATCTTTTGGAGCCGTCTGATCTGGGTTTACTCTGTTAGCACAGGTATTAAAAGGCGTAGTTATGGAGAAAAGCTTTAAATTGATATTTGTAATTATACGAACAGCATGGTCCTAAATAAGCCTTGTTGTTGTTTTTTTTAAATCTGATGAAGGTCTACATTGTTTGATTCTCAACAACTACTTCCATATATTTATGCTACCGCTCCAAATCGTGCAGATCCTTATGAGATTTTATAAAATCAGATGGCTCCTGCAGGAACTGTCTGATTAGGGGCTTACTGAGTTGGAAAAATACATTTCTGATTCTTCAGTTTCTGCCATGTTCCATTATAAAATTCATTTAATTAATATTTATGATATCATTATTTCTTACATGAATGTTCATGTAGTAAAGGGTTAACCCATTACCTCATAGGCTATTTTTAGATCCAACCACTTTGAAATCTACTGAAAAGGAACATTAACTAGAGAAAAGGAACATTTTAGAATTTTGTACTTTGAAACCATTGTGATAAATTCAGCATTTGCTCCTATAGGAGCAAATGCTCTAATTATCACAATGATTTCAACAGGTTACTTTTGCAGAGGCGTAGAAAGGCGTATTTATGGAGGAAAGGGTTAAATAAAAATATATATGCTGGAAATATTATACCTAAGCCAGCAGACTTGTGTTACAACTTTTAAAATGAAACAAGTCTAGGATAGAGTGCAGAACTATCTTAACCCTTTTCTTCATATGTTTTCGCACATTTGAAAATAAAGTAGACCCAGATGAGACAGCTCCTACAGGAGCCGTCTGATCAGGGTCTTCTCAGTTTGCTACTGGAATTTGATAGATCTGTTTCTTTACTTTCTAAAATGGCTTCAATGTTCCACCTTCCATATTTCATGATAACTAGTTTGTCCATGAATATTCAGTAGGTATTGACATTTGGAATAAACGTAGAACAGGGAAAGGGTTAACTTCAATTTTTAGGTGAACTTATAATGACCAATGTACACATTTTGGGTTCAGATGAGATGCCAAATAAATTTCAAAAGCTTTTAGGATTTAGAGAATCAGTTACTGGGCAACTTGTCTTAATAAAAACGGATCTAAAAAGTATCACAAATTTACCCCGTGTTGCCAGAGTTACTTGGAAAATATTGGTTACCATCTCACCAAACAGGAGATTGTCAAGGATGTATATGATATCCATGGTGCTATTTAGAATGTTTTCCAAAGAAGATGAAAATGTTTGAAAAAAAAAATTCCCAACTAAAGACAGTTTTAGCACTTTGTCTCATGAATATGTATACAAGATTTCATGACATCATGAATATTTGGTAGCTTAATTTTTATAATGGCGTTTGAACACAGGATTTTTAGCCATGACAAAAACTGTTGAATCGACTTTATATAACGCCATATAAGCAAACAGAAAAGACCCTGATCAGATGACTCTTACAAGAGCCATCTGATCTGGGTCTACTCTGTTTGCGTAGGTGTTAAAAGGCATATCTTTGGAGTAAAGGAGGTTAGGACTAAAAATAGCCCATGAGGGAATGTGTTAAACCTTTACTTGAAAGATGTATCTTTTGATGCCATTTCAAGTAGTGTAGACCAAGATCAGATGGCTCCTGTAGAAGTGATCTGACCAGGGTCTTTTGCATTTGCTTATATGTAACAGATTCTCTAATGTTTGCCATGGCAACAAATTTACTTCTACGTTTCTACAAGAATACAATTGATTTTAACCCTTTCCCTGCTCTTCATTCATGTAAGAAATAATGACAACATGGATATTTATTAGCCCAATTCTTATAATGTAACCTTTTCATGCTTTGACAAAACTACAGAATCAGAGCTGTATCATGCCAAAAGCAAACAGAGCAGACCCTGATCAGACGGCTCCTATAGGAGCTGTCTGATCTGGGTCTACTCTGTTTGCAAATGCATGAAAACACGTTTACATGAGGGAAAGGGTTAAATTAAATTGTTGGGAGTTTTACATAGATATTCATTAGGTAAAGTGTTAAAAAAAAATGAAACAAAAATGGATGAACAGTATGTTCAATAAGTCGGGCAATGTTTTAGCAATTATATACATTATTTTGGACCACATAATTATATTGTAATTTGTACTATTTATTATTTGAATACAGATACATGTATGTACTAAACTGAATAACTATGAATATGATAGTTTCAATTGAATGAAAAATTGTAATTTCTTGAGTAGGGTCTGCTTGATTTTGCAAAATAGTTTTTCCTACTTTTTTCAGAGGGTCGTACTGTTTTGATCCTGTGGAAATGCCAAGTTTTAATCTGGATTTAAACTGCTTATGCAAGTTGTCTTATTTGGCTCCAAGCAGACAGAGCTGTTGGTTGAATACAGTATAGTATTATCTTATTTATCTTTTTAACCCTTTCCCCTTTTCAAACAGGGAAGACCCAGATCAGACGGCCCCAGGACAAGCCGTCTGATCAAGATCTGCTCTGTTTGCTTTTGAAGTGTTAATAGAGATATGATTGTACAGCTTCTGCCATGGCCAAAAATGACTGTGTTCATATACGTGTATCATTATAAACATTTGTCTAATATATTCGGGATGTCATTATTTCTTACAGGAATAAACATGAGGGAAAGGGTTAATTTCAGTGAAACCTTTCTACAGTGACCTTTAAAAAGATGTCTAAATCTGGAGTTATCAGACCTGAGGTGATAGAGTAATACCGGGCCAGCTATCCCTTTCCTTCATATAAACACCTTTTCACACATTTGTAAACAGAGTAGACCCAGATCAGACGGTTCCTGCAGGAACTGTCTGATCTGGGTCTACTCTGTGTGCAAAGGCGTAGAAAGGCGTAGTCATAGAGTAAAGGGTTAAGCAGCCACCTGTTTGATAGACTGCCATATTTACTCATTATACGGTTACAAGAGAGAGGTATTACTGTACAAGTATTTATACAATTCATCATGACCCCCATGTATGTATTTTAACTTTTTTTCCCTATTTATTTTATCATTTACAACTTTGTAGTTGTACATGTGCAAACAGAGTTGTGTATATAGTGGAACAAGTCATGTTATTTTGTCTTCCTTGAATGCTTATATGCGACTGAATTCATTATGCAGTAGTACATAGATCTGTTTAACCCTTTACCTCATAGATACACCTTCTGATGCCTTTGCAAACAGAGTAGATCCAGATCAGGCAGATCCTGTAGGACCCACGTGATCAGGGTCTGCTCTGTTTGCGTATGAAATAATACAGATATTATACTACAGTTTGTGCCATTGTGAAATGTCCCGCTGTGTACATATTTTTTTTATATAAAATTTTAGATAACTAATTCATACGGTCCATACACTTCCATGAATATTCATGAGGTAAAGGGATAAGCTATCAAAGCTTATAGCTAAGTAGCAATTTTGTATTATTGATAACACAAAGGTTTAGTTACAGTAGGTTGTGTGTACGTTTGCAAGCAGGGAAAAATGAAGTATATTTTGGTGGTTATGGTGTTAAACTTTCACCAGATGAATATTCATTTTGCAAATAATGACATCATAATTATTGATTAGATGGGTTTTTTTGTTTGACATGTGAACACAGGATTTGTTTGCAGTGGCAAAAATTGTAGACTCGGATATAGATTATTCCATAAGCAACTAAAGCAGACCTTGATAAGATGGCTGCAATAGGAGCTGTCTGGTCTATGTCTACTCTGTTTACAAAGGTGTCAAAAGATGTTTGTGTCAGGTAACGGGTTAGAGGTTAAACTGTCAGGTAACGGGTTAGAGGTTAAATACCTGGAAGGGACATTTTATTATTCAACCTCTTTCCAACATGCTTTCAGATACAGTCTTCACAGCCTTTGGAATCATAGTTAACCCATTCCTTCATAGGCTATTTTTAGATCCACCCTCTTTGAATAAATCTACCAAAAAGGAGCATTAAATAGAGAAAAGGATTTTTTAAAAATGTTTGTAGTTTTGAAATCATTGTGATAAATAGAGCATTTGCTCCTATGGAGCAAATGCTCTATTTATCACAATGGTTTCAAGAAGTGACTATTACAGAGGCGTAGAAAGGCATTATTTGTGGAGGAAAGGGTTAAACTGGATAATACAATAAAAAGGACCTAATTTAACCCTTTCCTTCATATAAAACCTTTTCACACATTTGCAAAAAGAGTAGACCCTGATCAGATAGCTCCTATAGGAGTCATCTGATCAGAGTCTGCTCTATTTGCCTATGGTATAATATAGATCTGATTCTGCAGATTCTGTCTAAGCCAAAATGCCATGTGTTCATTTGCCATTATCAATATTCAGCTAATAAATATTCATGATTTTATTATCTCTTGCATAAATATTAAACGGGGAAAGGGTCAACAGGAAAAACAGTTGGTTGCTTAAGCCGTTCCCTCATATTGATGACATTTGACAACACTGTAAAAGTTACTTTGTGAAACCATTGTGATAAATAGAGCATTTGCTCCTAGCAAATGCTCTATTTATCACAATAGTTTCAAACTACAAAATTCTAAAAAAAAAATCCTTTTCTCTAGTTAATGCTCCTTTTCGGTAGATTTATTCAAAGAGGTTGGATCTAAAAATAGCCTATGTGGGAATGGGTTAATGCAGGACAAGTAATGCAGGAAGCTCCACCTGTTTTGAAAATCCAGAATTAGACTTCTTTTGAGTGGCCATATTAGACTTTACTGTAATACGATGGTGATGTACTACAGAGGTTTGTTGTGTCTCCACCAAATGGGTGTCACACAAGTCTTGTACAGTAAGATCTTTCTTCAATGACCACTAAAAAGAAGTCTAAATCTGGATCTTGAAAACAAATGGTAGCTTATTGCTGTATTAACCCTTTCCTGTTCTATGTTTACTAGGTATTCCATATTTCAATACCTACTGAATATTAATGGACAAAATAGTTACAATGAAATATAGAAGGTGGAACATTGAAGCCATTTTAGAAAGTACAAAAAACAGATTTATCCTAGAGGAGCTGTCTGATCTGGGTCTACTCTGTTTGCAAATATGTGAAAAAGCGTTTATATGGAGGACATATATGAAGTAATACAGAAATCTTATATTGGAGCTCTCTACTAAATTACTATAGCCCAGCATTAAGGAGCCATCTGCTTTTGAAGGATTCCACAAACTTTTTTTGCTATGTGGCTGATTTTAACCTTTACCCTTTATGGGACGTCTATTGACTCCTTTACAAACAGAGTGCGCCCAGATCAGACAGGCCCTGGGTCTACTCTGTTAACAGAGTGCGCCCAGATCAGACAGGCCCTTGGTATACTCTGTTTGCAGAGGCATCAAAAGGTTTCTCTATCAGGTATAGGTTAAAATTAAAAGCACACAACTCTAACAAGTCATATGCTTTTCTGCAACCCACCTCTCATGTCAGTGAGAATTTATTGAGATTCTTATCAGTTCTGGGTATTTGGAACATAATGTGCATATAAAACTCCTCTTGAAATACATTACCTATACACCTTTACATGTAATTGCTGCAGTTTTTAGTGAGTTTGGAGCTAGTTAATCCCTTACTGATTAATCCTCTACTCCATAAATACACCTTATAGTGCCTTTGCAAACAGGGTCGACCCAGATCAAGGTTTGCTCTGTTTGCTTATAACATTATATAGACCTGCTTCTTCAGTTTCTGCCATGGCCAACATTTCCTATGTACATGTGTCATTATAAAAATGAATCCCATTAATGTTCATAACACCATGTATTTCTTACATGAATATTCATGGAGTAAAGGGTTAATATTTAACCCTTTCCCTGTTCTACATTTATTCCAAATTTCATTACCTACTGAATATTCATGGACAAAATAGTTATAATGAAATACGGACGGTAGAATATTATAGACATTTTAGAAAGTAAAGACACAGATCTATCAAATTCTATTAGCAAACAGAGCAGACCCTGATCAGATGGCTCCTTTAGGAGCCATCTGATCTGGGTCTACTCTGTTTGCAAGTGAGTGAAAACACGATTATATGAGGGAAAGGGTTAAGTAAATATTTGACCTCATGAATATTGATTCATAGTGTAATTTGTCCATGGCAGACAGTGTAGAGTCAGGTCTATCACATTAACCCTTTACTCCATGAATATTCATGTATGAAATAATTACATCATGGATATCAATTAGATTTACTGTTATAATAGCACATGGACAATGGAATATTTGGCCATAGCAGACACTGCAGAATCATATCTGTATGATATCATAAGCAAACAGAGCAGACCCTGATCAAACGGCTCCTATAGGAGCCGTCTGATCTGGGTCTACTCTGTTTGCAAAGGAGTAGAAAGGCGTATTTATGGAGTAAAGGGTTAAAGCAAACAGAGTAGACCCTGATCAGACATCTCCAACGGAAACTGGCTGATCTATATCTGCTCTGTTTGCAAAGGTGTAAAAAGGCGGATGTATGGAGTGAAAAGCTAAGGCATAAAGTAAGTTTGCTCTTTATCTTGATCCATAGCATTTGACAACATACGTATAGTTTTTTGGGGTCTACTCTGTTGGCATCAAAAAGAGTCTCTACCATGTATAGGATTCAATCCTTTTCTTGTCCATTATGAACATTAACCCATTCCCACATATTGATGCCTTTTGACCCATTCCTTCATATTGATGCCTTTTGACCCATTCCCTCATATTGACACTTTTTGATGCCTCTGTAAAAGTCGCTTTTTGAAACCATTATGATAAATAGAGCATTTGCTCCTATGGAGCAAATGCTCTATTTATCACAATACATGTAGTCTCATGACTGCTCAAACTTTTCTTTAGTAAATGCTCTTTTTCGGTAGATATTGTCAAACGGTTGGATCTGGAAATAGCCTAAGTGGGAATGGGTTAATTAATTTAATTCTTGTATTAAAACATAAGGAAATTTATTGTCATGAGAATCTCTAGGCCCGTATTCATAGAGCTCCTAAGGAGAAAATTTGAATAAAATCAATACAAATAAACTTATTCTTGTGAAATATAGCATAGGCCTTTTCTTCATAGAAACACCTTTTCATGCCTTTACAAAGAGAGCAGACCCAGATCAGACTGCTCTTGCTCTGTTTACGGAATAATGTAGATCTGATCCCACAGTTTCTACCAATACTATAACATCCTGTGTACAACTGCCATTATAAAAATTCAGCTAATGAATATTCATGATGTCATTACTTCTTACATGAATATTAAACTGGGAAAAGGGTTAATATAAAATAAATACATGTATTTAACAAAACATCCTCAGTAGTTTTGCTACAGATTAAAAAAATCTTCTTAATTTATTCTAAGGGTATTGGTAAACTGTTTTTAAGAAGCTTTAGATCTTTTACATATAAGCAACTAGAGAGGTCCCTGATCATTTAGCTCATAGTGGAGCTGTCTGATCAGGATCTGCTCTCTTTACAAAGGCGTAAAAAGGTTGGACTTTGGAGTTCAGGGTTCATGCAGGCACACGTTCTAAGCTGACAGATAAATTTTGCCATATTTTGTATAAACCCTTTCCTCCATAGGCTATTTTTAGACCCAACCTCTTTCAAGGAGTCTACCCAAAAGGAGAATTAACTAGAGAAAAGGAAACTTTTAGAATTTTGTAATTTGAAACCATTGTGATAAATATTTTGGTTTCAATAGGTGATTTGTACAGAGGCATATAAAGGCGTTTTTATGGAGGAAAGGGTTAACTTGTGATAACCTTTGCAAGGTGCTTAGTAAATCTGCATCTCATTAAGATCCAAATTGATTGTCACTCATTTTTTGACAAGAAATTGAAAACAAAGTTAACCCTTTCCTCCATAGGCTATTTTTAGACCCAACCTCTTTGAATGAATCTACCCAAAAGGAGCATTTACTAGAGAAAAGTAAAATTTTAGAATTTTATAGTTTGAAACCAATGTGATAAATAGAGCATTTGCTCCTATAGGAGCAAATGCTCTATTTATCACTATGGTTTCAAGAAATGGTTATTACAGAGGCGTAGAAAGATGTATTTATGGAGGAAAGGGTCAAGCAGACAACAGTTTATGAACAATTTTAGTGTGTTACAAATTAAGCAAACAGCAATTTTTTTTTGTTCTAAGACTTAGTAGAAGAGCTATGAGCTAACAGGAAATGTTCACTGATCAAGTAATTGCAGATAGGCGCATTTCAAGTGCAGATTTGTAGATAACGAATGCACTGAAATTGTGTATTTGTAGCACAGGCATAGGTGATGAAATCATACCAGTCAAGAAAACTTAAACCATTCCCCCATATTGACGCCTTTTGATACCTCACTTTTTGAAACCATTGAAACCATTTGCTCTGTCCTATAGAGCAAATGCTCCATTTATCACATGGTTTTAAAACTACAACATTCTAAAAAAAAATCCTTTTTTTTATCTAGGTAATGCTCCCTTTCAGTAGATTTATTAAAAAATGTTGGGTCTAAAAGAAGCCATTGGGGGAATTGGTTAACCCTTTCCTTCATATAAACATGTTTTTCATGCATTTGCAAACAGAGTAGACCCAGATTAGACGGCTCCTAGGAACTGTCTGATCAGGGTCTGTTCTGTTTGCTATTGGAATTTGAAAGATCTGTTGTTTACTTTCCGAAATGTTCCCCCTTCCATATTTCATTATATCTATTTGTCCATTAATGTTCAGTAGCTATTGAAATTTGGAATATACACAGAACAGGGAATGGGTTTAGAATTCCCATCTCTGAATTTGAATGGCTATACCACAATAATGTAACCTCTAGCATTGGAATGGTTATACCACAATAATGTAACTAGCATTGGAATGGTTATACCACTATGACATAACCTTTAGCATGCCAAGCAATTTTTTGTACCCCCAATTACCCTAAGAATTAGGTCAGACAAATATAGACAAATAGTGCAGATCCAGATCAGACAGCTGCTGAAGGAGCCGTTTATTCAGGGTCTGTATTATTTGCTACTATGTCCGTCTAATTTAAAGTGATCAAAATTGTGCCAAATTGAATTGTTCAGCTTTACAAATCCATGAAGAGTGGTCGTATGCTTTGGGTGGATAGAAAATGTCTTATACAGATTTCAAAGCAGACTTTTACCATTTACCTTTCAATCAGAATGAGAAGTTTATCTGAACCCTTTACGTGATAAGAGAAACCTTTTCATGCTTTTGCAAATATAGCATTCCCAGGTCAGATGGCTCCTACAGAAGCCGTCTGATCCGAGTCTACTCTGTTTGCAAAGGTGTAGAAAGGCGTATATATGGATAAACGGTTAACCTATTGTTTCTTTCTTTGATACGGACACCTAAATTTTGACTACCAACAGTAGTTTTATGATGACCTTTTCTTCTCAGTAAAATACAGAGAACCATGAGATTCAAATACAGTAAAACCCCTCTAATGCGACCACCTAAAATAGGTATAATTCTGGGTGGTAGAGGCAGGTGGTAGCTTATTGCCGGACATTACTTTTGTTCTACATTAAGCAACCACCTGCTTATAACAACACCCATATTTATTCATTAACCCATTATCTCATAGGCTATTTTTGGATACAATCTTTTTGAATAAATCTACCGAAAAGGAGCATTAACTAGAGAAAAGGAAAATTTTTGAATTTTGTAGTTTGAAACCATTGTGATAAATAGAGCATTTGCTCCTATAGGAGCAAATGCTCTATTTATCACAATGGTTTCACAAAGTAACTGTTACAGAGTCGCCAAAAGTCGTCAATATGAGGGAATGGGTTAAGTGGTCGCATTAGAGGGATTCTACTGTGTAGCCTTTAATGTTTCTAATCTGTATCCGTTCTAAACCATGTAGCCTTTAATGTTTCTAATCTGTATCCGTTCTAAACCATGTAGAATTAAAGCCAATTTGGCATGTCACATACAATAAGAATAGAACCCCTCTAAAATGACCACCTAATGTAGATACCGGGTATTGATGTCTTCAAAAGCAAGTGGTAGTTTAATACAGGATGGACATAATGCAGAATGCTTCTGTACAACTTTCATCCTGCATTAAGCTTTCACACATAGCTTTTAGACTCACAATTATGCCTCTTTCAGGTGGGGGCTTTAGAGAGATTTTACTGCTATTGTCAGATGCCATTGGCTTCTGTTAAGAAGTTCATTTGATTGGAGTGTAGCGTAAATTTTAAGTACATGTAGGTGTTTGATGGTGATAGATCAGTATGTGATGAGAATTCACTTTTATATACTTGTAGTTAGGATTTAAGTCATGTACATATTACAAGCGAGTTGTGTGTTAATCTTTCACATTGAAAGCTGTATACATGATGTGTTAGATGCAGAATACAGAAGAATCATTTTAAAATGGTCATTGGCTGAATCACTTTAGGGTGGCCACTTAAGGAAGCAGTATATGTGTATTTAATCCTTTGCCTCATAAATATGTATACACAAATTCATGTCTTCTTGAATATTTAACCCTTTCCCTGTTCTATTTTATTTCCCCTGACTATTCATGGTCTAAACAGTTATAAATCCATAGAGAAGGTGGAACATTGTAGCCATTTTAGAAAGTAATGAAGCAAAACTATCATATTCTTAGTAATTTCTATTAGCAAACAGAGCAGACCCTCAAGGCAGATCTGGGTTTACTCTGTTTGCAAATGCGTGAAAACATGTTTATATCAGGGAAAGGGTTAAGTAGAATAAGTTTTATTATGGCAAATGTACACAGGAATTGCAGGACATGTCAATGTAGAAACAGAGATTGTAGAATCAGGCAAATATAATTCCATATGAAGCAAACAGAGCAGACTCTGATCCAGCAGGAGCCATCTGACCGGGGTCTACTCTTTTTGCGAAGGCATCCAAAGGCATCTCTATCAGGTAAATGGATAATATAGGAGACTCTCGTAGATATGATTTTACAGTTTCTATTATTATACAATAAACTCCAAGTAAGTAGAACAAAGCAATCCCGCAGTGTTGTGTTGACTGATTTTATTCACCAATGTTAAGGCCTTCATCAGGGTGGCACAAAATTGAAACATTTCTATTATTGCCCAAAATCCCTGTGTCCATGTGCATTATAAAAGTTAATCAAATTAATATGCATGATGTCATTACTTCTTATATGAATATTCATGGAGTAAAGGGTTAAATACCCAGAATGGAACTATTTTTGAGTGGCCATTGTAGAGGGGGTTCAGTGTATACAGTTAACCCATTCCCTCATAGGCTATTTTTAGATACAACCTCTTTGAATTAATCTATCGAAAAGGAGTATTAACTAGAGAAAAGGAAACTTAGAATTTTGTAATTTGAAACCATTGTGATGAATAGAGCATTTGCTCCTATAGGAGCAAATGCTCTATTTATCACAATGGTTTCACACAGTGACTTTAACAGAGTCATCATAAGTCGTCAATATAAGGGAATGGGTTAAGTCCTGTCTTGAGAAATTATACCCTTTGGATGCCTTCGCAAAAAGAGTAGAGATGGACCAGCCTGCATGGTTGCAGGATGGCATTTGAATACACAAAGATATCATATATTGAAATTGTGATTTCTCCATCAAACCCTTTACTGTGACCAATATTTAGACTTGTCTCAAAGAGATGACTCTACAGCTGAGTGGTCACAACAGAGGGTTTAATGGAGATATCAGTGGACCATTCTTGAAAATGATTACTTTACATAGTTTTATCAATGCCTCAGAATTGAACAGTAAAATTTTGGAATTGTTTGTGAGTGTCTGGCACTGTTCAGATGTAATGACAGTCTGGATGGGGTCAACACTGTATTTAACCCTTTCCTTCGTATAAATGCCTGTTCACGCATTTGCAAACAGAGTAGACCCAGATCAAACGGCTCCTTCTCTGTATGGAATTTATTATTTAATAATATTCTATTTCTTTACTTTTTAAAAGGGCCTGGAATGTGCCATCTTCCATGTTTCGTTATAGCTATTTTATCCATGAATATTCAGTGGGTATTGAAATTTGGAATAAACATTGAACAGGGAAAGGGTTAAAAAGTTCTCTCTATCACAGTGTTGCATGCATTTATTATTGTCAAGAAAATATTTTGAATTGATAGAAAAAGGAAGTACTTTGAAAATTTAGAAGCACATTTAGGAATTTCGATACTTGTATAAGTTTACGTATCCATTTCTATGATAATTACTCCATTTGATGCCATTGCAGAGTACACCCAGATCAGACAGCACCTGAAGGAGCTTTCTGATCTGGGTCTGCTGTGATTGCTTATGGAACTAAATTGAACAGATTTTAAAGTTTCTTTATCATGGTCAAAAGGTTGCCTTATTTAGGTAGATTCTTACATTCTTGTTCATGAAATGAAGGGTTAACCGATTTCACATGTACACCCTTTCATAAAACAAGACTCCTGTATTGCCAGTTGGTTATAGTATACAATTGAAGGAGAGCCAGTGGTTGTGATATTTTATGACATACATACCCCAGTTATCCTGAGTATTCTGACACCCAATATCCCCAAATTATCCTAGTGTGTCCTACATATGTTTGCAGAGCTACAAATATGATGCGTAAATTAAATAGAGTAGAATTTCTTTATTTCTCCACCTAACCCTATACTGTGACCACTCTTTAGAGTCGTCTCTTCGAGACGATTCTAAAGAGTGGTCATAGTATAGGGTTTGGTGGAGAAATGGCGATTTTAGTATTTGGGTACGCACCTTTATCTGTAGCTCTGTGTTTGTAAAGCTACATCATTTAATTTGGCATGATTCTGTTAACTTTTAATTAGATTAATATTCATGTACAGTATGATCTGGTTCTGCACTAATTGCCTAAGTTTGTCAGAACACTTCGGGTAATTAGGTGTACTTTTTTGTAAGGAAATGGTTTATGACTCTAAAAGGAGGTACAGTAATGTCCGGGTTAACCCTTAACTTATGAATATTCATGTAAAAAATAATGACATCATGAATAATAATTACCTGAATGTATATAATGGCAGATGAGCAAGTAAAACTATAGTATCAGAACTACATGTATAATAGTCCATAAGCAAATGGACAAGAACTACTATAGGGGCTGCCTAACGTGGGTCTACTCTGTTTGCATAGGTGTAAATGTATATATTTACGGAGTTACTTGACCAATCACTGTATGAACACAAGTCAAGCAAGTAGCTGCTTAACCCTTGCAATGCTGAATTTTCAAATGCACTATTCCAAAACTCAAACAGGTCAAGCTTATGATGAGTACTTAGGCATTTTTCTAAAGAAAAGTGTAACATGACAAACAGTGCAGACTCTGATGGGTCTACACTGTTTGCAAAGGACATTAGTGACTCGTGTCCCACACTGTCAGGGTTCATACAGGCCAGAATTAATTTAGAAAGCTTTCTAACTTCTGGTTATGTAAGAAATTTTCTAACTGTAACTTTAACCCATTCCCTCATAGGCTATTTTTAGACCCAACCTATTTGAATAAATCTGCTGAAAAGGAGCATTAACTAGAGAAAAGGAAATATTTAGAATTTTTCAGTTTTGAAACCATTGTGATAAATAGAGCATTTGCTCCTTAGGAGTAAATGCTCTATTTATCACAATGGTTTCAAAAAGTGACTTTTACCGAGGCGTAGAAAGACATATTTATGGAGGAAAGGGTTAAAACCTCTTCTTGCTGTTAACACTCTAGTACAGAGCAAGTTATTATTCTGATTTATTCCAGCTCATGAGAAACTACTGAAGTATTGTCAAACAGCTTTGATCCTGATGAGTCGCCAAATTACTGTATGTCTCACCTGCACTCAAGCTGTTTGCAAATAATAGCTGGGTCATATAATAAGATTTAACCCTTTCCCTCATACAGACGCCTTTTCACTCCTTTGCCAACAGAGTTAACCCAGATCAGACGGCTCCTATAGGAGTTGTCTGATCAAGGTCTGCTCCGTTTGCTAATGAAATCTTACAATTTTTGTCTAAGCCAAAATTCCCTCGATATTTTAACAAAATAGAAATTACCGGTAACCATTTCCTCCATAAATATATGCCTTTCTACGCCTCTGTAAAAGTCACTTCTTGAAACCATTGTGATAAATAGAGCATTTGCTCTGCTCCTATGGAGCAAATGCTCTATTTATCACAATGATTTCAATACTACACAATTCTAACCTTTACCTTTTCTCTAGTAAATACTCCTTTTCAGAAGATTCATTCAAAGAGGTTGGGTCTAAAAATAGCCTATGGAGGAATGGGTTAAGAGAATGAATATTGATTAAGTGATCAATTTATGTATACACGTAATTGTTTATTAGGGAAAGGGTTAAACAAACTAACACCGTAGACCCAAATCAGATTGTTCCTGCAGGAGCCGTGATCAGCGTCTGCCCCATTTGCTTATGGAATAATAAAGATCTGATTTTACAGCTTTTGCCATGTCCAGAATTTTCTGTGTTCATGTGCAATTATAACACTTCATCTAATTAATATTCATGATGTCACTATTTCTTATATAAATATTCATCAGGTAAAAATTTGATGGTAAAGAAAAGCTAAAGATCATGCTGATTGAGCATGACATGAAATAATAGGTTGTGCTTTCTCTACATAGCAGTGATATAGCTTTAGATGGAATTCATAGTGAGTTTGATAAAAAACAGAATTTTAACCCTTTCCTCCATAAATACGCCTTTCTACGCCTCTTAAAAATTAACTTACTGAAACCATTGTGATAAATAGAGCATTTGCTCCTATAGGAGCAAATTCTCTATTTATCACAATGGTTTCAAAATTCTAAATTTTTCCTTTTCTCTAGTTAATGCTCCTTTTCGGTAGATTTGTTCAAAGAGGTTGGATCTAAAAATAGCCTATGAGGTAAAGGGTTAACTCTTTGCACACAAGCCGTGAATATGTAAGTTTGAAAAAAAAACGTTTGCAATATCTTTGTAATATGATGATGGTATATTTAGCATCATGGACAGAAAGAAGTGCATTGCTTCTTTAGTGTATTAATGGCAAATATGAAATCATGTTTTAGCTATTTAACTTCAGATAAGCCTGATAGCGCCTTTGCAAACAGAGAAGACTTAGATCAGATGGGTCTTGTCAGCTCAGGTTGATCATGAAATGGTAGACAATGTAGATCTGGGTCCATGCTTATAAAACTTTAGATGAGTCTGAGTTCGTTCTCAAGTTTTTGATTGTCAGATTTGAGCCAAAGGCTCAAATCTGACCAATTAAAAGCTTGAGAACAAACTCAGACTCAACTAAAAAGCTTTATAAGCATGGAACCTGATTCTACAATTTCTGTAGAATTAACCGTGGCCAAAATTTCCTGTATTCATGTGGCATTATAAAAATTGATCAAATCAATATTCATGAAGTAAGGGGCTAATATATCTCCTAAAGGTATTATTCTCAATAATGTTGTACCGTCACCAATATTAACCGAAATTTCATTGTCATATTTTACGGTAAATTTACTAATTTCTAGTTCTTAAGTTTGGATCCAGTTTCATTCTGTAGTGATTGAAATTGGCAACCAAAGATTGGAGGATATTTTAAATATACCTTCATTCTCGTAGCTTGGTTCAAGGCTTCATACTAAAGTGAATGAAGCTGGGAGCCAAATGTGCAAACAATATACATTAATGATTATTTCCATGTGTGATTGAGGTAGTTTTAAGCTTTTGAAATCTAAGTTAGAGATCATTCTGGGTTAAGAATTTTTTTAATTTCCGATTGATTGAGTTGGTTTAACGGAACCGCAACACAAAAATGTCATACAGCGCTAATTCTTTTGAATGTCACTGTATTAGTATAACAAATTTATGTAATAATATAATGTATTCAGAGAACAGAGTTACATAATGGCTAACATGTCCATTTGTGTGTGTATTATTGCCAGAAACTTAACCCTTTACTCCATAAATATGCCTTTTAACACCTTTGCAGAGTAAACCCAGATCAGATGGCTCTTGTAGGAGCTGTCTGATCAGGGTCTGCTCTGTTTATCAGTTTCTGCCATGGCAAACTTTTCTTGTGCTAATATGCCATTTATAAATTCATCTAACTAATATTCATGATGTCATTATTTCTTACATAAACATTCGTGGAGTAAAGGGTTAACCCTTTACTCCATTAATAAGCCTTTCTACGCCTTTGCAAACAGTGTAAACCCAGATCAGACGACTATTATAAGAGCCGTCTGATCAGGGTCTGCTCTGTTTGCTTGTGATATAACATAGATATGATTCTACAGTTACTGCCATGACCAAAACTTCCTGTGTTCATGTCATTGTAAAACGTAACCTAATTAATATTCATGATGTCATTATTTCTTACAAGACTATTCATGGAGTAAAGGGTTGACATTATCAAGCTATGCAGTTTTATTCTATGTATGTGTACACACCAAAATGTATTGTTATGTTCGTCGCCAGCATTAGTTGCTGGAACCTATTATTATTCACATTATCAATATTCATGCACTAATTAACATAATACACTCTGCTCTCGCCCGATGTTTTCTGTGAATATACAAGTATAGGGCAGATAGAGACAGTTTACTGTATACAAACTCTTATGTCAAGTGATAGTTGAGTTTCTCTTTCTCTGTATGCATGCTACAAAGATCAAGTTGAGGGTGGAGTACAAGACTGTAGTTACTATAGTATTTCACTTTTAACCCATTCCCACATATTGATGCCTCTGTAAAAGTCACTTTTTGAAACCATTCTGATAAATAGAGCATTTGCTCCATAGGAGCAAATGCTCTATTTATCAGAATGGTTTCAATACTACACAATTCTTAATATTTTCTTTTCTCTAGTAAATGTTCCTTTTGGGTAGACTTTTTCAAAGAGGTTAGGTCTAAAAATAGCATAAGTGGGAATGGGTTAAAAGCATTGAAAATAATTGCTTTCCTAGAATTGTCCAAGCTGAATTTTCTTTCATTTCTATTGGAAAACGCGATCAGTGTCAAACAATTTTTATCCTGATGAGAGGCCGACTTACTAGGTATCTCGTGTTGATCCAAACTGTTTGCCCAAAATATTGTAGTTACAAGAGTTCTGCACTTAACCCTCGAAGTTGTAAAATAATAAACATTTGTTTAAGATGTACATGCTTCTTTTGTCAGTATTTCTACATCCAGTCTCCCATGTGTTATTTTCCTGTGTACAAGCTTTTATGTCCCCAGATAGATTTATTCTTGTCGGTCCATCAGTGACACCATTTGTTGTCGAAACCACTTGCTGTCAGTTCGACATAGTAGCCACAAGAGTGGTTTAGTGTAAGTGCATGAATACATTTAGACAGATGGACATGCAATACTCTCAATAGTCAGTGCCGTAACCATGTCTAGAAGGGATCACTTTTTGGTGCAAATTTGTGATATTGTCACACTTAATTCTATGAAAATCATATTGAAATCGACCAAATGAGAGAAAATATCATGCATGACATAGGGGTAGTCCTTTTAATACATTATTTTTCTTTTCTTTTCTCCCAAATTTACTTTATAATATGATGGAGTAAAACTCTGTATTGTCTCTCTCAACAGGTACATGTATTTGCATTTATTTTATATTTTCAATGTTAAAGCATCTATTCCAAGAATAAGTACAGCTTCTACTGGGAATGTAATCAAAGACAACAGTATAGATTAACCCATTCCATCATATTGACGACTTTTGACCCATTCCCTCATATTGACGACTTTTGACCCATTCCCTCATATTGACGACTTTGTAAAAGTCACTTTGTGAAACCATTGTAATACCCTGTGCAACTTCGTTGTGTGATACCGTATCCTAATAATTTTAACACATTATCCCCTAGTGACGCATATTTGCGCATCTATTAAAGTTACTTTATGAAACCATTGTGACAAATAGAGCATTTGCTCCTATAGTAGCAAATGCTCTATTTATCACAATGGTTTCAAACTACAAAATTCTAATATTCCTCTAGTTAATGCTCCTTTTTAGCTCGTCGGCGTCTGCGTTGGTTAACCTTTTTGTTAAGGTCCTTTTCTCAGAAACCATCAAAGATATTTGGTATGTATGTTTACTATCACAAGGGGAACCCATTTCACAAGGGTAGGTAACCCTAAAATTAATTTTGCCATAGTTATGCCCCTTTTTCGACTTAGAATTCTCATTGTTCGTTAAGTTTTATGTTCAGGTCCATGTCTCAGAAACTATCCAAGATATTTGGTATGCATGTTAACTATTACAAGGGGGACCCATTAATGCCACAAGGGCAGGTAACCCTAAAATTAATTTTGCTATATAGTTATATGCCCTTTCTGACTTAGACTTCCACTACACTATCCAGCACTAAAGATAGTGGAGCGCGCTGTCTGCGGACAGCCCTTGTTGGTAGATACATTCAAAGAGGTTAGGTCTAAAAATAGCCTAGGAGAGAATGAGTTAACCCTTTCCCTATTGAATATTCATGTAAGAAATAATGATCGTATAAGCTGATTATGTACACAATTGTTTGGTTCTGGTAGAAGCTGTAGAGATAGACCTATTATAATTTTATAAGCAAACAGAGCAGACCCTAATCAGACGGCTCTTGTCTGATCTTGGTCTACTGATTTCAAAGGCATGAAAAAGCTATATATGGGAAAGGTTTAATAAACACCATGTAAAACGAACGGCAAAACACGGTCAGAAACTGATGATACGTGTATATAATTATATTATCAGGGCTGTCCAAAAAATTAGCAAAAATGTCGTAGACTACCTTACTGTATCTGAAAACCAGCAAACAGCAGACCCAGATCGGACAGCTATTGTCACCCGCAGTTCTCTTGTAAAGGATAGTACAGTAAAACCCCTCTAAATCGGACATTAAATTTAGTATAAATATCGGTCTTGGAGACACGTGGCACCTTAATGCTGGGTGAATGTCGTGTAGAGCTTTCTGCATGACATTTACCCTGCATTAATTTAAGCAGCCACCTGCCTAAAAGTATCTTTAAATTATTCTCTACAGAGAATACGTGAATTCCAGTTTTGAGGGGTTTTACTGTAATTCCATATGCAAACAGCAGACCCAGATCAGACTTTGCAAAGGTGTATTTATGGAGTCGAGGTTTAAACATCTCTGCAAACACAGTAGACCTAGATAGATCCTGTAGGGACTGTCTGATCAATGTATACTCTGTTTGCTGTTTGATTAACCCTTTCCCTCATATAAACGTGTTTTCACTCATTTGCAAACAGAGTAGACCCAGATCAGATGGCTCCTAGAGGAGCCGTCTGATCAGGGTCTGCTCTGTTTGCTATTGGAATTTGATAGATCTGTTTCTTAACTTCCTAAAATTGCTACAATATTTCAACTTCCATATTTCATTATAACTACTTTGTCCATGAATATTCAGTAGGTATTGAAATTTGTAATAAACATAGAACAGGGAAAGAGTTAATATAGGTCTGATTTTGTAGATTCTGTCCTGGCTAAATTTTCCTGTATTATATGCAATTGTTAAATTGAGTATTACTATTATCTAATTAATATTCATGATGGCATTATTTCTAACGTGAATATTCATGAAGTAATGGATTGGAATGAAACTTGGAAATGTATGGACACCCTCTTTTAGAGGCTGTACAATATAACAAAAAATCTTCAAATTTTAAAAATATATTTAATCAGTAACAAAATTTACAGACGAGAAGCCTGAAGACTCGTTGGGACAACATATCAAACACAGACAAAATCCATAAAAAAAAAACACAACAAGATACCGGTATGTCTTTGAAACACTATGATCCCCGATATGACCTTTGATCTTGATGTAACCTTGACCTTAATAAGTGTGCCAGTTTTGAAGCATGTATGTGAAATGGTGACAAAATTATCGCCAACATGTAACCATAGTTAAATCAATGGTCCTCAATGAGAGGAAGACAAGTGAAACTTGAAAGCTCTATAATGATTAGTTTAGAAATGACAGCCAAAAAAGAAAGTGTGACGAAAATTAGCTACATCAATGGTCCTTAATGACAGAAAGACACATGTGAAATTTGAAAGTTCTATAATGATTAGTTTTGAAATGACAGCCAAAAAATTAAAGTGTGACAGACAGACGGCCAGACAGACAGATGACGGAAAAGTGATCCCTAAGTGACACACTGCCTCTCTTATGAAAGCTAAGAACCTTCCAGTTTCAGAGGAGAAGATATATTCAAAGTTTTCACTATATATTTCTATAGAAAACTGGCCAGCCCTGGGGTGGGCCACATTTGATCCCAGGGGCATAATTTATATAACTTTTGTAAAGGACCTGAACATATTGCTATGTGATAAATATGAAAGCTGAGAACTTTCCAGTTTCATAGTAGAAGTTTTCACTATATGTTTCTATAGAAAGCTGGCCACTCCTGGGGCGGGGGCACATTTGACCCTAGGGGCATAATTTATCTAACTTTTACAGAGGTCCTGAACATTATACTATGTGCCAAATATGAAAGCTGAGAACCTTTCAGTTTCATAGGAGAAGTTTTCACTTTATGTTTCCATAGAAAAATGGCCACCCCTGGAGCGGGGTCAATTTTGACCCGAGGGGAATAATTTACATAACTTATGTAGAGAACCTGAACATGATGCTATATGCTAAATATGAAGGATGAGAACCTTCCAGTTTCAGAGGAGAAGATTTTCAAAGTTTGCACTATATGTTTCTATAGAAAACTGGCCACCCCTGGGGCGGTGCCAATTTTGACCCCAGGGACATAATATATTTAAATAACTTTTGTAGAGGACCTACAAATGATGCTATGTGCCAAAGATGAAAGCTGAGAACCCTATAGATTCGTCGGAGAAGATTTTTAAAGCTTCAAATTGTTGATGACTGACAATGGATGACGCACATCAGGCGATCACAAATGCTCACCCTGAGCACTTTGTGCTCTGATGAGCTAAAAATGGGTGAATCTAGAGTTACGGTTCTTATACTAAGGCATGACATACCATATTTGTCCACACAAAATAAAATGGGACAGATGCACATACACTCAACCCCATCAAGAAGACCGTCAAGCTGTCCTCAAGTGGGCTCTCTAAAAGTTGAAAGGCTGTGTTCTGTGCACCAAGTTTACCCTTTCCCTGTTCAATATTCATGTAAGGAAAAATGACATCATGAATCAGACTGTATTCAAGGAAATGTTTTGCCTTGAAAAAACTGTAGAATCAGATCTATATCGTGTAAATAGCAAAGAGAGCAGACCCTGATCAGATCTGGGTCTACTCTGTTTGCAAATGTGTGAAAAGGCATTTAAATGAGGGAAACAGTTAAAACCAGTAGACCCAGATCAGACAGCTCTTGCAGGAGCAGGGTCTACACTGTTTGCTTATGGAATTATATACAATGTACAGTAAAACCTCTCTATAACGACCCTAAATTACATTCCGTATTTTGTGCTAAAGGCAGGTGGCTGCTTAAGCAAGGTGAAAGTAAAACAGAATGCTCCTATAAGAGCGTTCTGCTTTACTTTCACCTTGCTTTAAGCAGCCACCTGCCCTAAATACCAACTAATTAACACAATTTAGAAGTCGTTATAGAGAGGTTTTACTGTATATCTGATTCTATAGTGTCTGCCATAGCTATAAAAGTTTTTCCCCACTTTTGTTGACTTTGATAATAACAAAGATGAAAGATTTGAAACATCAGTTTTATGTCAAATACATCAGCTGTGTGGCAAACAAATCTGACAACTCCAATCATTTCTATCATACACAATGATGGGTCACATCGGTGGTTTGTCCCCAACGTTGGCGATAATTTTGTTGCCATTGCATATACATGCTGTCATATAGTTCTGTCATCCTTTCAATAACAAACACAAACTGATGTCTGCTAATATACAAAGGAAATGTCACCCATTTGAATACTGATGAGAAGCCACATTACTAGTCTTCTCATCTGGATCCACACTGTTTGCAAAATTGCAATCACAAATTGGCCCACACTGTTGAAAAAGTAAACCCTTTACTTTGTAGATATACGTTTGCAGACATCTGTTGCTCAGATTGCTTATGACGTAATACAGATCAGATTATCCAATTCCCTCATATTGACGCCTTTGTAAAAGTCACTTTCTGAAACCATTGTGATAAATAGAGCATTTGCTCCATAGGAGCAAATGCTCTATTTATCACAATGGTTTCAAAACTACACAATTTTTAAAGTTTCCTTTACAGATCAGATTATACAGTTTCTGCCATGATCAGAAATTCCCTTGTTCATAAATAATCATTTCTTACTTGAATATTCATAAGGATAAGGCTTATGAATCAGAAATACAAGGCACTATTAAGTATTATTGCAGACTAGGCAATGAGTAAAGCTTTTATTCCAGTGAACAGACAAGGCAATAAGAATAGCTTTCATTCCAGTGAACACAAAAGGAAATATTCTATTTATTTCATGGTATATCATTTGCTCTAAGTATCAAATTCTTGCTTCATTCCACATCAGTTGGGCTATTACAGCCATCTAGCTACAGTTGAGAATATTTCATGTTAAAATAATATGACATTAGGGTAACAACCAAAAACAATACACTTCATTCAGAGGAATAGATAAAGTTGCATATTCAAATATATGTACTTAAATCGTCATTTCTCCATCAAACCCTATGTTGTGACCACTCTGTAGGATCTTCTCAAAGAGAATATTCTAAAGAATGGCCACAATACTGAGTACATGTATGATGGAGAAATAAAATTAACACATTATCCCCTAGTGACGCATTTTTGTGCATCTATAAAAGTCCTATTGGAGAAAATGCTCTATTTATCACAATGGTTTCAAACTACAAAATTCTAAATTGTTCTTTTCCTCTAGTTAATGCTCCTTTTCGGTAGATACATTCAAAGAGGTTGGGTCGAAAAATAGCCTAGGAGATAATGCGTTTTGAAAAACTTTAATTAACACAGCTTATCTGGGCCTCTGGCATTTACACTATTATGCAGACCACACAATCTTATGTGGCATTATTACACTAATATGTAGACCACACAATCTTATGTGGCATTATTACACTATTATGTAGACACCACAATCTTATCTGGCACTATTACATTATAATGTAGACCACACAATCTTATGTGGCATCATTACACTATTATGTAGACTACACAATCTTATGTGGCATTATTACACTAATATGTAGACCACACAATCTTACGTGGCACTATTATGTAGACCACACAATCTTATGTGGCATCATTACACTATTATGTAGACTACACAATCTTACGTGGCATTATTACACTATTATGTAGACCACACAATCTTAGGTGTCACTATTACACTATTATGTAGACCACACAATCTTAGGTGTCACTATTACACTATTATGTAGACCACACAATCTTATGTGTCACTATTACACTAATATGTAGACAACACAATCTTATGTGTCACTATTACACTAATATGTAGACAACACAATCTTATGTGTCACTATTACACTAATATGTAGACAACACAATCTTAGGTGTCACTATTACACTAATATGTAGACAACACAATCTTATGTGTCACTATTACACTATTATGTAGACACCACAATCTTATGCAGCTGCTGTTTTCGTCTTGTTCTTGATGTATTTATCCAGTGTAGAGTTGGCCATGGTGACAAACAAGTCTTTCATGTCTTTACTTCCGCTAATCAACACAAACTGATCATCTGAATTGTTGATACGACTTCCACTGGCTTCTACTAAACTGCTGACAACCTCGTCTCGCTCTTTCCTCAGCTCCTTTAAAGACACGTTAAAATTAAATGCACTTCAAAACAGGTAAGTAATGTGCAGAACTACTAATTTAAATGCATTAAATGTTGTATAGAGCTAAAATTCTTGTCTAATCTTATACCTTATGAATATTCATGTAAGAAATAATGACATCATGAATACTAATTACATGTTGTTGAAGTTTTATATTGACATATGACCACAGGAATATTGAACATGGCAGAAATTGTAAAGCCAGATCTATATTATTCCAAAGGCAAACATAGCCACTCTGATCAGACAGCTCCAACAGGAGGTGGTTTTTCTATAAGGTAATAAACCCTTTCCTTAATATATATATAAGCTTTTTCACGCATTTGCAAACAGATTAGACCCAGATCAGATAGTTCCTTTAACTCATTCTCTCCTAGGCTATTTTTAGATCCAACCTTTTTTAATTAATCTACAGAAAAGAAGCATTAACTAGAGAAAAGGATTTTTTTTAGAATTTTGTAGTTTGAAACCATTGTGATAAATAGAGCATTTGCTCCTATAGGAGCAAATGCTCTATTTATCACAATGGTTTCACAAAGTGACTTTTATAGTGGCGCAAAAATGTGTCACAAGGGGGTCATGAGTAAAGAGCCATCTGATCAGGGCCTGCCTTGCTTTCTTATAAAATAGACCTAATTCTGCAAAGGCCACCACTCTCTTGTTCATATACAATGTACATGTACTGTAATAAACATTCAGCTAATCAATATTTATACAGTGACATTATATTACAGTCATTATTACTTACATGAGTGTTAATGAGATGAACGATTAATGTTGCTAGCACCTCAATCCTTTACTACATAAGTACACCTTTTTACACCTTTGCAAACAAAGTAGACCCAGATCAGACGGCTCCTGTAGGAGCCGTCTGATCAGGGTCTGCTCTGTTTGCTTATGATATCATATAGATATGATTCTGCAGTTTCCGCTATGACCAAAACATCCTATGTTCATGTGCCATTATAATTTTTTTTATCTAATTAATATTCAAGGCGTAATGATTTATTACATGAATATTCATGGAGGAAAGGGTTAAAATGTGTCATTTGCTTCACCTTCAAATATTTCTTCTTTTCAAAACCTCCCCTCCAAAGTGTTTGTAGACATATGGGACTGGGAGTTATTGTATGTCTCAACTATAGCAAACAACATACAAAATACCGACTTTGCACTAAGCTGATTGCTGGAAGAATTACAATAGGTTTTTATCACATTCCCTCATATACAATTTTTTGACACAACCTCTTTGAATAAATCTACCAAAACTCTAAACATAAATTTACTAGCAAAAAGGAAAATTTCAGAATTGTGTAGTATTGAAACCATTGTGATAACTAGAGCATTTGATCCTATGGAGCAAATGCTCTATTTATCACAATGGTTTCAGCAAGTGATTTTTACAGAGGCGTCAAAAGGTGTCAATATGAGGGAATGAGTTATTCTTGAAAATGTTTTAATTTACGCCTCTTATCTGGACCTCTATACCCACCATGTCACACTATCTGCCCTCCCCGTCTGTTTGTAAAGCAGCAAAAGCCAATTTGACATCCATTACCAACTTTAACCCTTTCCTTCATATAAATGCCTTTTCACACCTTTGCATATAGAGTAGACCCAGATCAGATGGCTCCTGTATGAGCCGTCTGCTGTTTGCTTAACCCTTTCCCTGTTCTGTGTTTATTACAAATTTGAATACCTACCGAATATTCATGGACAAAAAGGGTATAATAAAATATGGAAGGTGGAGCACTAGCCATTTTAGAAAGTAAAGACACAGATCTTTGAAATTCCTATAGCAAACAGAGTAGACCCTGATCAGACGGCTCCTCTAGGAGCCGTCTGATCTGGGTCTACTCTGTTTGCAGATGCGTGAAAACATGTTTATATGAGGAAAAGGGTTAAGAAATTAAAGCTCTGACTCTAGTTTCTACCAATACTAAAACATTCTGTGAATATTTGACATCATAAAAATCCAGCTTATCAATTATTCATGATGTTATTATTTCCTACATGAATATTCAAAAGGGAAAGGGTTAACATTTGTAAACAGTGTAGACCTAGATAAGGAGGCTCCCCTAACCAGGGTGTGCATCAATTATTCCAAATCCTCTAGCACCATTTTAGTAATTTAACCCTTTCCCTGTTCTATATTTATACCAAATTTCAATACCTATTGAATATTCATGGACAAAATGGTTATAATGAAATATGGAATATGGAGCATTGTAGCCATTTTAGAAACTGCAGAAACAGATCTATCAAATCCCATTAGCAAATAGAGCAGACCTAGATCAGATGGCCCCTATAGGAGCCATCTGATCTGGGTCTACTATGTTTGCAGATGCGTGAAAATTCTTTTATACGAGGGAAAGGGTTAAGAGTAAATTCTAATTTAACCTTTTCCTCCATAAATACACCTTTCTACGCCTCTGTAATAACCACTTCTTGAAACCAAATGCTCTATTTATCACAATGGTTTCAAACTAAAAAATTCTAAAATTTTACTTTTCTCTAGTAAATGCTCCTTTTGGGTAGATTCATTCAAAGAGTTTGGGTCTAAAATTAGCCTATAGAGGAAAGGGTTAAGATATAATGACATCATGAATATTAATTAGATTTATATATATAATGGCATGTCAACACAGGACTTTTTGGACATATTTCATAACCAAACAGAGAAGACCCTGATGAGATGACTCCTACAGGAGCGGTCTGATCTGGGTCTTCTCTGTTTGCAAAGGTATAGAAAGTCGTATTGATGGAATAAAGTAACCTAAATGATTAAATAATGTAATTAAGCAGTAAATATGAGCAGTTTGATCTTCGTCTAAATTATTTGTCCAAACATTTAAGAAAATTAGGGTATATAAGCTGCTCCATGAGAACAGATTACTTATAGCTTTGCAAGCACTGTTGACCCAAACAATAGAGAAGGTGGACTGGTCTGTATGAGCCTCTCTTCGAGAAAAAGGTTGTACAGTAAAACCTCTCTATAACGGCCACTAAATTACATTAAGTATTTTGTGTTAAATGCAGGTGGCTGTTTTAAGCAAGGTGAAAGTAAAACAGAACGCTCCTATAGGAGCGTTCTGTTTTACTTTCACCTTGCTTTAAGCAACCACCTGCCCTAAATACCAACTAATTAACATAATTTAGTGGCTGTTATAGAGAGGTTTTACTGTATTGCATTGCAAACAGTGTAGACCCACACCAGCCATCACATCTCCGACACAGAACCTTGTCTGGGACTGTATTGTTGGTCATTAATGGTATTTGTCTATACGAGTCGCTGTCTGGGAAAAAGGGTTGTAATGCAGTGCAAAAAGTGTAGACACACACCAGCCAGCACATCTCAGACACAGAATCTGTTCAGAACCCAAACTATTTGTCACTTGTCATAAATCGCAGTAATATGTTCTTGATTTTTTCTCACAACGTAAAACTTGATCAGATGCCTTGATGACTGATCTGGGTCTACACTGTGTGCAATGGAATAAGACCCCTTCACCAGAGAGCGTCTCATACTGTTGGCATATATCAAGGATGTGATTTATCGTCTCTTGTCATATGGTGTAAAGACCCTCACAGCAGCTCATATTGTGTAATATACTAACCTTTGGAAACAGAATCACGGCTGAGACACTTCTGTTTGTGGACACAATAAGAACACAAGGCTTCAACACTTCTAAAGATTTGACCTTTTTGGTTACCTGGGAGATAAAACAAATGTCACCCTCGCAACTACCCTAAATATTCAGACAGACAAACTTTAATAGCTAAATAGTGCAGAACCAGCTCAGGAGCAGTTTAATCTGGGTCTTCACTATTCACTACTCCATACACTTCATTTAACCCTTTCCCAGTTTAACCCTTTCCCTGTTCTACATTTATTCCAAATTTCAATACCTACTGAGTATTAGTGGACAAAACAGTAATAATGAAATATGGAAGGTGGAAAATTGTAGACATTTTAGAAAGTAAAGAAACAGATCTATACAATTCCATATTAAAGCAAACAGAGCAGACCCTGATCAGACGGCTCCTCTAGGAGCCGTCTGATCTGGGTCTACTCTGTTTGCAAAATGCATGAAAACACGTTTATATGAGGGAAAGAGTTAATATTTATTCAAGAGTTTATCACCTCATGAATATTCAAGGACAGAATCTGATAGTAAAATGAAACATGGAAATGGTATTTTTCCCAGCATGGTAGAAACTGTAAAATCAGATCTATACAATTGCATAAGCAAACAGAGCAGACCCTGATCTGGGTCTAGTCTGTTTGCAAATGTGTGAAAAGGCATTTATATGAAGGAAAGGGTTAAAATTACCAAAAATGGTGCCCAACTGATTTATTCAGCTGAGCAGGTAGAAAGGATGTTCAAATATTTAGGATAATTAAGTAAGAACCAGCATTTTGAAAAATTACTGACACTTGATATTTTTCTATGTAGTTAGATATAATAGTTCAAATAGTTATTTGTATGTCATGGAATGAGAAGTAATTCAAAGTATAATTTCACTAATCTGAATACTAAAACAAGATATGTTTGTGAAACACTATGCTCACCGCCCAATTTGACCTTTGACCCCTCAAAATGTGCAGCTTCATGAGATACATACATGCCAAATATGAAGTCTCTATCTCTACTGGTTCAAAATTTATGGCCAATGTTAAAGTCCGTGATTTGACCTATATATTTGACCTCTGACCTTGACGGATGACCTTGACATGTCACCCCTCAAAATGTGCGGCTTTATGAGATACATATGTATACCAAATTTCACGTCTCTATCTGTACTGGCTCAAAAGTTATGACCAATATTAAAGTTGGTGACAAACAGACAGGGCAAAAACAATATGCCCCCCCAGATCTGATCTGGGAGCATAAAAAAGTATCATTATGGGTCTTTAAGACAGGCGGCAGTTTAAAGCAGAGTGGAAGTAATGCTGAGAGCTTCTCTGAGAGCTTTCTGTATGACTTTCATCCTGCATTAAGCTACCACCTGCCTAAAAAGCAATCAGTTCTTCTTTACTAAAAATACATTTTGTATAAAGCAGGTTTTTACCAAAACAACAAATCAAAATATAGTTCTGCATTGTTGGATTGAACGAAGGATTAGCATTTTGACTGGTTCTACAAAAGATCAGTCATGGGTGTCAGATAATGTAGGAGCATCGGTCTGTATCTGACATCAAATGTATCAAGAGCTGGGATATAAAAGGCACACATTTTAGATGTTTTTGCTCTAATCACCCGAAGCGCGTCTTATGAAAGATCGTACAACTGAATTATGTTTAGTCCTTATTTTGTTTTCAACTTACTATTTCAACTTATTTCAATCATAACAACTTCATAACACAGGCCTCTGTACTCTATAAGAGCAACTCTCTAAACACGAAGGTACAAATCATACATGTATTGCTATCCATTTGAAATACAAGAAAAACTAGAGGTTTTTGTCACAAAAACAAATGTCTCCCCTCTAATAAAAACAATATGTAAAGGGAAATCACTAAAAATGTTATGGACTTGATGATTGATACTTCCCCTCATTATGCGCTCAACACACCACATTTTTCAAGAAGAAAATGATAACAGCTAATAACTCTAAAAATATTGACACCAGAGTTATGGCCCTTGTGCACGACACTTACTTTCATCATGCCCTTTCCATAAATGAAATGTCATTCCAATAGCATCAGTCGAACAGGAGTTATTGATCGGACAAAAAATGTAACAAAGGGCAATAACTCCAAAAGTATTGAAGCCAGAGTTATGGTCCTTGTTCATGACACTTTCTCTCATCATGCTCTTTCCATGTATGAAGTTTCAATACAATGGCAAGAGCCATGTAGGAGTTATCATCCGGACAAGAAAGCGTTAAACAAATGTACAAGGGGCAATAACTCTCAATTTATTGAAGCCAGAGTTAAGGACCTTATGCATGACACTTTCTCTTATCATGATCTTTCCATGTATGAAGTTTCACAGGGTTCGCGCTAGGCTTCGCCATCGGCGCCATTTGCGCAAAATTAGACAATATGGCGACAAAAAAATAAAATTTGCGAAAATGATTGGCGCCAACTTTTATTCGCCGATTTTCTAGGCATAAAGTGGATAAAATGTTGGGTGTATCTGTTTCTATATGACTGGTAAGAAACAACAACCACCAGTTATTCTGTACAGTGTTTTCCCCAGGCATGCCAGGTCCTTTCCCCTTGTCGTGTGTGATATGCTTTAATTCCCGGAGGCCAGTATGCCACATGCCATAATTTCAACAACACTCTTTAATCCCCACTGCGACAGACCTAATAAAAATCTACACTACACACACTAGCTGCCAAATATTAAAGGGACAACGTGTTACATACATTTGGTGTGTTAATCAATCAGGGAATACACCTTTTGTTGACCCAGTATGCAATCTCAGTCTGGTTCCGTATTCTGCTACACCAGTATGTGTAATGGAATATGTTTATTCGGGAACCAGTCGTGTCAAAAAAAACCCAACATGGATGCATTGTTTATAAGTTTTAAAGTGGGGAATTTCGATACCATATAATCACCTTGTTACACGTGTATTACTTAAATCAGGGGACTGGCATTTAAATATAAGTGACAATGAGATTAAAGAGCGACAAACAAGGCAATTAGCTGGACATTCCTTGTGATTATAATGTGTTAATTGGACCAGATCGGTCTTTTTTATCCAAGGTAAGAAACTGCTCCTCCTAGACTGTGTTTGTTTCTCAGTTTGATAATTGGATAATGAATGATTCCATGGTTTGACAAGTGTCCTGTAATGATTATGTCACTTGTTTTTTTTACATAAACTTATGTCGATCTCTGATAAAAAATAAATCCAAATCAAGCAAATTTATCAATTTTCTCTTCATAAGTTTTATACTGTATTGCTATATTATAAGTACACGTATTTAAACATATTTGGGATGATGATTTGGGTTATAAATTTGGATAAAAATTTAGTTTAACATTTTTCATTAGCTTGTTTTTTGTTCTCTTCTCTTCTTTCGTTAGTCAACAGTGTCAAACAAGTGTTCTTCATTAAAAAAAAGATAAAATATTTATTTGAAGTGGCACTTTTAGTAATAGTCAGAAATTAGCCTTACAGTATTAAAAATAGGTTTTGGCTCCAATGTCTCAAATTTGGCTCCAATGTCTCAAATTTGGCTCCAGTTTTTTTCAAATGGCGAAAGTAATGGCGACAACTAATTTATGCCTAGAGCCAGCCCTGTTTCACTCCAATGGCATGTGCCATATAGGAGTTTAATCATCCTGACAAAAAATTGTGATTTTTTAACAAAGGGCAATAACTCCAATATAAGTGAAACAAGAGTTATGGACCTTAAGCATGACACTTTCTCTTATCATGATCTTTCCATGTATGAAGTTTCAATCCAATGGCATGAGCCATATAGGAGTTATCGTCCGGACAAAAAATTATGAAAAAACATTACAAGGGCAATAACTCCATTATTAGTGAAACCAGAGTTATGGACCTTGTGTATGACACTTCCTCTTGTCATGATCTTTCCATATATGAAGTTTCAATCCAATGGCATGAGCCATATAGGAGTTATCGTCCGGACAAAAAATTGTGAATTTTTTTTACAAGGGCAATAACTCCATTATTAGTGAAGCCAGAGTTATGGACCTTGTGTATGACACTTCCTCTCGTCATGATCTTTCCATATATGAAGTTTCAATCCAATGGCATGAGCCATATAGGAGTTATCGTCCGGACAAAAAAGTGTTATTTTTTTTTACAAGGGGCAATAACTCCTATATTAGTGAAGCCAGAGTTATGGACCTTGTGCATGACACTTCCTCTCATTATGCTCTTTCCATATATGAAGTTTCAATCAACTGGCATCAGGCATATTGAAGTTATCGTCCGGACAAAAAGTGTGACGGACGGACAGATGGACAGATGGACAGACAGACAGACAGACAACTCTCACGAAAACAATATGTCTCCCCCATATAAATATGGGGGGAGACATAACTAGAACTATCATTAAAGCTGATGAATACCCCAGCATGGCAGCTTTGATTGTAAATCCAATTGTGACACAAACTACCCATGTAACAGGACTAAAACACAAAAAATACTCAATGTTCAAGGTGAGATAATTCTGTAATGCTTGCAACAAACATACAAAAATTGTGTCATGCACATCTGCTATTCGTGTTTTTTATGTATGGTAAGTATCAATTCAATAACTTTCAAATTGAAGCAAAGTTTGATGTAAATCGTTAAAGAAATGTAGAAGTAGTTTGTGTCACAAGATTTGTGCCAGGTTGTGCCACTGACAGACAGACAGAAAGATTGAAATGCAATCAATGATTCATCTATAGTCACAAGTTTTACATTGGATAATATAGTGAAAACTTTAAAAAAAATCTTGTCTGAAACTGAAAAGCTTGGAGCTGTGATATTTGGTATGTAGCATCATCTGTTGAACCTTTACTTAGATTTTCAAATTATGCCCCTGGGATCAATGGCGGCCACGCCCAGATGGTCACATGTTTTACATGTTTAAGTAGTTTGCATCACAAGATTTGAGCCAGGTTATGCCACGGATGGACAGACAGACAGACAGACCAACCAACACACTGACTCCTATATACCCCCTCTCTAACTTCGTTTGCGGGGTTATAATAAATCTTGAACAATGGACTAATAGAAGACTAAGAGTCCCACCGGAATTGTGTGGAATGTAACAACAATAAAACAATACCAACCTTTTGAGCTGTTTTTGCTGTTGTTTCATGTACAATAAAGAGTTCAGGACCATTCATTTTCACCTGCAATTCCTGAGGAGAAAAACCCCATTGCATTAAGATTTTCAACAGTCTATGAAAGCATAACCATGAACATTAAGGAAATAAACAAGAGGGCCATGATGGCCCTTAATCGCTCACCTGGTTATAACAGATTTATGTATACAATAAATTCATGTAAGTCTGGGACCAGGCCATTTTTTGCCAAGGTGTCATACTTTGAACAGTTTTGGAAAAGAACCATTCAAAGATGCTACATCTAGGCTTCCAGGCCTTACAGTTTCAGAGAAAATATATTTTTAAAGATTTTCCAATGAAAAAAAGGGTCATTGGCACACTGTTTCGCTCATATTATAGAGTTATACATGTAGTGAAATATTGACAATGTTCGCAATTCAGCAGACAGTATTCTAACAAATGACAGAAATCAGTGTTAACCCTGTCACTGTTGAGCATGACTTGACTGAAATAAGTACACAATTTGGATTCTGATCTAAAGCATATGTAACTGTTACAGAAAGCTAAAACAACTTTCAAAAATAATTCAACCACTTAGTTTTCTCAATATAAAATGAATGTTGGTTACTTGTTTCTCCAACCACAATTTCTACTGCACTGAGGTTAGGGGTCAATGACATAACACCCACTGCCCAGCTTGCATGATACTGGCTGTGGCCTCTGTCTAAGGAGAAACCTTTAAACTGTAGTTTCTGATGTGAAAAAGTCTATTTCAAAGTATAACCCACAGGGCAGGGCCAATTTTTAACTCAGAACTATAATATTAACAAACTTCATACAGGTATACTAAGTTAATCAATATGCCAAATATATAAGGTATGGGACATGTGGTTTTTGACAAGAAAACTTTTAAAGATTTTCCTATGAAAAGCTGTTAAGCCCCAGGGCCGGGCGATTTTTGCCCTGGTGTCATAATCTGAACAATATTTGTATAGGACCATTAAATAATGCTACATACCAAATATCAAAGGTCTATACCTTAGAGTTTCAAGGAGAAGTTTTTAAAGATTTTCCGGTGAAAATCTTATAAGCCCCCAGGGCAGTGCCATTTTTGGCCCGGGTCATAATTTGAACAATTTTTGTACAGGACCATAAGATCATGCAACATACTAAATACATGATGTTTCATACCAAATATCACAGCTCTAAGCTTTTCATTTTGAGACGAGAATTTTATTTAAAGTTTTTACTCTGTTAAATTCTATGTAAAACATGTGACCAAATGGGCGTGGCCGCCATTGAACCCAGGGGCATAATTTGAAAATCTAAGTAAAGGTTCACCAGATGATGCTACATACCAAATATCACACCTTCAGTTTCAGACAAGAAGATTTTTAAAGTTTTCACTATATTATCCAATGTAAAACATGTGACCCCCGGAGTTGGGCCAATGTTGACCTCAGGGACAAAATTTGAACAATCTAAGAAGAGGTCCACTAGATGATTCTACACATCAAATTTGGTAGCCCTAGGCCTTACAGTTTTTGACAAGAAGATTTTTTAAAGTTTTTATTTCTCTTTGGCAACCATGGCAACCAGAGTTCTGCATGGAATCAAATTCTTTGAAGATCTTTGGAAGAGGTTGACCCAAGGAACATTCCTGCCAAGTTTGGTAAAAATCCAGCCAGCAGTTTAAGATGGCGATAGATGCCATTTTAAGAAAAAAGTTGACGACTCACGACTCACGATGGACACAGGTTAGTGCTAGGTGAGCTAAAAAAGTGTTAAAATATTTCTAGACCAGATTATCAGAGATTGTTGAGCAAATCTTAACAGAGGTCACCTATTTTGCTATTAAATAAGCTACAGTAGGTCATATTGATTTCACAATCTTTAACCTGTTTCCTGATGAATATTCATGTAAGAAATACAGACATCATGAGTATTTATCAGCTGATTTTTATAATGGTGTATAAACACAGGATGGTCTGGCAGTGGCAGAAACTGTAAAATCAGATCTAAAAAATTCCATTAACAAAACAGAGCAGACCCTGATCAGACGTCTACTACAGGAGCCATCTGATCTGGGTCAACTCTGTTTGCAAATGCTTCAAAAGAGTTTCTAGTTCAGGTAAAGGGTTATTCAGAGGAGCAAATTTTTGTTGATAGCAAACATTTAATCCATTACCTCATAGGCTATTTTTAGATACAACCTCTTTGAATACATCTACCAAAAAGGAGCATTAACTAGAGAAAAGGATTTTTTTTAGAATTTTGTAGTTCTGAAACCATTGTGATAAATAGAGCATTTGCTCCTTAGGAGCAAATGCTCTTTTTATCACAATGTTTTCAAAAAGTGATTTTTACAGAAGCATAGGAGGAATGGAGGAAAGGGTTAACAGAGCGTCAATATCAACGCTTTGATGTACTGAGTTAAAAAGTTATTCAACATATGCCATCTGGATCCAAATTATACACAAAGTAAACTCGTCTGACCTGGGTCTACTCTGATTTCAAAGCATGAAAAAGCATTTATATCAGGGAGTGGGTTAACATTTATTCAGATCTGTGAGATTGGTTACCTGCTTCAGCTGGTCTGAGGCCTGTTTACCAAGGGCAGTCTGTATACTGGTCCCCAGCTGTTCTACACCAAGTGACACCTTGTCCTTTACAAACTTGGGCAGAGCCAAATCATTTATCATCTGTAAAAATAAAATCACAGTGCAGTATGAACACACAAAAGTGGCCAAATATCCCTTTCCCTGTTCTATATCTACTCCAATGTTCAATGTCTACTGAATATTCATGGACAAAATAGTTACATTGAAATATGGAAAGTGAAACAATCTTTCAAATTCCATTTATAGCAAACAGAGCAGACCCTGATCAGATGGCTCCTATAGGAGCCATCTGATCTGGGTCTACTCTGTTTGCAAATACATGAAAATGCATTTATATGAGGGAAAGAGAATATTCATGTGTTCAAAATTTCTATACACATGCTTCTGTAGAAACCTTATGATCTGTGATTGTACTACTTGAGAGAGTTACTATCATTGTTACATTTTGTATCTTTATTTAATCCTTTACCCCATAGGCTATTTTTAGATACAATATATTTGAATAAATCTACCGAAAAGGATCATTAACTAGAGAAAAGGAAAATTTTAGAATTGTGTAGTATTGAAACCATTGTGATAAATAGAGCATTTGCTCCATAGGAGCAAATGCTCTATTTATCACAATGGTTTCAAGAAGTGACTAATACAGAGGCATAGAAAGGCGTATTTATGGAGGAAAGGGTTAACCTTTTAACTGATATGAATGCCTCTTGATTCTTTTGCAAACAGATCAGACCCCGATCAGACAACTCTTGTAGGAATCATCTGATCAAGATCTGCTCTGTTTGCTTATTGCATAATTTACATCTGATTCTACTTTCCACCATTTTCAAA
This sequence comes from Azorinus chamasolen, assembly GCA_963576725.1. Taxonomy (NCBI): domain Eukaryota; kingdom Metazoa; phylum Mollusca; class Bivalvia; order Cardiida; family Solecurtidae; genus Azorinus; species Azorinus chamasolen. The sequence goes on along the minus strand of OY755251.1, from coordinate 62,920,834 downwards.
CATTCTCTTGTTCATAATGTTATAATAACATTTCTAATAAATACTCAATGAGTTTGTATTTCTTAACTCTTTCCCTGTTCTATATTTATTTCAAATTTCAATACCTACTGAATATTCATGGACAAAATAGTTGTAACAAAATATGGAAGGTGAAACATTGTAGCCATTTTAGAAAACTAAAGAAACAGATCTACCAAATTCCATTAGCAAACAGAGCAGACCCTGATCAGACGGCTCCTATAGGACATTCTATAGGAGCCGTCTGATTTGGGTCTTCTCTGTTTGCAAATGCGTGAAACCCACGTTAATATGAAGGAAAAGGTTAAACAAATATTTAATAGGAAAAAGGTTAAATGATTATTAAGAGGGAAGTACCTTGAAATGGTATACTATTTGAGCAGTCTCATAGAATAATGTACATTTTGACCTTTGCAGAAATTGTAAGTCTGGTCTGGGTCTACACAGCTTGTAAATCTCCAAAGTTATATTAATTGAGTTTCATGCTACTGCAATACACACCTTGTAAATCTCCAAAGTTATATATTCATAGGGTCTCATGCTATTGCAATACACACCTAGTAAACTTCAAAGTTATATATTTATAGGGTCTCATGCTATTGCAATAAACACCTTGCACATCTTCGAAGTTATATATTGCGATACACAACTTGTAAATCTTCAAAGTTATGTACTGATAATCTCATGTTATTGAAAATACATACTTTGTAAATCTTCTTCTGTACTGCTACACACTGGTCAACATCAACCCCAGATTTCACATCCATAGCCAGGCTCTCATACATCTTCTCCAAAGCCTTTCCATTTTCAATGGCCTGTTAATTGGAAAAGGTAAACAACATACAGACCAGAGCCTGAGTGTGTAGGTACTGTTATTCTTCATAAACCTTTACTTCAGGAACATTCATGCCAGGCTCATCCCCTCTGGAATATTGATTTAACCCTCAACTCCATTAATATTCATGTAAGAAATAAAAGACATCATGAATATTAATTAGATTAGTTGCTATAATAGCACACTGACAAAGGAATTTTTGCCCAGGACAGAAATTGTAGACTCTTTATCTAGTATATTTTATGAAGAGCAAACAGAGCCTATAGGAGCCGTCTGATCTGGGTCTACTCTGTTTGCAAAGGCATAGAAATGCGCATTTATGAAGTAATGGGTTAATTCTTGTATTACCCCCACCCCCACCCCTAGAAAATTAGGAAATTTACTGCAATGTCAGAAGAGAACCAGCCAGATCTGTAACACCAGCCAGATCTGTAACACCAGCCAGATCTGTAACACATAAGCAAACAGTGCAATCCCTGATCTGACAACCAATACAGCTGTCTGATCTGGGTCTACTCTGTTGGCAAGGTATAAAATGGCATATGAAACACAATAATAAAGGTGTTTCAGATGTGTTGTGCTAATCCCATGAAAAGCACATGCAGAAAATATATGATATAGACCTCACCTCCATAGCATATTCCCCCGTTAGACATGTAACTGTCCTGGTACCGCTACCAAGGCCTGTCAGACTGGTGATACAAAACTCTTCAACATCAGCTGTGTTAAACAAATGTCTGAAATAAAATTAATAACATTACCTAATAGGCTACTTTGAGACCCATTACTCCAATGACCATAGGCTATTTTAAGACCAATAATCTCATATGCTATTTTTTTTATCAAACCTCTTTAAATAAATATACTGAAAAGGAGTATTTACTAGAATACAGGAAAATTTAGAATAGCATATAGTAAAACCCCTCTAAACTGGAATTCTATTTGAGAAGAATTTAGAACCTTTTAGGCAAGTGGCTGCTTAATGCAGGGTGAAAGTCATGCAGAAAGCTCCAAGAGGAGCTTTCTGCATGACTTTCAAACTGCATTAAGCTGCCACCGGTCTCCAAAATCGATATTTATATTAAATTAAACGTCTGGTTTAGAGAGATTTTATTGTAGATGTGCAACCATTGTGATAAAATGACCGTTTGCTCCTCTGAAGCAAATGCTCTATTTATCACAATGGCTTCTAAAAAGGACTTTTACAGAGGCGTCAATATGAAGGAATGGGTTACGGCCTATCTACAACCATTTATCATGACATATGAACATAAATAGTTTTGGCCATAGCAGAAGTTGTACAATCGGATCTATATACAGTAAAACCCCGCTAATGCGACCACCAAAAATGGGCATAATTCTGGGCGGCAGAGGCAGGTGGTAGCTTAATACAGGACGAAAGTTATGCAGAAAGCTCCTATAGGAGCTTTCTGCATAACTTTCGTCCTGTATTAAGCAACCACCTGCTTTAAACGACGCCAGTGGCTGTCTATTAAGTGGTCGCATTAGCGGGGTTTTACTGTAATTCCATAAGCAAACAGAGCAAACCCTAATCAGACATCCAGTACAGGAGCTGTCTTACCGAGGGATGCTTTATTTGCAAAGGTGTTAAAAGTCATATTTATGAAGTAAAAGGTTAACGTTCTGGTCCCTAAGTCATTCCCTATCTTCCTTACACAGAAAGTGATAAGATTCTGATCTGCGCTACATAACAAGTAAATACATTGTTATGATAAATTGTATACAAATTCTACTAGCAAAAAGAGTAAACCCTGATCAGACAGCTCCTATAGGAGCCGTCTGATCTGGGTCTACTCCGTTTGCAAAGTTGCTAAAAAAGGCGTTAAAAGGTGTATTTATGGAGAAAAGGGTTAAATGACAGATTACTGAATAAACATGGGATAATTAAAATGCAGGTGACTGGTTAATGCATGGCATAATTATGTAACTAATACAATATGCTCATTTGGTACAATAAAAAAATACCGTAAATTGTAAGACATATGTACGACATGTTTTTGTGTCTGTCCAATCCGTTGTTGCAGAGTTATGGGCCATTGTATGACTGATATATTGTCAATACATGTGTGTCAGTGGTACAATATAAATCAACAATTTAGAAGCAATTTTATAACCATACAATACTGAAGTGCATGATAAGTTTTTCATGTTTGTCAAAACAATTGTTCCAGGTTTATACGAACTTTGTAATTATACATTCTTGTTCTTTGATATAAAGTGACCTTTGTATCATACTTTCCTGTATAGAGTTATGTGACCTTTGTATCATACTTTCCTGTATAGAGTTATGTGACCTTTGTATCATACTTTCCTGTATAGAGTTATGTGACCTTTGTATCATACTTTCCTGTATAGAGTCATGTGACCTTTGTATCATACTTTCCTGTATAGAGTTATGTGACCTTTGTATCATACTTTCCTGTATAGAGTCATGTGACCTTTGTATCATACTTTCCTGTATAGAGTTATGTGACCTTTGTATCATACTTTCCTGTATAGAGTTATGTGACCTTTGTATCATACTTTCCTGTATAGAGTCATGTGACCTTTGTATCATACTTTCCTGTATAGAGTCATGTGCCCTTTGTATCATACTTTCCTGTATAGAGTCATGTGACCTTTGTATCATACTTTCCTGTATAGAGTCATGTGACCTCTGTAATTACACTTTCTTATTCAGAATTATTTGACCTTTCTTATCATACCCTTATAATTATACTTTCTTGTCTAGACATTTGTAATTATACTTTCTAGTCCAGTGTTATATGATATTTGTAATTATACTTTCTTGTCTAGACATTTGTAATTATACTTTCTTGTCCAGTGTTATGTGATATTTGTAATTATACTTTCTTGTCCAGAGTTTTGTGACCTTTCTTATCATACTTCCTAGCCCATTTGACATTTGTAATTATATTTTTTTTTAATTGTTAACTATTATCTATAAATACCTGTTTTTAGCACGATCTACTTCTACAGTAACTTGGAAAAGACAGGCATATGAAGATAACTTGGTACTGAAAAATGTTAGTACCAGACAGTACTCACGTTCCTCCACACAGCTCAACTGACTGTAACACACTTGCCTCTGATGGTGAATTTGGCAAGGAAACAACATATACTTCATTTGGGTAAACCTGAAAAATAAATTAGGTACCATAACTCTAGGAAAATAAATAACAGTTAACCCAAGAAAATAGGTAACAGTTACCCTTAGAAAATAAACAAGAGGGCCAGAATGGCCCTGAAGCGCTCACCAGACAATCAGAGGAGAAGATTTTCAAAGTTTTCACTATATGCTTTTATAGAAAACTAGCCGGCCCTGGGGCGGGCCAATTTTGACCCCAGGGACATAATTTATATAACTTTTGTAGAGGACTTGAACATGATGCTATGAGCCAAATATGAAAGCTGAGAACCTTTCAGTTTCAGAGGAGAAGATTTTCAAAGTTTTCTCTATATGTTTCTACTGAAAACTACCCACCCCTGGGGCGGGGCCAATTTTGACCCCAGGGCCATAATTTATATAACTTTTGTAGAGGACCTGAACATAATGCTCTGTGCCAAATATGAAAGCTGAGCGCCTTTCAGTTTCAGAGGAGAAGATTTTCAAAGATTTCACTATATGTTTCTATTGAAAACTTCCCACCCCTGGGGCGGGGCCAATTTGAACCCCAGGGCCATAATTTATACAACTTTTGTAGAGGACCTAAACATGATGCTATGTGCCAAATATGCAAGCTGAGAGCCTTCCAGTTTCAGAGGAGAAGATTTTCAAAGATTTCACTATTTGTTTCCATTGAAAACAGCCCACCCCTGGGGCGGGGCCAATTTTGACCCCAGGGCCATAATTTATATAACTTTTGTAGAGGACCTGAACATGATGCTCTGTGCCAAATATGAAAATGAGAGCCTTTCAGTTTCAGAGCAGAAGATTTTCAAAGATTTCACTATTTGTTTCTATTCTGAAAACTACCCACCCCTGGGGCGGGGCCAATTTTGACCCCAGGTTCAAAATTAATATAACTTTTGTAGAGGACCTGAACATGATGCTCTGTGCCAAATATGAAAGCTGAGCGCCTTCTAGTTTCAGAGGAGAAGATTTTCAAAGATTTCACTATTTGTTTCTATTGAAAAATGCCCACCCCTGGGGCGGGGCCAATTTTGACCCCAGGGGCATAATTTATATAACTTTTGTAGAGGACCTGAACATGATGATCTGTGCCAAATATGCAAGCTGAGAGCCTTCCAGTTTCAGAGGAGAAGATTTTCAAAGATTTCACTATTTGTTTCCATTGAAAACTGGCCACCCCTGGGGCAGGGCCAGTTTTGACCCCAGGACCATAATTTATATTACTTTTGTAGAGGACCTGAACATGATGCTCTGTGCCAAATATGAAAGATGAGAGCCTTTCAGTTTCAGAGCAGAAGATTTTCAAAGATTTCACTATTTGTTTCTATTGAAAACTTCCCACCCCTGGGGCGGGACCAATTTTGACCCCAGGGTCATAATTTATATAACTTTTGTAGAGGACCTGAACATGATGCTATGTGCCAAATATGAAAGCTGAGAACCTTCTGGTTTCAGAGGAGAAGATTTTCAAAGTTTTACTATATGTTTCTATTGAAAACTTTCAACCCCTGGGGCGGGGCCAATTTTGACCCCAGGGGCATTATTTATATAACTTTTGTAGAGGACCTATAGGTGATGCTATGTACCAAAGATGAAAGCTGAGAACCCTGTAGATTCAGAGGAGAAGATTTTTAAAGGTTCAAATTGTTGACGCGGGACGACGGACGACGGACATCAGGCGATCACAAAAGCTCACCCTGAGCACTTTGTGCTCTGGTGAGCTAAAAACAGTTATGCTAGGAAAATAAATAAAAGTTATCCTAGGAAAATAAATAACAATTAGCCTAGGAAAAAATAACAGTTATCCTAGACAAATATAAACAAGAGTTCTGCATTATTATTGTAGCCAATAATGATTCCTTCTCAAATGGTTATTCTTATTGTACTTGGAATTAATCTCTTTCGTGCTGGGAAGAAGTTACAAACAGCGACAGGTCAAACCAACAAGAGTGTTTGGAGGAACACATGTGTCACCTGCTCGAACAAAATCAGAACAAAGGAGAATAACTCAATAAGTATTGCATGCAGAGTGTCATGAACCGTAGTTACATCAATGGTTCTCAATGACAGGAAGACACATGTGAAATTTGAAAACTCTATAATGATTAGTATAGAAATGACAGTCAAAAAAAGAAAGTGTGATGGACAGACAGACAGACAGATGGACAGACAGACAGACGACGGAAAAATATCACTAAGTGACTCACTGCCTCTCGGCAGATGACACGAAAATTGTGACAGAAAAATATCACTAAGTGACACACTGCCTCTCGGCAGGTGACACAAAAAGATCACTAAGTGACACACTGCCTCTCGGCAGGTGACACGAAAATTGTGCCGAAAGCAATACTTCCATAATATCAGCATAAATAAGGGATAAGAGTGAATCAAGTCTCCTAAGATGAAATGCAAAATGCGTGTAATCAGTATTAATAACATGATCCATAATGACGATTTCAAAGTCAGATATTGAGAAATGTCATGGGTTTCCGCAGAAATATGGAAACATGAAATATCCCTAAAATTCACTTTGAAACTGCTATTTAACTTAATAAACATGTGAAATCTAACAAATACATTAATTTCAGTCATATTCTGGTGAGCCCAATCCATAACTATGAGATAAACAAAATAAAAGATTTCACAGAGGTTATGCAATTGAACATTCTGTTACAATATTCATGACAAACTATACCCAGTACGAATATTAATACTAATATTGTTATTTAACCTTTTACTCCATAAATGCACCTTTCTACACTTTTGCAAACAGAGTAGACAGAGATCAGATGGCTCCTATAGGGCCATCTGAACAGGGTCTGCTCTGTTAGCTTGTGATATAAAAAATATGATTTTACAATTTCTGTCATGGCCAAAAAATCCTAAGTCCATATGCTATAATAACAAATTAATCTAATTAATATGCATGGAGGAAAGGTTTAAACCAGTTGAATATATTGCCATGACAACTAGAGATCTAACATTCTACAAGCATACAGCAGACCCTGGTCAGATGGCTACTTCAGCCATTTGATCTAGGACTTCTTTTCTGCAAAGGAGTTAAAAGGCAGGAATATGGAGCAAATAAAAGTGTTACAGAGGACACCCAGGGCACAACCTCCGTAAACAGTTTGGATCCAGATCAGATGCTGAAAATCAGTGTTCATCCGGTTTAAAAAAAAGACAGACACTATGCTTGCATTATTTCTTTTAGAGAAACGGAAGCAAAAACTGCTATGAAAAGTAAAGCAAGTAAAGAAATTTGAATAGCTTAACTCTTTGCATGCAAACCGCTGATTCGTCTGCCATTTATTACCTATGTAAACAGTTTGAATCACAGATCAGGCCCCACAAAACGTGGGCTTCTGAGATCCACCAAACTGTTTGTCACTCAAACTAAACTTCTGCAAACCAAAAAATCAGAGAGAATATTAATAGTTTTGAAAATGTTGCAGACGACATTTGAGCGGCAGACTACAAATGACAGACAATACAATTACTATTATTAAAGAAAATGTACAGTACTTCAGTATGTACTAAGCGCCAGATATGTCTTGCGATCAACATGACAACTTAACCCGTTACCTCATGGGCTATTTTTAGATCCTACCTCTTTGAATAATTCTACCGATAAGGAGCATTTACTAGACAAAAGGAAAAGTTTCTGTAGGGTGTGGCTACTTTTGAAGGCGGTAAATGGACAACGAAGGTAACTCCTAAAGACCTAAACAAGGGCAAGATTGTGTAGTTTGAAACCACAGGAGCAAAATCCCAAATGCTCTATTTATCACAACGGTTTCAGAAAGTGATTATTACAGAGACGTTAAAAGGTGTCAATATGAGGGAATGGATTAAATTAAAATTCATTATTACTGACATGAATATTCACAGAGTAAAGCATTTACTGGTCAGATATGACCTTTGGTCAGTGTTACTCACCACATTATCCAAGTACACTATTTCAGGTAAAGCCAATGCCTCCTGCAACCTGGTCAGTTGTCTGCCAACAGAAAATTGACCCTGGATTGTCTCCCTTACCAAACTCTCCACCTCCTCCAACTGACCAATGCTTACCTTACCCTGTAACAATAAACATAGAAACATTTATCCTTATATGCAATTTTGCAACTGCTAAGACTCTTGTCTACTTTAACCCATTCCCACTTAGGCTATTTTTAGACCTAACCTCTTTGATTAAATCTACCAACAAGAGCACCGCGAGACGGGGCAATATACGCCCGAAGGCTGTTCTATTTACACAATGTGTGAACCTTCAGAAGTTGCGCATATGAGGACTCTATTAGGGCTAAGGCAATAGCAAGGAGAGTAAAACTGCTTATTGTAATAGTAATCTTTTATTTGTCGGACACAAAATTTGCTAACGCTCTATTTGTGACCTTGACCTTGAAAGTTCACAATTGGGTTTTGTATGCAACACACCTTCAAGTGATACTGAAGCCCTATTTGTGACCTTGACCTTGAAAGTTCACAATTGGGTTTTGGACGCGACACACCTTCAAGTGATACTGAACATATGTGTGAAAGAATTTTGAAAATCGGAGAAAAAATGAGTAAGTTATAGCCAGGACACGAATTTGCTAACGGACGGACAGAATTGCTAACGCCCTATTTGTGACCTTGACCTTGAAAGTTCACCATTGGGTTTTGTACGCGACACACCTTCAAGTGATACTGAACATATGTGTGAAAGAATTTTGAAAATTGGTGAAAAGATGAGTAAGTTTTACCAAGGACACGAAAATTGCTAACGCCCTATTTGTGACCTTGACCTTGAAAGTTCACAATTGGGTTTTGTACGCGACACACCTTCAAGTGATACTGAACATTTGTGTGAAAGAATTTTGAAAATCGGAGAAAAAATGAGTAAGTTATAGCCAGGACACGAATTTGCTAACGGACGGACGGACAGAATTGCTAACGCCCTATTTGTGACCTTGACCTTGAAAGTTCACCATTGGGTTTTGTACGCGACACACCTTCAAGTGATACTGAACATACGTGTGAAAGAATTTTGAAAATTGGTGAAAAGATGAGTAAGTTTTAGCAAGGACACGAAAATTGCTAACGCCCTATTTGTGACCTTGACCTTGAAAGTTCACAATTGGGTTTTGTACGCGACACACCTTCAAGTGATACTGAACATTTGTGTGAAAGAATTTTGAAAATCGGAGAAAAAATGAGTAAGTTATAGCCAGGACACGAATTTGCTAACGGACGGACGGACAGAATTGCTAACGCCCTATTTGTGACCTTGACCTTGAAAGTTCACCATTGGGTTTTGTACGCGACACACCTTCAAGTGATACTGAACATTTGTGTGAAAGAATTTTGAAAATTGGTGAAAAGATGAGTAAGTTTTAGCAAGGACACGAAAATTGCTAACGCCCTATTTGTGACCTTGACCTTGAAAGTTCACAATTGGGTTTTGTACGCGACACACCTTCAAGTGATACTGAACATTTGTGTGAAAGAATTTTGAAAATCGGAGAAAAAATGAGTAAGTTATAGCCAGGACACGAATTTGCTAACGGACGGACAGAATTGCTAATGCCCTATTTGTGACCTTGACCTTGAAAGTTCACCATTGGGTTTTGTACGCGACACACCTTCAAGTGATACTGAACATATGTGTGAAAGAATTTTGAAAATTGGTGAAAAGATGAGTAAGTTTTACCAAGGACACGAAAATTGCTAACGCCCTATTTGTGACCTTGACCTTGAAAGTTCACAATTGGGTTTTGTACGCGACACACCTTCAAGTGATACTGAACATTTGTGTGAAAGAATTTTGAAAATCGGAGAAAAAATGAGTAAGTTATAGCCAGGACACGAATTTGCTAACGGACGGACGGACAGAATTGCTAACGCCCTATTTGTGACCTTGACCTTGAAAGTTCACCATTGGGTTTTGTACGCGACACACCTTCAAGTGATACTGAACATACGTGTGAAAGAATTTTGAAAATTGGTGAAAAGATGAGTAAGTTTTAGCAAGGACACGAAAATTGCTAACGCCCTATTTGTGACCTTGACCTTGAAAGTTCACAATTGGGTTTTGTACGCGACACACCTTCAAGTGATACTGAACATTTGTGTGAAAGAATTTTGAAAATCGGAGAAAAAATGAGTAAGTTATAGCCAGGACACGAATTTGCTAACGGACGGACGGACAGAATTGCTAACGCCCTATTTGTGACCTTGACCTTGAAAGTTCACCATTGGGTTTTGTACGCGACACACCTTCAAGTGATACTGAACATACGTGTGAAAGAATTTTGAAAATTGGTGAAAAGATGAGTAAGTTTTAGCAAGGACACGAAAATTGCTAACGCCCTATTTGTGACCTTGACCTTGAAAGTTCACAATTGGGTTTTGTACGCGACACACCTTCAAGTGATACTGAACATTTGTGTGAAAGAATTTTGAAAATCGGAGAAAAAATGAGTAAGTTATAGCCAGGACACGAATTTGCTAACGGACGGACGGACGGACGGACATACTAACAAATGGGTAGTTGTGTGACTTTTTCCTTTGATCTTTTCTTGTGTGACTAGTCCCACAAGAAAAACTATTTTTGGCTCTAACTTTGGAAAAGAATGATCTGGAAGCTAACCCTAACCCTAACCCTATGTCCCACAACTGGCCAGGTTAATGTCACAAGAAATGGCCAGGTTAATGTCACAAGAGATGGCCAGGTTAATGATTTTACTTGTGGGACTAGTTAGAAAAAGTCACACAACTACCCTTTGGTGAGTGCGGACGGACAGACAGACAGACAGACGGACGGACGGACACCCAGCCAGACGGCCAGACGATGGAGACCATAACATAATACGACCCTTCGGGCGTATAAAAAGGAGCATTAACTAGAGAAAAGGAAATTTTCCGAATTGTGTAGTTTTGAAACCATTGTGATAAATAGAGCATTTGCTCCACAGGAGCAAATGCTCTATTTATCACAATGGTTTCATAAAATGACTTTTACAGAGGCGTCAAAAGGCGTCAATATGCGGGAACGGGTTAACCCTTTCCTTAACGAAAATTTATTCATGAATTTGTCACTACATGAATATTCATTAACCCTTTCAACTTTTGTCGTCTGCAAACTTTGTCGTCTGCTACAATTTTCAATTTTCATTTTTTCGTATTTTTGTTTCAAAAAAATTGTAACAGTAACAAACAGTTTGGATCCTGATGAGACACCGAGTTACTCGGCGTCTCATCTGGATCCAAACTGTTTGCATAGGTAATCACAGATCCGGCATTGGCAGCGAAAGGGTTAACTTAATTTTTATAATGTAAAAATTCATGGGAATTTTTTGCTCTGACAAAAACTATAGGATCAAGTTTATATAATTCCATAAGCAAAAAGAGCAGACCTTGATCAAACGGCTCCTACAGGATCATACAATCTGGGTCTACTCCAATTTTATTTAATCAGATCAAATGGAGAGATGTGTACTTAGAAAAAGATACGTTTGAATATACTCAATAAAACTGAGTGCAATTTTCTCTTTTTGCATTGCTGCTTTTGCTTTCGAAGGATCGCCTACTTTTAGAATTTTGCAATAATGGTGTTTTTGTAGAATAATGGGCTGCAATTTATTGCAAAATCAACAAAAACAGTGAGTTTTGTTACAGAAGGTTTTTTTTTCTCGAACTGTTTCATTACTCACGTTCCAACAAGAATCATCTCTATTGTTTGCAACCAACAAATATGAGACTCGGATTTCTCAAACTACCCTTAATTCAAACTAGAAAATTGTGTCTGTAAGACACAGTGATGCCCCTGTGTAGGTGCTTGCCTAGCTGCACGTAAAATTTCCAAGTCATTTGACCTTGACCTTGGGCTTACGGGCAGCATGAGCTGGGTGTGCAATGAAAGTATGGATGGTGTTTAATGTGTATATGCAATTCCATGGCAATAGCTACAGTAGTTAGGGAGATATAAGACAATGAAAAAACTGTGACAAAAAACTGCACGTAAATGTGACAACCAACTGCACGTAAAATTTCCAAGTCATTTGACCTCGACCTTGGGCTTGCGGGCAGCATGGGTAGTGTGCCAAATGATAGCACAGATTGTAATTGATGTGTATGTGAAGTTTCATCTGTATAAGTGTAGAAATTACTGACTTATAACACTTGAAAAACTGTGACAACCAACTGCACCTAAAAGCGTGATAGACGGACGGACGGACATGTGCAAAACATAATGCCCCCTGACTATAGTCAACGGGGGCATAATAAAAATCATGATCCCCAAGATGTTCAAGAGATCAGGGTTTTACTGTACTATAGAATCATATCTTGTAGAAGTGTTAGCCTGGGATAACCAAAGACAATTAGTTATACTTACAACATGTGTAAAATTAAATGTGAACTTAGATGGGACTATGGCTGAGCCCTGTTGGTTGGCATCATAACCAAGGACCCTTTTAAGGGCTGCCCCAAGCAGATGTGTGCATGTATGGTTCCTCATACAACCATTTCGATGATCCTGAAACAAAAAGTAGCATTTTTAAATGCACACACATTGTCTCCCAAGCAATTCAATGAAATTTCTATTGAAAATCCTTGTAGATCATTGCAATTCTTTAATTTTTCTAATAGGTAAAATGAAATTCAGTAATTGATTTAAGAAAAGAAGAGTTTTTAGAGTTTTATTCAACTGTATCACAATTATTTGCAAATTCACGAAATATTTTATACACTACAAATTAACCCTTTCCCTCATATAAACTTGTTTTCATGCATTTGAAAACAGAGTAGACCCAGATCAGACGGCTCCTAGAGGAGCCATCTGATCAGGGTCTGCTCTGTTTGCTAATAGAATTTGATAGATCTGTTTCTTTGCTTTCTAAAATGGCTACAATGTTCCCCCTTTGATATTTCATTATAACTATTTTGTCCATGAATATTCAGTAGGTATTGAAATTTTGAATAAACATAGAACAGGGAAAGGGTTAAATAATGAAAGATTCATGAACAGATCAGCTATCAGGCTCATCCATACAATAAGGAGTTAGCCCTTTCCCTCACTCATATAAACACCTTTTCATGCAGTTGCAAACCAGTCACTGTCGAGTAGACCACATTTTTCTAGTTGAATACATTTAGAGTGATTACAGATATCAATATTTTAGCTTAAATAGCAATTACAAAACGGGTCAAGAATACTCACAGCATCTATTTCCATGGAAACCTCTTGCCCAGTGAGAACACGCCCCTCTGTTACCATACCTATGTGTAGCACATACCCTTCACAAGACTGTGTGTCAGTAACAGTGACCGAGCCTGTCTGTAAATATATAGCATGTCAGTAACAGTGACAGAGCCTGTCTGTAAATATGTAGCATGTCAGTTACAGTGACAGAGCCTGTCTGTAAATATACAGCAGAACTTCTACAGAGCAACCATTTATAGACTGGTATCTTTAACCCTTCTCTTGCTGAATTTTAAAATGCATTTCTCCTTCTTTACCCATGCCTTGTTGTATAATTACATATATCTTCACTGTGTACAAGTATTTCGCTGTTCAATCACTGCTGTGGAGTGCACTGGTTGCACAATCAACTTGTAAATAGTGCAGACCCTGATGAGACAGCTCCTGCAGGAGCTGTCTCATCTGGGTCTTCACTATTTACAGATAGGTATATTGATGCGAATAGCAAGCGAAGGGTTAAATGCAGGTGACTGCTTAACCCATTACCACATAGGTATGCCATTTTACACATTTGCAAACAGAGCAGACACAGACAAGAAAGCTCCTGTAGCTCTGTTTGCTTAGAGAATTTATAGAACATATTTTACAGTTTCTTTCAGCCCAAAACCTCACTTGTTAACCCATTACCTCATAGGCTATTTTTAGATACAACCTCCTTGAATAAATCTACCGAAAAGGAGCATTAACTAGAGAAAAGGAATTTTTTAGAATGTTGTAGTTTGAAACCATTGTGATAAATAGAGCATTTGCTCCTATAGTAGCAAATGCTCTATTTATCACAATGGTTTCATAAAGTGACTTTTACAGAGTCGTCAAAAGTCGTCTATATGAGGGAATGGGTTAATATGGCATTACAAACAAGATGTGTTTGTGAAACACTATGCCCCCTCATATATTTGACCTCTGACCTTGACCTCTGACCTTGACCTTGACATGTCACCCCTCAAAATGTGCAGCCTCATGAGATACACAAGCATGCCAAATATCAAGTCTCTATCTCTACTGGTCCAAAAGTTATGGCCAATGTTAAAGTCGGCGATTTGACCCATATATTTGACCTCTGACCTTGAAGGATGACCTTGACCTTGACACGTCACCACTCAAAATGTGCGGCTTCATGAGATACATATGTATGCCAAATATCAAGTCTCTATCTATACTGGCTCAAAAGTTATGACCAATGTTAAAGTTGCTGACAAACAAACAGACAAACAGACAAACAGACAAAAACAATATGCCCCCCGACTATCGTCTATGGGGGCATAAAAAATATTTATGATGTGATAAATAATTATATAAATATTCATGAGGGAATGAGTCGACCCATTACCCTATAGGCTATTTTTAGACCCAAACTCTTCGAATAAATCTACTGAAAAGGAGCGTTTAATAGAGAAAAGGAAAATGTTAGAATCGTGTAGTTTTGAAACCATTGTGATAAATAGAGCACTTGCTCCAATGGAGCAAAATGCTCTATTTATCACAATGGTTTCAAGTAGTGATTTTACAGAGGCGCAGAAAGGCGTATTTATGGAGGAAAGGGTTAATATAGAATGAATATACAGGTAACCCCTGTGGGATTCATTGACCTTTCTACATTACATGCTTTCTGCTTAAAGCTAGAACTGGTCTTAAATATTAATACTCAGACTTATTTCAATTGTCCCCTTTAGAGAGGTTTGACTAAAGAGTTTTTTTCATTCCTGCTTGCAAGGTCTAAAAACAGTACTCTGTGGAAAACCAATCATTTCATTAACTTTATAAAGTTACGGAATTTTATAAATTATATGTAAAAAGCTTAACCCTTTACTTCAAAGAGACATAGTTTGATGTTTTTGCATAGTGAGTAGACCTAGATCAGATGGCTCCTTTAGGATTCACCTGATCAGGGTTTGCTCCATTTGCTGATGAAATATTTAACCCTTTCCTCCATAAATACGCATTTCTATGCCTCTGTAATAACCACTTCTTGAAACCATTGTGATAAATAGAGCATTTGCTCCTATAGGAGCAAATGCTCTATTTACACAATGGTTTCAAACTACAAAATTCTAAAATTTTACTTTTCTCTAGTAAATGCTCCTTTTGGGTAGATTCATTCAAAGAGGTTGGGTCTAAAAATAACCTATGGAGGAAAGGGTTAAGATATGATTCTACAGTTTGTTCCATGGTAAAGACAATCTCTTGATCATAATGCCACTATATGATATTAAACTGATTAATATTCATAGTCATTATATTTACATGAATATTCATGAAATAATGAATTATTAACCCTTCGCTTGCTATTCGCGTCAATATACGTTCCTGTAAATAGTGAAGACCCAGATGAGACAGCTCCTGCAGGAGCTGTCTCATCAGGGTCTGCACTATTTACAAGTTGATTGTGCAACCAGTGCACTCCACAGCAGTGATTGCACAGCTAAATACTTATACACAGTGAAGATATATGTAATTATACAACAGGGCATGGGTAAAGAAGGAGAAATGTATTTTAAAATTCAGCAAGCGAAGGGTTAATCACAACAACAATATATTCATTTGGATATGGATATTTTCATGAGAACTTGCATGTTGAGCTTTGGGGTCAATCTGTATGCTTTATATACTGTACAATGGTGATTCGTAATTCTAATTGATATCCCATGTAAAGTCACACATTTCAACTTAGACCCCACTTGTCTAGATGGACAGACTAACAGACAAATAGGACCAGGCATCAGCAAACAAAGATGGAGAGCATTTTCCACATATCAGTTGTCTAATATTAAGGCTAATATCAAACATAATACCAAGCCTAATATCAAGCAGCAAAGCTTAACACGAAGGCTAATATCAAACCTAATACCAAGGCTAATACCAAGCCTAATATCAAACATAATACCAAGGCTAATACCAAGCCTAATATCAAACATAATACCAAGGCTAATACCAAGGCTAATATCAAACAAAATACCAAGGCTAATACCAAGCCTAATATCATGCCCAACATCAAGACTATCAAACCTAATATCAAGGCTAATACCAAGCTAAATACCAAGCCTAATAGCAAACATAATACCAAGCCTAATATCAGGCCTAATATCAAGACTACCAAGCCTACTAACAAGGTTAATATCAAGCCTAATATCAAGAATAACAAGCCTATTTAATACAAAGTCTATTAAGCTTATATAAAGCCTATTATCAGGCCTAAGTCTTGACTCAAAGTCTGCTGGGCAATAGCTGATAAGGTCGTGACACTCTACAAGTTAATACCTTAGTGGTTATAGTTCCTATGTCCCCTGCCTGGCCTCCTTTCTCCGCATAGAACTGGGTCTGATCTAGAATTAGGCCAACCTTGGCACCTGCTGTCACTTCTTCTACAACCGAGTTATCTTTGTCCAGTAAACAAACTGTTCTGCCACTTAGTTGCCCAAACACTGCAACAAAAAATGTTGAAAAAATATTTGAATTTCCTCTCAATTCTTTAGTCCATAAACCAACCTTCTTATACCTTTGCAAGCAGAGTAAACCCAGATCTATTAATCACAAAGGTTTCAAACTACAAAATTTAAAAAAAAATCTTTTCTCTAGTTAATGCTCCTTTTTGGTAGATTTATGCAAAGAGGTTGGATCTAAAAATAGCATATGGAGGAATGGGTTAATATTCATAATAAGCAGAGTATTGTATTAGTAGCTTGTCATCAAAGTTGTTCCATTCTTTAACCCTTTCCTCCTATATACACATTTTCACAGCTTTGCAAATAGAGTTGACCCAGATCAGACAGCTCCAATAGAAAAAATTCTGATCAGCATTCCTTTGTCTGCTTATGACATGGTATAGATCTGATTCTACAGTTTTTGTCAGAGCAAAATATTACCTTGCAAATTACATTTTAATACAAAAATTCAGCTAATTAAAGAATATTAGTGAGCAAGCTCACATACCCCTAGCCACCACATTGTTAGAGAAAAATAGTGGTTCCCCATAACAAATTCCTATGGAAATTAAACTTATACAAGCTTTTATTCATGACAATTCTTACACAAAATTTGAGAAAAGTTGGTCAAGAAATGAAAGTGGTAGATGAGCAACAATGTATTGCGATATATGGATGGACGGACTGACTGACGGGTGGACAGGTAAAAAACTATACACCCTGTGCAACTTTGTGGCATTGAATGTAAAGAATAAATGAATGATGTTTTATGGCCCATCAACACTGATGGTGCTTGGAGTATAATAAATATTCACAATGTCATTATTTTTTTTTTATGAATACTGAACTTTATTCCATGAATATTCATATAGGAAAATATGACATCATGAATATTAATTAACTGAATTTTCATAACTACACTATGAACAAAAGATCTTGTTATCATAACAGAGACTGTAGAACCACATCTATATTATACTATACACAAACAGAGCAGATCCTGATCAAAGGGAGCCATCTGATCTGAGTCTACTCTGTTTGCAAAGATGCAAAAAGGCTCATCCATGGAGTAAAGAGTTAAAGTTTTCACATTATTGCCATGTAAACATCCCCTATGTATGGATAGCTGTTAAACCTTTCCCTCATATGAACGTGTTTTCACACATCTGCAAACAGAGTAGGCCCAGATCAGACGGCTCCTATAGGTGCCGTCTGATCTGTGTCTGCTCTGTTTGCTAATGGAATTTGAAAGACCTGTTTTTATACTTTCTTAAATGGCTACAAGGTTCCACCTTCCATATTTCATTATAAATATTTTATCCATGAATATTCAGTGGGTATTGAAATTTGTCATAAACATAGAACAGGGAAAGGGTTAACCCTTTCCTCCATAAATACGCCTTTCTACGCCTCTGTAATAACCACTTCTTGAAACCATTGTGATAAATAGAGCATTTGCTCCTATAGGAGCAAATTCTCTATTTATCACAATGGTTTCAAACTACAAAATTCTAAAATTTTACTTTTCTCTAGTCTAGTAAATGCTCCTTTTGGGTAGATTCATTCAAAAAGGTTGGGTCTAAAAATAGCCTATGGAGGAATGGGTTAAATCTCTACCACATACATATGCTTTTTGACACTTTTGTAAAAAGAGTGGATCCAGATCAAAAGCATCCTGTAGAGACTGTCTAATTAGAGTCTACTCTGTTTGCTTATGAAACAATACAGGTTATATTCTACAGTTTCTGCCATTGTCATAATTCCTTTCTTCATACTGCCATTACAAAATTCAGCTAACGGATATTCATATATATTCATTATTTCTTATATGAATATTCATCAGGTTTAAAGTAAGATAACAACCCTATAAAGAATGTTGTTCATTTCTCACCATATCTGTGGCCTGCCTTGGTGTACTGGTATTTGTGCTTGTCCTGTGTAGTTGGTATGTTTTCGGATGATATCTTCTTCACCAAATCCAGTGTTGGCCACGGATATATAGTCTCTGTGTCTGGAAACATCTGCAGAATTGAAATTTATAGGTTCAGTGGAAGCACTATACACGTGCGAACTTTCAAGGCAAATAAAAAATCTTTGCAAATCAATTTGGATCCAGTCTAGATACCAAGTAAACTGGATCCCATCAGAATCCAAACTCACATACTGTGGTAATTCTTTGGAAGGTAATATAATTCATTGCAAACAAAATTTGGGTGGCCATTGGTCTCTGAGATTATTCAATGATATCCAGGTTAACCCTTTACTCCATAAATATGTTTCTATGCCTTTGCAAACAGAGTAGACCCAGATCAGATGGCTCCTGTAGGAGCCATCTGATCAGGGTCTGCTCTGTTTGCTATTATATAATATAGATATGTCTCTACAGTTTCTTCTATGGTCAAAACTTCAAGAGTTCATCTGATATTATAACAATTATATCTAATTAATATTCATGATGTCACTATTTCTTACATAAATATTCATGGTGTAAAGGGTTTATGTTGCAACAGATCCAAGCTCCTGTTTACGTTAATTACTCAAGTATTCTGACCACTAATCTACTGTCTCCACAGGTTTATAATTCCAATCAAGTGACGTTTACACAAAATCGCCGACTCTAATTGGTTGAAATTTGATGTTCATTTCTCAATGAACATAAAGAGCTGGTTCTTTGCCGTTGCTCCATGATTTACATGAAGTCGGTAACCAGTAACCGATACACTATGGGACTACTTCTTTTTACTATGCATGAAATACTGGCGTTCTATTTATAGAAAAAATCCTTGAAAACATGATGACGTTAAGTTTGTTTTGAAGGTTTGTGGAGCGCGTGTTTTGAAAGTTATAGGTAAAGAGTGAGTAAAAAGAAAGTGATTATAATATCAAAAGTCAGCAGAGCCAGGCGGCTCGCATGGTATAAAGAGAAAAGGAGGAGGTGAGCTTCTGGAAGGTGGGATAAAGTTATTTTTACGAATGAAAGTCAAGTGGTGATTGACAGTGCTAACCAGTGTGTTGATTTGGAGAAAAGGATGTTAGGGCTACGGACCAGACTTAGATCTAGGGTAAAACTGACATCCGACAAGAAAGTAATGGTATATCTTTATAGGGCTGAATTTCATGGAATGTAACTGTAGCTAGCATTGAGGGAAAAATTAACACACCGAAATATGAAAAGATATTTGAAGACAATTTGTGACCACTACGCCAGAAATAACAAGACACTTCCCCGTCAAATCAGTTATTTCAGGACGACGATGTTCCAGTACACCGTGC
This sequence comes from Azorinus chamasolen, assembly GCA_963576725.1. Taxonomy (NCBI): domain Eukaryota; kingdom Metazoa; phylum Mollusca; class Bivalvia; order Cardiida; family Solecurtidae; genus Azorinus; species Azorinus chamasolen. The sequence continues at coordinate 62,900,885 of OY755251.1, read as the reverse complement.
TGGTAGGATAGCTGTTAGATCCAATTCTTGACCTGCAGTCACTGGATTTGAATATAATTGAGAATATCTGGTTGTACATCAAACGTAAACATTCGTGTAGAGTGCATTCTATTGAAAATAAATTAAAGGGATTTGTTTTAAGAGATTTTGAGGAGTTGGACACGTATTCCACTGGTCTATGTTCAGAGTTTATACAGATCAAATCCAAGAAGGATTATGCATGTTGTTCGATTAAAAGGAAATCTGACAAAGTATTAAGGTAGGAAATGCGTTGAAAATTCATTTATTGCTTTAGTTATTTTTAAATTCGATTTGTTACAACTAGGTCAAATAGTTGAGAACAGTCTATGATACGTCATCTATGATGTAGGATACAGTAAAGTGACGTAGTTGTTAGAATATGTACTGATTGAATTCCTACGCACAGTACTTAATATAGCCAATGTCAAATTTGTTTTCACGTCAACAAGTAATTTGTTTTTAAAAGGACAGATGGATGGAATTATAAAGATTGAATTACATTTTTGTTGTGTTCATCGATGTATAAATCCAAACCTGATCACAAACAACTTGCATGAATTCCGAAGGTTGTGTTCATCGATGTATAAATCCAGACCTGATCACACACAACTTTTTTCATGCAAGTTGTGTGTGATCAGGTCTGGATTTATACATCGATGAACACAACAAAAATGTAATTCAATCTTTAAATAAACCTAACACCCTTATGGTAACATCAAATTAACCCTTTCCCCCATTCTATGTGTATTCCAAATTTCAAAACCTACTGAATGTTCATGGACAAAATAGTTATAATGCAATATGGACAGTGGAACATTGTTGTCATTTTAGAAAGTAAAGAAACAGATCTTTCAAATTCCACTCGCAAACAGAGCAGACCCTGATCAGATGGTTCCTGCAGGAGCCATCTGATCTGGGTTTACTCTGCAAATCCGTGAAAACACGTTTATATGAGGGAAAGGACATTATAAGATATAACGTAGACTCTGATCAAATGACTCCATTAGGAGATGTTTGATCTGGGTCTGCACTATTTGCCCAAGTGTGTATGTGGTTAATAATAATGGTGGCTCTTGACATTCCAGAGTTAAGTAAAAATACTTTTCATTGATAAAATCAGTTAAAACAAGAGCGGTGTGCGAAACCAACGCTCATATGATTTGGTGCTTGTCCAGCTAGATTAAAACTTTTTGAAAAAAAAAGGACTCCAAAATTTTGACATCAAGAGTAATTGTTTTTATTCAGCGGCCTTCTCCTCAAAAAGATCTACCCACCTATGAAGTTTCATGTTGACACCTCTTACACTTTTCAAGTAATGAGCTACATTAAAGTTTTTGCATGATGACAACGCCTACAACTACGCCTACGCCTACGACCCAGTGATCAAAATAGCTCGACGTTTACTTCGAAACAGAAGAGCTTAACCCTTTCCTCCATAAATACGCCTTTCTACGCCTCTGTAAAAGTCACCTGTTGAAACCATTGTGATAAATATAGCATTTGCTCCTATAGGAGCAAATGCTCTATTTATCACAATGGTTTCAAACTACAAAATTCTAAAAAAAAAAATCCTTTTCTCTACTTAAATGCTCCTTTTCGGTAGATTGATTCAAAGTGGTTGGATCTAAAAATAGCCTATGGAGTAATGGGTTAAAATTGCACATTACAAGTAACTTTCAAAGAAGTGTGACTTACAAGACTGCATTGAAAGGTAATATTTACACTGACCCTATTTTCATCCATTATAGCATTGATGGCTTCCTCTTCTACAGGTATATTTTGCAGTCTAGCGACCAACTCAATCATCTCCAAGGAAATGCTGTCACCATAGTAACCAGTGTGTAATTTCTTAATTAGGTCACCTATAAAATAAAAGGTTACTACCTTACTTCATAAATATTCATGTAAGAAATAATGACTGTATGAGTATTAATTAGCTGATTTTTTTTAATAAATGCATAACGAACACAGGAAATGTTTTATCATGGCAGGAACTGCAGAATCAGCTCTACGTACAGTAAAACCTCTCTATAACGGCCACTAAATTACATCAAGTGTTTTGTGTAAAAGGCAGGTGGCTGCTTAAAGAAAGGTGAAAGTAAAACAGAACGCTCCTACAGGAGCGTTCTGTTTTACTTTCACCTTGCTTTAAGCAGCCACCTGCCCTAAATACCAACTAATTAACATAATTTACTGGCCGTTATAGAGAGGGTTTACTGTAACTGCATAAGCCAGCAGAGCAGACCCTGATCAGAGGATTTCTAAAGGAGCTATCTAATCAGGATCTACACTGAAAAGGTGTTAAAAGGCATCTATATCAGGTAAATGTCTACTGAATATAACATACATATATTTCCAAGGTTTATAAAAAATAAAATCATTGATGAAAAGAAGCAGAAAAAAAACTCCTTTTATCATATCCAGTAAACCTATGGCAATGACAAAACATGCTCTGTCTTCAATTTTACCTCATGATATGTAAAACATTTTTATAATAGCATATGAGCAAGACAAGTTTTGGCCATGGTAGAAACTGTAGAATATACATATATTTTCATGGACAAAATAGTAATAATGAAATATGGAAGGTAGACCACTGTAGTCATTTTAGAAAGTACAGAAACAGATCTATCAAATTCCATTAGCAAACAGAGCAGACCCTGATTAGAAGGCTCCTATAGGAGCAGTCTGATCTGGGTCTACTCTGTTTGCAGGTGCGTGAAAACACGTTTACATGAGGGAAAGGATTAACCCATTACCTCATAGGCTATTTTTAGATACAACCTCTTTGAATAAATCTACCGAAAAGGAGCATTAACTAGAGAAAAGGAATTTTTTAGAATTTGTAATTTTAAACCATTGTGATAAATAGAGCATTTGCTCCTATAGGAGCAAATGCTCTATTTATCACAATGGTTTCATAAAGTGTCTTTTACAGAGTCATCAATATGAGGGAATGGGTTAAAGCATACAAAGGCGTAAAAGAGTAACAAATGGAAGAGAAATTACTTTGGATCCAAGTTGTATGACCTATTGCAGTAAAAGCATAATATAGCACTTCAATAACAATGATAAGTCAGCAAAATATTTGTGTTTATAAAAAAAAAAACCCACCAGATTAAAAAAAAGAGATAATTATTATTGCTACATCTTGTAACATTTTTAATTTAATTAATGAATATTCATATTATAAATCAATAATGACAAAATCAATATTTTATTTGCTGAATTTTCATAATGGCATAAGATTACAGGACTTTTGACCATGGCAGAAAGTGAATAATCAGATTTATATTATTCCATAATCAAACAGAGGAGACTCTGATCAGGCAGATCCTGCAGGAGCTGTCTGGTATGGGTCTACTCTGTCTGCAAAGGCACCAAAATACATCTCCTTGAGGCATAAAATGGTTAAATCATCAATGACTATTTGAAAACTGTATGTCACGGGTGTTTCAGTTTGTATCATATCCACTAGAATAATATATCTTTATATATCTCACTTTTTAATTTTACACCTTTCCCAACTAAAGTTATCCAATGGGAATTGATTGTCCATTATTAGCAACAGTGACCTTGACCTTGACTCCAGAACCTCAACCTCCTCATGCAATAAGAAGCTTTGTTACCATGCAAGAAATATCAAAATTGTCCCACTCGAGCAAAGCCATTTGGAAACCTTAGTTTTGAAATTCAGTTAACCCTTTCCCTCATGTAACTACATTTTCCTGCATTTGCAAACAGAGTAGACCAAAATCTGACTACTCCTATAGGAGCCGTCTGATCAGGGTCTGTTCTGTTTGCTTATGGAATTTGATAGATCTGTTTCTTTAGTTTCTAAAATGGCTACAATTTTCCACATTCCACATTTCATTATAACTATTTTGTCCATGAATATTCAGTAGGTATTTAAATTGGGAATAAATATAGAACAGGTGAAGGGTTAAAACTGAACATACCATCTAATCTATGAATGTCAGGGTTCTTTTTCATTAGCTTCTTTAGATTTTTCTGTCCTTCACTCTCTGACTGTATGTATCTCTGCTCTGTCTCTGACAAAACATGCTTCACCTTCATAGAAAAAAATTAAATCACATTAAATCTTCAGCTTGCACAGGAAACGTTTGATGGCACAGCTTTTCTTCCAATGCATTTTCAAAGTACAAGGTATATTCAATTCCTCTACAAACATTTTTAACCCTTCGCTTGCTATTCGCGTCAATATACCTACCTGTAAATAGTGAAGACCCAGATGAGACAGTTCCTGTAGGAGCTGTCTCATCAGGGTCTGCACTATTTACAAGTGGATTGTGCAACCAGTACATTCCACATCAGTGATTGCACAGCGAAATACTTGTACACAGTGAAGATATATGTAATTATACAACAGGGCATGGGTAAATAAGGAGAAATGTGTTCAGCAAGCGAAGGGTTAAAAGGTTTAGATCCCAATGGGATGCTGATATATGAAATATCTCAGCTTGATTCAAACTGTTGGCAAAACATATCAAAACTTACCCCTGGCATACTAAAGGTTAACCCTTTACCTAATCAATATTCATGTAAGAAGTAATGACATAATGAGTGAGTGAGTGAGTTGGGTTTTACAGCACTTAATGAATATTTATAAGCTGAATTTTTACAAACACAAGATTTTTTTACCATGGCAGACACAGTAGACTCAAACATACAGAACTCCATTTGCAAACAGAGCAGACCCTGGCCAGATGACTCCTACAGGAGTCGTCTGATTTGAGTGTAATCTGTTTGCAAAGATGTGAAAAGGAGTTTCTATCAAGTAAAGGGTTAATCCTTTCTATCAACTTTCAAAGCTGAATAATTCCATTTGTCACCATTTCAATAACTTAAGACAGATATGGCAAATAGTGTAGATCCTATTCAAACTGCTTCCTTTAATTTGGCTCTGCACTACTTGCTGAAATTTGTTTGAATATTATTCAGAGTAACACAAGTCTCACACAATATCTTTTTTTGAAATCAAATGCAAGAAGATAAAAAAAAACACACTGAGACAGTAAAAACAAGAGCTGTCACTGTAAATAGACATGTGCCTTTACCCCACTCATTTGTGTTGATACATGTAATGAACAGGCCTAGAGTCAGGCCCTGTGGACAATCCTGAAAAACCTTTTTTTAAGACAGATGTTAAAGATAAAGGTCAAAATCAGAATGACTCTAAATTGGTATGTGACATTATGCTATCCCACATCATGCTGATGCTATGAGAATTTGTGCCAGGTTATTCCAAAATCTACATATATGCATGTCAGCGTTACAGGACAGACACGAAAATGGGGAGTTGTGACATTTGGTCCCTAAGTGTCACCTTGAGATGAGAGTCTTGAGCGTGACATATGGTCAAGAAGCAGTGAATATTTTTGACTTGTCATTTAAAAAATACACTGAGTTACAGAGCGGAAACAAATATGGGGACAGGCGGACAGAAGGGTAATTCAAATACATGTCACCCTTTATCAAAAAGAGGCATAAAAAATTAGATTACTGTCATGATCTTAGCAATACTGGTGTCTGCACTGAATAAAATGTGCAATAATTCCACCTCAGCAAGTAAATGACTTTGTAGCATCGACTTTCATATATTTGGACCTACAACCATTTTAGTTCTACAATCATTGTTGACCTTACTGACCATTTTGTCTTACTAGAGGACCCCTCTCATCAGGGTCTGCACTGTTTGTCATGTTTCACTTTTCTTTAACTTTTACTCCATAAATACGTCTTTCTACGCCTCTGCAAACAGAGTAGACCCAGATCAGATGGCTCCCATAGGAGCTGTCTGATCAGGGTCTACTCTGTTTGCTTAAGAAATAATATAGATATCATTCTACAGTTTCTATTATGGCCAAAATTTCACATGTCCATGTTCCATTATAATATTCTAATTAATATTCATGATGTCATTATTTCTTATATGAATATTAATGGTGTAAAGGGTTAAAACAAATCCCACAATAAGCTTAACCTGTTTGAATTTTGGAATAGTCCATTTGAAAATTCAGCGCTGAAAGGGTTAATCTTCAGCCTGCTAGGCAAAGCTGTTACTGTATGCATATTCATGTAAGATAGAAAGATATCATGAATATTAATAAGATTAATTTTTTATAAAAGCACATGGTCACAGGAGTTCTCGGCCATGACAGAAACTGTAAAATCAAATCTATTTTTTTTTCCTACGCAAACAGAGCAGACCCTGATCAGACACTGACAGCTCCTGTAGGAGCTGTCTGATCTGGGTCTACTCTGTTTGCAAAGGCGTATTTATGGAGTAAAGGGTTAATACTAGACGTGTTAATTACTTCAGTTTTTAAAAACAATATCAGTATCAAACCAAACAGCTTTTGTAGTATGCAGTATATATTTGCCCATAATATATGGACAGCTTAACATATGGTCAAACATTTTGTAAGCACAGATTACCACAACAATAACCAGAACTATCACTAAACGTGATGGAATAACCCCCCTGCTCAGATGCCTTAATCGTAAATGAAACAAGATTTGTGCCAGGTTGTGTCATGGACGGACGGACAGATAGACAGACAGACAGACAGACAGACAGACAGACAGACAGACAGACAGACAGACAGACAGACAGACAGACAGACAGGCAGACAGACAGACAGTCAGACCAACCAACCAACACACTGACTCCTACAAACTTCGTTTGCGGGGATATAAGGACACCAAGACTTGGCCATACAGTAGAAACCTCATAAGCGACCATTCATTTATTGAACAGAGGGGTCTTAACAACAGGTGGTTGCTTAATGCAGGGCTCCTATAGGAGCTTTCTGCATTACTTTTGACCTGCATTAAGCTACTAACTGCCTGACAGACCTATAATTAGACCTCTCTGTGATGACCGCTTAACCCTTTCCTCTATAAATACACCTTTCTACGCCTCTGTAAAAATTACTTTATGAAACCATTGTAATAAAAAGAGCATTTGCTCCTATAGGAGCAAATGCTCTATTTATCACAATGGTTTCAAACTACAAAATACTAAAATTTTCCTTTTCTCTAGTTAATGCTCCTTTTCGGTAGAATTATTCAAAGAAGTTGCTTCTAAAAATAGCCTATGAGGTAATGGGTTAAGAGAGGTTCTACTGTACTTTCTTTTGTCCTGAAAAAAACCCCCCAAACAGACAAGCTAGATTAACACAACACTTTAATACAGACCTTGCATGAATTCAAAGAAATCTCCGGAAAAGCTTCACCCTACAAAAAGAACATATATTAGTCAGGACAAATCCTTTAATAAGTGTTATAAACAGTTTAGATCCAGATGAAACGGTGAGTAACCCGTCTTTCTACGCTTTTGCAAACAGTGCAGACCCATTTCAGACGTCTCCTTTAGGAGCCGTCTGATCAGGGTCTGCTCTGTTTGCTTATGATATAATATAGATACGATTCTACAGTTTTTGCTATGCCCAAAAAATCCTGTAACCCATGTGGTTTTTTTTAAAAATCTAATGAATGTTCATAATTTCTTACACGAATATTCACATAAACTTTGGAAATCAGAGAAGATTTGCAATTTTGTTTTACCCTTTCTCTTAAATTGACATCTTTTGACACCTCTGTAAAAAGCCACTTTTTGAAACCATTGTGACAAATAGAGTATTTGCTCCATAGGAGTTAATGTTCTATCTATCACAAAGGTTTCTAAAATACACAAGTCTAAATTGTTCCTATTTTCTGGGAAATGCTCCTTTTCAGTAGATTTATTTAAACAGACTAGGTCTAAAAACAGCCTATGCGGAAATGAGTTAAATAAGATTTGCGATGCTGTTTAGCCTGTATCTGAATGAATCTAGTTAAGCATCACTTTAGTTTTAAGATCATTCCTCTGAGGTTTGACTGAAATTTGCCCCGTGCTCAACCCATTCCCTGATATTGATGTCTTTTGATGCCTCTGTAAGTCACTTTATGAAACCATCATGATAAATAGAGCATTTGCTCCATAGGAGCAAAAGCTCTATTCATCACAATGGTTTGGAAAGTACTCAATTCTTAATTTTCCCTTTTTGCTAGAAAATGCTCCTTTTCGGTAGATTTATTCAGAGATTTGGTCTAAAAATAGCCTATGAGATAATGGGTCTAAAAACAGTCTATGAGGTAATGGATTAAGGAGATGTTCTTTAAGGTTTCACACTGTTTGGCATTAATTGTATTTCGTACAGAAATGGAAATGAAAATAACTTTAAATTTATGAATGAATATGTAATATTGTAATTGTGTAAAAAAGCAAGCAACAAAATATGATTAAACTAAATACATCATTATACCTATGGCTTATCTTTTCAGGTGAAATAAAAACACTTGACCATAAATATATTTGTTGTGTTTCTTAGAAAATAAATATACAATTACAATGTCTAGTGATATGAGAAAAAGGTATCTTTGAGATTTGCAAACAGTACAGATTCAGATCAGCCATTATATAGCCCTTTAACTCAAATGTTTTTTCACCCCTTTACAGAGTAGACCCAGATCAGATGGATCCTGTAGGAGCTATCTGATCAGAAGCTGCTCCGTTTACTTATTAACTTGTAGTTTCTGCAATGGTCAAAAATATCTTTCTTCACATACCATTATAAATTTCAGGTAATTAACCCTTTCGCTGCCAAGTTCTGTCGTCTGCTAATTTTGTCGTCTGCTACAAATTTTCATTTTTTTGATTTTCTTCATTTTTGTTTCAAAAACATAGTAACAGTAACAAACTGTTTGGATCCTGATGAGACGCCGAGTTACTTGGTGTCTCATCTGGATCCAAACTGTTTGCATGTGATATCATAGACCCGTCATTGTGGCACGGAAGGGGTTAATATTCAGGATGTAATTATTTCTTACATGAATATTCATGAGATAAAGGACCAATAGACATGGTCTCTGATATGGCTTTTATTCAGTTTGTCAGTTTAACATTTTCTCTGTTCTGTATCTATTCCAATTTCCATTACCTACTAAATATTCATGGACAAAATTGTTATAATGAAATATGGAAGGTGAAGCAGTGTAGCCATTTTAGAAACTAAGGATTTAGATCTTTCAAAATTCAAATAGCAAACAGAGCAGACCCTGATCAGACAGCTCCTGTAGGAGCCCTCTGATCTTGATCTTCTCTGTTTGCAAACACATGAAAATGCATTTATATGAAGGAAAGGGTTAACCCATTCCCTTATATTGACGACTTTTGACGACTGTATAAAAGTCACTTTGTGAAACCATTGTGATAAATAGAGCATTTGCTGTATTCATCACTATGGTTTCAAACTGCAAAATTCTAAAAATTTTCCTTTTCTCTGGTTAATGCTCCTTTAGGTAGATTTATTCAAAGAGGATGGGTCCTATGGAGGAATGGGTTAAAGAGGGATAATGAAATATTACAGGAGCTGACCAGTGTCAAACAGCAAAGACCCTGTCCTGAGAATGTTGGCAGATCTGGATCTAATCTGCTTGCAAAAAACTGAAGACAGCTGCTTATATGAGAAGCTCATATGGAGATTGACTCAATATATGGCCTCGAGGTTATAAAAGTATTTGCTTGAGTCTGAGATCATTCTCAAGCATTTGATTGGTCAGATTCAGAGCTTGCTCAGAATCTGACCAATCAGATACTTGAGAATGATCTCAGACTCAGGCTCAGAGGTTTTATAACCTTGGGCCATGGATATCTATAAATCTAAACCTTTAACTTGAAAATACAGATCTGACTGTATAACTTCTGCCATGGCTTAAAATTCCTATTATAAAATTCATCTAATTAATATTCATGATGTCATGTAGTAAACGGTTTTGTGCAGTAAATCTAGTCAACGGAAATTTGTTAAATCTAAAGGCAAAACTAACCAGGGCTACAAATAAATTTGAAAGGTCAAGCCACAACCGTTAATTCATAGCTAAACTAACCAGGGAGTCAACGACAGGGTCCACCAATTTACCCATAAGTCCTTCCTGAGCCTTCATCACATGACGACACTGGTACAGGGCTCGATAGATCACTGACCTCAGCCTCTGCCTGTAATATTACAGGGAAAAGCTATATGAAGCACTTATTGGGTAACATAACCTCCCCAGTCAGTAACAAAAATATCTACTAGATATACATGTAGCATACATACATAAGTGTATTTATACAGTAAAACCACTCTCTAAAACCCCATTTAACCCATTCCCTCATATGCTATTTTTAGATACAACCTCTTTGAATAAATCTACCGAAATGGAGCATTAACTAGAGAAAAGGAAAATTTCAGAATTTGTAGTTTGAAACCATTATGATAAATAGAGCATTTGCTCCCATAGGAGCAAATGCTCTATTTATCACAAGGGTTTCACAAAGTGACTTTTAAAGAGTCGCCAAAAGTCATCAATATGAGGGAATGGGTTAATGAATGCATCTGGGGATTTCTAACACCATGTGCTTTGATAATGCAGGATGAAAGTAATGGAGCTTTCTGCATTATCCCCGTGCCTGTAAGACCAAGGCACCCCTGCTTGTAACACCCAGAACTAGACTCATTTCTGTGGTTACATTAAAGAGGTTTTACTGTATACATGTAGAGAATATTGGAGAATCCATCATGAATTAAAACTTTATCTGAGAAGACTCATAAATTTAATAGGTAATCAGAAGACAAACCAGAATTCAATATAATTTGGCACACAGCTTATGCATGAAGAGGCAGTGAGTCACAGGCAAGATAAATAACTCTAGCAATAACAATTCTTCATTACCTCCCTTCTCTCATCTTATTTTCTTACATAGGTATTGTCCAAAGACCAGGCTATACATGTCTCATGTATGAATATATACATCAATGTAATATGACATACATCTTAATCATTTCCCTGTTCTATTTTTATTACAAATTTCAATACCCACTGAATATTCATGAACAAATTAATATAAGTTACATGTATATTGAAATATGTATGGTGGAACATTGTAGGCATTTTAGAAACTAAAAGAACAGATCTATCCAATTTCATCAGCAAACAGAGCAGACCCTGATCAGACAGCTCCTACAGGAACCATCTGGTCTTGGTCTATTCTGTTTGCAAATCCGTAAAAATGCATTTACATGTATATGAAGGAAAGGGTTAAACATAGATTTTGAATAATCTACCTTTTCTGATTTTTGTTACACAGATTTTGTCCGCTCTAAAGAATGGCCCATTACCCCCATAATGCTGCCTTTTTATGTCTTTTCAAACTGTGCATCACATAACTCCTGTAGGAGCTGTCTGATCAGGGCCTGCACTGATTACTTGCATTATGTGATAGATCTGATTCTACACTGTCTGCCATGGCAAAAAATCTCATATTTTCATGGGCCATAATAACTTTCACTTACTTAATATTCATGGGTCATCAATTTTCTACATCACTAAACTATCATTACTATTATTAGTATCATTATTGAGAGTCCAAGAAGTTGGAAAAACAAGACTTTTCTGCACATGCTTATGTATATACAGCACTAATACCACATGTATCTCTTTCTCTCTGTAATGGAAAAATGAAAGACTCACTTAACCCATTCCTCCATAGGCTATTTTTAGACCCAACCTCTTTGAATACAAGGCTATTTCCTCCTTGAATACAGGGCTATTTTTAGACCCAACCTCTTTGAATACATCTACCAAAAAGGAGTATTTACTAAAGAAAATGAACATTTTTAGAATTGTGTAGTTCTGAAACCATAGTGATAAATAGATCATTTGCTCCATAAGAGCAAATGCTCTATTTATCACAATGGTTTCATTAAGTGACTTTTACAGAAGCATGGAGGAAAGGGTTAAGTGAGTGTAAAATTGAAAGAGAGAGTCAACACATAACTTATAAATTGATGAACTGGGTCCATGCTTATAAAGCTTTTTAGTTGAGTCTGAGTTCGTTCTCAAGCATTTGATTGGTCAGATTTGAGTTCTCAAGCTTTTGATTGGTCAGATTTGAGCCAAAGGCTCAAATCTGACCAATCAAAAACTTGAGAACGAACTCAGACTCAACTAAAAAATTTATAAGCATGGACACTGGAACATATCTATGTGCATTTAACCCTTTCCTTCATGTATAAACGTGTTTTCACACATTTGCAAAAAGAGAAGACCCAGATTAGACGGCTCCTATAGGATCAGGGTCTGCTCTGTTTGTTAATGGAGTTTAATACCTCTGTTTATTTATTTATTTTCTAAAATGGCTACAATTTTCCTCCTTCAATATTTCATAATCACTGCTTTGTCCATCAATATTCAGTATTGAAATTTGGAATAATCATAGAACAGGGAAAGTGTTTATAATACAGACCCCCTATAACATATTTGCAAACAGAGTAGAACCAGATAAGACAGACCCTGAGGGAGATGGGCCCCTGGAGGAGCCGTCTGTTTAGGGCCTGCTGTTTTCTTATGGAGGTATATAATGTTTATATGGGAAAAAAAATCCTGTTTTTCATATTCTATTAAAAAAACCTGGCTAATAATATTCATGATTTTTTTTTATTTCTTATATAAATATTCGTATAAAATTAATGCAAGGAATAATAACATCATTAGCTGAATTTTCATGATGGCATAATGTCCACACGATGTTGTGGCTCTGGCAGAAACTGAAGAATCATATCTATATTATACCATAAGCAAACAGAGCAGACTGTGGTCAGACGGCTACTATAGGAGTCTTCTGATCTTGGTCTACTCTGTTTGCAAAGTGTAGAAAAGCGTATTTTATGGAGTATAGTAAAACCTCTCTAAACCGGAATTCTAGTAGAGAAGATTTTAAATACTATTAGGCAGGTGGCTGCTTAATGCAGGGTGAAAGTCATGCAGAAAGCTCCTAGAGGAGCTTTCTGCATGACTTTCATCCTGCATTAAGCAGCCACCTGTCTCCAAGACCGACATTTATACTAAATTTAACATCCAGTTTAGAGGGGTAACTGTAAAGGCTTAATCAACTAATCACGCTGAAATCTGTTGCAATTCTACATTAAGTATTAGGGCTGTCACAGTTACTCGGTTAATCATTGACAGTTTGGTTCGTTGTTCAAACCGGTTCAAAATTTCACTATTAACCTTGAACCGCCTGTAATAATTAGAGAAAGTATATTACGCTAAAAATATTATTGTATACCGTCATGTCATATCTTATTTTGTTACCCTTCAACATGCTATGATGGAGAAAAGCACAGGTATCTGATTATTCGGGGCTGTATACCATATACATATCATTATCTTCTGTCGGAAAACCTCTTTACATGACGCGCCAAGACGTCACGTCGCGCCAAGGAGTAACGTTAGTAATGTAACGTCATTATTGTTTTATAAACATGTTTGAGAATTCAGAAGATTAAAAAGGCTACGAACCAACACAACGCGAAGTTATTATTCCTTTCCTTAACATCTTCTGTAAACAATTCTTATTTCATTTAACTCAAACGCATGTAGAGCTACGTATCACTTTTACATGCTAATTGTAATTTTAACAAAACTGTCACTATTTCTCAAACCTAATTGAAAGGTGATACACTCTTCCACTTGCCTAATGGTGGTTTATCATGTAAACTAGTCCACCAATAAACGAATGTTTGTTTGTTCTTAATTTTATCCAGTTTTCCTTATCTCTGTGTAGTGTGTACTATTACTTCTACAAGCATTACGGTAAAGTGGAAGGGCATTCGAACCTGCACTTTTAGTCCTTACACATTCATAATGTTAGTTGATAATTTTACAGTAGACCAGTCTAGCGGAAATTGGGACTCGAAAGGTAAACACTATTCTTACTTTCACTTTCGTCATAAATGTACCTTGAAATGAATGGTTATATGATTACGGTCAACAAATGAATCAAACAAGATGTTGACCACTTTTTCAAGTCTTATATCGCCCCAAATATGATTAAATTTCCGATTATATAGCGTATTATGCTCTATCCTATATACAGTCTGAGACTGATGATAACATGGCGGTTAACCGGTTACGGTTCGGTTCGCCGTTCCCGATTAACCGGTTCAAGAATTGTCTAACCGTGACAGCCCTATTAAGTATATATAAGTCCTGTGATACTAACTCAAGAAGCTCTCTACCAGGTAACAGACCATCACTTATACACATACTGGCCATCCGTACATGATCGGCAATTATCCTGTATGCAGTGTCCAAGCCACTGCTGTCATGACAACCAGTTTGGTCACTGTATTGAGGGACCCCTGTCTCCTAGGTAATAGAACATTACAGTAAAATCTCATAAAAACTCATACCGGCATATAGCTTAATGGTAAATTTTGTCTCTTCCTTTGCTACATATTGCAAAATTTATTTTTATTGTTTATTTTATTCCCGTATGCTTCAAAATCATACTTACAGTATCAACTAGACTACTGTTGAGGAAGGACCCCATCCGCGTAGGAGGTATCGCATACACCTGCATATTGTAAGCCTGATTTTCCTAATGCAGAACTGCAGCAGCATAACTAAATATGCATGTAGTTTGCTTAACTGGGTACTCTTTGCTAGGTACTTGAATAATAAGCATATAGTGAGTAAGTTTGATAGAAATCGGACCATTCTTTCAGAAGATATGTCACAGAAACAATCAGCCAACCTGATTGTATTATCATCAATAAATATGTGCAGAATATGCCAACCACAGAACCAATCAGCTAATCAGATTGCGACAGCCTAAGTGAAAATGCCCGTAATTTTCCGAAAAATGTGCGGAAATTGCCAAACACAGAACCCATGTGAGGTACTTGGATATCAAGGAGGTACGGATAACTGCCCCATAGGGTGATGCCCCATAGGACCATTGCCCTACAGACGATTGCCCCCTGGACGACTGCCCCGCAAGAAAACTGCCAAACTGGACAACTACCCCATGGTTATAACAAGAAACCGCCAATGTCGGTATGGCCGGATTGCCGATTAAAGTGATATAGATGAACAGTCAATCATTATACATTTCTGCATGAGCAGATGCTGAAGGCATAATAAATAGTTAAACATATTCCAATTGCATGTAATGAGGTCCTCATTATGACTCCACATGTTAAAAAGGTCAATCTAGAAATTCATTGAAGCATGAAAAACAAGAGATATTTGTAAAGCATGTATACCCCCAGACCCCCTGACCTTTGATCTAGTGACCTCAACTATAGAGGTCATCTACTGGTCATGACTAATCACCACAGCAACTTTGACGATCCTAAGCCAAACCACTAATCATTTATTGATCTGAAAACATTTCACAAGTTAAGGTAATGGTGACCTTGACCTTTGACCTAGTGACCTCAACAACTATAGGGGTCATCTAGTGGTTACGACCAACCACCACAGCAAGTTTGAAGATCCCCAACCTAACCATTGAGCAGTTATTAATCGGAGACCATTTCATCAGTTAAGGTCATGGTGACCTTAATCTTTGACCTAGTGACCTCAAAAACAATTGGGGTCATCTAGTTGTCATGACCAACCACCACAGTAAGTTTGAAGATCCTAAGCCAAACCCTTGAGCAGTTATTGATTGGAAACCATTTCACCTGTTAATGTCATGATGACCTTGACCTTTGACCTAGTGACCTAAAAAACAATAGAGGTCATCTAGTGGTCATGACAAACCACCACAGCAAGTTTGAAGATCCTAAGCCAAACCCTTGAGCAGTTATTGACTGGAAACCATTTCACCAGTTAAGGTCATGGTGACCTTGACCTTAGACCTAGTGACCTCAAAAACAAGAGGGCTCATCTAGTTGTCATGACCAACCACCACAGCAAATTTGAAGATCCTAAGCCGAACCCTTGAGCAGTTATTGATCAGAAACAATTTTACCAGTTACGGTCATGGTGACCTTGACCTTTGACCTAGTAACCTCAAAAACAATAGGAGTCATCCAGTGGTCATGACCAACTACCACAGCAAATTTGAAGATCCTAAGCCAAACCCTTGAGCAGTTATTGATCGGAAACCATTTCACTAGTTAAGGTCATGGTGACCTTGACCTTTGACCTAGTGACCTCAAAAACAAGAGGGTTCATCTAGTTGTCATGACCAACCACCACAGCAAATTTGAAGATCCTAAGCCAAACCCTTGAGCAGTTATTGATCAAAAACCATTTTACTAGTTAAGGTCATGGTGACCTTGACCTTTGACCTCAAAAACTATAGGGGTCATCTAGTGGTCATGACGAACCATCACAGCAAGTTTGAAGATCCCAAGCCAAACCCTTGAGCAGTTATTGATCGGAAACTATTTCACCAGTTAAGGTCATGGTGACCTTGACCTTTGACCTAGTGACCTCAAAAACAATAGGGGTCATCCAGTTGTCATGACCAACCACCACAGCAAGTTTGAAGATTCTAGGCCAAGTCGTTTATTAGTTATCGATCGGAAACAAAAAGGTCAACCTGGAAATTCTCTAAGTCAATGATGCGTAAAATCTAGGTAAAAAAAGGGTCATAATAACCTACTAACCTATGACATGTAATGTGACCCTCATTATGAACCCACATGCCAAGTTTGGTTACTGTAGGTGTTATACTTTGGCTATAACTAACACAAACAAAAAGGTCAACCTGGAAATTCTCTAAGTCAATGAAGCGTAAAAACTAGGTCAAAAAGGGGTCATAGTAACCTGCTAACCTATGACATGTAATGGGACCCTCATTCTGAACCCACATGCCAAGTTTGGTTACTGTAGGTATAATACTTTGGCTATAACTAACTCGAACAAAAAGGTCAACCGGAAGGACGGCCGGCTGGACGGCATTCGCCAATCTATAAGTACAAAAATGAGTCATGCAGGAAACACCACATACAGAACAAACACTCGCCCGAACAGCAACACAAGGAAACAGCAAATGTACATACATGTAACTAGAAAAAACAACAAGAGACGCACAAAGACAAAACAAACATACAATAGGAGGAAGATGGAAGTACCGCCTTGGAACGGTCAGTGACAAAAGTCACTGGTGGGTTAAACCGGTTTATGGGCGCCCAACCTCACTCTTATTCCATCCCCACCCTAAAAGACAAACAGTGTAAATAAACGTATCCCCTCTCCGACTAATCTACAACAACCGCGACGGCAAATACAATGGTAAAGTGCATGTATAACGAAACAACATTTAATTGAACATACTGTATCCACCTATCGCTAGTGTACTCAATGATTGAGCTGCAAACAGAGTAACTGTAGAAAAGTAATAAAGGGTACGACAAAAATGAAATAGTACAAAGTACAAAGCCTGGATTGCGAGCAATCCGGCCAAAAATCTTTAAAAAGAGTGTTTCAATGTGCTTTTAGCGGATATCAAGTACACTGAACAAGTTTGGTGAATTCCTTAAGGAGATATTGTGCAGAAACCAAAAGGGATAGACGGAGAGACAGGCGGACAAGCTGATTATTATAGGGCACCCGCATCTCGATGCGACCCCTAATAAATAGTATGAATCGGTATCTCATCTGGATCCAAACTGTTTACGAATGTAATACCCGATTAGCCATTGGCAGGGAAAGATCTAACACAAGTGTTAGCATAATGCAAGACAAACAAAAGTAATAGAGAAGAGTGTCAAATTGAGTGTCAATCAAAAATGGCTGAAACTATTTTGGCAAATTGGAAAGAACACCTTAACTCGCACACAAATTCCACCTCACTCACAATATGAATATACCTTTGCTTAATACACTAATGAACATCATTTATGCTATAATTTAACTCTTTCAGTCTGGACCTTTACTCCATAAATATGCCTTTCTATGCCTTCGCAAACAGAGTACACCCAGATCAGACGGCTCCTATAGGAGCTGTCTGCTCTGTTTGCTTATGGATTCCCTAGTTCCTGCTTTGGCAAAATATTCATGTATTAATATGCCATTTTTAAAATTAATCTAATTAATATTCATGAAGTCATTATTTCTTACATAGATATCCATGAAATAAAGGGTTAATTGTTATTACGTAGAATTTTAGTTGTTTTATTCACTATTAGTTTCCCCCAGAAGTAAGGCAGAGTTTATTAGAGGCGGGGTTGTTCATTAGGAACAATAAAGTATGTTATATTTTCAATACAAGAACTAAATCAATACATGTATTCCAAATTTGTTGAGTGTTGAATGAAAATTCATCAAGTAAAGGTATACAGAGCTCTAAGATAAGATGCATAAATTAAAACATTTTCAAGAATAGCTTCTTTATTTCTCCACCAAACCCTATACTATGACCACCCTTTTTTAGAATCGTCTCGAGTGGTCACAGTATAGGGTTTGGTGGAGAAATGACGATTTTAGTATGTGGGTATGCAATGTTATCTGTAGCTTTAGATATAACATTCTTATACAGATGCCTTCGCAAGGAAGTCAGTGCTAACCTTTTGTATGACATCGAATATTGGGAGAAAGAGGTCTGTATTGTAGTTTGACATAGTACCCTGCAGAACAGCACAAATCCTCTCCAGGCCCATCCCAGTGTCAACATGTCTACGCGGCAGGGGGACCAGCCCACAGTCACTCTGCCTGAAAAATACAAGACTCAATTGTAAAGCAATTCAAATTATCCCTTTACTCCATAAATACGCCTTTCTATGCCTTTGCAAACAGAGTAGAACCAATCTGATCAGGGACTGCTCTGTTTGTTTATAATATAATATAGATATGATTCTATAGTTTCTGCCATGGCCAAAACTTCCTGTGTCTATGCCTTATTATAACAAGAGCTCCGTGTGTCAGAGCATTATACGCCCGAAGTATGTGCTGTCGTAACATGCACAATGTTATATGGGAGGGGGCTCATGTTATCAAGTTATGAAGCGAACAATTTTTTTTTGAGTTGATGGTCACTGTGACCTTGACCTTTTACCGACTGACCTCAAAATCGATAGGGGTCATCTACTTGCAATGACCAACTACCCTACTATGTATGAAGACAGCACACCCAATAGTCATCAAATTATTGAGCGGACAAGATTTTGAGTTGTAAGTCACTGTGACCTTGACCTTTAACTGACTGACCTCAAAATCAATAGGGGTCATCTACTGGCCATGACCAACCTTCCTACAAAGTATGAAGACAATACACCCAATAATTATCATGTTATTGAGCAGACAAGATTTTTGAGTTGAAGGTCACTGTGACCTTGACCTTCAACCGACTCACCTCAAAATCAATAGGGGTCATCTACTAGCCATGACCAACTTTCCTCCTACGTATGAAGACAGCATGCCTCATACCTATCCAGTTATTGAGCGGACAAGACTTTTTAGCTGAAGGTCACTGTGACCTTGACCTTTGACCGACTGACCTCAAAATCAATCGGGTTCATCTACTGGCCATGACCAACCTTTCTACTAAGTATGAAGACAGCATACCCAATAGCTGTCAAGTTATTGAGCGGAAAAGATGAGGCTAACAGACGGACGGACAGACGGACCCCATACCATAACATGACTGAAGTTACCTTCGGGCGAATAAAAATTAATCCAATTAATATTCATGATGCCATTATTTCTTACATGATTTTGAATATTCGTGGAGTAATGGGTTATAAAAGAGAAAAGCAGACAGTTGAAATTAATTATTGTCTATAACAAGTTGATTTGTTCAACCCTTAACCTGATAATAGACATATTTCCATGCCTTTACAAAGGGTGTAGACCCAGATTAGACAGCTCCTGTAGGTCTGCTCTGTCTACTTATGAGATAATATAGATCTGATTCAACGATTTGAGCCAAAGTAAAAACAAATTAGACATAATGAAATCATGAAAATCAACTGAAATTTTATAATGGTTCATTAACCCTTTCCCACATAGGCTATTTTTAGATCCAACCTCTTTGAACAAATCTGCCGAAAAGGAGCATTTACTACTGAAAAGGAAAAAATAGAATTGTGTAGTGTTGAAACCATTGTGATAAATAGAGCATTTGCTCCTATGGAGCAAATGCTCTATTTATCACAATGGTTTCACAAAGTGACTTTTACAGAAGAGTCAAAAGGCGTCTATATGCGGGAATGGGTTAAACACAGGCTATTTTGACCATGGCAGAAACTGTAGAATTTACAGAACAAAACAGATACTAATCAGGAGGTTCCGTCAGGAGCCATCAAATCTGGGTTTACTCTATGTGCAAAGACATCTATATCAGTTAAAAGGTTCATACCAACCTGATCAACTCTACATACCTGTCATATTGCATGAACACAAGATTCCATATCTCCACAACCTCTTGTGAACCTGTATTCACAAGATAGCCTGCATCTCTGCCTCCTATATGGGCATAGTGGATCTCTGTACAGGGTCCACAAGGGCCCGTGTCTCCCATATCCCAGAAATTATCCTTCATGCCAAAGGGTAGGATGTGATGTTCTGGTACTCTGAAAATATAGATAGTCATCCTCTGACAGACAAAACTGTTAAAAATTTATTATTTATTTCTAATATTTTTTTTTTAATTTCTTAATAATTTCCCTCATAGAGATGCTTTTTAACCCTTACCCTGTTTCATATTCATGACACAAAATAATGACATTATGAATATTTATTAGCTAATTTTTTATAATGGCATATACATGTATACACAGCATGGTTTTGCTTAGGCAGAAATAGTAGAATCAGATCTATATTATATGATAAACAAACAGAACAGACCCTGATCAGATGGCTCCTATAGAAGCCATGTGATCTGGGTCTACTCTGGTTGCAAATGCACGAGAATGTGTTTATATGAAGGAAAGGGTTAATGCCTTTGCAAACAGAGCAGACGCAAAACTTTTAACAGTGCAACAAATTATTGTGTGTACTCATGTACTAAAATTGTCATTTCTCCACCAAACCCTATGTTATGCGTTATCGAACTACATGTACCTTGCAAACAATGGATAAAATATCAGATTCCGTACAACATTTGTTATCCCACTATACTATACTCAAAATTATTCAGATGGGACCTAAAAACTGTGACACATGAAGGTACTGTTGTACAGTAAAACCTCTCCATAACGGCCACTAAATTGTGTTAATTAGTTGGTATTTAGGGCAGGTGGCTGTTTAAAGCAAGATGAAAGTAAAACAGAACGCTCCTATAGGAGCGTTCTGTTTTACTTTCACCTTGCTTTAAGCAGCCACCTGCCTTTAACACAAAATACTTGATGTAATTTAGTGTCCATTATAGACAGGTTTTACTGTAGTACATTTTCTACCTCATCTAGTTACATGTAGCAGTGTGTTTGAGTGATACATGGCAACCTCTCATACTATGTTCAACTCTTTGAATGTTGGAAACAAGTGTATTGTCATTTGCAAACAGTAGAGACCCAGATCAGATTGCTCCTATGTGTCCATTGGTCAGGGTCTGCACTGGTTGTCATTTAAAATCCCTGTGCACATTACAGTAAAACCTCTCTATACTTTTAGACAGGTGACTGCTTAATGCAGGGTGAAAGTCATGCAGAAAGCACCTAGAGAAGCTTTCTGCATGACTTTCACCCTGCATTAAGCTGCCACCTGTGTACAGGACAAAACCCCACTAGGACGTAACCCCACTAGGACGTAACCCCACAGGACAATACCCCACTAGGACGAAACCCCAGCAGGACAATACCCCACATGGACAAAACCCCACTTTAATAAAAATTATGTATTTAATTAAGGATTTATATATACAAATGGCACTTCATAGCAATAGAAAGGGAGAATAAAACATACAACAAAAGAAATAAGTATAAATATTTAATTTCAATTTGAATAAAAGTAATAAATAACTATGTTGTTAAGCATATGGTAATATGGTAATAACCTGATTTTCACTAAAAGCATAAGTTGTATTATCACAAGGGGGATATTTTTATATCTTTTTACAAACAGAATAGATCCAGATCATACAGATTCTAAAACAAAGCCATCTGATCAGGTTCTAATCTATTTGCTCACTGACAAATAATGAATATTTATTAGGTGAACCACATTCTATACAAAAAAGGCATACATGATATAACCAAAATTAACCAATTCCTTTTCTTAACTAACAAACAGGGTAAGCCCAAATCATATTTATACTGAATTTGACATCCAGCTTAGAGAGGTTTTAGTGTACACGTATACCCTTTCATACTGAATGGACTCTATCATTAAGCACTAATGGGAAAGTCCACTTTGAAAATACAGCATTTAAAGGGTGAAGGAAATATCTACCCAAGCTGTCTCCATATGTTTTTACATTCTTCATCTGGTTCCAACCCTAGAGCTGGTTCCCCACCAAAGTATGTGAAGTACAGCCTATCTGCCGGTAGTTTGTAAACTTGTTGTAACAACTCTAAGGCCAAGCGACATGCCTCAACCTGAAAATGGTACAAAAAACATGTCTTAACCCTTAACACATTACCTCATAGGCTATTTTTAGATAAAACCTCTTTGAATGAATCTACTGAAAAGGAGCATTTACTAGAGAAAAGGAAAACTTTGGAATTGTGTAGTTCTGAATCATTGTGATAAATGGAGCATTTGTGTGTCTTTTACAGAGGCGTAGAAAGGCGTATTTATGGAGGAAAGGGTTAACCTGACAGGGACGCCTTTTCACAACTCTGAAAACAGAGTAGACCCTGATCAGATGGCTCCTGCATTTATGCCATTAGGAAAACTCATCTAATCTAATTTGTTTAATGATTGGGTCCATTATGTTTGCTTTGAAATCAGTACATATTGAGTATAGGGTTAAATATAACAATGTTGATGTAGAGCATTATTTTTTCGCTTTTATTTCTGGAGTTATGTATTGCTTTCTGTTTACCTTTGCAAACAGAATAGACCCAGACCAATTGGCTCCTGCAGGCGCCATGCAATCTGGGCCTGCTTTGTTTGCCTGTGGAATTAAATAGATCGGATTCTATATTTTCTGCCATGATCAAAGTATCTGGTTATCATCTATGCTATTAGAAAAATTAGGCTATTAATTCATCATGATGTTATTCTATCTTACATGAATATTCCTCAGGTAAAGTAGACCTGTCTAGTCTACTCTCTTTCAGTTTTAACCCTTTCCCTCATATAAACGTGTTTTCACGCACTTGCAAACAGAGTAGACCCAGATCAGACGGCTCCTAGAGGAGCCGTCTGATCAGGGTCTGCTCTGTTTGCTAATAGAATTCAATAGATCTGATTCTTTGCTTTCTAAAATGTATATAATGGGTCCCCTCCCATATTTCTTAATAACTATTTTGTTAATGAATATTCAGTAGATATTGAAATGTGGCCTAAATGCAGAACAGGGAAAGGGTTAATATCACAGTTGTTTGTACTCCAGTGTTACAAAACTTCCTGTAAATCTGTCTGATCGTCTGAATGTATTTATCCCTTTGCCTCATAGATACGTTTTTATCATCTTTGCACAAAGAGTAGACCCAGACCAGATAGCTCCTGTAGGAGTCAACGGATAAGGGTCTGCTCTACTTGCTTATGAAACAATATAGATGTGATTCTGTAGGTACTATTATAGCTAAGATTCACTGTGTTCATATGCCAATACTAAAACTTAAAAAAATCATCTACTTCATATTGACGAGGCCATTATTTCTATTGAGAATATTCCTGGCATAAATACTCAAGTATACCTTGAAATAATCCCCAAAAGACCAGCTTCCAAGCATTTCAAAAAATGTGTGATGTGTTAAGTCTGCTCCAACATCGGCAAGATCGTTGTGTTTGCCGCCAACACGTATACACTTTTGACTATTTGCCGCTCGTCTCCAACTGGCAATCTCTGAACCAGCTGGAGCAGTTCCGAGAAATATTGGCTTGAACTGAAAAAATAAAACAAGGGTTCAGATGGAACTGTGCCAAGAAATACTAGCTTAAACCATTCCCTATTTTTAGATCCAACCTCATTGAATGGATTTACCAAAAAGGAGCATTAACTAAAGAAAAGGAACATTTTAGAATTTTGTAGTTCTGAAACCATTGTGATAAATAGAGCATTTGCTCCAAAGCAGCAAATGCTCTATTTATTACAATGGTTTCAAAAAGTGACTTTTCTTTTATTGCAAATTTCAATACCATGTACTTAATATTCATGGGCAAAATAGTCATAATGAAATATTGAACGTGGAACATTGTTGCCATTTTTGAAAGTAAAGAAACAGATTTATCAAATTCCATTAGCAAACAGAGCAAACCCTGATCAGACGGCTCCTCTAGGAGCTGTCTGATCTGGGTCTACTCTGTTTGCAAATTTGTGAAAACGCGTTTATATGAGGGAAAGGGTTAATTGATGCTTGTTTTAATGATGCTTGTTTTAATGATGCTTGTTTTAGTGATGCTTGTTTTAATGATGCTTGTTTTAATGATGCTTGCTTTAGTGTTCAAACTATCTGGGTTTTACTGAACCCTTTCCCTCATATAAACGTGTTTTCATTCATTTGCAAACAGAGTAGACCCAGATCAGACGGCTGATCAGGGTCTGCTCAGTTTGGAATTTGATAGAGCCGTTTCTTAACTTTCTAAAACGGCTACAATGTTCCACCTTCATTATTTCATTATAACTGTTTGTCCATGAATATTCAGTAGGTATCGAAATTTAGAGTAAATATAGAACAGGGAAAGGGTTAATTTGAAACAGTGCAAGGTCATAACTAACATCCTAAAGCTTCAAATTGTTACAGAACGGCTTTTTTTTTCACTATTTTGGGACAATAGCCCATGTCCCTGGAATTGGGAATTTTATCGCGAAAATGGGAAAATTGGGAATTTTACATGGTTTCATATTACACTTTGACAGTTAGGCGCTTTAAATACGGATATTGATTAATAACTTAAAGTAATAATGGATGAATAATTCCAAACATTCTGAATGATAAAAAAGTATGAACAATTAGTCCCAATACCAATTGTACTCAATAAATTGAGGTTTGTTACTGGGTTTTTTCTTGAAAGATTTTTTTTTTACTTGAAATTGGGAATTTTTCTCCAAAAATTGAGAAAAAAACATACTTTTTGCCATTGGGAATATAGCCCAATAACAGCTATTAAAAATAATCGGCCGAAAAAAGGCCAGGCTGCAGAATAATGATTAGCTTGATGTTAACCCTTTTCCTGTTGAACATTCATAATTGATTATATATTAGCTAAATATTTATAATGGCATATGTACACAAGATCTTTTGGTATTGATAAAAACTATAGAGTCAGATCTATTATAATTTTATAAGCAAACAAAGCAGATCCTGATCATATGGCTCCTACCACAGGAACCATCTCATATTGGTAAAGGCATGAAAAAGCTTTTGCGTGAGGGAAAGGATTAACCCTTTCTCTCATAAAACGAGTTTTCACACATTTGCAAACAGAGTAGACCCAGATCAGACAACCCTGTTTGCTAATGGAATTTGAAAAAAAAAATTCTTTGTACAGTCCTGGTGTGGAACTCCCACAACATATTGTCTGTGCTGTTTACGTGTTCAGGACAGCACTGGCTACATAGACCGGACCATAGGCTTACAGATATTCTTTTACTTTTAACAATCACTAACACGCTTTTTCTGCACAACAAAACCAGTATATATTGTAGAATTTGAAGTCTTTTCTTAGGTTTTTGGGTTGCACCTTCACTAGCACATGCCTGTAATTCTAAAGTGGACTGAGTAGCTTAAGACTACTGGCATTTCTTTCCATTTTAACAATCCACACATGCCATGGCCACAATATTCAGTTTTTGAATGCTAGCCATTATAGAATAAGAAGAAGAAGATGTTTCTTTCATCATCATCATCAAAATGAACATCTTTCAATTTCCATAAAAGTTTGCATTAATCTTTACATTCTATAATTGCTACAATGTTTCACCTTCCATATTTCAATATAACTATTTTGACAATGAATATTCAGTAGGTATTCAAATTTTGAATAAATACAGAACTGAGAAAGGTTAACTGATGTGCAAACAGAGTAGGGTCTGTCTGACTCTGATCAGGGTCTGCTCTGGTTGCTGGGGTATCAGGTCGTTTCGGACCCAATCCGTTTCGGTCCTTAGTCGTTTCGGCCCCAATCCGTTTCGCCCTTTGTCGTTTCAGCCTTGGTCGTTTCGGCCACATTATAAAATTTGCATTCAAAGGTATATAAATGGCAATTGTGATATGATTGAAAGGAATACGCAGAATTGAATCCAATAAAAATAAGGACATATGTTGTTGTTAGATGTTAGCCTTTAGCCTGTTGCTGGCTGATGATTGATTATTTTTGCAAACACTTTGGGTCCAGATGAGATGTTGAGTAACTCAGTTTCTCATCAAGATTCAAACTGTTTGACACCTTGCTTGCATATACATGTAGCAAGAAAATTTGTGTAAAAAAATAATATTCTCAGCAAGCTAAAATTTTCAACCAAGAATGCGCATCCATAATTAAAATTAATCCGACCATACATGCCGTTATTGGGCGATACATCATCAAAGAAATAACCAATTAAATAATTACTACAAACTGTCGCGGCTATAAACATCTCTGATGACACTAGTACAAACAGGGGGAGCTGGTCAAGATGTACCCACAGTCAAGATGTACCCACTTTTTTTTGGTCAAGATGTACCCACTCTAAAGTCAAGATGTACCCACTATAAAGTCAAGATGTACCCAATGAAAAAAATTTTTTTTATTACATTATAAAGCAGTTTAATAGATTATATTGAGATTTATAATGACATTAATGACTTTGATTGTGAACTTTGACTTAAAAAAATTGACCTATATCCATTTTTAATGACCATTTCTATTGAAATTCTAACCTTCATTTCTGTTGAAATTCTAACCTTCATTTCTGTTGAAATTCTAACCATTTGACTTATTATCCATGTTAAAGTTCACATCAAACTTATTAATGACACTTTTTATTTAAGTTCTGACCTTTATTGCATTCTTATATCCTTATCCTATTTATAACTGAAACTGAATTCTTTGTATGGTACATACCAAGAATATTTACTCAAGCTGTGAAAAGGTGTGAAAATTCTTATGGGATTCAATCATAAGCATTGGAGTGTGAAAGTGTGAAGAGAACTGTAATGGGGCACAGACTGTCTATAAAATAACAACTAATAATTTTTCACCAATTTTATTTCATACATAACTCATCATGAAAAATACCATACAAACAATAAGTTAACATAATAATTCTGTTAATATTTAAAGCTGTTATCCAATGTCAAATTGAATATTAAGATGCCAGCACCTTCATCTTAAGAAAGCTATTTATAATGGAAATAATGTATATCTGAAATAACTTTATGACTAAAATGACTGAATATTCATGGGTTAAAAAGTTATAATGAAATATGGAAGGTGGAAAAATGCACCCAATTTAGAAACTAAAGAAACACATCAAATTCCATTAGCAAACAGACCCAGATCAGATGGCTCCTCTAGGGGCCCTTTGATCTGGGTCTAATCTGTTTGCCAATGCATGAAAACACATTTATAGGAAAGGGTTAAATTCACACACATGGTACATTGGACATGTTATTATATGATTTACACATCACAACTTCATATAACTAAGAAAAATGATAACATAAATATAAATGAAAAGTATTACAGGAGTTGTCTGATTTAGGTATACTCTGTTTGCAAGGCGTAGAATGGCATATTGAAGAGTGAAGAGGAAATTCACACACATAGCACATTGGAAATAGCACACTGGACATATATGATTAGTACATTGGTCTGATCAGGGTCTGCTCTGTTAGCTTATGAAATAATACAAATCTGAATCTGCAATTTTTGCCAGGGTAAAATAAATTCCTGTATTGATAATGTTTCTGTATTGTTCATGTTATTAAATTTTAATAGTGTCATTATTTCACCCATGAATATTCATGAAGTAACAGGTAAACCCTAATCAGACTGAAAACAAATATGTCTGCTGAAAATTTGATCTGGAGAATTTTTTATTTCCAGTGAATTCAAACTATTCAGAAATTAATGAACAGGTGCCAAACAGCTGGGGTCGAGATCATCATTTCAAATGGATCCAAGCTGTCATGCTCATTTTAGTTATTACCGTTTATCTTATGATTATTCATCTGAGAATTAATGAAGTCATAATGATATACAGTAGAACCCCTCTTATGCGATCACTTAATGGATAAATATAGCACATTGGAAATGCATAGCATACTGGACATAAGTATTATATGATTAGTACATTGGACACATCACAGCTTCATGTATGAAAAATCATGACAGGAAAAAAGATTACAGGAGCCATCTGATTTGGATCTACTGTTTGCAAGGCATAGAATGGCATAATTCACCGTTTGGATGACCAGGTGGGGCCCCACCAGGTGTTTGTCTCACACCATTAGGTGTTAGGTGTCATAACATGGGGATAACATGAAGGAAAATGTTTTGGGTACATTAGTTGGTTCTAATTGTAGATATCAGGATGTGTTTCAGAATGGATTTGTATGTTCATTTATGTTATATGGACTTATTTTTATTTACAAGGTGAGTAATTTAATTTTTCAATCTTATAAAAAAATTTAGATCCATATCAAGATCATTTCAATACCCACATAAATCAATGATTTAGTAAATCACTTTGAGATCAGTTAATCATTCAAACTCCAAAATAATGTACAATTAATAAACTGACATGGGTTATAATGGTTTAAAATGTCAATTAATGAATTTAAATGTAAAATGTAACATGGAAATATGACCAATAATGGATAAAAAATATTGTCATTTCGAGGTAATTTCTGCTCTTATTTTGGTCTTTTTTTTCAAATCAAATTTCACAATCATACTCAATAAAGTCATTAATATCATTACAAACCTTTTTCTAAGGCATTAAAGTATTTTATAATATCCAAAGTTATATTTTTTTAATTGGGTACATATTGACTTAAAAATGGGTACATCTTGACCAGGGTGGGTACATCTTGACTAGGTACATCTTGACTATGGGTACATCTTGACTGTAATCCCAAACAGGTACTACCATTAACAATAATTTGCTATCATAACATCATTCAAACAGCGATTGATTTTGTTTGTTTGATACTTATAAAGGTTATATTTTAATTATAATTACACCATGATCTACTGCCTATTTCTTTGATTCTGTAAAATCTTTGCCTAACAGTTTACAAAACCTTTAATATAATTACAAATTTAAGCAATTATCAATATTTGCAGCATTTTTAAGCAAATATCAAATACTTTATTCTCGTGGGTTTATTCTCGTCATATAGGGTGGAAACAGAATAACTAAGTGCAATTTAGTTGACATTTAGGAACTGTCAAATCCGACTGGATTTCTCTTCGATATCTTTATTTCTTATCAATGGTCCATTTTCCGACAGAGAACATATTTTGATTAAATAAAATTTAATGTCTATTGCTGATATATTCATAATTCCACTTATTCCATGGTCGTTTCGGTCCCAATCGTGGCCAAAACGACCAAGGCCGAAACGACCATGGCCGAAACGGATTGGGTCCGAAAAGACCCGGGACCGTTTGCTGGTATTAATTTATACTGATCTGGTTCCAATGCTAAAAGGATTAAAATACGTCTATACACTGTACCTGGTTCATTCCTGCATTTGTGAAATATACACCTTGATCTTTGTTAGGAATGACAGAAGATGGTTTGACATATGAGTGTCCATTCCCTTTGCAAAAGAAGTCCAGGAATGCAGCTCGCACTGCTTTTGACTCAAGTGCATTTCTTCTCGATGTGAAATATCTCAAGTTTGTGTATAACGGTTTAACGTGGTTAAGCTTATTGTAGCATTTCACACAAATTCTGAGTTGTGTTGATGCCATCTTTCATCGCCAGAAAATAAGTTGAAACATAGTTGAAATTATTATCGCAACAAATAGATCCCCTTAATTTCCGCACAGTCTCGGACAATCTGAAGAAACGATTCAAACAAAAGCATGTCAAATATTTGCAATATTGGTATAGGGTAAATTACGGGCCTAAGCTAAGCCCTGTGTAATTTAAATGCGGCGTTAAATGATTACCCAGGGAAATACACACCAGTTTGCGCATACGCATTAAATTAAGTGTATGGATGGATGGCAAGGAAGACAGGCTGACTGGCAGACAGGCATGCATACATGGATACACATACAATGCATATAGACATGCTGCTTGCATACATACATGGATACATATACACATACAAAGCACACGCACGCATACACACACACGCACGCACGCACGCACACACACACACACACACCTTGGCACGGTCAGTAGCAAAATCACCACTGGGGGAGGGGGGGGGGGGGTTTAAACCGGTTTACGGACATCCTAACCTCACACGTCACGTCTCTCAAAGTCACCATAGCTTTACAAATAGTGTACATGTAAATAAAGGTATCCTCGCC
The DNA here is from genome assembly GCA_963576725.1 of Azorinus chamasolen. Classification (NCBI taxonomy): domain Eukaryota; kingdom Metazoa; phylum Mollusca; class Bivalvia; order Cardiida; family Solecurtidae; genus Azorinus; species Azorinus chamasolen. Next base: position 62,870,435 of record OY755251.1, on the reverse strand, counting down.
GGACTTACCCACAACATAGAAGACGGTAAACACATGACAATATGTAAAACATAGCATAACAACTGTGAAAATCCGTCAAATATGTACTCAATGGCTTTGCTGAAGTCAGAGCACATGCAGGGAAGCCGTTAAGGGCACGACAGGGAAAAAGTAATACATGAGTCGGGTAAGCTCATCCCGCATCTGAGTTTAAGAGTATACCATCATAGAGTACTACATACCCTACCCTCGGCCTGTCATCGCGCAAGCAAAGTAGGAAGCGTAGGTATCGACTGTAAAAGGGTCAATAACCAAACATGCAGTGCGTTGCAATATAATGGTGTCATAACTGTTCTTTTTAAAGGTTTTAATGCGTTTTATAAACAAATCATGAAAATGGATATGACCCCGATTTTTTCTAAGTTTGTAGATAACATCCCCATAAAATTATGGTTGAGAAATGCCTAGTTGCAGTAACATCCGTAGATTGCGATTATATTTACTAATGAGTGGTAAATTTCGATAATAAAATTTAGAAAACGTTTTCCGAAGTTTGTGATATCTGTAACCTTGCTTAAGAAGTTTATCAGTTATAACTAAATTACGATTGTTAAAATCTTCTAGCAAAGAACAGGCTTATGGTTTATCATAAACAGTATTAAATTAAGTATAAACAAATCAATATCAAATGTAAACTAGAGGTTTGTTTTTGTCACAAAAACAGATGTCTCCCCCTCCCATCCTCTTTCCAATACACAAGTGTAATGTCTGTAACTCCAAACTTAATTTATCAGGGTCTAATTTTAAGTCATCAGGGTCAATAACTCCAACATTGTCAGGGGGAGACAATTCAAAAGCCCCAGGTATACACAAAAACACATGCTAGTCAACATTCTTGTGAAGTTTGGTGACTCTAGTACTAGTGGTTTCAGAGATACATGTGACACAAAGTAAAGTTTATCTTATTTTAAGTCATAAGGGGCAGTAACTCCAAAGTTATCAGGGGAGACAATTAAAAAAACCCAGATGCACAACAACTCATGCTGGTGAACATTCCTGTGAAGTTTGATGACTCTAGCCCTACTGGTTTCAGAGATACGTGCAGCACAAAGTTTCTCTAATTTTAAGTTAACATATCAGGGGCAGTAACTCAAGAATTATCAGGGGGAGACAATTTAAAAAACCCAGGTGCACAACAACCCATGCTGGTGAACATTCCTGTGAAGTTTGGTGACTCTAGCCCTAGTGGTTTTAAAGATATGCATGACACAAAGTTTCTCTAATTTAAAGTAATCATATCAGGGGCAGTAACTCAAGAATTATCAAGGGGAGACAATTCAAAAATCCCAGGTGCACAACAACTCATGCTGGTCAACATTCCTGTGAAGTTTGGTGACTCTATCCCTAGTGGTTTCAGAGATATGCACAACACTAAGTAAAGTTTGTCTCATTTCAAGTTAACAGGGGGAGACAATTAAAAAAAACCAAGAGCAAAACAACTCATGCTTGTGAACAATCCTGTGAAGTTTGGTGACTCTAGCCCTACTGGTTTCAGAGATACGCGCGGCACAAAGTTTGTATAAATTTAAGTATTCATATCAGGGGCAATAACTCAAGAATTATCAGGGGGAGACAATTCAAAAAACCATAGGTGCACAACAACTCATGCTGGTGAACATTCCTGTGAAGTTTGGTGACTCTAGTACTAGCGGTTTCAGAGATACGCGCGACACAAAGTTTTTCTAATTTTAAGTCATCAGGGGCAATAACTCCAAAGTTATCAGGGGGAGACAATTAAAAAACCCAGGTGCACAACAACTCATGCTGGTGAACATTCCTGTGAAGTTTGGTGACTCTAGCCCAACTGGTTTCAGAGATACGCGCGACACAAGTTTGTGACGGACAGACAGACAGACGGACGGACGGACGGACAGACGGACGGACAGACAGACAACTCTGGCAAAAACAATATATCTCCCCATAAATGGGGGAGACATAATTAAGGTTTAATCTTAACAGTAGATCTAGATCTACAAAAGGTTTTCAATTGTGTTTTTGATCTTTTTTGTGCTAAAATACATCATTTTTAATGTCATATCGATATGATGCCAACATCAATATTTGAACAAAATATTGATAGTTTTTACATAAAAAAATAGAAATAAAATATTGATTTCACTCGAAATTAAAGAAGTAGAATCTATTTATAAATGAAACCCTGTCAAAATGATATAATGACAGTAGAATTAAACCCTTGTTTCTAAATAATACAATCTACCATCATTGTAGCTATTCCATTAGTTACATTTGTTACATATCTTTTTTTGTGCTCGTTTATTCTCCCCCGTCATAGGTATGAGAGGGTCGGAGAGGACCACCCCCATCATACCTTACAAAAAGTGTTTTGTTAGTAGCTTATGTATCATGGTTAGTATACATAATTACATACAATTTTCATATTTTAAACAATATCATTTTGATATACTAGTTGTTATAAGTTTGAAATTGTACACAAAAAATATGGTATATGAGGAGATTATGTCTCTTTTTGTGTCAGTACGGTGTCTAAGACACTTAGTTTTTGGAATATGAAAAGAGAGGGAAAAAAAGGGGAGAAGGGGGAAAAAGAGAAAGAGAAAAAAGTGTTTGATTGGGGTTCTCTCGTAATATTTTATCATAAACTGGTATTATGCTTATAATTGTGTTTTTTAACTCTATTTTAATTTGCCAGGGCCTTTTTTTTTTTAAATTGAATACGTGTAGTTTATTTAACATGATTGTTTTCAAATAAAAATAATATTTTGACCATGTGTGGTCAAATTTTTCAAGGTGGTTATCTCTTGTCGCTATATATTTCAAAGTCTTGTAAGCAGATAAAATCTTATTTTTATATGGAATTATTGATAGTTTTCTTTTGTTCATTTTAGTTAAGTAAATATAGTGTTTGGTCTCCAGCAAAATTATTAGATCTGCAGACGAAAAGGAATTGTCCAAATTGAAAAGGTATATCTTTTCATTTAGAGTAATGTCATAATTGGATAGTTGTAACCACTGAAAAACTTCCATTAAAAATATTTCTGTTTCTGGGCATGACCAGAGCATGTGCTGAATTGTTTCTACTTCTCCACAAAAATTGCAAGTTGGTTGTTTTGATTTTTTTATGTTGAATAGGTATTTTTGTGTAGGTAAAATTCTATGATTTATTTGGCATTGAAGCCATCTTATATCTGAGCTAAAGTTGTACTTAAAAGGTGTTTGGTAAATTTTCTTCCAGTCTTCATCCTTTATCTGAAAGATCTGGTTCCATCTGGCCATTGCTGTTGTTTTTTCATCATTTTTATTAAGTATATTGTAGAGATGCATTGAGCCTTTATTCTGTTTAAGCAGTATCAATACATTTAAGAAGAAGAGAAGGATCCGGCATTTTTTTGTATCATAGATGCAAATTCGAAATGCTTTACGAAACCTTTTATTGCACATATAAGACCATGAAACTTTACAAAATCCATGTGAATGTTATAAGTTTCACAGAAAGAGTTATAAGTGTACGACAAAAACGAAATAGTACAGACATCCGAAGGTTACTTTTCTACAGTTACTCGGTTTGCAGCTCAATCATTGAGTACACTAACGATAGGTGGATACAGTTTGTTCACTTAAATGTTTTCGTTATACATGCACTTTACCACTGTATTTGCCATCGCAGTTGTTGTAGATTAGTCGGAGAGGGGATACGTTTATTTACACTGTTTGTCTTTTAGGGTGGGGATGGAATAAGTGTGAGGTTGGGCACCCATAAACCGGTTTAACCCCCAGTGACCTTTGTCACTGACCGTTCCAAGGCGGTACACGTACTTCCATCTTCCCCCTATTGTATGTTTGTTTTGTCTTTGTGTGTCTCTTGATGTTTTTATAGTTATGTACATTTGCTGTTTCTTTGTGTTACTGTGCGGGCGACTGTTTGTTCTGTATGTGGGGGGTTAAACCGGTTTATGGGCGCCCAACCTCACACTTATTCCATCCCCACCCTAAAAGACAAACAGTGTAAATAAACAACAACCGCGATGGCAAATACAGTGGTAAAGTGCACGTACAGTCAAAACTGTCTCAGCGACCGTCCCTTAATAGCGACTTCCTGTCTTATGTGACCCTAATATTTCCTCCCAACGTATTTTCCTATTTATTGAGACTGGGGATAGCGACCTGCCTGTGTTACCTGACTAACGACCGTAAATCGCCGCTCCCGAAATCCGAATCCGCTAATTAATGTGCCTGTTTGTAGCGACCCTGTAATTGCGGGTCATTATCGAGTTTTAACTCTCTTGTCTAGAAGCGATGTGTTTAATCTTACCTGCATTGATCTTGGAACAAATTGCGACATACCACAACTTTTGCTATTAATCAAAAACAATTACAAATCCATTTTATTTCACTTTCCTAACCGTTATTATGCTGACACACACAAAACAATTCATCTGGTCACACGTTTTGAAATATTGGCCAAATTTCCCTTAATCCTGGTGAATGATTGTTAAAAGCTATTTGCATATAGAATCACAGATAGGGGAGTGACCTCGAATTTAAATTTGCAACATCCTGTAACCCTTTGCCTGTTACGAAAGCTTGCACATGCTTCTTTACTAAAACTTCACAAATTCGCTTATATTTCTTGTAGAAATGTTGACTGAGTATCAAACATCTTGGATCCAGATCAGGCTCCGAGTTACTCGGCGTCTCATCCGGATCCAGTTTGTTTGCATACATGACATGACGCTCACGACAAGCAGGTTAAGGGTTAAAAGTGTCTTTGATGTCTGGCGAGAAACATCACACCTATTTGTAACACAAGTGAAAAAAAAATCAAACGAGATTGGTTACACGTTTACAGATGTGATGCTGGACGTCAATTAAACACTCACACTTATGTATTATTATTATGTCCACGGAATTGAATTGAGGAATACATTCGCAACACCAAAAGTCAGTATAGAATATTTGTCCAGTTCATTCTTTCTTTCTCTTTTTTGTAAAAAATGTCTCCTCTTGCTTTTGTAGTAATTAAGATCAGTCAAATACGCGTTACATCTAATTTCACATTAGGAAATTCATAAGGATGGGTGAATTAAAACTGAACAGTGCACATATAAAATTATCAAATATTAAATGTCCAAGGTTATTACTATTATTTAGAACACGTAAGATCTATTCCATTTATGTGTATTTTATTCCAAAGACGCATGCATAATTCTGTTCACTTTTATAATATAGAACCACTGAAATGAAGTTATAAAATTTGGAGAAAAAACTGCATGACTGTCTTATGTGACTACCTGTCTTATGTGACCCTCTTGGTTTTCTCCCACTGAAGGTCACATAAGACAGGTTTGACTGTATAACGAAAACATTTAAGTGAACAATCTGTATCCACCTATCGCTAGTGTACTCAATGAATGAGCTGCAAACAGAGTAACTGTAGAAAAGTAATAAAGGGTACGACAAAAACGAAATAGTACAGATATCCGACGTCTTTCCGTTTCTGGATTTAAGAGGTCGCCTTCATAGAGTACTAAACCTTTCTTGTCGGCGTATATGCAAAGAGGCCAGCGTGATTGCCAACTGTAAAAGGGTTCACAACCAAACATGCAGTATGTTGTAGTACTACAGGATCATATCCCTTTTTAATGAATTTTTTAACATATTTGATGAACAAAGTGAGAAAATGGGTATGTCCAATAATTTTACGAAGTTTGTAAATCACATCACCATAAAATTCAGGATGTGAAATACCGTGTCGTAGAAGCGCCTTGAGATTACATTGGTACTTGCCAATAAGTGAGAGATTACGATAGTAAAATTTAGAGAAAGGTTTTCTTAGTTTATGGTATCTATATCCTTGCTTAAGCAGTTTTTCAGTTAAAATGAGATTTCGACTGTTAAAATCGTCAATAGATGAACAAGCTCTAGCAAAACGAATACGTTGAGATATATAAACCCCGTAAGATGGAGCACGGGGAACATCCCCGTCAAGATGAGGAAAATTTACAATATTAAAATCAAAATCATCTAATATTGGATCCATCTAATATTGTTGACAAATCATCAGCGTATTGAGATAATTTGTATTCTGTGCCATTATAATGGTAATTCCTATATATTTGTATTATTTCTTATTCTTATGGCTAGTATTTCTGCACATAACAGGAAAATATAAGCTGATATTGGATCCCCTTGCCTGCAACCGCGACTAATGGTGAAGAAGTTAGACAAATGTCCCCTTGATTTACAGTCAGTCTTGCATTCTTATATAAAATATTTACCCAAGTAATAAAATAGTCACCAAACTTATAGAGTTTTAACACATGCTGTATAAATTTCCAGGAAATAGAATCAAAAGCCTTTTCAAGATCAACTAATAGTATCAATCCGGGTATGTTATTTTCTTCAGCATATTGCATTACATCATAAATTTGCCTTGTGTTTTGACCCATATATCTACCTGACATAAATCCAGTTTGGTCCTCATGAATCAGTTTATCTAACACATGTTTTAATCTGTTTGCTATTGCCCCTGAAGCTATCTTATACACACAGTTCAGTAATGATATTGGTCTATAATTCTTTAAGTACTGTCTAGGTTTATTGTCTTTAGGTATGCAGGTAATAATCCCCTCCCTTTGTGTAATTGATAGTTCTCCTGTTCTGTACCCATAATTGATAGATCGCAGTACAAAAGTTCCTATTTTTTCCAAAATACCTTAAAAAATTCAGCAGTGAAACCATCTGAACCAGGGCTGCGATTATTTGACATACTTTTTAGTGACTTTGTAATTTCTTCTAATGTGAGAAGTCCTTCAAGAGAAGTCGAATCTTGCAGACTGAGCCTATGAAATTTGCAATTTATAAGTTCATTTTCTAAATCTAATTCAGTATCTTCAGAGAGATCTTCACTGTATAGTTTTTCATAGTAGAATTTTGCTTCTTCCAAAATTCATGTTGATTTAATATAACAGTTCCATATTCTTTTTCTATTTTGGGGATTATTTTGCTGGTACAGTTATATGATTCAAGTTTGCAGAAATATGAGGTAGGTTTTTCATCATTTTCAATTATATTTACTCTTGATCTTATCATGAAGCCAATCATTTTCTCTTTTCTAATATTTGCAAGCAATGCATTGAGGTCAGACAATTCATTTATTTTGTCAGGTGTAAGATTATTTTCTATGAGCCTAATTTTTTCTATAGTATCTTTTTCTAAGGTATTTCTTTGCTTTTTCTTATGGCAAGAATAAGATATGTTTTTCCCTCTTATTTCCATAAGTAAAGTTTCTAGAAAGAGTTGATCATTTATTGTAAACTGAATTTGGTCATCTGGTATTTTTCCAATATTTTCCATATTGTAAACAGGAACAGCATATTGTTGTTTTATCTCCTCAATTTTTTTCATAAGCAAAGGCATGCCCTGATCAGACAAATACCGAAGCAGTTGTCTAATCTGGATGCACACTGTTTACAAAGTCGTAGAAAAATGTGTCAATGAACAAGAGGTTTATTTAAAACTCAAACGTAAACCTGCCATTTTTTTCTATATGCATGCACCATTTGAACAGAAATTTAAGGGCAACTACCATACCAACTGCCTTATCTGGGTGCACACTGTTTGCAGAATCATAGAAATGTGTGTTTATGAATCAACCCTTTCCCTCGTACAAACTTGCCTTCACGCATCTACAAACAGCGTAGACCCAGATCAGACAGCTCCTACATGTATAACATTATGCACCTTACTGTGTTATAAATACTATAGAGCGACCTAAGAAGGTGGTTCATATACCTTTATATAAATATAATGTTATTTTTCATTGTAAGGCTATTTACCATCTATATGCATATGTTTTAAGTTTTTTCATTTTCCTGTTTCAATGCAGAAACTGTTTGACAGTTCCTTTATGATCTGTCCGATCAGGATCTGCATCTCAAAAAAGCCTCCCACCTCACTGACAAGGTCCAGATAAAGCAGGAGCAATTCAGAGAAAAACATAAAAACACAATCAAACTTACTGGTTACACATTGGTTATTAAACTTATCTCCATGAACATTCATGTAATTGACAATTAGTTAGACTACATTTGTTATAAGAGTCTATGGACACAGGAATGCGTTAATCATAGCAGCACGTTGTAGTCATATGTATTTAAAACATAAGCAAACAGAGCATACTCCCATCATACAGTTCGTACAGAAACTGCCTATTCCAGCTGGTGTATTCTGTTTGTAAAACTGTAGAAAGGCGTTTTTATGCCAATATGGAGTAAATCAATATACAAGGCTGTACAGCCATTTATGGGTTACTAACATAGCATAAGCCAACAGAGCATACTCCCATCATACATCTCGTACAGGAGCTCCCTATCCCGGGTGTATTCTGTTTGTAAAACCGTAGAAAAGTGTATGTACGGTGTAAAGCAATATACATGGTTATACAACAATCTATAGATTATTAACATATCATAAGCAAACAAAGCATACCTCTACCATACAGCTCCTACATGAGTTCCCTAATCCGGGTGTATTTTGTTTGAAGGGTGTATTTATGGAGTAAAGCAATATACACGGTTATACAACATTTAATGAGTGTTTAACACCCATGTATTTTCATACTAATATTGCGTTCATACTAACATTGTGTTCTACCCACATGGACATTTATGAGCTGCATTCAAATGCATCTCCTGCTTAACCCCTTCCCTGTTCAATATTTACCCCAAAATTTCAGCATTCATAGACAAAACAGCTATAACAGAGGTGCAAACAGAGGTGATCCAGATCAGATAGTCCCTGCAGAAGACATCTGGTCAGGATCTCACATGTTTACTATCCCAGAAATTTACCGATGACAGACAGACGAGATGTTGAGAAAAAGAGTCAGGGGATAAAAGAAGAGGAAAAAGTAAAAAACCTTTCCTACTTTCTAAGTACCGGCCATTCTTTTTTTTATTCTTCCATTTTTTTACACACTCTGTCTAATAAAACTGTTGTCTGTTATGCTTCTCAAAAATAATTTTTGGTAATTTTTCTATGGACCATTCATAGTTTCAAAGACAGTCTGATTGGATCCTACAGTGACATCAAGTTACTAGGTTGATTTTATCTTGTTCCAACTTTTTTCATAGGTAACCATTACTTTGCTGCTAGTGTGTAAAAAAGTTACTGTCTGTTACTAAAAATTCACAATATTTTTGTATGTGTCAAGTAATTAAACTCCCTACTTCATACTAAATATATTATTACAGTATTAAAGCATACATGTAATTGTTTTAACCAAAAGCAATGTAGTGACATGAAGGTCCAGATAAAGCAGAACCATACAGGGAAATATACAGGCTATATACCAACTTATGGGTTATTTTAACCCTTTCCCTGTTCTATGTTTACAGTTAAACTTCAATATCTTGTACTCTGATAACTCAAACTTTAGGATAACTCGAAATAAAAGTTAGGTCTTGTAAAATGTACAATACCGAATTGTTCTTGACTGTATCACTACACATATCTATAGAAACACATGTGACAGCTTAAAGGTGGTCGACAATAATGCTGAATGCTCCTACAGGAGCTTTCAGCATTACTTTTAGACCCGCATTAATCTGTGAAGCTGAGATATCAGTCAAATTATAAATCGGTTGACTCGAACCTCTAACATCTGGAACTTATCTGTAAGGTCCCTCGAAGTTCAAGAAATCGAAGTCCAACTCAGTACTATGTATTCTCAAATATTAACACCCAGTGAATATCCATATACAAAACAGCTACAATGGAGTATGGGGGTGCCATGGAGACATTGCAGCCTTTTCAGAAACCAAAGAAGCTGATCTTTCAAATTTCATTGGCAAAAAAACAACACAGCAGACCCTGCTCACACAGCTCCTCTAGGAGCAGTCCGATCTGGGTCTACTCTGTTTGCAAATGCGTTAAAACTTGTTTTTATGAGGGAAAGGGTTAATCTAAAATTAATGAAACACCATGCAAGAAAAATGGCATCATGAATATTACCCAAACCATTTTGTTATAATCGCCCATGGCCACAGTACAATTTCTGGTCATGGCAGAAATTGCAACCAAATCATTCCACACACTGCTTCAAAAGGCTCCAAAAGGATTTTTCTAATCTGGGTGTACCCTGTTTTCAATACCACAGAAAGGTGGGTCTTTTATGGAGTAAAGGGTTAACCATAACAAAAAACTCTACTATATATTTCATACTAATAATGTGTTCTACACACATGGACAATATGCATTCAAAGGTATCCCCTATTAAAGGATTTACCTTATAAATAAGGAAATACATTGGACCTTATAAAATTCAATGTGAGAAAATCCCGGGGTGTCATTCCTCTTTGATGCTTAACAATTTTAGACCTTTTTGCAGACAGAGCAGACGCAGATCAGACAGTTCCTGAAAAGGACATCTGATCAGGATCTCCCATGTCTACTATGTAAAAACAAAATCTCGTTTGACAGACCAGAAAGGAAAAATAGGAGATAAAGGAAGTGGCAAAACAGCATACCTGTAGATTCAGATTTATACCATGTCAAAGGCAAAAATGGAGCAGACCATTATAGGTTGGTTCCTGCAGGAAATGCCTGAACTGGGTCTAATCTGTTTGCAAAAATATGAAAAGCATTTAGATGCTTAACAATTATAGCAATCAAAATTATAGTATATCAAAAGCTAAGGGCAACCCATGGATCAGGCATATACATGTTACTTATTTGTTACTTATTATGCACCCCCCCCCCCATATTTATATGGGGGAGACATATTTTTTCGTGAGGGTTGTCTGTCTGTCCGTCACACTTTTTGTCCGGACGATAACTTCAATATGCCTGATTGAAACTTCATATATGGAAAGAGCATAATGAGAGGAAGTGTCATGCACAAGGTCCTTAACTCTGGCTTCACTAATATAGGAGTTATTGCCCCTTGTAAAAAACAACACTTTTTTGTCCGGACGATAACTCCTATATGGCTCATGCCATTGGATTGAAACTTCATACAGTAAAACTCGGTTATAACGAATTCAAAGGGACTGAAGGATTTACTTCGCTATAAACATTATTCGCTATATTGATAGTACGAAGTTCGCTATAAATTATGACTTTGACACACGACTGTTCAATATTTATTAAACCGTAATTCAGACATATATGCGTAGCGATCAAACTCCCAAAATGCACATCATTCATCGTACAGCTTACTCTTTGTGGAAGAAATCGGTCATTTGCTTTTGAACACACGTTGATGCTTGAAACTTGCCAAATAACTGTTTCATAAATGTCAGTGTTTAAAAAAATCGGGAGCATTTGGTCGTTGCTGCAATGTCCGAAACAAATTGGGTATAGCGGACAAAGACTCCGCGTATGTGGGCAGGGGCAAATATTCCTTATAGATCTGTGTCGTCATCGGAGTCAGCTTTAGATTCTATTTTCAGCGGAAAATGCTGAAATAATATGCGAACGGGGAGGGAATAACAAAACCAAAAGACTTCGAGTATTTATTTTGAAAATAAAAAACGAACATCATATCTTAACAATGTTTAGCTGTAACCCGTACTTTTAAGTGCATATGTATGCCCCGCGGCTAGCGGTGTTTAATTATACCCTACCACCGTGAAGATACATGCTTTACGGATCGCTTCACAGTTCGCCCCAACACTAGTGTGTGTTTTTAACACCTATGCGACATGGTGTTAATCGTGCGAAATACACAGGTGCCTGAAGATAGTAGCAAGGTGAAACTTCGCTTTAATGAAGGAATTTTAAAGTGTTTTGTGAATAATGGTACTGGAAAATCAGTTCGCCATAAGCGAAAATTCGCTCTAACCAACTTCGCACTAAACATTATAGTCTGTATAGAATTAATGAAGATATCGACTTGGGAACGAAATTTAGTTCGCTATAAGCGGGAATTCGCTTTATCAGAGTTCGTTATAAATAAGTTTTACTGTATATGGAAAGATCATGACGAGAGGAAGTGTCATACACAAGGTCCATAACTCTGGCTTCACTAATAATTGAGTTATTGTCCGTGTTATATTTTTTTCACAATTTTGTCCGGACGATAACTCCTATATGGCTCATGCCATTGAATTGAAACTTCATATATGGAAAGATCATGACAAGAGAAAGTGTCATACACAAGGTCCATAACTCTGGCTTCACTAATAATGGAGTTATTGCCCTTGTAATATTTTTTCACAATTTTTTGTCCGGACGATAACTCCTATATGGCTCATGCCATTGGATTGAAACTTCATACATGGAAAGATCATGATAAGAGAATGTGGCATGCTTAAGGTCCATAACTCTTGTTTCACTAATATTGGAGTTATTGCCCTTTGTAAAAAAAAATCACAATTTTTTGTCAGGATGATAACTCCTATATGGCACATGCCATTGGAGTGAAACTTCACACATGGAAAGATCATGATAAGAGAAAGTGTCATGCATAGTTATTTCCCCTTGTACATTTGTTTAACGCTTTATTGTCCGGATGATAACTCCTACATGGCTCTTGCCATTGTATTGAAACTTCATACATGGAAAGAGCATGATGGGAGAAAGTGTCATGAACAAGGCCATAACTCTGGCTTCAATACTTTTGGAGTTATTGCCCTTTGTTACATTTTTTGTCCGATCAATAACTCCTGTTCGACTGATGCTATTGGAATGACATTTCATTTATGGAAAGGGCATGATGAAAGTAAGTGTCGTGCACAAGGATCATAACTCTGGTGTCAATATTTTTGGAGTTATTAGCTGTTATCATTTTCTTCTTGAAAAATGTGGTGTGGAAAGCGCATAATGAGGAGAAGTATCAATAATCAAGTCCATAACATATTTAGTGATTTCCCTTTACATATTGTTTTTATTAGAGGGGAGACATCCGTTTTTGTGACAAAAACCTCTAGTTATAATTGGATTATCAACCGTCCACAGTTGCATGCATATATGTTTCTCTGCAGACACTGATGGGACAGAACCCATGGGATCTGTCTGACCAGGATCTTCATCAACAGATAGAACAGAAATGTTTAGAACAATATTCAGGGTTATACATCAGTTCATGGTTTATTAACAGCAACATAAATTTAGCAATTTTCATACCAATGTCATTCTACACAAAAAGGCATCTCCTGTTAAAATTAATTAAGCCATACCTTATAAAGGAGGAAGTTCACTGGGTCTAATATAATCTAATATAAGAGAAAGGCCTTTATTCCCTAACCTTTAAAAATAGTCCAGGATACATATTGGTACCCTTTTTGCAGACAGAGTAGATCCAGATTAGATAGTTTGTGTATAAGCCATCTGTTCAGGACCTATCCTGTTTACTGCCAGTGAAAAAAAAACTACCCATAAATGCCAGACCACAGAGAGGTTGGGGTGAGAGCCATCTGATAAAAGGTATACAATGTACATGTAGATAACAGTAAACACATTCTGTTTTACATTATATCAGTACATCTTTTCCAACAACTTTACCTATATTCAATGTATTCTAGGCGCTACATTATTTTCTGCAAAAAGCTACATGTATATGCTTTTTTGAAGAAAAGTTAAAACCATTACCAAAATTGGACATAGATTAACAGTGGGTGCCTTAGTGTCTGGAGCCAGATGAGATGCCACATGTCCGGGCATCTCACCTGACAACAAGCATTACAAAAATCAGAGGGAAAACAGCACAACAAACCATGTTTCAATTCGTATCAATATAAATATAGTAATACCTGACTATACAGTATATCATGTATCCCATGGAGTTACACATTGTCTTCATACGATCACGATTCAAACTACTGGTGCATGTAGCATAGTCCTACAACAGTATAATGCACACATTCCTTGTAATGAGCTTGTATTATGTTTTACCAAATTGAATGTTACTGTTCTTCACTAGGTATTTTTCTGCAACATGTTGTGGCCTAAATGCCTTTTATTTCTGCAAAAAGTCTTGGCCTTAAACCTTTTACCTGATCAATATTCACGTAAACACCACAGATATTTGCTAGCAGATACCTTTATTCTCAAGCGATCTTTTGAAGGGAAAAACTTTATTTTACCCAAAATTGCAGAAACAGGTCCACAAAGTTCCCTATGTGACATTCAAAAACAGAGCAGACCCTGATCAAAAGGATCCTTCAGGAGCAGTCTGGTCCGGGTCTACTATGTTTGCACAGGCTTAATTAAAAAAACAAAAATGTATGAGGGAAAAGGTTATCACTTCGTATTCGTCTTCTTTACCTGATAGTCACTGATAACCTGACTTATGCTGTCATGAATGTCAAATCTGAGTCTATTTTCATCAGTGGTACAACCATACACTGAGCCATTGAAATACCAGGCATTTTTAATTTCTGGATGCAAAAGAAGTCTGCTTATAAGACCCTAGTTCCGTTTTGTTACATCATCAACTAGGCTATACCCAGCAGCCTTCATTCCAGGGCGTTTCTTCATTACCGATGATTTTGCATCGTTATTCCTGAGCTTCATTAGGATTGGTCTTACTTGTCCTTTCCTAGTTGGAATCATATGGATGGCTAAAATGTCCTCAGCTGCAACTGTCACCCCATGGGTTTTGAGAATCTCTGCTACAGTCTTTGTAAGCTTCTGAGAGTTTTCATCTGCTTCTTCTTTAATGTCCATTATTTTCACATTATTTTTCCTGGAGTACTGTTCATTATAGTTTGACCGTTCATTAGCTTCCCTACTAATCTTGTAGTTTCTCGAGATGCTTTCCTCCAGGGATTTTTGTTTTGCACTGTATTCTCTATCCATACTCTCAAGTTTATCTTTTAATTGTTTATTCTCAAATTCCAGCCCTTCAACTCTTTCTGTCAATACCTTTGTTTTGTCCTGCACCTCAAACTTAACTCTATCCTGGATTTTTAACTCTATACTTGCCATTATAGTTTCTACTGTGTTTTTTATCAGATCCACAATCTCATCCCTTTTCAGCATATTTTTGAGATCTTCCCTTAAACATGTCACACTCTCTGTCATTGTCTCCAATTGTAACTGTAAAGAAGTGAACTCTTCCATACTAGTGTTACTTGTATCACTTGAATCAGGCTGAAATCTCTTTTGCGGGGGCTTGGTAGAAACCCTTTGTCCAGAAAAGGAGAGTTTGTGCTGATCTTTCCTGACACTTTTACTGTTGCTCATTGTTGCCAATAAAGATAACAATAAAGGCTAATCCAATGAGAGAGAGCAATCTAACTGTCTCAATACGCTCCTGGCCTACAATAGGTAAAAAGTGCTCAGTGCACTGTTACTGGTGCAGTCCTTTGTTACACTCCTTGGTAAACAGGGGGAATCTCAACAATACCTTCTCCCAATGTTCCAAACAAAGAAAGCTTCCAAACTGAAACTTTTTTCCTTCAGTAGCTCATTTATCTATCACTACAATGTCACACTATTTTCACAGATTGTAGACTATATCTTCATAATGCCTCTCTTCTAAAATTGTATGCATTCATTTCACTAGATCCTGTATTTGTAGATGTTTTTTGAAAGACACAATTTTATCCAACCATCACTTTTCAATTGACCTTTGTTACATATCAGTCTTTTTAACCCCTTTTCTTGCTACTTGAGTACATTGACACTGTTGTTAATGGCAGCTATCCAGATCAGAAGTTCCTAAACAAACTACCTGAATAGAGTTAGCACATTTGTCCAAAACCTAAAATGTCATTGAAACATTGCACACTTCAGACTGGTCATTGATTAATCTATCACTTTCAAAAAGTGTGATTATTGACTCGCCACAAGACCCCTTCTTTGAGAGAAATGGTTTGGTGATTGGCCAAAATCCTTCGATTTAGGTCCATTAGAACATATTTCATAAAAATATTTTCTAATTGATTCCTATTTTAGTTTATTAACAAAATGTCTTTGCTGCCCATTTTTTACCATTCCATTTTGTTTTAAAAATTGATCGCATGAGTTTACTATTCATATATGCAGGCTTTTTGTGTTTCACAATCTTTTCCTCAACCCTCATATTGACGACTTTTGGCGACTCTGTATAAGTCACTTTGTGAAACCATTGTGATAAATAGTGCATTTGTTCCTATAGCAGCAAATGCTCTATTTATCACAATGGTTTCAAACTACAAAATTCTAAAATTGTCCTTATCTCTAGTTAATGTTCCTTCTAATATATGAATAAAAATAAATGAATATATATAAATAAAAACTTGGCTCACAGTAAACCATAGTTATTAAAACAAGATTGGCTTTTATAGAAACACGGGAACGCAGAAACGCATGGTCAAAATTTAAAGCCATATGAGATTGGGCTGCTTTCACAGCCCAATAAGAATGTGAAATTGGTATCTGGTATCTCTACTTACACAAATCAATTTGTTTTTTTGTTTTTACTGCTTTTTTGTTTTACTATTTATTCTATAAATAAAAAATGGAAGATGTACGTAGTCAATATGAATTCCTGTTTATTGCGTATTCAGTAATTTCTACGTGTTTAGCATTTATGACAGTTTAATTAAAAGGACTTCATATTTCCCTGTAGTGCAATGAGAGGTTTGCAGAGAAAATATATCAAATTAACTAGACATATAATTGGATTATTAGTGAATACCTTCATCGGGTCACATCGGCTATTTCAGTATTTCTTCAGTTAATATATAAGCACTATACTTTTTTACTGTGCATAAATTGGATTTTCACTCTTATATAGTGAATATGGATAAAACTTATTTTATGGAAGCTTTTCGGGTTTCTGTCAATATCAAATAAGATTACAATAATGCTGATAATTTAATATAAATTAAACGCTTACGATAAACCCGCTTTTAAATAACTATACAAATCTATACTGTTTCTACACAACGCATTCTTAATTAAAAATGTTAGAAATATATATTAATTTGTCCAAGCTCTCTAATGATTACATTTTTAGCTCACCAGAGCACAAAGTGCTCAGGGTGAGCTTTTGTGATTGCCTGATGTCCGTCGTCCGTCGGCGTGCGTCGTCCGTCGTGCGTCGTCAGTCGTCAACAATTTGAACCTTTAAAAATCTTCTCCTCTGAATCTACAGGGTTCTCAGCTTTCATCTTTGGCACATAGCATCATCTGTAGGTCCTCTACAAAAGTTATATAAATTATACCCCTGGGGTCAAAATTGGCCCTGCCCCAGGGGTTTTCAGTTTTCAATAGAAACATATAGTGAAAACTTTGAACATCATCTCCTCTAAAACTAGAAGGTCCTCAGCTTTCATATTTGGCACATAGCTTCAACGTCAGGGCTTCTACAAAAGTTATGTAAATTATGCCTCTAGGGTCAAAATTGGTCCAACCCCAGGGATTGCCAGTTTTTGGTAGCTGACTGCTTAAACAGCCCATGGGATCACTAGTTATGCATAGGAAAAACTTTAAAAATATTCTTGTCAGAAACTACATGCCCCAGAGCTTAGATATTTGGTGTATAGATTTACTTAGCATAACTTTATGGGTTTTTTAAGTATCATACTTCTTGGGTTAAAATTGGCCCTGCCCTGTGTGTACAGTCTTCTTCACGGCAGAAACGACAGTCTAAAGGTTTCTCCTTAATATATCAGCCTGCAGAGCTCAGACCAGTCAGTGTGAGTTCTTATACTAGTCTAGTTGCTTAGGAGGAAAATCGTTACATGGTGGATTAAAGTATAAAACTTGGTATATGAGTTGCATTTGCAGTCTATAATCAAAATAATTGGGGGTGCCCGACTTGGCTACCCTAGTTCTGCCAAAATCCAAGATGGCGTCCAAGATGGCCGCCATAACACAATGTGTTTGATAAAATACCCCATATTTGTCAGTTTCCATGGATAAAATTGCCTACAATTTTGTAAAAGGAACACAAAGGTTGCATTTTATTATATTTGGATATATTTGGACCATTAATTGTATGATCTTATACAAAATAGCTATATTTCTGAAAACTAAATAGAACAGAATAGAACACAAATCGTCTATGGCATTACTTACAGCTTACACAAATATGTTATTGTTGTAATGTACCAGAATTAGATTTTTCTGTTGATTAATTGAATATCTGCCACAAACATTGCCTTAAACGTAGGGCACTGTGATCATAATGCAGTAAAACCTCTCAATTACGACCACTAAAATAAAAGCTAATTAATTGTATGAAACACAGGTGTCAGCTTAAAGTAAGGTGAAAGTAAATAAGAAAGCTCTTCAAGGACCACTTGTTTTATTTTCACCTTGCTTTAAGCAGCCATCTTCCTTAAAGATTAGGACTGGTCGGCCCGGTGTCAGGATAATGTGACTGGGTGGGGTGCCCTTGCCATGTGCCCGCGGCAGGGGTATTTCAGTGAGGCAGCACTATAACTTGTCTCATGCGGGTGCCGTCTGCAAATAACTGAAATACTGTTGGTCGGACGTTAAACCCAACTCACTCACTCACTCCTTAAAGACCAAATGAATGATGCAAATTTAGTGGTTTCATTAGAGAGGTTTTACTGTATATCAGTTGATCTTATTAGAATACGTTCAAACATTGATAACACGAACTCTTTTAAGCTGAAAATGCCAGTACTCACTTCAATTGTAAATCAGTAGAGCTTGCTTAAATATTCTGAAAGTGGGAGATCCTTCAAAAGCAAAAGTAGCAATGCGAAAAGAGAAAATTGCAGACTCGATTTTATTGAGTCTGTTCATGAGTAGTAATTTAAAGTGAACTCCCTAGCACCAGCTTAAGCAGTAATCCATTTTAAAAACTAATAACACCAAAATTAATGATCCCGAAGGACCAGAAAGTCGAACATACTCGTATTCAAAGATAAAACATGACTAAACTTTATCAAAGTTTGACTGTATATTAGTTGTGCTAACTATTAGTCAAATTTGCTGTTACCTACATGAAAGTACATGGTGAAAGGGATAATCAACAGTTTCTTTTGCACGCACAAAAAATAAGTATTTTTGCATATGCACTTTCTAGGGAACAGTGGCATTGCATTGCAGCCAGTTCTCTGCAGCTTTTTGTTGCGTCTGGGAGTGTTGTCCAGAAAGGTTGCCAATTGTCATTTAATTTGGTCCAACCAGAGTTGTTTGGAGACGGGTCATTCTGGCATGGTTGTAAATGGAAAAGTAATAAAGTCAAACAGACAAAGCCACACACGAGATGACTACAGAAAAAAAACAGACACGCAAGAACCAGAGACAAACACTCCACACATGAACAAAATCACAAGCACAAAGACGCAAGGCAAACAAAAGGAAGGGTGACAAAGAGAGTACCGCCTTGGCACGGTCAGTAGCAAAAACACCACTGGGGAGGGGGTGGGGTTAAACCGGTTTACGGACGTCCTAACCTCACACTTCTCTCAAAGTCACGCTACAAATAGTGTAAATAAAGGTACCCCCGCCGGACCCACCCACAACACAGACGACGGCGAACACAGGACAACATATAAACCAGTAAGTTTGTTAACCAAATGCTGGCTTGGTAAAGGCTCCGATTGGAATGTTGCAAAAGAGAGGCTTGAGTTGGTGATCGGTTCTGCATTGATTGCATATGTTTACCTTGAGCAAACAGTTCCTGTCGTAGGTCATTGACTTTGTCTAGTTGTGTAGTATGATAATAAATTACAAAGTGTTGATGTGATAGTACCTAAAATATATACCACAGCCTTTAGCGACAACAGGTTGGTCCGTTGTTTCGGACACATACAAAAGTAAGACATGTAGCCCCAAGCAAGCCACCTGTGAACAAAAGGGGCCAAGGCACAAGAACGAATGTGTCACGTCAAACAAGAGTACCAGTATGTTTCAACTTATTTCTTCGAAGTTCAAAAACAAAAACAAAGAAGAGCTTTTTGAACTCTTGACTGGAGATGTGACTGCCTGTGAATACACAAACGACAAAGCGGTTTACATCACTGCAGTCCAATCTGTTGTCGCTAAAAGCTGTGGTACACATAATGCCACTCACTGATCACGAGGAAGCGAATACAAGAATATTCCTCCATGTCCAAGACGCAATCCGTAAAGGATCTGTTAGTCTAATAGTAAGCACATTTGTGTTTGGACAAGGAAAACATATTCATTCTAGCTCCCATTTTTCCATACGTCTACAGGGTGTGACACTACTTCACAATGTGGAGGAAATGGTGAAAGTACTTCATAAAAATCATTCCCGGAATTGACGGCATCATTTTTCTTTCTTCTGCAGCATCCATCTATATACTTTTTAAAGTGCAAAGTGAGGAATTTAAGTAAATTGAAAGGTTCACATGTGTACTTTATGATCATTCAGACAAAGTCATATGACCTACAACAGGAACTGTTTGCTCAAGGTAAACATGTGAAATTAATGCAGAACCTATCACCAACTCAAGCCTATCTTTTGCAACATGCCAATCGGAGCCTGTACCAAGCTAACGTTAGGTTAACAAACTTACAGCCATGCCAGAATTACCCGTCTCCCAACAACTTTGGTTAAATGACAATTGGCAATCTCTCAGGACAACACTCCCAGATGCTGCAAGAAGCTGCAGAGAACTTATAAAATGTGACAGCAAGGCAATGCCATTTTGCTCTAGAAAGTGCATATGCAAAAATACGCATCTGAAGTGCACGTATTTATGTGCGTGCAAAGGAAACTATTGATTATCCCTTCCTCCATGGACTTTTAGGTAGGTAACAGCAAAGTACAACTGTTATAATACAACTTATATACAGTCAAACTTTGATAAAGTTTAGTCATGTTTTAACTTTTAAACACGAGTTTGTTCGAATTAGGCCAGCTCTAGCGATTTACAATTGAAGAGAGTACTGGTAAATTGAACTTAAGAGTGTTTGTGTTGTCAATGTATCAACTGATGTGCAGTAAAACCTCTCCGTTTCCAATCAGACTACTCAACTGCGTCAATTATTTGGTCTTTAAGGAAGGTGGCTGCTTAAAGCACGATGAAAATTAAAAACAAATTGCTATTCGTGGAGCTTTCTGTTTTACTTTCACCTTACTTTAAGCTGCCGCCTGTGTTTCATACAATCCATTAGCGTTCGCTTTACTGGCCGTAATAGAGAGGTTTTACTGTATTATGACCACAGTGCACTACGTTTAAGGAAATGTTTGTGGCAGATATTCAATTAATCAACAGAACAATCTAATTTGGGTACATTACAACAGTAATATATTTGTATAAGCTGTAAGTGAATGTAATAGACGATTTGTGTTCTATTCTGTTCTATTTAGTTTTTAGAAATTTAGTTTTTTGTTTTAGATCATACAATTAATGGGCCAAATAGGTCCAAATATGTTATGATGCAACCTTTGTTTTCTTTTTATAAATTTGTAGGCAATTTTATTCAGGGAAACTGACAAATATGGGTGTTTTTATCAAACACATTGTGTTATGGCGGCCATCTTGGACGCCATCTTGGATTTTCACAGAACTAGGGTAGCCAAGTCGGGCACCCCCAATTATTTTGATTATAGACTGCAAATGCAACTCATAAACCAAGTCTTATACTTTAATCCAGCCAGTAACGATTTTGGCTAAAATTGGACATAAGCAACTAGACTATACAAGACAATCATTGATGCGAAGCATCAAAAGGCGCGTATTACCGAATAATAATCAAACCTGTTTTATATAATATTTAAATATGGGGTAAAGTAACAATTAACCAACATTTTTTTTATTTTACTGCATACGTGTTCCGATTTACATCTTCATCAGGACATAACAAAGTGGAAGTGACGTCATATCTTTTAATATAATATTTAAGTAATGTCATAAAAATGTCTAAATGTTTTAGACTACTCATATGGCCTTAGTAACTTAAATCAAAGTACTGACAGTACTGAAGGTTTCGGACATAATATATATTTATTATATTGATTGTTTGCTGTGGATTTTTCTGAAAATCATGTCAGTAGTTTGGAAGACATTTAAAGAATTTTTTTATGAACATGTCACACACAGTGCGATTCCAATAGCTCAACTTGCCACTTTGTGTCATAACTCTGGTAAAATGGTCAGAGCAATAATTACATTCTTTAAGAAAATCTTCACATTAAGGTTGACAGCTTATCATGGGTGAAAATTTGAAGTAAAACCTCCCATTGGTATATGGGTTGTTAGACACATAATATTGTTTCACTTTATATTATATAGTGAAGACGATTTCAGGGTTCCATATCGGGTACAATTTGTCTGAGCAAAATAAGCCTTTCTGTGCTTTTGCAAACAGAAAAGACCCTTAATAGTTTATCCATGCCTATACCTTGTCTTTTTGTGTGATTGTGTTGTATTTTCTTACTTCTTCCTGAGGAGACTGCGAGTGTGAGTCTGTTCAGGGTCAATTTGTGAGTCTGTGCTGCAAACAATACATACCCCGATCAGTTACCACAACTGGCCAGGGTGTTTGCTATTTGCAGCATCATACATGTAACAAGTATATCAATAAATGATATAATTAAAAATAAATTATAGTCGTACATGCAAATTACAGTTAGTGCTGTAGTAAACACTACAGACCCTGATCAGTAACCGGCGTCATAGAAATAAATGATATGAATTAGAAATAAATTACATACATTACTATAAGATACTATAAGACACTATAAGATACTATAAGCCTGACACGTAAATCAATAAATGATGAAATGTATATAAATTAAAAGATAAGAAAGTGCTTTGTCTCATTTTGTTTGCCTTTCTCCTTTTTTTTCATTTTAATGATTTTTTAATAATATAAAGGATACAAAAACCCTTGTTTCCTTTTTTAATAGTAATTGTTAATACTACCATCCAAGCTACTTAAACAATAAAGGTTGGCAAAGTGGGACACCCTGTTTGGATTCAAATCTAATACCAAGTAACTGTCTGACCAAAATCTAAACTGTTTACAACTTGTGACAATTTTGCCTTAGGTCAAAATGCCTAAAACTGATCTTTTAGAAATTCAAATGATGACAAACCTGAAGCAGACGATATTACATATCTCTACAGCTTGCTTAATCCTTATAATGCTGGGTGATGTTTCGTTTGCAACACTTGACGTCTGCTTCAATTCTTCAATAAACTTTCTTTCATTTTATGCAAAAATATGATCAAGATGACAAACAGTTTGGATCCTGATGAGACGCAGAATTATGTGGCCTCTCATCTGGATCCAAACTGTTTGCATAGGTAATCACAGTTTCGCCGCTAGCGTGCAAAGAGTTAAGCGTATGACCTCTAGAGATTTTAGCATGATGTAACAGTTGCCCTGCACTACTGACCACCAGTGCGCTGTAACCTTTATACTGTAAAGGACGTAAAGAACAGAAGAAGTCTATTTAACCCTTAATTTCCCCATATAAACTTGTTTTCATGCATCTGCAAATAGATTCGACCCAGATCAGACAGCTCGCTCCCATAGATTCAGGGTCTGCTCTGTTTGCTAATGGATCCACCTTCCATATTTCATTATAAATATTTTGTAAGATTCCGGAACCGGATTGTAAGCCAAGCACTGCACATGCGCGTATTCTCTTAGGGGGATTCCCGCTAGGTAGCGCTCGTGCAATAGGGTTTTCCGCCATAGTTTGAGTCGCAATCCATTTTATAAGGATTTCGGCAAAAGCCGAAACCCTAAAAATCATCAGTTTCATCACAAAGGGCCCTTGAATCGGCAGCCATTTCAGTCGGTGACCCTAGCTATACCCTTTCAGTCTCACACTGGGACCCTTATCCCTTTTCAGGCTAAATATTCATGTAAGAAATAATGACATCATGAATATTTATTATCCCACCTTTTATAATGGCATCAGTACACAATTATTTAATTTCTAATCTGAACAATTTCTTAAGTTCACAGCTTATTGCAGGTCTAAAGTAATGCTGACAACTCCTGTAGGTTTTTAGACATAATAGTATTCATTTCATACTGTATATTATCCAATTCGAGATAGCAAAGTTCAACTGTATGTCTAAATGAAAAGTCAACGAGTGTCTATATATTATTTCATAAGTAAACAGAGAAGATTCAGTAGGAGCCATATATAAATGGCAATTGTGATATGATATATGCAGAAATTAATCCAATAAACAATAAGGACATATGTTGTTGTTAGATGTTAGCCGTAAGCCTGTTGCTGGCGGATGAACGATTATTTTTGCAAACACCTTGGGTCCAGATGATATGTTGAGTAACTCAGTTTCTTATCAAGATTCAAACTGTTTGGCGTCTTGCTTGCATATAGCGGGTGAAAATTTGTGTAAAAAACAACAACTTTCAACCAAAAATGTGCACCCATAATTAAAATTAATCCGATCATACATGCCGTTAAATTGAGTGATACATCATCAAAGGAATAACCAATTAAATAATTAGTACAAACTGTCGCGGCTATAAACATCTCTGATGACACTAGTGCAAACAGGTACCACCATTAACAGTAATTTGCTACTACAACATAATTCAAGCAGCGATTGATTTTGTTTGTTTGATACTTATAAAGGTTATATTTTAATTACAATTAAACCATTATCTACTGTCTATATCATTGATTCTGTAAAATCTTTGACTAACAGTTTACAAAATCATTAATATAATTACAAATTTAAGCAATTATCAATATTTGCAGCATTTTTAAGCAAACATCAAATACTTTATTCTCGTGGGTTTATTTCCGTCATATAGAGTGGAAACAGATGGGACTGTTGAGGAATAACTAAGTGCAATAGTTGACATTTAGGAACTGTCAAATCTTTATTTCTTGTCAATGGTCCATTTTCCGACAGAGAACATATTTTGCTTAAATAAAATTTGATGTCTGTTACTGATATATTCCACGTATTCCATGGTCGTTTAGGTCCCAATCGTGGCCGAAACGACCAAGGTCGAAACGGATTGCGTCCGAAACGACCCGGGACCATTACTTTTGAGTCCACTCTAGGTTTACCCTGTTTGCAAAGATGTATCTATGAAGTAAAATGTTGTGCCTGGGTCTTAAATCATGCTCTAGCATAAAATATGTGTATATATTAATTAAAAACACTAATTATTACATATTATTAATAACCCGCAATTCTCCACTCAATTACACTCCTTTCGAGGGATTTACTGTGGCGAAAGGAATAGGTAATCCGTTTTCCCTATAAATGTCATCAATATATTAATGATGTGTTCATATATTCAGGCTTCTATCAGTATATTAATGCCAAATAAATTTAAAATAACTAATAAATAGCCGTTATTAATTTTTAATCCTCCTTTCGCCTCCTTTCGCCCAAAGTCATCCTTTCGTATTTTAGGCATACTCGGTTTCGCAACATCTTAGTCATTTCCTCGGTGATTATCCTTGATGATCTTGCCGTTGCGGTATATACATTTTGTATTAGCCCCGGCCATAGGGGAAATCATTTTCTAACATTTTCATTTCCAAAATACATACAATTATACAGTGGAAACAAATATGTCGACCTGTTTCCAACTACATATAATTGTATTATTCCAGCCATACTGTTTTTACACTCATAAACCACAAATTACAATTCCACAATAGTTTCACAAGTCTTGATAAATCAGCCATCCTACCAGTGAAATTCAACCTAATGCGTTACATATAGACGCGAAAGCTAATGCTTTCGCGCCGATAATCATCCTTAGCCTGATCAGTAGAGTAGAAATTGTGTTTAGACAAATAACACACACTCATTTAAGATTTAGAAAACTGTGGATAGTTCTCATTATGCAGAACACTCTTAAAGCTTTTTTTCATACCTATGCCCTGCATTAAGCTACCAGATATCAATATAGAGCATATCTGTTGTGAATTTCAGCTTAACTCTTTGCATGCTGGGTAATTTTGTCATCTGCTAAATTGTTGTCTGCAGCAAATTCATAAGTTATCCTAACTACACACTTTCTTTCTAAGTTTTTCAGAAGTTCAGTCTCATTGACAAACAGTTTGGATATCAGATCAGGCCCCACATTAGATTGGCCCTGATCTGGATCCAAACTGTTTGCATAGGTCTTTAGTGGTGGGAGAATCCCACTACACACATTCTTTCTAAGTTTCTCAGAAGTTCAGTCCCATTTACAAACAATTTGGATATCAGATCAGGCCCCACATTATGTGGGGCCTGATCTGGATCCAAACTGTTTGCATAGGTCATTAGTGGTGGGAGAATCCGCCTCTAGCATCCAAAGAATTAATACAAGTTCCAGTGGTCTATGCTCTATCCATTCTTTCACTACACTATTTCAGCATCATGTTCAGGTCCTCTACAAAAGTTATATAAATTGTGTCCTGGGGTCAAAATTGGCACCGCCCTTGGGGTGTTAAGTTTTCAATAGAAACATATAGTGAAAACTTTGAAAATCTTCTCCTCTGATTGTCTGGTGAGCGATGTCAGGGCCATTCTGGCTCTCTTGTTTAAATAAAATTATTTTGACATATAATATATTTTAATGCTGATTTATTTTCCTCTGTCGATATCTATTTCAATGATAATTTAAAATCACATTTCACATACAGTAAAACCTCTCTATAACGACCACTAAATTACATAAAGTATTTTGTGTTAAAGGCAGGTGGCTGCTTAAAGCGTATAGGAGCGTTCTGTTTTACTTTGACCTTGCTTTAAGCAACCACCTGTCCAAAATACCAACTAATTAACACAATTTAGTGGTCGTTATAGAGAGGTTTTATTGTATCTTGAACAATCTTTTAAATAATGTTGTAAATCTATACTGTTTTTACACATCGCACTATTTTTTATTTCTGAATGTTAACAAGAAATGTTTTGCTCTGCCTGTCTAAGTACTAATTGCGTATTTTTTAGAAATGCAGTTCTTTAATACTTCTTTGACATAATATATCCCCGAGGTCCCAAACTCCGATGACTTTTCCCCCTATCAGATCTGATACCCACCGTAATTAAAACTAAAATATGTAACAGAAACATCAACATATGCATTTACCGAAAAAAGAATCCCTAAAGCATTTCTGTTCACCAGTGAAATTTAATTTAAATGCTTTTGCTCCACTACAATCGTCCTTCAAACATACATGTATTTCCACTGTCAAATCTAGCGGTAGCGCCATTTTGAAAGGGTACCTTGAATCGATAATTGGTCAGCGTTTTAGACCGTGCGGACAGAATAACCGGAAGTTGACGAATTGCCAGCTGACTGAATGTAAACATAAAAGCAGACAGCAGTTGCTGTATAATTATACTGAGAAATTGCAGAATGACAGACGAAGATCACGAAGTCTCGAGTTTATTGGAGGTAAAGACCGTCAACTTCTTTCACGTATTTATTTATGTAGAGATCCACATAACAATTAACTGTCCTGATGAGGCGTCATTATTCGAGAGGCCGTACGTAACGTAACGTAACCCAGTTCTTGACGTCGTACAGTAGCTTTATATGTACAGTAGCATGGTCTCACGGTCTATCGAACCTCTTAGCCTTTGACCAGGAACAGAAAACGTTTACTGTGAATATTGAAGAAAAAAATAAATCAGCAGTTAAAAATAATCTTTTATACATACCTTGAAACAATTAAGTAATTTTATTCTCATCTATTAATCCCCAAACAATCCAGTGTTCGCCACCACCCGCATAACAAAAACAAAAATGGCTGCCGGAAAAATATCACCTGCTTATCGAACCTTTATTTTAGAAACTGTTTACTGTAACATAATAGTTAATACTCATAATCACGTGATTTCATCATGGGCACGCGACCTTTGCATAAGCTGAAGGGGTCAGAGCTGTCAAACAATGGGGTCAGAGCTGTCAAACAATTTTAATGTGGTACACTTTTCAATTTATGTTGATATTCTATAACGTAGTAAGAGTTTTCTCATGTTTAGCATAGTTGAAGGAAAAATAAACGGTATGGACCTGTTTATGACGTATATTTCGTTTCTAAAGCTACGAGGCGTTGTTTAAAGACAAAGCAACGGTACTCATGATTTTATGAGGTAGTATGCACCTGTACATGCGTAAAAACACCAAAAAATGAAAGGTTCGATAAACAGGTGAGGTTCGATAGAAGGTGAGTGTACGATATGTTACATGTAATGTGGTTCACATTTGTGTACTCTAAATGGTGATATCGAGCTACTTTCGGTTTTAACGATATCCTGGCAGATAAGACGGCAACTGTCACAGAATTAGCATGCTGTCTTACAGATCAATATCAGATGCTGCCAATATTCGATCACAACCAATATTCGATCGGACCCGGAATATTTCAGTTTATACCTTATTTGACCATAACGCTGGTTACGCGCGCATCGACTGTTTACAGTAACAACTCTAGTTGTCAAAAAACTTTTATTGCCGCCGAAATGGAGATAAGAAAGGTAAAAAAAGCAGATAAAAATATGAAGAACTGTTCAAAATGGCGTCATTTCACTGTTCCCAAAATGTCCTATTCAAAATCAAATAATTTTAACTAAATATACTAAAAAAGGTACAATGTTTACATGCTCCGCTGATGAAATGGATAATTTCCAGGGCCCAACAGCTATATCGTAGCCTGATCAAATGTATACTTAACAAAAAACTTTAGGCACACAAATACAACCGTCCTTACAGTGAAAGTGATGAAGAAATAGCTGAAGAGGAAAAATGCATTGTTTGCAAAACGTTTTCCCCAGACACTTCTGAATTCCCATATATAATAATTGTCAAGTGGGGATGCTGTGACAGATGTAACGGTTGGGTACATTTTGTTTAATTTCTGCACACATGTAAAGCAGTAAAGGTATTTAGAAGCGGGGCTACATTCTAATGCCAAGTTTGTCAGAATACTGAAAATGAACAATAAACAGTAATCAAAACACTATGTAAGTCTGTTAAAAACTTTTAAAATACTATTAAACTTAGCAACTTTTAATGTTAATACTAGTTAAATAGTTAAGAAACATTTTCCGAGTGTGCAGCGCTTTTTATTTTGAGCAGTATAAATGAAAGAAGACATTTTTATAGAAGTAGCTTCCCCTGATCGAATATAGGTCGTAACCCCGAGGTTGAAATAAAATTTAAGGTGGTTTAACTTTTGCCGATACTGTAACAATTTTAATGTAAGCTTTGTGATGATATATGTTGATTTTGTTGAGAAAATTGTTGTTGATCATGGTTTTATTGATTGATTTGTCACCATGCTTTATTTAGAACTATGCGCGAGCAGAAACTCGATAAGTGATCGAATATTGGTGGGACCTGGATAATATTACTAGTATGATCCAAATTCCGTAGCTGTATTTCACTAATTTAAAATGTCTAAAAGAGAGTCCTCTTCGTTTGGCATAACTTATAGATGATGGCAAAACAATATTAACTCATTCCCTGATACAGGCGCCTTTTGATGCCTTATTCTGTGGGATATCGTCAAAACCGAAAGTAGCTCGACAAGGGTGTAAGGGTCCCTGGTCGTTTCGGACCCAATCCGTTTCGGCCTTGGTCGTTTCGGCCTTTGTCATTTCGGCCACAATTGACAAGAAATAAAGAAAGCGAAGAGAAATCCAGTCAGATTTGACAGTTCCTAAATGTCAACTATTGCACATAGTTATTCATCAACAGTCCCATCTGTTTCCACCCTATATGACGAAAATAAACCCACCGTCGAGAATAAAGTATTTGATGTTTGCTTAAAAATGCTGCAAATATTGATAATTGCTTAAATTTTTAATTATATTAATGATTTTGTAATTAAACTGTTAGAATACAGAATCAACGAAATAGACAGTAGATAATGGTTTAATTGTAATTAAAATAACCTTTATAAGTATCAAACAAACAAAATCAATCGCTGTTTGAATGATGCTATAATAAAACACTGTTAATGGTACCAGGTAGCTAGTATTACTTGACCAGATTAAACTGAGACTCCGTGCATATTCCGTAAACATTCGTATGTATTAGTATGAATGGTAATCAAATTCATCCGAGTATAGCCAGGAACGCGAACGGAAATTGATGAGTCAAGTAATACCTGCTTGCACTAGTGTCATCAGAGATGTTTATAGCCGCGACAGATTGTAATAATTATTTAATTGGTTATTTCTTTGATGATGTATCACCCAATAACGGACCCCAATGTTGAGAAAGGGGGGAGGGCAGAGTATACTCAAGTCCGAACATAAAAAAATGAAAAAGACACTTAACCCTTTCCCTGTTCTATATTTATTTCAAATTTCAATACCTGATTAATATTCATTAACAAAAAAGTTATAAAGAAATATTCAAGATGGAACATTGTAGACATTTTAGAAAAGAAACAGATCTATCAAATTCTGTTAGCAAACAGAGTAGACCCTGATCAGGCGGCTCCTCTAGGAGCCGTCTGATCTGGGTCTACTTGGTTTGCAAATGCGTGAAAACACGTTTATATGAGGGAAAGGGTTAAAGAAAAGCGAAAGGATATAAAATTAGCACTTAATAATAAATTCCTATTGTTATTAAATAATTTGTTTTCTATGGAAGGCCAGTGCGCCATGCTAAATGTGAAATGCTATTTGTGAAGTGCAAAATACGAAATGCTTAATGACAAAGGCTAAATGACAAATGCCAATTGCTATTTGCGGACTTCTAAATATATACTAATTGCTAATCACATTGTACTGAATGGTTGAACTGGACAAGTCAATTTGGAAGGCGAGATCTGTATCTTTTTCCAATATACACACAGTACTAATTATTTTTCTTCTTCGTGCGTTGAAATAACATAAATTGATATCATAATCTCTGTTAACCTCTCGCCATGCAAAATGTGAAATGCAATTTGCTAAATGCTATTTGCTAAATGCAATTTGCTTAATGCCAAATGATTGAATTAAACCACCAAAATATCACGTTTCACACGAGACAGTGCTTTGATTTACATAAGGTGGGCTTGCAATTCCTGAGAGTAACATGTCTCATGGTGGTAAGGGAGAATTTCATTCCCTTTTCTTGACTATTGAGAGCAACATGTTTTCATGTTAGAGCGGGACCTTGATCCCTATTGTCTGGTTGTGAGTGGTCTTTCCGACCAATTTTGGATTGTGAGGAGGCTTTATCATTTTCAGATATTGCCATTGTTTGCACTGAACTCCTATGGTCACTGAAGGGTGTTCATTCACTTGGGTTACTGTATTCACCATTCCGTAATTATACTTTCTCAGTTTTGTGTATATATAATAGTTCGAGTGGTATTTGGGTTGGTTTAATTGGCTGCCCATTGCAAATTATTTTTGGGGGGAGGGGGGATTCTAGTTAGTTAGGCTTATTAATTGTTTCTCATAGGAATCCCCTTGCTATGTTCTTGCGTGTGTGGCGTCCGCAGCGTTAACCTATCCAATGCCAAGGGAGTTCTGTTATCTAACAGAGCATCCCCAAGATTGGTATCTCGGGTATCTTGTTCGCATTGCAAGTCAGCCATAATTAGTGTCAGGGATTCGATTTAAGTTAACCTGAGTTCCCCATTTTGGCTTATCGGGGAGCTGAATTATTTCATTCACCCACTTCCTCCTCCTAATTAAGGAGGGGAGGAATGTAGTAAAACTGGGTGTTACTGTGGCTGACCTCGTTCCGTCTGGGGGCGAATGTCTATCACCCATGCGCATGAGTCAACCAGAGGCTCAGGGGAATAAACACAGATTTTACCAATCATGCGCATACATGTGATAATTTTTTCGAGGCAAAGAGGGAGATAAGCTTTTCAAATGAGGGAGATTGGGTGTCAAAGAGGGAGATTTATGCGGATGGTTATTTGATGGTATAATAGGCCAGAGACCTATATTTATATTACATAAATATCTGCAAGAAAAGAACAACCCCCCCCCCCACACACACACACACACACACACACACACACCTGGTTTGAAAGGAGGAGGTATGATAAAAGCACTTTTATGCGCGACAAACCATCTTAATTACTAGGGCATTTTTTTGCCTATCTAGCAAATTACATCTGTGTAATTTAGTTTGTATTAATTAATTCTATTTTATATCCTATTCCTTATTCTATTCTGTACTATTCTCTGTTCTACATCCATCAACATCTACTCTATTTCCCATTCCTTTCTATTCCATTCCATCCCATTCTCTTATCTATTCTAATTCCTTTGTGTTTCATTCCATTCTATTCCATTATCTATTCTGTGCTCATATAATCTATTCTAATTACTATTCATTTCTATTCTATTTTTTTTTTTGTGTGTGTGCTATTATCTATTTCCATATACTCTCTTCTAATTACCATTTCTTTCTATTCCATTCCATTCTGGCCAATGGATAGACTTGTGTTTATTATTTTAACTGGTCATTTGATAGACATGTGTTTATTATTATTATTTTTACTATCATTATTTACATTATTCTCATTCTTATATTATTATTGACATTATTCTTTTTATTATTTTAATTCATTTTTGTAATGAAATATATCCAGAAATTTATATTCTGAAATAAACATAATACATTTGTCACTTTCTGTCCGAAATATGGTACTATCCAAACACTAGTACACTATCTTTGCATTTTGTAGTTTCATTTTTGGTTTGAAAAGTGCTTCCTATCTCACCAAATTTTGTGTATTTGACATCCATACATTCTATACTCAATACAAACACAATTTCTTTTGAATATGTTACCAAATGTCTGTGGAAAACAATGTTTGTGTTTGCCTCTATGAAATGACATATTTCACCGTTCGAAAAATCCGTGGTTTGAGGCAACCAATTTTTTTTATTTTATTTTTTCTGATAAAAGCACATTTTCATTACAGTTATGCCATGTGGACATCTATTAATAAACTTAGAACCTAAATTAATTTAATAAAGTAACTATCTAGATGTTTAGTCTCAGAAAATAAGATCGTCTTCAACAGAAATTTAGTAGAACCTGACCGTGAAGAAAAAAGCATGTAATGACGACAGTGTAATACACCAGAGACATATATGCATACACAAATGTTTATGTTACGGAATACACACATGCCAAGGTAAATAACACACCATGCTGAGTTTGCTGACCATTTAATCCCTTTTACTGGGGCCACAATTACACAGCATGGTATTTAGGGCATGCTGCGGTGGTCTTTGATAAGGGGCAACATGGCGACGTACTACAAAAGGGACACGGCGCTGTGCCTGCCATGATAAACAGGGCAGTAAATAAGTCAACAACACTGTTTCTTTGAGGCGTCTGGCTAGCGCTTATTGACAAAAAATGATAGAAAATGGGGTGGGAAAAAATAAAAATCATTTTTATTCAGAAATCGGGAGATTTCGTCTCCCGGCCGGGACTTGCGGGAGTTGGGCTCAAATCCGGTAGTCTCCCGCAGTATCCGGTAGTTATCACATGTATGCATGCGGTTCCCTCCGGTTAGTGATTTCATATTTATTGTATATCTGTTGCATATCTTTCATTAACCGAATAGACAATCATGCGGTTCCTTCCGGTTAATGATTTCATATCGATTGTATATCTTTTGCATATCTTTCATTGACCGGATAGACAATTATGTGGTTCCTTCCAGTTAGTGATTTTCATATCGATTGTATATCTTTTGCATATCTTTTATTGACCGGATAGACAATCATGTGGTTCCTTCCGGCTAGTGATTTCATATATATTATATATCTACTGTATATCTTTCATTTCCTGGATAGATAATCATGCAGTTTGTTCCGGTTAACTTAGTGATTTCATCCATGTGAAGAACTTTTGAATGCACATATCCAGTGTGAAAAGAGCGCTATATAAATGTGGCATAATAATAATAATAAAGATAGGTATACTTGAAGACAAACCTTTGTAAAATGCAAATTTAAAACAATGGGTTTTAATTAGATTCTAGGTTTTTCCTAAAGCAAAGGTATTTCACATTTTACATTTAGCATTTCACATTTAGCATGGCGCACGGGCCTTCCATAGTTTTCGTACTTGCAAGTAAGTGTGGCTTTTTTTGGTCCTGCATTATCTGTCAATAAAGTCTATAACTTAGCCCAGTTGAAGGTAAACAATCAGATCATTTGTAACTACTCATCTTATTCCGTAAGGGTTCGGAATATCTGATCTGTTCCGAGTGCATTCGGATAATTTTCCTCAGCTCTACTCGGAACACCTCAGCTATTTTGCGAAATTTATTCCAAACTTTGACGGAATATGACAAGTAGTTACGATTGGCGCTATTTTTGTCTTTTTCTGCATGTGTTTAAAAACAACGTACAGCTGAAATGCAAGAATCCTCTCCTTCAAGGTAAGTACATTAATCTGACCAGGAATTAATTAATTTGAGGTAATGATTCGAGGAAAATGGTTATGATGCAGGCATTATTTTTGTATGACAGTTGACACAAACAATATTCATATTATTGTATGAATGTGAATGTTACAAGATGAAGTTATTTGTTTGAATAGGTTTTAATCTTCTTTTTTTTCTGAAAATATGCATCTTCGGGGAAAAAGTGAAATTTGCTCATGAGACAAGATAGTTTC
This sequence comes from Azorinus chamasolen, assembly GCA_963576725.1. Lineage (NCBI taxonomy): Eukaryota > Metazoa > Mollusca > Bivalvia > Cardiida > Solecurtidae > Azorinus > Azorinus chamasolen. The sequence goes on along the minus strand of OY755251.1, from coordinate 62,835,926 downwards.
CCGTAGTCAGATTCTGTGGCCCAGAGGTCTAACGAGCTGTCCGTTAAATAAGAGACTGACAGCCAGAGATTTACCTGTGTGGGATCGAATCCCATCAAATGCCTAATCTTTTTTTTTTCTTCCGTTCCCCTGACTGTGTCACATATTATATGAAAAAGTATTTTTATATCAACTACTGGAAGTAAATTAAAGCTACAAGAACAGATATATCGCTTCGTACACAAGATTCATATCAGAAATAATGGCATTATGAATATCTATTAGCTGATTTTTTACTATGGTACAAAATGTACTTGCATGAACACAGGATTTATTTTTTAATTTTGGCAGAAACTGTAAAAGTACATTTATTTAACCCTTTACCTGATAGAAGCGGCTTTAAGCGTGTTTGATTTATTCCTCCGCTGAAGAAAATAGTTCAAATTCATACAGTCATGAACATATTGCATAATAAATATTTTCTATATCCTAGTAGGTGGTAGCTTAAAGCAGGCTGAAAGTAAAGCAGAATGCGCCTTAAGGCGCATTCTGCTTTACTTTCAACCTGCTTTAAGTGGTCATATGTCTTCAAAACTAGAAACAGGCTATTGGGTAAAGGGTTAACCCTTACAATGCTGAATTTTCCAATGGACTATTCCAATCTTCAAACAGGCCAAGCTTACTGTGAATAAACGTGTAACCTGACAAACAGTGCAGACCCTGATGAGAGGGCTCCTCTAGTAGCCCTTTCATCTGGGTCTACTCTGTTTTCAAAGGATATTATTGACTTGTGTACCGCACTGTAAGGGTTTAAATGCCATAAGTAAACTGAGTAGACCCTGATAAGATGACTCCGTTTGCAAATGCGTGAAAAGGTGTTAAAAAATGTATGAAGCAAAAGGTTAACCCTTCACTCCATGAATATTCATATAATTAAGACATCAACATCATGATTCATGAATATTAATGAAAAGGATTTCTGTAATGGCATATGATCATAGAAATTGTTGTCAGTGGCAGATACCGTACAATCGGATCTATATAACACAATTAACCCTTTCCCTGTTCTGTGTTTATTTCAAATTTCAATACCTACTGACTAGTCCTGGACAAAATAGTTACAATGAAATATGGAAGATGGAACATTGTAGCCATTTTAGAAAGTAAAGGAACAGATCTATCAAAATTCCATTAGCAAACAGAGCAGACCCTGATCAGATGGCTCCTCTAGGAGGAGCCATCTGATCTGGGTCTACTCTGTTTGCAAATGCGTGAAAACACGTTTATATGAGGGAAAGGGTTAAGCAAACAGAGTAGACCTCCTGTAGCTGTCTGATCTGGGTCTACTCTGTTTGCAAAGATGTTTTTATGAAGTAAAGGGTTAATCCTGAGGAAATTCATCTGGTATTGATCATAAGTACTAATGTCCTGGGGCCAGATATCCTTTATCAATACCATTGATAACACTCGTTCAGTATGAAATGGACAAACTTCAAGATACACAAGTGCAAAGTGCAGTCCAGGTCATGATATGAATGACAAATCTAACCCTTTGCAGGCTAAATAATTGGAATTCTGAAAGTTTATTTATATTTCTATTGTTTACAGTCAGAGTAGTCAGAGTGTCCAACAGTTTACAGTCAGAATATCCAACAGTTGACCGTCAAAGTATCTAACAGTTGGCCGTCAGAGTATCTAACAGTTTACAGTCAGAGTAGTCAGGCAGAGTAGTTATAGTAACCAGCAGTTTACAATCAGTGTATCCAACAGTTTACAGTCAGTGTATCCAACGGTTTACAGTCAGAGTATTCAGAGTATCCAATAGTTTACAGTCAGAGTCTCCAACAGTTGACAGTCAGAGTAGTCAGGCAGAGTAGTCAGTGTATCAAACAGTTTACAGTCAGAGTATCCAACAGTTTACAGTCAGAGTATCCAACAGTTTACAGTCAGAGTATCCAATAGTTTACAGTCAGAGTAGTCAGGCAGAGCAGTTAGAGTAACCAGCAGTTTACAATCAGTGTATCCAACAGTTTACAGTCAGAGTAGTCAGAGTATCCAACAGTTGACAGTCAGAGTATTCCACAGTTAACAGTCAGAGTAGTCAGGCAGAGTAGTCAGGGTATCCAACAGTTTACAGAGTATCCAACAGTTTACAGTCAGAGTATCCAACAGTTTACAGTCAGAGTATCCAACAGTTTACAGTCAGAGTATCCAACAGTAACTGTTGACAGTCAGAGTAGTCAGGCTGAGTAGGCAGTCTCAATATCCAACAGTTGACAGTTATATTACTTTAAAACATATCTTAATCTGGATATGTAGGATATAATTAAGTATTGCTTGATCTTATTAAATCTAAATCTAATTAAAGCAGGGCTATATCTTTGCAATAAAGACCCAAAGTGATACAAAACACCGACCTCCAATAGTGTGCAATTGAAAGCTACATATAACTTACAGTAAGATCTAGCTTTGCCGCTGTTTAACCCTAAATTTCCTCCATATATACACCTTTCTATGCCTCTGTAAAAATCACCTGTTGAAACCACTGTGATAAATAGAGCATTTGCTCCTATAGGAGCAAATGTTCTATTTACCACAATGGTTTCAAACTACCAAATTCTAAAACTTTCCTTATCTCTAGTTTAAAATGCTCCTTTTCGGTAGATTTATTCAAAGTGGTTGGATCTAACAATAGCCTATATCAGGGAATGGTTTAAGTAGATTAACTTTCTGCAAATAGGTCCTACTTAGACTCGGTAAAATGTTCTGGAATTTGAGCTGTCAGTGTAGGGACTTCTAAAGACAAACTTTATATTGAGTAAAATATGCTATGAAAGCACAATGCTGTTTGATGACGTTTGCAAGTTGATGACGTAAATTTACAGGATGATGATAAGTACTGTTCGCGTGACAATAAGTAATGATTTGTGATGTTGTAATTATGACTAAAGTGTTTCTATTATGATGCGCCATGAACATTTCCAGATAGATGGTAGAGGTTCTGTTTAGCTTATAATTTTATTACTTGAACTCCAAAATAAATACAATGTAAGCAAAAAATGGCTTTTTGAAAATTTTGGCTTTGAAATATTTTATACACACATGCATATTTTGCATAACCCTTTCCCTGTTCTGTGTTTATTCCAAATTTCAATACCTACTGAATATTCATAGACAAAATAGCTGTAATGAAATACGGAAGGGGGGACATTGAAGTCATTTTAGAAAGTAAACAAACATCTATATCATGTCAAAAGCAAACGGAGTAGACCCGTCTGATCTGGGTCTACTCTGTTTGCAAATGCGTGAAAACATTTATATGAGGGAAAGGGATAATGGGCGCTACACCCTTGATGTAGACACTATTCAGAGTACTCCTCCTAGGTTATTGACCATTAAACCCTTCACCTAATGAATATTCATTTATTAGATAATGGCTGATTTTATTTAATGGCATATGACCACATGTGACATGCTATTTTTTGCCATGGCTGGAACTATGATCAGATCTCTATTCAATGTACATGTAATTTCATTAGCAAAAAAAGTAATTCTACTCTTTAACCCTTTCCTCCATAAATACGCCTTTCTACGCCTCTGTAATAACCACTTCTTGAAACCATTGTGATAAATAGAGCATTTGCTCCTATAGGAGCAAATGCTCTATTTATCACAATGGTTTCAAACTAAAAAATTGTAAAATTTTACTTTTCTCTAGTAAATGTTCCTTTTGGGTAGATTGAGGTTGGGTCTAAAAATAGCCTATGGAGGAAAGGGTTAACCCTTTCCCTCATACAAACGCCTTTTCGCGCTTTTGCAAACAGAGTAGACCCAGGTCAGATGGCTCCTATAGGAGAATATCTGATCAAGGTCTTTTCCGTTTGCTTATGAAATTATAATAATTCTAACCTTTAAGTTTGGTTTCTACCAATACAAAAATCCTGTATACATAAAAAAATATACTACATGTACCATTTTAAAAATTCAGCTAAAAATATTCATAACAATTCATTGTTTTTTTACATTTTTTTTACAGGGAAAAGGTTTCATATAAATGCCAGTGATCAGACGTCCCCTGTAGGTCAGCCATCTGATCTGGGTCCACTCTGTTTGCAATGGTGTTAAAAAAAGTATTTATATTAGGAAAATGGTTAAATAAGCAATATATTTGAAAAATATGGGTCTTGATATATATATAGGTATATACCATCGCTTTAACCCTTTACTCCATAAAATCATGCTTTTAAACAGAGTAGATCTAGATCAGATGGTTCCTATAGGAGCCGTTTGATCAGGGTGTGCTCTGTTTGCTTATAATATAATATAGATAATTTTATGATTCTACAGTTTGTGCCTTGACTTAAAATTCCTGTGTCTTTGTGCTATTATAACAAATTCATTTAATTATTAATTTAATAGTCACAACATCATTAATTTTTCTTGTATGAATAATTGAATATTCATGGAGGAAAGCTGTCAAACGGCACACGTTTGATATTTAGTTATATCAAAGAGGACACAAGAAATCCGGCCTGTACAGTCTGTATACACAGTGGAACCCTTCTATACAGGACATTCAATTTAGTATAGATATCGGTCTTGGAGACACCAGGTGGCAGCTTAATGCAGGATGAATTTAGTCGCATGCTGAAAGATCCAAGCTATCTAAATTCTTCTCCACTAGAATTCCGGTTTAGTGGGCTTGTACTGTACATGTTCTCAAGATCTAGATGTTCGAGAGTTTTGAATTTCCAGTGCTTCTCATGTTTCTGTACATGTACAAACTGGAGAATAAAGTGGCTCTTTTGGTACATCTTGTTAAATCTTGCACTGACTAATAGACAGAATTGGCCATATTAGCGAGAAACAGTAATGACACTTGTATAATATGTCACTCAAAATTTTCTTAACCCATTACCTCATAGGCTATTTTTAGATCCAACCACTTTGAATAAATCTACTGGAAAGGAACATTAACTAGAGAAAAGGAAATTTTCAGAATATTGTAGTTTGAAACCATTGTGATTTATCACAATGGTTTCACAAAGTGACATTTACAGAAGCATCAAAAGGCGTCAATATACGGGAATGGGTTAATATTATTTCTGCATGTTCATCATTAAAATTTTGTAGTGCTCTGTTTATACAAACAAACCGATCTAAAACAAAAACATACATGCTTTCTCATTCAGACAGCTTGATTTCTTTAATGCATGCGTCAATAGGTTGCTTGTTGTTTTCTTGTTCGGATTTGATGTGGAATAAAGTGATCAAGCTGTGACAATTTAATTACTAATTGATATAAGATCATAAAACGAGGGGACTATCATCATGGCCTTGAATTAAGCTCTGTTGCTTGCAGGTGTCATATACAGTTAGATATTGATTGTGTGAAACAATTGTGCTAACATTTGCAAACAGTGTAGACCAGGATCAGAGGACTCCTAGAGGAATCATCTGACCAGGATCTGCACTGTTTGTCATTCAAAATCCCCTCTTAACCCTTTCCTCCAATTAGGCTATTTTTGGACCCAACCTCTTTGAATGAATCTACATAAATGGAGAATTTACTAGAGAAAAGAATTTTTTTAGAATTTTGTAGTTTGAAACCATTGTGATAAATAGAGCATTTGCTCCTATAGGAGCAAATGCTCTATTTATCACAATGTTTTCAAGAAGTGGTTATTACAAAGGCATATTCATGGTGGAAAGGATTAAATTGTATTTGAATGGTCTGCACTATTAACCCTGCCCTGTTCTATGTTTATTCTAAATTTCAATACCCACTGAATATTGATCGATGAACAAAATAGCTGTAATGAAATGTGAAAATAGGAACATTGTAGCCATTTTAGAAACTAGCGAAACAGATTGATCAAATTTCATTAGCAAACAGAGCAGACCCTGATCAGATGGCTTCTATAGGAGCCCTCTGATCTTGATCTACTCCGAAGATGCGTGAAAAGGCATTTATATGAAGGAAAGGGTTAATAAATGATGAAATGTTTTTAAAATTCAGCATTCAAAGAGATAATGACTTGTGCATGCACTTACAAATGTTCTAAACTATAAAGCAATACTTGACCAAATTCTGATGTTTGTGATGGCTGTTGCTTCAAAAGCATAATGCATTACAGGCCTTTTTTAGCTTACCTAGCACATATTGCCAAGGTGGACCAATTAGATTGCCCTGTCTGTCGTCCCCTGTGCATTTTCTGTCATGTATATAGTAAGTAGAATGGGGGACTTTTATCGGTTATCTCCCCAAATTCAATGTAAAGGTGGCGCTAGGACTGAGTAGGTCCTCCCATCCAGATATCTTCAATGTCGATGGGAACTATAGGTTTGCACTCTGTTCGTCAGTCTGTCACACTTCGGTTTTCTGGTCTTGTTTTCTGAACCCTTTGATAAGATGTTTGGTATGTAGCTTTATTATAATGAGTTACAGATCAAGTTTGAATTTTGTTACGCTACATTGATTTTTATGGAATAGCAGTGGTTTGACTTAGAAATTTTCTGGAAATTTAAGGTTTTCTAGACTATTTTTACATGTAGCTCACCTGGCACAAAGTGCCAGATGAGGTATTGTGAGGGGGCTGTCTCCAGCGTCCGGCGTCGTGGGTCATGTGTTGTGCGTCATGCGTATGTGCGTCATCAACAATTTACTTAAACACCTTCTTCTCTGAAACCACATAGCCTAGAGCTTTGATATTTGGTTTGTAGCATCATCTAATGGTCCTTTACAAAGATTCTTCAAATTATGACCCCTGGACCCAAAATGGCCCCACCCAAGGGCTTATCAGTTTTTCATAGGAAAATCTTTAAAAATCTTCTTCTCTGAAACAGTAATTAAGGCCTAGACCTTTGATATTTGGTATGTAGCATGATCTTATGGTCCTCTACAAAGACTATTCAAATTATGACCCCCGGACCAAAAATGGCCTTGCTTAAGGGCTTATCAGTTTTTCATAGGAAAATCTTTAAAAATTATCTCCTCTGAAACAGTAAGGCCTAGACCTTTGATATTTGGTATGTAGCATCATATAATGGTCCTCTACAAAGATTGTTCAAATTATTATCCCCGGATCAAAAATGGCCCGCCACTGGGTTCATCAGTTTTTCATAGGAAAATCTTTGAAAATCTCCTTCTGTGAAATTGTAAGGCCCTGACCTTTGAAGTTTATATGAAACATCACCTAATGTTCCTTTATTAAAATTATTCAAATTTTAACCTCCAGGCCTAAAATTATGGCCCTTGGTTTCATATTGGCCCCAATCTGATTTGTCTTATATTTACATAAAGATACAATGTATGCATAAGTCTAGTAACCAGGTGAGCGATTTAGGGCCATCATCGCCCTCTTGTTTCCTAAACCCTTGCATATATTGATTTGATATATTGATTTTTCAGGGAATTACAGCAGTTTGACTTAAGAAATTTTCTGGAAACTTCAGGTTTTCTGGAGTTTTTAGCTCACCTGGCACAAAGTGCCAAGGTGGGCTTTTGTGATCGCCTGATGTCCGTCGTCCGTCATCATGCATTGTCAGTCGTCAACAATTTGAACCTTTAAAAATCTTTGAAAATCTTCTCCTCTGAAACTGGAAGGTTGTCAGGTTTTATATTTGGCACATAGCATCATGTTCAGGTCCTCTACAAAATTGATATAAATTACGGCCCTGGGGTCAAAACTGGCCCTGCCCCAGGGGTTGCCAGTTTTCTGTAGAAACATACAGTGAAAACTTTGAAAATCTTCTCCTCTGAAACTGGAAGGTTCTCTGCTCTCATATGTGGCACATAGCATAATGTTCAGGTCCTCTACAAAAGTTATATAAATTATGCCCCTCGGATCAAAATTGACCCTGCCCCAGGGCCGACTAGTTTTCTATAGAAACATAGTGAAAAGTTTGAAAATCTTCTTGTCATTGATATCAGGACCTTTCAGACCCTCCTGTTTAAATTATGCCCCTGGGGATCAAAATTGGCCCTGCCCCAGGGGTGGGTAGTTTTCAATAGAAACATAAAACTACATAGTGAAAACTTTGAATATCTTCTCCTGAAACTGGGAGGTTATATTCTCAGCTTTCATATTTGGCACATAGCACCATGTTCAGGTCCTCTACAAAAGTAGAATTATAGCTCTGCTGTCAAAACTGGCTCCGCCCCAAGGATGGCCAATTTTCTTTAGAAGTATATAGTGAAAACTTTGAATATCTTCTCCTCTGATTGTCTGGTGAGTGATATCAGGGCCATCATGGCCCTTTTGTTTCTTAAAATGATATCTCCTCATAAACTACTTGCAGGATGTTTAACAAACTTGACAGGAATGTTCTTCCAAAGTTGTTCAAAGAATTGTCATGGCAAAACAGTGAATATCCAAAAAGAAATAAAAATACAGTATTATGCTTTAAAAAACTGTAAGGCCTAGGGCTGCCAAATTTGGTATGTAGATTCATCTACTGGACTTCTACATAGATTGTTCAAATTTCCCCCTTTTTTGAACGAGACCGACGATAAGTTGGTCATATGATCTAAAAATAGATTTTGATGAACTTTCCTGTATACAAAATCTGGATTTTGACCAGCTAGACTAGATAGGAATACTGTGAGTAAAACCTCTCTATAACGGCCACTAAATTGTGTTTATTAGTTGGTATTTAGAGCAGGTGGCTGCTTAAAGCAAGGTGAAAGTAAAACAGAACGCTCCTATAAGAGCCTTTAAGACAAAATACTAATACTTCAGTAGTAGCCATTATAGTGAGGTTTTACTGTATTCCTTAGATAGTCCTCCATGAATGCTGCATGTGTGGGTCAAAGCTGAAAATAGATTTCAATGAACAATTTTCTTTATTGTAACGACATCTCCTTCAGAACTTCTAAATGAGATATGACTTAACCCTTCGCTTGCTATTCACGTCAATATACCTACCTGTAACTAGTGAAGACCCAGATGAGACAGCTCCTGCAGGAGCTGTCTCATCAGGGTCTGCACTATTTACAAGTTGATTGCGCAACCAGTGCACTCCACAGCAGTGATTGCACAGCGAAATACTTGTACAAAGTGAAGATATATGTAATTATACAACAGGGCATGGGTAAAGAAGGAGAAATGTATTTTAAAATTCAGCAAGCGAAGGGTTAGCTTCACAGAAATTTATCCTCAGGACATAATAGTCTCAATTAACCAGGTGAGCAATACACAAGGCCATAACATGGCCCTATTGTATTTAATTTTATAACTTTTGTCACCACTAGAATTCTTGCCCATATCAGATTATGATATCACTTGAACTCATGCCTGTACCATTTTTGAGTCAGTGTTAGGAGTCTTGCCTTTACCACTTTGTGTCATCACCAAATTTTTTCCATTATTAGTTTTTGTCATAATTGTAACTCTGGTCAGTATTTGTTTTTGTCACAAATAGAAAATGCTTGCCTTTATTAGTTTGTTTCATTATTGGAATTCTTGCCGTCATCAGTGGTGTCATCACTAGAACGCTTGCCTTATAAGTTGGCTGATAATGGATTTCTTGCCTTTACAAATTTGTCCTCACCTGAACTCTTGCTTGGCAAGCTTGTCATTACTGGAATTTTGCCACTACAGTTGTGTCATCACTGGAACACTTGCCATTATAAATTTGCCATCATTGAAACTCTTGCCACTATCAGACGTGTCATCCCTGGAACATTTTGCCATTAAAAGTTTGTTATTACTGGAATTCTTTCCATAATCAGTTGCTTTTGAGGCACATTTACCGACACGTTTACGGACACATTCAAGACACGTTTATGAACATACATGGGAACTACCTATACAGTAAGGGGTTTTATCTCATTCAACAAATGTTGACTCTTAATTTCCCTGTTCTATATTTATTCCAAATTTCAATACCTACTGAATATTCATGGACAAAATAGTTATAATGGAAGGTGGAACATAATGTAGCCATTTTAGAAATTAAAGAAACAGATCTTTCAAATTCAACAAGCAAACAGAGCATACTCTGTTTGCAGATGCGTGAAAATGCATTTATATGAAGGAAAGGGTAAAAATTAACCTATATTTTTAGTGAATTTGTTCAAATGGGTATTTTGAGACTATTTAGGTAGGGAAGATTGGATAAGACTTTATATGTGGAAAATATTAAGTAAACTTCAGACCCTGACCATTATAAGGGCTCTGGTTATGGTCTGCACTGTTTGCCTGTGTCTCTATTAACCCTTTCCCTCATAGGCTATTTTTAGATCCAACCTCTTTGAATAAATCTACCAAAAAGCAGCATTAACTAGAGAAAAGGAAAATGTTAGAATTTTGTAGTTTGAAACAATTGTGATAAATAGAGCATTTGCTCCTATAGGAGCAAATGCTCTATTTATCACAATTGTTTCAACAGTTGAATTTTGCAGAGGGGTTAAAAGGTGTCAATATGAGGGAATGGGTTAACCTTTTACTCCATGAATATTCATGTAAGAAATGATGACATCATGAGTATCAGTTACATTTATTTTTAAGATGGCAAATTAGCACATGAAATTTTTGCCAGAGCAGAAACTGTTGAATCATCTATATTATTCCATAAGATCAGAGCAAACCCTACAAGAATTGTCTGATCTGGGTCTACTGTGTTTGCAAAGACATCTAGAAAGGTGTATTTATGGAGTAAAGGGTTAACCCTTTCACACATTTGTTATCTGTCTGTTGTTGAGCTGTCTGATCAAAGTCTGCTCTGATTATTACAGATCTGATTCTACAGTTTTTCTTTAAAGAATCATCTTGTTTATAAAAATTCAACTAATAAATGATTATTCAAACAGTCATTAGCTCGTCTGTTTCGAAGAAATCACGAGCTATTGTCGTAACTCCGGCGTCCACATTGTCGTCGTTGTCGTCGTCTGAAATCTTAACATTGACCATAACTTCTTCAATTTTTCATTTATAACCTTCATTTTTTAGCTTTTGTGATAACCCGTTGTCCGTCGGCATGCGTCGTCGGTCATTTGTCGTTCGTCATCTGTCGTCAACAATTTGAACCTTTAAAAATCTTCTCCTCTGAATCTACAGGGTTCTCACTGTTACTTTCATCTTTGGCACATGACATCATATTCAGGTCCTCTACAAAAGTTATATAAATTATGCCCCTGGGGTCAAAATTGGCCCCGCCCCAGGGGTGGCCAGTTTGCAATAGAAGCATATAGTGAAAATTTGAAAATCTTCTCCTCTCAAACTGGAAGGCTCTCAACTTTCATATTTGGCACATAGCATCATGTTCAGGCCCTCTACAAAAGTTGTATAAATTATGCCCCTGGGGTCAAAATTGGCCCCGTCCCAGGGGTGGCCAGTTTGCAATAGAAGCATATAGTGAAAACTTTGAAACTCTTCTCCTCTCAAACTGGAAGGTTGTCAGCTTTAATATTTGTCACATAGCATCATGTTCAGGTCCTCTACAAAAGTTATATAAATTATGCCCCTGGGGTCAAAATTGGCCACGCCCCAGTGGTGGCCAGTTTTCAATAAACATATAATGAAAATTTGAAAATCTTCTGCTCTGAAACGGGAAGGTTCTCAGCTTTCATATTTGGCACATAGCATCATGTTCAGAACTTCAGGTCCTCTACAAAAATTATATAAATTATGCCTTTGGAGTCAATATTGGCCCGCCTCAGGGGTAGCCAGTTTTCAATAAACATATACATGTAAAGAAACCTATAGTGGAAGAAACCTATAGTGAAAACTTTGAAAACCTTCTCCTGAAACTGGAAGGTTCTCAGCTTTCATATTTGGCATATAACATCATGCTACAAAAGTTGTATAAATTATGCCCCTGTGGTCAAAATTGGCCCCGCCCCAGGGGTAGCCAGTTTTCAATAAACATATACATGTAGTGAATACTTTGAAAATCTTCTGCTCTGAAACAGGAAGGTCCACAGCTTTCATCTTTGGCACATAGTATCATGTTCAGATCCGCTACAAAAGTTATATAAATTATGCCCCTGGGGTCAAAATTGGCCCCGCCCCAGGGGTGGCCAGTTTTCAATAAACATATACATGTAGTGAATACTTTGAAAATCTTCTGCTCTGAAACAGGAAGGTCCACAGCTTTCATCTTTGGCACATAGTATCATGTTCAGGTCCGCTACAAAAGTTATATAAATTATGCCCCTGGGGTCAAAATTGGCCCCACCCCCAGGGGTGGGCAGTTTTCAATAGAAACCTATAGTGAAAACTTTGAAAATCTTCTCCTCTGAAACTGGAAGGTTCTCAGCTTTCATATTTGGCACATAGCACCATGCTCAGGTCCTCTACAAATGTTATATAAATTATGCCCTAGGGGTCAAAATTGGCCTTGCCCCAGGGGTGGCCAGTTTTCTATAGAAACATTTATAGTGAACACTTTGAAAATCTTCTCCACTGATCGTCTGTGAGCGATTTCAGGGCCATCATGGCCCTCTTGTTTCTAAAAGTTTTTAATATAGATGGACAAGCATCAAATCAGACAAGCGTTGATACCGCACGCAGCTCTTGTTTATAATTGCGTGTAAACAAAGAAATTTTTGGTCATGGCAGCTGTACTGTAGAATCAGATCTGTAGTGTTCCATAAGCAAATAGAGTATACCCTTAATCCTTTCCCTCATAGGCTATTTTTAGATCTAACCACTCTACCGAGAAGGAGCATTAACTAGAGAAAAGGAAAATTATAGAATTTTGTAATATTGAAACCATTGTAAATTAATATTTATCACAATTGTTTCAAGAAGTGACTATTGCAGGGGCATAGAAAGGTGTTAATATCTTTGGAGGAAAGGGTTAATCCTTTCCCTGTTCTATGTTTATTCCGAAATTCAATACCTACTGAATTTTCATGGACAGTTTAAAAATAGTTATCATGAAATATGGAAGGTGACACATTGTAGCCTTCGTAGAAAGTAAAGAAACAGATCTATCAAATTCCATATTAAGCAAACAGAGCAGACCCTGATCAGACGGCTCCTATAGGAACCATCCTATCTGGGTCTTACTCTGTAAAATGCAAATGCATGAAAAAGCATTTACATGTATATGAAGGAAAGGGTTATCAGATGGCTTCAACAGGAACAGTCTGATCTGGGTCTACTCTGTTTTCAAAGGTGTTAAAAGGTTGTATATATATGGAATGATGGGTTATTATATTTAAAACTAGTGCCTTTATTATTACATGTATAAAATTACTCATTGAAATTTAACCCTTTCCTCCATAGGCTATTTTTAGACACAACCTCTTTGAATGAATCTACCGAAAAGGAGCATTAACTAGAGAAAAGGGAAATGTTAGAATTGTGTAGTATTGAAACCATTGTGATAAATAGAGCATTTGCTCCTATAGGAGCAAATGCTCTATTTATCACAATGGTTTCATGAAGTGACTATTACAGAGGCGTAGAAAGGCGTATTTATGGAGGAAAGGGGTAAATGTGGTTTTACGTTTTAGAAGCTAACTAAGCGAAACGCTCAAATAAGTATCACGAACATCTTTAATCCTTTCCCTGTTGAATATTCATGTAAGAAATAATGACATTATGAATATTAATTAGGTGAATTATTGTACAGCATTATTGACCAACAAATGTTTGAGTCAGTGACTCAAATTGACTGTTGCAGAAAGTGTAGAATCAGATCTGTATACAATCATAAGCAAACAGAGCAGACCCTGATCAGACTCAGACTCTGGGTCTACTCTGTTTGAGAATGCATGAAAAGGCGTTAATATGAGGGAAAGGGTTAACTCCATATATGCCTTTTTTACACCCTCAGAAGCCGTCTGATCAGTTAGGGTCTGCTCTGTTTGAATTATTATCATTATATTATTTCTTATATTAATATCCATGAGGATCTTTCTGCATAAATTTCACCCTGCTTTAACCCATTCCCTTCATACCGGTATTGACGACTTTTGACCCCTCTGTAAAAGTCACTTTGTGAAACCATTGTGATGAATACAGCATTTGCTCCTATAGGAGCAAATGCTCTATTTATCACAATGGTTTCAAACTACAAAATTCTAAAATTTTCCTTTTCTCTAATTAATGCTTCTTTTCGGTAGATATATTCAAAGAGGTTGTATCTAAAAATAGCCTATGAGGTAATGGGTTAAGCAGACACCCTATTCAATAAAAGTCGGAATGAGTGAGGTTTTACCATCTATTTTTGTTCGTAGATTCATGAACATATTTTGACAACAAAAAATCTTGACTCCCTCAATATTCAATCTACTTTCCGTTCAAAACCATTGTAAGGGTGTTATTGAGAATTAACGCTTTACTCCAGAAATATGCCTTTCTACGCCTTTGCAAACAGAGGAGACAAAGATCAGTTGGCTCCTATTATTATGAGTATACCTTTACCTGATTAACCCATTACCTCATAGGCTATTTTTAGATACAACCTCTTTGAATAAATCTACCGAAAAGGAGCATGAATTAGAGGAAAGGAAAATTTTAGAATTGTGTAGTTTGAAACCATTGTGATAAATAGAGCATTTGCTCCTATAGGAGCAAATGTTCTATTTATCACAGTGGTTTCACAAAGTGACATTTACAGAAGCGTCAAAAGGCGTCATTATACGGGAACGGGTTAATATTATTTCTGCATGTTCATCATTAAAATGGTTTCACAAAGTGGCTTTTACAGAGTCGTCAAAAGTCGTCAATATGAGGAAAAGGGTTAAGCTTATATTCCTGTAAAAATTATGAGTGAGTCTTCACCATGTTCTTGTTTAACCCATTAACTCATAATGCTATTTTTAGATCCAACCTCTTTGAATATATCTACCGAAAAGGAGCATTAACTAGAGAAAAGGAACATTTTAGAATTTTGTAGTTTGAAACCATTGTGATAAATAGAGCATTTGCTCCTATAGGAGCAAAATGCTCTATTTATCACAATGGATTCACAAAGTGACTTTTAAAGAGTCGTCAAAAGTGGTCATTATGAGGGAATGGGTTAATATTGATGAATAAAATAATGATGTCATGAATATTAATGAGCTACATGTATTTTAAAGCATTATTAACAAAGGAATTTTTTACTGTGGCAGTGAGTGTAGAATCAGATCTATGTAATTCCATAAGCCAACAGGAGCCGTCTGATCTGGGTCTTCTCTGTTTGCAAATGCGTGAACATGCATTTATATGAGGGAAAGGGTTAACCCTTTTCCTGTTCTTTGTTTATATCAAATTTCGATACCTACTGAATATTCATGGACAAATTAGTCAAATAATGAAATATTGAGGGTGGAACATTGTAGCAATTTTAGAAAGTAAAGAAACGGAACTATCATATTCCATTAGCAAACAAAGCAGACCCTTATCGATCTGTCTGCTCTGGGTCTACTCTGTTTGCAAATGCATGAAAAACCGTTTATAGTATGAAAGAGTTGACCCTTTACTCCATAAAGACGCCTTTCTACGCCTTTGCAAACAGAGTAGACCCAGATCAGACGGCTCCTATAGGAGCCGTCTGATCAGGGTCTGCTCTGTTTGCTTATGTTATACATGTAATTTAGATATGATTCTATAGTTTCTGCCATGGCCAAACATGCATGTGTCCATGTGTTATTAAAACAAATTAATCTAATAAATATTCATGATGCCATTACTACTTACATTAATATTTATGAAGGAAAGAGTTACGGAGCTGTTATTTTATAACGGTATTTTAACCCATTCCCGCATATAGACACCTTTTGACACTTCTGTAAAAGTCACTTTGTGAAACCATTGTGGTTATCCTATGGAGCAAATACTCAATTTATCACAATGGTTTCAACTCTACACAATCTATAATTTTCCTTTTCAGTAGTAAATGCTCCTTTTCGGTAGATTTGCTCAAAGAGGTTGGATCTAAAAATAGCCTAATGGGGAATGGGTTAACAATAGTTAGTTTGGGCTTAGGCAGAAACTGCAGAATCAGATAAGCAAACTGAGCAGACCCTGTTCAGACAGCTCCTACAGGAGCCATCTGATGTGAGTCTTCTCTGTTTGCAAAAGTATGAAAAAGGAATGGACCCTGTATGACATATTGTATCTCTGTATAAGCTGGGAAGGTCTCATTTTGAAGAAAAGTGCATAGAAATTGCAAGATAAACTTTCCTAAGCTCTTGACTTTGTTATTTGGTTAATATGTCAACGGGGTATCAAAGTACACAGGTTGACTGATGAAGAGTCAGGATATTTCGTTATAAATAGTGACACATGTTGCAACTTTCATGTATAATGCACAAGCTACGGTTTTAATGATTATTTTGTCCTTTGATATATTTTGAGGTAAGCTTATATATTTACTTTTTTTTTGTTTTAACTGTCAGGCCCTCTTCAGGCGACTTTATGAGAACCTGTGCAAACAGTTTGGATCCAGATAAGGAGATGATTAACCAAGCATCTCATCTGGATCCAAACTGTTTGTCTCTCTGACAGTGTATTTGAGAAGAAAATCATATTTTTAGAATTGAAGCTGACAAAAGTATTTGCAGACAACAAGTGCTTAGAGTGTAGAGGATTAACCCATTTGCTCCCACGATCCCATATATGGGACGTAGGCAAACAATGTAGACTCTGATCAGACGCCGCATAATGCGGCGTCTAATCAGAGTCTACACTGTTTGCTGATAGGAAATTCAGTATAAAACAAAACAAAAATGAAAATTTAGACCAGACATCCCTTAGATAAAATATAGACTAATCCAATATATAAGCATGGAAGAATCCACTGGGAGCAAATGGGTTAATATCCTTTAGAACCTTTACCTCATGAATATTTATGAGGTACCTCATGGTTATTAACCCTTTCCCTGTTCTATGTTTATTACGAATTTCAATGCCTACTGAATATTCATGGACAAAATAGTTATATTGGAAGGTGTAGCCATTTTAGAAACTAAAGAAACACATCTATGAAATTCTATTAGCAAACAGAGCAGACCCTGATCAGACGGCTGCTCTAGGAGCTGTCTGATCTTGGTTTACTCTGCAAATGCGTGAAAAGGTGTTTATATGAGGGAAAGGGTTACATGGAATATATTAACCCTTTCCCTCATATAAACGTGTTTTCACGCATTTGCAAACAGAGTAGACCCAGATCAGACGGCTCCTAGAGGAGCCGTCTGATCAGGGTCTACTCTGTTTGATAATAGAATTTCAAAGATCTGTGCCTTTACTTTCTAAAATGGCTACAATTTTCCATCTTCCATATTTCGTTATAATCATTTTATCTATGAATATTCAGTAGGTATTGAAATTTGGAATGAATATAGAACAGGGTTAATCATGGCAATATGAACACATCGAGGGCTTGGTGCAAAACTATTCTAACTCCTTCACAAAGTGATATACATTAGAATAGTTTTGCACCAAGCCCTCGATATGAGCACAGGAATAAGTGGTTAGGACAGAAACTGTTGAATCACATCTGTATCATTGAGTGAGCAAACAGGGCAGACAGTGATCTACTCTTTTTGAAAAAGGTTTCTCTATCATTTAACGCCCTTACTCCATGTATATTCAGGCAAAATATAATGACCTCATGAATATTATTAGCATGTTTATAATGGTACTATGGAACAAACAAATTTTTTATTGTGATAGAAACTAGAGAATCAGATCTACATTATATAAAAAGCAAACAAAGCAGACCCTGATCAGACAGCTCCTATAGGAGTCGTCTGATCTTAGGGTCTACTCTGTTTGCAAAGGTGTAGTATTTATGGAGGAAAGGGTTAATTGGTTAAACCTCTGCCTGCTTTGTAAGGTTACTCAGCTAAACAAAAGTTGTATGCATAATTGTTCAACATTTATGCCTACTGCATACATAGGCCATTAAAATATAGTTACTATACCATTAAATGTACATTAAACTTGTAAAATCCATTAATTCTCCCATTATTTTCCCCCATTAATTCCTGCAATAATGATTTAAACAGGGTTTGAAACATTAATGGGGTAACCCCTTAAAACAGCATGAAATATCATTTTCATGGCCATTAATAATACCTGGAAAGGCATTAAAAAATAAAGAAAATATTTTAATGAAGTTAATGGCAATGGAAAACCCATGAAATGCTGTTTAATTTTTTTTTACTTGTTTATTAATGCCCATTAATTGCATCCAACTCTCTCTTTAATGGCCATGAATATCCAAGCCACTTGTATTCATGTCCATTAACTGTTTCGAACTTTCTTTAATGAGCATAGAAAAGAAAAACTTAAAGTTTAAATGCCAATTGAAGTTATGATTGTTATTATTTAATATATAAAAATGTGAATACGTTCTTGCAAAATGATTATTTACCGGTAATGACTTTCATATTATAAATGCCCATTAAAATAATGAAAAAACATAAGTAAAAAACCCCAAAACCAATTCAAATTGGAGACTACTTGGACAAAAGAAACTTCAAAAAGATGTAGCATTTATGGACATTATAAAAAGGGACAAACAGTGTCAATGACACTAGGAGAATTGTTGAGTTATCACCCCTGATATGATAACTTAAAATTAGAGAAACGTTGTGTCTTGCATATCTTTGAAACCAGTAGGGTTAGAATCACCAAACTTCACAGGAATGTTTACCAGCATGTGTTGTTGTGTACCTGGTGTTTTTGAATTGTCTCCCCCGATAAAATTGGAGTTATTGCCCCTGATGACTTAAAATTAGACCCTGATAACTTTGGAGTTACAGACATTACACTTGTGTATTGGAAAGAGGATGGGAGGGGGAGACATTTGTTTTTGTGACAAAAACAAACCTCTAGTTAAAGGTTGTTTTTCAAACGGGGAGCAAAACAAGGGATAGGAGTCATCCGTATTGCAAGTACCACAGTATCTCTAATAAAAGTCTCAAGGCTCACAGAATAACATTTTTAGCTCGACTGTTCGAAGAATAGTGGAGCTATCCTACTCGCCCCGGTGTCGGCGTCGGCGTCCGCGTCGGCGTCCGCGTCACACTTTAGTTAAGGTTTTTGTTAAAGTCCACTTTTTGCCTCTAATCTTTTGAATAAAGCTTTGAACTTCGGAACACTTGTTCACCACTACAAACTTCATCTGTAGGTAAGAGTACATAACTCTGTGAAGCATTTTGACAGAATTATGGCCCTTTTTAACTTAGAATTTTTGGTTAAGGTTTTTGTTAAAGTCCACTTTTTGCCTCTTACCTTTGGAATAAAGCTTTGAAACATGGAACACTTGTTCACCACCACAATCTTTATCTGTAGGCAAGAGTACATAACTCTGTCAAGCATTTTGACAGAATTATGGCCCTTTTTGACTTAGAACTTTTGGTTAAGGTTTTTGTTAAAGTCCACTTATTTACATAACCCTTTGAGATAAAGCTTTAAAACTTGAAACACTTGTTCACCATCACAAACTTTATCTGTAGGCAAGAGTACATAACTTTGTCAAGCATTTTGACAGAATTATGGCCCTTTTTAACTTAGAATTTTTGGTTAAGGTTTTTGTTAAAGTCCACTTTTTGCCTCTTACCTTTGGAATAAAGCTTTAAAACTTAGAACACTTGTTCACCACCACAATCTTAATCTGTATGCAAGAGTACATAACTCTGTCAAGCAATTTGACAGAATTGTGGCCCTTTTTAACTTAGAATTTTTGGTTAAGGTTTTTGTTAAAGTCCACTTATTTACATAACCCTTTGAGATAAAGCTTTAAAACTTGGAACACTTGTTCACCACCACAATCTTAATCTGTAGGCAAGAGTACATAACTCTGTCAAGCATTTTGACAGAATTGTGGCCCTTTTTAACTTAGAATTTTTGGTTAAGGTTTTTGTTAAAGTCCACTTATTTACATAACCCTTTGAGATAAAGCTTTAAAACTTGGAACACTTGTTCACCACCACAATCTTAATCTGTAGGCAAGAGTACATAACTCTGTCAAGCATTTTGACAGAATTGTGGCCCTTTTTAACTTAGAATTTTTGGTTAAGGTTTTTGTTAAAGTCCACTTATTTACATAACCCTTTGAGATAAAGCTTTAAAACTTGGAACACTTGTTCACCACCACAATCTTAATCTGTAGGCAAGAGTACATAACTCTGTCAAGTATTTTGACAGAATTGTGGCCCTTTTTAACTTAGAATTTTTGGTTAAGGTTTTTGTTAAAGTCCACTTATTTACATAACCCTTTGAGATAAAGCTTTAAAACTTGGAACACTTGTCCACCACCTCAAGCTTCATATGTAGGCAAGAGTACATTACTCTGTCAAGTATTTTAACAGAAATTATTGCCCTTTTTATTCTTAAGTTTTTCTCTTTCATTAAAGAGTTCAAAGAGATCCTACATCCTGAATGCTATTAAAGGTATTTTACTGAGACTGATTACTTGCTTCTAGTATCATTGGACACTATTTTAGTCCACTAACAAGCATTTTTACACTAACAATTTTGAGAATAGTCGAGCGCGCTGTCCTGTGACAGCTCTTGTTTAAAAAGGAACTGCTTGCATTTCACACACAGGTGATTACTTAATACAGACTGAAAGCAATGCAGAAAGTTTCCAGTCTGCATTAAGCTACCACCTGTATTTTGATAAACCTAAACTTCTTATTTAATGATTATTATGTAGGGTTTTAGTTAGTTGTTTTATTCATCATTAGTCTCTTTCTCTCTTTTTGTTAGCTCACCAGAGCACTTTTGTGCTCAGGGTGAGCTTTTGTGATCGCCTGATGTCCGTCGTCCATCGGCGTGTGTCGTGCGTCGTCGGGCGTCAACAATTTCAACTTTAAAAATCTCCTCCTCTAAATCTACAGGGTTCTCAGCTTTCATCTTTGGTACATAGCATCATCTGTAGGTCCTCTACAAAAGTTATTTAAATTATGCCCCTGGGGTCAAAATTGGCCCCTCCCCAGGGGTGTTCAGTTTTCAATAGAAACATATAGTGAAAACTGAAATTTTTCTCCTCTGAAACTAGAAGGTTCTCAGCTTTCATATTTGGCACATAGCTTTAACTTCAGGTCTTCTACAAAAGTTATATAAATTATGCCCCTAGGGTCAAAATTGGTCCCACCCCAGGGATTGCCAGTTTTTTGTAGCTGACTGCTTAAACAGCCCATGGGATCACTAGATATGCATAGGAAAAACTACATGTCCCAGAGCTTAGATATTTGTTGTATAGATTTACTTAGCATACCTTTATGAGTTTTGTTAATATCATAGTTCTGAGGTTAAAATTGGCCCTGCCCTGTGTATATAGACTTCTTCACATCAGACACTACAGTTTAATGGTTTCCTCTTAAATCAGAGATGAAGCCAGTGCTCTGAGACTAGCCAGTGTGAGTATATTGGTAATCACCCTTAGCCTGATCAGTAGAGTAGAAATTGTGTGTAGACAAAAACATCAGTTTAGATTGAGAAAACTATGTGGATAATTCTCAAAATGCAGAAAGCTCTTTTTCCATATCTATGCCCTGCATTAAGCTGCCAGCTATCAATATAGAGCCTATCATTGTATCTGTTGTGAAGGTCAGCTTAATACAAATTCAAGTGTTCTATGCTCTACCCATTCTTTAAGTCATGCTGTCTCCTTCAGAATTGTTGTCTGCTTGTTTAAGTTTGTTCACACTGTTTTTAATACATATCAATCTTTCAGTTATCTCTCGTACAAACCACATAATTATGAAGTTACATATGTGTCAGATCAGAATCCAAACTGTGTGCTAATTTCAGTCAAGTCATGCTCATCTGTGATAGGGTTATAAAACTGAGTTTCTGTCATCTGTTAGAAATGTTGTCTGCAGTCAATGGCCCTCTTGTCTATAGAAACATATAGTGAAAACTTTCTCCTCTGAATCTACAGGGTTCTCAGCTTTCATATTTGGCACATAGCACCATGGTTCCAGTCATTTTAAGTTATATAAATTATGCCCCTGGGGTCAAAATTGGCCCGCCCCAGGGGTGGTCAATTTTCAATAGAAACATACATGTATAGTGAAAACTTTGAATATCTTCTCCTCTGATTGTCTGGTGAGCGATGTCATGGCCATTCTGGCCCTCTTGTTTTCAATATTCATCATGAAAGAAAATATTACATCGTGACTGTTTATTTCCTGAATGTTTATAATGGATAAATTATGTACACATGAGTTTGAGGTATTGGTTGAAACTTTATAGAGTCCGGATCCATCCTTATAAAGCTTTTAGTTGAGTCTGAGTTTGTGCTCAAGCTTTTGATTGGTCAGATTTGAGCCAAAGGCTCAAATCTGACCAATCAAAAACTTGAGAACAAACTCAGACTCAACTACCATTTATCTGTAATCAATTCATAAACAAACAGAGTAGCTAGACCCTCATCAGACGTCCCCTACAGGAACTGTCCAATTCAAGTCGAAACACTATATAACTGGTCTATAAGGCATCGTCCCAGTCTGATAGCATGAATGGATATCATGTATTCACAATTTCTTCAAATAATATTTTCTAAATGTCTGTACAAGCTTGATATTGATTTCGGCGAAAGTCACTACTTTTGGTTTGTAAGTCTTTACTTTCAGTTTAAAACCGAAAGTAGTGACTTTCACCAATATCAATATCAAGCTTGTAGAGATTTCTAGAAGATTATTATTTGAAAAATTGCATTAAAGCGTACTTCTATTTCGAACCTCAGAGTCAACCTGTGTCCTAGAGAGGTTGGTTGTCACTCTGGCGACACGTTGTAAAATTATATTTAAGTGTGTTAATATTCTGAGAAAAATTAGATGACTGCTCATCAAGAGTGATTCTTTCTTTGATAAATGAGACACAGTTTATGGAAATCGGTGGTCAAATAAGCTTTCAAGGACGACCTCAGTGAATGAACCCATAAAGCAAGAGACTATAAAGCAAGAGATTTTATTACAAGGTAGGTTTTAGTAGACAGACAGATAATAGAAAGATAAATAGTTAATTATTGTATCATATGTCTAAACTACAGTAAAATAATATAACAACATACATCACGTTGGCCGCCAGCTGCTTCGCCACTTATATAACATTGAATAAAACAGTATACATATTAAAGTACAGGGTCCATGCTTATAAAACTTTTAGTTGAGTCTGAGTTTCGTTCTCAAGTTTTTGATTGGTCAGATTTGAGCCTCAGACTCAACTAAAAGTTTTATAAGCATGGACCCAGGTAAACCAAGCTATATTGAGATTTGTTATTTTGTTGTTTACATAACAACTGCCGCAAATACAGGCACAAGCAACATAATTTTAGTAAGTTGACACATATTATGTACTGGGGTTAGGTTTAATGGATATGCACCTGGTCTTGCAAACAGAGGTTTGTGGGATCAAATCCCAAGCTAGGCAGTTTTCTTTTTAGCTCACCAGAGCACAAAGTGCTCAGGGTGAGCTTTTGCGATCGCCTGATGTCCGTCGTCTGTCGGCGTGCATCGTGCATCGTCCTGTGTCAACAATTTGAACCTTTAAAAATCTTCTCCTCTGAATCTACAGGGTTCTCAGCTTTCATCTTTGGTACATAGCATGACCTATAGGTCCTCTACAAAAGTTATATAAATTATGCCCCTCGGGTCAAAATTGGCCCCGCCCCAGGAGTGGAAAGTTTTCAATAGAAACATATAGTAAAACTTTGAAAATCTTCTACTCTGAAACCAGAAGGTTCTCAGCTTTCATATTTGGCACATAGCATCATGTTCAGGTCCTTTACAAAAGTTATATAAATTATGACCCTGGGGTCAAAATTGGCCCCGCCCCAGGGGTTGGCAGTTTTCAATAGAAACAAATAGTGAAATCTTTGAGAATCTTCTCCTCTGAAGCTGGAAGGCGTTCAGCTTTCATATTTGGCACAGAGCATCATGTTCATGTCGTCTACAAAAGTTATATAAATTATGCCCCTGGGGTCAAAATTGGCCCCGCCCCAGGGGTTGGCAGTTTTGAATAGAAACATATAGTAAACCTTTGAAAATCTTCTTCTTTGAAACCAGAAGGTTCTCAGCTTTCATATTTGGCTCATAGCATCATGTTCAGGTCCTCTACAAAAGTTATATAAATTATGCCCCTTGGGTCAAAATTGGCCCAGCCCCAGGGGTAGCCATTTTTTCAATAGAAACATATAGTGAAAACTTTGAAAATCTTCTCCTCTAAATCTACAGGGTTCTCAGCTCTCATATTTGGCACATAGCATCATGTTCAAGTTCTCTACAAAATTTATATAAATTATGCCCCTGGGGTCAAAATTGGCCCCACCCCAGGGGTAGCTAGTTTTCAATAGAAACATATAGTGAAAACTTTGAAAATCTTCTCCTCTGAAACTGGAAGGTTCTCAGCTTTCACATTTGGAACATAGCATCATGTGCAGGTCCTTTACATGAGTTATCCTGTACAAAAGTTATATAAATTCTGCCCCTGGGGTTAAATTGGCCCTGCCCCAGGGGTTACCAATTTTCAATAGAAACATATAGTGAAAACTTTGAAAATCTTCTCCTGATTGTTTGGTGAGCGATATCAGGGCCATTCTGGCCCTCTTGTTTTCAAAAAGTTTCCCACAAGCACCTAAGCAGATGAGCATTGGCGACGCATGTGGCTCTTGTTGTTACTGTTGCCACTAGGCAGAACTGTATCCCTTTTAATTGCATTAACCCTTTACTCCATGAATATTCATGTAAGAAATAATGCTGTCATGAATATTGATTAGATTAATTTGTTGTACTATTACATGGGCACGGGAATTGTTGTCTTTATTAACCCTTTCCTTGTTCAATATTGATGTTAGAAATGATGACATCATGAATTAGCTGACTTTTTATGATGGCATAATGTACACAGGATCTTTTGGTATTGGTAGAAATCAAAGAGTCAGACCTATTATAATTTCATAAGCAAACAGAGCAGACCCTACAGGATCTGTCTGATCTGGGTCTACTATTTGCAAAAGGCAATAAAAGGCATTTATATGAGGGAAAGGAACTGTCTGATCTGGATCTTCTATGTTTGCATATGTGTGAAAAGGCATTTTATGAGTGAACTGGCTATTCCTTTCCTTCATATAAATGCTTTTGTATTTGTATGCATGCATTTGTAAACAGAGAAGACCCAGATCAAATGGCTCCTATAGGAGCCGTCTGCTCAGGGTCTGCTCTGTTTGTTTATGGAATTATGTAGATCTGATTATTTAGTTTCTGCCATTGTCAAAAGAAAAATCCTATGTTCATGTACCTGTATGAAAAATAATCTAATTAATATTCATGATATCATTATTTCTTACATGAATATTCATGGGGTAAAGGGTTAATATTCATCAAAATCATGTAAGAAATTATTAAAAAAAAACCACATTTATAATAGCATATGAACAGAGAATATTTATCCATGGTAAACCTGCATAATTAGATATATCATTCCATAAGCAAGCAGTCTGCAGACCCTAATCAGATGGCTCCAATAGATCAGGGTCTATTTTGTTTGAAAAGGTGTTAAAATGCATCTCTATCTGGGACAAGGTTAAAATAGTTGCAATGAAATATGGAAGGAAGAACATTGTAGCCATTTTGGAAAGTAAAGAAACAGATCTTTCAAATTCCATTAGCAAACAGAGCAAACCCAGATCAGACGGCTCCTAAAGGAGCCATCTGATCTGGGTCTACTCTGTTTGCAAATGCGTGAAAACATGTTTATATGAGGGAAAGGGTTAAACAAATCACTATGTTCATGTGCCGTTATAAATTCATCATTCTGATCAATATTTATGATTATAAATTTCTTACATTAACACTCCTCTTATTTAGAGCTCTGTACAGAAACAAATGCCGAATGTCAGCCTGTTTAACCCTTCGCTTGCTAATCACGTCAATATACCTACCTGTAAATAGTGAAGACCCAGATGAGACAGCTCCTGCAGGAGCTGTCTCATCAGGGTCTGCACTATTTACAAGTTGATTGTGCAACCAGTGCACTCCACAGCAGTGTTTGCATAGCGAAATACTTGTACACAGTGAAGATATATGTAATTATACAACAGGGCAACGGTAAAGAAGGAGAAATGTATTTTAAAATTCAGCAAGCGAAGGGTTAAATTCCAATGAGATTCCAAGTTTCTTGACATTTTAGCCTGAACGAAGTTGTTGGTAAATTCCCCCATTTGATATTGAAGGTAGGCAGTGTGCCATATTGACTTTTGAACTATGGAATGGCAATAAATGTCAAAAAATCTAATTTTGTTTGTAAGTCTCTTTATTGCAGTTTTGTTTACATTCCTCTTAAAGTCTTGTTTACATTCTTGCCCTTTCAGAAGAGAACAAACAAGGTTTGAAAGATTACTTCAACTGCAACCAGTTACTGAATGTCTTGGAGTGGCACTGTTTAGACAGAAAATTTATGTAAAAATACAGTATAAGGAAATTCACAAAAATTCAAAATGTTTTTTACTCTTCCTCTTATTCAGGTGAAGAGTAAAAATATGAGCTTACCACGCAAAAGGAACAGAAATGAGGGAAATGGTGTCTTGTCAGCACTGAATTGTGGAAGCCAAACTGTAAGTCACACATTTTTGTATTTTATTTACTAGCTATATTCAGAATTTTATCCAATCACTGATGAATATTCATATAAGAAATAAGTACTCTATGAATATTATTGGCTGATTTATCATAATAGCCGTTGAAAACTGGGTCCATGCTTATAAAGCTTTTTAGTTGAGTCTGAGTTTGTTCTCAATCTTTTGATTGGTCAGATTTGAGTTCTCAAGCTTTTGATTGGTCAGATTTGAGCCAAAGGCTCAAATATGACCAATCAAAAACTTGAGAACGAACTCTGACTCAACTAAAAGTTTTATAAGCATGGACCTAGGAATGCTTTTGTTACGGCAGAAACTAGGAACAGATCTATATTATGCCATAATAAAAAAGGAGAGACTCTGATCAGATGGCTCCCAGTGGAACCTTCTAATCTGGGTTTACTGTTTGTAAAGGCATTAACTTTTTGCACGCTAGCGGCGAAACTGTGATCACCTATGCAAACAGTTTGGATCCAGATGAGACGCCGCATAATGCGGCGTCTCATCAGGATCCAAACTGTTTGTCATCTTGACCATATTTTTGAAAAAAAAATGAGAGAAAGTTTATTTTAAGAATTGAAGCAGACGACAATTGTTGCAGACGAAAAATTACTTAGCGTGCAAAGAGTTAAAAAGCATATCTATCAGTTCAAAGTTAACCCTCTCCCTTATATAAACACTTTCTCACACCTTTTCAAACTGAGAAGACCCAGATCAGACAGCTCCTGTAGGAATTGTCTGATCAGGTTCTGCTCTGTTTGCTTATGAAATGATACACAATTGATCCTACAGTTTTTATATGAGCAAAAACTTTCCTTGAACATTACAATTTTTACCATATACAATTAAGTTACTGATATCCATGAAGTGATCAATACATGGATAACTGTTCATTAGGGAAAGCAGGAACTCCCTGCAAGGTAGTTGTTCTGCCTTTCCAACTTTACTAATTTTCTTTATTTCTGTTAACCCATTCCCTCATAGGCTATTTTTAGATCCAACCTCTTTGAATAAATCTACCAAAAAGGAGCATTAACTAGAGAAAAGGAATTTTTTTTAATTTTGTAGTTTGAAACCATTGTGATAAATAGAGCATTTGCTCCTTGCAAACAGAAGACCCAGATCAGATGATTCCTATAGGAGCCATCTAATCAGGGTCTGCTCTGTTTGCCTATGATACAATATAGATATGATTCTACAGTTTCTGCCATGGCCAAAATGCATGTGTCCATGTGCTAGTATAACAAAATAATCTAATGAATATTCATGACGTCATTTTTTCTAACATGAATATTGGTTATACCTTATTCTCCCTGATAAATGCCTCCACTCTAATAAATGCCCCCTTACTTCTGGAGAGAAGGGTGGGGGATCTAACGAATAAAACAATAAAAACTCTAGATAATAACCATTAACCCTTCTCTTGCTGAATTTTAAAATACATTTCTCCTTCTTTACCCATGCCCTGTTTTATAATTACATATATCTTCACTGTGTACAAGTATATCACTGTACAATCACTGCTGTGGAGTGCACTGGTTGCACAATCAACTTGTAAATAGTGCAGACCCTGATGAGACAGCTCCTGCAGGAGCTGTCTCATCTGGGTCTTCACTATTTACAGGTACGTATATTGACGTGAATAGCAAGCGAAGAGTTAAATAAACAAATATAGGTTTTTCAAAATACAGTTGGTAGCTTAATGCTGACTGAAAGCAATGCTGAAAGCTTCCCTAGGACAGAGTTTTATAAACAATGCAGAAAGCTGCCCTAGGACAGAGTTTTATTATTGTTTTTCAAAGTTTTATTGACCGTTTGTTGACTATGGTAGAAATTGTAGAATCAGATCTATAAAGCAAACAAAGCAGACTGTGATCAGATTACTCCTATAGGAACAGCCTCATCTCGGTCTACTTTGCAAATTAATGTAACAAAAGGCTCGCACATGTTATAATTATATATGATTATAGAATTATATAGACCAGGGTCCATGCTTATAAAGCTTTTTAGTTGAGTCTGAGTTTGTTCTCAAGCTTTTGATTGGTCAGATTTGAGTTCTCAAGCTTTTGATTGGTCAAAGGCTCAAATCTGACCAATCAAAAACTTGAGAACGAACTCAGACTCAACTAAAAGTTTTATAAGCATGGACCCTGATTGTGCAGTTTCAATCTTGGCCAAAATTTCAAGTATTGGTCATAATGCCATTATAGAATTAATCTCGATAGTATTCATGATGTCGTTATTTCTTATATGAATATTTGTGAGGGAAAGGGTTAACCCTTTCACTGTTCTATGTTTACTCCAAATTTCAATACCTACTGAATATTCATGGACATAATAGTCATCATGAAATATTGAAAGTGGGACATTGTAGCCATTTTAGAAACTAAAGAAACAGTTTATATATTAGCAAACAGAGCAGCCTATAGGAGCTGTTTGATCTGGGTCTACTCTATTTGTAAATGCATGAAAAGGCATTTATTTGAAGGAAAGGGTTAAACAATAATGGGCATTCCTCTTTTAACCCTTTCCCTCATATTTACCCATTACTTCATAGGCTATTTTTAGATCCAACTCTTTGAATAAATCAACCGAAAAGGAGCATTAACTAGAGAAAAGGAAAATTTTAGAATTTTGAAGTTTGAAACCATTGTTACAGAGTCGTCAAAAGTCGTCAATATGAGGGAATGGGTTAACGCATTTTTCCTGATGAATATTCATGTAAGAAATTAATGTTGATTAGATCAATTTTTATAATAGCATATGAACACATGGCATTTTGGCTCAGACAGAAACTGTAGAATCAGATCAATATCAGATCATAAGCAAACAGAGTAGACCCTGATAAAGAGACCCAGAATTAGACCTCTTAGGTGATTGATAAAGAGACCCAGGATTAGACCTCTTGTGTAGTAGCTATAGAGACCAAGCATTAGACCTCTTGTGTGATTGCTATAGAGACCCAGAATTAGACCTTGTGTGGTCACTATAGAGACCGAGAATTTGACCTCTTGTTTGGTTGCTATATAGACTGAGAATTGGACCCCTTGTTTGGTTGCTATAGAGACATAGAATTAGATCTCTTGTGTGGTTGCTGTAGAGACCGAGAATTAGACCTCTTGTTTGGTTGCTATAGAGACATAGAATTAGACCTCTTGTTTGGTTGCTATAGAGACATAGAATTAGACCTCTTGTATGGTTGCTGTATAGACCTTGAATTAGACCTCTTGTTTGGTTGCTATAGAGACATAGAATTAGATCTCTTGTGTGGTTGCTATAGAGACATAGAATTAGACCTCTTGTTTGGTTGCTATAGAGACATAGAATTAGACCTCTTGTTTGGTTGCTATAGAGACATAGAATTAGACCTTTGTGTGGTTGCTGTATAGACCTTGAATTAGACCTTGTTTTGTCACTATAGTGAGGTTCTTCGGTTTTGTATTTTGTAAATCTACAAAAAAAATCTCAAATTCCTTGAAGATATTTACAAATATTATAAATTATATTCAAATTCTGATGTTTTAGATACAGGATTTAAACCCTTTCCCTCATAAAAACGTGTTTTCACCCATTTGCAAACAGAGTAGACCCAGATCAGATGGCTCCTAAAGGAGCCATCTGATCAGGGTCTACTCTGTTTGCTTATGGAATTTGAAAGATTTGTCTCTGTACTTTCTAAAAAGGCTCCATTTTTCCACTTTCCATACTTAATTATAACTATTTTGTCCATGAATATTCAGTAAGTATAGAAATTTGGAATAAACATAGAACAGGGAAAGTGTTAATATTCAGCCTGTTTACTAATTCCTTTAAGATATTTACAAATATGTTAGAGTATTGCATACATGTACATGTATATTCAAAGTTTGCTATAACGACCACTAGGTTGTGTTAATTAGTTAGTATTTTGGGCAGGTGGCTGCTTAAAGCAAGGTGAAAGTAAAACAGAACGCTCCTATAGGAGCGTTCTGTTTTACTTTCACCATGCTTTAAGCATCTCCCTGCCTTTAACACAAAATACTTGATGTAATTTAGTGGTTGTTATAGAGAGGTTTTACTGTATATTCAAAGTTTGCTACTTCACTCACAGGGTTTGGGCTCTAGCTATGGACCTGCCCCATTCTCTGCTGATGACAGGGCTATTAAAGAAAGGGATTTATGTGACTACAGCATCAAGGTCAGCCTAGATGACGCCACAGCTGGTAGAGGTAATAAAAACTTCTTTTTTTTTATATTTAACTCTTTGCACGCTAGCGGCGAAATCATGATGTACCTATGCAAACAGTTTGAATCCTGATGACATGCTGTAGAATGCATCAGGATCCAAACTATTTCACACTTTGACCATAATTTTTGCAAAGACCTGCGAGAACATTTATCTTATGAACAGATGCAGATGACAATTGTTGAAGATGAAAAATTACCGGTACTTAGCATGAAAAGAGTTACCGGTAAGTATGATAAGCCTTTGAATGCATAATTTTAAAAATGGAACGGTCCATCATTTTTACTGATTTTTAAAGTCTGTATAAAAGGATTACACTCATCAGATAATTTTTAATGACACACAGTGCATACTCACACCAGAAGACTGTTTGGGAGTCCTCTGATATGGGTCTACACTGTTTGTAAATACCAAAATTTCTGTTACAGTTTAACCCATTACCTCATAGGCTATTTTTAGACTCAACCTCTTTAAACAAACCTACTGAAAAGGATCATTAACTAGAGAAAAGAACACTTTTAGAATTTGAGACCATTGTGGTGAATAGAGCATTAAATTTTGCTCCTGTGGAGCAAATGCTCAATTTATCATAATGATTTCAAAATGTGATTTTACAAAGGTGCCAAAAGGTGTCAATATAAGGGAAAGGGTAAACCCATTACCTCATAGGCTATTTTTAGATCCTACCTCTTTAAATAAATATACCGAAAAGGAGCATTAACTAGAGAAAAGGAAAATCTTAGAATTTTGTAATTTGAAACCATTGTGATAAATAGAGCATTTGCTCCTATAGGAGCAAATGCTCTATTTATCACAATGGTTTCACAAAGTGATTTTTACAGAGGCGTCAAAAGTCGTCAATATAAGGGAAAGGGTTAAGGGTGAATGTTTGATTTTCAGTAGAAGAAACTGATTAAAATATTATAAATTGTTTTTCAAATTTTGCCAATTTGACAAATTTAATTTCTTAAAATTAACTCACTGCATAATTAACTCTTTACTCCATAATATGCTTTTTTATGCCTTTGCAAACAGAATAGAACCGGATCAGACAGCTCATGTAGGAACCATCTGATCAGGGTCTGCTCTGTCTGCAACTGGAATTATATAGATATAATCTTGCAGTTTTTGTTACAGGAAAAAGTTCAAACAGTTTGGATTCACATAAGACGGTGCAACTCAGTGTCTCATGAACCCAATCCTTCATATAAACGCCTTTTCACGCATTAGCAAACAGAGTAGACCCAAATCAGACGGCTCCTATAGGAGCTGTCTGATCAGGGTCTGCTCTGTTTACTTATGGAATTTGATATATCCATTTCTTTTCTTTCGAAAATGGTTACAATGTTCCACCTTCCATATTTCAGATATGGAATAAACATAGAATAGGGAAAGGGTTAATTGAATGCTTATAATAGCACTACAAACAAGAGAATAGCATGAAAAACTATAGAATCAGATCTAAATAAACAAAGACAGAAGACCTTGAACAAATGACTCCAACAGGAGCTCTCTGTTCTGGATCTACTTGGTTTGCATTTAGTGATCAGAGTCTATCATGTCTGAAACGGGATATCAAGACTGTATAACCCTATCCCTCATATAAACGTGTTTTCATGCATCTGCAAACAGAGTAGACCCAGATCAGATGGCTCCTATAGGAGCCATCTGATTAGGGTCTGCTCTGTTTGCTGATGGAATTTGAAACATCTGTTTCTATACTTTCTAAAATAGCTACAGTGTTCCACCTTCCATATTTCATTATAACTATTTTGTACATGAATATTCAGTAGGTATCGAGGTTTGTAATAAACATAGAACAGGGAAAGGGATAGCAAGATTGATATCAAAGTACTGTAGATACTGATGGGTGTTAACCCTTACCCTTTTCTATATTTAGTCCAAATTTCAATACCTACTGAATATTAATGGGAAAACAGTTATATTGAAGTATGGAAGGTGGAATATTGCAGCCATTTTAAAAACTTAAGAAACAGATCTATCAAATTCCATTAGCAAACAGAGCAGAACCTGATCAGATGGCTCCTACAGGATCTGGGTCTTCTCTGTTTGTGAATGCAAGAAAAGGCATTTATATGAAGGTAATAGTTAAGCAGTCTATGAAACAGTGACTGACCTCTGTTTCGCTGTTTGCAGAGCCTCAAAGATACCATTTATTATGATTTTACTCAAATACATGCAGTGATACAAGTAATTCATAAGGATTAACAAAAATTGAAATTGTGTTTAAGAATTCATAATTTCATATTATACTGATAACTTAGATAACTTCTTGATAGCACCACGACGTGTCCGTGTGTATGCCGACGGGATTTATGACATGTTCCACTCCGGACATGCGAGACAGCTGATGCAAGCAAAGAGTGCCATACCCAACTCATATCTTATTATTGGAGGTAATATAAACCATAAACCATTTTTTACACTTTTCACACTTAACACCATTCCCTCATATTGACACCTATAAATTCAATTTTGAAACCATTGTGATAAATAGAGCATTTGCTCCATAGGAGCACATTTATCACAATGATTTCAAAACTACACAGTTATAAAGTTTCCCTTTTCTCTAGTAAATGCTCCTTTTTAGCTCACCAGAGCACAAAGTGCTCAGGGTGAGCTTTTGTGATCGCCTGATGTCCGTCGTGCGGTGTGCGTCGTCCGTCGTCCCGCGTCAACAATTTGAACCTTTAAAATTCTTCTCCTCTGAATCTACAGGGTTCTCAGGTTTCATCTTTGGCACATAGCATTATCTGTAGGGCCTCTACAAAAGTTTTATAAATTATGCCCCTGGGGTTTGAAAAAACGGGACGTATTATGGAATGGCGCTGTCCGTCTGTCTGTCTGTCTGTCTGTAACATCTCTAACTCAAGTTCCGCTTGGAGGATCCTTCCCAAATTTAACCACAATGTTTATCTAGACATGCTACAGTTGCCTTCCAAGTCCTGGTTCGTTTATCCAAGGTCAAGGTCGCACAATTGGACTTAGAATTTGCGTTTAGCAAAAATGTTAACCTACCCGTCTGTCTGTAACATCTCTAACTCAAGTTCCGCTTGGTGGATCCTACCCAAATTTAACCACAATGTTTATCTAGACATGCTACAGTTGCCTTCCAAGTCCCGGTTCGTTTATCCAAGGTCAAGGTCACACAATTGGACTTAGAATTTGCGTTTAGCAAAAATGTTAACCTACCCGTCTGTCTGTAACGTCTCTAACTCAAGTTCCGCCTGGTGGATTCTTCCCAAATTTGACCACAATGTTTATCTAGACATACTACAGTAGCCTGTAAAGTCCCGGTTTGTTTATCCAAGGTCAAGGTCACATAATTGGACTAAGAATTTGCGTTTAGCAAAAATGTTAACCTACCCGTCTGTCTGTAACATCTCTAACTATAATTCCACTTGGTGGATCCTTCCTAAATGTAAACACAATGTTTATCTAGACATGCTACAGTAGCCTGCCAAGTCCCGGTTCGTATATTCAAGGTCAAGGTCACTTAATTGGACTTAAAATTGTGTTTAGCAAAAAATTTAACCTACCTGTCTGTCTGTAACATCTCTAACTCAAGTTCTGCTTGGTGGATCCTTCCCAAATTTAATCACAATGTTTATCTAGACATGCTACAGTAGCCTGCCAAGTCCGGGTTCGTATATCCAAGGTCAAGGTCACTTAATTGAACTTAGAATTTGCATTTAGCAAAAATGTTAACCTACCTGTCTGTCTGTAACATCTCTAACTCAAGTTCTGCTTGGTGGATCCTTCCCAAATTTAATCACAATGTTTATCTAGACATGCTACAGTAGCCTGCCAAGTCCCAATTTGTTTATCCAAGGGCCAGGTCGCTTAATTTGACTTAGAATTTGCATTTCGCATTTGCGTTAAGCAAAAATGTTAGCCTCAATTTATGTGGAACACATTTTTGAAGTCCACTTATTTACATAACACTTTGTGATAAAGCTTTGAAACTTGGAACACTTGTTCACCATCACAACCTTCACCTGTAGGCATAAGTACATAACTCTGTCCAACATTTTGACACAATTATGCCCCTTTTTAACTTAGATTTTTTGGTTAAGGTTTTGGTTAAAGTCCACTTATTTACATAACCCTTTGAGATAAAGCTTTTAAACTTGGAACACTTGTTCACCATCACAAGTTTCACCTGTAGGCAAGAGTACATAACTCTGCCCAACATTTTGACAGAATTATGCCCCCTTTTAACTTAGAAATTTTGGTTAAAGTTTTGGTTAAAGTCCATTTATTTACATCACCCTTTGAGATAAAGCTTTTAAAGTTGAAACATTTGTTCACCATCAGAAGCTTCATCTATAGGCAAGAATAAATACAATGTAACTCTGTCAAGCATTTAGACACAATTATGGCACTTTTTAATTTAGAAATTTGGTTACGGTTTATTGTTAAACCTTGAAACTTGGTCGCAAAATTGGACTTAGAATTTGAGTTTAGCAAATACGTTAACCCCAGTTTATGTTGAACAAGACCTCGACGGGCGTATATTGTGCCCACTGGCACTCTTGTCTAGCACATCGCCTGGGTGTGAGGGTATTGTATTATACCGGGAAATTTACCGGTAGGCTTACACCTGGATGTGAATAGGCCAACAATGGGTCTGTCGCAAGTACATGTAATGGTGCACGCTTTTCCTAAGGTTTTTTTGTTCAGTATAGCTGAAATGATAGTCTATTACTCTCTGAAAGGCTACTGCAATCGATAGTGTGCAACGTAAGAGGTGTAAGTATTATTCTGACATAAACTTTGTTAGTTTACTAACCTAGACTGCTACTTTGTAACCAGTGTACAGGTGAAAAAGATCGGTTGCACTATGCTGGCATTGTAGACCCAGATCAGAGGGACTCTTAAATAAGCCCTCTGACCAGGGTCTGCACTATCAGCCATCTTGAGATACATTTGTGAAATTCAGCCCTTAATAATTATGTCTCCCCCATTTATGGGGAGATATATTGTTTTTGCCAGAGTTGTCTGTCTGTCTGTCCGTTCGTCCGTCCGTCTGTCTGTCTGTCCGTCACAAACTTGTGTCGCGCGTATCTCTGAAAACAGTTGGGCTAGAGTCACCAAACTTCACAGTAATGTTCACCAGCATGAGTTGTTGTGCACCTGGGTTTTTTAAATTGTCTCCCCCTGATAACTTCGGAGTTATTGCCCCTGATGACTTAAAATTAGAAAAACTTTGTGTCACGCGTATCTCTGAAACCGCTAGTACTAGAGTCACCAAACTTCACAGGAATGTTCACCAGCATGAGTTGTTGTGCACCTATGGTTTTTGAATTGTCTCCCCCTGATAATTCTTGAGTTATTGCCCCTGATATGAATACTTAAATTTATACAAACTTTGTGTCACGCGTATCTCTGAAACCAGTAGGGCTAGAGTCACCAAACTTCACAGGATTGTTCACTAGCATGAGTTGTTTTGCTCTTGGTTTTTTTTAATTGTCTCCCCCTGTTAACTTTGGAGTTACTGCCCCTGATGACTTAAAATTAGACAAACTTTACTTAGTGTCGTGCATATCTCTGAAACCACTGGGGCTAGAGTCACCAAACTTCACAGGAATGTTGACCAGCATGAGTTGTTGTGCACCTGGGATTTTTGAATTGTCTCCCCTTGATAACTTTGGAGTTATTGCCCCTGATATGATTACTTAAAATTAGAGAAACTATGTGTCATGCATATCTTTAAAACCACTAGGGCTAGAGTCACCAAACTTCACAGAAATGTTGACCAGCATGAGTTGTTGTGCACCTGGTTTTTTTTAATTGTCTCCCCCTGATAATTCTTGAGTTACTGCCCCTGATATGATAACTTAAAATTAGAGAAACTTTGTGCTGCACGTATCTCTGAAACCAGTAGGGCTAGAGTCACCAAACTTCACAGGAATGTTCACCAGCATGAGTGTTTGTGCATCTGGGTTTTGTACTGGTCTCCCCCTGATAACTTTGGAGTTACTGCCCCTTATGACTTAAAATTAGAGAAACTTTATTTTGTGTCACATGTATCTCTGAAACCACTACTACTAGAATAACCAAACTTCACAAGAATGTTGACTAGCATGTGTTTTTGTGTACCCGGGGCTTTTGAATTGTCTCCCCCTGACAATGTTGGAGTTATTGCCCCTGGTGACTTAAAAATTAGACCCTGATAAGTTTGGAGTTACAGACATTACACTAGTGAATTGGAAAGAGGATGGGAGGGGGAGACATCTGTTTTTGTGACAAAAACAAACCTCTAGTTAAGTATAGTACAGGCCTAATTATGTCTCCCCCATTTATGGGGAGACATATTGTTTTTGCCAGAGTTGTCTGTCTGTCCGTCCGTTTGTCTGTCTGTCCGTCCGTCTGTCTGTCTGTCTGTCACAAACTTGTGTCGCGTGTATCTCTGAAACCAGTTGGGCTAGAGTCACCAAACTTCACAGGAATGTACACCAGCATGAGTTGTTGTGCACCTGGGAGTTTTGAATTGTCTCCCCCTGATAACTTTGGAGTTATTGCCCCTGATTACTTAAAATTAGAAAAACTTTGTGTCGCGCGTATCTCTGAAACCGCTAGTACTGGAGTCACCAAACTTCACACGAATGTTCACCAGCATGAGTTGTTGTGCACCTACGTTTTTTTAATTGTCTCCCCCTGATAATTCTTGAGTTATTGCCCCTGATATGAACACTTAAATTTATACAAACTTTGTGTCACGCGTATCTCTGAAACCAGTAGGGCTAGAGTCACCAAACTTCACAGGATTGTTCACTAGCATAAGTTGTTGTGCACCTGGGATTTTTGAATTGTCTCCCCCTGTTAATTTTGGAGTTACTGCCCCTGATGACTTAAAATTAGACAAACTTTACTTAGTGTGGTGCATATCTCTGAAACCACTGGGGCTAGAGTCACCAAACTTCACAGGAATGTTGATCAGCATGAGTTGTTGTACACCTGGGATTTTTTAATTGTCTCCCCCTGTTAATTTTGGAGTTACTGCCCCTGATGACTTAAAATTAGACAAACTTTACTTAAGTGTGCTGCATATCTCTGAAACCACTAGGACTAGAGTCACCAAACTTCACAGGAATGTTGACCAGCATGAGTTGTTGTGCACCTGGGATTTTTGAATTGTCTCCCCCTGATAATTCTTGAGTTATTGCCCCTGATATGATAACTTAAAATTAGAGAAACTTTGTGCTGCAAGTATCTCTGAAACCAGTAGGGCTAGAGTCACCAAACTTCACAGGAATGCTCACCTGCATGAGTTGTTGTGCATCTGGGTTTTTTAATTGTCTCCCCCTGATAACTTTGGAGTTATTGCCCCTTATGACTTAAAATAAAAGAAACTTTACTTTGTGTTGTGCGTATCTCTGAAACCACTAGTACTAGAGTCACCAAACTTCACAGGAATGTTGACCAGCATGTGTTGTTGTGTACCCGGGGTTTTTGAATTGTCTCCCCCTGATAATGTTGGAGCTATTGCCCCTGATGACTTAAAATTAGACCCAGATAAGTTTGGAGTTACAGACATTACACTTGTGTATTGGAAAGAGAATGGGAGGGGGAGACATCTGTTTTTGTGACCAAAAACAAACCTCTAGTTGTAAATTGGAAATGCCCAGTGGCAGATATAGGTAATCACTATTATCATAAAGTATTTTAACTTCTGAATTTAATATTTGTTTACCTAACTCATATACCTGAGTTGCTCCCTGTGTTTCGTTTCGAAAGTGTGCAACAATAAGAGGTATAAGTATTTTAAATATATACATATGTGTGCCTGTATGTATATGTAAGTGTACGTTTGTATACACATATATGTGTATGTATGTGTGTGGGTGTATGGGTATGAGTAAATATACGCACGCATGTTCACACATGTATGTATGTATGTATTTGTGTGTGTATGTATATATATGTGTATGTATATATGTATAAGTGTGTGTATATATATGTATATGTGTATGATTATACACGCATATCCGCTTACATATATATGCACATCGGTATGAGTGTGAGTGTATGTACATGCGGGTATATGTGTTTACATTTAATTATGTATAGACATGTTAATATGTATATGTAGTGCGATTAATACATGTTAATTTTGTTGTACAAGAGTTATAAAGTGAAAGTTAAATGAATGTTTGATATGAAGTATTTAACTCTCAGAAATGATCGTACGCACAAATAGTATCAGCAAGGACGTATCCCACTTTATCGAAATAGACATAATTAGTTAATTACCTCTTTAAAGCGGGCCTGAAACGTTTTGAAACAATTGTGGTATACAAATAATATAATATAGAAATCTTTTCCCCGACCTCTTTTTTTTTTTTTTTCTCTTCTTTTCTCGTTGTCGTTATTTCTATATTTGTTTTTTTTTATCTTTTCAGCCTAATGTGTAATATTGAACCTAGCCTGATAACCATGTTGATCACTTATATTGTGTATGTGTGAACTGTATCAACCTCTTGTTTCGTACTTTGTATGACAGAGTGAATAAAGTTCTGTTCTGTTCTGTTCTGTTCTATAACTTTTTTTATAAAATTTGATGACAACACATTAAAAAGTCCTAAAATGTCTGAATCTTGTATGATATTAATGAAATAACTAAGTAAATATAACTTAATAATAACAGTAGACGAAACGGGAACAGGGTAAAATTTTAGAGTAGACGAAATGGGAATGAATTACAGTAGTCGAAATGGGAAGTAGACAAAATGGG
Organism: Azorinus chamasolen; assembly: GCA_963576725.1. Lineage (NCBI taxonomy): Eukaryota > Metazoa > Mollusca > Bivalvia > Cardiida > Solecurtidae > Azorinus > Azorinus chamasolen. Next base: position 62,796,432 of record OY755251.1, on the reverse strand, counting down.
AATAAACCGTAATTTCTTTGCAAAAATATGATCAAGATGACAAACAGTTTGGATCCTGATGAGACGCTGCATTATCATCTGGATCCAAACTGTTTGCATAGGTAATCAAGATGACACGATGAGAATCATGAGATGCCACATTATGTGCAAAGAGTTAAATATTTAGGAAAATATTAGGTATTTCTTAAATTAGATAATACCAACAATATATTCATTTTAATACTTTTAATTAACTAAAAAATAGTCATTTTAGGAAAAATAGGTGTTATGCTAGTTACCATATTTAGAATATTAAATATTTAGGAAACTATTAGGTATTTCTTAAATTTAAATACATAACAAACAGTCTGAATCCAAATCAGACACCACATTATGCAGTGTCTGATCTGGAGCCAAACTGTTAGCAATGTGAAAAACATCAAACTGTTCAGGATTTCGTGTATATATGTATTGAAACCTTTCACTCAGCATCTCATCGGGATCTAAACTGCTGGAAACAGTCATAATTTAACCCTTTCCTTCATACAAACGTGTTTTCATGCATTTGCAAACAGAGTAGACCAAGATCAGATGGAATTTAACGGAATTTAAAAGATATGTTTCTTTCCTTCATAACTTAACTCAACATCTCATCAAGATCAGACGGACTTTAGGATCTAAACTGCTGGAAACAGTCAATAAACGTGTTTTCACGCATTTGCAAAGTTTACCAGAGTAGACCAAGATTAGACGGACTTTAATGGAATTTATTTTTTTGATTGCATCAAAGACAATGTTTTAATATGACTTTGATTATGTGATTTATGTGATTTATACAATTACAAACAATACTAAGTGTCTATTAATTAAGTAATCTGACTTAATTACATGTAATACTTTAATTACATTCAACCCTCAACTTTTTCCATCATCTTAATTATCAGTTTTCTGCATATATTTGTTCTCTTCTATAGGTAGGCCAGTTCAAGCAAACTATATAGCAATCAATTGATACTGACTATAGTCTAATGCATGCTCCATTGAATTACCTGTCTGGCTTGATTGTGGGAGTTATTGGAATTTTGTCAACCAAAATGTGGGAGGCATTGGAATAAACCGTTAACATAGGTCTTTGCACAATGTAATGTTTGTTTCTGCAGTTAATTTATGTGATTGGGAAAAAAATTAGTTTCATTATTATCATTTATTTTAATAAATTTTATTATGCGAGTCTTCATTAATTGCATTTATTTGAAATTTAGGTGTTTAATAAAGTCTTTTCTCCTTGCTACTAATTGTATTTATTTTAATTTGATTTTTAAAACAAATAATGTCTTAAGTTAATCAAAATTATTGTCAATCAATAATTAATGTTACTCAAAAAATTAGTAACTCTTCTCAATTTCAATTGTTAAAAAAACTAATGACCCGTTTAATTGACTTATCATCAGATATTCACACCTAGAGCTAGAATTATTTCTAAACACCTATTAACCCTTTACCTGTTTGCTTTGACAAAAATTGATCTGGGACTACTCTGTTTGCTAATGCGTAAAAAATTGTTATTTCCATAAAGAGAAGTTTTAGCTTTGATAAAAACTGTAAAATCAAATCTATATCTTGTCAAATGCAAACAGAGCAGACCCTGATCAGACAGCTTCTATAGCAGCCATCTGATCTAGTCTACTCTTATTTTTAATGCGTAAAACACATTATTTCTCTGAAGAGAAGTTTTTGCTTTGACAAAAACTGTAGAATCAGATCTATATTGTGTCAAAAGAAACAGATAAGACCCAGATCAGACAGCTTCCGTAGGAGTTGTCTGATCTGGGTCTACTCTGTTTGCTAATGCATAAAAACAGCTTTATATGAGGGAAAGGGTTAAAAGATTTTTAAAGATATTTTTATTGGTCATTTCACACAAAAACTGGCATTATGTACTGCCTAGCACTTTATTTGCCTATATACCTGGATCAAGGTATAATTGCATAGCTTTATTGACATCATTTGAATTTCTCAAAGACCAGTTTTAGGCATTTTGAGCTAAGGCAAAAATGGCACAAGTTGTAAACAGTTTAGATCTTGGTCAACCAGTCACTTGGTATTATATCTGAATCCAGTTCAAGTTTATTCAGCAGTGAAAGGGTGAAAGCAGTGCACTAAGCTTCTTTCATCTGCTAGAAATGTTGTCCACTGAAAAATTAACATGTCAATATATTACTGTAACTCAGGTGAGCGATATAGGGCCAATGGCCCTCTTGTTTTCTATAGAAATATATAGTAACACTTTGAATATCTTCTCCTCTGAAACTGGAAGGTTTTCAGCTTTCATATTTGGCACATAGCATTATGATCAAGTCCTCTACAAAAGTTATATAAATTATGCCCCAGGGGTCAAAATTGGCCCCGCCCCAGGGTTAGCCAGTTTACAATAGAAACACATAGTGAAAACTTTGAAAATCTTCTCCTCTTAAACTGGAAGGTTCTTAGCTTTCATATTTGGCACATATCATCATGTTCAGGTCCTCTACAAAAGTTATATAAATTATGCCCCTGGGGTCAAAATTGGCCCCGCCCCAGGAGTAGCCAGTTTTCAATAGAAGCATATAGTGTAAACTTTGAAAATCTTCTCCTCTGAATCTATAAGGTTCTCAGCTTTCATATTTGGCACATAGCATCATGTTCAGGTCCTCTACATAAGTTATATAAATTGTGCAATTTGGGTCAAAATTGGCCCCGAGCCAGGGCCAGCTAATTTTCTATAGAAACATATAGTGAAAATCTTCTCCTCTGATTGTCTGATGAGTGCTTCAGGGCCATTCTGGCCCTCTTGTTGGTAGATTTATTCAAAGAGGTTGGATCTAAAAATAGCCTATTAGGGAATGGGTTAATAGATAAGAGAAGTAAAAGGAGCATTAACTAGAGAAAATGACAATTTTAGAATTTTGTAGTTTGAAACCATTGTGATAAATAGAGCATTTGCTCCTATAGGAGAAAATGCTCTATTCATCACAATGGTTTCAATAGGTGTTTTTTAGAAAGGCATATTTATGGAGGAAAGGGTTAACCCTTTACTCCATAAAGAAGCCTAATTTGTACACATTTGCAGACAAGAGTACACCCAAATCAGATGGCTCCTATAAGAGCCATTTGATCAAGGCCTACTCTGTTTGCTTACGAAATATAATATAGTTATGATTCTACTCTTTCTGCCAGCCCAAGCAGTTCTTGCATTCATATGCCATTATAAAAATTAATCTAATTAATATTGATGATGTCAATATTTCTTCAGTGAATATTCATGGAGTAAGGGGTAAAAGATGAATGAAGTATTGATTAGAATTGCCATAGAGAAGTAATTGTAAGGAGTACCAAAAAGGCAGGATTTGGAGAAGAAGTATATAATATATACAGTAAAACCTCTCTATAATGGCCACTAAATTACATCAAGTATTTTGTGTTAAAAGCAGGTGGTTGCTTAAAGCAAGGTGAATGTAAAACAGAACGCTCCTATAGGAGCGTTCTGTTTTACGTTCACCTTGCTTTAAGCAGCCACCTGCTCTATTACTAAGAACCAAATAATTAACACAATTCAGTGTCCGTTATAGAGAGGTTTTACTGTATATTGCTTAGGTTTCCTAAGTACTTCTTTTATCAACAGCTGACGTCAGGTTTTCTTTCTTCTGTCACTGTGTTTAACATTTTCCTTATTCAAACGCCTTTTCACGCATTTGCAAACGGAGTAGACCCAGATCAGATGGCTCTTATGGTCTGCTCTGTTTGCTTTTGACATGATATAGATCTGATTCTACAGTTTTTGTCAACGTAAAATCTTCCCTTGAAAAATTTAAAAATTCAGCTGATAGATATTCATGATGTAATTATTTCCTTCATGAATATCAAACAGGGAAATATAATATTAATCATAAAGTGTAACATCTGGAAGTTTGCATGATTTGTCAGTAATATCATTTGAAAGATGATTATCTCATGACTTAATTAGCATTCCTTGACTATAATGCCGCTATAAAAGTTACCGTAATTTGATTAATATCTCTACGTAATCTGATTAATATCTCTTTGTACGATAAATATTTCTATCGATATCTCTATGTACGTATTAATATTTCTATATCACTAGACCTGATTAATATCTCTATGTACTCGTACCGTATTTATTCTCTATGTACTCGTACCGTATTTATTCTCTATGTACTCGTACCGTATTTATTCTCTATGTACTCGTACCGTATTTATTCTCTATGTACTTGTACCGTATTAATGACTTGAATATTCAACCTTTCTTTCATATTACAGTGCTCTCTCTCTACAACGACACCCCTTGGGATACGAATATTATATGTGTTGTTCAGAGGGAGTTGTTGTAGGGAGGGAAAATCAAACACAATTAGCTTGTTTGCAGATCCCCAGATCAGGTGAATTTCGAGAACTAAAACCGTTATGCCTCAATCAAAACCTATGTTGTGACCACTCTTTAGAATCGTCACTTTGTGACGATTCTAAAGAGTGGTCACAACATAGGGTTTGATAGAGGCATAAAGAAAATACGATGGAAAAAAGTTGTTTCTGGAGCCTTGTTGTTTCGGAAACAGTGACATGCGTTGTTGTAAGGAGGGAATCGTTATTGAGAGGGCCGTTGTAGGGAGGGAGCACTGTAACACATTTTCACGCATTTGCAAATAGAGTAGGTCCAGATCAGACCTCTCCTATAGGATCAGGGTCTGCTCTGTTTGCCAATGGCATTTAACAGTTCTATTTCTGTACTTTCTAAAATGGCTACAATGCTCCACCTTCCATATTTCAATATACATGTAACTATTTTGTCCATGAATATTTAGTAGGAATTTAAATTTGTAATAAACATAGAACAGGGAACGAGTTAACCCATTCCCGCATATTGACGCCTTTTGACGCTTCTGTAAAAGACACTTTGTGAAACCATTGTGATAAATAGAGCATTTGCTCCTAAGGAGCAAATGCTCTATTTATCACAATGGTTTCAAGACTACACAATTCTGAAAAAATCCTTTTCTCTAGTTAATGCTCCTTTTTGGTAGATTGAATCAAAGGGGTTAGGTCTACAAATAGCCTAAGTGGGAATGGGTTAATGGAGTGAAGTGCTCAGTTCGTCCTTCTTTCATTACGCTAGTCATATGATGTATATCTGTATCCATGCTTATAAAACATGCTTATTAACGAACTCAGACTCAATTAAAAAGCTTTATAAGCATGGACCCTGGAATCCCTCTGTTGGGACTCTTTGGTCCATGTTGGAATAAAGATATATAGAACAAGAGCTGTCACAGTCACGTGACAAATGCCCCCAAAAATTGTACCCTGTGACCTTGACCTTTGACCCATGGACCAGGGAGTTGACACATCGTCTTTGTGTGTTAAACATTTGTGCCAGGTTACGTTGAAATCCATTCACAGATAAATAAGTAATTGTACCCTGTGACCTTGACCTTTGACATATGGACCAGGGAGCTTAACGCGACACATCGTCTTTGTCTGGTGAACATCTGTGCCAGACACGAAATTTGTGACAAAGTAATTGTACCCTGTGACCTTGACCTTTAACCCATGGACCAGGGAGTTGAAAGCAACACATCAACTTTGTCTGGTGAACATTTGTGCCAAAACATATCGAAATCCATTGATATATAAAGAAGTTACAGACCGGACACGAAATTTGTGACAAAGTAATTGTACTCTGTGACCTTGACCTTTAACCCATGGACCAGGGAGTTGAAAGCAACACATCATCTTTGTCTGGTGAACATTTGTGCCAAATCATATTGAAATCCATTGATATATAAAGAAGTTACAGACCGGACACAAAATTTGTGACAAAGTAATTGTACCCTGTGACCTTGACTTTTGACCCATAGACCTAGGAGTTCAAAGTGACACATCGTCTTTGTGTGGTGAACATTTGTGCCAAGTTATATTGAAATCCATTGATAGATAAAGAAGTTACAGACCAGACACGAAATTTATGACAAAGTTATTTTACCCTGTGACCTTGACCTTTGACCCATGGACCTAGGAGTTGAACGCGACACATCGTCTTTGTGTGGTGAACATTTGTGCCAAGTTATATTGAAATCCATTGATAATTAAAGAAGTTACAGGCATCGTCTTTGTGTGGTGAACATTTGTGCCAGGTTATTTTGAAATCCATTCACAGATAAAAAAGTTATAGAAGGGACACGAATTTGGGACGGATGGATGGAAGGACAGACAGACGGACGGACGGACATACAGATGGACGGACAGAGGGAGGGACAGACGGACGGACAGACGGAAGGACGGACAATGCGATTACTATATGCCCGCCTTTGGGGGCATAAAAATAAACATGTATAAGAGGGCAGTTTATAGTCATTGAGCACAAATCTGCATAATAATTGGCAAAAAGGAAATGTTTTTAAATGTTTTTTTCACATTTTCGGTATGATGTTTTTTACCTGTTCTACAAGTAGCCTGCATAGATTGCCTGTTGTGTAAAAGAATTTATCACTTAACCCTTTCCTCAATAAAACGCCTTTCTACGCCTCTGTAAAAGTCAATTTTTTGAAACCATTGTGATAAATAGAGCATTTGCTCCTTATGAGCAAATGCTCTATTTATCACAATGGTTTCTAAACTACACAATTCTAAAATGCTCCTTTTCGGTAGATTTATTCAAAGAGGTTGGATCTAAAAATAGCCTGTGAGGTAATGGGTTAACCTGATGAATATTCATGTAAGAAATAACACCATGAATATTTATTATCCAACTTTTTACAATGGGGTAATAATTCAGCAGTTCTTGGCCATGGCGGAAACTACAGAATCATATATCTGTATATTCCATTAGGAAGTTTCAGACCATGAACAGGTGGATCCAACAGGAGCCATTTGATTTGGATTTGCTCTTTCAGGTAAATCAGAGTAGCTCTGTATCTCATCTAGATCCAAACTGTTTTCAAAGGCCATAAATAATTATACCATTTCATTGCAACAAAGTCGTATTTATACCCCCCTTTGGAAAAAATGAGGGTATATTGCTATGCACATGTATGTCGGTCGGTCGGTCGGTTGATCAAACGGTTTCCGATCAATAACTGATAAATGGCTTGGCGTAGGATCTTCAAACTTGCTGTGGTGGTTGGTCATGATCACTAGATGACCCCTATTGTTTTTATGTCACTAGGTCAAAGGTCAAGGTCACCATGACCTTAACTGGTCAAATGGTTTCTGATCAATAACTGCACAAGGGTTTGGCTTAGAATCTTCAAACTTGCTGTGGTGATTAGTCATGACCACATATGACCCTTATTGTTTTTTAGGTCAAGGTCACCATGACATTAACTGGTTAAATGGTTTCTGATCAATTACTGCTCAAGGGTTTGGCTTAGGATTTTCAGACTTGCTATGGTGGTTGGTGATGACCACTAGATGACTCCTATTGTTTTTGAGGTCACTGCCACTATGATCTTAACTGGTCAAATGGTTTCCGATCAATAACTGCTCAAGGGTTTGGCTTAGAATCTTCAAACTTGCTGTAGAGATTAGACATGACCACTGGTGATAAGTCAAGACCACTAGATAACCCTTATTGTTTTTAAGGTCAAAGGTCAAGGTCACCTTGACATTAACTGATGAAATGGTTTCTGATCAATTACTTACTATGGTGGTTGGTCAAAAGTTTTTTGATCAATATCTGATAAATGGCTTGGCGTAGGATCTTCAAACTTGCTGTGGTGGTTGGTCATGACCACTAGATGACCCCTATTGGTTTTAAGGTCGCCAGGTCAAAGATCAAGGTCACCATGATCTTAATTGTCAAATGGTTTCCGATCAATAACTGCTCAAGGGTTTGGCTTAGAATCCTCAAATTTGCTGTGGTGATTAGTCATGACCACTAGATGACCCCAATTTTTTTTAGGTCAAAGGTCAAGGTTACATGACATTAACTGGTGAAATGGTTTCCGATCAATTACTGCTCAAGGGTTTGGCTTAAGATCTTCAAACTTGCTGTGGTGATAAGTCATGACCACTAGATGACCCCTATTGTTTTTGAGGTCCCTATGCCAAAGGTCAGGGGGTCTTGGGGTAGGTATATATGTTTTACAAACATCTCTTGTTTATCAACAGTTTGTAATGATCAGCTGACACACAAGATGAAGGGAAGGACGGTAATGAATGAAGATGAGCGATATGAGGCTGTTAGACATTGTAGATATGTTGATGAGATTGTCACAGATGCACCCTGGTCCTTGACAGATGAATTCCTCACAAAACACAAGGTATTGGCACCATTTAGGTTTTCTCGCTTCTCAGATGTACTAGATAACATGAGTTACCAAAAATAAAAAAAGAAGTACTAGAAATCCTTTTCTGGAACACTCCTTACCTGGTGTATTCATGCACGCATCCGTGTCCCATGGACACATTTTCTTTTATTTTTTAATAGAGATCATATTAATTGATAGAAATAAATCTGCACAAGGCAAACATGCAAACCTTAAGTCAAACAATTTTTATACAGTTTTGAAAAAAACCTTGCGGGGGCGTCCGTGTCCCATGGACACATTTTCTTTTATCTTCAAATGGCTTCTTCTCCTAAGCCACTAGGAGGATTTCACAGAAATGTACCTTGGGTGGTCTTCTATCAAATTTGTTCAAATCATGACCCCAGGCCAAAAATGGCCTCGCCCCGTGGCTTATCGGTTGTTTTGGTAAAAATCTTTAAAAATCTTCTTCTCTGAAACCACATTCCTTAGAGCTTAGATATTTCTACCAAGTTTGTTCAAATTATGACCCCGGGCCAAAACTGGCCCCACTCCGGGGCTTATCAGTTTTTTTGTTGTTTTTTTTCCAAAATCTTCTTCTCTGAAACCACAAACCCTAGAGCTTTGAAATTTGGTATATAGCATCATCTAATGGTCCTCTACCAAATTTGTTAAATCTTCTCTGAAACCATATACCCTAGAGCTTAGATATTTGGTATGAAGCATCACCTAATAGACCTCTACCAAGTTTGTTAAAATTATTGTTCAAAGAATTTAATTCCATGCAGAACTCTGGCTGCCATGGCAACCAATGTCCAAAAAGAAATAAAAACTTTAAAAATCTTCTTGTCAAAAACTGTTAGGTATAGGGCTACCAAATTTGGTATGTAGAATCATCTAGTAGATCTCTACTTAGAGTGTTCAAATTTTGTCCCTGGGGTCAGAATTGGCCCAAACCTGGGGGTCACAAGTTTTACATAGGATTATGTAGTAAATACTTTAAAAATCTTCTTGTCCGAAACTGAAAGTCTTAGAGCTGTGATGTTTGGTATGTAGCATCATCTAGTAAACCTTTACCAAGATTGTTCAAATTAAGCCCCTATGGGTTAAAATTGACTCTGTCCCGGGGGTCACAAATTTTACTGAAAACTTTAAAATTCCGAAAGACCTAGAGCTACCAAATTTTGTATGTTACTAAGCATCATTTGATGGACCTGTACTAAGATTGCTTGAAATTTGCCCCCGGGGTCAAACTGGCTCTGCCCAGGGGCTCAAAAGTTTTACATAGTAAAAACTTAAAAAGCCTCTTGCCTGAGACCCATAGGCTTAGATCTGGGATATTAATTTGTTTTGTAGTACTATCTAGTAGATTTTTCAAATTTTGCCCCAGGGTTAAAGTGACCTTGCCCTTTTGGTTGTCAGTTTACATAGAGTTATGTAGTGAAATCTTCAAACATCTTCTCTGAAATTAATACGGTCAGAGCTTTGATATAGAAAACATAGCAAACCAGGTGAGCGATACAGGGCGATCATGGCCCTCTTGTTATATAGAAACATATAGTGAAAACTTTGAAAATCTTCTCCTCTGATTGTCTTGTGAGTGATATCAGGGCCATCATGGCACTCTCTTGTTAAATAATATAGAATATTTACTTATGTTTTTACCCATATGTCTTTAATACAGTGAAGTCTCGCTTATGCGACCACCTAAAAGAGGTTTAATTTTGGGTGCTAGATGCAGGTGGTAGCTTAATGCAGGACAAAAGTAATGCAGAAAGCTCCTAGAGGAGCTTTGTGCATGACGTTTGTCCTGCATTAAGCAACCACCTGCTTATAAAGACACCCATGTTTATTCATTAAGTGGTCGCATTAGAGGGGTTTTACTGTAACACCTAATTGAGACAAACAATTCTTATAACAGTTAAAAAGTGATATTTACTTAAAAATATTGTGCAAAATGTATATTTTGTTGCCTGAAAAATATGAAATTTTCTTAATTTTTTTTGCGCAATTTCATTGAAAAAACCCTCTCTAACAAAATCTAGCCATAAGAAATCAATCAAACTTCACAGAATACATGATTTAATTAATCACAAAATGGTGAAAAAGGCATATGTCAGCATGCTTCTTTTGAAAATACAGGCCCTTTTATGTATATACTAGACTAAATGAGCAGTCAGCTTGTACAACATAAGCTAAGTCTATATACCGTTCATGTAGTTATTAATACTGCTTAATAAATACCTTTCTCTACACATCCTTTGCATAAGCCACACCAAAGTAAGTAACTTGATACCAAATGCACACTATTATTCACAAACAGTGATTCTAGAACCAATCCAGTTGAACCTTCATGCTGCTCTGCGACAACATAAAAAATGCAGTTCCCTATAAAATTTCAGATTCTTTTCCAGGGTTGCCACGCGTCAGGGAAAAGTCAGGGAAATTTAAATTTTTTCAAGGTCAGGGAATTGTCAGGGAATTTTGAGAACTGTCAGGGAATTTTGAAAATATAGGCAAATGTCAGGGAATTGTCAGGGAATTTTGAATACATGAGAATGAATGTTATATATTTTAAAAATCCATTACGTATTCCAGAAATTATGACAGAAAGACCCAAATTTCGCGATGAAATGTGTCAGGGAAATTTGAAATTATGTCAGGGAAATGTCAGGGAATCGTCAGGGAATTTTGTTTCCTCTGGTTTGTGGCAACCCTGTTTTCAAAATCTAAAAAAGTTCTTTATAGAACACAAACAAGCTACATTATTTCCAATAAAAAACTCTATTCCTTCAAGTGTGATTACTCAAGGGGTTATTTCAGATATTATTTTCATCTGTAGCCAAACTATTGAGTTTGAAAACAAATAATAACAAATGTCCGCCAGGTGGCGCATGAATTGGGCGCATATACTTTTAACCCATTCCCTCATATTGATGCCTTTTGACATCTCTATAGAAGTTTCTTTTTGAAATAATTGTGATAGATAGAGCATTTGCTCCACAGGAGATCTGGGACTGCATTATTTGTTGCGGTGCATTTGTGCGACATTAGCGGTGAAAGGTTAAATTAGCCTTTGATGTAATTGGTTAATATTTGATGCCTTTGTTATTGAAAGTTTTTTGTTTCCATAGATAGACTTTGTGGCCCATGACGACATTCCATACACGGCAGGGAGTACTGGGGACGTGTACAGTATGATCAAAGCCCGCGGCATGTAAGATAACCCCATATATCACTTTAACCCTTTATCTGATAAATATTCATGAAAGAAAAAAATGACATCTTTTTTTCTCTTGTATTTTTTCTCTTTTATTCTCCCTGTCTTAGGTGTATGAGGGTCGGGGAGGACCACCCCTCTACACACCTTACATCAAATTAAGTTAGTAGTATGCAATCAATTGTTAGTCATTCACTATTAGTTTCATAATTCAGAATACCTATGATACCAGTCAATTGAGGATACAGTCAAGATCATAAATAAATAAAGACAATACTCTTGATGTTTTCGAACCCTTTTAAGAAGTCCTTTACGAGATAAAAATGAAGGAGTATCATTGGATAAACTGTTGTATTGACCCCATTTACTCATTCATGCCTGTGGTACGGAAGGTCGTGGGTTTGATCCCCGGCCGCGACAGACCAAAAGTCGTTAAAAGGTGGTACTAGTAGCTCCCTTGTCTACGCTCGACAATAAAGGTGTAGTTCTAGGACTGGTCAGCCAGGTGTCAGGATAATGTGACTGGGTGGGGTGCCCTTGCCATGTACCTGCGGCAGGAGTATTCCGGTGAGGCAGCACTATAACTTGTCTCATGCGGGTGCCGTCTGCAAATAACTGAAATACTGTTGGTCGGACGTAAAACCCAACTCACTCACTCACTCATGTATACATATATATGGACCAGTGTTTGACAATCATACGCCTATACATACACATGTACACGTGTGCAAAGTCTTCTACTCATACATATACACTGACAAGCGTGAACCCATCCACCACCCATTCATATATATGGACAAGTTTGCAAATCCCTATGTACATGTTTAAAAAATGACATCATGAATATTAAATTATTTTTTGCAATGGCATATGAGCACAGGACATTTTATTACCCGTCAGAGTAAGTCCTTGGAATTTGATTGGTCAGTTTGCCAAAAACTGACGGGGTGTACACAACCGTATTCAGCGGCTTCCACGGAGAATACAGAATTCAGATTTGACGCGTGACGTCATTCGTTTTGTTTTTATTTTTAGCATCGATTCAAAATTTCAGATCGTCCTTACTCCATTAATTCTGGACGGATTACGACCAAATAATCGATAATAAACGTAAAAAACTGTTTCTCATATGTTCCTAACTTTTACACTATCAACTTCTCAATACAACGTGTAACCGTTTAAACTCAAATGTTTACAAGTGAAGTTTGAATTCCTCTTTCGGAATTGCTCTGAGACGACGTCGTATTTGCTCTGTGATGACGTCATGTTTTCCTTGTCATGTCGTCATATAATTAGAGATCTATTGTCAACAAAAATAAGAGTTGTTTGTTTATAAATTGGGTAAATCGGATCTCTGACGGGTAATAAATTCGTTACACGGTAATTTGGCAGGGTGTACGGGCTGGTATGACCGGGTTAGATCACGTATTTCCTTCTGCTAACGCCTCAGGAAATACGGGATCTAACCCGGTCATACCAGCCCGTACACCCTGCCAAATTTCCGTGTAACTAATATCGAGGGCTTGGTGCAAAACTATTCTAACTCCTTCACAAAGTGAAGGAGTTAGAATAGTTTTGCACCAAGCCCTCGATATTGGCTCATGCAGAAACTGTAGAATTTGATCTGTATTATACCATATGCAAACAGAGCAGACCCTGATCATATGGCTCTTACCGGAGCTGTCTGATTTGGGTCTACACTGTTTGCAGTGGTGTGAACAGGCATTTATATGAGGGAATTATCATGTAAGAAATAATGACATCAATATTTATCCGCTGAAGTTTTATAACAGCGTAATTAACACAGAATCTTTTTTGCTGTGGTAGAAACTGTAGAATCAGATATATGTAATTCGGTAAGCAAACAGCAGAGCCTGATCAAATGGCTCATACAGGAGCAGTCTGATCTGGGTCTACTCTGTTTGCAAAGGAATAGAAAAGCACATTTATGGAATAAAGGGTTAACACAAACTTGTAGCATATTAAACCTTCGCTTGCTATTCGCGTCAATATACCTACCTGTAAATAGTGAAGACCCAGATGAGACAGCTCCTGCAGGAGCTGTCTCATCAGGGTCTGCACTATTTACAAATTGCTTGTGCAACCAGTGCACTCCACAGCAGTGATTGCACAGCGAAATACTTGTACACAGTGAAGATATATGTAATTATACAACAGGGCATGTGTAAAGAAGGAGAAATGTATTTTAAAATTCAGCAAGCGAATGGTTAAAAGTAATTAGGGCCCTGCATTGAAAATGAGGAGCCCTAAAGGAATCACATTTTCTGTCTGTCCGTCCGTCAACACTTTTGATATGACGCGATAACTCAAACAGTACTTCACATATTGGTTTCATATTAAGGGCATATTTTAAGTATCAACAGAGGAAGACACCTATAGTTTTAGGTTGAATCAGATCACTATGTCTAGAGTTATCTGCCCATGATTAATGGGCCCTCTCTGACTGAATTCAGTGTTCTAGTTATTTTTCTGCTGTGTGATCAGTATCATATTTGCTACTCAGACAAAACTCAAGCAAATCATGTACAGTAAAACCCCTCTGAACCAGAATTCTAGTAGAGAAGAATTTATATACTTTTAGGTAGTTGACTGCTTAATGCAGGGTGAAAATCATGCAGAAATCTCCTAGAGGAACTTTTGCATAACTTTCAACCTGCATTAAGCTGCCACATGTCTCCAAGACTGATATTTATACTGAATTTAACATCCGGTTTAGAGAGGTTTTACTGTAAATCTAAATTTAGGTCTATGAAGATATCTTTAACCCTTTCCCTGTTCTATATTTATTCCAAATTCCAATACCTATTGAATATTCATTAACAAAATAATAATAAAAAAATATGGAAGGTGAATCATTGTAAATATTTCAGAAAGCAAAGAAACAGATCTATCAAATTCTATTAGCAAACAGAGCAGACCCTGATCAGACGGCTCCTCTCTAGGAGCCGTCTGATCTGGGTCTACTCTGTTTGCAAATGTGTGAAAACACGTTTATATGAGGGAAAGGGTTAAAGTTATAGCTTTAGCTAAGTAGACTAAGAAACAGGATTTTATTTTTGTTGAAAGTTGTCTGTGCTTAATCTGTTTCTCTATAAATGTTTATCAAAGCATTATATTCTTGTGCATTGAAAATGTTCATCTGTTGTGAGTTAAAATCATACATGTAGTTTTTTGTATATTTAAGCATTGCTCTGTTGTATACTGAAGCATTTCTATGTTTCTAAATGAAAAATACTCTGTTGTGTATTGAAACATTACTGTGTATTGAAACATTGCTCTGTTGTGAGTTAAAACGGTGCTCTTCTGTGTATTGGAACATGGCTATGTTGAGAGTTAAAACAGTGCTCAACTGTGTATTGAAGTATTGCTTTGTTGTATATTGAAGCACTGCTACGCTTTGCATTGAGGGATTACTGTGTTGTATATTGAAACATTTGCTCTATTGTGTATTAAAGCATTGCCCTGTTGTGAGTTGAAACATTGCTCTGCTTTGTATTAAAGCATGAATGTCTTTGTATTGAAGGTTCTTAACAACAGAGAGGACAGAAGGTATATCAACAACTGATGTGATTGCGAGAATAATCAAGGACTATGATATGTATGTAAGACGAAATCTTCAGAGGGGCTACACAGCTAAAGAACTCAATGTGGGCTTCATGAAGGTAAAATGATAAAAAAGAGTTTCTGCATGAGCCAAAATGTCCTGTGCTCATATGCCAATTACAAAAAATATTTTTTTCATTTTTTCTTACATGAATATTTATCAGATAAAGGGTTAACCCTTTTCTTCATATCAGCACATTTTCACACATTTGCAAACAGAGTAAACCCAGATCAGACGGCTCCTATAGGAGCCGTCTGATCAGGGTCTGCTCTGTTTGCTTTTGACATGATATAGATCTGATTCTATAGATTTTGGCAAAGCAATAAAATTCCCTTGAAAAGTCTACATTATAAAACTTCAGCTAATAAATATTCATGATGACTTTGTCATAATTTCTTGAATAGTGAATAGGGAAAGGGTTAAATAGATTTATAACATAACTCGTGGCTTCAGCGTGACGTAACACTATCATTTATTTTTTGATAATCATGGGCATATATTCACTAGTGAATAACATTCGAACGACCGAATGACATTCGAACGATTCATACGCGCTGTCAAAACAAACAAACTGGCGGACGGTGGTCGACCTACCTGTCCACGATTGAGTCACGATAGATGGCAAAGGATTGTTGGCACTTGCGCCTTAATTTCGATAAAATAATACAAATTGTAATCGCTGTCAGGAATCATATACAAAATGTATGCCAAAAAAGACCTACCAGCTACTCTGACCCATATGTAATCCATTCTACATTTAAAATGCCTCCTCAACTTTGCATTTTCTTCACCGCATGTCGTTTTGTTTATGCAGATTTCTACTCATACAAATATCTCATCAATCAACAACTATAGTCATCTGAATCCAGCACAGCACAAACATATTTCAAATATGCTATACTCACTAACTCAGCTGATCGCGAAAATCTTCCTCCTGTTCCAACACATTTTATGCAGCAGTTCGTACTGAATCTTTTGTCCATTTCAAACATTTTCACTGAACTTGAATCGAGATTTTTTTCTCGGTGGAAATGTCCATGTCCATGTGTATACATACAACACTAATGAAGGGCTTAATATACCAAAACGAAGGCGCATTTCGAATCCCATTGACAGTGAGTGTCGGACGTGTTGGCGACTGTATGTGGGTCTTCATGTAAATGGCGCGCTTTACATAGACACATGTTGTGTACAATGACGTCATAATGTGACGTGTTTGTAACTATGTATGTCAAAACTGTAACTCAAAATTTATTTTGACGTGTTTCTGTATGTTTTTGTATCATAAACTATCACAGTTAAATTGAATACCAGAGAGGTCTGAATTAGATCCTGGTTGATATGACAGTAAGTAAAAAAAAAGTTGGAAAATTTGGACCTACTTTGTCCCAGTTACCTAGCGAACCTAATAACACCTTTCATTCATCATTTCTATATGTAAGGAGAATTTATAACAATCCACGTTACTGCTGAAATATTGGCTGCAAATAACATTTGTGTGTGTTATGTTATAAATAGGATCTTGCATTCGTTTTCATGATTATTGGATTTATTAAATGAGTCTTTTTAAAACGATAAAAAACTCGCTAAAGCTCGTTTTTTATCGTTTTAAAAAGACTCATTTAATAAATCCAATAATCAAGAACACTCATGTAAGATCCTCTATGTATGGGGTTATCTTACATGCTGCAGGCATAGAAAGGCATATTTATGGAGTAACTGGTCAATGTATACAGCATACCCTTCCTGCTACAGTGCTCCCTCTCTACAACGACACCCTTTGGGATACGAAGATTGTATGTGTTGTTCAGAGGGAGTTGTTATAGGGAGGGAAAATCAAACATAATTAGCTTGTTTGCAGATCCACAACATAGGGTTTGATGGAGGCATAAAGAAAATACGATGGAAAAAAGTTGTTTCTGGAGCCTTGTTGTTTCGGAAACAGTGACATGCGTTGTTGTAAGGAGGGAATCGTTATTGGGAGGGCCGTTGTAGGGAGGGAGCACTGTATAGTAAAATAAAACAGACATTGATCTTAACTCTCATCTGTTTGTCTGTTTCAAACCATTCAACTCTTTATCTGATGAAAATTCATGTTAGAAAAACTGGCTGTATGAATATTGATTAGCTGATATTTTATAATGGCATATAGATGAATGCAGGAAGTTTTGTCTGTAACAGAAACTGTAGAATCAGATACATGTAGATATTATTTATAAGCAAACAGAGCAGATGGCTGCTTCAGAGGCGTCTGATCTAGGTCTGCTCTGTTTGCAAATGCAGAAAAGTTGTTTCTATCTGGTTACAGCAGAATAATTATGTCTCCATCAAACCTATAGGTGTGACTTCTCATTAGAATCGTCTAAAATTTGGCTTGGTGGAGAAACACGAGCGTTTGTATCTCTATCAGGTAAAAGGACAAGTGAGCATATGTATTGCTCAAATTTTGTCAATGAAATCAAACCTTTGTTTTTTATACACCCGAAGGTAAATTCGGTCGTATAATGGTATGGCGCTCATCCATCCATCCGTCCGTCTGTCGATCTGTCTGTCCGTTAGCCACTTCTTTGTCCGCTCAATAACTTGACTATTGGGTGTGCTGTCTTCATACTTAGTAGGAAGGTTGGTCATGACTAGTAGATGACCCCTATTGATTTTGAGGTCAGTCAGTCAAAGGTCAAGGTCACAGTGACCTTCAACTAAAAAATCTTGTCCGCTCAATAACTTGATAAGTATTAGGTGTGCTGTCTTCATACTTAGTAGGAAGGTTGGTCATGGCTAGTAGATGACATCTATTGATTTTGAGGTCAGTCAAAGGTCAAGGTCACGGTGACCTTCAACTCAAATTAATATTTTGCATGTTTTGACGGCACATACTTCTAGCGTATAATGCTCCCACACACAGGGCTGTTGTTTTTACAGTTAACCCTTTCCTTCATGTAAACGCCTTTTCACACATCTGCAAACAAAGAAGACCCAGATCAGACAGCTCCTATAGGGGCCATCTGATAAAGGTCTGCTCTGTCTGCTTATGGAATTATAATAGGTCTTACTCTTTGGATTTTACCAATACCCCAAAATCCTGTATACATGTACATTATTCATATGTCATCATGGAAATTCAGCTAATGAATATTAATGACATCATTATTTCTTACAGGTAGAACAGAGTTAAATTAGAATTTGTTTCTGTTTATAATAGGAGAAGAAAATTCAATTCTCAGAGAAAGTGGACAAGCTCAAGGACAAAGGAAAGGAGTGGATCGATGGCTGGCGAGACAATTCTGAATTCATCGCTAATTTCTTAGATCTCTTTGGTCGTGACGGTCGCATTGTAAGTTACAGAGAAGTTGTTGAAGAATGATCAGCGCGGTAGACAAAGTAGTATTATAGAAATGTGGGTAATTTATTTGCAGATTTCCAAGCCCTGTCTTGTAGGTACTCCATGAGTACTAACAAGATGGAGTTTGGCTGAGAAATGATAGATGTATTCAGTACATCTCATTTCACCCTTTACTTCATATATTAATAATATAAATTATGCCTCTAGGGTCAAAATTGGCCCCGCCCCAGGGGTAGCCAGTTTTCAATAGAAACATATAGTGAAAACTTTGAAAATCTTCTCCTCTGAAACTACAGCGGTCTCAGCTTTCATATTTGGCACACTAAGCATCATGTTCAGGTCCTCTATAAAAGTTATATGAATTATGCCCCATTGGGTCAAAATTGGCCCCACCCCAGGGGTAGCCAATTTTCTATAAAAACATATAGTGAAAACTATGAAAAGCTTCTCCTCTGAAACTAGAAGGCTGTCCTCAGATTTCATATGTGGCACACAGCATCATGTTCAGGTCCTCTACAAAAAGTTATATAAATTATGCCCCTGGGGTCAAAATTGACCCTGCCCCTACTGATTCAATTGATTTGAAACTTCACATATGGAACACGCAAAATGAGAAAAAGTCTCATGCACAAGGACAATAACTCTAGCATCAATATTTTGGGAGTTATTCCCCTTTGTGTCATCCAACATATTGCTAGTTTGCATATGCATTCCCCCAACTGCCCAATGGCAAACTGTGAAAAAAGACATGTGTGACATAATACAGTTCTGTACAGACCAAGTTTTGCACTAAAAATGCAAAACCACTCTTCTGCTTAGAGACTTAAACCTTGAGTTCAAAGTGTTGTCAAATTTGGAGAAGATTCTTCGCAACAGAAATCTTGCACAGTTAATCATCTGCCACTCACAGACTTGGTGCTATCCTTGACCTGGTGATCGCAGATGATGGACATTTTTGATCATCTAGAACTACTCAGTCTACTTCTCTGACCATCATCTCATTACCTTACAGATCTCTTAGTGCACTATGCGAGTCTGAAACTGCACATGAACAAAGTAACATAGCTAGTGCTTTAACCCCTTACCTCATAGGCTAATTTTAGATACAACCACTTTGAATAAATCTACCGAAAAGAAGAATTATCTAGAGAAAAGGAAATTTTTTGAAATGTTGTAGTTTGAAACTATTGTGATAGATAGAGCATTTGCTCCTATAGGAGCAAATGCTCTATTTATCACAATGGTTTCAACAGGTGACTTCTGCAGAGGCGTCAATATGAGGGAATGGGTTAACCCCATTCACTGTCAAAACAGCTTTGCACATGTACAATAGTTTGTCTTCTTCCACTTAAGACTTAAAACACTCCCTCAAACTCTGGCACAGCCATTTACTGAGTGTCAAACATTTTTGATCCAGATAAGATGCTGAGTTACACCCCTCTCAACAAAATTACATCTGTGTGTCTATGCTACTAAGCTCAGAATAGGGCAGTGAGTAGGTTACACTGTTAACCCATTCCCTCATATTGACGACTGTAAAAGTCACATTGTGAAATCATTGTGATAAATAGAGCATTTGCTCCTGTAGGAGGAAATGCTCTATTTATCACAATGGTTTCAAACTACAAATTTCTGAAATTTTCCTTTTCTCTAGTTAATGCTCCTTTTCGGTAGATTTATTCAAAGAGGTTGTATCTAAAAAAAAAAAGCCTAGGAGGTAATGGGTTAATACAGTTTATGACTGTAACATACTGCTATCTCCAATAAATTTATATGTACAAAACCTTTTCCATTTATCTTGAAACATTTCTATCCAATATTTATGGAATGTTTAGCTGTTTTTGACCATTATCTAAAGCATGATTACTACCGATAGCATGAAGGAGTGTCATACACAATACCTGGTCTTTTATACCCAAGGTCAATGTCACTTTTTGGTATGAAAGTAGGTCAGCATCATAGTACGTCAGCATGATTTAATAAAGAATTGTGTATCTTGGCCACATCTCCCACATTTGTGAAACAGTCTTGGTATACTATTACTAGCTTATGATTTTTACAAATACCATTCAGGTGGGTCATGTATATACCATGATCAATTACACCATGGGTGGGTGGGGTTTGGAGAGGGGAGTTGTTGTTTTTTTTAATCTGATGGGGGGACTCATGTCTTGCATAGCAATACGACATGCCCTTGTTTCTTACATGAATATTCATGGAGTAAATGGTTAATGAAGAGATATTAATGTCCAGTATGGGTGCATGTTACACGTTGGTTTTGTTCTGCACTGAGATACCATCAATTTGTAATAATCTTTGGTCATTCTGCAAATGTAAGTTAACCCTTTCCCTCATATAAACGTGTTTTCATGCATTTGCATACAGAGTAGACCCAGATCAGACGGCTCCTAGAGGAGCTGTCTGATCAAGGTCTGCTCTGTTTGCTAACAGAATTTGATAGATCTGTTTCTTTACTTTCTAAAATGTCTACAATGTTTTTGTTAATGAATATTCATTTGATACTGAAAATTGGCCTTATTACAGAACAGGGAAAGGGTTAACCCATTTCCAACACTCACAGGGTTAATAAAGTATTAATCATTTACTCCATAAATTTTGCCTTTCTGCACTTTTGCAAACTGAGTAGACACAGATAAGATGGCTCCTTCCTATAGGAGCCATCTGATAAGGGTTGACTTATGATACAATTAGATCTAATTCTACAGTTTCTGTCTGTCAGAGCTAAAATCTGCTTTTTTCATATGCCATTATAAAAATGATATGATATGAATGAATATTTAACTCTTTGCACTCTAAGTAATTTTTCATCTGCACCAGTTGTCGTCTGCTTCAATTCTTAAAATAACTTTTCCTGATTTCTTTGCAAAAAAATGATCAAGATGACAAACAGTTTGAATCCTGATGAGACGCCGCATCATCTGGATCCAAACTGTTTGCATAGGTAATCACAGTTTCACCGCTAGCATGCAAAGAGTTAAATGTGGCAGAAACTTTAGAATCAGATCCATGTAATTCCATAAAAAAACATAGCAGACACTGATCCTATTGGAGCTGTCTATTACATGCTCTGGTAAGTGCTTCACTGGGGATATTAACCCTTTCCCTGATGAATATTCATATATTAATAAGATTATTTTTATAATGGCATATGAATATTGGACATTTTGCCTCAGGCTGATGCTGTAGAATCGGATCTATATTACACCATAAGCAAGCAGAGCAGACCCTGATCAGACGTCTGATCTGGGTCTACTCTGTTTGCAGATGCGTCAAAATGCGCTTACATAAGGGAAAGGGTCAACTCTTTCCCTAACATTTACTCAAGAGAATATCACCTCATTAATATTCATGGCCAGAATTAATACAATTGAACATGGCAAAGAGATTTTTTTTCTCACCAAGGTGGGAACTATAAAATTCGAATTGTAAATTTCCAGAGCAGACCCTGATCAGATGGCTGCTATAGGAGCCGTTTGATCTGGGCCTACTCTCTTTTCATTTAGGTATTGAAATGATTATTATTGGAGTAAATGGTTAAGGCGACCACTTGACATTTTGTATGGTACTTTCATCAATTTCTTTACAGACTAACTGGATGAAGGAGAGTATTCGAGCTATCTCTCCAACACGGGAGCTGGCAGCTGGCTCTCCACCTCCATCTCCGACGTCTCTGTCACCATCGAGTCCACCCTCAAAGAAATTTCGGACAGTAGATGCTCAACTCCAAGCTGGTGCTGACAGTGTGGAATTTGATGATTGTTCCGATGAAGAATTGTAATACCGCAGATGTTCTGGACTTCGTGTTCTAGTGTTACCCAATAGTCATTGTACAGTAAAACCTGTCTGAACTCATTTACCTGAGGAATATTCATGTAAGAAATAAGGACACCCTGAATATTTATTAACCCTTACAACGCTGAATTTTCAAATGGACTCTTTCAAAATTCAAATAGGTCAAGCTTATAGTGAATATTTAGGGATGTTTTCTAAAGAAAAATGTAACATGACAAGCAGTGCAGACCCTGATGAGAGGGCTCCCCTAGGAGCCCTCTCATCTGGGTCTACACTGTTTGCAAAGGACATTAGTGACTCGGTCCCGCACTGTAAGGGTTAAGCCTTTCTGTGGTCTATGTTTATGCCAAATTTTAATACCTACTGAACATTCATTAACAATAGAAATATGGAAGATGGAATATTGTAGACATTTTAGAAAGCAAAGAAACAGAAATATCAAATTCTATTAGCAAACAGAGCAGACCCTGATCAGACGGCTCCTCTAGGAGTCATCTGATCTGGATCTTCTCTGTTTGCAAATGCGTGAAAACACGTTTATATGAGGGAAAGGGTTCACTGACTGTTTATAAAAGTATATAAACACTGGATCTTTTAACCTGGTAGAATCTGTAGAATTAGATTTATATAATTCCATAAGCAAACAGCGCAGACCTTGATCAGATGGCCCCAACTAAGGAGTTCAGCAACTGCCTGGTGTTTTGTTCAGTTTGTGGTTACATTAGAGAGGTTTTACTGTTGTTAGTATCATTCACAAAAAAATGTGTCTTGCGACTTTACAGACAGTATATCGAGGGCTTGGTGCAAAACTATTCTAACTCCTGAGAATAGTTTTGCACCAAGCCCTCGAATTATATGCTAAGTTACTGAAGTATTTGGAGAGATGAACATAGGCAAATAGTGCAAACCCAGATCAAACAGCTCCTGAATGAGCCGTCTTATCAGGGTCTGCACTATTTGCAACTACAGTATATCAGTCTGATTCAAATTTATCGGAATCATGCCAAATAAAATTATCCAGCTTTACAAACAGATGGAGGCGGAAGATTGTCTGAATACTCAGGGTAAATAGGGTACATATAAATAGCGAGCATGTTTAACATGCAGCTTATAATGTCAGAGCTCCAGATAAGATGCGTAAATTAAAACATCTTCAAGAATAACACCTTTATTTCTGCACCAAACCCTATACTGTGACCTATACTGTGACCACTCGTGGTCACAGTATAGAGTTTGGTGGAGAAATGACTATTTTAGTATTTTCGGTATGCATCCTTATCTGTAACTCTGTATATGCTGCATCTAATTACAGTTAACCGTAACAGTTTGATCCTATTAACCCATCGCTTGCTATTCGCGTCAATATACCTACCTGTGAATAGTGAAGACCCAGATGAGACAGCTCCTGCAGGAGCTGTCTCATCAGGGTCTGCACTATTTACAAGTTGATTGTGCAACCAGTGCACTCCACAGCAGTGATTGCACAGCGAAATACTTGTACACAGTGAAGATATATGTAATTATACAACAGGGCATGGGTAAAGAAGGAGAAATGTATTTTAAAATTCAGCAAGCGAAGGGTTAAGATTTTGAGGTTGACTTAAAAGTTCCCTGTCTTTGTCCCATCTGGATCCAAACCATTGTGCAATATTATGTATTGCATAAATTGTGTTATTATTTTATTGTAAATAGCTTTACCCTCTACTCCATAAATATACCTTTCAGCAAATTTGTAATCAGAGTAGACTCAGATCAAATGGCTCCTGTAGGTCAGAGAGATCAGAGTCTGTTTTGTTTGCTTATGGACTTATATAGATCTGATTCTATAATTACTGACATGGTCAAAATTTCTGTTATAAAAAAATAGTCTAATTAATATTCATGATGTCATTATTTTTTTACATGATTGAATATTGATGGAGTAAAGAGTTAATCATTATCATTCTGTATAACTAGATATCGGTTCAAGCTCTGATCTGGATTAATTATCACTTTATACAGTAAACCTCCACTAAACTGGTTGTTTAATTTAGTTGCCTTGGAAACAGGTGGCAGCTTAATGTAGGTTGAAAGTCATGCAGAAAGCTCCTCCACTAAGCAGCCACCTGCCTAAAAGTATCTAAATTCTTCTCAACTAGAATTCTGGTCTGGAGGGGTTTTACTCTCAGTGACCTCCAATTTGTTCAAGCATTCAAAAATCTACAGACTGAGTGCCAAACAGCATGGATCATGATGAGACACCGAATTGTTTGGCATTTCAACTGGATTTTCAGGTTTTTGATGTCAGTTAAGTCATACATATCATGAGGTTTTACTGTACAAATGTGTTCAATCATTCAAAAAACTGCAGACTGAGTGTCAGACAGCTGTTTGCATCTCAGTTAAGTCATATATAGCATGATAAGGGCAGTATTTTTATGCCCCCTCCCCCCCTTTGATCAAAGGGTGGGGGATATTGTTTGTTTTTGACCAGTCTGTTGGTCCGTTGGTTGGTTGGTTGGTTTGTGGACAACTTTAACGTTGGCGATAATTTTATAGCCATTGCACATTACTTCAAACTTGGCATGCATGTGCAACTTATGGAGGCGAACATTTTTAGGGGTGACTTATTAAGGTCAAGGTCATATATCAAGGTCAAAGGTCAAATTACGAGTCAAATTTATATTGACGATAATCAGGGGCATAGTGTTTCACAAACACATCTTGTTAACACTTTCCCTGTTCTATGTTTATTGCAAATTTCAATATTCATGGACAAAATAGTTATAATGAAATACGGAAGGTGTAGCATTGTAGCCATTTTAGAAACTAAAGAAACCGATCTATCAAATTCCACGAGCAAACAGAGCAGACCCTGATCAGCAGGCTCCTATAGGAGCCGTCTGATCTGGGTCTACTCTGTTTGCAGATGCGTGAAAACACGTTTATATGAGGGAAAGGGTTAAATCTTGAAATGTTATTTGTTGAAATATGTAATGTGTATATTATGTTAAGGTTATGCAAACAACAGAATTTGCTGACATGTACTGTCAGTTGTATATCAAACAGGAACTTTATGATGAGATTTGATCCTTATACCATAAGAAGATACTATTGCAGTTACAGAATATATAGAACTATTTCTACGCCTTTGCAAAAAGAGTAGACCCAGATCAGACGGCTCCTATAGGAGCCATCTGATCAGGGTCTGCTGTATTTGCTTAAGATATTATGGTTCTACAGTTTCTACCATGACCAAAATTTCTTTTGTCCATGTGCTATAATTAATGCAGTAATTAATATTCATGTCATCATTATATCTTATTTGAATATTCATGGAGGAAAGGGCAAAGCAAATCATGTTTCATTGGAGGACAAAGTATACACTGTGATTTAGGTGAAGGACTTAACCCTTTCCCTCATATAAACGTATTTTCACGCATTTGCAAACAGAGTAGACCCAGATCAGACGGCTCCTAGAGGAGCCGTCTGATCAGGGTCTACTCTGTTTGCTAATAGAATTTGAAAGATCTGTTTCTTTGCTTTCTAAATTGTCTACAATGGTCCACCTTTCATATTTATTTATAACTATTTTGTTAATGAACATTCAGTAGGTATTGAAATTTGGGCTAAATATAGAACAGGGACTGGGTTAAGCATTTACATCATGAATATACGCACAACCCATGGTGAAGTTAATTATTAATTTAGTTCTCGTATTTATAGTGAAATAATGAATTTATTGCATTGGCAAGCAGTAGACAAGCAGATCTGTTATGTAAAGTCAAACAGAACAAACCCTCGTCAGTCAGATCCTGTAGGAGCTGTCTGATCTGGGTCTACAAAGAGGTAAAAAGTTGAAATTATCAAGTCAAGTCAATAGGGAAATCACGTAGACTTGTCATGAATTCATTTTGCTCTCAAATTCTTTGACTTATTGGTTGGAATTTCAGGTATGGCTTGTTTACCATATTAATTACGATTTGTTTACTTTCAACTAGGAAATTGTAACCGATTGGTATCTGAATATTTTCAAAACAGTGTTACATTGCAGACATGTTTGTCATGCAAAGTTAATTTTGTTTGTAAGCATTTTATGCATAGTTTATAAATTGTTTAGATCCATTGTATGGCCTTATAACCCTTTACCTCATGAATATTCATGTAAGAAATAATAATAGCATGAGTGTTATTTGATGAAATCTTACAGGGCATTTTTGTAGTAGCAGAAACTGTAGTCAGATCTATATATAATTAACCCTTTCCCTGTTCTATGTTTATTACAAAGTTCAATACCTACTGAATATTCATGGACAAAATGGTTATAATGAAATATGGATTGTAGTACATTGTAGCCGTTTTAGAATGTAAAGAAACAGATATGTCAAATTCCATTAGCAAACAGAGCAGACCCTGATCAGACGGCTCCTATAGGAGCCGTCTGATCTGGGTCTACTCTGTTTGCAGATGCGTGAAAACACGTTTATATGAGGGAAAGGGTTAACAAGCAAACAGACGAGACACTGATCTAACAGATACTCATATATGTCGCTATTTCTTACATAAATATTTAAGAGTTAAATGATTAAATAGATTCTGATGAAACTCCATCAGAGGTTGATATTGGAGTGACTATAAATATATATATATCTATATTTATGCATGACATTTTTGTTTTTTTGACATTTTGTTTTAACTGTCATGCTCAAAGAAATGTAAATATACTAAAAAAAATATTTAACTAATATATTGTATTTATGACTGTAGCGGAAAATTGCTAAAATTGATTAGTTTCAGTCTGTTGCTTCATTATGTGCTAATTCATTCCATATATACAATGTATATTGCTATATGTCATATCAGCCATTTTATGTGAAGCAGAATTAATTTCAGCTATCGAAGGATTATGGGTTGTCGTAAATTATAAAAGTAATGATAATTATTGTTGTATACTCTTCAGTTAGATAGGTCCCTGATATGTTAGTAACAGTGGTGCACATATCTGGGATGGTACTTTTCCTTTACTCCCTAATTACACATTTTCACCCTTTCCTCCATAAGTACGCCTTTCTACGCCTCTGTAAAAGTCACTTTCTGAAACTGATAAATAAAGCATTTGCTCCATAGGAGCTCCATTCATCACAATGGTTTCAAACTACACAATTCTAAAAATTTTCCTTTTCTCTAGTAAATGCCCCTTTTCGGTAGATTTATTCAAGGAAGTTGGATCTAAAAATAGCTTAGGAGGGGGAATGGGTTAACATCTTTGTAAACAGAGTAGACCCAGATCAGACAGCTCCTGTAGGACCCATCAAATGAGTATTTTTTCAATTTGCCTATGAAATAATATATGTAGTTATGATTGCCATGAATGATCATGTTAGAAATAATGACATCATCAATATTAATTAGATTATTTTTTATAATGGCAGATGAATGGTAGAAAATTTTGGCTGTGGCAGAAACTGCAAAATGAGATCAATGTGATTCTATAAATAGATAGATAAATAAATTTTATTTCGGCAAAAAGTGTACATAACATGGCAAAACATAATTAAGCCAATATATAAAAGACAGAGTAGACCCTGACTAGACAACCCTTAACCCAATACCTCATAGGCTATTTTTAGACCCAATCTCTCTGAATAAATCTAATGAAAAGGAGCATTTACTAGAGAAAAGGAAAGTATAAGAGTTGTATAGTTATGAAATCATTGTGATAAATAGAGCATTTGCTCCATAGAAGCAAATGCTCTATTTATCACAATGGTTTCCAAAAGTGGCTTTTACAGAGGCATCACAATGCATCAGTATGAGGGAATGGGTTAAGATGACATATGAACTGAGTCTACATGGTTTGCAGAGGTGTTGCAAGGCTTATCAATGGAGTAAAGGGTTAAAGAATTACTGTTTGACGTAAGTACAGTAAACCCTCTCTATAACGGACACTAGGTTATGTTAATTAGCTGGTATTTAGGGCAGGTGGCTGCTTAAAGCAAGGTGAAAGTAAAACAGAACGCTCCTATAGGAGCGTTCTGTTTTACTTTCACCTTGCTTTAAGCAGCCACCTGCCTTTAACACAAACTACTTGATGTAATTTAGTGGCCGTTATACAGAGGTTTTACTGTACATGTATGCCATAAATGATATATACCTATACTGTGTTTTACTATATAGAAGAACCTGTCTGAAGCGGCCATTCATTTATTGAACATAGGAGTCTTAAAAAAACAGGTGGTTGCTTAATGCGGGACAAAAGTAATGCAGAAAGCTCCTGTAGGAGCTTTCTGCATTATTTTTTTAACCTGCATTAAGCTACCACCTGCTTTATAGACCCATAATTAGACCTCTTTTTTTATGGCCGCTGAAGACAGGTTCTACTGTATATAAAAAACTATCCTTTAACACTGTTAAAACCTGAACCTGAACAGCTGTTTTGTTTACAGTATGGCATTTGATCAAGTTCTACACACAGGGGTAAGATAAGTTTTGGTCAGTATACATATACTGACTCAAACGTGTCTTACCCCTGTGGTTCTACACTATCACACAAATCAGCAAAAAACTAGCATAAGACTGATGGGTTGCAAACGGTGTAGGACCAGATCAAACAATGTGATTAAATATGGAGATTGATCTGATTCTACACTATTGCAAATCTATCAGTTGGTTTTGTGTAGCAAAGCTCCCATATTTATAAGTGAAACTTTGCTTTTCTCTTTATGCTAGTCACTAGTTTTGTTTGTGAAACTTTTAATTCCATTTATGCTAGTCACCTTTCATTTGTGAAGGTTTTCATTCCATTTATGCTTCATTTGATAAGCTTCTCATTCCATTGCTGCTAGTCACACATTTATTTTGTGAAGCTTTTCATTCCATTTATGCTATTCACTTTTATTATACGCCCGTCTTCAGACGGGACGTATTATGTCGTGGTGTTGTCCGTCCGTCCGTCCGTCCGTCTGTCTGTCTGTCTGTCTGTCCGTCCGCACTCACCAAAGGGTAGTTGTGTGACTTTTTCTAACTAGTCGCACAAGTAAAATCATTAACCTGGCCATCTCTTGTGACATTAACCTGGCCATTTCTTGTGACATTAACCTGGCCAGTTGTGGGACATAGGGTTAGGGTTAGGGTTAGCTTCCAGATCATTCTTTTCCAAAGTTAGAGCCAAAAATAGTTTTTCTTGTGGGACTAGTCCCACAAGAAAAGATCAAAGGAAAAAGTCACACAACTACCCATTTGTTAGTATGTCCGTCCGTCCGTCCGTGAACTTTTGTTTGTCCGCTCTCTAACTCGAACAAATTGAATCGGATCCTTTTCAAACTTGGTCAGCATGTATATGGCCAAAATGACTCGGCTAAGTTCGATAATCAGCAACATCGCCCTGCACACTTCTGAATTATCTCCCCTTTTTTAATAAATTTTTAACAAAATTCTCTTGTCCGCTCTCTAACTCGAACAAATTGAATCGGATCCTTTTCAAACTTGGTCAGCATGTATATGGCCAAAATGACTCGGCTAAGTTCGATAATCAGCATCATCGCCCTGCACACTTCTGAATTATCTCCCCTTTTTTATTAACTTTTTAACAAATTTTAAACAAAATTCGTTTTTTGTCCGCTCTCTAACTCAAACAAATAAAATCCAATCCTCATCAAACTTAGTCAGCATGTACTTCTGAATTATCTCCCCTTTTTTAATAAATTTTTAACAAAATTCTCTTGTCCGCTCTCTAACTCGAACAAATTGAATCGGATCCTTTTCAAACTTGGTCAGCATGTATATGGCCAAAATGACTCGGCTAAGTTCGATAATCAGCATCATCGCCCTGCACACTTCTGAATTATCTCCCCTTTTTTATTAACTTTTTAACAAATTTTAAACAAAATTCGTTTTTTGTCCGCTCTCTAACTCAAACAAATAAAATCCAATCCTCATCAAACTTAGTCAGCATGTATATAGTCAAAATGACTTGGTCAAGTTCGATAATCACCAACATTGCCCCACCCACTACTAAATTATCTCCCCTTTTTTTAATATATTTAAGTGGAATTGTTATGTTTTTTTTTTAAAATGACTTGGTCAAGTTCGATAATCACCAACATTGCCCCACCCACTACTAAATTATCTCCCCTTTTTTTAATATATTTAAGTGGAATTGTTATGGTTTTTTTTGTCTGTTATGGGGTGAACAAATGTCACAAAATCACAAGCTGTCTTCCCTGTATGGTGATGAAGCTAAGTATTTAATTTGGTTACAACAGGTCTATATTATATATATAGCTCTACTAGGCAGTTGCCAATGATAGTTTCACATTGTAACAGATTCAATTTCCTATTAAATTGGCTTATCACTGACTTTGCCGACGGGCGTATTTTGCTGCACAGCGGTGCTCTTGTTTGTGAAGCTTTTCATTTCATTTTTATGCTAGTCTCCTATCATTTATGAAGCTCTCCTAATCATTTTGTGTTAATCATCTTTTCATTTGTGGAAGTATTACATGTTCTATCTATTCATTTGTAAAGCTTTCTTTCATTATTGATTTTGGATAATCACTTATTCATTCAGGAAGCTTTACAGTTAGTTCTATGCCTGTCTCATATTACAGTTTTATGCTTGTCTCATACAGTAAAACGTCTATAACAGCCACTAAATTGTGTTAATTACAGTAGAACCCCGCTAATGGATCACCTAAAATAGGTATAATTCTGGGTGCTAGATGCCGATTTAGCTTAATGCAGGACAACATTTAATGCAGAAAGCTCCTAGAGGAGCTTTCTGCATTACTTTTGTCCTGCATTAAGCAACCACCTGCTTATAAAGACACCCATATTTATTCATTGAGTGGTCACATTAGAGGGTTTTTACTGTAGTTGGTATTTAGGGCACCTGCCTTTAACACAAAATATTTTATGTAATGTAATGGACGTTAGAGAGGTTTTACTGTATTCATTGGTGAAGATTTGGACATCATTAACCCACTGGTACCCAGTGTTCCTTAAATAGGAAATAAACAAACACTGTAGACCCAATCATGTAGACCCAAACACTGTAGACCCAATCATGTAGATTGTTCTTTCTCCTGGCTTTGTCATTTGGAGTGTAAAATTTCAGAAGTAAAAACTCAGAAGAATAGGGTTACTTTCTGTGGAATTTTCAACTGTATCACTAAGTCTTCTTCTGCGTAGTGAATAACAATCAAGCGGTATCAGCAGAGGCCCGTGCACCACTGGGAGCTCCAACCCCTCATCATGGTTGAGCTTCGGGTGTCATGTAACCTGACTGCGTCACGTGATACCGCTCGATCGATATTCACTACGCTGAAGAAGACTGCGATAGTCAAAAATTCCAAAGAAAGTAAGCCTATTCTTCTGAGTTATGAAATTTTACACTCAAAGTGTAGACCCAGATCAGAGGGCTCCAGAAGGACCAGCAAATAGTTTGTTTGCTATTTCCCCTCAACATGAAAATGGACAGGTTCCAAAATAAGACCTGGGTCTATGCTTATAAAGGTTTTAGTTGAGTCATAGTTGGTTCTCAAGCTTTTGATTGGTTAGTTTGCTAATAGAATTGCGTATATCTGCCATGCATTAGAAGTGACACAAGTTTTGAAGCATTTTAATGGCTAGTTACAAACAAGTAAAGTTTTGTCCCTGGTAAAACTGTATAATCAGATCTATATAATTCCATAAGTAAGTAGAGCAGACCCTGATCTGATGGCCCCTGAACAGATGGCTCATACAGGAACAGTCCGATCTGCAGGCGCGGATTTAGAGGTGGGGGGAGCCGGCGTACGCTCCCCCCCCCCCCCCCCCCATAAAATTGGCAAAACAAATATAGTAATATTTTAGATCTATATACAGTAAAACCTCTCTATAACGACCACTAAATTGTGTTAATTAGTTGGTATTTAGAGCAGGTGGCTGCTTAAAGCAAGGTGAAAGTAAAACAGAACGCTCCCATATCTACTAAAAATCAATAAAATAGTGATTCAGTAGGAGTGTTTTATTTCCTTCACCAAATTAAGCTCTTTCTCAACAACATGTATTACAAACACACTATTTATTTATGTCATCAAACATAAAAATCTACGCCCCCTCCAACAAAATTTCTACGCCAACCCCCCCATCTGAAATCCTGGATCTGCACCTGATCTGGGTCTACTGCCTGTAAAGGCAATAAGAGGTGCGTCTACAAAGTAAAGGGATACAATTATTCACAGTCCTTTCAAGAGGGATGATAATGTATTAATCATGATGTAAAGCCTGTATTGCTTTGATGCTAGTCTTATATTCACTTGTGAATGTTTGCATATCAGTCTATAGTACCCTTTTGACCCATTACCTCATAGGCTGTTTTTAGACCAAACTTCTTTGAATAAATCTACCGAAAAGGGTCATTTACTAGAAAAAAGGAAAAAAGGAAAATAGTTTTGAAACCATTGTGATAAATAGAGCATTTGCTGTAAATGTAGTCAGCTGAGCGGTCATTCGGACTGAAAGTAGACTATAAATAGGTACTTTACTTTATTAATTTTGCTCCTATGGAGCAAATGCTCTATTTATCACAATGATTTCGAAAAGTGACTTTATAGAGGTGTCAAAACGTGTCACTATGAGGGAATGGGTTAACCCTAAGTATTCAGACACACAAACTTCCCTATCTATTGGTTTGTAAAGATGAATAATTCAGTTTGGCACCATTTGATAACTTTGATATATTAGCAAATAGGGTAGACCCTATCTAACGGTTCCTTCGGGATTCTTTTAACCCATTTGCTCCCAGGATCCCATATATGGGACATAGGCAAACAGTGTAGGCTCTAATCAGATGCCGCATAATGGGGCGTCTGATCAGAGTCTACACTGTTTGCTGATAGGAATTTCAATATAAAACAAAACGAAATTGAAAATTTAGGCCAGGCACACCTTAGATAAAAAATGGACTAATCCAATATATAAATATGGAAGAATTCACTGGGAGCAAA
The DNA here is from genome assembly GCA_963576725.1 of Azorinus chamasolen. Lineage (NCBI taxonomy): Eukaryota > Metazoa > Mollusca > Bivalvia > Cardiida > Solecurtidae > Azorinus > Azorinus chamasolen. Next base: position 62,763,185 of record OY755251.1, on the reverse strand, counting down.
TGGGTTAATCTGGGTAACACTGATTGCCTATACAGTTTATTTGTCTTTCTGAATACTTATAGTAATTAAAGGATCTTTTCATTAATGAAGAAATAATTGATTTATATTAATCTTTAATTAATCTATGAAGTAAATGTAGACTGTATTTACTACTGTTCACGTTTAAGCTGATTGATGCAGTAAATATCTATATTTTTTAATCCATGGCTTGTTTGTATCTTAACCCCAGGTCTTACCTGCATGAATAATTTGCATTCCCTCTCTCCAGCTAACATTCTCTCTGTCCAGCTTGCATTCCCTCTCTCTAGCTAACAATTCCTCTCAAGCTAGCTAACATTTCCCCTTTCCAGCTAACATTCCCTCTCTCCAGTTAACATTCCCTCTCTCCAGCTAACATCCCCTCTCTTGACCTAACATTCCCTATCTCCAGATATCTAACATTCCCTATTTCCAGCTTACATCCCAACTCTTCAGTTAGCAATTATTCCCTTTTTCCAGCTAACATTCCCCCTCTCCAGCTAACAGTTTCTCTCTCCAGTTAGCTAACATTTCCATCTTTCCAGCTAACATTTTTTCTTTCCAGCTAACATTGCCCCTCTTTAGCTAACATTTCCTCTAACTCTCCAGCTAGCTACCATTCCCTCTTTCCAGCTAGCATTCCCTCTCACCAGCTAACATTCCCTATCTCCAGCTGACAAACATTCCCTCTCTCCAGTTACCAACATTCCCTCTCCCCAGCTAGCATTCCCCCTCTCCAGCTAATATTCCCTCTCTCGAGCTAACATTCCCTTTCTTCAGCTAACAAACATTCCCCCTCTCCAGTTACCAACATTCCCTCTCTCTCTCTAGTTAACATTCCCTCTCTCCAGCTTACAAACATTCCCTCTCTAACTAGCATTTGCAAACAGTTTGGATACAGCCGAGACAACTGTTTGACACCTGGTCAATGTTTTCTCAAAGCTAGATCGAACTCGGAAGTAGTCAAAGTATGAGCCAATATTGTTTTTAAAGCTAACAGCGTGGATTCAGGTGAGACGCCGAATATTTTCGCCTCTCATCAGGATCCAAACTGTTTGACACCCGGTTTATGATTTCTCAAACACTAGATCGAATCGAAAGTTGTCGAAAATTATCCCAGATCCTAGTTTGAGTAAACATGTTGCAATAGAACTCATTCTCTCCCTGACTATTTTTGGACCCAACCTCTTTGAATAAATCTACCGAAAAGGAGCATTTACTAGAGAAAAGACAGTTTTTAGAATTGTGTAGTATTGAAACCATTGTGATAAATAGAGCATTTGCTACTATGGAGCTAATGCTCTATTTATCACAATGGTTTCAAGAAGTGACTTTTGCATAGGCGCAATAAGGCGTCAGTAGGAGAGAAAGAGTTGGCTCATATTTGTGTCAATCCTATCACTATTTCTTACACGAATAAACTTAGAGTAAAGGGTTTTACATAAATGATATTAGAATAACAAACACACAGAAAAACGTCAATTACTGATTATTGTACACACACCGATATGCCTCGGTCGCCCGCACGCTCACACGTAATGATATTTACCCCACCTCTGATAAATTTTTGTTGAAATCCGTGTGTGTGATTGGTTGAATTCTGTCACGTGATCGAAGAGTAAAACTTATACACGGGCACTAGAAATCCAATACACAGTCAGTAAAAATTCAATACACGGTCAGTAACTAGGTTACTTCCCCTGCCAGCGTAGAGCCCAAACTTGAGGTAATGGCTGCACGGTGTTTTTGTCAGCAAATGGTTACTGAGTGAATTAGATTTTATTTTAAAGTTAAAAACATAAAGGATTCTTGTATTAGATTTGTTTTCTGTTATAATTTTAGTTAGCTCGATTAAGACAGTATCGAATTGATGTTGGGCCAAATTAACACGGTACAGTTACAGTAAGAGTTGTCGTTAGTAATATGGCGAAACGCTTTGCTTCCTTAGACGCAGACGAGATTGAGAAAAAGAAACATCATAACCTCGCCGGATATAACATTTACTAACCAGGTATCATCCCATACCCTGTCACTACATGACTATGTAACTAATAATCTCGGACATTACTGATTGGTAGCTCGCACGTAATGATATATCTCGGACATTACTGATTGGTCGCTCACATGTAATGACATATCTCGGACATTACTAGATTGTCGCTCACACGTAATGATATATCTCGGACATTACTGATTGGTCGCTCGCACGTAATGATATATCTCGGACATTACTGATTGGTCGCTCACACATAATGACATATCTCGGACATTACTGGATGGTCGTTCGCACGTAATGATATATCTCGGACATTACTGATTGGTCGCTCACACGTAATGACATATCTCGGACATTACTAGATTATCGCTCACACGTAATGATATATCTCGGACATTACTGGATGGTCGCTGACACGTAGTGATATATCTCGGACATTACTGATTGGTCGCTCACACGTAATGATATACAAATGTATCTCGGACATTACTGGATGGTCGCTCACACGTAATGATGTATCTCGGACATTACTGATTGGTCGTTCGCACGTAATGATATATCTCGGACATTACTGATTGGTCGCTCACACGTAATGACATATCTCGGACATTACTAGATTATCGCTCACACGTAATGATATATCTCGGACATTACTGGATGGTCGCTGACACGTAGTGATATATCTCGGACATTACTGATTGGTCGCTCACACGTAATGATATACAAATGTATCTCGGACATTACTGGATGGTCGCTCACACGTAATGATATATCTCGGACATTACTGATTGGTCGCTCGCACGATCTGATATGTCTCGGACGTTACTGGATGGTCGCTCACACGTAATGACATATCTCGGACATTACTGGATGGTCGCACACACGTAATGATATATCTCGGACATTACTGATTGGTCGCTCACACGTAGTGATATATCTCGGGCATTACTGATTGGTCCCTCGCACGATCTGATATGTCTCGGACATTACTGGATGGTCGCTCACACGTAGTTATATATCTCGGACATTACTGATTGGTCGCTCGCGCGATCTGATATGTTTCGAACAAAGTTGGATGGTAACTCGAACGCATGCACACACTCGCACACGCATTTAGCTACCCTGGTCCGGATCAGGAGTCTACTATATGTCAATCGGTCACATCGGTATGGTAATATTTTCCAGAAAAACAGAAAAAATAGATTGGCTAACAGTAAACCCATTTAAGCCGGAATTATATTAGAGATTCTGAGATATCCTAGAGGAGCTTTCTGCATGACTTTCATCCTGCATTAAGCTGCCACCTATCTCCAAGACCGATATTTATACTAAATGTAACATCCGGTTTAGAGGGATTTTTACTATATATTACAATTCTGGTATTCTTAGAACATCCGATAAAAAAGTAACACATGCTTTACGACATCCTATGTGTTCATGTGTTTGAGAAACTATTGTCCCAGTGTCAAACGGCTTAGATGCTGTTCTGTTCTGATGAGAAATCAAGTTACTTGGCGTTAAACCCTTTCACCGCCAACGTCGCAAAAATGCACCACGACAAATAGTGCAGTCCCAGATCAGATTCCGCCTTTTCAAGGCGGCGTCTGATCAGGGGCGTCACTTTTTGTTTCAAACTTTATTTCTATATCGGTGATTTATTCCTTTGAAATTTGCATTTATTTATCTCATTTCCTTATTTTACCGAATGATTTAACAACATTGGTTTGCAGACGACAATTAGAAGTTTGGCACCGAAAGGGTTAACCCATTCCCTTATATTGACGACTCTGTAAAAGTCACTTTGTGAAATCATTGTGATAAATACAGCATTTGCTCCTATAGGAGCAAATGCTCTATTTATCACAATGGTTTCTGTTCTGATGAGAAATCAAGTCACTTGGCGTTAAACCCTTTCACCGCCAATGTCGCAAAAATGCACCACGACAAATAGTGCAGTCCCAGATCAGACGCCGCCTTTTCAAGGCGGCGTCTGATAAGGGGCGTCACTTTTTGTTTCAAACTTTATTTCTATATCGGTGATTTATTCCTTTGAATTTTGCATTTATTTATCTCATTTCCTTATTTTACCGAATGATTTAACAAAATTGGTTTGCAGACGACAATTAGAAGTTTGGCGCCGAAAGGGTTAACCCATTCCCTTATATTGACGACTCTGTAAAAGTCACTTTGTGAAACAATTGTGATAAATACAGCATTTGGTCCTATAGGAGCAAATGCTCTATTATCACAATGGTTTCTGTTCTGATGAGAAATCAAGTCACTTGGCGTTAAACCCTTTCACCGCCAATGTCGCAAAAATGCACCACGACAAATAGTGCAGTCCAAGATCAGACGCCGCCTTTTCAAGGCGGCGTCTGATCAGGGGCGTCACTTTTTGTTTCAAACTTTATTTCTATATCTGTGCTTTATTCCTTTGAAATTTGCATTCATTTATCTCATTTCCTTATGTTACCGAATGATTTAACAATATTGGTTTGCAGACGACAATTAGAAGTTTGGCGCCGAAAGGGTTAACCCATTCCCTTATATTGACGACTCTGTAAAAGTCACTTTGTGAAATCATTGTGATAAATACAGCATTTGCTCCTATAGGAGCAAATGCTCTATTTATCACAATGTTTTCTGTTCAGATGAGAAATCAAGTTACTTGGCGTTAAACCCCTTCACCGCCAATGTCGCAAAAATGCGCCGAAAGGGTTAACCCATTCCCTCATATTGACGACTCTGTAAAAGTCACTGTGTGAAACCATTGTGATAAATACAGCATTTGCTCCTATAGCAGCAGATGCTCTATTTATCACAATGGTTTCAAACTACAAAATTCTATTTTTTTCCTTTTCTCTAGTTAATGCTCCTTTTCGCTAGACTTATTCAAAGAAGTTGTATCTAAAAATAGCCTATGAGGTAATGGGTTAATTACGATCGAAGCTGTTTGCAAATGCGACTCGGGCCGCAGACAGCTGGATTGAAGGTTAACCCTTGCTGTGCGGGACACGAGTCTCTATTAATGTCCTTTGAAAACAGTGTAGGCCCAGATGAAAGGATCCCTCTCATCAGGGTCTACACTGTTTATCATGTTATACTTTTCTTTAGAAAAATCCCTAAATATTCAGCATAAGCTTCACCTGTTTGAATTTCGGAATAGTCCATTTGAAAAATCAGCGTTATAAGGGATAAGAGACGCCTATTCAGAGTATACATGTATGTATATTTGACGGTTCTTGTCGGTACTGACTGATCAGATTGACTCTGCAGTGCTCGCTGACACAATTATATAAATCTGATTCTACAGTTTCTGTCCAGTACAAATTTCGCCAGTACGTAACGCCTTTACAAAATTATCAGCGAATTAATATTCATGATATTATTATTTCGTACATGAATATTCATTAGGTAAATAGGTTAACCCGTCCCCATGTTAGACCTGTGGTATGAGCAGTGCTCCTGTGAACATATTCCACGCCCTATCGTCCACATAATTTTCATTGTCATTTCCAGTGGTGGTGCCACTTTCTACCCAAACCCTCTCAGACATTTCCAACACCATCACTGTCACATCTGAGCTACATTCACCGTCGCGGTAATTGCCCGCATGGAACACTGCTGCATGGGTATTGTTGGTTGTCTCAAAGACCTATGATACAGATAACTAGGTCTTTGGTTGTCTTGGACGATTTTACTTTATAGTAGATATTGTATACCGCTACTAATTCTGGAACATATCTGAACAGAGAACAGGTACATGTAGGCTCCCGGCACAGGTGCTGTGAACAACCCTCTGGTTGAATCATAACTGTTTTGGGTATCGAGCTCCTTTATTAGTGAGCGTTGCCAAACGCTTACTATAGTTACTAGACCGCATTTCAGAGGATTTCGAAAATTGGATGTTGTTACCCAAGGATTCCTAGTACTCATCCACTGCAGAGATGTAGTGCATTGCCAGCGGACCTGAAACCCAATTCAAAATTTTGCAAATGAAAAACGGAATACGTTTTTGATAAACGTACTACAATTTCAGCGTTATATAATCATGTATTTGAGGTTCGATTCCGTATAAACATGGTTTGGTCGGCGAACAAAACATTTCACCGATGAATACGCATGCGCAGTCATATGACGTCACGGGGTGATGGTCGTTTCGTCGACCTTCCCGTTCGTCGACCTTATTTTATATAGTAGACCTAAAGTCGGTTCGTCGACCTTATTATTATATACGGATTGGGGTTTCACACCTTAGTCACAGCTATGTATTTGATGTTAGCTTTTCAAATAGGAGAGGGTCGGCAATTATTGCAAAATTGCAAACTGCCAATTCATTGAGGTTTCTTCTTAGTATTTCTTTGGGGAATGTCTAAATTTAATCAAAATAATAACTCCAGCTGAATGTTCATTGTTTATTTTTCCAAAAGTTCCGAAATATTACCCAACATGCACCCCTTCCCATAAGGGAAGTCACCCAATGTGTGAGTGTTCAGGAATAACACGAGTAGTCTCCCTTCCACCAGTCAAACTCTGTCTGCTCTTTTACCCATAATCATAACATCCCGCCCTAAACTAAAATTGCAGTTTCAATTTTAACATGAGCAGAAAAAGTTTGACGGGTATAAAGCTTTAATAATAACTATGATAAGGTTATACCAATCTGAAGAACAGACAAACAGTCATACACAGATATATAATAGTCCTAGCTGGCCAGGCAAGGACAACATCCACACAAGGATTTAATCTATAGGCATAAACCTGAATCATTGTTACCAAACCTCACAAACATGGAATAGATCCATAATCGGACGGGCACGTCACAAATGAGTTTTCCTAAAGTCAATCTGCACAGATGAACATTCTTTAACGTGACTAAACAGTAAACAAACAAACAAACAAACAAGTAAAGATCATATTACTAGCTTATGCTAAGGCATCTAAACTGTTACAATAAATCCCTCAAATAGATCTCAAATCTCAAACAATGAAATTGGTAACTCAAGTCACCAAATAATGAAAAAGTAAGCACATTACATACATGTGACTGTCAATTTACACGCAACACAATTCTGACTGAATGTCTTGAGGAATGTGCACACATGATGGATCTCCCATGAATTGTTACCAGATCTCAAGTCAAACTGAACGTCACAATCAAACTCTCAATGTAACCACATGTAACTATAAATGGTTGACTTTGTTACACAGGTATACAGTTTAATATAATACAACAAAAGAGTAATGGCTACTGAAGTAAAACATCTGTTACACTGTCTTGTAACTGTACAAAATGACAATCCCAAGCAGTTAGGATCTATGCAGAAGTATCTTGACTAGAAATCCAACTCACAATGACACACAAATGAGAAAAGCCTTTAAAGGTTCAAATGCTGAAAGTGGAAGGAAAGGAAAACTGTGTAGATCTCAAGCAGATGACCAATGTAATGATCACCAGTTCAAGAAATACAGGGTTGATGGCAAAAAGCAGCATTCACTTGAAACTCAGCTCAGTATAGAGTACATAAACAATCATAAAATACATACATGTGCATACAACAGGCATGGTTTCAGTCTACCATGTAGAATCTAAGCACCGGCAATCATGGCACATTGAACTCAATGTAGCTCCTGGAGAAGCAATCATATCAAGCGCCACAGTGTAATGATCTACAACTGAAACTTGGGTATGGCACATGAGACAACCTATGTCTAAACATCATCAAAAATAACACTTATCAACAAAAAGAAAATGTATCAACTATCATGTAGGTTTCAGATCCTACACTAGCAATTAGCCAACTGATCTGGATACCAGTGGATATCAACTGAATGTCATATCAATGGTGGGGGGTTATGGTCAACCCTAGCCTTAATTTTACTATCAAGTCAGAGGTCAGCACCCAAACTGCATTTTGGGCTGGTTCCCCTACTGTCTGCACTAGGTATCGTAGACCATCAACTGTGGGCCTTTGAGCCAGCACACGTTTTATTTTCTGAGCTTTAGCAGCACTATGAGAGTCTTGCAAGGGTACATCCACTGTAAGTGGGTCAACATGATCAGCATCCCTGAATCGCAGCGGTTTCTGTATTGTCCTCTTAGGACGGGTATGGATGGGAGAAGCCTCCGGTCGACCACCAAGCATATGCCCAGCTTCCTCTACCTGAACAGATGGGTCCAAAATCTGTGGAGAAGGGCTGGGCACAGGCTCACTAGTCTGACTGGAAGTTGTGACCATTAATTTTGCAGGGAGCCTAGATGTAACCTGATAGTAATTACCTGGCTGTGGATGCCTAACATGAGCCATTTTGAGGCGGTCAACATGTAGAGGCTGAGACAGAACCTTTCCACTAGCCGGATCACGTAACTGCAGCATGTGCGGGCTAAGAACTGCGTCCACTACATATGGACCCTTAAAGTGGTTTCTCAACTTTTGGCTGTACTACAAGATTCATCAGTAATGTACACATAATCCCCTGATTCCAACTTAAGCATCTGCCTTTTGGCATTTACCTCTGCTGTCATTTTGTCTTGGTATTTTACCATATTGCTCTGAACCTGAGTATGGATTTCTGTTAACAGTTTAACCTTAAAGTCCAAGTACTGTCCCACATCCTTAGGTAGGGTCTTAAATGTGTGTTTTATGGGAACTACCAATGGGAATTTAGGCCTCTGTGCATAAACAATCTCAAAAGGCGAGTAGCCTAGACCTGTATGTGCAGAATTGTTCATTGCGAACACAATACTATGGAGATACAGGTCCCAATTATTACAGGCTGGGTTCATGTAAGGTGTTAAACGAGCTGCTAAAGTGGCATGACTTCTTTCTACAGCTCCCATGCAATGATGCACAAAACTAGGAGAAAATTGTTGCGGGATGTGCAGAAGTCTACACAGTTCTGTAGTAACACTGGCAGTAAACTCTGTTCCTCTATCTGACAGTAAGCAATCACAAACACCATAAGAAGTGAACATGCTGAAAAGTACCTCTGAAACAGTCACAGCATCCTTATTTCTGATTGGCACAGCAAACAAAAACTTGGAAAACATGCACAGGGCTGTAAAAATGTAAGCATTTGCTCTAGAGGTAACTGGGAGGGGGGCATACAGGTCTATTTGCCAAACCTCAAATGGTGCACTTGGTGTAGGGTAAGCTACTATAGCATTCCTCTGATGTAACTTTGTAACCTTTCTGGACTGACAGGCAGGACAAGACCGTACGTATTCGGAAACAGTTGATGCCATACTAGGAAAAAAGAAATGATCATTGACCCTATCTAGAGTATCCTGAATACCGCCATGACCTGCTAAAGATGAATCATGAAACAAGGTAAGGACTGCTGGCACACAGGACTGTGGTAATACTAACTGATGTTGAGGTGAAAGCTTGCTTCGTTTTGTACGAGGCGTTCTTGAATGAAACAATAAGCCATTAACCAACAGATAATCTGACTGCTGTAAAAGGATGGAGCGGGCCAACTTTTAACAGGCAGGGAGTGAACCCGTTGACAGAAAGGTAATGATGGGTTCGAAACGTGTATCCTGATCCTGATGACGTTGCATCTGTTCTAGAGATATGTCAAGCAAAGACAATGCCGGTACCCTAACTGACTGGGCATTAGCAGGCAGTGTCGTCCTTGTCACTTATAGGAGATTCTTGATCAGCTAGAGTACAGTCAGGCCGTATGTCATTGTTGGTCTGAGTTGTATTCAAAACTGACTGACTGGATGGGGTGTCTATTCTTACAGTGTCTGCAAAATTGTCTCCGTCATCAGTCGGGTCAACAACTACAACTTGAGACTCTGTGGTATGAACAGAATTATCTTTACGTGTGTTACTAGCCTGTGAGGTCATGTGTATGCCATCAAGTAAAGGAGTTGAATTGTCAGGCTGGGGCTCCAACCCTTGACTATGTGTGACAGACTGATCGGGCAAACTAGTCAACTGATCAGACAGAGCTGCAGATTGATCAGCTAAAACCTCGGGTTGAACTAAGGACTGATCAGGCAAAGCCACATACTGATTAGGCTGAACCTCATACTGATCTGACAAACCCAGGGGCAAAAGTACATTCTGCAGATCAGTCTCCTTCAATACAGGGTCAACTGGAATGTTTGTAAAGTCCTGCTTAGTTTTCTGTTTGCCATTATGTAGAGAGTGTGTAGTATATTTGTGAACCCTAAACTTCTTGGTAACGATTTAGCGGCAAGTGTGCAATTGTCCTCGGTGTCTGCGTCATACATATCAGCTAAATCATCCAAGAACTGCCGTAGCACCTGGACATTAGCCACCTGAGGTAATGTCTGGATATGCTGACTGTCAGGACCAATCAGATTGATTGATGTGGGTTTCTCTGGGACATATGGAAAGTATGGGTCAGCTTCCTCTGGGCTGGAGTACAAAATTTCTCCAAACTGAGGATAACGTGACAGCGCATCTGGGACAGTCATTTGACTGGCAGGTTTGTAAACAATGTCAAAGTCAAACTGCTGCAAAATAGAGAGCCATCGATCATATATAGCCCCCTTAAGCTGCTTCTGAAACAGAGGTTTAAGAGCCTGGTGATCACATTCAGCTGTAAAAAGACGACCCCTAAGGTAAGATGCACAGTCCATAATACTGGTAACAAGGCCAAGCAACTCCAACTTTGTAGGTCCATATGACTGCTGCCATTTGGACAAGCCTTTAGAACCAAACCTGACCACTTTTGACATACCATTCCCATGGACCTGATAGAGCATATAGTCAATGCCATGGCTACTGGTGTCAACTGCAAGGTGAAAAGTTAAATCATAGCGTGGAAATGCTAAAGCTTCAGATTCAGCAAAACTGTTTTTGAGCTTCTGAAAGCTTTCTTCACAACAACCTGACCACACAAAAGGAACACTTTTCTTCAAAAGTCTGTGCAATGGGGAGGAAATGGCACTGTAGTTGGGAATGTATTTCCTAAACCAGTTAAAAGAACCCAATGCTCTTTGTAACTCTTTACGACTAGTAGGAGTAGGATAGGTACTCAGAAGTTCAATTTTATCACTTGGAGGACAGATGCCCTCTTTGCTTATAAAATGCCCCAAAAAGACACAACTTAGATAGGCAAATTTGCACTTTGGACGTGGTTTAAGTTTCAGTCCAGCATCTCTCAATCTTGACAACACCTCATCTAACTCTGTGATATGTTGCTCAAGTGTCTCAGAAAACACACATATATCATCAAGATAACACAAAACAAATGTGAATGTCAAACCATGCAATATCTTATCCATAAGCAACTGAAATGAATTTGGTGCTGTTCTGAGACCCATGGGCAAGCGCAGAAATTTGAAAGTCCCGTAACAAGAATTGAAAGCAGTATATTTTGTGGACTGCTCTGAAATTGACATCTGAAAGAAACCAGAACTCAAATCAAGAGAGGTTATGAAATGTGGAGTTTTCTCTGAGAATGACTCTGTTAAATCTTGTAGATCAGGTATTGTATACCTAAAATCTTCCGTTTGTGAATTCAGATAGCGAAAATCACAACAAAAACGGTAAGAGCTCAAGCTCTGTTCCCGTGTGATTTTGGCTGGATCTGATTTTGGCCTATTTCGTTTAGCAACCAAAACAATGGGGCTTGCTATGGGCACATCCTCCATTTCTGATACAGGTGCAATAATTCCCTGAGCAAGTAGCTCATCTAGTTGATGTCTCAACACTTGTTTTTTATCAGGTGGTAAACGATAAGGGCGTTGATGCTTAGACTTAGCATCAGGCTTCAAATATATTTGATGCTGAACTACTGTGGTATGACCAAGACCTGGATTATCAGGTGTAATAAACATATCTTTATGTTTATACAAACATTGGTATAGGCTAGTTTTCTCTACATCAGACATATCAGGATTAACATCAAATTGATTCTTGAACTCCTCAGTAACACCTTTTGGGCTAGCAACACCCGATAATTCATCTGAGTCTACCTTTCGTACATGTGAACATGACAATTTGTTGAAACCAGACATGGGTATCAAGTCCACAGAGTTGTCGCACAACTGAAATGTAGCCAAAATCATACCTTTGTGAAGGTAAACTGTATCATGACCTGGGTTAAGGACCCTGATAGAAACTAGACGATCACTGTTACATGTGACAACCGACTTGGCTACCATTAAACCTTTGTGCAACAACTCTGCATGACTTACAGTGACACCCTGCATGCCTACACTCAAGTCTTTGGACAATTTACCTACCACAATACACTCTGAATTTGGCAAAACAGTTAGGGTTGACCTACACTTGATCTTGGTTGAATGTTTTACTTTTGAAAAACATGTACCCTTACTGAAATCAAGCACGATGCCATTAGAGGCAAGGTACTCGATTCCTAATATGAGAGGATGAGACGAATCTTCGAGAATGTGTACATGTACAGTATGGGACTGATTGGAATTCTGCAGTCCCAGTTTGACACTGGCCGTACCACAAACATTGATAATCTGGTTGTTAGCTAGTACTAGTGGATCACTACATGGCTGGTAATTAGAAACACAAAATGGTGATATAAAGTGTCGAAGAATGACCTTGACACAATGTTTATGGCGCTTCCCGTGTCTAACAGAGCTGTAACATTGGATGACCCTAAAACAACATTCAAATACATAAACTGACAGTGAAATGGTTCTGTAGTAGATTCTATGTCACATAACGATGCTCCATTGGTCGAATTGCTGCTGCCCGAAATGGAATCAGAGTTCAAGCCTGAGAAGTGGGCACCTTTCCCAGGCTCTTCCCGTTTAAACTTGCACAATCACGAGCTGTGTGTCCTACGGAGTTACACAGTTGACAGAGTTCATCTGTTGAACGTGTTTTACAGTTTATAGCTGTGTGACCCTGTTGGCAACATAACTGGCAGGTTCTGTGCGGTTGCGGACTACCTATACCTGTCCAGTTACACTTAGCACGAATGTGGTTTGCTGCCTTACAAGAAAAACATGTTCGCACTTGCTGTGTCGCTAGTCGTCTTTGAGGTTGTGCTGCATTCACTGACGGGTACACATCACTTCCATGGTGGCGATAGCCATGGGCTTCCTCGATTTTCGCAGAGTGAAGGGCCTCTCTGAAAGTCCAAACTTTACCAGCCCTCACAAAAAATGCCAACTGGTTCGGTAGACCCGTTATGAATTTATTTGTCATGTTTCTATCATTCTTACCTAGACGAGAGCCCTTATCCAAACATTTGAATGAACTTCCTCAATGGCCTGGTGAGAAGACAATGTCATGTTGTCAAAGGCCGCAGCCTCTACAATCTTGGACTGGCAGATGTACTGGGCGGATGGTGTGCCGGTGTGCTGGTATAACACGGAGCTGGCTGTTGGGCCACGTGTATATCTAGACCCGGTGTGTTGGTAACCGTATTACACAGAGCCGTGGTAATTAGATCATATAAAACTGTTTAAACTATATGACATTTTATACTTATCTCATAAAAATAAAAACAACAAACAATCAAAATCATAATAATCACATAAATGATATTTGTTGTTCATTGATTGTGCGATCATTAAGTGCCACGACGGGCAGCGACGATATTCATATGAGATACCTGTACATATTATGACGTTTTATTGATCAAAGGATCGATGTAGTCTTATTCGTGTCATGGGTAGTCTTAATGTCAATTCATTGATCTGTGCTATTCGCCACTCAGATGGTCGTATAAACTGACTGGTCAATCTTCTTTTTTTCAGACAATACCTTTACAGTAAGGGTAATGCGTTTTATGACGCTTTTTTATTCTTGTGTCAGTTATGGCGTCACATCTTGTCTTTTGTTTTCGATGCATTTGAGTTTTGGTTTAATGGCACTACGACACACTGTGTAAGAAAGTGCAGATATGATTTCGTTGGTGAATAGGCATTGGACAGTTCTGTGAAAGTTGTGTGTATATGTATTCATGTGCACTTTATTTGTGCTTCTTGAGTTGCTATGGCATTTGAATACAAAATGCAGGCGCGGATTTAGAGGGGGCGGAGCCGGCGTACGCCCCACCCCCTAAAATGGCCCAAACAAACTTTTATTCAGTAATACTTTTGATCTAGATCTACTAAAATCAATAAAACAATGATTTAATCAGAGTTTTTTCCCTCACCCAATTACGCTCTTTTTCAACATGTATTTCAAACACACTATTTAGTTATTTCATCAAACATAAAAATCTACGCACCCTCCATCCATGATGGGGGTCGACATATTATATAGTACTATGACCCCCATGCCATTTTCTATCAAATATAGTGCCAAAATGCATCCACCGGGGGAGGGGGTCGATATATCATATAGTACTACGACCCCTGTGTCAATTTACTATAAAATATAGTGGCTCTCTTGCCAAATATATCCATCAGGGGGTCGGTATATTATATAGTACTATAACCCCATGCCATCTTACTATAAAATATAGTGACTCCCTTGCAAAAATGTAACCATCATGGTGGTCGGCATATCATATAGTACTATGACCCCCGGTTATTTTACTATAAAATATAGTGACCCCCTTGCCAAAACACATCCACCGGGGGATCGATATATTATAAAGTACTATGACCCCGTGTCATTTTACTATAAAATAGGGCGACTCCCTTGCCAACATACATCCACAAGGGGTCGATATATTATATAGTAATATGGCCCCATGTCATTTCACTATAAAATATAGTGAATGCCTTGTAAAAATACATCCATGATGGGGGTCGATATATTATATAGTACTATGACACCTTTGCCATTTTTCTCCCTTGCAAAACTACACCCACTACGGGACCGATAAGTCATACAGTACTCTGACCCCAGGCCTTTTTACTATCAAATATAGTGTCTGCATTGCCAAAATACATCCATAATGTGGTCGATATATTATATAGTACAATGATCCCCATGCCATTTTACTATAAAATATAGTGACTCCCGTGTAAAAATACATCCATCAATGTGGTCGAAATATCATACATGTATATTACTATGACCCCGGTCATTTTATTATAAAATATAGTGACTCCCTTGCCAAAATATATCCACCGGGGTATTTTTGCAAGGGAGTCACTATTTTATAGTAAAATGGCATGCATGGGGTCATAGTACACACTGATATATCGACCCCCATCGTGGATGTATTTTGGCAAAGGAGTCGGTATATTTTCTAGTAAAATGGCAGGAGGGTTATAGTACTATATAATATATCGACCCCCATCGTGGATGTATTTTGGCAAAGGAGTCTCTATATTTTATAGTAAAATGGCCGGGGGTCATAGTACTATATGATATGTCGACCAACATGTTGGATGTATTTTGGAAAGGGAGTCATTATATTTTATAGTAAATATAAATATATATAGTACTATATGATTTATCGATCCCGTAGTGGATTTATTTTTTGAAGGGAGTCACTATATTTTATAGTAAAATGACATGGGGTCATAGTACTATACATGTATAATATATCGACCCCCTTGAGAATGTATTTTTGCAAGGGAGTCACTATATGTCATAGTAAAATGACCGGGGTCATAGTACTATATGATCTATCGACCATCGTGGTGGATATATTTTTGGCAAGGGAGTCACTGTATTTTATAGTAAAATGACATGGAGTCGTAGTACTATATAATATAATATAATATAATAGTGATTTCATCCATAGGGACCTGGACCGCTTCATTGGGGTCTATATGTACTATATAATAACAAGGGTTCCAACTAGCAGAACGAATATCCGTGTACCATGAGTACAAATATGACTGTAACTCTTACAATTTAAATGATAATTTCGTAAGTCTTTCGGCTATTGAAAGCCAATATATTTTTCTATCAAATGAATATAATTTTATAACGGTAACTTATGAACAAGTATCAATCCAACAATGATTTTCTCAAAATTTCACGTGTTTTTGGGTCATTGACAAACGTTCGTTCACCCCGGTTTCACTATATCAGAGCAATAACCTGGCAATTTGCAGTTTAAAAAATGGCGTGGTTCAATAAAACGAATCAATTCTATCACCCGTCTCCAATTTTTAGTCCCCAGCATCAAAAGAATGATGAAAAATTAGCGAGTTTTGTCAGTTTGCTTCAAATCGTCGAGGAAGGAGCCATTGTACGTGACGTCACGGATTTTCCAACTTTTCCTTCGCTCATCCAATGAAATGGCTCCATTCAAATTTGTTGCAAAATGGCAGCATCCGAAAAAGAAACATAACGACAGACGGAAAGGCCGCTGTTGCTAGTTGCTTACTTATTTAGAGGACAAAACAAATGGAGATTGGTGATATAATTAGTTGTTTTATTGAACCACACCATCTTTTGAACTGAAAATCGCCAGGTTATGGCTGTGATATAGTGAAACCGGGGTGAACGAACGTTTGTCAATGACCCAGAAAACAGGTGAAATTTTGAGAAAATCGTTGTGGGATTGATAATTGCGCGTAAGTTACCGAAAGAAGATTATATTTATTTGATAGTAAAATATATTGCCTTTCAATAGCCGAAAGAATTACTAAATTATCCTTGAAATTGCAAGGGTTACATTCATATTTGTACTTGTGGTACACGGATGTTCGTTCTGCTAGTTGGAACCCTTGTTATTATATAGTACATGTAGACCCCCATGAAGCGGTCCAGACCCCTGTGATTTCATCCATGTGAAGCGCTTTTGAACGCACATATCCAGTGTGAAAAGAGCGCTATATAAATGTGGTACAATAATAATAATAATAATATATCGAACCCCCCCCCCCTTGGTGGATATATTTTGGCAAGGGAGTCACTATATTTTATAGTAAAATGCCTGGGTCATAGTACTATGTGTTTTATCGACCCCCATCATGGATGTATATTGGCATGGAAGTCGGTATAGTTTCTAGTAAAGTGGCAAGTGGGTCATAGTACTATATAGAGACCACCATCGTGGATGTATATTGACAAGGGAGTCACTATATTTTATAATAATATGTCCATGGGGGGCATAGTACTATATGATTTATCGACCCCGTAGTGGATGTATTTTGGCAAGTGAGTCACTATATTTTATAGTAAAATGGCATGCGGGTCATAGTACTATATAATATATTGATCCCATGGTGGATGTATTTTGGCAAGGGAGTCACTATATTTTATAATAAAATGGCCTGGGGTCATAGTACTATGTGATTTATCGACCCCGTGGTGGATGTAATTTTGCAAGGGAGTCACTGAAAAAGAGGAATTTATTTCACTTTTATGCACACTTTTTAGGGTCAGGTTGTTATCTGGTATGAGGTCGGTTTCTTATACGTAAGGGGGTCATTGTACTCACTCGGTCATAGTACTATAACCGGGGGTGGGGGGGGGGGTTCATAGTACTATATAGTAAATAAATCGACCCCGGTCGATCTACTACGGGGTCACTTTGTTATATGAGGGGTCAGAATTTTATATGTATGGGTGGTCATAGTACTACGACTCCTTAGTACTATATAGTACTATATAGTAAATCGACCCCCGGTCGATCTACTACGGGGGTCACTTTTCCTCATTACACCGGCACGCGCCTATTTGAAAAACACCAAATTCATAGATGGTATGAAAAGCTAATCCCTATATAATAATAAGGTCGACGAAACGACTTTAGGTCAACTATATAATATAAGGTCGACGAACGGGAAGGTCGACGAAACGACCATAAATTACGTCACGGGTCCATTCATGAAATCTGGATTTTGCAATGTATACGATCGAGCTTTGCGACAGTGATAATTCCGGTGTACATGCGGTCATTGTCGACGAACAATAAATTAATTGCAATACGAATCGACACATTATTGGCTTGATTTATACCAGAGACTCTTTTAAAATTTCACTGAATTTGCAGTTTCACTAACAATTTTTCCGGTTACGAAATGGCTAGATGACGAGATGACCACAATTACCCTCCCTACATGTTGATTTTGTTATGATTGAAAACGTTATTTGAGTAAATGGTGGATATCAAGAGAGCATTGAAAATAAACTGGATTAAATTTAAGGTAAGTCTATAATATGGTTTCCTGTGCTATATCTGTATACCTGTAAGTCGATCGATAATATGATTTCCTGTGCTATATCTATAAGTTTACCATGTCCAAATATTTGGAGTTAATACAATACATACAAGAATAACGATTCGTTTACACATCCCTCTGCTTATTTAGTTACATTATATAATTATTATGCAAAACCTTTGCATTACTTTTACTACAATAATCTGCTATATTTTATATATCAAGGGGCAATCGTCCTAAGGGGCAATCGTCCGAGGAGCTATCGTCCTGAGGGGCAATGATCCAAGGGACAATTGTCCTATACTCCAAAACATCATTGTGATCAATTAGCAACTGTGTAACACACTGTCGCTTATTAATAGAATGTGTTTATTTACATTTTACAGAAAATAATTGCCTTGTTATTTTATGACAGATGTCCATACCCTACGGGAGGGGAGTCATATTCTACGTAGAATATGGACTGGGGAGTACACATTCTACGGGAGTACATATTCGTCATTACACCGGCTCAAGTTCTTGATACCGTATTGTATTGCCTTCACAAACCATCGCAAGAATTAATCCATCCCTTGCAATGGGCAACTTACGTTGACAAGTGTTACGTTGACAAGTGTTCACCTTACAATGGCAACAGGATTGCAGACAAAGAAAATGCAGAAAAATAACAAATTAAAAACATCCTCCTTTCGCATTGAAAGATGGAATCTACCACAAACTATCCAGGGTCCATGCTTATAAAAGGTTTAGTTGAGTTTGAGTTCGTTCTCAAGTTTTTGATTGGTCAGATTTGAGCCTTTGGCTCAAATCTGAAAGGCTCAAATCTGACCAATCAAAAGCTTGAGAACTCAAATCTGACCAATCAAAAGCTTGATAACTAAATTCAGACTCAAGTAAAAGCTTTATAAGCACGGACCCAGATAACTTATCCCAAAGTCTCTGCATAATCTGTTTCCAAGATCCACTAGAAAACACATATTTACAGCAATAATGACGCCGACTTCTTCCAACCGGAACCGGAAGCGAGAAAAAAACAACAATGAAATTTCTGCTGATTGTCGGCATCGGCAATTTGGGGGTTATCAATCGATAGTTGTGATGAAAGTGTACAGCTTTTATAGCATGCGTTAAGGCCAGTAATTACCGGTATTTACTTTTATAATTGTTTTGAGAAGTATTCACTATTTACCTGTTGTTTTTTTTTACAAAAAAGACTTGCATGAAGTAAAGTTGGTCGGAGCGCATAGTTCCATTGTGGTTCGTACTGGCAACATGTCTTCCAAAATAACTACAATTCTTAAGAGAACAGATCCTGATTTTTTTTCCAACACTGTCAAGTCTGGCAGAAAAACACCGTCAAGTCCGGCAGAAAAAACGCGCTATTTGTGAAAGTTTAACACTGGATAAGATCTAAACGAAAACGCGGAGAATATGGAGATTATTCACCAGAAAGTGGGTGTTAAATAGCGAAATATGCCCCTGAAAATGGTAACACACGAGTTGCAAGGAGATTTAGTGACATTCTTAAAACAAAAATTAATGAAAGCACGGTGTTTTATGTGTGGTATAAAAAGACTACATTAACAAACTCAGAATCAATGGCGGTATCGTCAGCAGCCGCAAAGTAATTGCAGCTGCAAAGGGAGTTTTCTGCAGAAGATGCCAGCTTGCTCCCTGAAAACGGCGGCCATATAGTCAAAAAGATCGACTTCGTCATTAACGAATAGAATAGGGCTTACGAAACGGAATGGAACCAAAGGCATAAAAATCTACCTAATGACTTTGATGAAATAATGAACAACATTAATAAGTAGAATTCAAGAAACAGTTCAGAAACACGAAATTCCCGAATCTCTGTTTATAAACTGAGACCAACGCATTCGCGAATTAACGCGAAATATATGTTGTCACTATTAAATCCTGTTTTACAGTATGCCTCAGCGGTTTTTTTCAGCAGATGAAAATATTAAAGTATTCGGCTTTTTCAAAAGTACATGACTTCTGTAATTTGTGTCCATTATAGACGTAGTTTTTGCATATCAGAAAGCATTGTCTCAGTGAGGGATCCGTGTCACAGTGTTTTGAAATATCGCCTTGATCGTCTAACATCAGAAGAAACATATCCGTGGGGGGATCGAAAGGGTCTTAAAAGGAAAAAGCATTGCATAAATCCTAAACGGATTGTGGGATATCACAATTCTATGACACGGTTCCCTGGACATGCTATGATTTACATATTTGCCGATAATTCGTAATCACTGCTAGTAGTAACCAATGACTGTCCGTAGAAGCGGTTCCAGCGGTTCCACTCAAAAACATGACTGTCCGTAGAAGCGGTTCCGGCGGGAAAATGACCGTCCCCACTAATGATAGGTCACCCGGTCATTTTAAAATTATTTGGCGCAATTGAGCGGAGAAGCAGTTAGTACTATCATTCAGGTGAGTTCCCTCCAAAGTTTTACCGCCATGCAACAGCTTATCTACTAAGACTCCTCTAATGATAGGTCACCCGGTCATTTTAAAACATTTGGCGCAACTGAGCGCTGAAGCGGTCAATATTAGTATCATGCAGGTGATCTCGCGCAAATTTCTCCCGCTCTGTAACAACTTATCTATTAAGATCCCACCAATGATAGATTGGTTACCTGTTTGGTTTTGGCGGTGAACTATGAAATAAGATAAACTCAAGGTTTGCGCGGTCTGGAGAGTTAAAAGTCCACTATTTTTTTTTGCAAACTGAGTGTATTTACTTTGTTAGTACACCCTCTAGTGAGTGGGTTATTTGTTCTTGTCTGGTTCATTCATGGCGGAAAATGAAACACAGACATGTCAAATAGTTGCGGTTTAACAACTTGACCTGGTCAGTCTGTCTCAAAATGGATAAACAACAGAAAGAATAAATTCTACGCGAATATCATTTTGAATAACAAAAGTCTCTTATGACGAAACTGAAAAAATTACCTTACAATCAATCCAATCTGTGTTTACAGAAAAAGACTAAAACTCAGAACAGATAAAGAGTCTGAATTCAATCATATATATTTGGAAAAAATATTTTAATGAAACAGGGTGTATTACTTTACTATAAACAATACACCTAAAGCAAATTATGTTGATACAACAAACAGAACGAAGTTGATATTTTTGCATACATGTACCTGAAAAAAAGAAGAAAATTAAAAAGCAAATCGTCTTTAAATACAGAAAAGGTGACCTTGTGACCTTGTGCGCATTCCCTATCTGAAATATCCTTATCAGCAACAATTTACCAGTGAAGTTTTTAAAATGAAATCCCGTCTATATAAAGATGGGATGCCAAAGTACTCCCTCAACGAGTCTATCTTAGGACTGTTTATTCTTCAGAACAACAAAAAGGTGAAAAAGATGAAAACAGTTTATGGGTTATTAACAATATTTTAAAGATACAGAAAAAGAAACGGAAAACTGGAGTATTTTGTGTCTTGGGAAGGTTTCTCTAAATCATTCAACTCTTGGATTTCAAGCGACGATGTTAAACAAACATGATTGTGTACTTAAAAAGTGATGAAAGTAACGATTATTTTCCCAATAATCAACCATGGCACTTTAAAATACATTTAAAGACTCCACTAAATTTTTATGGAAAATGGAAAGTAGCTTTGCTAGAATTTCAAGCAATAGCTTCTAAATCAAGAACGCTTTATAGTGTAAACCAAACGTTGTTTATCTTTACAAATATTTGTGGTGAAAGCATTGTAAATGGAGAACTATCTCCAGTTTTAAGACGTGTTGTATGTAGTCGGAGTAATCGCTGGTTTGAGCGTTTTGAATCGCCTATTTATTTACCCATGAAAGAAAAGGAGTTGTTAGAATTTGATATCTATATAAAGGATCTAAAATGCCGTGATGCCTCATTCTTACAACAACCAGTGCTGCTGACATTACAGTTTATTAGAGAACCATGAACTCATCATTGTATGTACCAGATCCTCGAAAATGGTCAAAAATATTTCAATCAAAACCATCTGATATTTCTTTTAAAAAAGACATCTCCAACATACAATTAACATCACCTATTCAAAGTGTAGTGGACAGGGCGAAATCAGAGTTAGCTCGTATAAATACGCAGAAAACGGAGACACCAGTCAGGTGAAAATAAAACGTCTCTGCAAGAAAAGGATTCGTAAAAAGAATCATAAAGCGCAGAATATACTAAGGAAAAACGAAAAAGGACAAGTTTCAGAAAAACCAGTTTCATATAAATCTGCTAAGAGAAAGCCACCATTATCAAGAGGTACCCGGGAGTTTGAAGACATATTTGATTAAGGGTCTTTCTAATACGTGTGAAAACTGTGGGAAAATGTTTCCTTGTGACAGCTGCGATAAAACTTTCGATAGAAAATACAATATGGTGAGACATAAACAATCCAAACATCAACAAGATAATTTTGAAATGATGGACGAAAACAGTAATATGACAGATTCGGAAGAAATTGAAGATCCAATGGATCGTCTTGTGGAAGAAGTATTCAAGCAGTATCAAACAATACACGACGACGAAGTAACAGCTTTAATGAACAGGGAAAACATCTCAGAAAATGAAGCACGAGACAGAACTTATAAAACAATGAGAAACACCTACCGTAAAGCCCTTACAAAGGAATTTACAGAGAGTGTTTTATGGATCATTTCGCTTAAAGACACTCCACTCTTCCAGTCAGTCAAGAAAACAGTTGAGCGTGTTATGGAATCAGAGAACTTTGACAGAGAAGAGGCGTGGAAGTATGCCGTTAATAAGAGGAAATTTCTTTTTGAAGCAGTTTTTGATGACTACAATCCCCCAGAACTTACAAATGAATGAACTCTGACTGTGTTTTTGCTCTCTTAACCATTGAAGGAAAGACTTTTGGCATGCTAAATTATGTATTTGGTCTATATTCTGTACGTTGTATATATTGTATGTTAGGAGTATATTTTGTATATTATTACGTATAAAGTTTCTTCAGTATCATAATAAAACGATGGAATCATACTACCTCTGTTTTAATCATTAATATACCACTACCCCTACTACTTTTACATTAAACTATGACGGAAACTCTACTTGTTTTTTAAGAAGGACGGAAAAGCGGTTTCCCTTTTAACAAAAGAGTAGTTACTCTTTCCATAGAGTAAGGAAAGAGCAGTTACTCTTTTGACAGAGCAACAGAAACAAGTGAGTAATTACTCTTTCCATGGAGTAAGGAAAGAGCAGTTACTCTTTCCACAGAGTAAGGAAAATGCAGTTACTCTTTGCAGATTAACAAAAGCGTACTTACTCTATGAACAGTTACTCTTTGCCTGCCTATTTTTTCTGCCTGTCTTAGTATCTGTATGTCTGTCTCTTTCTGTCTGTCTGCCTCTTTCTGTTTGTCTCTTTCTTTCTCTCTATTTCTATAAATTTCTTTCAGCTTACACTATATTATTCTCACTCTCTTCATAATGCCTTTCTATTGTTTTTTGTCTGTCTGTCTCTTTCTGTCTGTCTCTCTATTTCTGTCTGTCTGTCTATCTGTCTCTCTATCTTTATGTCTGTCTGTCTGTTTCTGCCTGTCTCTCTATATATGTATATTTCTATATATTTACTTCCGCTTATACTATATTATTCTCACTCTCTTCCTATTCTCTTTCTATTGTATTGTCTGTCTGTCTGTCTCTTTCTGTCTGTCTCTCTATTTCTGTTGGTCTATTGGTCTGTCTGTTTGTCTCTCTCTCTTTCTGTCTGTCTGTCTGTTTCTGTCTGTCTCTGTCTCTCTCTCTATATATATGTATATTTCTATATATTTCTTTCCATTGTTCTTTGTTTACGTCTCCTATTTATTATTGTTCTCCCGATTTTATTTACTATTGTAGACAAAAACATCGTTTGTCTTGCGAACAATGAAGGTCAATAAACAAGCACTAGATAACGGTGAGAATATGTTATCTGACAAGTTTTCATAACCCTTCATATGCTGAAAATATAGTTTGCTAAAAGCCTGATCTGCTGAATGATTTATTGATTTACGATTCCTTCAACCTTTTGAGAAATAACTGGCCAAGAGTAAATCAGTCTGGGTCCTGAAGATTACTGAGAGTGTTTTCTAGATCATCTCGCTTAAAGACACCCCACTTTTCATTTATGACAAACTACTCTACTTGTTCTTTGAGATAAAACAGTTTCTCTTTTGACAAGGTAACAAAAGAGTAGTTACTCTTTCCACAGAGTAAGAAAAGAGCAGTTACTCTTTTGACAGAGCAACAGAAACAAGTGAGTAATTACTCTTTCCACGGAGTAAGGAAAGAGCAGTTACTCTTTCCACAGAGTAAGGAAAAAGCAGTTACTCTTTGCAGATTAACAAATGCGTACTTACTCTATGAACTAAGTAACCAGGAATACCACCTACAACAATAGACACTTGGATGAATGCACTTGCCTTGGTTAAATATTTACTTTTATCCATTGTATGAGATTATCCCCTCCGAAACGGATAGAGATTTGCCAAAAATAATGCTCAATTAGTGCGCTTTAGAAACCCTTGCAAAATTGATCCACCGACCCTCAAGTAATACCAACTGATCTTTCACCTGTGGCAAACAAATTGGTTTGGGTCTACTCTGTTTGCAAAGACTTAGAAAATGGAGTAAATGGTTAACATATTTCGCCCTATAATTTAAACCAATGTACCCTCATTCAACTGTTTTGTTCCTTCAAAACACATCAGATACTCCATCAGTTGGAGTTTACTCTGTTTGCAAAGGCTTATTTATGGAGTAAAAACTCAAGTGTTTCACCCTATAGTTAAAACCAATGTACCACCATTCAGCTGTTTTGATCTTTCGAAACACACCAGATAGTCAATCAGTTGGGGTCTACTCTGTTTGCAAAGGCTTATTTATGGAGTAAAAACTCAAGTGTTTCACCCTATAGTTAAAACCAATGTTCCACCATTCAGCTGTTTTGATCCTTCGAAACACACCAGATAGTCAATCAGTTGGGGTCTACTCTGTTTGCAAAGGCTTATTTATGGAGTAAACATTAAGGTGTTTCACCCTATAGTTAAAACCATGTATTACTTCATTTAACTGTTTTGTTCCTTCAAAACACACCAAATAGAGGAAATGCGTATGCTTTCAAACTCTAACATACTGTCGCCTGCTGTAATTTTTAAATCAAGTAACAACGTCATTTGTTCAACTTAAATTATGATCACTTAGATCCAAACTGAGTGCTGGCAAAAGGTTAAGCGTGTATCTAACTCTCTCCTGACCCTATGAGCAGACAGCCTGATAAACCCTCGTCAATGACTAGATACATGGGGACAGCGACGATGATTTGCAATGTAAACAAATATCAAGCCTCTACTCAAATCATTGATTTTGAAGTGGCCCTAATCCCCGAATGACCCTAGGATGACCTAAGTAGCATTACTGTTAGAGCGCGCGTGTGACTTATCATTAGTGGGGACGGTCATTTTCCCGCCGGAACCGCTTCTACGGACAGTCATGTTTTTGAGTGGAACCGCTGGAACCGCTTCTACGGACAGTCATTGGCTACTACTACTGCTTCTAAAACCAAATCGCACATTTGACTCTGAGGAGTGAGTTCCTAGAGCTTCTCTCATCAGCGTCTGCAGATTTGTTGCACCAATCTAGATTAAAATTGAATTCTTTCTGTCAGAAAATAAACAACTTTATCTGAAAATTTAGCCTTCAAGACATTGAACTTCTTTTTCAAATATCGGTGAGTAAATAAAATGGAATGTACCAAGATCAAATGTTTATTTTAATAAAAACATTACGGAAGATTAACATGCAACCATTCTTACTGGTGTCTATATGTATGAACAGCTTCGGATCAGTATCCAATCTGTATTAGTTTTATATTGCTTTCGAAGAATGCAACATAGCAATCGGACGCTTTTCTTTTACGGCAAAGAGTTCACTATTTCTTGTGAAAATGTGCAAGAAAAAATAGTTCTCTTCAATTCTGAACTAGTTTTGTTGTAAAATGTTCATGTATTTATTTACTTTTCATGCATTTATTGCAATGCAATGCATGTTTGGTTATTGACCCAATTACAGTCGGTAGCCGCGCTTCTCTGTTTGCTTGCGCGATGACAGGCCGAGGGTACCCGAAAACGGGATGAACTGACCAGACTCATGTATTGCCTTTTCTCTGTCGTGCCCTTAATGACTTTCCTGCAGTTGCTCTGACTTCAGCAAAGTCATTGAGTACATATTTGATGGACTTTCACAGTTGTTACTATGCTATGTTTTACATATTGTCCTGTGTTGACCGTCCTCCATGATGTGGGGAATTCCGAGGGGGGTAACTTTATTTACACTGTGTGAGGTTAGGACATCCGTTACTGGTTTAAACCCCCAGTGGTGGTTTTGCCACTGGCCGTACCAAGGCGTTACACTCTTTGTCACGCTTACTTTTATGTTTGACTAGTGTCTTTGTACTTGTGCGTATGTTGATGTTTAAAATGTTCATATTGTGTGTGTGTGTGTGTGTGTGTGTGGTGTGTGAGGGAGGGTGTGCGTGTGTATGTGTGGTGTGTATATGTATGGGTGGAGTGTGAGCACGCGTGCGAGCGTATGTGGGGGGTCGTTTGTGTGTGTGAGTCTCGCTTGTTTCTATCGGTATTTTGGTAATGGTAGCGTCTTGTAAATAACATTTCCTGCTTGACTTTACTATATTTTTCATTCAACTTTTGTCCAGTCTCGATAATGTTTCAAAGAGATAAAAAGATGTGTTGTGCTACGTTTCTGTCTAAACCCATTCTGTTCATCGACAAGTTTGTCATTTGCTTTGATCCATTTAGATAATCTAGAATTTAAAACGTTACACTAAATTTTGATTAATAGCAGAGACGATGGCATTGCCTCTATATGAAAGTGGATATACGGGATCAGTTGAAGAGGATTTTGGGGTGCGGTTAATGATGCATTAACCCCATGAAGATGGCACAGTACCGCGTTCAGAACAAAAGTTGCATAATACATGATGGAAAAGTATACAAGAATCATACCTCAGCGGGAATGCCGTCACTTCCAATTGCTTTTCCCAGTCTTGCACTTTCAATAGATTTTCAACAGTATAGAAAATACAGATAATATTCTGAAAACGGGTGATCCTTCGAAAGCAAAAGTAGAAATACAAAAAGAGAAAATTGCAGACTCGGTTTTATTGAGTCTGTTCATGAGTAGTAATTAAAAGTGCAATACTACCCACGCCCCCTTGCATCGGCTTAAGCAGTATTCAATTTTCAAAACTAATAACATCAAAACTAATGATCCCGAAGGACCAGAAAATAACAACATATAAGTTAAAGTGTGAAATACAAAGTAAAGTTGAGGGATGGGGGTTACTTTGCAGAGGTGGAATATGCTATTTCCATACATGAAATTTGTAGAATCATTGTGACTGTGTGATTGTGTTACTGTATGCTATATTTAGCTGTTAATGCTTCTTGCATAAAGCGAGACTGCATAATGTTGCAATAAACTGCTAAGCCGGTGCTAGGGGGCGTTAGTAGCGTTGCACTTTTAATTACTACTCATGAACAGACTCAATAAAACCGAGTCTGCAATTTTCTCTTTTTGCATTTCTACTTCTGCTTTCGAGGGATCACCCATTTTCAGAAAATATGAAACTGAAACTGATAAAACAGTTGGCAAAGTGGGAACAAACCGTGATTACAAGCCTTGGCCTACAAACTGATATAAATTCCATGAATTTAGTGATAATGAATGTAAAGCTTTATCGCAATATATATTATCTGTGTGTTTAACCCTTACTTCCATAAATACGCCTTTCTACGTCTCTGTAAAAGTCACTTTATGACACCATTGTGATAAATAGAGCATTTGCTCCTATAGGAACGAATGCTCTATTATCACAATGGTTTAAAACTACAAAATTCTGAAATTTTCCTTTTCTCTAGTTCATGCTCCTTTTAAGTATGTTTATTCAAAGAGGTTGGATCTAAAATGACCTATAGAGGAAAGGGTTAACATGTACCCATGACCTGCCCTTTTGACCTGCAACAATATACATGTACAGATATAAATAATTAGATACTGTAAAACCTCTCTAAATTTAAATTCTAGTAGAGAAGAATTTAGATACTTTTAGGCAGGTGACTGCTTAATGCAGGGTGACAGTCACACAGAAAACTCCTAGAGGAGCTTTATGCATGACTTTCACCCTGCATTAAGCTGTCACCTGTTTCCAAGACCGATATTTATGCTCAATTTATTTATGCTAAATTTAACGTCCGGTTTACAGAGGTTTCACTGTATATAGTATAAAGACCAATGTTAAACAGTAGAAAGTTGGCAAATCAAGATTATTATTATATGGTCAACACCAGAGTGAATTAAAAATCCTCATGTACTCTACATACATTCCAGCAATCTTCCGCACGCACACATTTCGGAGAGAGAAATTGTTAAAATATACAGACCTATGGCGACCATTCGGTGATTAAACAAAGACGTCTGTAAAGTACATTTGTACACTGCTTAATCTTTTAACCCTTTCCCTGTTCTATTTTTATTTCAAATTCCAATAACTACTGCATATTCAAGGACAACATAATTAAAATAAAATATTGAAGGCGGGACATTGTAGACATTTTAAAATCTAAAGAAACAGACCTATTAAAATCCAATCGACTAAAGAGCAGACCCTGATCAGACGGCACCTCTACGTCTGACATGTGTCTACTCTGTTTGCAAAAGCGTGAACATACGTTTATATGAAGGAAAGAGTTAATTGATAGAAGCGCATATTGACGCCCTATACAAACTACAGAGTAGACCCAGATCAGACGACCACTATAGGAGCCAACTAATCAGAGGTATTCTCTGTTTGTTTACGGAAATATATATACAGTGCTCCCTCCCTACAAGGGCCCTCTCAATAGCGATTCCCTCCTTACAACAACGCATGTCACCGTTTCCGAAACAACAAGGCTCCAGAAACAACTTTTTTCCATCGAATTTTCTTTATGCCTCCATCAAACCCTATGTTGTGACCACTCTTTAGAATCGTCACTTTGTGACGATTCTAAAGAGTGGTCATAACATAGGGTTTGATAGAGGCATAACGGTTTTAGTTCTCGAAATACACCTTATTATATCTGGGGATCTGTAAACAAGCTAATTATGTTTGATTTTCGCTCCCTATAACAACTCCCTCTGAACAACACATACAATCTTCGTATCCCAAAGGGTGTCGTTATAGAGAGGGAGCACTGTAGAATATATATAGATCTGATACTACATTTTCTGCCATGGCTAAAAGTTCCCGGGTCTCACATATCAATATAAAATTTCAGCTCATGAATATTGATAATGTAGTTATTTGTTATATGAATATTGATCAGATAAAACCTCGATTATTCGAATTTTCGGTATGGAAGAATTTGGACCCTTTTAGGCAGGTGGCTGCTTAATGCATGGTGAAAGTCATGCAGAAAGCTCCTAGAGGAGCTTTCTGCATGACTTTCACCATGCATTAAGCTGCCACCTGTCTTAAAGAGCGATAATAATACGTATTTTAGTGTTCGAATAATCGAAGTTTTACTGTAGTTAATGCAGTAGGCGTGTAAGAAAGCTTCCCTTTGAGTATTAGCACTTTAAACATCAATTTAAGCCTTTCTTCTACGAATATTTATTTAATAATTTATTACTGTATGGCTATTCATAGACTGATCTTATATAGGTAAAACATTAACAAAATAAGCCTTTAATTCTCAAAATAAGTTGGTCGGCTCCGATCTGATAGACCCGAAAGTCACATTTGACAAGAGTGAAACTAAATATATTCGCCGGTTACCGAACAAATGCTGTAATATATCAGTGATATACATTGTTTTAAATACATTTCCTTAACGAAATGGTGTAGATTTACTTGATTATGGTAAGAATAATCCTTTTTGTCAGTTCAAATTCACGCCGCAATAAAATTGTCACGATCATCGAGACGCTCGCAAAGGCGAATGACATTAACGGTAATATTAGAGGTTATCCGCATGAGACACACCTCCACGTTCTTTCGGGTCTATCAGATCGGAGCCGACCAACTTACAGGGGCGTAGCTAGCCCTCTATTCATGTGGATTCATAATTTTGTCAGCCTCCCCCGCCATCCAGCCTCCCCCGCCATCACATCCACCCACACATCCCCCACCCTACCGACACTCTCCAGAAAAAATGAAAAATGTGTTGTATTCTGGGCATTCTGAGGCGCTTTATTTAGTACGGAAATTTAACAAATAAACCATTTACTTGACAGATTGTATTTCTGAAGGAAGGCTTAATATCAAAGAAATACGAGCCCAGTTTTTCGAACAAAGGTCTTTTTCAGTCATTTTTTCAATGTATACATTTTCAATGTTCATATACATGTATTTGACATAAAACATTGCTAGTCAAAACTGACATTTAGTGACATTGTAGATCCCATGCAGTTCTTCACCCACCCTCCACATAATACTGAACTGCCTCTCAGCTGAGGTTGTTAAGACCAGCATAGTGATAAGCACCAAACATATCAGTCCAGAGTTTTGTTTGTGTCTTTTGATGTTGCACTCAGGTCAGAAGGTTTTGTTTCTTTCGAATACCAACTTTCTCTCCAGCGGACAACGTCTTAAGCTTTCACGATATCCAATGAAGTCGTGACAAAATGCACCAAAATTGGTATCTTTCGGGGCAGACGTCAGTTCATGGACAATACTTGGAATCAGATAATGTACTCTGCTTTGAATCTGTCTTTGGAGATTACATGCGATCTTCCATTCTACAACAAGGCGGTTAACGAACGGGTAGTATATTGCCCGTTTCCAGTATTCCGATACGGAATCTGTAGGCACTTTGCCAGGGTAACGTTCGCGCCAAGCTACTCTTGGCTTTGAAGGCTTTGCTTCCTGCGTTCGGCCATGGCCACTGTTTTGCAGTACAGCTCATCACACAAAACGGAAGGTTGCTTTAAGAACCTGGTTCTCCTTGACAGCCTTAACTAAGTCGGTGTTTATACCCTAAAGCACGAACTCAACAACTACCAGAGAGACGATATTTAAAGTAGAACCCAAGGATGCAAAATCTATAGCTGCGCACATTGGCGTATCCTCGCTCTAGCACCTTGAGGACATTTACTACAGTGGTGTATGCGTCTTTAAACTTGTAGATGGAGTTCGCATGACTGGTCAGAGAGAGACTGGCCAGAGACTTTTCAAGCGGATTCGCTTGTTCAGTTCTTCTCTAACAACAGCACTGACTTTGTCCAGCAAGTTTCTAACAAGTGCTATCTTGCAGGCATGCAAAATGGAAAGATTCAAGCTATGCAATTCGCACATGGTTTGTGGAACTAGTTGCTGTACCCGAGTTTGTACTCCACAATGACACCCGGAACATTACTGACTCTAGATATCGTAATTCTGGTCACTTATCTTAGCCAACATTCCTCTGGCCCTCAATAAAATAATTAAACAGAGCTTCTCCAGCAGCTGACCCTTGAATCATCACGAATGCCATTTTCTGACCCAGAATATTATCTCACACACATTGGTATGCATGTGATAAACAGTAAATACTCTTTTGACTGACCATTTAACAAGAACATTATTCACCAAACATCAAAAATGCGTTTATTTCTTAACTTTTAGTGTACATACTGCATTGTATATTTTAAATGATATTAAATGTTTAAAAGATGTACATGACTTCTGCTAATTTGATATTTTTACAAATATAAATTATTCGAAAACAAAAATTGTTTTAATAGAATTTTATTATATTAGCATTTTATTAACAAA
This sequence comes from Azorinus chamasolen, assembly GCA_963576725.1. Taxonomy (NCBI): domain Eukaryota; kingdom Metazoa; phylum Mollusca; class Bivalvia; order Cardiida; family Solecurtidae; genus Azorinus; species Azorinus chamasolen. Next base: position 62,731,298 of record OY755251.1, on the reverse strand, counting down.
CATGTTTCTGACTCAATATTGCCAGAAAATTTAAACTGTTTCCTCTTAACACATTTTATTCATAACAGGATCAACTCTTATTTTAACAGAATGTGCGGTTAGCAGTTGCCATATGCATTTTAACACTTACTGGTATGATATCATTTTATTAAAGAGATGATGTGATATCATCTGATTAATGTAAAACTTATAACGATATAATAATTTACTTAATTCGTCAGATTTTATTTGTCAGTGACATAGATGCATTTTTAGGATATTAATGCATTTGTGTCATTGTTAAGTGGGTGTGACACTCTTGCAGGGCTTTTGTTTTCATCATGTTATATGCTTTATTATTGTTTTGTTTTTGTCGGAAAATAGCTTTCAGCTAATGTTACCTTGTTTATTGTAACCGACGTAAAATAAAGTTTCTTGTATCTTGTAAACCCCTTTTCTATTGTTATTACGGCGAGGTATAGTGCACAAAGGCTATTTAATAAGAAGAGGATATGATCGTTTTATACCAGTACGTTGGCTGATTTTTCATATTTTTTATTAAATTTATTTTTTGGTCAGAATTATGTGGATTCAGCTGCGTACTCGCGTATAGGCGGCTACGCGCCTGACTTATTTTGAGAATTAAAGGCCCGTCTTCAAATGACTTTGTCGTACAGTGGAGGTTTCGTTAATACCATGTCTCGAGGCATCCTTTCCACGATATATAAGGCATAGTTTTTGAAAATACATGGGCATTTGACAAAGTTACGGCACCTGTAGTGACTGCATGCCTATTTTCTGTGGTCAGAGATACCTACCTTGTTATTATCTATTACATTGATGTGAACAAAAAAATCAGATTTTTTTTAGTTCACTTTTAAATGTTATTTTATGGTATTTTTTGACAATGTTTTGACATTTTTGAGATTGTTTTGGCCAATATTCAATATGTTTCTGTGTAGTTGCAGACGGGAAAGGGGGGGGGGGTAGTGGAGTAGCACACGACAAACACCTATGGTACCGACGAGGATCTTACTTCTATAAAATGTCTGGACAATATCATACATAAAGAACACAAAATATATTGTGGAATGAAGCCCGCCGATCTGGATCCCGAAACGGTTACACGGTGGTGGTACTTGACTAACTAAACTGGCAAAATAGCAATTGGCATTTAGCAATTGTCAAGAAATCAATTAGCATTTGGCAACTGGCAAAGTAGCAATTGGCATGTCCCGACCCGCATTCCATAATATGTACTTGCAAAATGGAAGTAGGCCTATAAACCCCCATATCATTCCTAGCGAGTCTAGCGAGACGTGTGTGGGGTAATACATTTTCTGTAAATCAAGTGACCTCATTTCTAGCTAGCTATTTTAGTTCCGTTTATAGCAACGACTGGAGTACACCCCGCTGTTCAAAGAAGACAGTAAGTAAAATGTTTAATACAGTAAAACCTCTCTTAACCGGAATTCTAGTAGAGAGGAATTTAGATATTTTAGGCAGGTGACTGCTTAATGCAGGGTGAAAGTCATGCAGAAAGCTCCTCCCGGAGCTTTCTGCATGACTTCCACCCAGCATTAAGCCGTCACCTGTCCCCAAGACCGATATTTATACTAAATTTATCGTCCGGATAAGAGAGGTTTTACTGTATATATTTACGTTCCATAATGTGATTACTGAATAGAACGGTGCTATGTACAGTAAAACTAGTCTGAAACGACAACTCTGAAAGAGTCTGGGTTTTTTTACTTTTTAGACAGGTGATAGCTTAATGCAAACCGAAAGTTGTGCAAAAAGCCCCTAGGAGCTTTTTGCATTACTTTCGTTTTGCATTAAGCAGCTACTTGCTTATTGAGAGCCCCGCAATAACCAGTTAATAGGATGCTTTATATATAGTGTTTTGTTTTGCACCACAGGGGGCCATTTCGTGGGTCTACATGGTCTAAAAGGTAAAACAAATGATTGGGTCGATTTAGTGGTATATAATATAACACTAAATCGACCCAATCATTTGTTTTACCTTTTAGACCATGTAGACCCACGAAATGGCCCCCTTATACTCCTGGAGTTAAGATGTTTGCATAAATTAACACGAACTTCTCCTTTAGTGTGTTAAGTATAACGAGGTCAACAATATGTGTAGCTAACACATGACATAAAATAAATGCAGTCTGCTTCAAATACATTAATCGGGTTTGTTTTTGTTCATTTAATATGCGTTTGGTCATTTTGAATCGAAAAGCCAAATAGTACTATGGTTTAAGCTAGAGCTACATAGCTGGCGACGGATCTGTATTCTGTCTGCTCATGCCAACCACATCGTTTTAGGTGCCACATTTTGTCGTCTGCTAACTTGTTCGTCTACTTGAATTTTCGTTTGTTTTTATTTTTCTTCGGTGTTTCAAAAACAGTCAAAGTAACACACAGTTTGGATCCTGATGAGACGCCGAGTTACTCGGCGTCTCATCTGGATCCAAACTGTTTGCATGTACAGTAATCGCAAATGCGACATTGGCAGCGAAAAGGTTAAGCGCTAACTATTGCCGATAAGCGACTCACAGGGCTTGCTGCAATTGGCGCAAATCCACGATTATCTTTGCAAACAGCTTAGACCCAGATCTAATCAAACTGTTTGACATACCACTTACGTTTTAGAGACGAATCCATTCTGCAACTTTCAGCAGACGACATAGTTTGCAGACGAAATATTTCGGCGCCAAAACAGGTTATTTTGCGGTTAGTATAGAAATGGCGGGATAAAGCGGCAGTTATTAACCTCCCTGGAAGCGGGTTAATTTGAAATTTGAAAGAAAATTAAAAACAAAACAAAAACATGACTGGGCTTACATTTTAACCCTTAGCCTGCTGTGAAAATGAAGTGTACTTAAACTCCGATCTGTCACAGTTTATACTAGCTTCCGATTCGTTCAAGCTTTAGTGAGACTATTGACTGGGTGTCAAACAGGTTGGATCCTGATGAGACTTACTCGGCGTCTCATCTGGATCCAACCTGTTTGCAAATGACAGTTAGGTCGCGCTTAGCAGACAAAGGGTTGAAGCGGTTGTCCCCACAAAAGCGCATATTGTCAATAACATCATAAAACTTAGTATTTGTTTTGTTCAATCAATATTATGAATATTGTCAATTGGAACTTTTATCGAAAAATGCCAATGTGATACAAAATAAAATATTTCCTTCGATACTTTTGTCGAATACTTACTAACCTCTCTCTCTCTCTCTCTCTCTCTCTCTCTCTCTCTCTCTCTCTCTCTCTCTCTCTCTCTGCCTCATCCCATCCCATTCCTATATCTGTGTTTCTGTGTCTGTCCGTGTCTCTGTGGGTTGTCTGTCTGTCTGTGTATCTGTCTGTTTCTGTCTGTCTCTCGTTCTCTCTCTCTCTCTCTCTCTCTCTCTCTCTCTCTCTCTCTCTCTCTCTCTCTATCTCTATCTTATTAAAAATGTAACAGAACAAATTTTATTTTCTCAGCATGAGACGGGCTAACCGCTTCACTGGGCCCACGCGGTGTTTAGTCAGCATACATGTATTTTCAGATTTAAATCGCGCGTAAATTTATGGATGAGTTTAATTTCATTAACTTTCAATCTACTTGATAAATATTAACTCATCTCATACTATAAGCCCGTCTTAGCTAGCATTTGCAAACAGCTTGGATCCAGATGAGATGCCGACTAACTCCGTATCTATTCAGGATCCAAACTGTGTCAAAGGTTATAAAACGAGATAATTCTCAAGTGTATGATTGGTCAGATTCTGAGCAAGCTCAGACTCTGATCTATCAGATGCTTGGGAATGATCTCAGACTCAATCAAAATGTTTTATAACGTCGGGGCTTGTTTGATTATCCATAGTTTCGCAAAGGATGCAACGAATCGAAAGTCAGTAAAACGTTCAGCAGATCTGAATTTGCGCAAACTTTATTTTTTTAGCTTGAAAATGTTTAACCCTTACAGCACTCAGTGGACTATACCAACATTCAAATAGGTCAAGCTAATGGTGAATATTTAGGGGTTTTTTCTGAAGAAAAGTCTATCATGACAAACAGTGCAGATCCTGGTGAAAGGGTCCCTCTAGGAGCCCTATCATCTGGGTCTACACTGTTTGTAAAAGACATTAGTGACTCGTGTCTTGCACTGTTGGTGTTAACAAAACACTAGCGACGTTCCGCAACAGTTATAACCTTGGCACGTAAAATTTAACGACGATTATGCAACCGAATGTAAACAGACCTGCACTTTCCTTTTTTTCGTGATTAAACTAGAAGTGTTTCATAACAGCTGCGAAATGTCGACGCGGCTCTTTATGTTATCAAAATACTGTCAGCTGAAATTTTTTAGACGAAATTGTTTGGGCGCCAAAAGAGTCCACATGCCCAGCGGCAGTGTCCCACAAATGAATGGTTCTACAAACACTAACCCACTGATATGCCCCTCTGTGTCCGAAATATTGCTGCTTGTGTCATGTGTACTCGGACATTGGGTTTCTTCATCCACCTGTTAAAATCTTAAAATTCAGAGCTACAGATAACGATGCGTACCCAAATACTAAACTCGTCATTTCTCCACCAAACCCTATACTGTGACCACTCTTTAGAATCGTCTCTTCGAGACGATTCTAAAGAGTGGTCACAGTATAGGGTTTGGCTGAGAAATAAAGGAGCCATGCTTGAATCAGTTTAAATGTACGCATCTTATCTGGAGCTCTGTTAATAAAATCGCGAAATAATTGAAATGATGTCAACATGAAGGAAATTAGCAAACAGAACAGATCCTGATCTCCTATAGGAGCCGTCTGATCAGGGTCTGCTCTGTTTGCAAACTATCAGCAAAATTAATTACTATACATCCCCGCTCTCCCCAAAAACCCACACAGGCACACGCACACACACGCTCGCACGCACACCACACACACTCACACTTATGTCTAGATTATTTTTTTAAATGTAACTTCTTCCAATATCCTCAAGCTTTTGCGAAACTATTAAAATTTGTCATGACACAAATGTTTGAATAACTACGGATCAAGTGTCAAACAGCTTGGATTCTGATGACGACGCAGTAATAAGTATTAACCTTCAATGGCAAAATCCGCACTCGTGTCTTGGGTTTTCTGTCTAAATTTCGTCAATAGCTCTCCGGGAGGTAAACTGTAAATCCAAATAGAAACTTTGAGCGGTAAATGAGTGTTAACCTGTTACTTCATATATAAACGCCTTTCATGATTTTGGAAACAGAGTAGATCCAGATCAGACGACTCCTGCAAGGACTGTCTGATCAGGATCTGCTCTGTTTGCTTATGAAATTATATAGATCTACAGTTTTTGTCAAAGCAAAACAATGATTGAAAAAAATATAAAAATGAATATTCATAATGTCATTGTTTCTTACATGAATATGCAACATGTAAAGGGTTACTATCAGTTGGAGGGGAAATTGTAACATTTTATTAACCCTTTCCCTATTCTATGTTTATTTCAAATTTCAATACCTACTGAATATTCATGGACAGAATAGTTATAATGAAATATGGAAGGTGGAACAATGCAGCCATTTTAGAAAGTAAAGACACAGATTTTTCAAATTCCATTAGCAAACAGAACAGACCCTGATCAGACGGCTCCTATAGGAACCGTCTGATCAGGGTCTGCTCTGTTTGCTTATGGTGTAATATAGATCTGATTCTACAGCTTCTTCCTGAGCCAAACTGTCATGTGTTCATAAGTCATTATAAAAAATGATTTTATTACTAGTTATGACGTCATTATTTCCTGTATGAATATTCACCAGGGAAAGGGGGTTAAGCTACAATATGTCTTACAGACTCATAATTGGACATTGTATGGCCGCTTAACCCTTTACCCAATAGACTGTTTCTAGTTATGGAGACAGGTGGCCACTTAAAGCAGGTTGAAAGTAAAGCAGAATGCGCCATAAGGCGCATTCTGCTTTACTTTCAGCCTGCTTTAAGCTACCAACTGCTAGGATATAGAAAATATTTCCTATGGTATTTGTTCATGACTATATAAAATTGAACTATTTTCTTCAGTAGAGGAATAAATTAAACACGCTAAAAGCCGCTTCTATCAGGTAAAGGGTTAATTAAGACACGTTCTACCGTATGTCAAGTACAAGGGTTAAGTGCACCCGCGTCTTCAAAGAAACGAACTACAGTAAAACCTCTCTATAACGGCCACTAAATTACATAAAGTTTTTTGTGTTAAAGCTGCTTAAAACAATGTGGATGTAAAACAGAATGGTCCTATAGGAGCGTTCTGTTTTTCTTTCACCTTGCTTTAAGCTTCCACCTGCCCTAAATAACAACTAATTAACACAATTTAGTGGCCGTTATAGAGAGGTTTTACTGTAGATTATAAATCACCTAAATTAGTTCAAGGTAAGCTTAATGGTTATCGATCTTGTCAATATTGATCACGAGAAAATCAAGGATTGATTATTTCCACTGTACAGTAGAGTCTCTGTTAAGCAGTCATTCATTTGTTGAACATAGGAGTGTTAACTTAAATAGCAAATGGTTGCTTAATACAGGGCAAAGGTAATGCAGAAAGAGCTTTCTGTATTACTTTTGACCTGCATTAAGCAACCACCTGCATTAAAGACGCATAATTATGTCTCCCCCCATATTTATATGGGGGAGACATATTGTTTTCGTGAGAGTTGTCTTGTCTGTCTGTCTGTCTGTCTGTCCGTCTGTCTGTCTGTCTGTCCGTCTGTCCGTCACACTTTTTGTCCGGACGATAACTTCAATATGCCTGATGCCAGTTGATTGAAACTTCATATATGGAAAGAGCATAATGAGAGGAAGTGTCATGCACAAGGTCCATAACTCTGGCTTCACTAATATAGGATTTATTGCCCCTTGTAAAAAACAACAACACTTTTTTGTCCGGACGATAACTTCAATATGCCTGATGCCAGTTGATTGAAACTTCATATATAGAAAGAGCATAATGAGAGGAAGTGTCATACACAAGGTCCATAACTCTGGCTTCACTAATATAGGAGTTATTGCCCCTTGTAAAAAAAATGCACACTTTTTTGTCCGGACGATAACTCCTATATGGCTCATGTCATTGGATTGAAACTTCATATATGGAAAGATCATGACGAGAGAAAGTGTCATACACAAGGTCCATAACTCTGACTTCATTAATAATGGAGTTATTGCCCTTGTAAATTTTTTTCACAATTTTTTGTCCAGACGATAACTCCAAAATGGCTCATGCCATTGGATTGAAACTTCATACATGGAAAGATCATGATAAGAGAAAGTGTCATGTTCAAGGTCCATAACTCTGGCTTCACTAATATTGGAGTTATTGCCCTTTGTAAAAAAAAACACAATTTTTTGTCAAGATGATAACTCCTATATGGCACATGCCATTGGAGTGAAACTTCATACATGGAAAGATCATGATAAGAGAAAGTGTCATGCGTAAGGTCCTTAACTCTGGCTTCAATAAATTGAGAGTTATTGCCCCTTGTACATTTGTTTAATGCTTTCTTGTCCGGACGATAACTCCTACATGGCTCTTGCCATCGTATTGAAACTTCATTCATGGAAAGAGCATGGTGAGAGAAAGTGTCATGAACAAGGACCATAACTCTGGCTTCAATACTTTTGGAGTTATTGCCCTTTGTTACATTTTTTGTCCGATCAATAACTCCTGTTCGACTGATGCTATTGGAATGACATTTCATTTACGGAAAGAGCATGATGAAAGTAAGTGTCATGCACAAGGGCCATAACTCTGGTATCAATATTTTTGGAGTTATTAGCTGTTATCATTTTCTTCTTGAAAAATGTGGTGTGGAAAGCGCATAATGAGGGGAAGTATCAATCATCAAGTCCATAACATTTTTAGTGATTTCTATTTCCATATTGCTTTTATTAGAGGGGAGACATCCGTTTTTGTGACAAAAACCTCTAGTTAGACCTCTTTTTGATGGCCGCTTAACCCTTTCCCCGGTTGCTTAAAACAGATTATTCTGTATATTCATCTGACTGCTCCGTCTTCCTAGCTACTTGAAAATTCCTAAAAAAACACCCGACCATTGTCAACATGATGATGCACAATTTTGTTTATGTCATGCAGAACATTTAGAATTCAGAAACAAGTCGCTTTAATTCTTAGTCCCATTGGCAGACAATGTATGATTGTGACTAAGCTGTCGACCAGCCTGATGTGGTGGTACTTGTGCACAGGACATTGTAATTGTAATTAACACTGTACCTAATAGACTCGCCTTTATAGACACCTTGGCAAACAAAACAGACCCAAGATCAGACGGCCCCTGTAGGAACCGTCTGATCCGGGTCTGCTCAGTTTGCGTGTAGAATAGTACAGATCTGATTCTACAGTTTCTGACATTAACAAATATTATTGTTTTCGTATGCTACGATAGAAATTAATCTAATTATCTTTCATATCATTATTTCTTATACGAATATTCCTTAACCCTTTCGGCGCCAAATTTCTAATTGTCGTCTGCAAACAACTTTGGTTAAATAATTTGGTGAAATAAGGAAATGAGATAAATAAATGCAAATTTCAAAGGAATAAATCACAAATATAGAAATAGAGTTGAGACAAAAAGTGAAGTCCCTGATCAATCTGATCTGGGACTGCACTATTTGTCGTGGCGCATTTATGCGACATTGGCGGTGAAAGGGTTAAGTAAACCGTTCATATTTAATTTCCGGAACACCGCATCCCCACGCCTTCGCAACCACAGTAGACCCTGATCAGACCCTCCTATAGGAATCGTCTGATAAGGGTCTGCTTTGCTTGTTTATTAGATTATAATAGATCTGACTCTACAGCTTCTATCACTATCAAGAGACCATGTGTACGCATTCCATTATAAATATTCATCTAATAAATATTCATGATGCCATTATTTCTGACATGAATATTCAACAGGAAAATGGTTAATAGATGTGTTTTATACATTCACAGAATGAGGACGATGTGGGACTTCTATACAACAAGTAGTATCAACAAGTAAATATGCCGGCGGAGAGGTGTCGGAATTATAGCGAAACTTCGATTAGGTCTGGCAGCAGTGCTCCTGAACTAAAAGAGCCAAATGGCACATGCAGAACTAGGAACAGTAGCTGGTCAAGCGAGACAGGTCCCATGTCGCCAAAATGTACTTCTAACAGGACGTCGATAGAGAATTTTACAATGAAAGATGAATCGAAAAACGACATCGACAATGTCTTTGTTGAAAATACTATGGAAACGTGTAATGATAATATTTCATCTACACGTGTTGATAGGACGAACATTGAGTCACATAGTCGAAAGAAGTCGGTCTCCCTTAGGAACTGCAATGTGCCGGATGTTATAAGTGAGAAGAGTGAATCCTCAGAGGTCCTATATGAAGGGTCGACTGGGAACAGTTGTCACCAGGATGAAAACAATAACAGACACAGAGCAAGCTTTAATGGACAAAACGATAATGGGTTACTAAAATCAAATTTAGTTCAGTTTTCAACACAATTTGTTAAATATGGTCACCGTAAAAGTTCATCAGTGTCGGAACTTCCCCAAGGAAAGTTTGCAAAACGAAGGAAAAGGTGTAAATCTGACAGCTTTGGTGAAGAAGAGCCTCTTATTCAGAGGAAGAAACTCAGCACATCTTCCTTATCTCCTTCAAATTCTGACATACCATGTTGCAGATGTGCTGAAAATCCGCCAGTTACGAGAACATTACTTTCAAAATATGCACATGAACAGACCGTACTTAATGGCACAATTGAGAAGGCAAATGTGAACAGAAACACGGTGAAAGAAAGCGAAACTCTGACTGAGGCCAACAAAACAAAAGAAGATGAAGATAACACTGAAGTAAATGTTGAGACTGGTGTGAGAGTGTCAAAAATTGAACATCCTACTGGAAACATAAGTAAAGGACTGAATGGCCCAGTTTATGAAACTGAAACATATGGCTCACCTAAAGTAATCCCTGGCGACGAGGTCTTTCACGTTCCTGCTATTATAACTGATCAACCAAAGTTAAGTAACGAACCACAATTTAAGGAAAAACAGGAAAAGCAAAAGTGTTCTTGTGATGAATGTCGAGAGCAATATTCCGAAATTCACGTCAGAATTGACGAACTTACGCATGACTATCAATGGCAAAACCAAAAAGTAAATCAGTTATCTGCGACCATGCAGAAGCTAAGGAGTTTCGTGACGAAGGCATCTGCTGTTCTTGTTGCGATTGTCATTTGCATATTTTGCCTAATGTCGACGACCGCAGTTCTAGGGAATGTTTTTGGTGATCAGGAACAGTTTTCAGAGGTATGTGGGATTAAATTAATTTAACCCTTTACTTCATGACTATTCATTTTAGAAATAATGACGTCATGAATATTAACTAGATTAATGTTTATACAAGTACTTGAACACAGGAAGTTTTAACCATGGCAGAAACTGACGAATCAGGGCTATATAATTACATAAGCAAACAGAGCAGGCCCTGATCAGACGGCTCCTACAGGAGCCGTCTGATCTGGGCCTACTCTGTTTGCACGTGAAAACACTGGCCTACTCTGATTGCAAAGGCGTAAAAAGGCATACTTATGGTGTAAAAGGTTAGGAATGAGATGTAAATTGGTATAGTACAGAAGGAGATAGAACATGAAACACAGTGGTTGACAAAACAGAAATTGGCTACTTTAGAGACGATTAAAGCATGGCAATACAGACATAAAACAAATACTTACATACGCCGTAAGATTAATGCATATAAGAAACGAGAATGACATGTCTCATTAACACTGGGAAGACTTGATAAATTTAATGAGACATTCTAAAGCAACCAGTACCGTTCAATAGTAAGACAACAAATGAGAAAACCATGCAGTACTCTTACCTCTTTACTTCATGAATATTCATGTAAGAAATAATGACACCATGGATATCAGTTGTATGAATTTAAACCCTTTCCCCCCCATGAGTAATTCATGTAAGAAATAATTACATCATGAATATGAGATGAATTTAAACCCTTCCCTCAATGAATAATTCATGTAAGAAATAATGACGTCATGAATAGTAATTACATAATTCTGTTGTTATAGTGTTACAATAGCACATGGACACATGAATGTTTGGTCAAGGCAGAAACTGATTAATCCTTTCTGTATTATATCATAAGCAAACAGAGCTGACCCTGGATCCATGCTTATAAAACATTTAGTTGAGTCTGAGTTCGTTCTCAAGTTTTTGATTGGTCAGATTTGAGCCTACCAATCAGATTTGAGCCAAAGGCTCAAATCTGACCAATCAAAAGCTTGAGAACTCAAATCTGACCAATCAAAAGCTTGAGAACGAAACTCAGACTCAACTAAAAGCTTTATAAGCATGGACCCTGATCAGACGGTCCCTACTCCGTTTGCAAAGGCATAGAAACGAATATTTATGGAGTAAAGGGTTAAACTTAAAATGAAATAGGAAGACAGTTATTTCTGGTCATGGCAGAAACTGTAGAACCATATATTATTGTTAATATGCCATAAGCGGCTCTAGGAGGTTTCTGCATGGCTTTCACCATGCATTAAGCAGACACCTGTCTAAAAGGGTCGAGGTTCTTCTCTACTAAAATTGCGAATAATCGAGATTTAACTGTAGTTTGTTTCCGACCTGATTGTCGTTTGTGCAGAATTACAGTGTTGCTGGAAAGTTCATATATAGTCTGAATGATACGTGTCAGTCCAGTCTTAATGTGTAAACCTTTCAAGTCAAAGTATATTTTTCCAACCCCCAAAGATACCGTCTTGCAATACTCTGTAGAACAGCTCTGAGTCTGAGTTCATTCTTAATATTTGATTGGTCAAATTTGAACTGCTCAAAATCTGACCAATTAGATGCTTGAGATTGTATTTAGACTCAAATGAAAGGTGTTATTATAGCATCCTGGGCCAAGTGTAACTGTAATGGGACTGGATAGAATACTATATATTTTCTTAAACGGTCTTCAAAAAGAGGTGTAATTTATTAATTATGGAAATGGAAGGAAGGTAGTAGCTTAACGCATGTCAAACTTAATGCAGAACGCTCTGCATTACTTTTGTCCTGAATTAAGCAATCACATGCAACGTTAACCCTTCGCTTGCTGAATTTTAAAATACATTCCTCCTTTTTTACCCATGCCCTGTTGTATAATTACATATATCTTCACTGTGTACACGTATTTCGCTGTGCAATAACTGCTGTAGAGTGCACTGGTTGCACAATCAACTTGTAAATAGTGCAGACCCTGATGAGACAGCTCCTGCAGGAGCTGTCTCATCTGGGTCTTCACTATTTACAGGTAGGTATATTGATGTGAATAGCAAGCGAAGGGTTAAGTAAGTATTGAAATTTGGATGTAACATAGAACAGGGAAATGTTTAAATGCACTCGAGGCTCTTATCTCGGGTCAAACTGTCTGACATGCTATGATAAATTCACATCTGCGTTGGTACGAATTCCTGTAAACAGCATTGTTGATAAACATTATCTCTTTGCGGATTCTCCAGCCATATGCAAACAGTTTGGATCTAGACCGGGCCCCACAAAAGGTTTGTCATTCAGATTCAGATAGGTATATTGACGTGAATAGCAAGCGAAGGGTTAAGACACCTTTGTTCAATAAATGAATGAGCGCCTAGGACAGGTTCTGCCGTACTACAGTCTGTCCGTCTAATAGCAAATTATATCGAAACCTAAACCGGTTTGGGTAAATACCAAATTACACGCTGGTAAATCACCGACTTTAATTTCTTATCACGCTAAGTGCGTCATTCAATATTCACAATTGCAAACTGATTGGAGTCAGATGAGACACCGAGTAGGTCGAGTAGCTCGGCATCTCAACTGGCTCCAAGCTGTTTGACATCGGTCAATAGCGTACCAAAGGCTCGAATGAAGTTCAGCAAATGAGAGTCAGAGAGAACTGACAGATCGAGTAGGTACTATGATTTCAACACAAGCAGGGTTAAGTAGTTTATTTTGCTACAAGGAAGATATATACTCGTATGATTGGGACCATTAAGATCTACCCAGGCATTTGTCATTTTGAAATCATTTTGAAATTTTACATTCGGTTGTTTTGCATAAATGCATTTACATATTAGTAATATACTTTTCATATTTCATAAACCATGTGATAACATGTTTTTGCTTATTTACTGTGTTGGATAAATACACACAAACGTTTGAAAATACTGTGATTTGATTGGACGAAAACATAATCTGAACTTCAAATAGTCAGTGGTAGGGGAAGATAAAATATAAACCCATTTTCTCAATACTTTATCTACTGCTGTTAAAATACAGTTAATCCTATCTTATCTGAACACACTCAACTACGCACCAATGTCGTTCTTCAAAGCCAAGGAACACGGAGACAACGGATGTTGATTTAGAACATTACTCAATAAGTTACATTCACGAAACCTATAAGCATGTTAAAACATTACTATTATATCTCAACCTTTACTCCATAAATACGCATTTGCAAACAGAGTAGACCCAGATCAGACGGCTCCTATAGGAGCCGTCTGATCAGGGTCTGCTCTGTTTGCTTAAGAAGTAATACAGATATGATTATACAGTTTCTTCCTTGGTAAAAAGTGTCTGAGTTTATATGGCATTATAAAATAAAATGATCTAATTACAATGTAATATTCATGGTGTCATTATTTCTTACATTAACATTCATTGAATAGAGGGCTAGACTTTGGTTTATGGAAGTTTTACTGTTACTTCCAACGCCGTATTTGGCTGTGTTGCTGTTTTGTACCACAGGGGGCCATTTTTGAAATGGCCCCCTGTGTTTTGTACCTTTTGCCTGAGTGGTAAATAGCCTCGATCCTCCTGGGACGCTGGTTAATTGCATATGCAAGCAGAGTCGTGAGTGTCAAGATGGCAATTAGCCTTTTCCCCTCATATAAACGTGTTTTCACGCATTTGCAAACAGAGTAGAGCCAGATCAGACGGCTCATAGAGGAGCCGTCTGATCAGGGTCACCTTTATTTGCTAAAGGAATTTGAAAGATTAGTTTCTCTACTTTCTAAAATGGCTACAATGTTCCATGGCCCTTCCATATTTCAATATAACTTTTTTACCATGAATATTCAGTAGGTATCGAACTTTGGAATAAACCTAGAACAGGGAAAGGGTTAATTGGATATACATATATTATAATAAATTATTTTTGTCACACGTAGCTAGGTCAGAATGATAGTGCATAATCGTGCAAGCACTGGACAGTAACTGCGCAATTTAAAACAATGCAATGCCCCTGACATACTGCAGAGACATGTAAATATGTAACGTTATCCATGTGATATGAGAAACGACAACAATTAACGGTAACCCTCTATAATGCAACCACAAAAAGGGTATACTATTAACTGGAATACATCAGAACCTGTCGTACGCAGCCATTCATTTATTGAACCTAGGAGTCTTAAAAAGCAGGTGGTTGCTTAATACAGGGCAAACGTAATGCAGAAAGCTCCAAAAGGATATGTTTGAATTAAGCTACCACCTCCCTTACAGACCCATAATTATACCTCTTTCTGGTGGTCGATTAAACCTTTCCCTCATATTAACGTGTTTTCATGCATCTGCAAACAGAGTAGACCGAGATCAGACGGCTCCTATTGGAGCCGTCTGATCAGGGTCTGCTCTGTTTGCTAATGGAATTTGACAGATGTGTTTCTATACTTTCTAAAATGGCTACAATGTTCCGTCTCAATATTGCATTACACCTAATTTATCCATGAATATTCAGTAGGTAATGAAAATTGTAATAAACATAGAACAGTGGTCGCTTAAGGCGAGTTTTACTGTAATTTCTTTGTAACAGTCGTTATCTGTTCCTCTATTTGAATCTCTCTAAAGCAACCACTCTAAATACACGCAGGTTTCTTTAATAGCAGATGGTTGTTGAATCCAAGAAAAAGGTTGGAGCTTGCTGTATTAAGCTATCATCTATTTTCATTACTCAGGTTTAGACCTGTTTTAGTATGGACAGTTCAAAGGTTTTGCAGTATCGTGTATTGTGTATGGCTCACGCTCATTGATAAATGTATACAATAAAACCCTTTTAACCGGAATTTTAATAAGAATAAAGCAAGCCTTTCTGGCATGCAGGTGGTTGCTAAATGCAGGGTGAAAGTTATGCAGAAATCTCCCAGATGATCTTTCTGCATGAGTTTTCATCTGCATTAACCCTTTCCTCCATAAATACGCCTTTCTACACACCTGTAAAAGTCACTTTTTGAAACCATTGTGATAAATAGAGCATTTGCTCCTTAGGAGCAAATGCTCTATTTATCACAATGCTTTCAAAACTACAAAATCCTAAAATTTTCCTTTTCCCTAGTTAATGCTCCTTTTCGGTAGATGGATTCAAATTGGTTGGATCTAAAAATAGCCTATGGGGAATGGGTTAAGCAGCCACCTGTCTGAAAGACCTGCAAATATACTAATGTGATTTACTGTACCTACATTACTGTATATATATTCTTCTTTTTACAGGACATGGCTTGGAACTTCTCCAAAAGTAAGTTAATTTGTAAGTTATTAACATAAGTATATACAGCAACGAGAAAAAATCATCATTTTGATCCAGTTGTGGAGTAAAGAAATGGTCATCACGACCAGAGAAAATCTCATAAGAGAAAGTATCATCGCGACCAGAGATAGTCTCATCACGATCAGAGACAGAAAGTCTTATCGGAGAAAATCTCATCAGAGATAGTCTCATCACGATCAGAGACAGAAAGTCTTATCGGAGAAAATCTCATCAGAGATAGTCTCATCATGATCAGAGACAGAAAGTCCTATCGGAGAAAATCTCATCAGAGATAGTCTCATCATGATCAGAGACAGAAAGTCTTATCGGAGAAAATCTCATCAGAGATAGTCTCATCATGATCAGAGAAAGTGTCATCAGTAAACATGTCAAACTTCCTATTAAAATAAAATACATAAACATGTTTCAGTCCTTGGGTGGTGAAAGTTTGTAAAGTATATTCATGGTCTATCATTGTATAAGGACATATCCTATCCAATACGAAAGTATATACTTTGCGAGAGGAATTCGAATGAGAATTCCAGTACAGTCGTTTTTCACACACAAGGACTTTAGAAAAGAATGAGAGTGCTCGACTTTAAGACCTGCAGCAGATCTCGGAATAGTGTTGCTTAACCCTTGAACACGCTTCGGACGAATCCCAGAGGTCTAGATAAGATGCGTAAACTAAAATATTTTCATGAATAACTTCTTTATTTCTCCACCAAACCCTATGTTGTGACCACTCTCGAAGAGACAATTCTAAAGAGTGGTCACAACATAGGTTTTGGTGGAGAAATAAAGATTGTAGTGGAGAAATAAAGATTGCAGTCTTTGAGTACGCACCTTTATCTTTAGCTCGTGAATCCGTAATTGTCTTTGCAAATAGTTTGGATCTAAGTCAGAGGCCGAGTCACTCGGCATATCATCAAGAACCATAATACTTGAAGCCGCCTTTACGTCTATGAAACGAAATGAAAGAATAAGAAGACGATTTCTGTCATCGAAAATCAGTTGACAATACTATAGAGTATAACGTAACATAGTTTTGTTTTAACCCCTCTCGCGCTAAGAGCGAACGGACTTTCATTTGCAAACAACTTGGACCCTGATGAGACGCCGAGTTACTCGGCATCTGATCTGGATCCAAGCTGTTTGAAACTCGCTCAATAATTTTCAAAAGCTTGATCGTACAGAATGTAGTCAAAATTACATCAGATCCAAATTTGGGCAGTCATTATTTTTTACAGCTATGCAAGGATGAACCCATTCCCTCATAGGCTAAATTTAGACCCAACCTCTTTGAATTTTGAATTAATCTACCGACAAAGAGCATTAACTATAGAAAAGTAGAACTTTAGAATTGTGTAGTTTTGAAACCGTTGTGATAAATAGAGCATTTGCTATGAGAAAATGAGCATTTGTTCCTATGTGGTCTATTTATCACAATGGTTTCAAAAAAATTTTTTTACAGAGGCGTCAAAAAGGCGCTAGTATGAGAGTAAAAAAGGTAGGAGAGAAAGTGTTAATTAACGTGGTATTTATTGTTATATCATCTGCTTGCCATACTACTGAGGCATTGAAATTAGGGGATCAACATGTATTAAAAATGTAAACATTGGGTGATCTTTGAAAATTCCAATTTCCCCCAAAAAATGTAAAACACCGTTCTCAATCGGAATACCTCGACGATGACGGCTGAAGTCTGTATTCTGGACTTGTGGAAATCTTGTTTCGTTATTGGAATCTTGACATTGCATATTATTGCGCTTTAAATAGGTCTACAGTAGAACTTGCCCTTGGCGACCATTCATTCTTTGGACATATGAGTGTTAAAAAGAATATGGTTGCTTAATGCAGGGCAAAGGTAATACAGAAAGCTCCAATAGGAGCTTTCTATATTACCTTTGACCTGCATTAAGCTACAACCTATCTTACAAACCCATAATTAGACCTCTTTGTGATGCGCCCGCTTTATAAGGGTTTTCTGTATTTGTAAAAATCACCATGAATTTCTACCGATTGCATAATGTTATGATATATTTTCCGTATTTTAATTTCTATTGTTTATGAAACAAGCACATGCTTTCTTGTCAATAACCCCGTTGAGAACCGTTCGATGTCGTTGTAAACATAGTAGATCCAAATCAAAAGACCCCCGTATGAGCCGTCTGATCTGGGCCTTCTCTGTTTGCCTGTGGATTTATATAAATCTGATTCTACAGTTTCTGCCACTGCAAATAATGCACGTGTTAATAATCGTCATGGTTTCATTATTTCATACATGGATACTCACCAGGTAAACAGTTAACAATAAGAGTATTATTCATGGTAAACCGCTCTCTGTGTCATTGCTATATTAAGTGTTCTTTAATTAAAACTTTTTCATTTACATATTTTCAACACCACAGTGCTCCCTCTCTACAGCGACACCCTTTGGGATACGAAGATTGTATGTGTTGTTCAGAGGGAGTTGTTATAGGGAGGGAAAGTCAAACAATTAGCGTGTTTGCAGATTCCCAGAAAGGGTGTATTTGGAGAACTAAAACCGTTATGCCTCTATCAAACCCTATGTTGTGACCACTCTTTAGAATCGTCACAAAGTGACGATTCTAAAGAGTGGTCACAACATAGGGTTTGATGGATGCATAAAGAAAATACGATGGAAAAAAGTTGTTTCTGGAGCCTTGTTGTTTCGGAAACAGTGACATGCGTAAGGAGGGAATCGTTATTGAGAGGGCCGTTGTAGGGAGGGAGCACTGTATAAGTCATATTGTAATTAAATTGGCAAACACTTGTGGTCCAGATTAGACCCCGATTAGGATCCAAACTGTTTTGTTTATCTAAAATAATGAAAAGAAGAAGGGAAAACAAATGAACGAACAAGTATTGTACGTTTAGCATTGAAGCAGACGACAATTTATAAGGTTTAATCGATATTCTTGTAAACAAATAAAGCTACCTGAATATAAAAGGCTAAAAATAGCTTTAACTCTTAGCATGCTATACTCGTAAATAGCCAGGCAATTCTGAATGCGCGGAATAATGGAATGAACCACTATAGTATAGGGGCCGGGTAATTGTTGCCAAGTAACAGTTCTCAAATACATGTACAATAGATTATTATTACATGGATAACTTGAGCTCTATTTATCACAATGGTTTCAAAAAATGACTTTACAGAGGCGTCAAAAGGTGTCATAATGAGGGAATGGGATAATAATATCCTATTTTTGATTATCTAATAAACCAGGTCATGTTTAAACCAGGTCATGTCAGAGTAAGTAATTTTGTCGTCTGCTCAATTGTCATTTGAAACATTATCAAAACTATTAACTTTCTTCCTGATGTTTTTACAAACGTGAATCTGAATGACAAACCTTTTGTGGGGCCCGGTCTAGATCCAAACTGTTTGCATATGGCTGGAGAATCCGCAAAGAGATAATGTTTATCAACAATGCTGTTTACAGGAATTCGTACCAACGCAGATGTGAATTTATCATAGCATGTCAGACAGTTTGACTCCAGATAAGAGCCTCGAGTGCATTTAAACCTTTCCCTGTTCTATGTTACATCCAAATTTCAATACCTACTTAACCCTTCGCTCGCTATTCACATCAATATACCTACCTGTAAATAGTGAAGACCCAGATGAGACAGATCCTGCAGGAGCTGTCTCATCAGGGTCTGCACTATTTACAAATTGATTGTGCAACCAGTGCACTCCACAGCAGTGCTTTCACAGCGACATACTTGTACACAGTAAAGATATATGTAATTATACAACAGGGCATGTGTAAAGAAGGAGGAATGTATTTTAAAATTCAGCAAGAGAAGGGTTAACATTCATGGACTAAATAGTTGCAATGAAATATGGAAGGCTGTTTTAGAAAGTAAATAAACAGATCTATTAGATTCTGTTAGCAAACAGGGCAGCTCCTGATCAAGCGGCACCTAAAGGAGCCGTCTGATCTGGGTCTACTCTGTTTGCATAGAGAGGGTGTTTATCTAGCTTTGTCTGATACTGTCATTATGAATTTGAAGAGAGCAAAGTGACCCCTTTACTCCATGAATATTCATAAAATAAATAATGTATCTATGAATGTAAATTAGCTTAATATTTATATTAACACGTGAGCAAGAAACTTTGTCTCAGTTAAAAACTAGTATCTATACAGTCCCATTAGCAAACTGGTCAGATCCTGATCAGACGGATCCTACATGAATCGTCTGACCTGGTTCTACTGCGTTTGCAAAGTTGTTAAAAGGTGTGCCTATGGAGTACAATGTAAAGTTGGTGAGATGTTGTGTTGGATACATTTCAAACTGTCTTTACATATTTGTCCTGTCTTTGAAGGATATTACGTCGGTTCAAACTGACCCGCTACAATTTTCACGTACAATTGAACTTCGATATCTCGAACTCGGATAACTTGAACTTCGGGATAACTCGGAGTAAAAATTCGATCCCGCGAAAATTTATAATATAGAATTGTTCTATAAACTACCACTGCACTTATCTAGAAACACACTTGACAGCTTAATGCAAGTCTACAGTAATGCTTACAACTCCTAAAGGAGCTTTCAGGTTAACTTTAAACCTACATTAAGCTGTAAACATGAGAATTTTTTCGAAGAACTCGAATCTTTGTTTTTCTTGAAGTCATTTGTATGGTCCCATGAAATTCGAGATGTCGATGTTCAGCTGTAGCTCCCATTCTTTCAAATATTCTAGAAACTGATATTCGGGTGTCAAACAGCTTGGGTCCTGATAAGACGACGAGTTTCTTTTCATACATTACACGTTTACATGTTAATAGTTAGCCCATACGTCGTTGTCAAACCAAATTTGGTTTTGTTCAATTCTGACTACGTCTGATTCCATTAAGCTTTTCAGAAACTATTGACCGAGTGTCAAACAGCATGAACCCTGATGAGACGCCAATTTACTCAGAGTCTCGTTTAGGTCCAAGCTGTTTGCCAATGCGAGTGGGGCTAAGACTTAATTTACCCATTACATACTACTGACGCATTTTGACACCCCTGTAAAAATCATTTCTTTGAAAACATTTTGATAAATGGAGCATTTTCTCCACGGGAGCGAATGGTCTATTTATCACAGTGGTTTAAAAAATACATGATTCTAAAAGTTTCCTTTTCTCTAGCAAATGCTTCTTTTCGGTAGATTTATATATAGGATGGGTTGCAAATATCAAAACAAACTGGTCTATATATAGATATGACATGGCTAAATTTGTCCAAAGTCTTGCACATATCTAAACAAATACATTTATGTCCATATATAGTTATTATATGGTTAATTCCACTTTATATTCAGGCATTATGCACGCCTTTCAATAATAACTGTTATTTGGAATTCTAAGGCCACTTAATTTTCTGCAACGTCATTAACCCATTCCCTCATATAGACGTGTTTTCACGCATTTGCAAACAGAGAAGACCCAGATCAGAATAGAGCATTCGCTCCTATAGGAGCAAATGCTCTATTTATCACAATGTTTCAAGATGTGGTTATTACAGAAGCGTATAAATGCGTATTTATGGAGGAAAGGGTTAAAATTGGTCACAACACTGGGTTTGATGGAGAAATGAATTAACTTTTCTTGAAATGGTGTATTTTCTTTCTAAATTCTTGGCATGATGTATTTTTCTTGCAGGCATCGCCGGACTGAAGGAAGATTTCTCAAACGTTGCTACCATGGTCAATGAAATAATGACCCGGTCACGGTCAGTAATTCAGGTGACCAGTGATAACTATTTTATTCAGAAAGGTAATGTACCATTAGACGATGAAGCATGCTGTGATGGAAATGGATAACAGTTGAAAATAGTTAGGCCTTAACCCATTTGCTCCCACGATCCCATATACGGGACGTAGGCAAACAGTGAAGACTCTGATCAGACGCCGCATAATGCAGCGTCTGATCAGTCTATACTGTTTGCTGATAGGAATTTCAATATAAAACAAAACGAAATTGAAAAGTTAGACCAGGCACCCCTTAGATAAAAAATGGACTAATCCAGTATATAAACATGGAAGAATCCGCTGGGAGCGAATAGGTTTTAGATCCAGGCGAGGGTCCGGATAATTCTGTTTTTGAATAACAATAGAGCTTAGGTTGTACTTAACCGCTTCACTTTCATGCATTTGCAAACAGAGTAGACCCAGATCAGACAAGATAGAAAAATAGATCATCAGACTAGGTAGGTAGGTATGTCGGTAGGTAGGTGGGTGGATGGGTAAGGTAGGTAGGTTTGATGATTTAAATATGATCTGATTTGACAGCGTCTGCCATGTGCAACATGCCCTACGTTCCTGAGTGAATGTTTATGGAGTAAAGTGTTACATGTATCAAAATGGGGCGCAACCGGATGAATAAGAGGGCAACCAGGTAAAAATGGACACCGTCACGGTCGGGTGAAAATGAATATTTCCATTTAGTTTGTGTATAAACGACTGAATCATAATATGATATCAGATAGTTCATTTACGATTTGATATCCTTTATGAGACATCATTAGGAAACATAAGCTACAGAATTTCCCTCTGTAGACCGTTTAAACTATTCCTGATGCACCATCTTAGTTACATTGTATTACTTAACCCATTCTCTCCTAGACTATTTTTAGACCCAACCTGTTTTAATTAATCTACCGAAAAGGAGCATTAACTAGAGAAAAGGAAAAATTTAGAAATTTGTAGTTTGAAACCATTGTGATAAATAGAGCATTTGCTCCTATAGGAGCAAATGCTCTGTTTATCACAATGGTTTCACAATGTGAATGTTATAGAGGCGCAAAAATAATGGGTTAATTTGTTCACCGCCGAAATCGTCGGAAAGCTAGTCGCAACGCTTGATGCAATGGGGCGTCGTCCGTCGTCAACAATTTGCTTGTGAACACTCTAGTGGTCACAATTTTAGTCCAATCTTCATGAAACCTGGTCAGAATGAATATCTTGATAAAATCTCGGACGGGTTCGACAGTGGGTCAAGTTGGATTAAAGACTAGGTCACAAGGTCAAATAGTAGGAAAACCTTGTGAACCCTCTAGAGGTCACATTTTAGCCCAATTTTCATGAAATTTGGTCAGAATGATTGTCTTGATAAACTCTCGGATGAGTTTGAAAAGTGGGGTTAAAAACTAGGTCACTAGGTCAAACAGTAGAAAAACTTTGTGAACACTCTAGTGGTCATAAGTTTAGTCCAATCTTCATGCAACTTGGTCAGAATGAATGTCTTGATAAAAATCTCGGACGAGTTCGAAAATGGGTCAAGTGGGGTTACAAACTAGGTCATTAGGTCAAATAGTAGGAAAACCTTGTGGACACTCTAGAGGTCACATTTATAGCCAAATCTTCATGAAAATTAGTCAGAATGATTGTCCTAATAAAATCTTGGACAAGTTTGAAAGACGGTTACGTGTGGTCAAAAAGCAGGTCACTGGGTCATATCTTAGACTAATCTTGTTTACACTCCAGCGGTCACATTTTAGCCCAATCTTCCTCAAACTTGCTCAGAGTGTTTGTCTTGGTGATATCAAGGTTGAGTGTGATCATGGGCGAGGTTGGAATAAAAAGTAGGTCACTAGGTCAAATCTTAGACAATTACTCTAGAGGGAACATTTTTAGCCCAATCTTCATTGGTCAGAATGATTGTCTTGATAAAATCAATCTTCTAAATCTTTGAAAATCATGTTCTGCAGATCCACTGCTCTTGATCCACTATCATCATTGTTCAAATATTGTCCCTAAGGTCAATATTGGCCCTACCCATGGGCTACCCAGCAAAAGTCTGAAATCTATGGTAATCAGGTGAGCGACTAAGGGCCATCTTGGCCCTCTTGTTCTTTTTGGAATTAATACACTATTTGCGTTCTCTCTCGCTCTCTTTATCGCGTGCTAGTGTATAACAAGTGTTTTGCAGGATACTCGGCCTAGCCTTGACCTATACATTGATATGCGTTAAAAACAGCTCAAATATCGTGCCAGTCACTGTAGAGCCCCAGATAAAACATGCACGCATACACTTTAACTACAAAACAATTAAAGGTTTTGCTGTCGTATCTGTGATTACCTATGTAAACAATTTGGATTTAAACAAATTAATGAAAAGATAAAACTATTAAACAAATGACAACTGTAGACGCAGTTTTGCAGAAAGCAATGTTTGGTAGCGAATGAATTAATAGAAACAGACAGAGAGAGAGAGAGAGAGAGAGAGAGACACACACACACACACACACACACACACACACACACACACACACACACACACACACACACGACGACAGAGCAACAGACAGGCAGAGAGAGAGGGGGGGGGGCGAAGAGAAATAGATAACGTGAGAGAGGAGAGACAGAAATACAAACACATAGACAGGCCAAGATATAAACAGATAGATATGCAGACATGGAGACAGAGAGAGAAGGAGACAGAGAGATAGAAAGAAACAGACAGACAGATAGTGTGTGAGAGAGAGAGGGGGTGCATTTGGGCAATTCAGGGATGGAAGCGGTAACTCCCCTCTTCGATAGCAAAGGTTCTACAAATAGAGGTTTTGGCGGTGTACGTGCAATATAAAATGAAGACATTACAAGACTTGAATATTGCTTCATGCTTATCCCTTTCCCTCATATAAATGTGTTTTAAACGGTTTTTTTGCATTTGCAAACAGAGTAGACCAAGATCAAACGGCTCCTATATAGGGTTACCCTTTTACCCTTTCCTTCATATAAACGCATTTTCATGCATTTGCAGGAGCCGTCTGATCAGGGTCTGCTCTGTTTGCTAATGGAATTTGAAAGATTTTCTTTACCGTCTAAAATGGCTACAATGTTCTACCTTTCATATTTCATTATAACTATTTTTGTTCATGAATATTCTGCTGGTATTAGAATTTGGAATAAACATAGAACAGGGAAAAGGTTAAAGAATATTATGACCGAATTCATGAATGACGTATGACTCGACGCCCATAGCCCTCTAAACGTTTGAACACTGGTTGCATTCTATATAGAGAAACTGATAAGACGAAAGGTATGCACAGAAACATTCTCATCATATCAACATTTATTCCTCTTTGATTCAAGTGTTTGCCTTCGTCAAAGACAGAGACAGACAGACATACAAATGGAGACAAACTAACGGGCAAGTAGGTTGATATGCAGGCAGAAAATAATAATGTTGATCAGCCCCAAACATTAAAACAAGCTGGTGGTATAATTTGCAAATTCATCATTTTCAATGCCAGCATTGTCGTCAGTTAGACAAAATTTCGTCTGCTTCAAGGTTTAGAGTTGGCGCTAATCAGTTTCGTTAGAAAATGATAAACAGAGTTTCAAACCGTGGAACGCAATATTCTTGAGAAATACAGAACATCTTTTTGACAGGACTTATAAAATTAAATTGCAGAGTGTTGCTGGCTCTAACAATCCGTTGCTGTATGTTGTGTTATCTGATTTATGCCATCTCGTGGTGTGGCCCAAAAGGTGGACAGTACGACATTTTCAGGGTCCATGCTTATAAAGCTTTTAGTTGAGTCTGAGTTTCGTTCTCAAGCTTTTGATTGGTCAGATTTGAGTTCTCAAGCTTTTGATTGGTCAGATTTGAGCCAGAGGCTCAAATCTGACCAATCAAAAACTTGAGAACGAACTCAGACTCAACTAAACGTTTAATAAGCATGGACCCAGATGTCCATTAACATTCTGGTCATCTAGTTATCTAGTTAAAACACATGTCCCAGTCGTTTCGCCGAAGTCCCCTTTCAACCCCTAATTCTTTGTTGTGTAATCTCGTTTGTTTTATTAACCCTTCTCAAGGAGTGCATCTATACGACGGGAGAAACTACAAGAACAGAATACATGTAGAACAGAACATGTTAAGCCGAACCTGACTGGTATTTGCAAGCAGCTTGGTTCCTGATGAGGCGCCAGTTCAATCAGCATCTTACCTTGTATAGTAAACCCCCTCTAAACCGGACGTTCAGTTTAGTATAGATATCGGTCTTGGAGACAGGTGGCAGCTTAATGCAGGGTGAAAGTCATGCAGAAGGAGCTTTCTGCATTACTTTCATCCTGCATTAAACAGTCACCTGCCTAAAAAGTATCTAAATTCTTCCCTACTAGAATTCCGGTTTAAAAGGGGTTTACAGTATTCGATTAAACCTATCACTGAAAAGAAGATGATTTCAAGGTGGTACAGTGCTCCCTCCCTACAACGACCCTCTCAATAACGATTCCCTCCTTACAACAACGCATGTCACTGTTTCCGAAACATCAAGGCTCCATAAACCACTTTTTCCATCGTATTTTCTTTACGCCTCCATCAAACCCTATGTTGTGACCACTCTTTAGAATCGTTACAAAGTGACAAGAGTGGTCACAACATAGGGTTTGATGGAGGCATAACGGTTTTAGTTCTCGAAATACACAGGTCTTATCTGGGGATCTGCGAACAAGCTGATTATGTTTGATTTTCCCTCCCTATAACAACTCCCTCTGAACAACACATACAATCTTCGTATCCCAAAGGGTGTCGTTGTAGAGAGGGAGCACTGTATAGCAAAACGAAACAAATGCAGAAAGTAGTTTCTCTCGTTCTGCATTAAGCAGCTCTCTGCTTTTATGAACCTTATGCACGAACACTTTATTTACATAAATACACTTTTAATGTCATTGCACGCAGAGTACACTCAGATCGGATAGCCCATGTACAGTAAAATCCCTCTAAACCGGAATTCTAGTTGAGAAGAATATAAGATACTCTTAGGCAGGACAGACCCTACAAGAGCCAATTGATTTGGATTTGCTCCGTTTGTAAAGGCGTGAACAGACGTTTGTGACGTCGCGTCAGATGTTGGCGTACGTCAGCGTAACGGCGTAAGACGTTGTTTTTACCATTTTGACGTTTTCCATTATGATGACAAAACTATTTAATATATCTAAGTTATGAAATGGTTTGAGGTACAAAACGTTTAATTATTATTATTAATATTATTATATTTTCATTATTATTATTATTTTATAATTATTATCATAAATATTGCTGTTAATAAATATTAGGAGAAAGGGTTAATATTCACGATATTGCTTCTTACATGAATAGCCATAAAGTTAAGAGTCTCAAATTGGTGGTACTAAATTAAACTTTAATTGTTTCAGGCAGTAGACGCTACATAAAGTGGGGGACTGAGGGCCTCTCTGGACAAGGGGGTCTTCGCCTGTCAAGCAACGGTGACAGCATCGAGGTGGTTGCCGGCGGGTACTATGTAGTTTTTTGTAGGATTTTCTACAGGGCAACACTGTATACCCCGGCGTAAGTATTGAGAATATTTTATACCTATCCATTGAAGTTGTTCATTATCACATTTACTCCATAAATACAGTAAAACCTCTCTAAACCGGAGTTCCAGTAGAGAATGATTTGGATACTTTTAGGCACGTGGCTGCTTAATGCATAGTGAAAGCCGTACAGAAAGCTCCCAGAGGAGCTTTCTGCATGCCTTTCACCCTGCATTAAGCTGCTATCTGTCTCTAAGACCGATAGTTGTACTAAATTGAATGTCCGGTTTAGAGCGTTGTTACTGTACGCTTTTTATGCAAGTGTTAATCAAATTATTTACCTTACTAACGGTATTACATTTCTCCTATGTTATTACTCGACATCCGCATTTATGTGGTTTAACCCTTTACCTCATGAATATTCATGTAAGAAATAATGACACCGTGAATAGTAATTCGATGGATTTTCATAATAGTAACCTGTATGACCACATATAGTTTTGGTCGTGAAATTATAGAACCAGATCTATATTATTTCAGGAGCCGTCTGATCTGGGTTTACTTTGTTTGCAAAGACGTAAAAAATGAAGTTATAAAGATATGTCTCTAACATTCCATGAGGGTAACGCCTTCCCTGTTGAATACTCATGTATAAAGTACTAATGACATAATGAATAAAATTTGCTGGTTTTTTTTTTTATATATAATGGCATTATGTACACGGGATGTTTTGATATTGGAAGAAACTGTAGATCTACTGTAAATCAATAAACAAACAGAGAAGACCCTGATCAGACGACTCCTAAAGGAACCGTCTGATCTGGGTCTACTCTGTTTGCAAAGACGTGAAACAGCGTATACATGAACGAAAGGATTAATGATTAATTACTAAAATGTTGAATTTGCTTGAACAGAAGCATCAAGTTACAGTACACCATAGTACAGCGGAAGAGCCAGGAGTTACAACATGCTATTAAGGAGTTCACGGCAAGTAACGGAACCCTGCGCCACGAGCTGATGACCCAGACCTCCATGTACTTGTTTCCGGGGGAGGAGATCCAGATAAGCATTGATAGTGACCAGGAGAAATACATCGCTAACTTTCCTGGGGCACACTTGCTTGGAATCTTCGAGATTGCTTGAAGGGGTGAACTTTTTGGTACTGTTATATACATATGTTATAAATATAGTAACACCCCTCTATACAAGAATTTTAGCAGAGAAGAATTTAGATACTTTAGTGATTAACAGATGGCTGCTTAATACAGGATAAAACTCGTGCAGAAAGCTCTGTATGACTTTCAACATGCATTAAGCTGCCAGATATTTATACTAAAAGTATGACCCGGTTTAGAGAGGTTTTATTGTAAACAATAAAACCTCGCTTACCCGATTACTCAAATGAGTATCATCATCGGGCTGCAAGACAGATGGCATGTTAATGCAGTGTGAAAGTCCTCTGGGAGCTTTCTGCGTGACTTTCACACTGAATTAACCCTTTCCCTGTTCTATGTTTATTTCAAATTTCAATACCTACTGAATATTCATGTACAAATTTGTTATAATGAACAGAAACATGGAGGGTGGAACAGTGTAGCCATTTTAGCAAGTATAGAAACAGATCTATCAAATTCCATAAACAAACAGAGCAGACCCTGATCAGACGGCTCCTCTAGGAGCCGTCTGATCTGGGTCTACTCTGTTTGCAAATGCGTGAAAACACGTTTGTATGAAGGAAAGGGTTAAGCAGTCACCTGCACATAGAAATCTCAATTCTTCTTTACTACAGGTGTTCCGGTTAGCGAGGTTTACTGTAGAAGATATAATACATAAATACATGTATCTTACCTGAACACGCGTAGTGCAGCTTCATATACTATTACTGCTCATCTTACAATGTTATCAATATACCCATTATGACTGAACCGATCACATCCAACAGGTTTGAAAGTCGATCAATTATTAACCCTTTACTCCATGAATAGTCATGTGAAAGAATAATGACATCACTAATATTAATTAGATTGATTGTTATACACACGGACACATGAACGTTCGGCCACAGCAGAAATTGTATAAGCATATCTATATTATGTCATAAGCAAACAGAGCAGACTCAGGACATCTCAGGACTCGCAGTCGATTATTAACTATTTTAGAACATGGGGACCATGCAGACCTTTGTTGTATGAATTGTATGGCTCTATGGCCTTATTGGACACTATAGTATAATCCCTGTAATACAGAAAACCAGATCTAAACTTAGTTTAACCCTTCGCTTGCTGAATTTTAAAATACATTTCTCCTTCTTTACCCATGTCCTGTTGTATAATTACATATATATTCACTGTGTACAAGTATTTCGCTGTGCAATCACTGCTGTGGAGTGCACTGGTTGCACAATCAACGTGTAAATAGTGCAGACCCTGATGAGACAGCTCCTGCAGGAGCTGTCTCATCTGTGTCTTCACTATTTACAGGTACGTATATTGACGCGATTAGCAAGCGAAGGGTTAAATATCGATCTTGTAGACAGATGGCAGCTTAATGCAGGGTACAAGTCATACAGAAAGCTCCTCTTGGAGCTGTCTGTATAACTTTCACCTTGCATTCAGCAGCCGGCTACCAAAAAGTATCTAAATTCCTCTTTTTTAGAATTCGGGTTTAGAGGGGTCTGCTACATGTAAACAGATGACTGCTGAATAATACAGAGTAAAAGTCACGTAGAAAGCTCCTGTGCGAGCTGTCTGCATAAATATCTCCCTGTATTAAGCCTTACAACGCTGATTTTTCAAATGGACTAATCCAAAATTCAAATAGCGCAAGCTCACGGTGAATTTTTAGGGATTTTTCTAAAGAAACGTTAAATATGACAAACAGTGCAGACCCTGATGAGAGGGCTCCTCTAGAAGCCCTCTCATCTGGGTCTACACTGTTTGCAAAGGACATTAGTGACCCGTGTCCCGCACTGTAAGGGTTAAGCAGCCACCTGTCTAAAAGACCAGCTTTAATACTAATTTGAATGTTCGTTTAGAAAGGATTTGCTGTACTAAATATGGTTATTAGTGCATGATTGATCAGCCCAACGACTACATCAATGCCTTTATATATGTACCTTATAACAGTGTCTAAGCTAAAACAGAACAAGCTCAACATCTTAACTAGTTATATGTTTGAGACGGATCTCAGACTCGAGCAAAAATGTTTATAACCACGGGACCTGTTTTTAGTCGGATGATTGAGAATGTACTCAGACTCTGGCAATATTTCAATAACCTCTGACCTCGATCTTTACCAAACTGTAAAATATAGATCAAACATTCAGTGGGACACACGTGTGTCACTAATATCCTTTGCAAACGGTGTAGATGCAGATAAGAGGGGTTCTTTAGGAGCCCTGTCATCGGGACCATGTTACTCTTTTTATGCACCCGTTAACGATAGTCAGGGGGCATTATGTTTTGCACCTGTTCGTCCGTCTGTCTGTGTGTCACGCTTTTTACGTGCAGTTGGTTGTCAAAGTTTTTTTACACTGTCCTATATCTCACTAACCGCTATAGCTATTGGCATGGAATTGCATATACACATATTAATACCATCCATACTTTCATGGCGCACCTAAACCATGCTACCTGCAAGCCTATGGTCAAGTTCAAATGACTTGGGAATTTTACGTGCACATAGGCAATCACCACCACTGGGACATCGCTGTGTCTTACAGACACAGTTTTCTAGTTTTAACAATATCCCTGAATAATCACACTGAGCTTGGCCTTTTTGAATTTGTGAATACAGTATAAGCGTTTTAAATTGGGATTCTAGTAGAGAAGAATTTAGATACTTTAAGGCAAGTGACTGCTTAATGCAAGTTGAAAGTCATGCAGAAAGCTCGTCTAGGAGCATTAGGCTGCCACCTGCTTTAAAGTCCGATATTTATACTAAATTTAACGTCTGGTTTGTAGAGGTTTTACTGTAGTCAATTTGAAAAATCAGCATTGGCATATTAGAAGAGTTAAACATCACTGGCATCTTGTCAAGGCATCGGGCATATACACACCAACAGAAGCCTCAGAGATACATAATAAAACAAGAAAACAATTGATACAAAACATCATTGGCGCGGATTACTGAATAGTGAATACAAATCATTTGTGTTTTATATAATATAGTGTCAATTTGGGCCATTCTCTGACGCTCCACAAACATATTTCCCTACATCCACCAGAGGAAGTAGTCCTGCAAGAGAGTCACAAAAATTACCCCAATGGGCAGATAATACACACAATAACTTGAAAATATGCAATTATTCAGCCTGACAGGTACTTGAGAGACACTTATTGGCTCATATTTAAAGCAATGCACCGGGGTCACACCAACAACAACTTAGTCATTTCCTCGGCTGTTATCGTTGATGATCCTCCCGTTGCGGTATTAACTTTTTTAATAGCCTTGACCTAGGAGAAATAATTTTCTAATATTTTCATTTCCAAAATACAAACAATTCTACAAAGAAAAAAGCATTCCAACCTGTTTCCAACTATATAAAATTGTATTATTCCATACATGATGTTTTGTTTATAATCATAAAGACAAATGAAAATTCATTCGCAATTCTTGATAAATCAGCGCTCCTACCAGTGAAATTCCAATGCCAGCGTTCCATATAGTTTTAGCGCGGGGCCATCAGGCTCCCGCGCAATATTGGTGATATAGCTGCGCCAACCCTATTTTGCTAAAAGCAAGGTATGTATTGCTTGAATAACCGGAATGTTACACTAGTCATTAGACTATCTTACCTTCTGTCCTATAACTTGAGTAGTTCATAGAATACCGCCACAAACGGGGCAGACCAAGATCAGAGCCCATATTCTTTATAATGCTATTGATCTGGGTCAACAATGTGATTTCATTGTCTGTACTACTGGCCGTATATTTGACTATTTACCTTGTAGAGAGGCTTGTTAAAGCCAGACCAAGATATGCAGGAACCGTCGTTCAGTGTTTGTTCTGTATGCTTCAGGGGTAATAAAGATCTCATTCTAGTTTCTTTTTCACTCATTAGTAGCCATTATAAAAATCAGTTATAACGCAGATGCCCAGATTAGGTGCGTAAATTTAAACATTTTCAAGAATAGCTCCTTTATTCCTCCACAAAACCCTGTACTGTGACCACTCTTTAGACTCGTCTCTTCGAGTCATAATATAGGGTTTGGTTGAGAAATTGACAATTTAGATAGTTGGGTACGCACCCTTGTCTGTAGAACTAAGTATTCATGAAGTCTGAACTTTGTGTATAAATACTTGTAAGATAAAGAGCTATATAAATAGTGTGTGTCGTTGATTTTGTGCCAAATTTTACCAAAATATCCTGATACTGACTATAAATCTAGGATATTTGCAAATATTATTGTCTGGTTCCCAGTGTTTACAAGAAAAGCGGGAGGACTCAGGTAAACATATTTGAGAATATGCTATAAACGTGCTCCTTCTTTGATCTCAAAGGGTATTTTATGTATCCCCCTCTAACATTGGATATTTACATTATGCCAATGTCCGTCTGTCATACTTTGTGTGTGTCGTGCATAACCCTACTGATATCAGACTCTTCCAGGACGGTTACTTTACCCACCTGTCATAGGCAGGGGCCCAGATAATGTGTATAATTTAAAACAAACTCGCAAATATCTCATTTATTTTTCCACCAAACCCTGTGTTGCGACCACTCTTTCTAATCGTCTCTTCGAGACGAGTCTGAAGAATGGTCACAGCATATGGTTTGGTGGAGAAATGACGAGTTTAGTATTTGAATATGCACCCCGATCTGTTTCTCTGCCATAGGGTTATGGTATGTGCTCAGTGACGCTATAAGTGTAGCCATTATCATGGGCCATACCACAGTCACACGCACTCATGTATATAATGCCTACGGACTCATTTCTAGTGTTGTAATTATTTCATTGTCATACTTTGTAATACCTTTATTTTTTTGCAATATTTGTTTTATTTACGAATAGAATTTTAATATTGTTAAATTTATGAGACATATTAAACCGTTACGCCATAGATATTCATGTAAGGAATAATTTATATAATAAAATATGCATGACTATTAATTAACTAAATACTTATGATGACATAAATAAGACCAGTTTTGGGTGGTGAGATCCGTATAATTCCATTAGCAAGCAGAACAGGCCCTGGTTAGACGGCTGCTACAAGATCCGCCTGATTTGGGTCTACTCGGTTTACAATAAGGTTAAACTGCATGTACCTACGAGTAAAAGGTTAAACAGTGTCAAATTTGTAAGGTCAACAAGACTCGACCAAATTTCAGAGTTCCAGATTAGATGAGTGAATTAAAAAAAATTCAAGAATAGTGTCTTTATTTCTCCACCATACCCTGTGTTGTGACCACTCTTTAGAATCGTCTCAAAGAGTGGTCACAACATAGGGGTTGGTGCAGAAATGACGATTGTTTATATTTGAGTATGCACCTTTATCTGTTGCCCTGAGTCATGACTTCTGATACATGTATGATTGTTGTACCTCGCTAACCCAAACACTTAAATAAGTATCATCATTGATATTTAAGATGGGCGACAACTTAAGTGAATAGTGAAAGCAATGTAGAAAGTTCCCCTGGAAGCTTACAATATGACTTTCACACTGCATTAAGCTGCCACCTTTCTAAACAAATTCAATTCTTTTAGCGAGGATTTTTGCTGTTTAGCCATTTTTTTTTACATTTTCATCAATATCATATACTATTCTATTATACTAAGCTTATATTGCACTATGTTGCAACGAACTTAAGTAACACGTACAAGAAACACCCGTTTCAGAAACACCCGTTTCAAATTATGTACAAATGTATACATTTTATCTTTCAAATATCGAGGGCTTGGTGCAAAACTATTCTAACTCCTTCACTAAAGTGAAGGAGTTAGAATAGTTTTCCACCAAGCCCTCAATATGGAATATATGTTTTACATAGTTATTGTTTTTGTTGTGTAACATGATATTTGGTTTCTTCAAGAACTAGCATTTCGTTGAGCTAAGGATATGTCGTTTAAATATAAAATGGTATTATTTAATGTTTATCTTAATTTTCTGTAACATTGATAATAGTGTTTGATGGATAATTTAACAAAAATAACGTCTTTAACATAACATATTAAACAACGGCAAATATTCGAAAATTCAGAGGAATATTACATACACAGGGGTCTGGACCGCTTCATGTGGTCTATATTACTATATAATAACAAGGGTTCCAACTAGCAGAACGGATATCCGTGTACCACGAGTACAAATATGACTGTAACTCTTACAATTTAAATGATAATTTCGTAAGTCTTTCGGCTATTGAAAGCCAATATATTTTTCTATCAAATGAATATAATCTTATAACGGTAACTTATGAACAAGTATCAATCCACCAACGATTTTCTCAAAATTTCATGTGGTTTTTTGGGTCATTGACAAACGTTCGTTCACCCCGGTTTCACTATATCACAGCAATAACCTGGCAATTTGCAGTTTTAAAAATGGCATGGTTCAATAAAACGACTCAAATCTTTCACCCGCCTCCGATTTTTAGTGCCCAGCATAAAAAGAATGATGTAAAACTAGCGAGTTTTGTCAGTTTGCTTCAAATCGTCGAGGAAGGAGCCATTGTACGTGACGTCACGGATTTCCCAACTTTTCCTTTGATCATCCTATGAAATGGTTCCATTCAAATTTGTTGCAAAATGGCACCATCCGAAGTAGAAACATAACGACAGACGGAAAGGCCGATGTTGCTAGTTGCTTACTTATATAGAGGACAAAACAAATGGAGATTGGTGATATAATTGGGTTGTTTTATTGAACCACGCCATCTTTTGAACTGAGAATCGACAGGTTATTCCTGTGATATAGTGAAACCTGGGTAAACGAACGTTTGTCAATGACCCAGAAAACACCTGAAAATTTGAGAAAATCATTGTTGGATTGATAATTGTGCATAAGTTACCGTCAGAAGATTATATTTATTTGATAGTTAAAATATATTGGCTTTCAATAGCCGAAAGAATTACAAAATTATCATTGAAATTGCAAGAGTTACATTCATATTTGTTCTTGTGGTACACGGATATCCGTTCTGCTAGTTGGAACCCTTGTTATTATATAGTACATATAGACCCCATGAAGCGGTCCAGACCACTGTGGTTACATATACAATAGAGTAAATAGAGTAAAACACCTCTAAACCGGACATAAAATTTAGTATAAATACATGCATCGGTTTTTGGAGACAGTTGGCAGCTTAATGCAAGATAAAAGTCATAGAGAAAGCTCCAGCTTTCTGCATGACTGTCACCCTGCATTAAGCAGCTAAGAATTCCGGCCTAGAGGGGTTCTGCTGTACCATGGAGGACGAATTTCACTTTTTATTAGTCTGTATTTACAGTCTGTATTTACAGTCTGTATTTACTGTCTGTATTTACTGTCTGTATTTACAGTCTGTATTTACTGCATATAAAATTTTGTATAACAAAAACTTAAACGGCCTTACAACGAAAACGATGTCCGCCGTGGTGGAAATATGTCGTACTAGACATAACTATTCCGATGTTTATGTAAATCAACTATTTCTCCGTAAACGCTCTTTTTCGCAATGCATACGTTCAAATATAGTACTTCCCGTTGCATTATTATGCTACTTAACGCCATGACGGATTGCATGCATATGATGGCGTATAAAACAACACCTGGTGTCCTTATTCTAAGATTCCAAGGCAGATTCCCTTAACACATGCAGTGGGTTTTTTCACTCTTGGGGGAATGGTGGCGGGGCCTTTTGATAGGGGAAAATGCGTTGTGAGACGGGGGAAATAGGGGAAATTAAATAAAACAATTTATTATATACCTGTCAGTTTCAGCAGTCAAATATGATTGTATTCGATCATTCAATACAAACTCTCAGATAAATGTTCCGCGTATATGTTCATATGATATGTGTTAAATACATCAACATAATATTAACTATTTGTATTTGTATTTAAGAAAACATTAAGTAAACATTGCGGTCCTTTAATAGAAAGTTTACTCATATATATTCTTGAATATATAGATAACTCAGTAACGATTTTAAATAAATGGTGCTTTTTAGCTTTGTTTTTAAATGTCTGTATTACTTTATACTTGTTGAATTTATATTTTATATTTTGTTCTGTTATTTCTTGTTTTATGTCCCCGGATGGAATATTGCTTTTGCTCCCTGTCGGTTGGTTGGCTGGTTTGTGTCCAACTTTAACGTTGGCGATAGTTTTTGTAGCCATTGACATACATACCTCAAACTTGGCATGCATGTGCAACGTATGGAGGCGAATATTTTAAGGGGTGACTTATTAAGGTCAAGGTAATTCATCAAAGTCAAATCGGGGGACATAGTGTTTCACAAACACATCTTGTTTTATGATTAAAGAAAAAAATGTTTACAATGTGAATCTATGTGTATTACTCTACCAATTTGACCTGAGATGCATGCATATTCCGTTTATTATCGTCGGTAATCTTCGGATAAATTTACGAAGGTATAAGAATGCGCTATAAGAAAACAATCCTCGTTGAACATGGTTATTACCTGCTTTTGTTTTTGCTATTTTTGTCACAGAGTACTATTACGAACAATCCCGATAAACACGCCGAAGATTGATTGAGTCTCAGGTCAAATTGGGAGAGTAATACATGTACTTACAATTACGAATAATTTAAAGTATTTTTTATACATGTTTGCATTAGTTGTAGACTTCTGTTAACTGCACTAAGATGTGTTATTAGATAGTAGAAGCGGGTGCTCATTGCTCAAATCAACTGGAAATGGCCTTTTTCGTATTTCTTATTGTGGTGCGCATGTTTTGTTTTTGCTGTGCTTTTGAAATGCTGCACACAGAACGAACCCATATTTGATGTACTATTTGCTTTACATTTGTCTCATGTAGAAGTCACATTAAAGCGATAGTCCCTACAGTAAACTCATACATGTATTTTCAATATTCAATAACATCATGAGACATGGTATTTGTTATGTTTCATCATTTTTAGCTCACCAGAGCACAAAGTGCTCAGGGTGAGCTTTTGTGATCGCCTGATGTCCGTCGTCCGTCGGCGTGCGTCGTTCGTCGTCAACAATTTGAACCTTTAAAAATCTTCTCCTCTGAATCTACAGGGTTCTCAGCTTTCATCTTTGGCACATAGCATCACCCTTAGGTCCTCTACAAAAGTTATATAAATTATGCCCCTGGGGTCAAAATTGGCCCCGCCCCAGGGGTGGGAAGTTTTCAATAGAAACATATAGTAAAACTTTGAAAATCTTCTTCTCTGAAACTAGAAGGTTCTCAGCTTTCATATTTGGCATATAGCATCATGTTCAGGTACTCTACAAAAGTTATATAAATTATGGCCCTGGGGTTAAAATTGGCCCGCCCCAGGGGTGGGCAGTTTTCAGTAGAAACTAATAGTGAAATCTTTGAAAATCTTCTCCTCTGAAACTGGAAGGCTCTCAGCTTTCATATTTGGCACAGAGCATCATGTTCAGGTCCTCTACAAAAGTTATATAAATTATGGCCCTGGGGTCAAAATTGGCTCCGCCCTAGGGATGGGCAGTTTTGAATAGAAACCAATAGTGAAAACTTTGAAAATCTTCTTCTCTGAAACTAGAAGGTTCTCAGCTTTCATATTTGGCATATAGCATCATGTTCAGGTCCTCTACAATTTTTTATATAGATTATGGCCCTGGGGTCAAAATTGGCCCCGTCCCAGGGGTGGGCAGTTTTCAATAGAAACAAATAGCGATAACTTTGAAAATCTTCTTCTCTGAAACTAGAAGGTTCTCAGCTTTCATATTTGGCACAGAGCATCATGTTCAGGTCCTCTACAAAAGTTATATAAATTATGGCCCTGGGGTCAAAATTGGCCCCGCCCCAGGTGTGGGCAGTTTTGAATAGAAACCAATAGTGAAATCTTTGAAAATCTTCTTCTCTGAAACTGGAAGGCTCTCAGCTTTCATCTTTGGCACATAGCATCACCCTTAGGTCCTCTACAAAAGTTATATAAATTATGCCCCTGGGGTCAAAATTGGCCCCGCCCCAGGGGTGGGAAGTTTTCAATAGAAACATAGTAAAACTTTGAAAATCTTCTCCTCTGAAACTGGAAGGCTCTCAGCTTTCATATTTGGCACATAGCATCATGTTCAGGTCCTCTACAAAAGTTATATAAATTATGGCCCTGGGGTCAAAATTGGCCCCGCCCCAGGGGTGGGCAGTTTTCAGTAGAAACTAATAGTGAAATCTTTGAAAATCTTCTCCTCTGAAACTGGAAGGCTCTCAGCTTTCATATTTGGCACAGAACATCATGTTCAGGTCCTCTACAAAAGTTATATAAATTATGGCCCTGGGGTTAAAATTGGCCCCGCCCCAGGGGTGGGCAGTTTTCAGTAGAAACTAATAGTGAAATCTTTGAAAATCTTCTCCTCTGAAACTGGAAGGCTCTCAGCTGTCATATTTGGCACAGAGCATCATGTTCAGGTCCTCTACAAAAGTTATATAAATTATGGCCCTGGGGTCAAAATTGGCCCTGCCCCAGGGGTGGGCAGTTTTCAATAGAAACCAATAGTGAAATCTTTGAAAATCTTCTTCTCTGAAACTGGAAGGCTCTCAGCTTTCATATTTGGCACAGAGCATTATGTTCAGGTCCTCTACAAAAGTTATATAAATTATGGCCCTGGGGTCAAAATTGGCCCCGCCCCAGGGGTGGGCAGTTTTGAATAGAAACAAATAGTGAAATCTTTGAAAATCTTCTGCTCTGAAACTGGAAGGTTCACAGCTTTCATAATTGGCACAGAGCATCATGTTCAGGTCCTCTACAATTTTTTTTATAAATTATGGCCCTGGGGTCAAAATTGGCCCCGCCCCAGGGGTTGGCAGTTTTGAATAGAAACAAATAGTGAAATCTTCGAAAATCTTCTTCTCTGAAACTGGAAGGTTCTCAGCTTTCATATTTGGCACATAGCATCATGTTCAGGTCCTCTACAATTTTTTTTTTTATAAATTATGGCCCTGGGGTCAAAATTGGCCCTACCCCAGGGGTGGGTAGTTTTTAATAGAAACATAGAGAAAACTTTGAAAATCTTCTCCTGAAACTGGGAGGTTCTTAGCTTTCATATTTGGCTCATAGCGTCATGTTCAGGTCCTCTACAAAAGTTTTCTAAATTATGCCCCTGGGGTCAAAACTGTCCCACCCCAGGACCGGCTAGTTTTCTATAGAAACATATAGTGAAAACTTTGAAAATCTTCTACTCTGATTGTCTGGTGAGCGCTTCAGGGCCATTCTGGCCCTCTTGTTATTAAGAGTATCAATTGATTTTTAGAATAGAATAGTCAATCGCTTATTGGTACATGTACTGTCCATATACTCTTAGGGTAAATATCGCAAGAAGATTATGAATGACAAACCGTGCATACCCTGACATTTCGGTGTCACTTTTAATTGGTTATTGGTGCATGGAACACAGTTTCTAATACAATTGAACTTCGATATCTCGAACTCGAATAACTCGAACTTCGGGATAACTCTAACTAAACGTTCGGTCCTTCCAAAACTTACAATACAGAATTGCTCTAAAATGTATCGCTACATATATCTCGAAACATTTGTGACAGCTTAATACATGTCTCAAGTAATGCTGAAAGCCCATTTCAGCATTATTTTAGACATGTATTAAGCTGTGAACTCGAGAAATTGTTTATATAAGAAAGTGGATAACTCGAACTTCTGTTGTCTCGAACACATTTGTATAGTCCCTTGGTGTTCGAGTGTTTTTCACTGTACATGTATTCGGAGCTACTCATCTTCACCCCCACTGAATAGCTCTCCGAGTGACTTACCTTACAATCTAAATAAACATTACAAATACAGTAAAACCTCTCTTAACCGGCAGTTAAATTTAGTATGAATATCGGTCTTGGAGACAGGTGGCGGCTTAATGCAGGGTGAAAGTCATGCAGAAAGCTCCTAGAGGAGCTTTCTGCATGACTTTCACCCTGCATTAAGCAGCCACCTGCCTAAAAGTGTCTAAATTCTTATCTAGTAGAATTCCGGTTAAGAGAGGTTATACTGTACAAATCATTAATCACAGAATGCATAAATACTATTTAGGTCAGTAGTATTTCATTGTGTTATATATCGCTTGTCTAGCATATCAATTCAAATATAATTAGTATTATCATTGAGATATGATTGAAATGTGTTGCAATTTATCTTTGTGTGTCTCAGTATAGCTGCTTAGTCCATATATTTACACTATACATTATTGTACTTATAACCTTTACCTTGAGGCGTGCTTGAATGACACAAGAATTGTGATCAGTGACCACTGCTTATCCTTGCACGATCGTACGATGTGACTAATAGGGGTTTAAACGAACTCTGAAGTATCTGAATCTTCGATTTCCAGCATGTATTAAATTTTGGATACATCTCTCATATTTTATCTCGATGTAAATGAGATGTGGATCCAGTAACTGCTGAACTAGCACCATATAACCTGTTCATTGTTGCGGTGTCGCAAAACCCAACTCAATTCAACATCTTTTAACGCTTTTGCAAACAGTAGACCCATATCAGACAACTCCAGCAGAGCCCAGTTTTATTGCTCTGAACTTAGTCTACTCTGTTTGGGAATACGTTAACCCATTACCTCATAGGCTATTTTTAGATACAACCTCTTTGAATTAATCTACCGAAAAGGAGCATTAACTAGAGAAAAGAACATTTTCAGATTTTTGTAGTTTTAAACCATTGTGATAAATAGAGCATTTGCTCCTATATGAGCAAATGCTCTATTTATCACAATGGTTTCTACAGGTGACATTTACAGAGGCGTCAAAAGTCGTCAATATGAGGAAATGGGTTAAGAGGCAATGGTTAAACAAGTACTCGTATTTTGTTTATGTAACACAATCAAGGAAAAGCCTTAACCCTTTACTCCATAAATACACCTTTCTACGTATTTGCAAACAGGGTTGACCCAGATCAAACGGTTCCCGATGAAGTCATCTGATCAGGTTCTTCATGTTTGCTTATGAAATTATATAAATATGATTCTACACTTTCTGTCATGACCAAACCTTCCTGTGTTTATGTGCCATTATGAAATTTATCTAAATAATGTCTGCTCATATTTGGATCTGGTGCAATTTTTCCTTACTTCCGATTTGACCAACTTTTTGAGAAACAATAACCCGAGTGTCAAACAGCTTGGATCCTGATCAGACGCCGAGTATACCAGCGACTTATCTTGATCCAAGCTGTTTGTATAAAATTGTGTGAATCAGGCCGCGAATAGCTTGATAAG
Source organism: Azorinus chamasolen (assembly GCA_963576725.1). Taxonomy (NCBI): domain Eukaryota; kingdom Metazoa; phylum Mollusca; class Bivalvia; order Cardiida; family Solecurtidae; genus Azorinus; species Azorinus chamasolen. The sequence continues at coordinate 62,690,000 of OY755251.1, read as the reverse complement.
GGGTATAACAGATGCTGAATGACCATATACAGTAAAACCTCTCTATAACGGCCACTAAGTTGTGTTAATTAGTTGATATTTAGGGCATGTGGCTGCTTAAAGCAAGGTGAAAGTAAAGCAGAACGCTCCTATAGGAGCGTTCTGCTTTACTTTCACCTTGCTTTAAGCAGTCACCTGCCTTTAACACAAAATACCCGATGTAATTTAGTGGCCGTTATAGAGAGGTTTTACTGTTCTCCATGAATATTCATGTCGGAAATAATGACATCACGAATATTAATTAGATGAATTGTTATAACAGCACGTGGATGTCAGCCAGGTCATTTATATGTATTTACATTTGGCGCCAAACGTGGGGCTATGACTGTATATGATCCGAGTTCGATTCCCAGTCGTTCTTATACCCATAGAAATTCGGGACGAATTTCAACTTGCTGGGGGAGTATGTCATAGTGTGTAGGTTTATGGCGACGTAGTTGAGTGCATAACTGCGAACAAGGCGATCCGGATTCAATCCCGGGTCTAAGCGGGCATGTTTCTTTATAAGAAAGACAGGGGAAGTTTTGGCCATTGCAGAAACTGTAGAATCATATCTATGCAATAACATAGTAGACCCTGGCCAGACGGCTCCTATAGGAACCGTCTTATCTGGGTCTACACTGTTTGCAAATGCATGAAAATGTGTTTATATGAAGGAAAGCGTTTCGGTTTATGACCTATGTTTATTGTATTGCTTTGCTTGGTGTGTTCGCTTAGCTAAGCTAAGCTTGAAAAGGTCACATTTCCTAATAATTTACACAGATAGAAAACCAGATAACCAATATCAATGAATACATTTATTGTTACATTTTGTTATTTTTATTCTTGTTGAGTTCTATCATTGGTGTGTCCTCTAGACCTCATGCGCACGGGGATTTTTTAGTGAAAGAAACCGTAGTACATGTATCATATATTATTTCATAAGCGAAAACGACAGACCCTGATCAGAGGAACCATCCGATCTGGATCTATTCTGTTTTCAATGGCTTTAAAGGTTGTATTATAGAGTATACTGTTTACTAAATAAATTCACGATAAAAGATGTGTTGCAAATCCAGATCAGCTGATGCATTTCTGAATGCATGATCTGGATCTGAAATGTTAATCATAATATGCATCAACAAAAACTGCAAGAAAATCAAGATGGCATGTGATTATTTACACTGTACGTTATGAGTATATATTAAGATGTACATTTTACACATGTTAACTCCCATACATCAATAAGGCATGCTATTTCCCCTGAGTACATGTATATAAATATAACGATGTAAATTTTACATTATGTTATCAACAATACATGAATAAACTATGAATACATGTATAGTTCTGTTTCCCTTTATGTTTTGTTTCATCGTGGTATTGCCATTGATCATTATACGGCTTTATGGTAATTTCTATAAAGATTCGCTGACAAGAAATATACCCGCAGCCTTACCCAAAAGACTCTCGGATATTAATAACAATGAATATAAATGCGGAGCGCCTAGTCCTATCAGTATCCGTACTGTATGTTATATCCGTACTGTATGTTATATCCGTACTGTATGTTATATCCGTACTGTATGTTATATGTTATATCCGTACTGTATGTTATATCCGTACTGTATGTTATATCCGTACTGTATGTTATATCCATACTGTATGTTATATCCGTACTGTATGTTATATCCATACTGTATGTTATTTGTAAAATCAACAATCACGTGACAGTCTGACCAACCCAGACCAAAACGCGTATCATCAACTAGTTCTAACTTCATAATGTCGGTCATTTAAAGACATTACCCAGGTCCATTCAATGATTCCCCCCCCCCCCATTGTTCTCAATAGGCGTGAAAGTAACAGTAAAAGCATGATACAAGTGTGCAAAATATGGCAAGCCGTCTCATTCTGTCTAGAGAGGCCCTGACATACAATTAGTCAAGGGGAACACACTCAAAAGACCATTGTTGGTCAGAACCCAATAGAAGTTCAACCCTTAAGAAGCCTACCACTAACAAACAAAGGGCCATATGCAAACAGGTTGGATCCAGATGAGACGTCAAGTAGCCCGGCATCTTATCTGGATCCAAGCTATTTGACAGACAACATTTTCACAAATCTTTACAAACTATGAAGCACTTTCACATTTGAAGCAGACAAGCAATTTAGCAGATGAATATTTTATAAGGATTAAATACATTAAAAAACCTGAGCGCTTATGTATATCAGAGATAAAACTCTGGACATTTGGCCTGCAGTAGAATCCATTTAACCTGCAGTGGAGGAGAGCTATAATATGTTCAAATGCGCCCTAATTAAAGCTGAGAATTCAATTTTGTCTTGTAGAGCTGGCGTTCATATATACATGCCATGTTTGTTTGTACAGTGGAGAAAACGTTATCATTTCCCGTTTAAACGTATCTATACGCAAATGCATTGAAGTAAAATGTAGAAAAATACACCTTGTTGAAATATCTCAAGATATTTTTTATCTGAGTGGCAAACCGTTTGGAGCCTGATCAGACGCCGGGTTACCCGGCGTCTGATCTGGCTCCTAACTGTTTGCAATGGAAACAATTGTTTACCGGGACACAGGGCAAACACAATAGCTCACTTTAACTCAAGAAACACTGCAAATAGAGTAATCACCCGTTCTCACAGCATCTCTCGGTAAAGAATTGCTGAAATATGATTTTTCGTTAGTGTGGGTCAAGTACTTTCAGTGAAATAAAAAGACAGATTACATAGGGCAATACTTCCAAAAGAGATGTCCCACAGAGTTATTTTATCCAGTCATCAGGCTTCTCTAGTGACATAATAAAGGGGGTGCAGATAAACTTAGGTTTATTAGGTTACTTCCGGTAGTAGAAGGTTTATTAGGTTAGTAGATAGGCGTAATGATTCTATAACCATGGAACTATTTTAATTTTCTGTAAATATGCATAAAAATCATGTTGACGAAATAGATCTAACAGAAAATTCACCAAAAAAATATTCAAAAGAGAAAAAATCAAAAATAATTGGCTATAGCTGGATTCGAACCCGCGCCTGATCATACAAAAACCAATTCTAATCACTCTAAAGACGTCGTCCTTACCGATTACGCCGCTGAGGCCACATAAAAAGTGACGTTGATTTAGATTTATTAATTTAATCCACCGCTAGCGAAACGCGTTTTTGATAAAATCAACACTGGAAGCAAAGATTGACAGATAAATAGTAAATGTTTTCTTTTCACTCTCATGATAATTTGACCAGAGAGAGAGAGAGAGAGACAATGACGGGACGAAAGGGGAGAGACGAGAGCCTTGGGAAAGAGAAACAGAGACAGGAGAGGGGGTGATTGGGAGAGTGCGACAGATAAGCAGAAAGACAGAAACGCGTCTTTGAAAGTTCGAGCTGGTCCAGCCAGGATCCGAACCCCGAATCCATGGGTTATCAGCTCAACGCTCAACCACTAGGCCAAGCCACCACCGCAAAGTAACACTATCCGACACCTGTCTCGCACTTGAAAAACAACCTGCACCAAGATGAGATGCCAAGTCAGGATCTAACATGTATGACACCCAGTCAATAGTTTCTCAAATGTTTGATCATTAACACTTCCCCTTATGTAAGCGCATGTTGACGCATATGCAAACAGAGTAGACCCAGATCAGACAGCTCCTATAGGAGCCGTCTGATCAGGGTCTGCTCTGTTTGCTTATGGTGTAATATAGATCTGATTCTACAGCTTCTGCTTGAGCCAAAATGGACTGTGTTCATATGCCATTATAAAAAATAATCTTATTAATATTCATGACGTCATTATTTCCTACATGAATATTCATCAAGGAAGTAGTCAAAATTGCACGTGGTCAAAATTTGAGCAGACGTTAAGGTGTTTTTTTGTTCACAGCGGTGAGTGAGGTTTTTCTAGTACTTAAGTTTCATTTTCTATGACATGTTACGGAAATTCGAAAAGAAATCCTATCATAAAACATAAATACTATGTAGGTCAGATTCAAGTTTCATTTTCTTTGAAATGTTACTGAAGCTTGAAAAGCATATTAATGCTTTCTTATCATAAAACATAAATATTATGTAGGTCAGATTCAAATGTGCAGGATGATATTCTCAGTTTTTTGCCTTGTGTGATATTAACCCTTACAGTGCGGGACACGAGTCCACTAATCTCCTTTGCAAACAGTGTACGCCCTGATGAGAGGGCTCCTAGAGGATCCCTCTTATCAGGGTCTGCACTGTGTGTCGTGTTATACTTTTCTTTAGATAAATCCCTAAATATTCACCATAAGCTTAATCTATTTAAATTTTGGAATAATCCATTTGAAAATTCCGCGTTGTAAGGATTAACTATGATATGATTCTAGATGTGTTGGAACCCTTTCGTTGAGTATGTATTAGTTTGGATCCAAAACAAAAACAGAAAAAAAAATCTGACATGAATCCGAACTGTTTGCGCATGTCAGTCAAATAGGATTTAACATTTTAATGGCTCACTTTCTATCCTAACCTATTCCCTCCTACTGACGCATTTTGACGCCTCTGTAAAACAGTCTATTTGAAACCATTGTGATAAATAGAGCATTTGCTCCTAAGGAGCAAATGCTCTATTTATCACATTGGTTTCAAAACTATATAGCTCTTTTGTTTTCCTTTTTTCTAGTCCTTTTCAGTAGATTTAATCAAAGAAGCTGGGTTTAAATGTAGACTAGGAAGGACTGGGTTAATCTTTTTCTTCATATAAACGCATCTGCAGAATAGTGCTCAGGTACTGGTTTATCGTAGCAGTTACGTGTAACAGTCTGCTCTCTGAAACTGTAGAACTATGTCAAGGCAAACATTCAATATAGACATCCATATAGCTTTCCATACTCCTTTCATCTTGCACTAAGCTATCACATAGTTTAACTATTAGCTCGCTGGCGGCACATATGTGTCTACATTAGTCTCATTAATGACCCGTAAGACAGCATGCTAATTTTGTGACAGTTGCCGTCTCCGGGATAGCGTTAAAACCGAAAGTAGCTCGATGTCACCATTTAGAGTACACAGATGTGAACTAGTGTCTACATGTGCAAACAGTTTGGATTCAGATCAGACACCGAGTAATTCGGCTTCACATCAAGATTCACATTGTTTGGCATTCTGGTTGCATTTTGGAGAAGAAAAAAAATCTAGGAAAAATGCAGACGACAATTAGTTGGCCTGCAAAAAGTAAAAGATCGACTATAACACTGTTTATCACTTTGCAAACGGGTGCAGATAAATACGCATTTCTACGCCTCTGTAAAAGTCACTTTTTGAAACCATTGTGATAAATAGAGCATTTGCTCCTAAGGAGCAAATGCTCTATTTATCACAATGGTTTCAGAACTACGAAATTCTTAAATGTTCATTTTCTCTAGTTAATGCTCCTTTTCGGTAGATTTATTCAAAATGGTTGGATCTAAAAATAACCTATGAGGGAATGGGTCAAATTCCGATCTGGTACAGTTTTCACGTACTTTCGATTCGTTCATGCTATTGAGAAACTATTGACAGAATGTCAAACAGCTTGGATCCTGATGAGACGTCGAGTTACTGGGCGTCTCATCTGGATCCAAGCTGTTTGAAAATGTGAGTGAGGTCACGCTTAGCAGGCAAAGGGTTAAGTTTGAAACTGTTTGACACTTTAACACTTTTTGAAACAAAAATGAAAGAAGTGTGATTTTTAAGCAAAATACTTGTTCTGAATAACTTGTTCTGCCGACGAAACACGTAGTATAGAAAGCACCCTCCCTTTCTATTTTTAGACGCGAGTATTACATAACGGTTTACGAAACTGAGATTGATCTTAATACTTACAATGCGGGACAAGAGTCACTAATGCCCTTTGCAATCAGTGTAGACCCATATGGGAGGGTTCCTAGAGGAGCCCTTTCATCAGAGTCTGCACAGAAAACCCCCTAAATATTCACCAGAAGCTTGACCTGTTTGAATGTTGGAATAGTCCATTTGAAAATTCAGCGTTGTAAAGTATCAGCAAGCAACTAGGAGCTGTTTGAGTATAGGTGCTGCAGTTTGCTTAACCCTTTCGCTCATATAAACGTGTTTTCACGCATTTGCAAACAGAGTAGACCCAGATCAGACGGCTCCTAGAGGAGCCGTCTGATCAGGGTCTGCTCTATTTGCTAATAGAATTTGATAGATGTGTTTCTTTGCTTTCTAAAATGTCTACAGTGTTACAACTTCCATATTTCTTTATAACTATTTTGTTAATGGATATTTAGTAGGTATTGAAATTTTGAATAAACATAGAACAGGCAAAGGGTTAAAGAATAATATAGATATGGTTCTACAGTTTCTGCCATGCACTTTGCTCATATGCCAATATAAAAAAAATATTGCGATTATTATTCTTTGTTGTCATTATTTCTAACATGAATATAAATAGAGGTAATGATTAATATTGTTAATTTATATTTCGCCAATCAAAATAGCGGATTTCAATAACATTAGTCGCTCGCTGTAATAGCTAATTTATAATAGCAAGTTTTTTACCAGTCTGCAGGGAGGGCGTTTTCGGCAACCAGATATGAGTCGGTGCATGTTACATTTGTATTTTCAGCGTAATCTATTAACCCTTTCCCTCATATAAACGTGTTTTCACGCATCTGCAAACAGAGTAGACCCAGATCAGACGGCTCCTAGAGGAGCCGTCTGATAAGGGTCTGCTCTGTTTGCTAATGGAATTTGATAGAACTGTTTCTTTACTCTCCAAAATGGCTACAATGCTCCACCTTCTATATTTTATTATAACAATTTTGTCCATGAATATTCAGTAGGTATTGAAATTGGAATAAATGTAGAACAGGGAAAGGGTTAAGTAGCATTCTCGGAGAATACCTTCTATGCACCGAGCGATCGGGGATAAAAGAAGAAACGAAAACGAAAGTTGAAAACTACCTACGAATGTGCGTCGAACACATTCCCATTTTATTTGTATACAACTGGCGCCTGCTTCGGGTCTCAAATCCATTTCGTTTCAAAATCGATGCCAGATAATTACACCATGATTCAAAATGTTTGCTAAATGTTTTACGATTTCGCTGACCACTTCATGAACATAATGACTCATTGGAGCATGCGGTTGCTTAATGCAGAACTAATGTAATGCACAACGGTTCCAGAAGTTTTCTGCATAATATTCGTCCTGCATTATTTCATTCACTCCTACTGGCGCATTTTGACGTCTTTGTAAAAGTCATTTTTGAAACCATTGTGATAAATAGAGCATTTGCTCCATAGGTGCAAGTGCTGTATTCATCACTGGTTTCAAAACTCGAAACTACACAATTCTAAAAGTTTCATTTTCTCTAGTAAATGCTCATTTTCTGTAGATTTATTCAAAGAGGTAGTCTGTGGTGAGTTAAGCTATCACTTGCCATAAAATATCACCTTGAGACGACTAACCGTAGCTAGTGATCTTGTGTCGCCTAACCGTAGCTAGTCATCTTGCGTTGCCTAACCGTAGCTAGTGATCTTGCGTCGCCTAACCGTAGCTAGTCATCTCGAGACACCTAACTATAGCTAGAAGAGGGTTATGTGTGCCTACAAGGCTTCTGATCAATCCTCGTAAATATTCCTTATTTCTGTATTCAATGCATGAGAGGAGTGTGTCCCCAGTACCTGAAGTCGTCTCTCTGACTCGGCACGTAACGTTCAAGTCTCAATGAACAGACTATTGTAGAGCATGTGTTTAATTCATTAGCTGATCTTTCGTACAATCCAAGTGTAGTGAAAGCACTGTGGCATAGGGATCCGCGGGCATGCTACCCCGAGAAAATTTAGAATTGTGTAGGTTTGAAATCATTGTGATACACAGAGCATTTTCTCTTATATGAATCAATGGTTTCAAAAGGCGATTTTTACAGAGACGTTAAAGGGCGCCTATATGAGGGTATGTGTTAAAGATTAAATGACAAGACAGAAGGTTAATCAAAGTCTACCCAACACAGAGCGCCCCCCCCCCCCCAGCTATATTGGTTCATACTAATGTTTTCACCTTTCAGATTGACGGTACGCACGTAAGTGCGTATGGCTAGCTACGCCCCTGCTTAAGATGGGAAATCCACGAAGATATCTCGTAGTGTCACTTCTATATCGATAGGTTTGCCGTTGATCTTCATGTGGCTTTCATTTGCTATTTTAGCTTTGATTTGAGCATACAATTACAAGCTCTATTTCTGTTTTAAAAGTATATTGTTATGTCATTGTTGTGCCTGGCATCTATCCTTGACCTGGATATCAGATTTGGTTTGAGTTTCAATGTGTGACAAGGCGTATTAATTTTGTGTGTCGTTCTTTTGTATATCGATTAAATACAAAACAGGGACGATAAGTCAAACTGAACATAGCCAAAACACTATAATATGCATGAATAATTTTATTCAATGATAAAACTGTCTGAACCCTTCGCTTGCTATTCACGTCAATATACCTACCTGTAAATAGTGAAGACCCAGATGAGACAGCTCCTGCAGGAGCTGTCTCATCAGGGTCTGCACTATTTACAAGTTGATTGTGCAACCAGTGCACTCCACAGCAGTGATTGCACAGCGAAATACTTGTACACAGTGAAGACACAGGGGTCTGAAGTGTGCCTGGACCCCAAAATGGCACACCTGTGTAAAAAAATCCATTCTGGGTCGCAGTCATTGATTACATATATATAATATACATAATGTATATATATGTAATCAATGACTTCGACCCAGAATGGATTTTTTTTACACAGATGTGCCATTTTGGGTAATGTATATATATGTAATCAATGACTGCGACCCAGAATGGATTTTTTTTTACACAGGTGTGCCATTTTGGGGTCCAGGCACACTTCAGACCCCTGTGAGTGAAGATATATGTAATTATACAACAGAGCATGGGTAAAGAAGGAGAAATGTATTTTAAAATTCGGCTCATTTTGCGGACTTTTAACTAATCGCCCATGTAAGTCTTTCTACAGTGGGCATCTCTACCACAGACTCTCAACGAACAGACATAGGTGTCACCAATCCTGCAAATTTACCACATGAATATGCATGTAAAAATAATGACATCATGAGTGCATATTAATTAGCTGATTTTGTTTATAATGGCAATGGGCACGGACAAGTTTGGTCATTACAAAAACTGTACAACCATATCTCGTGTAATTTCATAGTCAAACAGAACGGACCCAGATTAGGCGGTCCCTATCGAATCTATTCTGTTTGCAAATATGTATATGTGAGATAAAGGGTTAGTTAACCTTTTACTCCATAAATACGCCTCTCTCTCTATGCCTTTGCAAACAAAGCAGACTGCTGTAGGAGTCATGTGACCAGTGTCTGCACTGTTTGCTTGTGAAATGGTACATCTTCTGCCATGGTATTTAGCATTCATGTGTTCATGTGCCATAATAAAAATCAATCTAATTATGATTCATGGTGTCATTATTTCTTACACAGATATTCATGGAGTAAAGGGTTACACGTAGGAAGTTGCTGAATGCAGCATTTCAAATGCTACATGTGACTATTAAAATGCTAATATCAGCATTTCAAATGCTACATGCGGCTATTAAAATGTTAAATGCTGCTTTTCAAAATGCTACTATTAAAATGCTAAACACAGCTAAATGTAACTACAGAAATATTAAATGCAGCTTTTAAAATGCTAACTGCAGACAGTTCCCATATCGGACCTTTTTGCATGTCAATATTCCTGCATCAAAATCACTCATCCCGCTATTCGTATTTGCCAACAGCTTGGACCCAGATGAGACACCGAACAGCTCAAGATTCAGGCCATTTTGGCACTCGTTCAACAGTTTAACCCTTCTCTTGCTATTCACGTCAATATACCTACCTATAAATAGTGCAGGAGCTGTCTCGTCAGGGTCGTTGATTGTGCAACCAGTGCACCACACAGCAGTGATCGCACAGCTCAATACTTGTACACAGTGGAGATATATATGTAATTATACAACAGGGCATGGGTAAAGAAGGAGAAATGTATTTTAAAATTCAGCAAGAGAAGGGTTAAAAACTTGATCGAATCGAAAATAGTATAAACTGTAGCAGATCAGACTCGATCAGATATTTTTTTCACATCGGGATAATGGCTAAGATATGACTTGTCTTAAACAATACAGTGAAAATTATAGGCAGGTGGATGCTTAATGCAGGACGAAAGTTATAACTTTGCATAACTTTTGTCCTGTATTTCGTCTAGCATCTCAACGTCTCATCAGAAATAAAACTGTTTGACACTGATTAGGTATTGTATTTTAACCTTTTATCTGATGAATATTCATGTAGGAAATAATGACGTCATGAATATTAACAAGATTATTTTTATAATGGCATATGAACACAGAACAGTTATATATAGGCTCAGGCAGAAGCTGTAGAATCAGATCTACATGTATATTACACCATAAGCAAACAGAGCAGACCCTGGTCAGATGGCTCCTATAGGAGCCGTCTGATCTGGGTCTACTCTTTTTGCAGATGCGTCAACATGCGCTTACAGATTGGAACGGATTAAAGAAAATAATGGGCGAAATATCTTCTTTGAAACCTGAAACAGCCAATAATATTAGGGCAGACGAGCTTTATTTACCAGTGGCATCCCAAGTGTGAGATAACCCAGACATGAGTAGTATAGGTACAATGTACATCTGTCTACCTGACCGAGAACTAGTTCTGCGAAACACAACAAAAGTGAAAGTATTAACCCACATAATTATGAGGATACGTGTTTTTGTATGTGCGTCGAGCACTTTCAATTGTTATCTAAATGTACAGTAAAACTTCTCTAAATCTAGTGCAGAAAAAATACATACTTTTAAGCAGGTAAAGGAGCTCTCTGCATGAATTTCACCCCGTATTAAGCTTCTGCCTGTCTCCAAGACCGATAGTGTACTAAGCTGAACGATATTAGCATGAGTATCGGTTTTGGAAACAGGTGGCTGTTTAATGCAGGGTGAAGAACTTGAAATCACCCTGCATTAAGCTGACACCTGTTTCTAAAACCGATATTCATGCTATTTAACGTCCGGTTTAGAGAGGATTTACTGTATATGTGAATTTCTAAATATTCTTAGAGGTAAGATACATTATTCTCGTAAATGTTAACCAATTTCATCATGCATATTTATGATATACAATGAAGTCCCGGTTAATTTGAACGTATTATTTTCAATCATCTAATTGGTCAGAAATTGATCAATCAGATACATGTACTTGAAAATGATCTCAGACTCAGAAGTTCTATGAACTCGGAGCATGGTGTATAGTAATAGGCAGAAGTGTCATACACGTACAGTTGAACTTCGATATCTCGAACTCGGATAACTCGAACTTCGGGATAACTCGAACAAAAAGTCCAGTCCTTCCAAAACTAACAATACAGAATTGCTATAAAATGTATCACTACTGATATCTAGAAACGTATGTGGCAGCTTAATACAGGTCTAAAGTAATGCTGAAAGCTCCTACAGAACCTGTATTCAGCTGTAGTCTTGACAAATCGATCAGATTAGAAATCGGATGACTCGAACATCTGTTATCTCGAACTAATTTGTACGGTCCATTGAAGTTCGACTTATCGAAGTTCAGCTGTAATAGCATATAGTAAAACCCCTCTAATGCGACCACATAATGAATAAGCATACCTGTCTTTATAAGCAGGTGTTTGCTTAATACAGGACAAAAGCAATGCAGAAAGCTCCTCTGGGAGCTTTCTGCATTACTTTTATCCTGCATTAAGCTACCACCTGCATCTAGCACCCAGAATTATACCTATTTTAGGTTTGTCGCATTAGCGAGATTTTACTGTAATAACATAAGCGAACAGGAGAGACCCTTGTCCGCCCTTAATCCTGCTAAACGCGATTTGAGTTGTATTTGCAAATACATGTAGCTTGGATCCAGACAAGTTCTAAGATATTTAATATTCTGTCCGCAGTTTTTGAAGAATTTGAACTTGAATTTGATTTTAAACAGGCGTTTACAGAAGATTGAATAAGTTAACCGTTCCCTTGCTGAATTTTAAATATAGTTCTCCTTCTTTACCCATGCCCTGTTGTATAATAACATATATCTTCACTGTGTACAAGTATTTCGCTGTACAGTCACTGCTGTGGGGTGCACTGGTTGCACAATCAACTTGTAAATAGTGCAGACCCTGATGAGACAGCTCCTGCAGGAGCTGTCTCATCTGGGTCTTCACTATTTACAGGTATGTATATTGACGTGAATAGCAAGCGAAGGGTTAAAAATAAAGTCCAGTTTCTCAAAGACGTTTTCCATAACAAAGGAGAACGGTTTGTTTTATTGCGTCAATGCTTATTATTATTCTACGTTTTCAAACAATCTCGAATTTCTGAGTAATGTATGGGATCGCCTTAAACAGTAGTTCAGTCATATCGTGACGTCTACAGGTAAAAGAAGGTCCCTGCAGTTCAGTCATACCATGACGTCTACAGGTAGAGGAAGGCCCTTGTAGTTCAGTCATAATTGTGACGTTTACAGGCAGAGGAAGGCCTCTTTTTCCAATTTTTCCATGCATGGAACAAATCGCATTGTTTCGTGCAAAGAAGATCATCCGGGTAGAACCACCACCTGTCGCAAGACGACTTTCCTAAAAGCATTTGAATAAAACACAATGCACCTACATTTAAAATTAATTCATTGGATGTTTATGTTTTTTGTATACATTTTATATTAACCCTTCGCTTGCTATTCACGTCATTATACAACAGGGCATGGGTAAAGAAGGAGAAATGTATTTCAAATTTCAGCAAGGGAAGGGTTAATGGAATCAGAGGTTGTCAGAACTGAACACAGAGCTACAGATAAATATGCGTACTCATTTACAAAAATAGTAATTTCTCCACCAATCCCTATGTTGTAACCACTCGAAGAGATGATTCTAAAGAGTGGTCACAACATAGGATTTGGTGGAGAAATAAAGAATTTAATTTTGAAAATGGTTTAATTTACGCATATTATCTGGACCTCTATTCAGATAGAACAGATTCAAATTTGAAGGGAATGATATTATTATTATTTTACAGTGGAGTAGGAAGGCGGGGTGTGTTAATATCAAATGTAGAAAACAAGAGCTTTAACCATTTACTCCATGAATATTCATGTGAGAAATGATGCCATCATGAATATTAATTAGATTTTTTTTAAAACTGCGAAAGTAGAAACTATAGAATCAGATCTATATTATTCCATATAAAACAGAGCAGACCCTTATCTGGATCTACTCTGTTTGCAAAGGCGTAGAAAGGCGTATTGATGGAGGAAATGGTTAATAATATTATGAAAACTTCGAAGTATTTTCATGCATGTATGTATGTATGTAGGGCGCACTCTGTGCTGGTACCCTGAGTTAGGTAGCGTTTTATAGTGCAGCGTCAGGCAGGCAGGTCTATTTAATTATCAAGGTAGCTTCATCAATCGGATCCCGTCATCGACGTCACGCCTTGCGTTCAGTAGTGCCGACTGTTTGTAAATTCTGAGAATAAAATTATTTGAAATAAATGCAGCGGTGCTTTGGAAACAAATAGCATGTCGTTTTTTGGCCTACTTAATTGTAACTAAATGAAAGGTAAAGTGTTTCGTTAATTATATAGTGTAACCCATATTGAAAGGACCTGCGAATAAGTCTCGCTTATGAGCACAATTACGTACCCATATTCCTCACATAATCTGAAAATTGAAAAACAAATGGCCAAATTGGACTAGAAAGTTAAGGTCAAATGTGCAAGACCTTTATTTATATCAAACATTCAATCTAAGCATTTTTCTTAATTTTGAATTTAAAATTCTTGGGTTTTTTTTTTCAAAGAACAACTTGATTATTATAATGCACGAAGTAGAATTAAAAAGAAAGATTTTGCATGGAACAAGAAAGGTAAGCTATTTTATACCATTGAATGTCTTGTAAGAGTTGTCTTTTTTTTAACAAATTGTGAACAGCAATACATGCACGTGTATGCTCTAACCAGCTAACGGAAATACAGTAGAACATGTCTAAAGCGAATTTGAATTGATTTTTAAAAAAAACCCAGGTGGTTGCTTAATGCAGGGAAAAAGTAATGCAGAAAGCTCCTATAGGAGCTTTCTGCATTACTTTTGTCCTGCATTAAGCACCCACCTGTCCTACAGACCAACAGTCATACCTCTTTTTGATGGTTGCTTAAGATAACATTATCATACAACAGCTGTCCGTATCTGAGCGTGTTTGCTGAGGAAAGACTGGCCGATTTGTCGCTGAAGATGTGAATCTTTTATCTTATGATCATTTAAGTCATACATAGTGACATCATGCATATCAATAAGCTCAATTTCTATAACAGTGTTACGAACAAGGGAATATTTGACCCTGACAGAAGCTGTAGAATCATACCTATATTATTTCATAGGCAAACAAAATACATGTAGACCCTAATCAGACGGCTTCTTCAGGAGCCGTCTGATCTGGGAGTTTACTGTTTGCAAAGGCGTGAAAAGCGTATAAATATGAAGTAAAGGATTAACTTATATCTTCAATATGCATTGACGTACCTTGGCATACCCCAGCATCTGGGCAAGCTAAAGAAAATAATATATGTATAATTATGTATAGAACATAGATTTACAGAAATTATATCAATCATTTAAGTTTAAAATTCATTAACCCTTACTACTCCGCAGTGAAAATATGGCGTTTACTCAAATTTGGATCATATCCAATTTTGATCACAGCAAAGCCCCTCTAAACAGGAATTCTAGTAGAGAAGAATTTAGTCATTTTTAGGCGGGTTTCAAAAAGTGACTTCTACAGAGGCGTAGAAAAGCGTATTTATGGAGGAGAGGGTTTGTATCATTGCATGCACCGTACACTCAGATCGGATAGCCCCTGTACAGTAAAACCCCTCTAAACCGGAATTTCTAGTAGAGAAGAATTTAGATACTTTTAGACAGGTGACTGCTTAATGCAGGGTGCAGGTCATGCAGAAAACTCCTCTAGGAGTTTTCTGCATGACGTTCACCCTTCATTAAGCTGCCACCTGTCTCCAAGACCCATATTTATACTAAATTGAATGTCCGGTTTAGAGGTGTTTACTGTACTTCCGACATTGGCCATAGAAATTAAATACAGTTAAACTTCGATTATTCGAACACTAAAATACGTATTATTATCGATCTTTAAGACAGGTGGTAACTTAATGCATGGTGAAAGTCATGCAGAAAGCTCCTCTAGGAGCTTTCTGCATGACTTTCACCATGCATTAAGCAGCCACCTACCTAAAAGGGTCTAAATTCTTCTATAACGAAAATTCGAATAATCGAAGTTTTACTGTATGTAAGATTAACCTTTTACCTGGTAAATATTCAGGTGGGAAATAACGACACGATGAATATTTATTAGCTGTTTTTTCTGATAACATATGAACATATGTTGTTTTGTTATTGCCAGATAGTGTAGACTCAATTCAACAATATTATTTCATAAGCAATCAGAGCAGACTGAAGAAGCCGTCTGGTCTGTGTCTGCTCTGTTTGCAAAGGTGTCCGGATGCGTCTGTATGAAGTATAGGGTTAAATGTGCACATTGTCAACAGGAATAATAGTGTTAAACAATGACTAAAATTCAATGAAAGTGTCGGCAAACATGAAGTAGATAACCGACAGACCTGAAAGGGGATACACAGTACTCATTCGTATTATACTTCAGACCAAATATCAAATCATTACAGCTGACACAAGCCAAGAAATCTTTGACGACATTTTTTGTCATTAAACAATAACAAAAACTCAATAAAGCATAAAAATACTTTTTCATTAAAAAGCTTTAGATTAAGTGCATACTGGCACGTGATGTAACAATTTCAATGCATGAAACTAATTTCTTTTGCAAGTAGTGTAGATCCAGGCTAATAGATAAAACACATGAATTTTCACGTTAAGCTTGACCTGTTTGAAATTGGAATTACTTTCAACCTGTATTAAGCAGCCACCTGCCTGAAAGTATCTAAATTCTTCTCTACCAGAATTCCGATTTAGAGGTTTCTTTTACCCATATGGCATCTGTGCTAGCTATTCACTCTAGTTTGTGTTCTATACGTTGTTTCGTAGGTCACATATTACTATCGGATAAGAGCAGTTGACGAACAAGACTGATATCATGTAAAATTAAAATGTGTTATGTCCACTCAATGACAAACATCTGAGTCTGCGTCGCGTGGAGTATATATAGTGGGCTAAAACATTAAGATGCTTGTCAGTGATACTCACTGTTGACTCAGATCAGTCGCTGCATTTCAAATGTGTCGGCTGTTTTTGGTTCAGCACTTTTTGCATTAACAAAAGGTTGGCGTTCGTTCAGGGGAACTCAAATTTTATTCAAATAGACATTTAGAAATCCACCTAAGTCGATATAGGCGAGTTCAATACAATATGGACACAAATGGGTTAGACGTACACGTATATGAAATACCCGATATACAACTTCGAATCTCGAAAACGCAAACTTTTTTTTCTACTAGTGCCGTGCTTCGAATCCAGGTTTCGGCAGTTTTTCGTGTGAGGAAGGCCTCCATCTGGGTTGCGGTAGGTCGGCGGTTCTACCCAGGTATTCGTATGTGACAGAAAAAGAAAACGTGGGATTCTTCCTCCACCTGCAATTAGCCAGACGTCGCGATAGGAGTGCAATACTGTTAAAGCGACGTAAAACGCCCAAGACAAATCAAGTATGCGGTCCTGTAAAGAACGATCACTGTGGAAAACATTGAGTATATTAACATACTTGGTTACCTCCCCTGAAATTAGAGTACATTGTAAAACTACGACAAGTTTGATTAACCCTTCGCTTGCTGAATTTTAAAACACATTTCTCCTTCTTTACCCATGCCCTGTTGTATAATTACATATATCTTCACTGTGTACAAGTATTTCGCTGTGCAATCGCTGCTGTGGAGTGCACTGGTTGCACAATCAACTTGTAAATAGTGCAGACCCTGATGAGACATCTCCTGCAGGAGCTGTTTCATCTGGGTCTTCACTATTTACAGGTAGGTATATTGACGTGAATAGCAAGCGAATGGTTAATATTCATCAGCTGAATCTTTACAATGACAAATAAAAACTTGAAGTGATGGCCGTAGCAGAAACTGTAGGATCAGATCTACATGACATGTAATTCCTAAAGCAACTAGAGTAAACGCGTATCTGGATCTTCTCTATTTACAAAGGAGTTAAAATGCGTATCTATGAAGTAATGGGTTTACAAATGTTCCCCCACTCCCTCGGTGTTCATCTGTTGTTATCTGTATGTCTGTCTGTCTCTCTCTCTCTAGGTATGTATGTCTGTTTATCTCTCTCTGCCTCTCTCTCTCTGTCTCTGTATATCTGTATGTCGGTCGGTCTGTCCCTCTCTGTGTCTCTCTCTGTCTCTGTCTCTGTATATGTCTGTCTCTATCTCTCTTTCTCTCTCTCTGTCTCTCTTTCTTTCTCTGCCTCTGTCTGTCTCTGTATATCTGTATGTCGGTCGGTCTGTCCCTCTCTGTGTCTCTCTCTGTCTCTGTATATGTCTGTCTCTATCTCTCTTTCTCTCTTTCTTTCTCTGCCTCTGTCTGTCTCTGTCTGTCTTTCTGTGTGTATGTCTGTGTGTAGGTCTGTCTTTATCTCACTCTGTTTCTGTCTGTTGGTTGGTCTGCCCCTCTTTCTGTCTCCCTCTGTCTCTGACTCTCTCTCTCTCTCTGTATGTATCTCTGTCTGTCTCTGTCTTTCTTTCTTTCTCTCAGTCTCACTCTCTATCTTTCTCTACATCTTTATGTCTTTGTCTGTCTGCGTCTGTCTGTCTGTGTCTATGTCTGTGTCTTTGTGTGTCTGTGTCTAACTGTGTCTGTCTGGTCTGATCTGTCTTCAAATATCTCTGATTTACCATGCATTTTTGACAAGGAGTGCTTCTTTAAATTAAAATATTACTTTACCTCGTAGAGGCGCATTTTGATGCATTTGCAAACAGAATTTATTGAAAATTTGGGTTTGGTTGAGAAAGAAGAAATTTCGATAGATCAGTACGCCTCTTCTGCAAAATGCTGCATCGTCAATGCCAATGATAATTGTAAATGACCTCATCGTCCATGCCAATGATCAGTGGATATGGTAACATGATTCATGTCAGTGCTCACTGGATATCACCTCATCTTCTATGGCAACTTTCACTGTATATGACCTCATCGTCCATGACAATGATCAATCTATATGACCTCATCCTCCATGACAACAATCACTGTATATGACCTTATCATCCATGATACTAGTTAATGTATATGACCCCGTCGTCCATGGCATTGATCATTGTATATGTCCTCATTGTCCATGACACTAATAACTGTATATGACCTTGTCGCCATTGACAATGATTGCCATATATGCCATCATCACCCATGACATAATCACTGTACATGACCTCATCGTCCGTGGCACTATTCACTGTATATGACCCCCTCGCTCAATGTACTGATCATTGTATATGACCTTCTCGTCTATGTCACTCATCACTATCTATGATATACATGTAATCACTGCATATGACCTCCTCGTCCATGACACTGGTCATTGTATATGACCCAATCGTCCATGGCATGGGTATATGACCTCATCGTCCATGACCGTGATCCCTGTATATGTCATCCTCGTCCATAACACTGATCGCAGTACTACGATTTCTTCGTCCATACTCCATAGCATTGTTCAATGTATAATGACATCCTCGTCCATGGCACTGGTCGATCTGCTGTACATGGAAACAGAAAACAGAAGAATACACGTGGTCTAAAATGTATTTGTATACCATACAACATATCGACAACGACCACTTCGTGGATATCTTTCCCTGTTTAATATTCATATAAGGAATATTGACATCATGAATATTAATTAGATTAGTTTTTATAATTGCATAAGAACATAGGGCAATTTGGTATAGGCAGAAAACTGTATAATCTGATCTTTATTACATCATAAGAAAACTGAGCAGACTCTGATCAGACGGCTCCTATAGGATCTTGGTCTACTCTGTTTGCAAATGAGTGGAAATGCGTTAATATAGGGGGGGGGGGGGGGGTGTTAACCTGGTTAACCCATTACCTCGTAGGCTATTTTTAGATACAACATCTTTGAATAAATCTACCCAAAAGGAGCATTAACTAGAAAAAATGGAAATGTTAGAATTTTGTAGTTTGAAACCATTGTGATAAATAGAGCATTTGCTCCTATAGGAGCAAATGCTCGATTTATCACAATGGTTTCAAAAAGTGACTTTTACAGAGTCGTCAAAAGTCGTCAATATGAGGGAATGGGTTAACCCATTGCCTCATAAGCTATTTTAAGTCCAACCTCTTTGAATAATTGTATTGAAAATGAGCATTTAATAGAAGAAAGGAAACTTTTGGAATTGTATAGTGTTAAAACCATTGTGATAAATACAGCATTAATGTTGTGCCTATGGAACAAATACTGTATTTATCACAATGGTTTCAAAAAGTGACTTTTACAGAGGCGTCAAAAGTCGTCAATATGAGGGAATGGGTTAACCCATTGCCTCATAAGCTATTTTAGGTCCAACCTCTTTGAATAATTGTATTGAAAAGAAGCATTTAATAGAAAAAAGAAAACTTTTGGAATTGTATAGTTTTGAAACCACTGTGACAAATACAGCATTAAAGTTGCTCCTTTGGAACAAATGCTGTATTTATCACAATGGTTTCAAAACTATACAGCCGTCTTACTATGGTCTTCTCTGTTTGTTTAAGACTTTATATAGAGCTGAGTCTAAAGTTCGCGTCATGACAAACAGAATCTCCTCTTCCTGGTGCCATTATAAAACACCAGCTACTGAACATTCGTTATTTCTTAACAAATATTCATTGAGTAAAAGGATAATATATATTGGACCCTGTTGAACTGAAACATTCCATACAAGCCATGTGGAAATATCCATACGATTTGCCTCATGTATAAAAATATTTAATTCTTCGATTTTTTACCCATAAATTGAATGCATACAACCTGTCAATACATAGGACAGTCTATGATTTAACATTCCTAACGAATTTTAGTAAAGACGAATTGGAATACAGGGTGTCCCAAAAAGAACGGAACCCTGGAGCAAATCTGTATTTTAACCAATGTAATCGGACATTTTAGAATGTAAATATTTACTTTGGTAGATATGTCATTTGTGTATATTTCTGCCAAATTTCTCTTAAAAATATGCGTTGGTTTTAAAGATATGAGTATTTTAATGAATGCACCTAAAATCTGTTTTAACACGATATGCGTACATTGCATAGTCCATGCCTATATCGAGTTAAAAATAGAGTTTTGGATGCTTTCGTTTAAATGCTGATATCTTTAAAAACCATTGAATATGTTTAGACAAAATTTAGACAATATATAGCAAAATGTTGTCTCTACTAAGCTACATGTATATACATTGAATTTAAGTTAGCAATATTGACAGAAATGGAATAACTTGTATATCTTAATCCCGGGTTCCGGTTTTTTTGGGACACCCTGTTGATAGAACTTCAAAAACAATAAATCAAACAGAATTGCCAAATTTTGTCGTCTGCAAACGTTGTCGTCTGCTACAATTTTCATTTGTTTTCTTCATTTTTGTTTCAAAATCAGTCACAGTAACAAACAGTTTGGATTCGGCGTCTTATCTGGATCCAAACTGTTTGCATAGGTAATCACAGATGCGACATTGGCAGTGTAATCTTGAGTTAAGCAGATGGCTGCTAACGTAGAGTGAAAGTCATGCAGAAGCGTCCAGAGGAGCATGAAGCTACTCGGCGTCTCATCTGGATCTAAACACTTTTCAAACGTTATTACGGATAACCTAACGGCGGAAAAAGTGTTAACCCTTATCCGCTGAAAAAAAATAATGTCAGCTTGAAGTTGGATCTGATGCAAAGTTTACATGACTACTGCCGACTCGAACAAGGCTTTTGAGAAACTACTGACCGAGTGATAAACAGCATGGATCCTGATGAAACGCCGAGTTACTCGGCGTCTTATCTTGAATGCGAGTGAGGTTGCTATTTGCGGGAGGAGGGCTAAAATGTTTTGCATTCAACGCTCAGAATGCAGACATTTGTTTTAGTGTATGACAGTCGCAATGAGGCGCCTGCGGCAATATCCACCAAATGTCTTGTCTGGTAAAAACACCTCTTACAGTTTTGGACTCAAACATACTCTTTAACTTACAAACTATTACAAAAACAAGTTTATTTTGAAATAGCGTTTTGTCACTGTGTTTACTTACATTCAATCCCAAATCCGTCTGTTACGAAAACGAAAGTAAGAAGCAAGATTAAAACTGACTGAACTGGTAGACCGGGTCACTGAAGCGTGAACGATTATTTTGGCCAATCTACCTAGTTCAAACGAGTATTCCCACCTGTATAACTAATTGTGTGAATCTAAAAATAGCACAATGCGTTTTCAAGGTAAACCGGTTTTGGCGTAACGAAGTGTCGGCTTTGGGGGAATGACAAATTTTGATGTGTACACTAAAGGCCACTTGCCTAATTTTCGACACACCCTGTGAACCGTGAGGACTTCTGGAATACCTGAAAAGGAGGACTAGGCAGTATTGACGTGATTTTAACGTGCTGTGGGTATATAGTGAGGAACGACACCCGGTCGTGTAGCCAGAAGGTATTGAATATCGACCCTGTTAGAGAAATATTTCTCAGGTGTAGCTGGAAGCTCTGGGACAGCTGCTTATGTGCAAAACTTGTTCGTAAAGCAAGGAATAAATAGCTGAGCGAGTGTAAACAAAGGTTAAGATGGAACTTAACCTTGCACGGTCCCTAAAGGGGCACGCCGCCCAGTCGGGTGTTGACAAATGGGTCATGATCCAAGAGAACACTTTCAGGAATTGGGTGAACGAGCAACTCCGGACAGCCGGCATTGAAGTGAATAACTTCGAGACTGACTTCGACAATGGCGTAAAGCTGATAGCGTTGATGGAGTCACTGCAAGGGAAGAGGATTCGAACCCTGAAGAACCCACGGAACCACCACCAACAGCTAGCTAATGTAGCAGAGGCACTTACAGCCATAGCCAATGACAACATCCGGTTGGTCAACATAGGTAAGGCTCATTTATGTTTGGATCAATAATTCATCAATTATACAATATAGATACATGTAGATATATATTATGCAGAAAGTCAAAAATGCTACCAGCTACAGTATTTCTGAATATAGATCTATATGTAAGAAGTAATGACATCATAAAAATAAATAACATGATGCTTTATAATGGCATGTGAACTCTGAAAAGTTGGCCATGAGAAAAACTGTTGATTCTACAAGCAAACGCATAGACCGTGATCAGACAGCTCCATCTGTTCTGGGACTACTCTGATGAAGAGATGCCAGAAGGTGTCTATGGAGTTAAGGATTTAGCAGATGAGCGATGCCATTGTCATACTCACAGGGGACCAGAGCGTAGGAGAGATTGTCTGTGGCCTAAAATGACAAAAAACAAACCCATTACATGAGTATAATTATACTGTGTGTTTGGGCCTTTTTGTGGTCATACTACTACCATTAAAGCTACTACTGCTATGTTTGCTACAGTTACTGATATAACTACCAATGATACTATTGTTGCTACTACTAGTACAACAACTACTGTTGCTACAATCATTACCACCACATTTATCAGCAAGAACATCAAAAACACAACCACTACCATAGCCACTACTGTATGTACCATAACTGATACTTACACAACTGGTACTGGTTTTGTCACAACTACTACTGCTGCTACTGCTACTAACTACTACTACTGCTACTACTACCTACCTACCTATTTACCTACTTACATACAGCCTACTACTACCTACTACTACTGGAACTATTGATGCAATTACTTTGAATACTAGAATTGTTAGCATTACTACTAGCAGTGCTACTAGTACTAGCAGTGCCACTGTTACTGCTACTAGCACTACTACTACTACTACTACTACTACTACTACTACTACTACTACTACTACTACTACTACTGCTACTACAACTACTACTAGTACTAGCATTGCTAATTCTACTAGCATTGCTACTGATACTAGCACTATTACTGCTACTACTGCTACTTCTACTACTAGCATTGCTAATACTAATAGCATTGCTACTGATACTGCTACTAGCACTATTACTGCAACAAACATTGTTATTGCTGCTGATACTACTTACTAGCACTATTACTGCTATGAGCATCGTTACTGCTACAGATGCTACTACTAGCACTATTGCTGGTACAAGCATTGCTACTGCAACTGATACTACTACACTGTACTAGCATTTTTGCTGCTACTATCATTGTTACTGCTACTGGCATTGCTGCTTATTCTACCATAAACATGTCATGGCTACTGCTACTAGCATTGCAACTACTACTGCTACTAGCATTGCTACTGATACTACTATTAGCATTGCTACTGATACTGCTACTAGCATTGCTACTGATACTGCTACTAGCATTGGAAGACTTTAAGTGGTGCTACTATTAGCATTGCTACTGCTTCTATTATTGCTACTTATACTACTACTGGCATTGTTACTGATAATGCTGCCAGCATTGTGTCTTCTATTACCATTGCTGCTAATATTTCTGCTAGAATTGCAACTGATACTACTACTAGCATCGCTACTGGTACTAAAACATATATTGATGCTGCTACTAGCATTGGTTCTGATACTACTACTAGTATGCCTATTAGCATTACTACTGATAATTGGAGTTTTACTGATACTACTACTAGCATTGTTAATGATATTGCTACTGATACTGCTCCTAGCATTGCTTTTGATACTACTGCTATTGATAGCATTGAGACTGCTAGAAGCAATATTACTGATACTAGAATTGCTATTGATACTACTACATGTACCAGAAATTATACTGTTTCTAGCAGTGCTACTGATGCTGCTATTAGCATTTCTGCTGCTACTAGCATTGCTACTGCTACTAGCATTGTTACTGATACTACTAGAAACATTGCTATTGATAATTTACTACTAGTATTGTCACTACCATTGCTACTATGACTAGTATTGCTACTGCTACTAGCATTGCTATTGATACAGCTGTTAGCATTACTACAAGCTTTGCTACTAGTACTTTACTACTATCATTGCCACTACTAACATTGCTACTAGCATTGCTAGTGATATTTCATAACTATCATTGCTACTACTACAGTAGCATTGCTACTAGTACATCACTACAAGCATTGCTACTACAAAAAGTACAAAAATGAGTCATGCAGGAAACACCACATACAGAACAAACAGTCGCCCGAACAGCAACACAAGGAAACAGCAAATGTACATAACTATAAAAACAACAAGAGACGCACAAAGACAAAACAAACACACAATAGGGGGAAGATGGAAGCACCGCCTTGGAACGGTCAGTGACAAAAGTCACTGGGGGGTCAAACCGGTTTATGGGCGCCCAACCTCACACTTATTCCATCCCCACCCTAAAAGACAGTGTAAATAAACGTATCCCCTCTCCGACTAATCTACAACAACCGCGACGGCAAATACGGTGGTAAAGTGCATGTATAACGAAAACATTTAAGTGAACAAACTGTATCCACCTATCGCTAGTGTACTCAATGATTGAGCTGCAAACAGAGTAACTGTAGAAAAGTAATAAAGGGTACGACAAAAACGAAATAGTTCAGATATCCGACGTTCTCGGATCTCCTTCCATTTCTGGATTTAAGAGGTCGCCTTCATAGAGTACTGAACCTTTCTTGTCGGCGTACATGCAAAGAGGCCAGCGTGATTGCCAACTGTAAAAGGGTTGACAACCAAACATGCAGTATGTTGTAGTACTACAGGATCATATCCCTTTTTAATGAATTTTTTAACATATTTGATGAACAAAGTGAGAAAATGGGTATGTCCAATAATTTTAC
This sequence comes from Azorinus chamasolen, assembly GCA_963576725.1. NCBI lineage: Eukaryota > Metazoa > Mollusca > Bivalvia > Cardiida > Solecurtidae > Azorinus > Azorinus chamasolen. The sequence continues at coordinate 62,664,938 of OY755251.1, read as the reverse complement.
GAAGTTTGTAAATCACATCATTGCTTCTACTAATATTGCTACTAGCATTGCTAGTATTCACCACTGTCATATGCTACTACTAACATTGCTACTGGTACATCACTACTAGCATCGCTACTACTGGCATTGCTACTGATACTTTATTAAAAACATTGCTACTACTTGCATTGCTACATCATTGCTACTGATATTTCACTACTGGCATTGCTACTACTGGCATTGCTACATCATTGCTACTGATATTTCACTACTGGCATTGCTACTACTGGCATTGCTACTGATATTTCACAACTAGCATTGCTAGTACTGGCATTGCTACTGATATTTCACAACTAGCATTGCTACTACTGGCATTGCTACTGATATTTCACAACTAGCATTGCTACTGATATTTCATTACTGGCATTGCTACTGATATTTCACAACTAGCATTGCTACTTCTGGCATTGCTACTGATATTGGCATTGCTACTGATATTTCACTACTGGCATTACTGATATTTCACTACTGGCATTGCTACTGATATTTCACAACTAGCATTGCTACTACTGGCATTGCTACTGATATTTCACTACTGGCATTGCTACTGATATTTCACTACTGGCATTGCTACTGATATTTCACAACTAGCATTACTACTACTGCCATTGCTACTGATATTTAATTACTAGCATTGCTACTACTGGCATTGCTACTGATATTTCACAACTAGCATTGCTACTGATATTTCACTACTGCCATTGCTACTGATATTTCACTACTAGCATTACTACTACTGCCATTGCTGCTGATGCTTTATTAAAAGCATTGCTACCACTAGCATTGCTACCAGTATGTTATTACTGATACTTTGTGGCTAGTATTGCTACTACTTCTAGCATTGCTACTGATACTTATTAAAAACATTGCAACTACAAGCATTGCTACATCATTGCTAATGCTGCTGATACTTTACTGCTAGCATTTTCTACAAGCATTGCTAATGATACTTTACTACTAATATCACTACTACCAGCATTGTTACCAATACTTTAGTGCTAGTATTGCTACTACTGCTAGCATTACTACTAGTAATGCTACTGATATATCTACTAGCATTGCTGCTACAACTAGTATTGCAACCGATTCTACAACTACAAAATACTACTAGCACTGCTACTTAAACTTCTAGTACTAGTGGTAGTATAACAATTACTACCAGTACTAGATCTATCTCTGCTACTACTAGCATTCCTCATGCTATTACTACTATCATTGTTACTTATAGTACTAATATTACTTGCACTGCTATTACTGCTAGTGCTGCTGCTATTACAACTACTACTAAGTATTACAATTGTTACTACCACTACTACAACTACTACTACTACTATTTCTACTACGACACACTACTACTGCTAGTACTATACTACTACTACTGCTACTACTAGTCTTTTATAATATTACTACTACTACTACTACTATTACTACTACTACTACTACTGCTTCTGCTGCTACCACTGTACCATTTCTACTGATACTATCGCAGTTATTACTTCTGTAACTATTTAGCATTGCTACTTCTACTGCTAGCAGTGCATTTACTAGTGACATTGCCACTAGCATTGTTACTACTATGTTAGCATTGATTGTGAGTCTACTGTAAGCAGAGTAACTGATATTAATAGCACCAGCACTACCACTACCACCACCACAACCACTGACTCAACCAGCAGCAGGAGCAGTAGTACCACCACCACTACTACCAACCACCATCATCACCACCACCTACACCACCACTACCGCCACTGTTAAGTGATTGATCTGAGTCTGCTCTGTTTGCTAATGAAATAATATAGATAAGATTCTACAGTTTCTGCCATGGTTAAAACGTTCCTTCTTTATACAGAGCTACAGATAATGGTGCGTACCCAAATACTAAAGTCGTCATTTCTCCACCACGCCCTATACTGTGACCACTCTTTAGAATCGTCTCTTCGAGACGATTCTAAAGAGTGGTCACAGTATAGGGCTTGGTGGAGAAATAAAGGAGCTATTCCTGAAAATATTTAAATTTACGCATCTTACATTCAGCTAATTAATATTCATATAGTCATTATTTCTCACATGAATATTCATCATGTAACCCTTTCCCTGATATAAATGCTTTTTCATTCTTTTGCAAACAGGGTAGACCCAGATCAGACTGCTCCTGTAGGAGCCGTCTGAGCAGGGTCTGCTCTGTTTACTTATGAAATCATAAAGGGTTTTAGTTAACCTACTGTACTCTGAGCAATTGTCGTCTGCAAATATTGTCGTCTGCTTCAATTCTAGAAATATTCTTTTCTTTCATATCTTTTTAAAAAAGAATGTCAGAGTGACAAACAGTTTGGATCTTGATGAGGTGTGTTACAATTTCAAAAATACTACTGATAAGCATCTTCAAATACATGTACATTTAGACATCGACAGCAGAACAAAAAGTTTTGAATTTTTTTCATAAAGTATAATACAATGTACTATATTATACATAGTATTATACAATAGGGGAGAAAAAAATTATGCAAAGTATGATGTCTAAACGTATTTGAAGATGTTTGTCAGTAGTACTTATGAAATTGTCACACGCCCGGAACCTGTGCTAGAATCTGTTCTGTTCTTATATTTACCTTTAGAAAAGTCCTACTTATCATTACCCTAAGTATTCAGACACAATTGTCTCCCCTCTTTAATTTACCAGTTTGTACAGCTGAATAAGTCAGGTTGGGGCCATTTTAATAACTAGTAGCAAATAGTGAAGACCCTGACCAAACGGCTCCTTAGGAGTCATTTTTATCTTGGTCAGCACTAATTATCTAAGTTTGAATGGTCCGAGTTCTTAGGGTATATACGGTATTGTCACATTATTTGAACTCTGAGAGGATTGAAAGTGGGAATAGTGAGAATGTTTACAATAAAGATTACTAGGAGCAAGAATAAGTCAAAATTTACACACAGGACCACGTCATCTAACAGCACATCGTCGGGTTCGTTCCAAAACGCCGTAACTGCAGCTTGTACAAGCTGCAGTTACGGTGTTTTGGAAGCAACCCGACGACATATTGCTTAACCCTTTACTGCATAAATACGCCTTGGCAAACTCTATACAGTAAAACCTTTCTATAAAGGCCACTAAATTACATGAAATATTATGTGTTACATGCAGGTGACTGCTTAAAGCAAGGTGAAAGTAAAACAGAACGCTCCTATAGGAGCGTTCTGTTTTTACTTTCACCTTGCTTTATTGAGCAGCCACCTGCCCTAATTACCAACACAATTTTCTTTCTGATGTTTTTTTGTTTACGAAGATGAACAGTTTGGATCTCAGATCAGTCCTCACAATTTGCGGGGCCTGATCTGGATCCAAACTGCTTGCATAGGTCATAAATGGCAGGAGAATGTGCCATTGGCATGCAAATAGTTAGCACAGGCTTTTCAAAGTGGATTCTACTCTTCTCTTAAAATTCACATCATTATAGCCTATCTATCCTGAAATGTTTATTGCATCTATCACAATTTGGAATGAAAATTCAAGATAGAGGTCTAGTGGGAACTCTGGGTTTTCATTCGTTTGACACATTTTCTACATATATAAGGATAGGTAAAATACCTGAAGTAAGCTGGGATGGGACAGTAGAACACTTGAAAATACATGCACATGTGATCAATGTCCTTTAACCTGTAACGCCATGAGTATTCATGTACGGAATAAGGACATCATGAATATTAATTAGCTGAATTTTAGAATGACATGAACTCATGAATGTGTGATAATTGTAGAAACTGTAGAGTCAGATCTATTATAATTTCATATGCAAACAGAGCAGACCTTGATCAGAAGGCTCCTATAGGAGCCATCTAATTTGGGTCTACCCTGTTTGTAAATAAATAAAAAGGTGTTTCTATGCAAGAAAGGGTTAATCCTTAACCCTCTCCTCCATAGGCTATTTTTAGACCCAACCTCTTTGAATAAATCTACCGAAAAGGAGCATTAACTAGAGAAAAGGATTTTTTTAGAAATTTGTAATTTGAAACCATTGTGATAAATAGAGCACTTGCTCCTGTAGGAGCAAATGCTCTATTTATCACAATGGTTTCATAAAGTGACTTTTACAGAGGTGTAGAAAGGCGTATTTATGGAGGAAAGGGTTAACTCCTTGAATGTTCTTCTGTAAGAAATAATCACATCATGAATATTAATCAGATATATTTTTTATAATAGCACATTATAACAGAGATGTTTGGTCATGGTATATAAACTGTAATATCATCCTGTATTACTACAAATGTGAACAGAACAGAACTCCTGTATGAGCTGTGTGAGCTTGGTCTACTCTGTTTGCAAATTAAGGTTCTAAAAGGCATATATATATGGAATAAAGGCAGATCAATTTTGTTCCATTTAACCCTTTCCTTCATATAAACATGTTTTCACACATTTGCAAACGGAGTAGACCCTGATCAGATGGCTCCTATAGGAGCCATCTGATGAGGGTCTGCTCTGTTTGTTAATGGAATTTGATAGATCTGTTTCTTTAGTTTCTACAATGGGTAGAATGTTCCACCTCAGATACTTCATTATAACTATTTTGTCCTTGAATATTCAGTACAAATTGGAATTTAGAATAAACAAACAACAGGGAATGGGTTAAATGCCAAATATCTTTACTTATTGTGCAAAATGCAGATCAATTTCGTTCCAGTTCACTCTTTCCCTGTTCTGTGTTTATTCCAAATTTCAATACATACTGAATATTCTTTAACAAAATAGTTCTAAAGAATTATTGAAGTTGGAACATTGTAAACATTTTAGAAAGCAAAGAAACAGATTTATCAAATTCTGTTAATAGCAAACAGAGCAGACCCTGATCAGACGGCTCCTCTAGGAGCCGTCTGATCTGGGTCTGCTCTATTTGCAAATGCGTGAAAACATGTTTATATCGGGGAAAGGGTTAATAATTATACATAATGCAGAATAAAATTGCAATGATCTTTGTTAACCTTTTACCTGATAGAGATAATATTTTGATACCTTTTGACATCTTTGCAAACACAGTAGACCAAGATCAGGGTCTGCTTTGTTTGCATAAAAAGATTTTACATTTTCTGTCGTAGTCAAAAAATACTAAGTTCATAAGCCAATGGTTATTAAATTCAGCTTACAAATATTCATGATGCCATTATTTCTTACATGAATATTTGTCCAGTAAAGGATTACCTAATCCTTACTGACAACGAAGAGCTGATGTAAGTAGAAATCTGAAATTGTCAATTTCTTGAATTAAGTGGAGTCAAGCAAGCAAACAAGCTACCCAAGCTACCCGATATTTGAACTCATATGTGGACAATGGAGGGCTCTATTGAGGAATCACAAAAAATAGTTTGGACAATTGTTTACACTCCCTTTCAAATCTTTGAACTGCTCAAACAAGTTGACAAACATTTTTCAAACAGCTTAGACCCAGATCAGCAACCTATTATGTCATATATCAGATAATCTTTTATTCTAATAAGACTAGGTTTCTTAACCCATTATCTTATGCAGACACCTTTTAACACATTTATAAACCAGGTAGACCCCAATCAGACTGCTCCTGTAGGAGCCATCTGATCAGAATCTACTCAGTTTATGAATTAGTTAACCCATTACATCATAAATACTCCTTTCAATGCCTTTGCAAACAGTAGTCCCAGATAAGATGGCTCCTGTAGTAGCCGTCTGATCAGGGTCTGCTCTGTTTGCTTACGCCATGGAGTAAAGGGTTGGCCTGCCAAAAAATCTCCATCGGCTTCAACTTTTAGTTTTCAAAGAACTGTCTTTTACCATTTCTTTTAAAGAACCTCTAGAGATAATAGTGTGATCAGACAGTTGGAGTTCTGCTGTGAAGCTGTCGATCTGGATTCAAACTGCTGGTAAAGGTCAAATTCATCAACATTTTGGAAAGACTGATTGAGTTTAGATGTAACAAAAATTAGTTTGACAGTGAAAGATTATACAGTGTGTTAGTTAACCCTTTCTGTGCTGGATATAAGTCACTAGTGTTCTTTGCAAACATTGTAGACCAAGATGAGAGGGCTCCTATAGGAGCTCTCTCATCAGTTTCTCCGCTGTTTGTAATGTAACACTTTTCTTTAAAATTATCTCTGAATTTTCGCAGTAAGCTTGTTCTTTTTGAATTTTGGAATAGTTCATTTGAAAATTCAGTGTCGAAAGTGTTAACCCTTATGATAAGCATGACCTGTCATTGGCAAACAGTTTGGATCCAGATATGACACTTTGAGACACAGAGTATCTCAGCATCTTGTCAGGGTCTGAGTGGTATGACAATGGGTTAGCATTTTCTCAAAAGCTTGAATGAATTTGAAGTTGGATAACTTTTCTGTACGTCAGAGTTTAAGCAATTTCATTTATTTGTTAAGAGTTTATTATAATAGACAAAAACTTCTGACAAGGGTGTATTTGATCATGTTATAATGAATTAATTTTTTTTCACATAGACTTTGAACTGCCTTATTTTGCTAACCTGAAATATGGCTTACACATTCAGATGTTAGTTGAAGCCTGTCACTCTTTGCACATTAAGTACCTGTCATCAGTGCTTCAGTTTTCTATTAACCCTTTCCCTGTTCTATGTTTATCAAAAATTTCAATACCTACTGAATAAAAAGTAAAGTACCTAGTTATAGTCTACTTTCAGTCCGAATGACCGCTCAGACGACTGTACATTTACTCCCCTGGTCATTGAGTCATTGGCCTACAATATTGAGCACTGCTAACATATGGCGCAATCATGCAGCCGCAGTACCGGTGAGTGACCCTCACAGGTACCCATTTTAACCCCTGGGTGGAGAGTATGTGAGGGTGGGAGACATGGAAAAGCGTCTCTGAAATTTCCGGGAGGGACTGGGATTTGAACCCCGGACCTCCGGACTGATAGTCAAGCGCGTTACCACTAGACCACCGCCACCTGAATATTCATGGACAAACAGTTATAACGATATATGGCAGGTGGAACATTGTAGCCATTTTAAGAAGTAAAGACACATATATATCAAATTCTTTTAGCAAACGCAGCAGCCCCTGATCCTATAGGAGCACTCTGATCTTGATCAACTCTGTTTGCAATTGCGTGAAAAGGGTTACTTTATCTTCCATTTTTTACTTGGAGAGTACAGCAGAGGGCCAGATCGGATGCATAAATGAATAAAATTTTAAGAACACCTTCTTTATTACTCCACCAAACCCTATACTCAGACCACTCTTTAGAATCGATCGTCTCGAAAAGACGACTCTAAAGAGTGGTCACAGTAAAGGGTTTGGTGGAGAAATGATGATTGTAGTATGTGGGTACACACTGTAATCTGTAGCTCTGGTACAGTGAGAATATCTAATAGTTTGGTTCCTGATGAGATACTGGTGAAAGTTGAAAGTAACTCAAGCATCATATCTTGATCACAACTGCTTGTATGTTATCATAAATTCACTGTCAAGGATAAAACATTAAAGATGTTCATTATTCATGTAAGAAATAATGACATCATTAATATTATTAGCTGAATTTTTATAAAAATGTAAAATATTTTGGTATTAGCAGAAACTGTAGTGTCCGATCTATTATAATTTCATTAGTAAACAGATTACACCCTGATCAGACAGCTCCTACAAGAGCTGTGTGATCTGGGTCTACGCTGTTTGCAAAGGCGTGAAAAAGTGTTTAGATGAACCCTTCGCTTGCTATTCATGTCAATATACCTACCTGTAAATAGTGAAGACCCAGATGAGACAGCTTCTGCAGGAGCTGTCTCATCAGGGTCTGCACTATTTACAAGTTGATTGTGCAACCAGTGCACTCCACAGCAGTGATTGCACAGCGAAATACGTGTACACAGTGAAGATGTATGTAATTATACAACAGGGCATGGGTAAAGAAGGAGAAATGTATTTTAAAATTCAGCAAGAGAATGGTTAAGGAAAGGTTTGCATAATATTTGCCTGATAGTAACACCTTTACATATCTTTATTGTAGGAGCTGTATGATCAGAGTCTGCTCTGTTTGCTTATGAAATTATATAGAACTGATTCACACTTTGACTTCACCAAAATGCCCGTGTTCAGCTGATTGATATTCATGACATCATGTCATTATTTCTTACATGAATATTCGTCAGGTAATGGGTGAAAGGAATGTAGCATATTGTACTAATAAGACTTGCTGACTAAACTGTGACAAAATGCTCATAAAACCTTCACACTTGGCTAATGTGATGCAAAATGGAGCAAGCACAAAGGGCTCCCTGTATTATATTAACTACAGTGCTGGTTTAGCTTGCTTGCAGCAAATTTGTGATAAACTTTACAAACAGTATGGATCCAGATGTTATACAAAGTTACTGTTTTATCTCTAATAAATAAACTCCCCCAGAGGCATAACATTTTTTAAAAGGAGCTTCTTGCATTTTATACCAAGGTGATTGCTTAAAGGCAGAATGAAAGCAATGCAGAAAGTTCCTAGCTATCAGTCTGCATTAAGCCACCACCTGTATATTGAAAAGCCTATATTTCCTTATTAGTCCCCCACCTGTCCATCCCCCCACCTCTCTCTATCCGTATGTCTGTCCATCCTTCAGTCCATCCTTCTATCCTAATTTTTGTCCAGATGATATCTCCTCAACCACTTATGCTAGGCTTTCCAAATTTCTTGTGGGTGCATCATGGGAAGGTACAGTAAAGGTTTAACCTTTTCTTCCATAAATATGCCTTTCTACGCCTCTGTAAAAGTCACCTGTTGAAACCATTGTGATAAATAGAGCATTTGCTCCTATAGGAGCAAATGCCCTATTTATCACAATGGTTCCAAACTACAAAATTCATTAAAAAAATCCTTTTCTCTAGTTAATGCTCCTTTTCGGTAGATTTATTCAAAGAGGTTGGATCTAAAAATAGCCTATGAGGGAATGGGTTAAAATGGCATATGATCAGGATCTGAACTACTTGAAAACCATTTACCCTTTATGTCATGATTATTCATTAACTGTTACCTGTTCAATATTCATGAAAGAAAATGAAATCATGACTATTTCTTTGCTGTTTAGTTATACAGTAAACTTTTCAAGAGACTTTTTGCTATTGACAAAATCTAATTGATGTTATAAGCAAATAGAGCAGACCCTGATCGGACGGGCTCCAACAGGATGCAGAGGCATGAAAAAGCGTGTATATGAGGGAAAAGGTCAAGAAATGATGAGCATAATAAAATTAATAAGCTGAAAATTTAACGAGGATTATTTAGACAGTGGCACGTACAATCAGTAGAATTAGTAAACAGAGCTGACGTCAGACTGCTCCTACGGGAGCCATCTGATCTAGGTCTATTCTTTTTGCAAATGCATGAAAAAGTGTTTTTATGAAGTAAAAAGGTAAACTCCTATTGTGCGGGACACGAGTCACTAATGTCCTTTACAAACAGTGTAGACCCAGATGTGAGGACACCTAGAGGAGCCCTCTCATCAGGGCCTGCACTGTTTGTCATGTTATACTTTTCTTTAGATTAACTAAGAATCCCTAATTATTCACCCTATGCTTGACCTGTTTGAATTTTGGAATAGTCCATTTGAAAAGTCAGCATTGTAAGGTTTAACCTCTTTTACTGTAACAGCAACATAAGTAATGCTGAGAAACACATTTGCAAACAGTGTAGACTCAGATCAGAAGGTTCCTAGTGGAGCCCTCTGATCAGGGCAAACACTGATTGTCATTCATCCTGTTGCAGATTATATCCTTTAATACTGAATGGGCTCTAGCTTTAACCCTTTCCCTCAAATAAACACATTTTCATGCATTTGCAATCAGAGTAGACCGAGATCAGACGGCTCCACTAGGATCTGGGTCTGCTCCGTTTGCTTAAGAAGAAGTACAGATCTGACTCTACAGTTTCTACCAATACCAAACATTCATGTGTAGATACATGTCAATATAAAAATTCAGCTGATAAATGTTCATGATATCATTATTTCTTTAGCGAATACTGAACACGGAAAGGTACAGTAATGGACGGTTTCATTTTGAAAATTCAGCATTTAAAGGTTAAGCTTTTGCTGTTGAAAGAAAGTTAAAACAAACATTTGTTGATCCATAATAACAATCACAATAGGTTTAGCCCTTTACCTCATGAATATTCATATACGAAATAATGACATCATGAATATGAATTAGATTGACCTTTTGTAAATGCATAATGAACACAGGAGTTTTTGGCCATGGTAAAATAGAATCAGATTTTTCCATATTTTCCGTAAGCAAACAGGGCAGACCCCGATTAGATGGTCCTTACAAAGGTGTCAAACTAGGTTAAGTGTTAATTCCAGATTATGCATCTTGGGGTACTCTAAGTATTGGGTTTGGAAAAATCAATTATAAACTAATTTCTGCAGAATAATAGCCCTTTATGTATGGGAACTGAGTATAAGAGTCTGTTGCAAACAGTGTAGACACAGATCAAAGAACGCCATAAGCATACAGAGCAGACCCTGAGGAGACGGCTCCTATTGGAGCCATCTGATTTGGGTCTACTCTGTTTATAAAGGCATAGAATGGGGGTATTTATGGAGTAAACGGTTAACCATAGTGTCCATGTAGTATGAAAGGCTTAATTTTGCTAGAGGATTTTGAATGACAAACAGTATACACCCTGATCAGATGGCTCCTCTATGAGCCCTCTGAAGTGGGTCTTCACTGTTGCATGTTTCCTGCAGTGAACTGGTTAACAAGGCAGTAATAAGGCCATCGTAAAGCAGTGGACCATGCACAGATCTGTCAAATATCTAATTCAACGTGATATCTGTATGATCGGCACACTTTGAAACCTGACCTCAAGAATGTCACAAACGGCCAACTTTTATGTTTGTTGTTTGTTAATGTGGTATCAACATCAGTTGTTTTGTTCAGTGCTAGAGGACCTGTTTTAACCCATTCCCTCATATTGAAACCTTTTGACACCTTTGTAAATGAGGCATTGGGTTCAGAACTATGTAAAAACCCATTCTGTCATATTAACACCTTTTGACACCTTTTAAAATCACTTTTTGAAACCTTTGTAATAAATACAGTAAAACCACGATAATCCGAGGAGCGATTTTACAAGCAATTGCTCTATTTATTGCGATCTAGCTTCAGAACTACACAAATCTAAATTTTCCTTTCCTCTGGTAAATGCTCCTTTTCGGTAGATTTATTCACTTGAAGATTGATATAGGTCCATTTAGTCTTTACTCCATATACATCTACTAAACCCTTTCCTCCATAAATACGCCTTTCTACGCCTCTGTAAATGTCACCTGTTGAAACCATTGTGATAAATAGAGCATTTTGCTCCTGTAGGAGCAAAAATTTTTAATGCTCTATTTATCACAATGGTTTTAAACTACAAAATTCTAAAATTTTCCTTTTTTTCTAGTTAATGCTCCTTTTCGGTAGATTTATTCAAAGTGGTTAGATCTAAAAATAGCCTATGAGGGAAATGGGTTAAGAAATAACAAATATTTAAACGTTGAAAACATGTATTAAGTAGATGAGTTTAGATAATGACATCATATACAATAGAAGTTTTTCCTATCCAGAAGCTATAGAATCAAATCTACATTATTTTCAGTAGAGTAGACCCTGATCAAATGGTTCCTACAGGATCCATCTCATCTGGGTCTACTTTGCTTGCTATTGCATCGCAAGACATATCTATGGAGAAAAAAGGTTAAGATATTTGTACTAGTTGATTTCAGAATTTAAAGAATGGACTTGTCCATCAGTCGTATCATAGTTGAGTTTAATTAATCGTTTACTCCACAAATATGTCTTTCTACGCCTATGCAAACAGAGTAGACCCAGATCAGACGGCTCCCATAGGAACCATCTGATCAGGGTCTGCTTTGTTTGCTTATGAAACAATATAGATATGATTCTTCAGCTTCTGTTGTGGCCAAACATTCATCTGTCCATGTGCTATTATAACAACTAATCTAATTAATATTCATTATTTCTTACATGAATATTCATGGAGTACAGGACTGGTAACCTATAGCCATCTGATCAGGGTCTGCTCTGTTCACTTTTGACATGTTATAGATCTGATTCTACATTTTTATGCCCCCAATGGCGAGCATATAGTAATCGCATTGTACGTCCGTCCGTCTGTCCTTCCATCCCTCCGTCCGTCAGTCTGTCCCAAATTTCGTGTCCCTTCTGTAACTTATTTATCTGTGAATGGATTTCAAAATAACCTGGTGCAAATATTCACCACACAAAGACAATGTGTCGCGTTCAACTCCCTGGTCCATGGGTCAAAGGTCAAGGTCATCCTTCAGGGTCAAAGGTCGGGGCATAGTGTTTCACAAACACATCTTGTTTGTCAAGGCAAAAGATTCCCTTGAAAAGTTTGCATTATAAAAATTGAACTAATAAATATTCATGTTATCATTATTTCTTACATGAATCCTGAATGGGAAAAGGGCTGAGCCAATGACATTTCTTGTATAGTATGGTATGGTCCTAGCATTCAGACGGTAAAATTGTGTTGTCTGCTTAAGATTTTGGGACCGATTTTTTTTCAAATTCTGAAATACAAACCGGTCTCAAAATACAAAAATCTGTCCAGATAGGCGATTTTCCGGATTTCTAGAGCCCTGCCCTTATGAACCTGCAGCATGAATAGAATGGAGAAACTTGAAATACACTAAAACCTCATTAATCCGAACATTCAAGCTGAGTGTCGTTATTGATGTTTGAAACAAATTGCTGCTTATTGCAGAGTGAAAATCATGCAGAAAACTCAAAGAGGAGCTTTCTGCATGACTTTCACTCAGCAACAAGCAGTCACCTGCCTACATAATTAATGCTCAATTCTTCTGTACTAAAAATCCGGATGAGTAAGAATTAACTGTATTCAACCTTACCTACAGGATTTACATTTAAAAGAGGTTATACGAGGCTGTGCCAACTGTTTTAGTGTTACGATTGCCCCCATACAGGGCGTAACAAATGAGGTCTTTATGTTATCTCTACATGCTAACGGCCAATTTGTGATATCTTTTGCAAACAGTTTAGATCCTAATGAGATATTGAGTGACAGAGTGTCTCGTTAGGATCCAAACTTTTTAATGCTTTGATTTATATTTTTGAAGAGGAAAACTGAGTAGAAGACAAATTGAGAGCTGTGGTAGTAGAAGCTATTTACTCTGGATGCAATGAAGCAGATTAAGCTTTGCCTTCAGGGGGTACTATATATTTTATATCCTACAACAAAGACGTCCACTCAAGTGTCAAACTCTTACTTTGTAATGCTAAATGCTGAATACTTAATCCATGAAATGTGGGAAAAGAAGTGTAGTGGTATTTTAAAACAGTGTAGACCAGATCAGAGGACTTCTAGAGGAGCCCTCTGACCAGGGTCTGCACTGTTTGTCATTCAAAATCCTCAAGCAAAGATGTCAGTCATACTGAATGGGCTCTTATGGACCAGTACACTATGAATATTCAGCATTTAAAGGGTTTAAAATGAACCCGGAGCTACTTTAATTCACCACTGCAGGTTTTAACATGACATCTAGGTAACCCTTTACCTGATGAATATTCATGTAAGAAATATATAATGACTATGAACATTGAATTAAGTGCAATTTTATATTGGCAATATGAATAAGGGAAGTGTTTGGACATGGAAGAAACTGTAGAATCATTAGATAGACTCATTTCAGTATAAAACAGTCATAACACCATAAATTTAAGATAGACATAAAAGTGAAATGAAATTCAGACAAAATTGATGATGATGATGATGAGCAAATGCTCTATTCATCACAATGATATCTCAAAGTGACTTTTTACTTTTACACAGGCATCAAAAGGCGTCAATATGCAGGAATGGGTTAATACAATTTAGTTAATATATACATGTGTTCATGATGTCATGTGTTCATCAAGTACAGGGTTAAGGAATGTTATATTATTGAGCACTAGTATTATCATAATGTTACCTTTGTTATTTTACAGGGCCTGAAGATATCGTCAATGGCAACCTGAAGCTGATTCTCGGCCTGGTATGGCACTTGATTCTGCGCTACCAGATTGGTAAGAGCAAGTTCCCAACCAAGAAACTCATGTTGGCATGGCTACAGGCGGTAATCCCAGAATGCCACATCTCCAACTTCACCTCAGACTGGAATACTGGCATTGCTCTGCAGTAAGCATATAGAACTATCCTATAAATAACCTATAACGTAATCATCCTATCAGAACTATATGAAAAGGTGCATACCCAAATACCAATATCATCATTTCTCCACCAAACTCTATACTTTGACCACTCTTTAGAATCGTCTCTGTGAGACGATTCTAAAGAGTGGTCACAGCATAGGGTTTGGTGGAGAAATAAAGGATCTTTTCCTGAAAATGTTTAAATTTACGCATCTTATATGGACCTCTGTCCTATAATTACATTATAAATTATTACCCAAAGTATTTGGAATTCCAATCTCCACTCTCAACCAGTTTGTAAAACGGAACAATTCAATTTGAAACCATTTGGATAACTTTGAATTAGACTGATTGGTAACATATAGTAAAGCATGATGAAATACTAGTGCATGCTTTTCTGTATATATGATTTAGCCTATTTATGTAAGACATAACAGAGTCTTGAATACATATAATTGTGAATGAACAAATGAATTTTTGGTCTGTCAGAAATTGTACAATCAGATCAATATTATGCCATAAGTACACAGGGTAGATCCTGATCAGACGGCTCCTACAAAAGCCATCTGTTCTGGGTTGACCCAGTTTGCATAGGTGCCAAAGTTGTCTCTCTGAGGGAAAGGAGTAACAAACGCATTCATGTACACATTCTGTAAAAATTGTCACATTTTCATTTATTTCAGTGCTCTGATAGAATTCTGCAAGCCAGGATTGTGTCCCAACTGGAGGAATCTAAGTAGGTCAGATGCGTAAGTATGCTCACTTCCTTTCTTTTTGATGGTTGTTACATGTTTATGTTCTATACATTTCTTGTCATTGTGCCATTTCATGCAATGTGATGAAAGAATACATTCTCTCCATCTGCTTATTCACTAGCTAAGTAGACCAAAAAGTATTACTTTTTACTGGCTTTCTCAGAGCTATCATCCAGGTTAATCCATGGATTTATGGTCTTTGACTGACAATCACCACTGTGGTTCAAATACCGGCCTGGTCAGTTAGATATTTAATGTGAAGAAGCCATCCAGCTCTCTTGTGGTAGGTTGGTGGATCCACCAGGATGTTCTTGAGTGCACAAAACAATGCAATTTGTTTCATGCACAGAAAAACGTCTGGGTGTTCCTCCACATGTAATAAGCTTGATGTCGCGATATACCTGAAATACTGAAATCCAAATAAATACAGGGCGGAGTGGTTATGGTCTTCAACTGACAATCGCTTAGCCCCTCATTGCTGTGGGTTTGAATCCCAGTCTGGGCATTTGGATTTTTCATGTGAGGAAGCCATCCAGCTGGCTTGCGGTAGGTTGGTTGTTCTACCTAGATGTTCTTCTGTACACGAGACAATGCATTATTTTTTCTGTGCACAGAAGAACCTCTAGGGTCTTCCTCCACCTGTCATTAGCTTGACGTCATGATATGACTGAAATATTGTTAAAACGACTAAAAACCCAATAAAAAACAAACACAAACACACCCATAGATTACTTCAAACTTAGATTTGATTAACCCTTACAGTACGGGACCGAGTCACTAATGCCCTTTGCAAACAGTGTAGACCCAGATGAGAGGGCTCCTAAGGGAGCCCTCTCATCAGGGTCTGCACTGTTTGTCATATTACACTTTTCTTTAGAAAACATCCCTAAACATTCACTATAAGCTTGACCTATTTGAATTTTGGAATATTCCATTTGAAAATTCATCGTTGTAAGGGTTAAAGTTGACAGCATTAAAACTAATCAGTTGTTTTTTAACTTTTCAAATAGATATCAATGTCAAAGTTAATCAGTTCTTTGCGCTTGATAAATAAGTCATCTCACTTCATTATACATGTATGTCCCGAAAATTCTTGAATGTTTTACTCCTCATACACCAATTGGAGGATTTACTTTAACCCTTTCCCTGTCCTGTATTTAGGCCAAAATTCAATACCTACTGAATATTCATAAACAAAATAGTTATAAAGAAATCTGGAAGGTGGGGCATGGTAGGCATTTTAGAAAGTAAAGAAACAGATCTATCAAATTCTATCAGCAAACAGAGCAGACCGTCTGATCTGATCTGGGTCTACTCTGTTTGCAAATGCGTGAAAACACGTGTATATGAGGGAAAGGGTTAAACTTTCACAGAAGAAAAATGTTAATATGAAGATGTACGTAAAGATGGGAATATTTGCGACCATTTTCTACCAGAGTTACGTGTATTTGAAATTTTCTTCACTATATAAGATTATATAATAGTAATTATATTAGACTCTTCAAATTTTACAAATTGCCCTAATTATTTCCCCCTTTTATTTATCAGACTAGATAATTGTAAGAATGCCATGACGCTCGCGAAGCAGCATTTTGATATCCCACTGGTCGTGCGACCAGAGGATCTATCAAGTTCTGATCTGGACGAGCTCTCTGGCATGACGTATCTGTCCTACTTCATGAAGCTAGATTCTCCTGGATACCATGCGACCCTACAACTGGTGCGCCGTCTCTTGAGACAAGGAACCGTCACCAACTTTACAGTAAGTACTATTATCGGGCTTTTATACTGTCCACTTAACCCCTTCCTCCATAAATACGCCTTTCTAAGCCTCTGTAAAAGTCACCTGTTGAAACCATTGTGATAGAGCATTTGCACCTATAGGTGCAAATGCTCTATTTATCACAATGGTTTCAAACTACAAAATTCTAAAATTTTCCTTTTCTCTAGTTAATGCTCCTTTTCAGTAGATTTATTCAGTGTGGTGGGATCTAAAAATAGCTTATGAGGGAATGGGTTAACTACCATAATTATTCTAAGTATTCGGACAGACAAATGTCGGCAAATAGTTAAGACCCAGTGAGAAATAGTGATGTCATAAATATTTACTACATGTCTTATGGTTGCTCTACCTGGGGCAATTTGTTCTGTGCACAGAAGAAATTGTGGGGTCATTGTCCACCTGTAATTAGCTGAACATCACATTTTGACTGAAATATTAGTACAGTAAAACTTTGATTATCCGAACACTAAAATACGTATTATTATCGCTCTTTAAGACAGGTGGCAGCTTAATGCATGGTGAAAGTCATGCAGAAAGCTCCTCTAGGAGCTTTCTGCATGACTTTCACCATGCATTAAGCAGCCACCTGCCTAAAAGGGTCTAAATTCTTCTATAACGAAAATTCGAATAATCGAGGTTTTACTGTAAATCCAAATACAAACAAGCAGACCCTAATAAGACGGTTCCTATAGGAAATGTCTAATCTGGGTCTACTCTGATTGCAAAAGACGTCTATTAATTTGTGATTTATAATCTAGGATCAAGGATCCATTAATTACCTAGGATTATTAGGGTCTTCCCTGTTTGTTTATGAAACTATATATAAAAGATCTGGCGTTACAGTTTTTACCGACACCAAAGATGCATGTGTACATAAGCTATTATAAAAAATCACCTAATTAATATTCATGATGTCATTATTTCTCACATGAATATGCGACAAGGAAATGGTAAAACAATGAAGAAGGAGAGCCATCCTACTGTCTTGATGTATATACATGTAATACTGTATGCATACTAACGCCTTGTATCACTCGACATTTGATATATATTGTACCCTTTTCTTCATGAAAATTAACCCTTTCCCTGTACAAACTGTAGATCCAGATGTATATTATTCCATAAACAAACAGAGCAGATCCTGATCAGATGGCTTCTACAGGGTCTACTCTGTTTGAAAAGGTCTGAACAAGTGTATTTATCAGATAAAGGGTGTGAGATGTGAATCTCTCATCATTTTTGTCTTAAGATTTTCCCAGTTCTATGTTTATTCCAAATTTAGATACATACTGAATATTCATAGACAAAATAGTTATAACAAAACATGGAAGCCGGGAAATTGTGGCTATTTTGGAAAGTAAAGACACGCATCTTTCAAATTCCATTAGCAAACAGAGCAGACCCTGATCAGACGGCTCCTCTAGCAGCCGTCTGATTTGGGTCTACTCTGTTTGCAAATGCGTGACAATACGTTTATATGAGGGAAAGGGTTAACCCTTTACTCCGCAGATACGCTTTTATCCCTTTTTGCAAACAGTGTAGACCCTGATCTGACAGCTCAGCCTCCTATAGGATCAGGGTCTGCACTGTTTGCACTCGCGATCTTCTAGACCTGAGTTTATTCTGCTTTTCATAGAAATAATTGCCAGTACACACACACACAAATACTGTTTGAAATGATAAATATGCATTTAGAGGATGAAACCTAAATCATAAATATTCATGGAGGAAAATGGTAAACACAAGATAACATTGAGTGGTATGAACAATTTATGAGCAGAAGTGCATTATTTTTAACTATAATTTTCTCCCTGATGAGACATACTCAGTGTCTCATCTGGATCCAGCCTGTTTGCAAAAGTGATTATTAACCCATTCCTCCATAGGCTATTTTTAGACACAACCTCTTTGAACCAATCTACCGAAAAGGAGCATTTACTAGAGAAAAGGAAAAATTTAGAATTGTGTAGTTTTCATACGCCCGTTTAAAAAAACGGGACGTATTATGGAATGGCGCTGTCTGTCCGTCTGTCCGTCTGGCTGTCTGTCCGTCTGTCCGTCTGTAACATCTCTAACTCAAGTTCCCCTTGGTGGATCCTTCTCAAATTTAACCACAATGTTTATCTAGACATGCTACAGTAGCCTGCCAAGTCCCGGTTTGTTTATCCAAGGTCAAGGTCGCTTAATTTGACTTAGAATTTGCGTTTAGCATTTGTGTTAAGCAAAAATGTTAACCTCAATTTATGTGGAACAAGTCCACTTATTTACATAACACTTTGTGATAAAGCTTTGAAACTTGGAACACTTGTTCACCGTCACAATCTTCACCTGTAGACAAGAGTACATAACTCTGTCAAGCATTTTGACAGAATCATTCCCCTTTTTAGCTCCACTTTTTCAAAAAGCGGAGCTATTGTCATGACCCTCTCGTCGGCGTCGGCGTTGGTTAACCTTTTTGTTAAGGTCCTTTTCTCAGAAACCATCAAAGATATTTGGTTCATATTTGGTATGTATGTTAACTATCACAAGGGGAACCCATTTCACAAGAGTAGGTAACTCTAAAATTAATTTTGCCATAGTTACGCCCCTTTTTCGACTTGGAATTTTCATTATTGGTTAAGTTTTATGTTCAGGTCCATGTCTCAGAAACTGTCCAAGATATTTGGTTCATCTTTGGTATACATATTAACTATCACAAGGGGAACCCATTTGACAAGGGTAAGTAACCCTAAAATTAATTTTGCCATAGTTATGCCCCTTTTTCGACTTAGAATTTTCATTGTTGGTTAAGTTTATGTTCAGGTCCATGTCTCAGAAACTGTCCAAGATATTTGGTTCATCTTTGGTATACATATTAACGTTTACAAGGGGGACCCATTTCACAAGGGTAGGTAACCCTTAAATTAATTTTGCTGTTGTTAACTCCCTTTTCTAACTTAGACTTCCACTACACTATCCAGCACTAAAGAAAGTGGAGCGCGCTATCTGCGGACAGCTCTTGTTAACTTAGAATTTTTGGTTAAGGCTTTGTTAAAGTCCATTTATTTACATAACCCTTTGAGATGAAGCTTTTAACCTTGGAACACTTGTTCACCATCACAAGCTTTACCTGTAGGCAAGAGTACATAACTCTGTCCAACATTTTGACAGAATTATGCCCCCTTTTAACTTAGAAATTTTGGTTAAGGTTTTGGTTAAAGTCCACTTATTTACATAACCCTTTTAGATTAAGCTTTTAAACTTGGAACACCTGTTCACCATCACAAGCTTCACCTGTAGGCAAGAGTACATAACTCTGTCTAACATTTTGACATAGTTATGACGCTTTTTAGCTTGGAATTTTTGGTTAAGGTTTTGGTTAAAGTCCACTTATTTACATAATCCTTTCAGATAAAGCTTTTAAACTTGAAACATGTGTTCACCATCAGAAGCTTCATCTTCATCTCAAGCATTTAGACACAATTATGGCACTTTTTAATTTAGAATTTTTGGTTAAGGAATTTTGTTAAATTATCCCTATTTACAATCTTGAAACTTGGTCGCAAAATTGGACTTAGAATTTGAATTTAGCAAATACGTTAACCCCAGTTTATGTTGAACAAAACCTCGACGGGCGTATATTGTGCCCACTGGCACTCTTGTTAAACCATTGTGATAAATAGAGCATTTGCTCCTAAAGTGACTTTTACAGAGGTGTAGAAAGGCGTATTTATGGAGGAAAATGTTAATTTGCTTATGGCAGCAAATGAATTAATTGAATGGTATCTGATCATCACAGTTTGCAGTATAGAAATTTCTTAATTAACCCTTAATTTCCTTCATATAAACGTGTTTTCACGCATCTGCAAATAGAGTAGACCCAGATCAGATGGCTCCTATAGAAGATGTCTGATGAGGGTCTGCTCTGTTTGCTTATGGAGTTTGATAGATCTGTTTCTTTAGTTTCTAAAATGGTTACAATTTTCCACTTTTCATAATTTATTATACATTTAACTACTTTGGCCATGAATATTCAGTAGGTATTGAAATTTGGGATAAACCTAGAACAGGGAAAGGGTTAAAAACTTAACTGAATTTTGATTTACAGCCATGAAATTGTATACTATACCATAAGACTTTTCCTTAAAAAAATAATACCATGAATATTAATAAGATTAATCATTAAAATAGTATATGAACACGGGACTTTAGTGCTAATAGAATCTGTGGAATCAGATTTAGGTTAGACAGCTAGTATAGGAGCCGTCTGATCTGGATTTAATCTATCGGCAAAGTTGTCTAAAGGTATTTCTATCTGGTAAAGGGTTGAAACAAGGTAATGAGCCCACAAAGCACTTCATGCATGGCAATGTATTTTATAGGACCTGAGTGAAATGCTCAACTAATAAATGAACATAAAATTTATGATCTTTACACAGAGGATATAAAATCATTCAAAATGCGTTATATTGCATAATGATAGACACTTATATTTAACTGCGACCTTTAACTCTTGTTTTCCTTTCACTCATATAAATGCGTTTTCATGAATCTGCAAACAGAGTAGACCCAGATCAGGGTTTGCTCTGTTTTCTAATGGAATTTGAAAAATCTGTTTCTTTACTTTCTAAAATGGCTACAATGTTCCACCTTCCATATTTCAAAAAAAAAAAAATTGTGCATACCGGTAAATATTCAATAGGTACTGAAATTTGAAATTATAACTCATATAACAGGGAAAGCGTTAAATTCTTGTAAACAGTGTAGAGTCAGACCTTTAACCTTATACTTGATAGAGACCCCTTTTGACTCCTTAATTTAGCAAACTGATTGGGTCCCAGTAAGACAGCTCCTGTACAAGGCGTCTGATCAGGGTATTCTGTGATCCCAGATTGGATTTGCTACAGCAATATAATCACTTGTTTAGCTTAGGAGCTCTCTGAATGACTGTCATCCCGCCTTTAGTCAAGCCACCTGCTTAAAACGTTCTCAGTATGTCTTCATCAAAAGTTCAGATTATCAAGGATTTACTGTATACAGTAAAAACTTGATTTTACGAAACTGTAGTAATGAAGAATTTATGTCTTTGTAGGCAGGTGGCTGCTTAATGCACTGGGTAAAAGTCATGCAGAAAGCTCCTAGTGGAGCTTTCTGTATGACTTTCACCCTGCATTAAGCTGTTTTAAAGACCAACAATGGTACGTATTTGAGTGTTCATAGTATCGAGGTTTTTACTGTATAACACAAAAACAGTTTGATATTTGAATAACGTGAAACTATCTTCTGTTAACTCATTAGTCCAGAAATACTAAGAAATAGTTACATCATCAATATGAATTAGATCTATTCTTATAATGGCTAATTAACCCTTTCTACGCCTCTGTAATAACCACTTCTTGAAACCATTATGATAAATAGAGCATTTGCTCTTATAGGAGCAAATGCTCTATTTATCACAATGGTTTCAAATTACACAATTCTAAAAGTTTACTTTTCTCTAGTAAATGCTCCTTTTGGGTAGATTCATTCAAAGAGGTTAGGTCTAAAAATAGCCTATGGAGGAAAGGGTTAGCACATACCTGTAACTGGCCATCACAGAAACTGTAGAATGAGATCTATATTATTTCATAATTGAACAGAGCAGACCCTGATCAGACGCCTACAGCAGGACCCATCTGATCTGGGTCTAATCTGTTTTCAAAGGCTTAGAAAAGTGTATTTATGGAGTAAAGGGTTAAGAGTTTATGCAGACGACAGTTTTAACTATCTGCAAACATAAAAGGTTACATTTTTGTGCTCAGTGGAGCAAGGCAGTAAAATGAATGCTTATTCAGCAAAATTATCCCTTTGCTTCATAACAACTTCCTTATCATGCCTTTGCATACACAATATCCCATAGGAGTCATCTGATCAGGGTCTGCTCTGTTTGCTTATGGAATAATGTCTGTCTGAATCTACCATTTCAGAAATGGCCAAAACTTGTTTGTACATTGTCTGTTATAAAATGTTATCTGATGAGTATCCATGAAGTCATGAATTCTTGTAAAGTATTCCTGAGGTAAAGTGTTTAACCCTTTCCATCATAGGCTATTTTTAGACCCAACCTCTTTGAATGAATCCACCCAAAAGGAGCATTTACTAGGGAAAAGTAAAATTTTAGAATTGTGTAGTTTGAAACCATTGTGATAAATAAAGCATTTGCTCCTGTAGGAGCAATAAAAAAAGGGGGATAATACATTTTATAACCTGTTCCCTCCTAAACTACTTTTAGACCCAACCTCTTTGAATTAATCTACTGAAAAGGAACATTTACTAGATAAAAGGAAATTTTAGACTGAATTAATTTGGAAACGTTTTTGATAAGTACAGCATTAAAATTTTGCTCTTATGGATCAAATTCTGTATTTATCACAATGGTTTCAAAAGTGCCTTTTACAGAGTCACCAAAAGGCATCAATATGAGGGAAAGGGTAAAAACTCTTTCCCTGTTCTATATTCCAAATTTCAATAGCTGAATATCCATAGAACAATTAGTTAAAACAAAATATGGAAGGTGAAACATTGTAGTCATTTTCGAAAGTAAAGGAGCATATGTTTCAAATTCCATTAGCAAACAGAGCAAACCCTGATCAGACAGCTCCTATAGGAGCTGTCTGATCTGGGTCTACTCTGTTTACAAATATGTGAAAACATTTTTATATGAAGGAAAGGGTTAATCGTGACCAATCTGTGATTGATTACCTATGTACATAGTTTGGATCCTGATGAAATACCAAGTGACTTGGCATCTCATGAGGATCAAAACTGTTTGAGAATGTAAAAAATGACATTATGGATACAGTATAACCTCTCTATAATGGCCACTAAATTACATCAAGTATTTTGTGTTAAAGGCAGGTTGCTGCTTAATTAAAGCAATGTGATACATGTATATAGGTGATACGCTCCTATAGGAGCGTTCTGTTTTACTTTCACCTTGCTTTAAGCACCCACCTGCCCTAAATACCAACTAATTAACACAATTTAATGGCCGTTATAGAGAGGTTTTACTGTATTTGTTAGTCTCCTTTTTCATAATGTAAAGTTTTTAAGGGATTTTTTTGCACTGACAGCAGATCTACAGTAAACTATGAAGTTATGAACACTCAAATAGGTATCATTATTGATCTGTAACACAGATGCCAGCTTAACCCTTCGCTTGCTGAATTTTAAAATATAGTTCTCATTCTTTACCCTTGCCCTGTTGTATAATTACATATATCTTCACTGTGTACAAGTATTTCGCTGTGCGATCACTGCTGTGGAGTGCACTGGTTGCACAATCAATTTGTAAATAGTGCAGACCCTGATGAGACAGCTCCTGCAGGAGCTGTCTCATCTGGGTCTTCACTATTTACAGGTAGGTATATTGACGCGATTAACAAGCAAAGGGTTAATGCAGAAAAGTCCTAGGAGCTTTCTGCATGTGTTCCACCCTGCATTAGGCAGCCACCTGCCTACAAAGACATAAATTCTTCATTACTAAAATTTCGTAGTACATGTATCGAGATTTCTCTGTATATCATGTCAAAATGTTTGGCCTTTGTTAATTTCACCAAACAAAACAGAACCTTTTTATCTACTTTATTGCTTGCTAATATGTTAATATTTCTTCTGCAGAGTGACTGGAGCGATGGACGACTGCTGTGCAACCTGGTGACCTCAGTTGGAGGTCATGTGACAGGCTGGCCAACCTTGACCTCTGATGCAGTGGAGAACATGCAAGCTGGTAAGAAATTATTTATCAGTGAACTTATTAATTGTCCTATGAACGATGATTATGATTGCAGGAATTGTTGTCCATGACCAGAAACAGTTTAACCCATTCCCTCATATTGACGACTTTTGATGACTCTGTAAAAGTCACTTTGTGAAACCATTGTGATAAATAGAGCATTTGCTCCTATAGGAGCAAATGCTCTATTTATCACAATGGTTTCAACTTACAAGATTCTAAAATTTTCCTTTTCTCTAGTCAATGCTCCTTTTCGGTATATTTATTCAAAGAGGTTGTATCTAAAAATAGCCTACGAGGTAATGGGTTAACCACTTACCAGATCTATATAATTCCATAAGCAATCATTACAGACCCTGATAAAATGGCCCCTCCCTCGTGAATATTATTTTAGTAAGAAAAAATGACTCTATGAATGTCTGAGTTAGGTGAACAGAATATTTTACCAAGGCAGAATCTGTAGAATCATGTCTATATTATTCGATTGGCAATGAAACCCTGACTAGATGGCTGCTACTGGGTCTTTCTGATCTGGGTCTGCTCTGTTTGCAAAGGCATGACAAGGTGTATCTATGACCTGGAAA
Source organism: Azorinus chamasolen (assembly GCA_963576725.1). NCBI lineage: Eukaryota > Metazoa > Mollusca > Bivalvia > Cardiida > Solecurtidae > Azorinus > Azorinus chamasolen. The sequence goes on along the minus strand of OY755251.1, from coordinate 62,639,800 downwards.
TGAAATCTAGTGGAACATAAGGGAGATAAATGATGATGTTTATTGAGATAAATTTGGTTTTGAGTTATTCCCCTTATATTTAGATAAAACCTCATTTACCGGCATTGTAATACATGTATACAAATTGTACAGCCTATAGCAATTTTTATTTCAATTTCTTTTGCCTTGTTATGTGTAAGTAACATGATGTGTTTGTCTTTTCTTGTTAAAATACATGATTGTATATAACCTTTAGCACTGTTAGCAAATTATTGTTGTCTGCAAATATTGTTGTCTGCTTCGACATTTAAAGTAGATATTTTCTTTCTTTGCCAGAAACATGATGTGACTTACAGATTTGATCCTGATGAGATGCCAAGTTATTTGACATCTGGTCTGGATCCAAACTGTTTGCTATGGTCATCACAAATTTGTGGGTACCTAAACTTTTTATGGTTTACATCCAGTATTTCAAAAAAAGCAAAAAAAATCTTTGTACAAAATAATCAGCTTTTAACCCTTTCCCTGTTCTATGTTTATTCCAAATTTCAATACCTACTAAATATTCAAGAACAAAATAGCTATAATGAAACATAGAAAGTGGAAAATTGTAGCCAATTTCTAAAGTAAAGAAATGGATCTTTCAAATCCCATTAGCAAACAGAGCAGACCCTGATCTGATGGCTCCTATAGGAGCCATCTGATCTGGGTCTACTCTGTTTGCAAATACATGTATGTGAAAACACATTTATATGAGGGAAAGGGTTAAGCAAATGTCATTTATGAAAATTGCTAAGATTCCTAGCAATCCTTTTAGAATATGGAGAAACAAACAGTTTTGATCCTGATGATAGGACAAATTGCACACTGCCAAAGATTCTTTGAAAGAAAGAAGTAAATACAATTGTAAATATAAATATCTGTGTAAATATTTGTATAAACTTACCAGTATTGCAGACCTCATGTCCATGATGTATTATCCAATACATGTATTCAGATCCACAACACACCATTACTTCACCCTCCAGCAAAACCACAGAGCTGTAGATAAGAAAATCTAATTAACCCATTACTCCATAATTACATCTTTGCAAACAGAGCAGACCCAAATCAGACTGCTCCTATAGGAGCCGTCTGATCAGGGTCTGCTCCGTTTGCTTATGAAATAATATATTTTTCTAATTCTACAGTTTCTGTCATGATGAAAAAATTCCTTTTTTTCATAGTGAGTTTAGAGTATAAAAGTTCAATTACTTGATATCTATGATGGCATTATATTTGGCATGAACAGCCATGGAGTAAAGGGTTAAAATATTTTACATTTCTCTGACAAACCCTGTTTTGCTGCAAGTCATTTGAATCGCCTCTCTGAGACGATTCTAATGAGTTGCAGGAAGATGATGTTTGCCTGAGAAATGAGAGATTCTGATAGATCAGTACAATCTTATACAGAGGTTCAGAATGATAAGATGCATAAATTTGAACTTTTCCAACAATTATATTTCCTTTATTTCTCCACCAGACCCTATACTGTGACACTCTTTAGAATCGTCTCAAAGAGACGATTCTAAAGAGTGGTCACAGTATAGGAATTGGTGGAGAAATAACGATTTTAGTGTTTGGGTATGCCCCCTTAACTGTAGCTCTTAGATCTTATACAGTCCTAAACAATTCCGACTATATTTTCTAGGTAGTGAGACACACATCTGCAAAATTTTGATAGCTACTAATTGCCTGAATTTTTAAGGTGTATCGAGAGCCATTGTTTGAGCCAATAGCATGTTTTATTTTTGTAGACTTTAATCTTAAATTTATTGAATAAGTAACCACTTACAATCAAATCCAGATTTTTCAGCGGCTAGCTGTCTATTTTCACTTTTGTTCTAGTTTTCCACCAATGAGAAACTATGTTACATTGTAATTTGCATATGACCTATGAGTATTTAGTAGTAAACTGTATTTTCATTAGTGAATACCTTGACTGGCATACAACCTTTTTATATGCCTCTACACATTGCCAAACTATGTAAAATTCTGATATACACTCTGCTAACGTGTCGAATTTCCTGGGTAATTCTTACGACATCGTAGTTATTTCAAAACACTATGTTTTATGATAATTAGCTGCTTCGTCCTCGCAAATTGAATTCAATGCAATAATTAACATAATCACAACACATGTAAGGCATCATGTTACACAGACATGTTCTATAAACTTCTTGAGTTCAGTCAAAACGCCATATAGTACAGAAAATCATTATTTACGCAGATATTTAGCATGGGACCGAAGACTGTCAACTGTCGAAAGTTCTGTTCTTAAAATAGATTTTAAGACCTGGAAATTCCCATAAAATCAAAGTACCGATGTACTGATATTTATCACCTCATGGTAATGGTTGCTGAGCAATATTACCAGTTTGTCGAAACCACTATTAAACTTTCAAACTTTTACTATCATTTTGCTATCAATTAATACAACATTTGATAATAAAGTCCACTTTGATGAACAGGTAGTTTACCGAAACCACCATAATTCACAGGCAGTGCTATATGAAATAAAGAAGAAGGGTTGTTTAGTATATTAGAGTAGTGGTATTAATAGTATTAATTACTATCCCCGACCACAGCACCGAGGCTCTGGTTGTTGGCTCTCTTTGATATAAAGCTACTTACTGAAGGCTATTGCTACGGCTCTATCACATGGGGCTTGGGCTCATAGACGTAGGTTGAAGTTGCTAACTTTATATTGTTTTAAAAATACATGTAGATTCAGTTAATGATGTCATTAATGATGATGCACACAAGTCGATTAAAGCGTTGATCTAGGCTAAATAAATACCGTTCTTTAAGGAATTACAGACTCTGCACAAACAAAAACATTATGCTTTAAAGTGTATTCAATTTCTTATCTTCATATCAATACAAATATAAGCGCTTTCATGTACATTTTATAATAGGTAAACTAAAGAACTAACTTGAGATAGTTTTAAAACATCATACATTTTAAAAGTGATTTCCTATAAAAGCAACTTGAAATATTTCAATAACTGCTTCTTCTACTCCAAGTCATTTTCATTGCATGCTTCTCTGCTAGTATAATAACGAGCAACCCTTCATAGATCTAGTTCTCTGTACTAGTAGAATCTCCAAACATTGAAATAAATATTGCAGAGATTGTTTTGTACATTGTGTCAATATTTGAATGCCGCTGAATATCTTTTTTAAAAGATATTTCTTGTTTCTCTTGGTTTTCCTGTATAATTAATACAGTCATGTAGTCTAAAAATGCTTTTCTACACCATTGCAAACAGACCAAACCCAGATCAGAGGGCTCCTGTAGGAGCCATTTGATCAGGGTCTGCTCTCGTTCTGATTATGATATATGTACATGTAATAGATCTATATGATTTTACAGTTTTTGCCATGGCCAAACCGTCCTGCATGTCCATGTGCTATTCAAACCATTAATCTAATTAATATTCATGATATAATTAATTATTAATTGAATATTCGTGGTGTAAAGGATAACCATTTCCTCAGATAAGAATAACTTTAATTTCTCTTGAACAAAAAGTTGAAATAAAATTTCTTTTTCTGTTAAATTTGTACCTACCTAATTACTCCAAATGTTCAGATAGACGAACTTAGGCAAATAGTGCAGACCCAGATCAAAGAAGAAGCAGTTTGATCAGGGTCTACACTCTACACTTTAAATTGTGACTATATCAGTCTAATTCAAAGTTACCAAATTACTCTATGAGTAATTGAGTATTCATGTGTAAGAAATAAAATCATCATCAATATTAATTAGATTAATTTTCACAATGTCACATAGAGACTGGAATTTTTCGCCATAGTACAAATTGTAGAATCATATCTATATTATTCCATAAGCAAACGGAGCAGACCTTGATCAGACGGCTCCTATAGGAGCCGTCTGATCTAGGTCTACTCTGTTTGCAAAGGCATAGAAAGGTGTATTTATGGAGTAAAGGGTTAACAAAGTCTGGAAAGAGGAGATTGGGTGTCTGAATACTTACAGTAGTTAGCGTTTATCCCAGTCCAATTATGTTGGTACATTGTTTTTATTATTTCACTATTCAATGTTTGTCCTATTATTCCTAAGCATCTGTAGTACAGTTCTGATTCTGTGTCTAGCTTTTAAAAATTAAAATATTTCCTGTTGCACAGGTATACATCCTAATTATTTATACATCCAATATTTCCTCTCTACCTGATTGTTACAATGCTGAATAAGTCAATTTGACACCATCTTGATAACTTTTAATTAGACTGACAGTTGCAAACAGTGTAGACCCAGATGGGAACCATTTGACCTGGGTCTGCTCTGTTTCCCCCAGTTTTTTCTGTCTAAATCAGAGCTACAGATAAAGGTGCGTTCGCAAATTCTAATATCGTCATTTCTCCACCAAACCTTATGTTGTGACCTTAAAGAGTGGTCACAACATAGGGTTTGGTGGAGAAATAAAGCAGTTATTCTTGAAAATGTTTTAATTTACGCATCTTATCTGGACCTCTGCTAAATACTTAGGGTAATTAAGGTACAACTCAGTGATGGTAGATTAAATTTCTTTGTAGGCAACTAGGTATGTGATTTGCTGAATGCTTGCACTTTGTCTATCTGAAAACTGTAGGTAGTCAAATATTGCATCACACTGCTCAATTTCAATACTTGCATCTAGAATCTACGTTTTAGTTTACTTAAATTCCGGTTACTGTTATCTTAAAGTAAATCATTACACATCAGTTACTGAAACATAGAACACTGGGAAAAGGCAACAATCTTGAAAATTATAGATGATTGCAATTAACCCTTTACTCCATTTATATATGAATATTAAGTAGCTGAATTATTCTAGTGGCATCAAGAACAAGCAGACTCATAGACCCGATTATAAGGCTACTAAATGAACCATTTGATTTGGATCTAAATTGTTTGCAAAGATGTTAAAAGGACATCTGTGGAGTAAAGGGTTTAAGTAGGACCCCACGTTGAGATGTGGCTGCCCTATATAGTAATCAACTTGTCCAATTCTATCCGTCTGTCCGTCAGTCTGTCCATATTTGGTTTCCGCGCAATATCTCCGAAGGAATGTCCAATTTTCACCAAACTTGCTCAGTGTACTTGATATCCAAGTACCTCACATGGGTTCTGTGATTGGCAATTTCAGCGCAATATATTTCGGAAAATTACGGGCATTTTCACTTAGGCTGCCGCAATCTGATTAGCGGATTGGTTTCTGCGCAATATCTCCTCAAGGAATGGTGGAATTTTCACCAAACTTGCACAGTGTACTTGATATCCAAGTACCTCGCACGGGTTATAGTTTTCGGCAATTTCCATGCATACTTCTGAAAATTACAGGCATTTTTACTTTGGCTGGTTCAATCTGATTTGCAGATTGGTTTCAGCGCAATATCTCCTAAAGGAATAGTCCAATTTTCACAAAACTTGCTCAGTGTACCTCGCATGGGTTCTGTGTTGGGCAATTTCCATGCATTTTTTTTTTGGAAAATTATGGGCATCACTTAGGCTGGTGCAATCTGATTTGGAGATTGGTTTCCACGCAATATCTCGTATGAGTTCTGTAGTTGGCATATTCTGTACATATTTATTGATGATAATGCAATCTGATTGGCTGATTGTTTCTGTGACATATCTTCTGAAGGATTGGTCTGATTTCTATCAAACTTGCTCATTATATGCTTATTATTCAAGTACATAGTAAAAGTACCCAGTTTAGTAAATTACATTCATATTTAATTATGCTGCTGCAGTTCTGCATTAGGAAAATCAGGCTGACAATATGCAGGCGTATGCGATACTTCCTACGTGGGTGGGGCCCTTCCTTGATATTGGTCTACATGTAGTTAACCCTTTCCCTCATATAAACGTGTTTTCACTCATTTGCAAACAGAGTAGACCCAGATCAGACGGCTCCTAGAGGAGCCGTCTGATCAGGGTCTACTCTGTTTGCTAGTGGAATTTGAAAGATCTGTTTCTTTTCTTTCTAAAATGACTACAATGTTCCACCTTCCATGTTTCATTATAACTATTTTCCCATGAATATTCAGTAGGTATTGAAATTTGGACTAAATATAGAACAGGGAAAGGGTTAACATAGGTGTGTTTACCCTTTCCCTGTTGAATATTCAACAACTAATGATACCATGAATAGTTATTAGCTGAGTTCTATAAAGGCATATGTATACATGAATATTTTGTATTGGTAGATACTGTAGAGTCAGATCTATTATGATTTTATAAACAAACAGAGCAGACCCTGATCAGACAGTTCCAATAGAAGCCATCTGATCTGGGTCTATTCTGTTCGCAGAGGCTTGACAAAGCATTTATATGAAGAAAAGTCTTAAAAGCATGTAGCTTAATTTTTGTCATGTTTTAGCTACTGTATATGTTAAAAAAAACCACTTGACCTTGACATTTTTGTAGAGAGCATTTACTATATTCCACAGGAATGAACGGAGCCAAGGGCCTAGGTATTGAGCCACTGCTAAATGCCAAGGATATGACCGACCCAGAGGTGGACCACATTGCCATCATGGCCTATGCAGCCTACTTCAACTCCTTCAAGCCTGTACGAACCGCCGCGGAGAAAGTTGTATTTTCCTCACTGCCTCAGAATGTGTCAGTCAGTCAGGAGGTGAGTTTGACTTCTGTCTTGTAGACACAAAACTCAATACAGTAAACCCCCTCTAATGCGACCACCAAAAAGGGGCATAATTCTGGGGGCCAGAGGCAGGTGGTAGCTTAATGCAGGATGAAAGTTATGCAGAAAGCTCCTGCATTACTTTCGTCCTGCATTAAGCAGCCACCTGCTTAAAAAAGACAGGTATGTTTATCCATTAAGTGGTCGCATTAGAGGGGTTCTACTGTATTCTCAAAAATGTTTCCTTGGTGGGGAACTTCTTCAAGAATGATAGCCACTTGGAACTAAGCTACCAAAATTACCATAGGGATTTGAACAGACAACCTTAGAGAAATAATGCAGACACACATCAAACAGCTACTTTTGCAGTGTTACTCTGTTTGCAAAGGCATGAAAAGGTATATCTATGAGGTAAAGTGTTAACTTTCAGCATGCTAGTTACGAAACTGTGATAACATTGAGAGCTTAGTAACAGATATAGTAGGTGCATACTCAAATACTAGAATCAACATTTCTCCACCAAAACCTATGTTGTGACCACTCTTTAGAATCGTCTCTTCGAGACGATTCTAAAGAGTGGTCACTACATAGGTTTTGGTGGAGAAATGAAGAAGTTATTCTGGAAAATGTTTTAATTTACACATCTCATCTGGAGATCTGACATTGCCATGATTGGTAAACAGTTTGGATCTAGATCAGTAATTTGACAAATTATCAGGATCCTAATTGTTAGACTCTCTGATTATGTTGTCAAGCAAAAGTAGTACAACCAGTTTACAGGGACCAATGACCAGAGACAAAAAATACAGTAAAACCCCTCTAAACTGGACACCCAATTTAGTATAAATATCGATCTTTGACCCAGTGGCAGCTTAATGCAGGGTGAAAGTTATGCAGAAAGCTCCTCTAGGAGCTTTCTGCATGACTTTCACCCTGCATTAAGCAGCCACCTGCCTAAAAGTACCTAAATTCTTCTCTACTAGAATTCCAGTTTAGATGGGTTTTACAGTTTTACTGTATCAAACAAAAACTGTATGTTATCTGATAGTCAAATTCTGATACCTTTTGCAAACACTGTAGACCCAGATCAGATGACAGCTGTTTTGTTATGGGCTATAGACCTGATTCTACAGTTTGTGCAATGGATCCAAGCTGTCTGACATGCTGATCATATTCTCTGATGACAAATGTAAGAAAGTGTACATTTTTCGCATCAAATCAGATGACAATATTTGCAGATAAAAATTGCTCAGACGTTTAACACTTTCCTTCATGTCAACGCTTTTTTATACGCCCGTTTGAAAAAACGGGACGTATTATGGAATAGCGCTGTCTGGTTGTCTGGTTGTCTGGTTGTCTGTAACATCTCTAACTCAAGTTCCGCTTGGTGGATCCTTCTCAAATTTTAACACAATGTTTATCTAGACATTCTACAGTTGCCTGCCAAGTCCCGGTTTGTTTATCCAAGGTCAAGGTCACACAATTGGACTTAGAATTTGCGTTTAGCAAAAAATTTAACCGGTCTGTCTGTCTGTAACATCTCTAACTAAAGTTCCGCTTGGTGGATCCTTCCCAAATTTAATCATAATGTATATCTAGACATGCTACAGTAGCCTGCCAAGTCCCGGCTCGTTTATCCAAGGTCAAGGTCACTTAATTGGACTTAGAATTTGCGTTTAGCATTTGCGTTAAGCAAAAATGTTAACCTCAATTTATGTGGAACAAGTCCACTTATCTACATAACACTTTGAGATAAAGCTTTGAAACTTTGAACACTTGTTCACCGTCACAACCTTCACCTGTAGGCAAGAGTAAATAACTCTGTCAAGCATTTTGACTGAATTATGCCCCTTTTTAACTTAGAAGTTTTGGTTAAGGCATTGTTAAAGTCCATTTATTTACATAACCCTTTGAGATAAAGCTTTTAAACTTGGAACACTTGTTCACCATTACAACCTTCACCTGTAGGCAAGAGTAAATAACTCTGTCAAGCATTTTGACCGAATTATGCCCCTTTTTAACTTAGAATTTTTGGTTAAGGCTTTGTTAAAGTCCATTTATTTTCATAACCCTTTGAGATAAAGCTTTTAAACTTGGAACACTTGTTCACCCTCACAACCTTCACCTGTAGGCAAGAGTACATAACTCTGTCAAGCATTTTGACCGAATTATGGCCCTTTTTAACTTAGAATTTTTGGTTGAGGCTTTGTTAAAGTCCATTTATGTACATAACCCTTTGAAATAAAGCTTTTAAACTTGGAACACTTGTTTACCTTCACAACTTGCACCTGTAGGCAAGAGTACATAACTCTGTCTAACATTTTGACCGAATTATGCCCCTTTTTAACTTAGAATTTTTATGCGCCCAAAGGCGGGCATATAGTGATCGCATTGTCCGTCCTTCCGTCTGTCCGTCTGTCCGTCTGTCCGTCCGTCCGCACTCACCAAAGGGTAGTTGTGTGACTTTTTCTAACTAGTCCCACAAGTAAAATCATTAACCTGGCCATCTCTTGTGACATTAACCTGGCCATTTCTTGTGACATTAACCTGGCCAGTTGTGGGACATAGGGTTAGGGTTAGGGTTAGCTTCCAGATCATTCTTTTCCAAAGTTAGAGCCAAAAATAGTTTTTCTTGTGGGACTAGTCCCACAAGAAAAGATCAAAGGAAAAAGTCACACAACAACCCATTTGTTAGTATGTCCGTCCGTCTGTCCGTCTGTCCTTCCGTCCGGAATTCGTGTCCGGTCTGTAACTTCTTCATCTATCAATGGATTTAAATATAACTTGCCACAAATGTTCACCAGACAGAGACGATGTGTCGCGTTCAACTCCCAGGTCCATGGGTCAAAGGTCAAGGTCACAGGGTAAGGTCACAGGGTACAATTACTTTGTCACAAATTTCGTGTCCGGTCTGTAACTTCTTCATCTATCAATGGATTTCAATATAACTTGCCACAAATGTTCACCACACAAAGACGATGTGTCGCGTTCAACTCCCAGGTCCATGGGTCAAAGGTCAAGGTCACGGGGTACAATTACTTTGTCACAAATTTCGTGTCCGGTCTGTAACTTCTTCATCTATCAATGGATTTAAATATAACTTGCCACAAATGTTCACCACACAAAGACGTTGTGTCGCGTTCAACTCCCAGGTCCATGGGTCAAAGGTCAAGGTCACGGGGTACAATTACTTTGTCACAAATTTGTGTCCGGTCTGTAACTTCTTCATCTATCAATGGATTGCAATATAACTTGCCAAAAATGTTCACCACACAAAGACGTTGTGTCGCGTTCAACTCCCAGGTCCATGGGTAAAAGGTCAAGGTCACGGGGTACAATTACTTTGTCACAAATTTGTGTCCGGTCTGTAACTTCTTCATCTATCAATGGATTGCAATATAACTTGCCACAAATGTTCACCAGACAGAAACGATGTGTCACGTTCAACTCCCTGGTCCATGGGTCAAAGGTCAAGGTCACAGGGTACAATTACTTTGTCACAAATTTCGTTTCCGGTCTGTAACTTCTTCATCTATCACTGGATTTCAATATAACTTGCCACAAATGTTCACCACACAAAGACGATGTGTCGCGTTCAACTCCCAGGTCCATGAGTCAAAGGTCAAGGTCACAGGGTACAATTACTTTGTCACAAATTTTGTGTCCGGTCTGTAACTTCTTTATGTATCAATGAATTTCAATATGATTTGGCACAAATGTTCACCACACAAAGATGATGTGTCGCTTTCAACTCCCTGGTCCATATGTCAAAGGTCAAGGTCACAGGGTACAATTACTTTGTCACAAATTTCGTGTCCAGTGTGTAACATCTTTATCTGTCAATGGATTTCAATATAACTTGGCACAGATGTTCACCAGACAAAGACGATGTGTCGCGTTCAGCTCCCTGGTCCATATGTCAAAGATCAAGGTCACAGGGTACAATTACTTGTTTATCTGTGAATGGATTTCAAAGGAACCTGGCACAAATTTTAACCACACAAAAACGATGTGTCAACTCCCTGGTCTATGGGTCAAAGGTCAAGGTCACAGGGTATAATTTTTTGGGGCATTTGTCACGTGACTGTGACATCTCTTGTTTGTTAAGGTTTTGGTTAAAGTCCACTTATTTACATAACCCTTTCAGATAAAGCTTTTAAACTTGGAGCACTTGTTCACCATCACAAGCTTCACCTGTAGGCAAGAGTACATAACTCTGTCTAACATTTTGACATGATTATGACGCTTTTTAGCTTGGAATATTTGGTTAAGGTTTTGGTTAAAGTCCACTTATTTACATAACCCTTTCAGATAAAGCTTTTAAACTTGAAACATTTGTTCACCATCAGAAGCTTCATCTGTAGGCAAGAGTAAATACAATGCAACTCTGTCAAGCATTTAGACACAATTATGGCATATTTCAATTTAGAATTTTTGGTTAAGGTTTTTTGTTAAAGTATGCCTATTTACAACCTTGAAACTTGGTCGCAAAATTGGGCTTAGAATTTCAGTTCAGCAAATACGTTAACCCCAGTTTATGTTGAACAAGACCCCGAAGGGCGTATATTGTGTCCACTGGCACTCTTGTTATGCTTTTGCAAACAGAGTAGACTAAGATCAAATGGCTCCTATAGGAGACGTCTGGTTAAGGTCTGCTCTGTTTGCTAATGGAATTCGATAGATTTGTTCCTTTGGTCACAATGTTTAGGCTACAGTGTTCCACCTTTCGTATTTCATTATAATTATTTTGTCCATGAATATTCAGTAGGTATTGAAATTTAGAATAAATTTAGAGCAGGGAAAGGTTTAGCAAAATTATGCTATCTAGCAGAAGATAATTAAGTCAATTACTGTGATTTAAGGCAGATGGTTGCTTTATAAATACAGGATGAATGCCTAAAGGAGCATTTTGCAATGCTTTCATTATGCATTAAACAAACAAGGGTGTCTCTAGCAAGTAAAGGGTTAACCCTTTACTTTCTATGCCCTTGCAAACAGAGTAGACCCAGACCAGATGCTCTGTTGGCTTTGGAAATAATATAGCTATGATTCTACAGTTTGTGCTATGACCAGAATTTACTGTGTTCATGTAGAATTATAGAAGTATAACTAATTAATATTCATGATGTCGGTATTTCTTACATTAATATTTATGGAGTAAAGGGTTAACTCTTTGCATGCTAGCGGCAAAACTGTGATTACCTATATGCAAACAGTTTGGATCCAGACGAGACGCCGCATAATGCGGCGTCTCATCAGGATCCAAACTGTTTGTAATCTTGACAATATTTTTGCAAAAAATGATAGAGTTTATTTTAAGAATTGAAGCAGACGACAATTGTTGCAGACGAAAAATTACTTAGTGTGCAAAGAGTTAATACAATGTCATGTTACCTTTTCATACTGAATGGACTCTACCGGTCATTGGTAATGGCCTATTTTACTTTTAAAATTTGGTGTTCATAGGATAGAGGCACACCTTCCCTTTCCCTGTTCTGTGTTCATTCCAAATTTCAATACCTACTGAATATTCATAGATAAAATGATTATAACGAAATATGGAAGATGGAAAATTGTAGCCATTTTAGAAAGGAAAGACACAGATCTTTGAAATTCTATTAACAAACAGAGTAGACCCCGGTCAGAAGGCTCCTCTAGGAGCTTCTGATCTGGGTCTACTCTGTTTGCAAATGCGTGAAAACACGTTTATATGAGGGAAAGGGCTATAGCTACTGAACAGACATATGGATGACAAATGACACCCTTCCCAGTGAATGTGCAATCTGATATTTTTATTACTGGAATGTCAACACGGAGCTTGAATTTCCTATCTTTCATAAACATATTACTAGTACATGGAAATCTTTGAACCATGACAGGTTGACATAAACTCTTTAAATGATGAATTTTGAAAGTGGAATGATCCATCAATGTTTAACGGTAGAATCCATTCAGTATAAAAGGATGGAATTTGCTAGAGGAGTTTAGTGACAAACAGTGCAGACCCTGATCAGAGGACTCCTCTAGGACTCCTCTAGGACTCCTCTAGGGCAAATGACAGTACACTTGATATCTGCTTTCGAAGGGTTAAGTAATTGAATATCCTTTGCCTTATATATGTGCAAAGAAAACGATAGAGATTCGGCTGTACATGTAAGGCATATACATATAAAAATCTGGAAAATCATCAGTCTTAAGACCATTCTTTAAAATCTGAGACTAATTTTGTGAGAGAAATTAAGAAAAGATTTGGTCCGTGAATCTTGAGCAGACATCAGAAAATCTATTAAAATAAGCCATAACATTTTGTTTGCACTTCCTAATTGCCCTCCAGGTGGCCAGGGATTAACTGGTCCAGTTGGTCTATTAGTCTCCCTACTATATGATATATATATATATATATATATTACTCGTGTACCAGTATATAATATATAAACTGTACATTCAGATCTAGATAATTCTAGAAACAAACAGAGCAGATCCTGATCAGACAGCTCCTAAAATAACTGTCTGATCTGGGCCTACTCTATTTGCAAAGGTGTTAAAACGGTGTATATATCCATGAGGTAAAGGGTTAAAACAAATGACGAGGAAATTTATGAACTGTTTTCACAAACGGTGCATATCTAGTATTTCTTACATGAATAGTCATGGAATAAAGGGTTGATAAATTCAGTTCTTTTAGTGCCTTGGCAAAGAGAATTACATGTACTTCTGTAACATATTTAACCCTTTACTCCATGAATATTCATGTAAGAAATGATGACATCATGAATATCAATTATTTTCAAAATGGCATATTAACACATTAATTTTTTGCCGAAGCAGAAACTAGAGAATCCGATCTACATTATATCTGTAAGCGAACAGTGCAGACCCTGATCAGATGGCTCCTATAGGAGCCATCTGAACTGGGTCTACTCTGTTTGCAAAGGTGTAGAAAGGCGTATTTATGGAGTAAAGGGTTAACCTATTGAATACAAGTAATGAGTGCACTGGCTATTGCAAAACAGTGTAGACCAAATCCTGATCTACTTCTACTCCATTTGCAAAGGATGTTTAAAGGCCTGGATACAAGGCAGACTAAGGCTATGCTGTATTGTCTCCAGTTTCACGACTTCTTCCCCAGTGTAGTGTAACACTATACTGTAACAATGACAACTGACTTCTGTCCGTGTCACTTACCTATAGCTACCAGTTTCACATGACTGTGTAGGGTGGGGTAGGGCGCGAGGCCAGTCTGGAAATATAACTCAAAATGAGCTTCAAACCTTTTGTGCAGCCTTATGGTGGGCGAAGATCCTTGCAAAGAACTGTGTCAAGAAGGAATTTAACATTTTCTTTTCCGCCAAATAATGCATGTTTGAATTACACGGTAGGTATAAGCTGTGAATATACATGATCATTATAGTGTGCAACTGGCATTGCAGGGTATATACATAAAGTAGTAGTTTTCAATTCTTAACTGTGATAGGACCTTAATCACCCAATATCACCTCTTCCACTGATTATTTCATTATGTTACTACAGTAAAACCTTTCTATAATGACCACTAAATTCCATCTAGTATTTTATGTTAAAGGCAGGCTGATGCTTAAAGCAAGGTGAAAGTAAAACAGAATGCTCCTATAGGAGTGTTCTGTTTTACTTTCACTTTGCTTTAAGCAACCACCTGCCTAAAATACCAACTAAATCACTTTGTAATTAACACAATTTAGTGGTCGTTTACCATCGTTTTACAAAGTTTTTACTGCAATTGTATAACTTTTAGTAGTCTGACATAGTAGCAAATAGTGTAGATCCTGATCAAACGGCTACAGGAGCTGTTTGATCTGGGTCTGCACTATATACTTAAATTGTCTGTCCATATACACAATTTCACCCACTGTGTGTTTTCAAAAGGATCTGATATTGTTGAAAGCAGCATTTTTTATTATTTTATTATTATTATTATACCACATTTATATAGCGCTCTTTTCACACAGGATATGTGCGTTCAAAAGCGCTGCACATGGATGAAATCACTAACCAGAACGAACCGCATGATTATCTATCCAGACAATGAAAGATATACAATAGTTATACAATAGATATAAATCACTAGCCGGAAGGAAACGTATGACTACCCTTCCGGTCAATGAAAGATATACAATAGATATGAAATCATTAACTGGAAGGAACTGCATGATTGTCCATCCGGTCAATGAGAGATATGCAATAGATATACAAGCATTTGTGTTCCAGACTGATTTATTCAGTGTGAAAAGCATTAAGTTTGACTTAATATAATTATGTCTACATTGTATTTTTCTCAGGCCAGCTTCTCCATCAGCTTGGAAGATGACGATGTGTCTGCTGGTGACATCAGGGCAGAGGTTCAGGGACCAGACTCCCATCACAATGTCCACTTCAACTGGATTGGACGTACAGGCGAGGGGTTCTTCACACCCACTGAAACAGGACTTCACAGGGTAAACATTTTAATTCAGCCTTCATGTTTTACCTTATGAATATTGGTTACTGAACAAAGGAATTTTTTATTATGGCAGAAACTACATTGTCATATAACAGGCCCAGATCAGACAGCTTTTATAGGAGTAACATCAGGATCCTGCTGTAACACTTTCCTTGTTGAATATTCATGTAACAAATATTAACATCATGAATATTTATCAGCTGATTTTTAGCTCACCTGGCACAAAGTGAGGTATTGTGAGGGGGCAGTGTCCGGCGTCGTGTGTCGTGCGTCGTCAACAATTTACTTAAACATCTTCTTCTCTGAAACCATAAGGCCTAGATCTTTGATATTTGGTATGTAGCATGATCTAATGGTCCTCTACAAAGTTTGTTCAAATTATGACCCCTGGACCAAAAATGGCCCCGCCCCAGGGCTTATCAGTTTTTCATAGGAAAATCTTTAAAAATCTTCTTCTCTGAAACGGTAAGGCCTAGATATTTGATATTTGGTAAGTAGCATTAACTAATGGTCCTCTACAAAGATTGTTCAAATTATGACCCCCGGATAAAAAATGGCCCGGCCCCGGGGCTTATCAGTTTTTCATAGGATTTTTTTTTAAAATCTTCTTCACTGAAACCGTAAGGCCTAGACTTTTGATATTTGGTATATAGCCTCATCTAATGGCCCTCTACCAAAATTGTTCAAATTATGACCCCCTGACCAAAAATGGCCCCGCCCCAGGGCTTATCAGTTTTTCATAGGAAAATCTTTAAAAATCTTCTTCTCTGAAACCATAAGGCCTAGATCTTTGATATTTGGTATGTAGCATGATCTAATGGTCCTCTACAAAGATTGTTCAAATTATGACCCCCGGACCAAAAATGGCCCGCCCCAGGGCTTATCAGTTTTTCATAGGAAAATCTTTAAAACTCTTCTCTGAAACCGTAAGGCCTAGACTTTTGATATTTGGTATGTAGCATCATCTAATGACCCTCTACAAAGATTGTTCAAATCGTGACTCCCGGACCAAAAATGGCCCCGCCCCAGGGCTTATCAGTTTTTCATAGGAAAATATTTAGAATTCTTCTTCTCTGAAACCATATGTCCTAGACCATTGATATTTAATATGTAGCATGATCTAATGGTCCTCTACAAAGATTGCTCAAATTATGACCCCCGGACCAAAAATGCCCGCCCCGGGGCTTATCAGTTTTTCATAGGAAAATCTTTAAAAATCTTCTTCTCCAAAACTGTAAAGCCTAAACTTTTGATATTTGGTATGTAGCATCATCTAATGATTTTTTACAAAGATTGTTCAAATTGTTACCCCCAGGGCCAAAAGTGGTCCCGGCCCATGGCTTATCAGTTTTTTATAGGTAAATATTTAAAAATCTTCTTTACCAAAACTGTAAGGCCTAGACCTTTGAAATTTGGTATGTAGTATCATCTAATGGTTTTCTACCAAGATTGTTCAAATTATTACCCCAGGACCAAAATTGCCCCGCCCCTAGCATCATCTAAAGTTCTTTTATTAAGATTTTTCAAATTTTAACCTCCAGGCCTAAAATTATGGCCTTTGGTTTCATATTGGCCCCAGTCTGAAGCTGACTTATTTTTATATAGAAATACAGTGTATGCATAAGTCTATAGTAACCAGGTGAGCGATTTAGGGCCATCATGGCCCTCTTGTTTATAATCCCATATGTATACATGAATTATTGGTATTTGTAGAAACTTTGCAGTCAGATCTAGCTTCAGTAAAGATTGTTTATAATATTTTGCAGGGGACAGTGGTAAAGAAAACCTTATAACAGAAACGCTATAAATATTTTATCTGTCATTCTGAGTAACAAGCTACCAGTGTCCACCGTGCCTTTCACACACATCTGTCACTTTGTTTGAATGGCTATTTGTTTCTTTTTCTTACCGGATTGAGATAAAGTTTAAATCACTTGTGTGTTTATTTTTAGGAACTCTGTGTCTGTGTTTCCAATGATTGCATGTTAAAATACAGATTTCAGTCCCTGAATACTGATAGATACACCTTTTCCCAATTGTAAACATGCTCTTTTCAAATTGCTATGGCAGACAAATGAAATTGAATGGAACTTTCGATTTTCCCAAGGTTTAATACAGCTCATCGAATTTGATGTCATATTATGACATTAGATCGAGATCAGGTTCCAAAAGTCATAGCTCAGTATGACCAGGTTTGGCTTGTGACATTTTGCAGTACAATAAAACCCCTCTGAATCAGATGTTAAATTATGTATAATTATCAGTCTTGGAGAAAGGTTGTAGCTTAATGCAGGGTGAAAGTCATGCAGACTGCATGACTTTCACCCTACATTAAGCAGTCACCTGCCTAAAGGTTTAGATACTCTTCTCTACTAGAATTCCTGTTTAGAGGGTTTTTCTGCATCAGAAAGGACTGTTTGGACAACTTTCATGACAAATAGTTTAGACAGTTTATTGCTCACTGAAACATTACACATCCTTCTGTTTTCTGCAGAAAGATATTAATGATTCATGTCAAACATTTTGTCATTGTTATTGTGCAAAACAATTAAGAGTTGGCCAGTTATTTAACGCTGAGTTCCTCATGAATATTCACTTAACCCTTTCCTCCATAAATACGCCTTTCTATGCCTCTGTAATAGTCACTTCTTGAAACCATTTTGATAAATAGGGCATTTGCTCCTATGGAGCAAATGCTCTGTCTATCACAATGGTTTCAATATTACAGAATTTTAACATTTTCCTTTTCTCTAGTAAATGCTCCTTTTCGGTAGATTTATTCAAAGAGGTTGGGTCTAAAAATAGCCTATGAGGGAATGGGTTAAGAAACAATGTCTGCATGAATATTAATTAGCTGAATGTTTATAATGACATGTAGTGAACACTGGAATGTTTGGTCATGGCAGAAATTACGTCTGCTCTGTTTGCTAATGGAATTTGATAATCTAAAATGTCTATATACAGTAAAGCCTCTCTATAACGACCACTAATGTGTGTTAATTAGTTGTTATTTAGGGCAGGTGGCTGCTTAAAGCAAGGTGAAAGTAAAACAGAATGCTCCTATAGGACACAAAATACTTGATGTAATTTAGTGGCCATTATAGAGGTTATTATAGGTTTTTAACTGTACAATGTTCCATATTCCATATTTCATTAAAACTATTTTTGTCCATGAATATTCAGTAGATTTTGAAATTTGGACTAAATATAGAACAGGGAAATGGTTAGATGGTGTGTCTGTATTTGCATTTGTAAATAGAGTAGATTCAGATCAGACGGCTCCTATAGGAGCCGTCTGATCAGGGTCTGCTCTGTTTGCTAATGGAATTTGAAAGATCTGTTTCTTTACTTTCTAAAATGGCTACAAAGTTCCGCCTTCTATATTTTGTAGTAACCCTTTTGTCCATGAATATTCAAGAGGTATTGAAATTTGGACTAAACATAGAACAGGGAAAGGGTTAACCCATTCCCTCATACTGATGCCTTTTGATGCCTCTGTACAAGTCACTTCTTGAAACCATTGTGATAAATAGAGCATTAAAATTTTGTTCCATAGAAACAATGGTTTCAAAACTACACAGTTCTAAAACTTTTCTAAAACTTTCCTTTTCTCTAGTAAATACTCCTTTTACTAAGGGTATTATTAAGGAATGGGTTAATGTATTATGTTTGGATATCAAGATACCAACAATGATCATACATTTATGTTGTGTTTTTTTTCAGCTTAATGTTTACTGTGAAGACCATGTGATCAATGGCTGCCCGGCTTCATTTAAAGTTCTCGCTGATCGCTCCAAGGTCACATTCTACACTGTAGAAAGTTGCTCTGTCGGCACTCACACTGAACTGCAGGTAAGATTTATATCTTCTCTATTCAGAGCTACAGATAAGGGTGAGTACCAAAATCCTAAAATCGTAATTTCTCCACCAAACCCTATACTGTGACCACTCTTTAGTATCATCTCGAAGAGACGATGCTAAAGAGTGGTCACAGTATAGGGTTTGGTGGAGAAATAAAGGAGTTATTTTTGAAAATGTTTGAATTTACACGTCTTATCTGGAGCTCTGCCTAATGATACAAAACAGGGATTTTTCTATTGTTATGTCTCCCCCTTTAGGGGAGGGAGACATATTGATGTTGTGCAGAAAGTCTGTCTGTCCGTCTGTCTGTTAAAATTCTTGTGCAGCTAACTCCTCCTACACCATTAGAGGGATTTCCTTCAAACTTTTACATACGAATCAGCTATATGTGAGGATGGTCATGTGGTTTGGAATTTTGGCTGCAACAATTTTGACAAAAGTTATGGCCCTTTGTATGTTTTCCTTATATAGAATATATAGCGAAAAAATCTTGTGCAGCTAACTCCTCCTACACTATTTGAGGGATTTACTTCAAACTTTTACATATGAACCAGCTAAATGTGAGGATGGTCATGTGGTTTGGAATTTTGGCTGCAACAATTTTGACAGAAGTTATGGCCCTTTGTAGTTTTTCCTTATTGCGAAAAAATCTTGTGCGCCAACTCGATTTTCCTGGTATAGAATATATAGCGAAAAAATCTTGTGCTGTCTGTTAAAATTCTTGTGCAGCTAATTCCTCCTACACCAGTAGAGGGATTTCCTTCAAACTTTTACATATGAATCAGCTATATGTGAGGATGGTCATGTGGTTTGGAATTTTGGCTGCAACAATTTTGACAGAAGTTATGGCCCTTTGTATTTTTTCCTTATATAGAATATATAGCGAAAAAATCTTGTGCAGCTAACTCCTCCTAAACTATTTGAGGGATTTACTTCAAACTTTTACATATGAACCAACTATATGTGTATTTGAGGGGTTTACTTCAAACTTTTACATATGAACCAGCTATATGTGAGGATGGTCATGTGGATTGGAATATGGGCTGCAACAATTTTGACAGAAGTTGGATTTTTTTCAATTATGAAATTTATAGGGAAAACTAGTGTTTATAGATGTCTACAAAAGTTTACAGATAACCAATCTGTATGTGATGCACAACAAATCTATATGTATCTATGTATCTCTTGGTTACAACGTTCATTCCTCTTATGGGTGCGGGGGCGGGGTACCGGGGGGAGACTCTCGTTTTCTTTTATTTTTAGAATCACTTAACCATTCACCAGATAAATATTCATGAATATCTATTATCATATTGTATATGTCATATGAACACATGAAATTTTGGTAATGATAGAAACTGTATATTCAGATCTATTATGATGATTTCATAAGCAAGCGGAGCAGACCCTGATCAGTCATCCCCTGTAGGAGCTATCTGATCTTGGTCTCCTCTGTTTGCAAAGGCATTAAAAAGGGTATGTAAAAATGGAGTAAAGCAGAGGTACAGATAAAGGTGTATACCAAAATACTAAAATCGTCATTTCTCCATCAAACCCTACACTCTTTAGAATCGTCTTGAACTATTCTTGAAAATGCTTACATTTACGTATCTTATGCTCTGGTAAAGTCTTCATTTTGAAACCGTATTTGTAGGTGAATAGTGCCTCCGCAGGTCAGGGTGATGTGCAGGTGACGGCACAAGCACCAAGTGGTCGCACACTTAACTTGACCCCTGTTCCACGACACGGAGGAAATTATGTGTCGAACTTTAATCCCACTGAAGTTGGTGAGTATAATATCAAGATACTGAGCATTGTGGGATATGTTTCACTGGAAAAATCTTTCACATTCTCACTGATTTTCTCAGTCAACCAAACACTACAGTTCTCAATCTTGACTGCTTTTCTTCTTTACTATTACCATAGTAACATGTATGTAATTTTATGTAGCAATTAGTGGACATTTTCTCTGCCATGTACCTGTATATACACTGTGGTCACATTTGCAAACCATATATCGAGGACTTGGTGCAAAACTATTCTAACTCCTTCACAAAGTGAAGGAGTTAGAATAGTTTTGCACCAAGCCCTTGATATATTCAGATGAGAAGCCAAATTAATTAGCATCTCATCAGGATCCAAATTGTTTGATACTGTGATTATGATGGAGTCTTTTTTAACAAAAGGGAAGAATGTGTATTCAATAACAGAGCTACAGATAATGGTGCGTACCCAAATCCTAAAATCACCATTTCTCCACCAAACCCTATACTGTGACCACTCTTTAGAATCGTCTCTTTGAGACGATTCTAAAGAGTGGTCACAGTATAGGGTTTGGTGGAGAAATAAAAGAGCTATTGCTGAAAATGTTTAAATTCACACACTTTACCTGGACCTCTGGTTAATAAAATGGAAGTAGGTGACAGATTTTACAGATGGCAAAGCCTGGCAGGGGAAGTGTTAACTTACTGAGAGAATGCATGAACAATTTTCTCTGTTTATATTTGTCAAACAGATAATGTACTGACACAACAAGGATTTGTGGAATGTTTTTAAGTTCTTATTTGTAGATTAACATAATATACACAGCAGTTTTGTATCAATTCAGTCACAGAAGTTACAAGTAAATAGAAATGTAACAGTAGGAGATTTTCAGATTTTTATGAATTATTTATTTCAAAATAAAAAAAATGATGGTAGAGTGCAATACTGCAGTAAGCATATTATTTAACCCTTTCCTTGAACAATACACCTTTTAAGATATTTGCAAACAGAGTAGACCCAGAACAGATGGCTCCTGTAGGAGCCATCTGATCAGGGTCTGCTCTGTTTGCTTTTGACATGATATAGATCTGATTCTGCAGTTTTTGTCAAAGCAAAATGTTCCTTTGAAAACTTCACATCATAAAAAATATAGCTTATAAATATTCACGATATCATTATTTCTTAGTCATGAATATGGAACAGGGAAAGGGTTAACCTTTAGTGAGCATTTAGAATAAGTTCCTGAAACTGTTGCCGTTGTTTTTTTTTCATTATACTCCCTCAAACAAAGTTTATATTGGGGGTATATAGAAGTATCAAGACGATATTTTATGAAAGGGCTAAAGGATTAAAAGTTTGTTTGGTACATGGGTGTATTATCACTAGGTACAGGCCACCAATTGTTTGCTACATTGGTTTTTAAATATCACTAGGTACATGTCACCAATTGTTTGGTACATGGGTAATTGTTGGGTTCATGGGTGTAATATCACCAGGTATTGGTACAGGTCACCAATTGTTTGGTACATGGGTGTAATGTCACCAAGTACAGGTCACCAATTGTTGGGTTCATGGGTGTAATATCACCAGGTATTGGTACAGGTCGCCAATTGTTTGGTACATGGGTGTAATGTCACCAAGTACAGGTCACAAATTGTTTGGTACATGGGTATAATATCACCAGGTACTGGTACAGATCACCAACTGTTTGGTACATGGGTGTAATGTCACTAGGCACCGGTCACCAATTGTTTGGTGTAATATCACCAGGTACTGGTACAGGTCACCAATTGTTTGGTGCATGGGTGTTATATCACTAGGTACAGGTCACCAATTGTTTTGGTACATGGGTTTAATACAAGGTACATGTCACCAATTGTTTGGTACATGGGTGTAATATCACTAGGCACAGGTCACCAATTGTTTGGTACATGAGTGTAATTTCATCAGGTACTGGTACAAGTCACCAATTACTTGGTACATGGGTGTAATATCACCGGGTACAGGTCACCAATTGTTGGATACATTGGTGTAATATTACCAGGTACAGGTCACAAATTGTTTGGTACATGGTTGTAATATTACCAGAAACAGGTCATCAGTTGTTTGGTTCATGGGTGTAATATCACCAGGTACAGATCACCAATTTTAATTGAGTTATGACCACCTTTAAATTTAGAATTTGCCAAAACACGGGGTTTCTGAAAGATAACTCTTGATAAGGTTGATGTATTAAACTATTTCTTGATACAGGGGGTGTGTGACATTATCAAACACTGGTTAAATATGACTTGACTTACAATCCACCAAATGTTTTATGTGGCACCATTTCAACTTAGAATATTGATATAAACACGGTTTCATGAAAGCAATGATGGATTAAATGAAGTTTTGTACACCATAAAATATAGGTCAAGTTTGATTTTGGTAACAAACCACCAGTTTTTGATGGAGTTATTTGCCCTTCCCAAACTAACAATTTGTTAAAAGAGAAATGGTATATTAATTTTTTGGGGTATAAGAATCATTTATCCTGTTAAAGTCGAACAACTTACGAGGCATCCTGTTGTAGCCATTACCGGTAATCTATTCTTATGTGGTTGTCATGTTTATGTGACAACTGGTATTGTGATGATACTAATCACTTGTAGTGGTAACTGCTATCAGTGTGTCAAATAATGTAGATTCTAATGAGACTCAGAGTTACTTGGTGTCACATCTGGATCTATACAGTTTGCCAAGATCATCATAAGGTCATCACATAGATTGTAATTACGGCAGTTTTGCAGTCAACCTCTGATTTGTCAGCTTTTATTGGCTGAAGCACTTAACAAGATTTAACCCTTTCCTTCATATAAACGTGTTTTCACATATTTGCAAACAGAGTAGACCCAGATCAGACGACTCCTGTAGGAGCCGTCTGATCAGGGTCTGCTCTGTTTGCTTTTGACATGATATAGATCTGATTCTACAATTTTTGTTAAAGTAAAAGATGTCCTTGAAAAGTTTACATTATAAAAAATAAGATAATAAATGTTCATAGTCAGTAATAAATATGCATGATGTCATTAGTTCTTACATGAATATGGAACAAGGAAAGGGTTAAGCTTGAGTATTTGAGGTGAAGTGTCATCTGTGAGTTTTGTTACTTTATCTCTTGACTCCATGAATATGCAGGACACTTTCTGGTTATTATTAATATTAATTCACTTATTATTTTATTTTGTAATATATAAAACAAGGAAATACAGTGAAACCCCTCTAAACCGTAATTCTAGTACAGATGAACTTAGATACTTTAGGCAGGTAGTTGCTTAACTCATTCTCTCCTACTGACGCCTTTTTGCACGTCTGTAAACTCATTTGTTGAAACCATTGTGGTAAATAGAGCATTTGCTCCTATAGGAGCAAATGCTCTTTTATCACAATGGTTTCAAATTACAAAATTCTAAAAATTTCCTTTTCTCTACTTAATGCTCCTTTTCTGTAGATTTATTCAAAGACGTTGGATCTAAAAATAGCCTATGAGGGAAAGGGTTAATGCAGGCCAAAAGTCATGCAGAAAGCTCCAAGAGGAACTTTCTGCATGACTTTCACCCTGCATTAAGCTTCCACCTGTCTAACAGACCAGCATTAATACTGATTAGAAAGTCAGGTTTAGAGGGGTTTTATTTTGCCAAATAGTATAGAATCATATTTCTGATAGTCTACAGGAGCGATCTGATCTGGGTCTATTCTGTTTGCAAAGATGTCAAAGACATCTACATGTATATGGAGTGAAGGGTTAAATAGTTGCACCCTAAATAAGTGTTATTTGCAAATATTGTTGTCTGTACTGTTCTCATAGTTAATATTTCCTTCATTTTTTGTCATTAAAGCAATTGATCAGAGTGTCAAACAGTTTGGATCCTGATGAGATGCTGAGTTACTCGGCATCTCATCAGAATCCAAACTGTTTGCAGAGGTAATCACAAATTGGATGAAAATGTGCAAGGAGTCGAGTTTCGATTTGATTTTTATTTCTTGCATAAACTATGATCAGAGTTTTAACCCATTCCCTCATAGGCTATTTTTAGATACAACCTCTTTGAATAAATCTACCGAAAAGGATCATTAACTAGAGAAAAGGAAAATTTTAGAATTTTGTAGTTTGAAACCATTGTGATAAATAGAGCATTTGCTCCTATAGGAGCAAATGCTCTATTTATCACAATGGTTTCATAAAGTGACTTTTACAGAGTCGTCAAAAGTCGTAAATATCAGGGAATGGGTTAAACAGTTTGGAAACTGATAAGATACCAGTTACTGTATTCCTTGGGTCTCATCAGGAGCCACACTCTTTGTATAGGTTAACATAAAGTTTCATACTGCACGAGGAAGGCTCATCATTGACTTTATGAATATTCATGTAAGAAATAATGACTATTGACTATGAATATGTAATAAGAAAATGCATATTATGAACACAGAACATTTTGGTATTTGCTGAAACTAGAATCAGATTTTCATAAGCAAACAGAGCAGAGCATGATCAGACAGCTCCTACAGGAGCTGTCTGATCGTGGTCTTCCCTGTTTGCAAAGGTGTCAAAAGTTGTCTATCAAGTAAAGGGTTAACCCTTTACTCAATAAATAAGCCTTTCTACGCCTTTGTAAACAGAGCAGACCCAGATCAGATGGCTGCTATAGGAGCTGTCTGATCTGGGTCTTCTCTGTTTGCTTATGATATTATATAGTTTCTGCCATGGCTTAAAATTCATGTGTCCATGTGCCGTTATAACAAATTAATTTAATTAATATTCCTGATGTCATTATTTCTTGCATGAATATTCATGCAGTGAAGGGTTAATAGGCATGTGGTGAGATTAGCACCTATAACCAAGCTGTGTTTTGAGTATGTGATGTATTTTGGACTTGGACTTATAGCTAATGGTTGCCATAGTAACTAGCTGCTGCATGTTCAATGCATGTTTTGACATACTGCTGTTGTCTTGGAAACGTAAATCATTTTGCTTATGGTTTCCTACCTTGGGACATATATATACTGTATCTATAATATTTGTATAAGGTGAGAAGACTATGAAACAATATCAGTTTTAAGAAATATGAAAAACTTCCAACTGAAAGTATATACATGTATTTTGTTTTGAAACTTATTTACCGAGTGGCAAACAGCTTTGATCCGGCCGGCCTATTAAGATGCAGAATTACCCAGTCCCTCACCCGGAGTCGAAATTTTTGTGAATGAAAAATGTATGCCCATGTAAACTGTGACTAAATAAAAGATCTGTTCTGTTCTGTTTTGACAAGTGACACTTGGCAATTTGAAAAGATAAACGAGAAAGAAGAATCATTAGTATTAGGAGTCTATGAGTCTGTCACCCTCAGAAACAAGTATTTTTCAGACAATGCAGCTGGCAAACTAATAATGAAGGTTACAAGTAGCTGTGGTTTAAATAAAGTGTAAATTACAGACATACATATTATGTTATACACAAGTTACTCCATATATGCTTAGTTTTATCGGATAATCAAAAACTCATTTATTTTCATAATTGTTTTAAAATGTAACCCACAATGATATAAAACTAAATAATGTTTTATATGTTTTAGTGTATAGATTTATTACAGTAGAACCTGTCTTAAGCAATCATTAAAAAGAGGTCTAAATCTGGGGTTTAACCCTTTCCTCCATAAATACGCCTTTCTATGTCTCTGTAAAAGTCACTTTTTGAAACCATTGTGATAAATAGAGTATTTGCTCCTAAGGAGCAAATGCTCTATTTATCACAATGGTTTCAGAACTACAAAATTCTAACATTTTCCTTTTCTCTAGTTAATGCTCCTTTTCAGTTGATTTATTCAAAGAGGTTTGATCTAAAAATAACCTATGGAGGAAAGGGAAATTAAGACTAGTTGTAGTTCAAGGCAGGGCAAAAGCATTGCAGAAAGTTGCTATTGGAGCTTTCTGCATTACTTTTGCTCTGCATTAAGCACCCATCTGCTTTTTTAAGACACCTATGTTAACCCTTTGCTTGCTGAATTTTAAAATACATTTCTCCTTCTTTACCCATGCCCTGTTGTATAATTATGTCTCCCCCCATATTTATATGGGGGAGACATTGTTTTCGTGAGAGTTGTCTGTCTGTCCGTCTGTCCGTCCGTCTGTCCGTCTGTCTGTCACACTTTTTGTCCGGACGATAACTTCAATATGCCTGATGCCAGTTGATTGAAACTTCATATATGGAAAGAGCATAATGAGAGGAAGTGTCATGCACAAGGTCCATAACTCTGGCTTCACTAATAATGGAGTTATTGCCCTTTGTAAAAAAAAATCACACTTTTTTGTCCGGACGATAACTCCTATATGGCTCATGCCATTGGATTGAAACTTCATATATGGAAAGATCATGACGAGAGGAAGTGTCATGCACAAGGTCCATAACTCTGGCTTCACTAATATTGGAGTTATTGCCCTTTGTAAAAAATATCATAATTTTTTGTCCGGACAATAACTTCAATATGCCTGATGCCAGTTGATTGAAACTTCATATATGGAAAGAGCATAATGAGAGGAAGTGTCATGCAGAAGGTACATAACTCTGGCTTCACTAATATAGGAGTTATTGCCCTTTGTAAAAACAATCACACTTTTTTGTCCGGAAGATAACTTCTACATGGCTCATGCCATTGGATTGAAACTTCATATATGGAAAGATCATGACGAGAGGAAGTGTCATGCACAAGGTCCATAACTCTGGTTTCACTAATATTGGAGTTATTGCCCTTTTGAAAAAAAAATCACATTTTTTTGTCCGGATGATTACTCCTATGTGACACATGCCATTGGAGTGAAACTTCATACATGGAACGATCATGATAAGAGAAAGTGTCATGCATTAGATCCTTAACTCGAGCTTCAATAAATTTAGAGTTATTGCCCCTTGTACATTTGTTTAATTCTTTCTTGTCCGGACGATAACTCCTACATGGCTCTTGCCATCGTATTGAAACTTCATACATGGAAAGAGCATGATGAGAGAAAGTGTCATGAACAAGGGCCATAATTCTGGCTTCAATACTTTTGGAGTTATTGCCCTTTGTTACATTTTTTGGCCGATCAATAACTCCTGTTCGACTGATGCTATTGGAATGACATTTTCTTTTTGGAAAGAGCATGATGAAAGTAAGTGTCATGCACAAGGGCCATGCATCTGGTATCAGTAATTTTGGAGGTATTAGCTGTTATCATTTTCTTCTTGAAAAATGTAGTGTGGAAAGCGCATAATGAGGGGAAGTATCATTCATCAAGACCATAACATTTTTAGTGATTTCCCTTTACATATTGTTTTTATTAGAGGGGAGACATCCGTTTTTTTGACAAAAACCTCTAGTTACATATATCTTCACTGTGTACAAGACTTAGTATTTCGCTGTCCAATCACTGCTGTGGAGTGCACTGGTTGCACAATCAACTTGTAAATAGTGCAGACCCTGATGAGACAGCTCCTGCATGCTGTCTCATCTGGGTCTTCACTATTTACAGGTAGGTATATTGACGTGAATAGCAAGCGAAGGGTTAATAAATAAATGGTTGCTTAGGACAGGTTTTACGATAAGAAATAAAATGCTTGCTATAAGATGTAAATACCGGTAGAAGTTTTCCTTCATTCAGAGAGTGCATGTTCTCTGATTTTAATCTCAAAGAATATCTACATGGCTTTTTAACCCTTTCCTCCATAAATACGCCTTTCTACGCCTCTGTAAAAATCACCTGTTAAAACCATTGTGAAAAATAGAGCATTTGCTCCTACAGGAGAGAAATAGAGCATTTGCTTGAACAGGTGACTTTTACAGAGGCGTAGAAAGGTGTATATATGGAGGAAAGGGTTAAATGAACATACAAATCTGTGTGTCAGACACAGTGTTGGTCCTGATCACACTCCGAGATACTTGGTGTATCATTCATGAATGTAAACTTGGTTATCAGGGATTGTCTAGAGTGCTTAATCCTTTCAACACTAAAATACTGTTCATATACAAAACTTGGTGTATAGTAAAATTTACTTCCATTTCTGTGTGAAAAAAAAAGTCAGCGAGACAAATACTTGAGATCCAGATCAGAGAGTTTTCTTGACATCTAATCTGGATTGCATTTCGAGGGCTTGGTGCAAAACTATTCTAACTCCTTCACTTTGTGAAGGAGTTAGACTAGTTTTGCGCCAAGCCCTCGATTTAGGCCATCAGAACATGGTGTACTGTGGTGTTGACAGGATTATAACTGATTTTGAAAGCCTAACATTGTCAGACATTTGTTGATGGTAATGATTTGGTAAGGAACCCATTCCCTCATATTGACGCCTCTGAAAAAAGTCACTTTTTGAAACCATTATGATAAATAAAGCATTTGCTCCATAGGAGCAAATGCTCTATTTATCACAATGATTCAAGAACTACACAATTCTAATTTTTTCCATTTTTCTAGTCTAATAGATGCTCCTTTTTGGTAGATTTATTCAAAGAGGTTGGATCTAAAAAAAAATAGCCTATGAGTGAATGGGTTAAAATGGTTATGACTGAACAATTTGAAAGCCTAGCATTGTCAGACATTTTGTTGATGGCAATAAGTTGGTAAGTGTGTATATCTTTATTGTCTGTCAGTTTAATGTTAGACTAGCTAATAATCATCACCCTATTCTTATAAGGTTCTAAATCCATTTTTGCAATACATTAATGTCACTGGAATATTGTCTATATACTCTGTAGCTACGCCTTTTTACATCAGTCTTTGCTAATAGATTAGATAGATAAGATAAGATAAGTTTTATTTAACGTCGGCAAGATATATAACAAGCAACATAAGCCCTAATTGGGCTTTTGAACCGACAAAATGACAGTACATACATAGTGACAGCACATAGTCATAATCAACATAATATTAAAAAACATAAATCTAATTTAAAGACACTGGCTAAAAATTATATGAGTTAACCATGATACTAAGAATGCTCTGAAACTATATCAGAGAGCAAGTGAAATCCTTCTAAATTGCAAACAGACTTATTATATCACAAATATATCAATTATAAATATCACAAAGATGACACAGAGTTGACACAGTGTCATATGGTTAAAAATAATGACATTATGGATATCTATTAGATGAAACTTTATACAGTAAAACCTCTCTAATGCAACCACTTTATGAAGAAACAAAAATCAAATGCCTTTAAAAGAAGGTGGTTTCTTAATGCAGGATAAAAGTTATGTAGAAAGCTCCTGCAGGAGCTTTCTGCATAACTTTTGTCCTGCATTAAGCTACAATCTGCTCTTTAAGACCCAGAATTATACCTGTTTTTGGTGGTCGCATTAGAGGGGTACATGCACAAATTTTTGGCTTGGCAGAATCTGTACAAACAGCTGCTACTCTGATCTGGATCTGATCTGAATCTATGTTAAAAGGTGCATCTATGGAGTATACAGATTGTATAGCATTCAATGAACAAGAGAAAGTTTTGCCAATTTTAGAAACTGTATAATCAGATGTTTTATTATTCAATAAGCAAACAGAGCAGACCCAGATTAGATGGTTCCTTTATGAGCCATCTGATCTGGATCTATATCCATTCTGTTTGCAAAGCTGTGAAAAGGTGTGGCTATCAGGTAAAGGATTAAGTTAAACTTTTCAAAAATTATGCACTAGCAATCATTAGTAAGACAAAGACAATGCAAGAACAATAGTTTTAGCTTCTGTTAGTTTTGATATATACATGTAGACTGATAAATGTAGATTTACAAGCGCTCTTTAAACCCATTCCCTCATATTGATGCCTTTTGATGCCTCTGTTAAAGTCACTTTTGAAACCATTGTGATAAATTGAGCATTTGCTCCTTAGGAGCAAATGCTCTATTTATCACAATGGTTTTCAATACTGCACAGTTATAAAAATGTTCCTCTTTTTTTTAATAAATGCTCATTTCATTAGATTTATTGGGTCGAAAAATAGCCTATGTGGGAAGGTGTTAAAGTCAAAAATGCTAAAATGGTAGTTAGACCACTATAAGAATACGGTGACCTAATGTTATAGAGGAGTCATATATTGCACTCTAGTATTAATTATTATTGTGTATATTTATCAGTTTAGGCCATTATTCATGGCACTAGGGCTTTGAAAATGTTTGATCAAACTACCATATTAATTCAAGCAATGTACATGTATGATATTTAGAGAAAAGTAAAAATAATGATAACAAAAAAAACAAATGTGAGATAACAAAAAAAACAAATGTGAATTGGAACTTGATGTATGAGGGTAAACACTTTACCTGATTAATATTCATCAAACAAATAACATCATGAATATTTATGAGCTTAATTTTTTAAATGGATGTAGAACAAAGGATATTTTGGCCATTGTAGAGCTCTCTTTAACCCTTTCCCTCATATTGACGATTTTTGACGACTCTGTAAAAGTCACTTTGTGAAACCATTGTGATAAATAGAGCATTTGCTCTTATAGGAGCAAATGCTCTATTTATCACAATGGTTTCAAACTACAAAATTAAAGTAAAAATAATGATAAAAAAAAACCCAAATGTGAATTGGAACTTGATGTATGAGGGTAAACACTTTACCTGATTAATATTCATCTAAGATTTAACATCATGAATATTTATGAGCTTAGTTTTTTAAATGGATGAAGAACGAAGGATATTTTGGCCATTGTAGAGCTCTCTTTAACCCTTTCCCTCATATTGACTCTGTAAAAGTCACTTTGTGAAACCATTGTGATAAATAGAGCATTTGCTCTTATAGGAGCAAATGCTCTATTTATCATAATGGTTTCAAACTACAAAATTCTAAATTTTTCATTTTCTCTAGTTAATGCTCCTTTTCGGTAGATTTATTCAAAGAGGTTGTATCTAAAAATAGCCTATGAGGTAATGGGTTAATGACAAAAGCAAACTGAGCATTCTGATCCGATGACCCCTGTGGGGTCTAATCTAGCTGTATGCAAATGCATGACTATGTGTTTGTATCAGGTAAAGGGTTAAATAGAATTGTGCAAAATTTGGAGAAATTTGAAAGTGAATATCTTCTTCATAAACAATGTCAATATATAAGCAAAACATCACATGACACTAATTTACATGTAATTGGTTATTTTTTTAACTATGTTCTGAAAATATTTACAAACTTACTGATGAGTAGCATGCAGGGGTAGAATGAAGGAATGAATGAGTGAATGAAAAAAGTGATTTAATAAAAGTATCTAATTAGGGTAGCTCACTTAGTCAAATGTCTAATTTTTCTATTAATAAACCAGTAATTGTTAGCACATTCAGTATTTCCATTCTTAGCTTTAAGGTCAGATTTATCATATTGGCCAAGTTCGTTTAACCCTTTAGTCCAACAATATTTGTGTACAAATAACATCATGAATATTAATTTTTAAATTGGGATTTTAACACAGAAAATGTTTGTATCAGATATATATAAAAGCATAAGCAAACAGAGCAGACCCTGATCAGACAGATCCTGCAGGATGGCTTCTGATCTGGGTCTACTCTTTGCAAAAGATGTTAACCCTTCGCTTGCTATTCACGTCAATATACGTACCTGTAAATAGTGAAGACCCAGATGAGACAGCTCCTGCAGGAACTGTCTCATCAGGGTCTGCACTATTTACACGTTGATTGTGCAACCAGTGCACCCACAGCAGTGATTGCACAGGGAAATATGTGTACACAGTGAAGATATATGTAATTATACAACAGGGCATGGGTAAAGAAGGAGAAATGTGTTTTAAAATTCAGCAAGAGAAGGGTTAAAAGTGTATTTATGGAGTACAGGGTTGATGTTGACAATGATAGCTGACACTTAGAATTATATGTGCACATAGATGAGGTTTTAAGTTTCATGTAAGAGTAGCAGACCCAGGGCACCAGAAAAGATGTATAGATATTGCCTGTATTTCTCTACAAAGCTCTGTTTATCTCATAAATACTCATTGAGAAATATTGACCTAATGAAGCATTAATTAGATTACTTTTTATAACGATATATTAAAACAGAAACCTTAGAATCAGATCTACAGTAAACCCCCTCTAATTCGACCAGCAAAAAGGGCATAATTCACAGTGGCAAAGGCAGGTGGCAGCTTAATGCAGGATGAAAGTTATGCAGAAATTTCCTATTGGAGCTTTCTGCATAACTCTTGTCCTGCATTAAGCAACCACCTGCTTATGAAGAAAGTCATGTTATTCATTAAGTGGTCGCATTAGAGGGGTTTCACAGTA
This sequence comes from Azorinus chamasolen, assembly GCA_963576725.1. Lineage (NCBI taxonomy): Eukaryota > Metazoa > Mollusca > Bivalvia > Cardiida > Solecurtidae > Azorinus > Azorinus chamasolen. Next base: position 62,606,729 of record OY755251.1, on the reverse strand, counting down.
TATTATTTTATGAAGAAACAAAGCAGATCCTGATCAGATAGCTCCTACTGGAGCCATCTGATCTGGGTCTACTCTGTTTGTAAAGATTGTTAAAACATGTCTCTGTGAAATATAGGTGCATACAGTTTGGTTATGTTTTGCATTATCATAATTTCACCTATTGCAGTGACAGAGAGGTATATACTAGCGTGCTGTGAGCTAGTGTTAACATGGTTGTACACTAAATCCCCTCTAAACTTGAATTCTAGTAGAGAATAATTAAGATACTCTTTTAGGCAGGTGGCTGTTTAATGCAGAGTAAAAGTCATGCAGAAAGCTCCTAGAGGCCTTTCTGCATGATTTTCACTCTGCATTAAGCTGCCACCTGTCTCCAAGACGGATATTTATACTAAATTTAATGTCCGATTTAGAGGGGTTTTACTGTATTGATTGTCTAATGTTTTTTATGTACCCACTTGTGTGTGGGACACATAGATTTGCTCTTGTCCTTCAGTCTGTCTATCAATCCTTTTATTTGTGTTCTGTCAGTATATGTACAATCTGAAAATTGTATGGTCAAATTGATACTTTACTGATAGACTTAGAATCATCAAACTTTATAATGATTATCTGGATGAAAATGTGTGCATGTGGGTTTTATTTTTGTTATATATATGACTAGAACTATGGCCCTTGACATAGTCAGAATTAACCCTTTCCTTCATCTAAATGCCTTTTCACGCACCTGCAAACAGAGGAGACCCAGATCCGACGGCTCCTAGTCTGATCAGGGTCTGCTCTGTTTGTTAAAGGAATTTGAAAGATCTGTTTCTTTTTTTCTAAAATGGGTACACTGTTCTACCTTCCATATTTCATTATAACTACTTTGTCCTTGAATATTCAGGGGAATTGAAATTTGGAATAAATATAGAACAGGGAAAGGGTTAATTATAAGGTGCTAATGATAAAGAACTATTCCACTTATGAAGCATTAAAATAATCATCTACAGTAAACCGCTCTATAATGGCCAAGTATTTTGTGTTAAAGGCAGCGGTTGCTTAACCCTTTCCCTCATAGGCTATTTTTAGATCAAACCTCTTTGATTAAATCTACCGAAAAGGAGCATTAACTAGAGAAAAGGAAAATTCTAGAATTTTGTAGTTTGAAACCATTGTGATAAATAGAGCATTAATTGCTCCTATAGGAGCAAATGCTCTATTTATCACAATAGTTTCACAAAATGACTTTTACAGAGTCGTCAAAAGTCGTCAATATCGGGGAATGGGTTAAAGCAAGGTGAAAGTAAAACAGAACGCTCCTATAGGAGCGTTCTGTTTTACTCTCACCTTGCTTTAAGCAGCCACCTGCTCTAAATACCAACTAATTAACACAGTTTAGTGGCTGTTATAGAGAGGTTTTACTGTAGTTATTAAACATTCCTAATAAATAAGGCACTGGGAATATATTTGTATAAGTTTTAAGTTACAAGAGAATTTCCAGCAACTAATTTCAAACATGTCAAAGAAGTAGGGAAAAAAAATCATCATTAGTCAAAATCTGAAAGTTGCTTTAAATCTATTCTCTTTCTTCCATTGACTCTCTACATGCTTAGTAATTTGTCATGTGATGCAAATTCTGAAAGTGGATTTTCCTATTACTATAAACCCCCACTAATGCGACCACTTAAAAGAGGAATAATTCTGGTTGCTAGATGCAGGTGGTAGCTTAATACAGGACAAAAGTAATACTTTTGTCCTGCATTAAGCAACCACCTGCTTATAAAGACGTCCATGTTTATTCATTAAGTGGTCCCTTTAGAGGGGTTCTACTGTACGTTTAAAAGCTCAGCGTGTCAAACAGGTTGGATCCCGATAAGATGCCAAGTTTTCCGGGATCTCGTCTGGATCCAAACTGTTTGTATAGGTTATAATGATTCACAGCTATCGTGCAAGGAGTTATGTATGTCCTTCTGTCCATTCTGTAAAAGCAATACGATACCCTAATTTCCCTAAGAATTCAGCCAAAATTGGACAAATAGTGTAGACCCAGATAAAACAGCTCCTGTTTGATCAGGGTCTATGTATACACTATTTGCTATGATGTCAGTTTAATTTTAACCCTTCGCTTGCTGAATTTTAAAATACATTTCTCCTTCTTTACCCATGCCCTGTTGTATAATTACATATATCTTCACTGTGTACAAGTATTTCGCTGTGCAATCACTGTTGTGGAGTGCACTGGTTGCACAATCAATTTGTAAACAGTGCAGACCCTGATGAGACAGCTCCTGCAGGAGCTGTCTCATCTGGGTCTTCACTATTTACAGGTAGGTATATTGACGCGAATAGCAAGCGAAGGGTTAAGTTAACGATATGGTGCCAAATTTAATTATTGAGCTTTACAAATTGACGTAGAGGAGAGATTGGGTGTCTAAATACTTACGGTAATTAGTGTACTTGGTATATATATGTATGAGGAATGAACTGCATTAAGATGTTTTCAGGTGCATCCTTGCTTCAGGTACTGTAATGAATGCCCCCTTCCTTTACCTGCTCTAGTTCCTGGCAAATTGTCTACCTTGAATACTGTCACTTTGTCCAGTTTGTTCATTTTGGGGTGTATTTTCCCCTACAATGTAAAGCTTCCAATCAGTACATCCTCAAAACTTATTAATGGAGTATAATTTCTTAAAAATCTTTATTAATTGAAGACAAGAAACCTATCAATGCATTTATAAAGTTGAATAAGAGTATTCATGGACAAATACTGTTGTTATAATGAAATACGGAAGTTGGGACACTGTAGCCATTTTAGAAACTAAAGAAACAGATCTATCTAATTCCATTAACAAAATGAGCAGATCTGATCTGGGTCTGCGTGAAAAGGCATTTATATGAAGGAAATGGATGAATGGAATGACTAGGGCAGGTAAAGGCATGGATTCATTGATTGAAATGGATGATTTGCTAACATATACCTTATGTAGAATGTTGCTTATATGTCAGACACCATTGGAGTTTAACCATTTACCTGATGTTGACACATTTTGATGACTCTGCAAAATGTAAAAAAACAACAACTTTGAGTAGATCCATATCATATGGTTCCTGTAGGAGCCATGTGATCAGGATCTGCTCTGTCGGTTTCTGCTATTATATAGTTCTACAGTAAAATCTCTTTATAACGGCCACTAAATTGTGTTAATTAGTTGGTATTTAGGGCAGGTGGCTGCTTAAAGCAAGGTGAAAGTAAAACAGAATGCTCCTATAGGAGCGTTCTGTCTTACTTTCACCTTGCTTTAAGCAACCGCCTGCCTTTAACACAAAATACTTGATGTAATTTAGTGACTGTTATAGAGAGGTTTTACTGTATATATAGTACAGCTTCTACCATGGCTAAAATATCCTTTGTTCATAATGCCATTATAAAAATATATCTAATGAATATTCATTATGTCATTATTTCTTTCATGAATATTCATCAGGTATTCGGTTAAGCTTCTCAATAATCACTCTTATTTTGAATGAAATCCGTAGAAGATTGTGAAAGGTCCGTTTGATCTGAATGATTTGAGAAGCAATGGGATAGTGTTGGTACAGTTTGGCTTTCTCATTGTTCTTCTTCTTATCTTCAAACAAATTCTATTCGGATATAGATTCTGGCATGATAGATCATAATGTACATTAGATTTGGTGAATGTTCTATCTTGATGGCATAAAACCATATTGTTTGAAGTGTGAAGTAGTATGGATCCTGATTGTAAAACCCCTCTAAACTGGATGTTAAAATAAGTATTGATCAGGTTGAAATCAGGCTTAATGCAGGTTGAAAGTCATGCAGAACGCTCATTTGGGAGCATTCTGCATGACTTGCATCCTGCATTAAGCAGCCACCTGCCTAAAACTACCTTAATTGATCTTTTTTAAAATTCCTGTTAATTATAAGAGTTTTTTTTTACTATATCCTAATCTCCCAAATTATTCAAACAAACAAAGGCAAATAGGATAAATTTGGTACAGTGAAACCTCTCTATAACGGCCACAAAATTGTGTTAATTAGTTGTTTTTTTAGTGCAGGTGGCTGCATAAAGCAAGGTGAAAGTAAAACAGAATGCTTCTAGGAGCGTTCTGTTTTACTTTCACCTTGCTTTACGCAGCCACCTGCCTTTAACACAAAATAGTTGATGTAATTTAGTTATAGAGAAGTTTTACTGTAGTACAAATCTTCTTTGTATACACATTATGAAATGTTAATATTATACATGTTTATATATAAAAATATAGATTTGGCTCAAGTTTAAAGTGATATTGACTGTTCCTTGTAGGATCATGGGAAGTCTCTGTGATGTACGATGATGAACACATTTCCGGCAGCCCATACAACATCAATGTGTATGACCCATCGGCAGTCAGGGTGTTTGGCCTTGAAGGTGGCATGGTGGGATCTAACCTCACATTCACAGGTAAGAGTTGTAACAGTTGTGTCAGAAGTTGCTCGGATCTGTGTCTACCTTGTATGAAAATTTAAGTAAACTTTTTACCTCATGAATATTCATGTAAGAAAATTGATATAACGGCCACTAAATTACATCAAATATTTTGTGTTAAAGGCAGGGGGCTGCTTAAAGCAAGGTGATAGTAAAACAGAACGCTCCTGTAGGAGCGTTCTGTTTTACTCTCACCTTGCTTTAAGCAGCCACCTGCCCTAAATACAAACTCATTAACACAATTTAGTGGCCGTTATAGAGAGGTTTTACTGTAATGACATGAATAAGCTGAAGTTTTATTATGGCATAATAAAGACTGAAGTTTTTGGCCATGGCAGAAACTGTAAAAGGATTAACCAACATGCATGATTCAAGATTTCATGACCTTATGAAGAATCATGACGGAACTTTATAATGAATCACGGACAGGAGATTTAGATGGAACTGTAGAAACTTATCCATCAAAATACTATTAACCCTTTCCCTTATGTAGTCGCATTTTGACGCATCTGCAAACAGAGTAGACCCAGATCAGACGGCTCCTGTAGGAGCCGTCTGATCAGAGTCTGCTCTGTTTGTTTATGGTGTAATATAGATCTGATTCTACAGCTTCTGTCTGAGCCAAAATGTCATGTGTTCATATGCCATTATGAAAAATAATCTTATTAATATTCATGATGTCACTATTTCTTACATGAATATGCAACAGGGAAAGGTTTAATAAACATAGGTGATATTGATCAGACAGCTCCAAAGGCTCCAAAAGGCATCTATTATTTGGTAAGCGTTAAATGCTAAACTGTATCAATGGAAATGAAAATTAAATAACTGAAGTGCAAAAGTAACTGTGAAATGTAGGTCAAAATGAATTACCCTAAGTATTCAGACACACCTTTTGATCAGTTTCTACACTATTTGCTACTTTGTCAGTCTATTTAACTGATTATCCCTCATACTGATGCATTTTGACGCCTCTGCAAAAGTCACTTTTCGAAACCATTGTGATAAATTTATAGAACATTTTGCTCCATAGGAGCAAATGCTCTATTTATCACAATGGTTTCAAAACTACAAAATTCTAAAAATGTCCTTTTCTGTAATAAATGCTCCTTTTCGGTAGATTTATTCAAAGAGGTTGGGTCTAAAATTAGCCTATGAGGGAATGTGTCAAAGTTATCAAAATGATACAAAATTGATTTAATCAGCTTTACAAGCTGATGGAGAGTGGGGATTGGGTCCAAATTGGATTCATATGTCAAGACTGGGTAGGACAACTGACCATTGTTGCAGTAGTGTTGGTTTACCCATTTATTCCCCTATTATTTAAGAAAAACTTGGCCAGATGCTACTTTGGAACCCGTCCATTTTACATATGGAGGGGGCACAGCAAACAAAATATTTACTGGAATAAACCATTAATGTAAAAAAAAAAATTGTTGATGGGTTTGGTAAACAGTGCAGACCCTGATCAGAGAGCTCCTTTAGGAGCCCTTTGATCTGGGTATACACTGTTTGCCTATGCCCTTTTAAAGGGACATTGGACACTAATTGGTTAATGCATTATACTACAGCTGATGCCACTAAAGCTGGTAGGGGAGACGTGAAGGTGAGGGTGGAACACGAGGGACAATATGTGACCAGTAGTATCTTCCAGGACAGGGACGGAGTCTACAAGGTGGACTTCACACCCCAGGGTGCAGGCGACTACCAGGTCTATGTCTATTTCAATGAAATGGAGGTCAGAGGTTAGTACGAGCAACACGTTCAATAAGTGAGAGTAGCTGCCGGTTAATAGAACTTAAAGCATTGAGATAGTGTGTCAACCAATAAACATTGTCAGCAGTTTTAATTGTTTGCCATATCCTGCTTTAACCTTTAATGTGCATTCTACAGGCGACTTTGTGATAACCTTCGCAAACAGTCTAGATCCAGATGAGATGCTGAGTAACTTGGCGTCTCATCAGGATCCAAACAGTTTGTCACCCTGACACTGGTTTTGAGAAGAAAAACGTAATTTTAGAATTAGCAGATGCTCAGAGTGCAGAAGGTTGTAAAAAATCCTATGTCTGCTTTTCCTTTGGTCTGTTGCAACATTAATGTACTTCCTATTTGTTAACTATTTTCAATATTCATGTAAGAAATAATAACATCATGAATATTTATAAGCTGATGTTTTATAATGTAAACATTTCGAGGGCTTGGTGCAAAACTATTCTAACTCCTTCACTTTGTGAAGGAGTTAGAATAGTTTTGCACCAAGCCCTCGATTTGCTTTTGCATAACTGTTGAAGCTGTCTGATCTGGGTCTAGTCTGTTTGCAAAGGTGTGAAAAGGGTTTATATGAAGGAAATGGTTTATCTAAAAAATATTTCCTTTGATATCAAGAAAACACCCTGACATGTTATTGACAAGAAAGATGTTACCATATTGTATATGTCATTACAGTGCTCCCTCCCTACAACAGCCCTCTCAATAACGATTCCCCCTTACAACAACACATGTCACTGTTTCCGAAACAACAAGGCTCCAGAAACAAATTTTTTCCATCGTATTTTCTTTATGCCTCAATCAAACCCTATGTTGTGACCACTCTTTAGAATCGTCACTTTGTGACGATTCTACATAGGGTTTGATAGAGGCAAAATGGTTTTAGTTCTCGAAATACACCTTATCTGGGGATCTGCAAACAAGCTAATTATGTTTGATTTTCCCTCCCTATAACAACTCCCTCTGAACAACACATACAATCTTCGTATCCCAAAGGGTGTCATTGTAGAGAGGGAGCACTGTATATGAAGCTAATGTATTTCTCGTTTTGCAACATGCCATTAAAAATACACTTCTTATAGCAACAGCAGTTTGATGTTTGCTTATGACATAATATAGATATGATTCTAGGAGTCGTCTGATCTGGGTTTACTCAGTCTGCAATTATGTGTAAAAAAGAGTTAATATGGGAGAAAAAGTTGATGAATCCCTTCCTTTTTTATACGCCCACCTAATAAAGGTGGTCGTATATTGTCGTGGCCCTGTCCGTCCGTCCGTTCGTTCGTTCGTTCGTTCGTTCGTTCGTTCGTTCGTTCGTTCGTTCGTTCGTTCGTTCGTTCGTTCGTTCGTTCGTCCGTCAACATTTTGTTTGTCCGCTGTTTTCTGGGAAAACTATTTGACAGATATTAATGAAACTTCACAAAAATGTTTAATGCATCAAGATCTCAAGCTGAGTTGATTCTGAGGTTCATTTGATTTTTCATTTCAGAGTTATGGCCCTTGTTTTAAAAAAATGCAAATAGTTTGTCCGCTGTTTTCTGGGAAAACTATTTAAAAGATATTAATGAAACTTCACACAAATGTTTAATGCATCAAGATCTGAAGCTGAGTCGATTCTGAGGTTCATTTGATTTGTCGTTTCGGAGTTATGGCCCTTTTACTTAAAAATAGTGCAAACACATGCAAATAGTTTGTCCGCTGTTTTCTGGGAAAACTATTTGACAGATATTAATGAAACTTCACACAAATGTTTAATGCATCAAGATCTGAAGCTGAGTTGATTCTGAGGTTCATTGGATTTTTCATTTCAGAGTTATGGCCCTTGTCCTTAAAAAATATGCAAATAGCTTGTCCGCTGTTTTCTGGAAAAACTATTTGAGAGATATTAATGAAACTTCACACAAATGTTTAATGCATCAAGATCTGAAGCTGAGTCAATTCTAAGGTTCATTGATGTGTCGTTTCGGAGTTATGGCCCTTGTATTTAAAAAATAATGCAAATACATGCAAATAGTTTGTCTGCTGTTTTCTGGGAAATCTATTTGAGAGATATTAATGAAACTTCACACAAATGTTTAATGCATCAAGATCTGAAACTGAATTGATTCTGAGGATCATTTGATTTTTCTTTTCAGAGTTATGGCCCTTGTCCTTAAAAATAATGCAAATAGTTTGTCTGCTGTTTTCTGGGAAAACTATTTGAGAGATATTAATGAAACTTCACAAAAATGTTTAATGCATCAAGATCTGAAACTTAATTGATTCTGAGGATCATTTGATTTTTCTATTCAGAGTTATGGCCCTTGTCCTTAAAAAATAATGCAAATACAAGCAAATAGTTTGTCCGCTGTTTTCTGGGAAAACTATTTGAGAGATATGAATGAAACTTCACAAAAATGTTTAATGCATCAAGATCTGAAGCTGAGTTGATTCTGAGGTTCATTTGATTTTTCATTTCAGAGTTATGGCCCTTGTCCTAAAAAATATGCAAATAGTTTGTCCGCTATTTTCTGGGAAAACTATTTGAGAGATATTAATGAAACTTCACAAAAATGTTTAATGCATCAAGATCTGAAGCTGAGTAGATTTTGAGGTTTATTTGATTTGTTGTTTCGGAGTTATGGCCCTTTTACTTAAAAAATAATGCAAATATATGCATATAGTTTGTCCGCTGTTTTCTAGCAAAACTGTTTGACAAATATTAATGAAACTTCATACACATGTTTAATGCATCAAGACCTGAAGCTAAGTCGATTCTGAGGATCATTTGATTTGTTGTTTCGGAGTTATGGCCCTTGCACTTAAAAAAATAATGCAAATCTATGCAAATATGAGGATGGCCATAACTTTTCATTTGAAATGATATTTACAGATTAGAAAATGTCAACACTTATAAGGCATGTTGAATCAGAGAACGTTTGCAAGTGGGCGTATTATGTACCGTATGCGGTACTCTTGTTTTAAGCTATTATATGTTTATCTTTAGGATCTCCATACAATGTGGAAATTGGTGACTCTAGCAATGTCACAGTCAGTGGTGATGGGCTCAGCCAGGTGTCCGTACACAAGACTGCCAGCTTTGAGATCAATGGTGCCTCCAGCGGCAAAGTGGATGTGGAGATTCTCTGTGAGTAAATAATCATGTAGTCTTTCCAGAGATAGCTTTCCTCATATGAGGTGGAATTAAGAATGCAAAAGAGAATAGCTCTAGTCATGTGAAATGGCCTATAGAATGCAACAGAGAATAGCTCTGTAATGCAAGGTGAAGTAAAGTAACTATGCAGGAGAAAATAGCTCCTGTCATGTAAAATGGCATTAAGAATGCAAGAGAGAATAGCTCTAGTCATGTAAAATAACATTAAGAATGCCACAGAGATTAGCTCTGTGGTGCAAGGTGAAGTAAAGAATGCAGGAGAGAATAGCTCCTGTCATATAAAATAGACTTTCAAATGCAAGAGAGAATAGTTCTAGTCATATAAAATGACAAAGTCTAGTCATGTAAAGTGGCATTAAGAATGCAACACAAAATATGTCAAGGCAAACAGAATGGAATTAAGAATGCAACAGAGAATAGCTCTAGTCATGCAATGTGGGATTAAGAATGCGAGAAAGATTAGGTAGCTATTTTCACTTGAAATGGAATTACGAATTTAGCAGGGAATAGTTCAAGTCAAGTAAAATGGAATTAAGAATGCAAGAGAGAATTACTCTTGTCATGTGAGGTGGAATTCAAGAGAGAATAACTCTTTTTTTTAATAACTAGTTTTGTAAGAGCTCTTGGCTTTAGTCATATAAGATGAAATTAAGAATGCAAGAGAGAAAAGCTCTAGTTTTGTAAGAGCTCTAGTCATATAAGAGCTCTAGTCATGGAAGACAAATTTAACCCATTCCCACTTAGGCTATTTTTAGACCTAATCTAATCTAATCTACCAAAAAGGAGCATTAACTGGAGAAAAGGAAACTTTCAGAATTGTGTAGTTTTGAAACCATTGTGATAAATAGAGCATTTGCTCCTGTGGAGCAAATGCTCTATTTATCACAATGGTTTCATAAAATGACTTTTACAGAGGTGTCAAAAGGCGTCAATATGCGGGAATGGGTTAAGAGAGCAACAGAGAATAGCTCCAGTCACCATGCAAGATTGAATTTAGACTACAGGCCCATTTACATGTTGTGAAATAAAAGTTTGTACCAGTAACATGTACAGGTGCAAGTTTGATACAGGCTTAACCTGGTCCTAACGTCATAGAGTGTAGTCTGATAATCTGATTCATGTAGGATCATATCTCTTCATTGACTGTAGAAAAAGTGTTGGTTTGGGCACCAAGTAACTTGTTCAAATGCTTAATAGAAACCTTTTTTTTTTCATGTGCTTATTTTACATTCTTTTATCTATTCATTCACATGTTCCTCTCTCATTCATTTCATCTCATCAGAATCTAAACTGTTTGTCATTCTGACTGTATGCAGGGAAACTTTGAGAATAGTGCTCTATATAGCCATATTAATTATGAAATACCAGTTCTTACATTGAGACTATCATCAACATGGCCTCTATTGGCATTTTATATTTTCTTACTTTCTTTTTAACATTTTTATCACAAAGAATAAAGTTGTACAGTAAAACCTCTCTATAACGGCCACTAAATTACATCAAGTATTTTGAGTTAATGGCAGGTGGCTGCTTAAAGCAAGGTGAAAGTAAAACAGAACGCTCCTATATAGGAGCGTTCTGTTTTACTTTCGCCTTTTTTTTTTTTAAGCAGCAACCTGCCCTAAATACCAACTAATGAACAAAATTTAGTGGTCGTTATAGAGAGGTTTTACTGTACTTTAACATACAATATCCCTTTGAATGCTGGAAACAACTGTGCTGGCAATTGCAATAAGTGTAGACCCAGATCAGAGGGCCCTCTGATCAGTGTCTGCAGAGTTTGTCATTCAAATTTCTCTTGCAAAAATTCTACCCATTTCATACAGCACTAATGAACTTTTCCACTTCCACATTGCAACATTCAAAGGATTAACCCTTTCCCTGTTCTATATATTAAGCCAAATTTCAATACCTACTGAATATTCATTACCAAAATAGGTATAAAGAAATATGGAAGGTTGAACATTGTAGACATTTTAGAAAGCAAAGAAAAAAATCTATCAAATGCTATTAGCAAACAGAGCAGACCCTGATCAGACGGCTCCTCTAGGAGCCGTCTGATCTGGGTCTACTTTGTTTGCAGATGCATGAAAACACATTTATATGAGGGAAAGGGTTAATGTCAATATCACTGTGTATGCTTTCTTTACTTATCATTTACTGTTATCATGACGTTTTTATTCCTCTGTAGTAGCCATTTTACATTCATTTTCATCCTTTGTTCTATGTAATCTTCAGCGATTTTTGCAATATTTTTCTGGTACACATGCATTTAATCATACAATTCAGGGGCTTTGTGGCAGTTTTTCTATTCTGTTTTCTCTTATGCACCTTTTAAATAGTCCTGTGTATTATTTCTTAAGCAGGTATGTTATTCACATATTTTGTGCATTGATTGTTTTATGGTCCTCTATATAGACAAAGGCAAATTAGGCAAGTCAACAAGAGGCATATAAACAAGAAACGTTTTGGTCCTGGTAAAAATGTAGAATCAGATCTATATAATTAAATATGGAACAATAATAGACATTATAAGACAGCCCCTATAGGAGCCATCTGATTTGGGTCCAGTCTGTTTGCAAAGGCGTTAAAAGTCATATTTATGGAGTAAAGGGTTAACCCTTCGCTTGCTATTCACGCCAATATACCTACCTGTAAATAGTGAAGACCCAGATGAGACAGCTCCTACAGGAGCTGTCTCATCAGGGTCTGCACTATTTACAAGTTGATTGTGCAACTAATGCACTCCACAGCAGTGATTGCACAGCGAACTACTTGTACACAGTGAAGATATATGTAATTATACAACAGGGCATGGGTAAAGAAGGAGAAATGCATTTTAAAATTCAGCAAGCGAAGGGTTAATATCAAATATCGCCAACACATTTGAATGCAAAGGGCAATGATTGCTTATAGATGCACACAACATATATTCTATAGTTAATGAAACTTGCCAACTGCTACATCAAGCAGAATATGAGTTGCCTCCCTTTGAGACCTCCAGACAAACAAGGTCTGTTCAGTTCAAGTGATTTTTTAGACATATTTTCTGTAGAAGAAATATTTATCATGCAGATCAGAGCATTTTTATAAAGTGCATATATCAGTATATTCCATGCACATTGAAAAGACACATCCTGTAAGCACCATCCCAAATGTGCTGCTTTAAAGATAGTTATATGTTTTTCAACAAACTCGGAACAAAATATTTCTTGTAGATACAGATGTATTTATTGCACTTTGATTGTATCTTAATTGCAGACCATGTTTAACCCTTTACCTGGAGAGATGCATTCAGACACCTTTGCAAACATAGTGGACCCAGATCAGATGGCTCAAGTAGGAACCGTCTAATCAGGGTCTGCTCTGTGTTTGCTTATGGAATAGCATAGCTTTGCTTCTACAGAATCTGCCAAGGCCAAAACTTGCTGTGTTCAAATACCTGTATATAAACTCTAAAAAGCTAATTAACGCTTTCCTTCAAATAAATGCCTTTTCACACATTTGCAAACAGAGTAGACCCAGACCAGATGGCTCATGTAGGAGCCATCTATTCAGGGTCTTCTCTATTTCTGTATGACATAATAATTACAGTAAAACCCCGTTAATGCGACCACCAAAAAAGGGCATAATTCTTGGTGGCAAAGGCATGTGGTAGCTTAATGCAGGACGAAAGTTATGCAGAAAGCTCCTATGGAGCTTTCTGCATAACTTTCGTCCTGCATTAAGCAACCACCTGCTTTAAACGACGCCAGTGACCGTTTATTAAGTGGTCGCATTAGCGGGGTTTCACTGTATATACATGTATCTGATTCTACAGTAACTGCTTGAAAAAACATTTTCTGTGTTTATATGTCGTTATAAAAATTAATCTAATAATAAATTGATATTAATAATGTCATTATTTCTTTTATGAAAACTCAACAGGTAAAGGATTAACATTCATTGTGTCATTTCTTTCATGATTAAATGGGTCAGAGACATTTCTTTGGCATGGTCAAGGATGACTCTGTTTGCCAAGTTCAACTTGAGCAAAGGCTATGAAAGTGTCCGCACAGGTCTCTGTTGAACACTCCAGCGTATGTTTAAATTTTGAACCGTCATTGAAAAGACGCCAAACCATCTTCGAAATGCGTACACTGCCATGTTGCATGTTAACAAGATATATAGCCAAGCTTTGTATTACACGTCAATCACGTCAGTGCATGAATACACTAACATATCAACAATATGTATGGCATGTGTATATAAATACTCGGAGCTGCTTACATAAAATGGCATGTTTGTTGCTGAAATACAAAGGAGTAGAATTTTATCATTACAATTCATACCTTATCTGCTTCTATTTAACCCTTTCCTCCATAAATACGCCTCTGTAAAAGTCGATTTATGAAACCATTGTGATAAATAGAGCATTTGCTCCTATAGGAGCAAATGCTCTATTTATCACAATGGTTTCAAAACTGCACAATTCTAAACTTTTCCTTTTCTCTAGTAAATGCTCCTTTTCGGAAGATTGATTCAAAGAGGTTGTGTCTGAAAATAGCCTATGGAGGATACGGTTAATCATGTTATGCTGGTGTGAATGGTTTTGGAAATTGTGACAATATAGTAGAGGTGATGCATTTGTTCAGCTGATCTGCAGTCATCAGTATACAGCAATAGGAGTAGTAAGAATTTGGCTTACAAGATACAAGAAGCTTTATTTTCAGTCGGATTTACAACAAAATAACATTAGCTATATCAGAAGCTATTTGCCAGACTACTGTAACGTAAACACTTTAATACAAACAGCCTGTAAATATAAGATAAAGTTTAGCATATTGAAAAATAGATATAAAATAGATCTATATAGATATTTTAAAATCTTAAAGGCTTAACCCTTTCCTCCATACAAACACTTCTTTACGTATTTGCAAACAGTGTAGACCCAGATCAGATGGCTCCTATAGGAGCCATCTGATCATGGTCTACTCTGCTCGCTTATGGAATGATATAAATCTTTAATTCTACAGTTTCTACCATGGTCAAAAATTTCTGCATTCAGGTAATAAATATTCATGATATTGAACAAGGACAGGGTTAAGTAATGTCAGAACATTACACACTGGCAAAACCCAGTGCAAAACATAACTGTGAATGATGTAAATGTGACCACCACCATCAGTAGCCTGTTCTGTTTACAAAGGTGCCAAAAGGTGTCTGTATGGAATAAAGGGTTAAGGATTGAATTATACATACATACTGATCTTTATTTTATCTTTAAATTGTCACACATATATTTATTTACTTTTATACAAAAAAATATTTTATTTTCTGGTTTTGGGTTTGGCACAATGTTAGCTTTTTGTTATCATATTTGAGGCTTGAATTTACAGAAATTCTCATGCTTAAGATAATACAGTAAAAACCCCTTTCAATCAGAAATCTTTTAGAGAAGAATTTAGATTCTTTTAGGCGGGTGGCAGCTTAATGCAGGTTGAAAGTCATGCAGAAAGCTCCTCTAGGAGTTTTCTGCATGACTTTCACCCTGTATTAGGCTGCCACCTGTCTCCAAGACAGATATTTATACTAAATTGAATGTCCAGTTTATAGGGGTTTTATTGTATTTGCAAACATGTTTGTTTGATTACTATTCTGAAATAAAGCGAACATGTTTGTAAATAGGTCTTGAGTTTTGAGTCTAAAAATGATTGGGAAAATTCAAGTTCTCGGGTACCTTGCTGCTGGTCTGTGAAGAGCAGACTTTTGCCAACACTACTCCTTTCCTGCCAGCCGTTGTTGCTTCATTTCAAACTATTTGAATGCATTTTTGAGCAACTGTTTAACCACTTCTTTTGTGGCAGCACTTAATTGCAGTATTTGTCTTCATCATATTTATGATACCCCCAACATATTCAATGATGTCATCTATAGATAGTAGGTGAATTTGTTTATAAATTGACTTGTCATTGAATTCATTTAAGCTTGGATGGCTACATTTTGTATAGTGATTCTTCACAATAAGGTCTATCGAGTATTGTTACCTTAGATAATGGTTTGACCTTTGACCTTCAACACACTTGACCTTCCATGCACTTGATCTTTTGACCTTGGACTTGGCATAAAAACATTAAATGACCTTGTATTAGAGAGTTCATATTTTGCAAACAGCTCAAAACAGAGGTCTGATCTTATGAATTGTTCCCTAGCAACAAAAATGTTCATAGCAGCTATTTTGCTAAAATCATGAAATTGTTTTAGCAATATCCTGATAGTACTATGCAGTCTTTTACCTGATAGAAACACCTTTTTTCGCATTTGCAAACAGATCAGACCCAGATCAGACAGCTCCTATAGGAGCTGTCTGATCAGGGTCTGCTCTGTTTGCTTATGAAGGAATGAAGATTTGATACAGGGGCCATCTGATATGGGTGTACTCTGTTTGCAAAGGCATTAACCCATTCCCTCATATTGACAGCTTTTGACACCTCTGTAAAAGTCACCTGCTAAAACAATTGTAATAAATAGAGCATTTGCTCCTATAGGAGCAAATGCTCTATTTATCACAATTGTTTCAAACTACAAAATTCTAAAATTTTCCTTTTCTCTAGTTAATGCTCCTTTTCGGTAGATTTATTCAAAGAGGTTGTATCTAAAAATAGCCTATGAGGGAATGGGTTAAAAGGTGTCTGTTAGGTAGTTGTGTGTAATTATCCCATGCATAATTATGATGAGAGCATTACAGCTTCGAAAACTAAGGACTGAATGAAAAACAGTATAAGGTCACCCAGCTGATGTTGCAGCACTGAAAGAGTGATCTTGTTGATGCATTCATCTTTGGCCCAAAGATTATTTTCTTCACATCTCTACTATGTCTTATTCTTTCTAACTGGCTTTGCTCTCTTGCTGTCATTTAACCATTTACTCCATAAATAAACCTTTCTATGCATTTGCAAATAGAGTAGACCCAGATCAGATGGCTCCTACCAGGAACCGTCTGATCAGGATCTGCTCTGTTTGTTTATGATAAAGATATGATTCTCCAGTTTCTGCCATGGCCAAAATGTTAAGCGTCTGTGTGCTATTATAACAAATAACATAATTGATAGTCATGATGTCATTATTTCTTAAATGAATATTCATGGAGTAACAGGTTAATATTTGCTGAGGTTGCTAATGTTGTCTTAGATGATGAGTTGGAGATCATCTTTGAAACTCCTTGTTTTTGCTGATGTAAACTCATGTGTTATATTTTGCTGACATTAACACACACAAACACACACAATATGTTACATGACAAGCTTGGCTTTTTGGAAACAACACTCTTCTTGCACCTTTTTTCTCTCCTTTCAATGCCATTGATTTTCATCATCACATCATTATGAACCAAGTTATCATTTAACTATTCATTTTCTACCAATTTTGTTTTCTTCTTTGCAATCAAAACTTTGAGAGAGTAGTCATATTAATGTTTTAAATAATCCCAAGCGAGCCCTTATCATCAGTTATGATACTAAACTGTATCACTGAATGTGTGTTTCCAATATACCTGTTTATGTATAGCATCCCATTTCTTTATTTCAGTGTCCCAAAATTTGAATAATATCTGGCTTGAGCATTTTGCTTAACCCATAATCTGCTGAATAATTAAAACTGGCTCCTCCTGTTCTGAATATTAGTTAACAAAAAGGTGTATAAAAATTTATCACTAAAAAAAATTATTTGTATGACAAAAAGTACAGACCCAGATCAAGGGGCTCCCTCTAGAGCCTTTTGATCTGGGTCTACACTGTTTGCAAAGGTCTCATATACTCGATTCCCGCATATTAATGATTAACCTAGCTAAGTGTTGTGACAAAAAGCAGGATTGTGTGAATCCATATTATGTTGATACATATTGCTTGGTCTATAAAACTGTATATGATGTATCTTAATTATGCTAACAGCTTTAGACTTCAGAATCATTAACTGATAATTAAAAAGTCTGCTCTTCAACGACGTAACTTGCTAACCAACCGTTTTTATGTTTGCTGGGCGCGGACATTTTTCCGTGGCGTTTGTTTCTAGATGGCATCTGGTCTTCAGTTACTCTTAGTGCAGTCGAACTCACTAATCACGGTCTATTTGAATGTGCATTTTTGTTTGTTTCTTCACGATTAGAAAGGTGAGTCTATATACACACATTTATTCCCAGCTCAATGTCTCTGTTAGATTCATTCCTCCATAAATACGCCTTTCTATGCATTTGTAAAAGTAACCTGTTGAAACCATTGTGATAAATAGAGCATTTGCTCCTATATATTTTTTCCAGAAGTCAATAGAAAGTGTTGGTTACTCTCCTTGTATTTATTCTTTTATCAAAACTAATCTCACGGAGGCTTGAGCTGCAGTTTTTGTTTTTTATTTAACCATTTACTCCATTGATACACCTTTCAATATTTGAAAACATGAGTAGACCCAGATCAGACGGCTCCTACAGGAGCCGTCTGATCTGGGTCTGCTCTGTTTGCTTGTGAAATTATATTGATCAGTATCCATGCTTATAAAACTTTTTAGTTGAGTCTGAGTTCATTCTCAAGTTTTTGATTGGTCAGATTTGAGCCTTTGGCTCAAATCTGACCAATCAAAAGCTTGAGAACAAACCCAGACTTAACTAAAAAGCTTTATAAGCATGGACCCTGATTCTAAAGATCCAGTATTGGCCAAACATTTCTGTATTCATATGCCATTATAAAAAATTCAATTAATATTCATGATATCTTTTATTTCTTACATGAATATTCATGGAGTAAGCGGTTAATGCAGATATATTATCTCTGAATTCTTTGAACTATTGCAACATGCGCAAAGTATAAAATATAAAACATAAATACTGGTGCCTCTAAAATGTTTGAACAAAATTATTTTGCTCAGGAACACAGTGTAGATCCAGATAAGTTGGCATGATGAAAGTGGCATCTTATTAGACTATTCACTGTTTGTTATGATTGTAGTCGTATATTATAGACAAACATTTAACAGAAGGTTGATTGCAAAACTAATAACTACATTATTTAACAGTTAAAAGCAATTAAAATAATTGTTTATCCTAAAATTGTCAAGTTTGATATTTCTTTATTTTTGATAGAAAAACACCATAATAGTGTTAAAGAGTTTGGATCCTGATGAGACGCTGAGCTATATGGCAAATCTTCTGGTTCCAAACTGTTTGCAAAGTTCTTCAGGAGTTACCTCCCATAGATTGTATATACAGTAAAACCTCTCTAAACTGGAAGTTAAATTTGGTGTTAATATAGGTCCTGGAGACAAGGGGCAGCTTAATGCAGGATGAAAGTCATGCAGAAAGCTCCTCTAGAAGAAAATCATATTTTATGGAGTACATGACTGTCATGTTTAGTCATTAAGTGTCCGGTATAGAGAGGTGTGATATAGTAATATTAATGATAAATAGAAATCATTTGCAATCTCTGGTTGGCAATTATTGGTATTCATTGTGCCATGAATATTTAAACCATGTTGTTTGAAATGGTAGTTTTAGTTTTTGGTATTGTCTCAAGTAACACATTCTGCTTTAGACTTGAACGAATCAAACATCCTACATGTATGTCATTAGGATTATTTGTATAGCAACAATGTAGGCTGGATACAGAGTGAGATGAGTAAATGTCTTAGGTGTGATAGTAATATTAATGATAAATAGAAATCATTTGCAATCTCTGGTTGGCAATTATTGGTCTTCATTTATCCATGAATATTTATATCATTTTGTTTAAAATGGTAGTTTTGGTTTTTGTATTGTCTCAAGTAACACATTCTGCTTTAGACTTGAATGAATCAAACATCCTATGTCATTCGGATTACAGTAAAACCGCTCTATAAAGGCCACTAAATTACATCAAGTATTTAATGTTAAAGGCAGGTGGCTGCATAAAGCAAGGTGAAAGTAAAACAGAACGCTCCTTTAGGAGCGTTCTGTTTTACTTTCACCTTGCTTTAAGAAGCCACCTGTCCCAAATACCAACTAATTAACATAATTTAGTGGCCGTTATAGAGAGGTTTTACTGTATTTGTATAGCAGCAATGTAGGCTGGATACAGAGTGAGATGAGTAAATGTCTTAGTTTTTCACCTGCGTGAAATCAGTTTTATCAGAAAAAAATATATAAAAATACATGTTAAGTTAGTAAGAAAAGTGTAGGATTAATAATACTACATTATATTACCATTCATATTATTTTTCAGAAAAGTTTATTTCAGTTACATGGTCATGAATTTTTTTTTTTTATACAAAGTCAGTTTTTCTTAACAATTTTAACTCTTCTCATACTATCAGAAAATGATGTTAGCTGAAATGTTCATTGGAAACATTTTTTAAAATTATCTATGACTTCACAAAGTGGCATCTGTATTAACCCTAAAGTGGCATCGGTATTAATCCTTTCCCTGTTCCATGTTTATTCCTAATTTCAATACCTACTGAATATTTATGGATGAAACGGTTATAATGAAATATGCAAGGTGGAACATTGTAGCCATTTTAGAAACTACCAAATTCCGTAAGCAAACAGAGCAGACCTTGATCAGACAGCTCCTATTGGAGCTGTCTGATCTGGGTCTACTCTGTTTGCAAATGCACGAAAATGCATTTATATGAAGGAAAGGGTTAAAAAGTCATAACTTTATAGTTTACTGTTTACCAGTTATTGACAGAATACTTTGCCATATAATTTTCACAGTCTACTTTTACATGCATGATTATGTTAAAAGTGAACAGAGCATTGCGCTTAACCCTTTCCCTATTTGACACTTATTCAATATTTGATCACCTCATTAATATTCATGAATACAATCACTAAAATGGAACTTGGGAAAATGGATTTATTTCACCTGGTGGAAACTGTGAAATCAGATAAATATAATTCCATATTTTGCAAACAGAGTAGACCCAGATCAGAGGACTCCTACAGGAGCCATCTCATCTGGACCTACTCTGTTTTTGCAAATGCATGAAAAGGCGTTTATATGAGGGAAAGGGTTAAGAATAAAAGACTCAGGTTTAGACTGTTTGAACACAAAATTTATTTTAAGAATCACTAGAAGTTTACCCACTGAATATTCATGTAAGGAATAATGCCTATTAACCCATTACCTCATAGGCTATTTTTAGATACAACCTCTTTGAATAAATCTACCGAAAAGGAGCATTAACTAGAGAAAAGGGAAATTTTAGAATTTTGTAGTTTGGAACCATTGTGATAAATAGAGCATTTGCTCCTATAGGAGCAAATGCTCTATTTATCACAATGGTTTCAACAGGTGACTTTTGCAGAGGCATCAATATGAGGGAATGGGTTAATCAGATAAAATTTATAATTGCATTGTGAACAAGATAAGTTTTGACCATGCCAGAAACTGTAGAATCTTATCTGTACTATATGATTTATTTCATTAGCAAACAAAACAGGCCCTTATCAGACATCTTCTATAAAAGTTGTCTGATCTTGGTCTACTCTGATTGCAAAATTGTGAAAATGTGTCTCTGTCAGGTAAGTATTCATTGTTATTAGAGCCAAATCTAGATGCATCCTAGGTTGATGTTAAACACATACAATGCTTTGGGCAAATGGTGATTAGAAAAAAGGGAAATAACTTTGTCACTGATAATTGCTACAAAAAAGGGAAATAACTTTGTCACTGATAATTGCTACATCAGATGTTTGCACAGCATGTTCTAGTTTTGTCTTTGCACAATAAAACTTAACACTGACACAATAACTCATTGAATACTGAATTGTCAAAGTGAAATGAACATTATCTGTTCAATCGTAGTACTAACTCCATGAATATTCCTGTAAGAAATTATGACATCGAGAATATTTTTGAGCTGAATCTTTATAATGCCATAAAAATACTGAAAACGTTGGCCATTGCAGAAACTATAGAATCAGAACTATATCATTTCACAAGCAAACAGAACAGACCCTTATCAGATAGCTCCTATAGGAGCCGTCTGATCAGGGTCTGCTCTGCTTGCTAATGGAATTTGTTAGATCTGTTTCTTTCGATTCTAAGATGGCTACAGTGTTCCTCATTCCATATTTCATTATAACTATTTTGACCATGAATATTCAGTAGGTATTGAAATTTGGACTAAATATAGAACAGGGAAAGGGTAAAGAAATAACAGTTTTTGCCATAGTTTTAACCCTTCGCTTGCTGTTCACGTCAATATACCTACCTGTAAATAGTGAAGACCCAGATGAGACAGCTCCTGCAGGAGCTGTCTCATCAGGGTCTGCACTATTTACAAATTGATTGTGCAACCTGTGCACTCCACAGCCTTGATTGCACAGCGAAATAAATGTACACAATGAAGATATATGTAATTATACAACAGGACATGGGTAAAGAAGGAGAAATGCATTTTAAAATTCAGCAAGCGAAGGGTTAAACAATTGTCTTGTTCATCATGTTGTTATAGAAATTCAGCTAATCAATATTCATTGTCTTTGTTTCTTACATGAATATTCATGGGTTAACCCTTATCCTTATGTAACATCTTTTCATACCTTTGCAAACAGAGTAGACTCAGATCAGACGGCTCCTACAAGATCAGGGACTGCTCTGCTTGCTTATGAAATGATAAATATCAGACTCTGCAGTTTCTTCCAATACCAAAAAATCCAGTATACATAAATTATGGCGTTGTAAAAATTCAGCTAATAAATATTCATGATGTCTATCTCTTGCATGAATATTCAACAGTATATCATAGTTAAACAAACAATTATTATTTATTTTTAAAAACATTAGGTACACTACCCTGAGATTGCAAATGAGGCATCGTTCTATTTTACACAGAATTGGGACTAAAAACTTTTATATATATATATATATATTTAAAGACTTTTACAGTTTTGATTATACAATTCTTTATACAACAGTTTTAGAGGCACGTATTGGCATGAAGCATGTCTGTATATATATACATTAACTCTTTACCTGCTATGAAAATACTTATCCTCTTAAATTCTCATCTGCTTAATTGTTAACCCTTTCGCTGCCAAACTCTGCCGTCTGCTAACTTTGTCGTCTGCTACAAATTTTCATTCTTTTGATTTTCTTCATTTTTGTTTCAAAAACATAGTAACAGTAACAAACAGTTTGGATCCTGATGAGACGCCGAGTTACTCGGCGTCTCATCTGGATCCAAACTGTTTGCATAGGTAATCACAGATCAGGCATTGGCAGCGAAAGGGTAACAACTTCAGATTTTAAAGTATATTAGCAGAGTGTATAGCAGCTTGGATCTTGATACGACACGAGTTACGTCAGGTTTTTATCTTGATCTTCTAAATTAATTGCAGATTCGTCCAGTAAGGTCATAATTTGCAGGTTAAGCGTTAACCCATTCCCTCATAAGCTATTTTTAGACCCAACCTCTTTGAATAAAATTACCAAAAAGGAGCAGTAACTAGAGAAAAGGAAAATTTTAGATTTGTTTAGTGTAGAAACCATTGTGATAAATAGAGGATTTGCTCCTGTGGAGCAAATGCTCTATTTATCACAATGGTTTCAAAAAGTGATTTTCACAGAGGCGTCAAAAGGCGTCAATATTAGGGAATGGGTTAAAGGTAATAATTAGCAGGTTAGGGGTTAAAGGTCAAGAATTAACCCATAGTTTGCTAAGCATCACCTGACTCACATTTGCAAACAGCGTTGATCAAGATGAGACACTCAGTAACTCGGCATCATATGGATCCAAGCTATTTGACACTTGGTCCAGTACTGGTAGTTTCTCAAAGGCTTGACTGGATCAGAGTTAACCCTTTCCTTCATATAATCACGTTTTTCTTGCATTTGCAAACAGAGTAGACCCAGATCAGACGGCTCCTACAGGAGCCGTCTGATCAGGGTCTGCACTGTTTGCTTAAGGTATTATATAGATCTGATTTTACAGTTTTTGCTAAAACAAAAAATGCCTTTGAAAAGTTTACTTCATTAAGATTCAGCTAATAAATATTCATGATGTCATTATTTCTTTCATGAATATGGAACAGGGAAAGGGTTAATTAAAATTAGCTCCAGATCAGAGTTTGAGCGGACAGAATTTGTTTTCAAAGCAGGTTTAGTGTTTAATGGAAGCATGTTGTAACTTAAGAGATTGTATGAATGCATATGTATGGAATGAACAAGTATAACATTTTCTCTTTTCTGTTCTTTTCTCTTTCCTTTTTTTTCTCAATAAATTTCTTGTTTAACATTTTTATCTTTAAATCTGTTTTTAATCATGTATGCATGCAGTAATCTACCTAACTATAACAAAAGAAATGGTTTGGCTCTTCGTCAAAACATACTCAAGTTGAATACATGGACACAAGGGATGTGGTCCTTAAGATTGTCTTTTGCCTTTTTTTCTATATTTGTGGTTGTTGAAGGGAAAAGCTCCAAAAGGGAACTTTTTTTTTTTAATTGTTACCATAGTAACATTATAGGTGTTTTGGAATTTTGTTGTATGTATTATCTCTCAAAAATATGGTTCAGTTTCTACATCACCTGATTTCTATTCTGTTCTCTGGACTTTTTATGTTTTTTCCATCTTGTTGTACTAATAATTGTTGTTGCTATAGCAACCAATGTGACCTTGACAATTTCAGCTCCTTCAGGAGAAAGATTACCTGTGCACTTGGACAAACAGTCAAATGGCTCCTACAATGTGCAGTTTATACCTTCAGCAGTAGGTAAGCTATCGTCCTAGGTTCCTCTGTTTGTGGAAGAAACAAAGTCATGTTATTACGATGATATAATTGTCAACATAATTGACTTTCGTACTTTAGTTTAACCCTTTCCCTCATATAAACGTGTTTTCACGCATTTGCAAACAGAGTAGACCCAGATCAGACATCTCCAATAGGAGCCGTCTGATCAGGGTCTGCTCTGTTTGCTAATGGAACTTTGAAATAAACATAGAACAGGGAAAGGGTTAACTGTAGCCTTGACTTTCAGTATCTTCAGACTTCTAACATACATTCACCACAGCAAGAGCTAGATAAAGAATAAAGATCACATACGTTCACCATAGCAAGAGCTAGACAAAGATCACATACATTCACCACAGCAAGAGCTGGACAAAGATCACATACATTCACCACAGCAAGCACTTGACAAAGATCACATACATTCACCACAGCAAGAAGAGCTAGACAAAGATCACATACATTTACCACAGCAAGAGCTAGACAAAGATCACATACATTCACCACAGCAAGCACTAGACAAAGATCTCATACATTCACCACAGCAAGAGCTAGACAAAGATCTCATACATTCACCACAGCAAGAGCTAGTCAAAGATCTCATACATTCACCACAGCAAGAGCTAGACATAGATCACATACATTCACCACAGCAAGAGCTAGACAAAGATCACATACATTCACCACAGCAAGAGCTAAACAAAGATCACATACATTCACCACAGCAAGAGCTAGACAAAGATCTCATACATTCACCACAGCAAGAGCTAGACAAAGATCTCATACATTCACCACAGCAAGAGCTAGACAAAGATCACATACATTCACCACAGCAAGAGCTAGACAAAGATCACAGCTTTTCTTCAAATCTGAAAAATATGCACTTGCATATGACCCTTTACTCCATGAATATTCATATAAGAAATAATGACACATGAACACAGGAAAAATTTGCCATGACAGAAACTGTAGAATCATATCTACTCGGTATATTATATTATATCATGAGCAAACAGAGCAGACCCTGATCAGATGGCTCCTATAGGAGCCATCTGATCTGGGTTTACTCAGTTCTGGGTTTACTCAGAAAATGCATGAAAATGAGTATATGAAGGAAAGGGTTAATGTAGCTGGTTTGTTTATGTACCACTGCTGAGTGAGATCGCTTACCGTATTATTCCTAATAAACGCCCCCGGAGGCTTAACATTTTCCAAAAGGGGGGCCATTATTAAGGTAAGCTTTTTCCTAAATCCAATGTACGGAAGTTTTTGTTAATGTTACATTTAAGTGTTCATTAAAATGATTTAAACTTTTGGATTGACTGGATTTTATTAAAATATACTGGATTTGAATTTGGATTTTCCTTAGAGTTTAGCCTGGTGAGTAGATTTTAAATTTTTTCCTACAAAAATAGCCGGGGGCCTTTATTAGGGCAAGGGCTTCTATTAGAATAATACGGTATATCAAATTTTAAAAGCAAACTGATGTTTTTTTCAGGAGACCACAAAGTGTCAGTGATGTATGGTGGACAGACTGTCCAAGGCTCACCATACACTGTACGTGTGTATGACTCCAGCAAAGTTGTCATCTCAAAAATGCCACCATACAGTGTTACTGGAAATCCTGTTGTATTTGACAGTAAGTAACCCAAGAATCTCTGAAATGAAAGATCATAGCTAGACGTGTCATCTACCCTCATTATCCCAAATATTCAGACACCCAATCCCCCCTCTCCACCAGTTTGTAAAGATAAATGAGTCAATTTGGCACCAATTTTAGCTCGATCTGTTTCGAAGAAACGTCGAGCAATTGTGATCACTGGGTCTTACAATGTAGTTGTAGGCATTGGCATCGTTAGCATGTAACTGATTAATCAAAAAGTATAGGAGGTATCAACATGAAACTTCATAGGCTGGTAGATCTCTTTGAGGAGAAGTGTATGCAGTGGACAAGCACCAAATCAGACGAGCGTTGGTGCCGCACGCCGCTCTTGTTATAACTTTAAATTAGACTGTAAATAGTGTTTACTCTGATTTTGGTCTGCACTATTTGCCTACATTTTCTGTCCGAATAATGAAGGTATCTAGGATACACATTATGAATACATAGTTTACCTAACAAGTCGGCATTTACAGACAAATAATTCAATTATGTACCATGTTGAATTATACTAAAATTTAGAAATGGCGAGATTTGAAAATGTCTCTTTATACAGGCCAAATAAATACAAGCCATGAGAAATGTATTGTGTTGCAAACAGCGTATACCCAGACAATTAATCAAGTCAGAATGAACAGTATAGACCCAGACTAGATGCCATGACAGAGAAGTTGTGGCATACCTTGGTCTGCACATTTTGTGTTACTTGCTTAACTCATTCTGTCCTAGGCTATTTTTAGACCCAACCTTTTTGAATAAATCTACTGCAAATGAGCATTAACTAGAGAAAAGGAAAATTTTAGAATTTTGTTGTTTGAAACCATTTAGATAAATAGAGCATTTGCTCCTATAGGAGCAAATGCTCTATTTACCACAATGGTTCACAATGTGAATTTTATAGAGGCGCAAAAATGCGTCACTAGGGGGGTGATGTGTGAAGCAAGTCTATCCATCTGTCTGCAGAGCTCCAGATGAGATACTTGAGAATGAACATAGATTCAAACTCAGAGCTTTTATAGCTTGTACCCAGTTGCCTACTCAATAAAGGTACAGGGGAAACGGTGTTAAACGGCCATCATACAGAGGTCTTATTATTGGACTGTAAGGCAGTGGTAGCTTAATGCAGGTCAAAAGTAATGCAGAAAGCTCCTATAAGAGCTTTCTGCATTACTTTTGTCCTGCATTAAGCAACCACAATCTTTTTAAGACGCTTATGTTCAATAAATGAATGACCGCTTAGGGTAGGTTCTATTTTATCTTCTAGCACATGTTTAACTATATAATTATGTAACGTTTTCCTGTCATTGACAGTTGATGCATCTAAAGCTGGCAGTGGCAACATTGAGATAATGATAAATGATGGAGAGATAGCTTGCAGTGTACAGAACCATGGCAACTACAAGTTTACAGCCTCTTTCCTGCCAGCCGGAACAGAGTCCCACAGGGTTGAGATGAAGTTCAACTCAGAACATGTTACAGGTACTGCCATATTGTTATTGTCTGTGTGACAACATAGGTCTTTTCGTTTTTCACAAGGAGAAAATATTGAGGCATTTTGTTCTCATCAGAAGAAACCTTTTGGGGTTTACAAACAGTTTAGACCCAGATCTGTTGTCAAGACAAAGATCCCCCATATAACTTGACATGTGAGAGACAATAAAGGCTCTGATCAGATTCCATACTGAAAACCCCAAATTAACTCCATGCTCCAAACTCTGAGTTTCGATATGAATGTCCTATATCCAAATCAAATAAGAATACAAATTTTAGTCACCATATTTGGATACAGAAATATAAGTTGTAGGTGAATAGTCTTTCGTGCTATGAAAATATGAAAAATCTGTTTTAGATTTAAAAATCTCAGACCCAGGTCTGGGTCAGTATGGCACCTGAGGTATCATTTCTGGTGATGTGACAATTGTTTTCATTTTCAGCTCTCGCCAGATTGTGACTCACTATATGTGACTGTCTACGCAAACAGCTTAGATCCAGATGAGATGCCAAGTAACTGTTCATCTCATCAGTATCCAAACTGTTTGACATACAGTGTATGTTTTAGAGAAGAAATGGAAGGAAAGTCCACCCTGATATTTAAAGCAGAAGGCATTGTTTGCAGACCGATATTATTTTATGACAAAAGAGTTTAAAAGCAACTTGACTTCTTCACCTTTTCACCCATATGCAAACAGAGTAGACCCAGATTATACGACTGCTATAGGAGCCATCTGATCAGGGTCTGCTCTGTTTGCTTTTGAAATAGTATAGAATCTAAATTCGAGGACTTG
The DNA here is from genome assembly GCA_963576725.1 of Azorinus chamasolen. Lineage (NCBI taxonomy): Eukaryota > Metazoa > Mollusca > Bivalvia > Cardiida > Solecurtidae > Azorinus > Azorinus chamasolen. The sequence goes on along the minus strand of OY755251.1, from coordinate 62,578,660 downwards.
GTGCAAAACTATTCTATAGAATAGTTTTGCACCAAGCCGTCGAGATATTTGCTTTTGAAATAGTATAGATATTATTCTACAGTTTCTGCCTTGGTCGAAAGTTGCTGTGTCTGTGTGTCAATGCCATTATAAGAAGTTAATCTAATTCATATTCATGATGTCACTATTCCTTACTAGGAACAGTAAACAGGGAAAGGGTTAACCCTTTTCTTCATATAGGCTCGCATTTGTGCTTTTGCAAACCCTTATACAGTAAAACCTCTCTATAACAGCCACTAAATTCCACCCAAGTATTTTGTGTTAAAGGCAGGTGGTTGCTTAAAGCAAGGTGAAAGTAAAACAGAGCGCTCCTATAGAAGTGTTCTGTTTTACTTCCACCTTGCTTTAAGCAGCCACCTGCCCTAGATACCAACAACTAATTGACACAATTTAGTGGTCACTATAGAGAGGTTTTCCTGAACATATGTGAATGCAAGGGAAGGAGTTAAGTGTTCTCTGCAAAGGCATGGAAAGGTGTCTATGAGGTATAGGGTTAACTGCATAATAACATCTATAAATTTCCATAAGCAAACAGAGCAGACCTTGATCAGATGGCTCCTGTAGGAGCCATCTGATCTGGGTCTGCTCTGTTTGCAAATGCATGACAAGACGTTTATATGAGGGAAAGGGTTAAGATAGTTTATTCTGACTCTCAGTAAGTATGCAAGTGATTTTTTTTTGCAACATATTGTGGATGCTTTATTAAAATTGATCTGTATTTGCTTTAAGGGTCACCATGGAATATTGCCATTGTTGATCCTGCCAAGATGACCGTGATGGGACGAGGTCTACAATTTGCTCATGTCCACCGTACAGCTGCTTTGTCTATTGGGCTCCACAATATTGAATCAAAGAAACTCAGTGTAAAAATCCTAGGTAAACTAGTCGTACAAACGTATAGTCAGTGTATTATGTGTTAGCTGTAGATGTTTAAAACCATTGTCTTTTAAAACTAGACCAGATATAGTTTTAGATAGTTCATTAGAAGGGATGGGGGGTCTTTTTCACACCTTGAATTTGTGTCCCCATGTGCGTGTCTGTTTCAAAGAAAAACCTTATTGCCATAACCAACTTGTGTGTCCTACCCTTCTTACAGCATTGATTTTTAACTCATCTGTTGTTGTTTTCTTTAAGATCAAAAGTTGTGGTGTTGCCATAGCCTTAGTTTTGTCATGTTCTGTGTTGTGCAAAACTTTGACTTTGGATATCACCACAGCTATTTCTATCAGGCTGCACACACTTATCACAAGGGGTACACAGTTTGTTCTGGAACCATTACTCTATCATGCATGTTTTACCCTTGATCTCATGAATATTCATGTAAGAAATTATATAGATTTTGTTCTACTGTTTCTGCTGAGGTAAAAAAAAATCTGTCATATACAGCTGTACCATTTTTGAAGAGAAAAAAGTCCAGGTATTGTCACAGCCTTCGTGTTGTCTGTGTGGTTCTATTCGTCACCGACTCACCGTCCTGAGGATCATTACAGCTATCCCTATCAAACTTCACACAGTTGTTCACCCTTACAGGGACTGTAAGCTGGTAAGGGGTCAACACCCTGTTGTAGACACTTCAAGAGTTATTGCCCTTTAAAACACTGATTGTCGCAGACAGATGAGTAGAGGTGTCATAGTTAGAAATGAACATTGTATATCATAGATTTCTGTCAGTTGATCCCATATCAATTCGGATCTAAATTAAGCATTTCTCTGTTATTTTAACCATTTACTCCATGAATATTCATGTAAGAAATAATGTATGTATGAATATTAATTAGCTTAATATTTATACTGGCATATGAACAAGAAAAGATTTGACCCTGGTTGAAACTGTAGAATCATGCTTATAAAACTTTTTAATTAAGTCTGAGTTCGTTCTCAAGTTTTTGATTGGTCAGATTTGAGCCTTTGGCTCAAATCTTACCAATCAAAAGCTTGAGAACAAGATGGACCCAGATCTATTCCATAAGCAACCAGAGCAGACCCTGATCAGATGGTTTCTACTGGAGACGTCTGATCTGGGTCTACTCTCTTTCAAAAGCGTAGAAAGGTGTATATATGGAGTAAAGAGTTAACCTTTGACTCCATGAATATTCATGTAATAAATAATGATATCATGGTCAGTAGCTGAAAGGTCAAGGTTACACTTGGAGGTCAAAAGTCAGATTTCACAAACACAATGTATGCCTATAATTACCCTTTACTTGATATTCATGCCTGTTCATGCTTTTGCAAAGTAGACGCAGATCAGGCATTCCTATAGAAGCTACCTGATAAAGATCTTTTCTGTATAACTTTTGCATGTACTATTGGTGAATGGCTAGCGGGCTCGACATATTGCCTGTGGGCATTCTAGTTATTACTTCATTAACAAACTTTGACTTTAAAAGTTAGATCCACCAAAAACATGTAAATGCAAATACCCGTTTGTTATTCGACCCTGATCATCTAATAAGCTTTTAATCAATATGTTGAGGTTGATATTTTGTAGTTGATATATCAAACTGGAATTTTCTATTGATGACACCTCTAGAGACGAGCGTGTGCGTCGGCATGCAGTACTCTTGTTAGAGCTACACTTGTTTAACTCTACAATGGCCTCATTAAACCTTTCCTCCATTAATACGCCTTTCTATGCCCCTGTAAAAGTCACTTTTTGAAACCATTGTGATAAATAGAGCATTTGCTCCTAAGGAGCAACGCCAATGCTCTATTTATCACAATGGTTTCAGAACTACAAAATTCTAATTTATTTCTTTTTTCTAGTTAATGCTCCTTTTCGGTAGATTTATTCAGAGAGATTGAATCTAAAAATAGCCTATGAGGGAATGGGTTAAGATTTTATATGGCACAATTAAAGATATTTTTTCACCAAACTGCAAATGCTTACTAGGTTTTTACCAGGGCTGCACAAATTTTAACCTTCATCATGCTACAGATAAATACAAAATTTAAAGCCTCGTGGAAATAGTGAGTTATCTCTCTTCTTATACAATGAAAATATAAATCGATATCTCACTGTAACATACAAATATCCTCTATGGTTTGGTCATGGCAGAAATTGCAGAATGATACCTATATAATTCCATAAGCAGGCAGAGCAGACCCTGATCAGATAGCTCCTGCAAGAGCTGTCTGATCTGGGTCTACTCTGTTTGCAAAGGCAACAAAAGGTTTATCTGTCAGGTAAAGGAGTCTCTGTCAGGTAAAGGGGTATCGGGGTCTCTGTCAGGTAAATGGGTCTCTGTCAGGTAAAGGTGTCTCGGGGTCTCTGTCAGGTAAAGGGGTCTCTGTCAGGTAAAGGTGTCTCTGTCAGGTAAATGGTTAATTAATATACATGTACCATATATAGAATAGATATGAGGAAATTAATGGCTAATTAATTGAGCAGTGCAGAAGCACTTATGAAATGTTTTTCTCTATAAATGCATGAATTATTTGTAGAAGTCTGTTTCATACCTAATATTATAATATTATAGTACAGTTTGAAATGTCTGGTACATTTAGATATGATTATTGAAGTATAGATTAAAATCCTAGAATAAAATTCTTAACAATTGTGACATAGGCAAAAGAAAGAAACTTAAACCATATTGTAGGATTACAGTTTAACCCTTGTAAGCCAGAAGTTTATTAAAGAAGAATTTAGGTCATTTTAGGGAGATGGCTGCTTAATGCAGAGTGAAAGTCATGTAGAAAGCTGATTAGACAACTTCTATAAGGAACCATGATCTTGGTCTACTGTCCCATTTACAGGATCACTGTAATAAATGGGTAAACAGACACACAAGTCAGCTGTATTATCAACTAGATATAGACTTTCCACAGTTATCTCCCTTCCCTATAATATGTGACATTATTGTAGCCATAGTATTGCATTCACTATGTATATACAGTAAAACTTCTCTAAACCACATTGTCGGTAAAGAAAAAATAGATATTCTAGGCAGGCGGCAGCTAAATGCAGCGAAAACACCCTTTCACACTGCATTAAGCTGTCAACCTTTACCTCATATCGATGCCTTTTGACAGCTTTGCCAGCAAAGTAGACTCAGATCAGGCCCAGAGGTTATAAAACTTTTTGCGTCAGTCTGAGATCATTCTCAAGCATCTGATTGGTCAGATTCTTAGCTTGCTCAGAATCTGACCAATCAGATACTTGAGAATGATCTCAGACTCAGACTCAGAGTTTTATAACCTTGGACCCTGAAGGCTTATGTAGATGTCATTTGATCAGGGTCTGCTCTGTTTGCTTCTAGAATGATATAGATATGTAATTCTACAGTTTCTGCCATGGACAGATTCATATACCAATTTTAAAAAATCATCAAATTGATATTCACAATGTCTATATTTCTTACCTGTTTGTAGATACCTCTGTAAAAGTCACTTTTTGAAACCTGTGTGATAAATAGAGTATTTGCTCCATAGTAGCATATGCTCTATTTATCACAATGGTTCCAAATCTCTACTATTCTAAAATGTTCTTTTTTCTCCAGTAAATGCTCCTTTTCAGTAGATTTATACACGAAGGTTGGGTCTAAAGATAGCCTATGACAGGAATGGGTAAACCCTTTTCCTGTTTAATGTTCATGTTAGAAATAATAACATCATGAATATTTATAAACTGAATTTTTATAGTGTGAACTTTTCAAAGAAAATCGTTGCTCTGACAAAAACTATAGAATCAGATCTATATCATGTCAAAAGCAAACAGAGCAGACCCTGATCAGACGGCTCCTCTAGGAGCCGTCTGATCTGGGTCTACTCTGTTTGCAAATGCGTCAAAAGGTGTTTATATGAAGGAAAAGGTTAAAGACTGGCATGGGTACTGATTTGAAAGTCTACGTAAGAGAAGTTTAACTGTATAATGATACTAATTGTTGTAACACGCCACTGTCTTGTTTACACCCATTAGCTAATAAAGCCTTTTAGTTCTTTTTCCACATCTTTGTTATATATTTCTCCTGATTTTCAACACCTACACCCAGATTGGAATCCCTATAATTATATTGGTCTAACATATAACGGAGTAACAGATACAGGTGTGTATTCAAATACTAAAACCGTCATTTCTCCACCAAACCATATGTTGTGACCACTCTTTAGAATCGTCTCTTCGAGACGATTCTAAAGAGTGGTCATAACATATGGTTTGGTGGAGAAATAAAGGAGACAATCTTGAAACTGTTTTAACTTACACATCTTATCTGGACCTCTGATATATACCTAGTCGTTTGACTTTTAGCATGCTGGGGGTAAATATATGAATACATTTTCAAACAGTTTGGATCCAGATGAGAAACTAAATAACTTGGCATCTTATCCAGTTCCAAATTGTTTGACACTGATCTTATTTTAATGAAGAAATAATGTAAAAAGAAGTTTAGTATTGATATAGACAAAAATTTCTGCTGACAAAATTTTGCCCAGCAAGTCAAAGGCTAAAGAGTAAAAAACCCTTTTTCTGTATAGATTTATTGTCCTGTTGAAACCATTATTTGCACTGTTTTTTAAGCGTAGTTCAATTCATTTTTGCTGAGTGGCTCTGTGACAACTTGAATTCTTTTCAGAGGAAGAGTTTGACCCGGGCTGTTCGTAAATGCTAGTCATTTCGCTAGTAGTAGAATAATGATATTCAGTACCCCTAATTATCCTCAATATCTTCCACCAGTTTGTAAAGCTGAATAAGTTAATTCAATAATTTTAACCCTTTACTCCATAAATACGCCTTTCTACGCCTTTGCAAACAGAGTAGACCCAGATCAGATGGCTCCTATAGGAGCCATCTGATCAGTGTCTGCTCTGTTTGCTTATGATGTAATATAGATATAATTCTACAGTTCTGCCATGTCCAAAACATTCTGTGTCTAATGTACTTTATAACAATAAATCAAATTAATATTCATGATGTCATTATTTCTTAGGCTGACATCATAGGAAATAGTGCAGACCCTGATCAAATGGCTCCTTCAGAAACTGTTAGATCTGGGCCTGCACTACTCTCCTGTGTTAATCTGTCAATATACTTAGGGTAATTAACCCTTTCCTCCATAAATACGCCTTTCTACGTCTCTGTAAAAGTCACCTTTTGAAACCATTGTGATAAATAGAGCATTTGCTCCTAGAGGAGCAAATGCTCTATTAATATCACAATGGTTTCAAATTAAAACATTCTAAAAAATTCCTTTTTTCTAGTTAATGCTCCTTTTTGGTAGATTTATTCAAAGAGGTTGGATCTAAAAATAGCCTATGAAGAAAAGGGTTAAGGTAGTTGAATTCATTGTGAAAATAATATAATGATCTTTTGTGTTTCATTGCTTATGTATTGTACATGTAGTAAAAAATGTTTTTTATTTTTTTTATTTTTTATAGATTTGATTATTATTCGTTGTTTTATTCATTTATTATAATTGACATCTTGTTTCATATTTCACAGCATGAATATTTCTGATTACTACTTTCATTATGGTATGCTATTCTTTTTTTCTGAGAAAAGAATTACTGATTTTTCTTGCATGTGATATTTCTCAGCAGCGATTGACAGGATCTCAAAGAAAATTGCTGAGAAGCCTCAACATCAGGAGGAGAAGTGGCTATGATTACAACGTTGCATTTGGATAATTTTGACAGAGTTATTGCCCCTTGTAATAACCCTTTACTTGCTAGAGACACATTTTACAACCAGAAATGACCCAGATCAGATGGCTCCAGTAGGAGCCATCTGATCAGGGTCATCTCTGTTTGCTGAGTCAGAGTGAGTTATAAAAATCTGATTCTACGGTTTCTTCCAAAATATTCAGAGTTAATAATGATGTCACTATTAAAAAAAAATCAATTTTTATAAATACAGTAGAACCCCTCTAATGCGACCACTTAATGAGTAAACATACCTGTCTTTATAAGCAGGTGGTTGCTTAATGCAGGACAAAAGTAATGCAGAAAGCTCCACCAGGAGCTTTCTGCATTACTTTTGTCCTGTATTAAGCTACCACCTGCATCTAACACCCAGACTTATACCTCTTTTAGGTGGTCGCATTAGCGGGGTTTTACTGTATTTAACCCTTTCCTGCATATAAGCACATTTGCAAACAAAGTAGGCTCAGATCAGATGGCTCCTATAGGAACCGTCTGATCAGGGTCTGCTCTGTTTGCTCATGGTATGATATAGATCTGATTCTACAGTCTATGCCATGGCCAAAAATCCCTGTGGTCTTAATCTCATTTAAAAATTAATCTAATTAATATGTTGTTATTTCTGTTTGATTGATGTAGCTGGATCCCTTTTTCAGCTCCCAGTGGCAGCATAGTACCATCCAGAACAGAGCAGGGCACCAATGAGGTCAGGGTTGAGTACATCCCAACAGAAGTAGGTAAGTACAACCCTCTAAACTTTCTTACCCTTTACTCATTAACCCTTTCCCTGTTCTATGTTTATTACAAATTTCAATACCTAATGAATATTAATGGACAAAATAGTAATAATAAAATATGGAAGGTAGACCATTTTAGCCATTCCAGAATGTATAGAAACAGATGTATCAAATTATATTAGCAAACAGAGCAGACCCTGATCAGACGGCTCCTCTAGGAGCCGTCTGATCTGGGTCTTCTCTGTTTGCACATGTGTGAAAACACGTTTATATGAGGGAAAGGGTTAAATACGCCTTTGCAAACAGAGTAGACCCAGATCAGATGGCTCCTGTAGGAGCCATCTGATCTGGGTCTACTCTGTTTGCTTATAATATAATATAGATATGATTCTACAGATTCTGCCATGGCTGAAAATCCTCGTGCCCATGTGCTAGCCATTAACACAAATTAATCCAAATAATATTCATGACGTCATTATTTCTTACATGAATATTCATGGAGGAAAGGGTTAACAATTTATTATATTCAATCTGTCTTTAAGATTGACAAGAAAATTATTTTTTGAATGGTTGCTTTTAACACCTTTGACCCCAAGTATGTTTTGTCTGCTTTTAGTTTCAGAGTGGATTTTCCTTTACGGTACTTCCTTCTCTTGAACATAAGTGGTATGTCAGACATTTTGGATTCCGATGAGAGGCAGAGGTATTCGGCATCTCATCTGGATCCAAACTGTTCAGAGGTTATCAAAGACTCTCCTATTGTAGCAAGCCCTGCGAGGTGCTTTCAGGCAACTTCATTCTTGAAAGAGTTGAAAGATTTTACTATACCACTTTTGTTTTGTTATGCAGGTGACCATTTTACTGTACCACTTTTGTTTTGTTATGCAGGTGACCATTTTACTGTACCACTTTTGTTTTGTTATGCAGGTGACCATTTTACTGTACCACTTTTGTTTTGTTATGCAGGTGACCATTTTACTGTACCACTTTTGTTTTGTTATGCAGGTGACCATTTTATTGTACCACTTCTGTTTTGTTATGCAGGTGACCATTTGACTGTACAAATTTTGTTTTGTTATGCAGGTGACCATACCATAGAAGTGAAGTATGCAGACCAAGATGTGAATGGTAGTCCGTTTACAGCCAAGGCTTACAACACAGCTGCTATTGAAGTTACTAGACCAACCGATGGTGTTGTAGGCCAGCCGATAAACTTTGGCAGTAAGTACGATTAACTTGAGCTCATAGCACACTAAGGGTAAATTTTGTAATAATTGCAAGTGATTTTGATGCAGTTTGTACTCTTCTAACCTGAACCTTGTGAATACAGTAGAACATGGGCTATTTTTAGATCAAACCACTTTGAATAAATCTACCGAAAATCTAACTAGAAAAAAGGAAAATTTTAGAATTTTGTAGTTTGAAATCATTGTGATAAATAGAGCTTTGCTCCTATAGGAGCAAATGCTCTATTTGTCACAATGATTTCAACAGGTGATTTTTACAGAGGCGTAGAAATGCATATTTATGGAGGAAAGGGTTAAGCTAATTGAATTGAATCAAATATTATACCGGTACTTAATACTAGCAAACGCTTTCCCTCATATAAATGCATTTTCACACGTTGGCAAACAAAAAAGACCTTGATAAGAGGGTTCCTAGATCTACACTGTTTGCAAATGCTTGTACAGTAAAACCTCTCTATAGTGACCACTAAACTACATCAAATATTTTGTGCTAAAGGCAGGTGGCTGCTTAAAGCAAGGTGAAAGTAAAACAGAACGCTCCTATAGGAGCATTCTGTTTTACTTTCACCTTGCTTTAAGCAACCACCTGCTTTTAATACCAACTAATTAACATAATTTAGTGGCCGTTATAGAGAGGTTTTTACTGTACATGTGTTTTACAGCTTTCAAAAGGGTTCTATACAAGTTTTCTCATGGAACAATATTTAATATATTGCAGTTGATGTCACAAAGGCAGGAGAGGGACAGCTTGAAATCATGGTAAACAGTGGTAATCTGCCAAATACCGTAGAGTCTGATGTCAGTGGAGTGTATCGAATCAGCTTTGTGCCGATAGAGGCAGGACAGCAAACTGTGGACATCATCTTCAATAAGGAACATCACCCTAGTAAGTTACTGTGATTTCAGTGAATATTGGGCCAGGCAAACTGTAGCCCTTTCCTTCATATAAGCATGTTTTCATGCATTTACAAACAAAGTAGACCCAGATCAGACGGCTCCTGCAGGATCCGTCTGATCAGGGTCTGCTCTGTTTGCTAATGGAATTTGAAAGATCTGTTTCTTTATTTTCTAAAATGGCTGCAATGTTCTACCTTCCATATTTCATTATACCCCCCACAACTAAGTGGGGGGGTATACTGGAATCAGGTTGTCTGTCTGTCTGTCTGTCTGTCTGTCTGTCTGTCTGTCTGTTCGTCTGTTCGTCCTTGGACTCAATTTTGTCCTCCGGCCTTCTTCTTCTACAGTTTTGCTTCATTTTTGTTGAAAGTTCATATATAGCCATATGATTATATAGACCTGTGCACCGCATATTTTCATTATGATCGGACCACTACTTCAGGAGTTATCTCCCCCTTTTAGTCCCCTACCAATGTTTTCCGGTTGTCTCAACTCTTTATGGAAGTCACTGGAGCTATCAACTCTATATTTAGTACAAAGCTAAATCTAGATAAGGTACAGCTTATGTTACAATCTCAGTCCAGTTGATTAATTATTTCTAGAGTTATTGCCCTTGAACGTTTTTTTTTCTTCAAATTTTGAATTTTCCAGACTTTTTTTTGGAAGTGGTTGGAGATATTAACTTTATATTTTGCATAAAGCTAAATCTAGATGATTTACAGCTTAATTCCCAATCTCAGTCTGGTTGAATACTTTTTGCCAGAGTTATGGCCCTTGAACTTCAATTTTTTGTCAGATTTTCAATTTTCCAGTCTTTCTTTGGAAGTGGTTGGAGATATTAACTTTATATTTGACATAAAGCTAAATCTAGATGAGTTACAACTTAAGTTCGAATATCGGTCTGGTTGAATAATTTTTGTCAGAGTTTTGGTCCTTGAACTTAATGTTTTTCTGAAAAGGTACCTAGGTTTAGGACTTTGGAGTTGACACTTCACAAAAATAAACAAAGCTGTTTGAACTTATTGGATGACATTGGCAGCAGCCATAACACTTTTAACAGACTTATCTCCCTTTTTGGACTTGACTATATTTGGTAAAAGTTGCTTTATTTATGTTTGTGATTGATCTTGGATTGAATATTACATGTTAGAAGTGATATATTTGAATCAATAAGTATGATATACAGGTTCTTGTATGAATGTGCAGCACATAAGTGCTTTTCGTTAAATTGTGACAGAGTTCAACCGGTTAGGGACCATGGCATTGCTTTCAATGCTCCCATAACTTATTACACATGTACTTAGAATGTGAGAAGAATATGTTGTGTGGATAAAACCTCGTGAAAGGGTCTTATTTCTCTGAATTCTGAATTATTCTTCATTTTTGCTGAACATCTTGTCATTTTTATTACATAAATTGGGTTGGGGCATGTATTGTTTTTAAATCTCTTCATGTTTCTGTATGTACATATGTTCAGATTGGGGGGGGGGGGGGGGGGGGCTTACAGTTCTAGTTGTAACTTTTTTTACCATGATTATTCAGTAGGTATTGAAATTTGGAATAAACATGGAAAGTGATAGCAAATAGTGTAGAACAGGGTGAAACTGCTATTGAAAGAGCAAAACTGGTCTGGAGCCTATATGAACTTTTTTCTGGGATATCTGTCAAAGTCAGAGCAGATTAATCCTTTACTCCTTGAATATTCATGTGAGAAATAATGACATCATGATTAATAATTAGATTAATTTTTATTATGGCACATGAACACAAGACTTTTTGTCCATGGCAAAAACTGTAGAATAATATCTAAATTATTTCATAAGCAAACAGAGCAGACCCTGACCAGACAGTTCCTACAGGAGCTGTCTGATCTGGGTCTTCACTGTTTGCAAAGGCACAGAAAGGCGCATTTATGGAGTAAAGGTTTGCCAGGTAATAACCTGATTTATTGAAATAATTTTCCAGGTTCCCCATTCTATTGTAATGCCGTTGATCTGTCTGGAGCCTCTGTTCGTGACTTTGAACTGCAACTGGCTGTGGACAATGAAGCCTCTTTCTACATCAACACAGAATCCTTCAACCAGGATCTCAGTGCTACAGTTGACATCCTTTGTAAGTGCTCAAGGTCGTTATTTCTGCTTCACATACTGAATTTCAAAAGTTACATCAGTTTTAACCCTTTCCCTGTTGTGTATTCATGTAAGAAATAATGACGTCATGAATATTAATTAGATCATTTTTTATAATGGCATATGCACACATTTTGGCTCATGCAGAAGCTGTAGAATCAGATCTATATTACACCATAAGCAAACAGAGCAGACCCTGATCAGACGGCTCCTATAGGAGCCGTCTGATCTGGGTCTACTTTGTTTGCAGATGCATAAAAATGCCCTTACATAAGGGAAAGGGTTAATGAGTCTTTATTTGTTCTTGCATTTTGCAGTAGGTCAGTTAATGTGGTGATGGGGCTAAGAATGCTTTGGTGCAACCCCTTACTTTTTAGGGACACTTTTTAAAGATTTTGCAAAAAAAGATAGACCAAGATCGGATGGCTCCTGTAGGAGCCTCTGATCGAGGTCTTCTCTGTTTGCTCATGAAATGCTATAGATCTAATTTTACATAAGATGTATATTATTCCTTAAGCAAACAGAGCAGACCCAGATCAGACAGCTCCAATAGGAGCTGTCTGATCTTGGTCTACTCTGTTTCTAAAGTTGTCAAAAGGGATTTATATCAAGTAAAGTGTTAAAGACTAACATAATGCATGTACCAGTATTTATAAACTGCTTATACTTATACATTTAAATATTAACCCTTTGAATGCACTTCATTTGAAAACTCTGTAGACCCAGATCAAAGGTCTCCTGGAGGTGCCCTTTGACCAGAGTCTGCATAGTTGTCATTCAAAACCTCTAGCAAATTGAAGCTTTTTCATACTGAATATCCAGTATTCAAGGGACTAAAATCCAACTGAATTGTAACTACTAACTCAACTTGAATAAAAATTACTAACTCAACTGGAATGATATTTACAAAATATTTACCGTTTGATTGTGTCATTGTTAAGATATGACTGATTTGATTGGTTGCATGCAAATAAGTGTTAACAGATGACTGATTTGATTGGTTGCATGCAAATAAAAGAAGAACTGCCTTGTTGTTTATGTTTTTTGACTTGGACATGCTAGAGGGTATCTGTGAACCATCTATTTGAATGAGATTGCCGGGTAGAGATTTCAGTATACATACAAGGTGACAGTGCATTTTTGCATGAATGAAAGTGGTCCATTGAAGAAATCTTAGTCAGTTTACACACTAAAGAAATTATTCCAAGTTTGCATTGACCCTGTACCTGATATAAATGCCTTTTCACATCCTTTGCAAACAGAGTAGACCCAGATCAGATGGCTCATGTAGGAGCCATCTGATCAGGGTCTGCTCTGTTTGCTTATGGAAGTACATATAATTATTTCTACAGTTTTTGTTGCCATGGCTAAAATATTCTGTGCTGATAAACCATTATAAAAGATCAGCTAATAGATATTGCTGATGTCATCATTTCTTGTATAAATATCCATCAGGTATATAGAGGTTAAGATCTACTGTTAATACATATGATAATGTTATTCACTGAATAAAAAAAATGTAAGAGGTAAGGGGAATAAAACTTTTAATGGTATAGCTCTTAGAACTGTAATACACATATTTCGAGCCTACTGGTTCTTTTCAAATAAAAAAATACATATGATTTATCTAAATTTTCACTCATGTAAGACTATAGACACTTAAACTGCAACATTAAATTTGACTTTGCCATTGAGGTGTCTCAAGTCTTACATGTGTAAAAAGGTTAGTGTTTTCAGAGGTCTAGATAAGATGCATAAATTCAAACATTTTCAAGAATAACTTCTTTATTTCTCCACCAAACCCTGTGTTGTGACCACTCTTTAGAATTGTCTCGAAGAGACGATTCTAAAGAGTTGTCACAACATAGGATTTGAGGGAGAAATAAAGATTTTAGTATTTGAGTAGGCACCTTTATCTGTAGCTCTGGTTTTAATTGTTTGTAAGTAGACCTTTGCTGCTTGTCTGTCTAGGATATGTTTCTGCTCATGGTACCATGGCATGTTTTGTCTGGTTGAGATATGTTGTTTCTGTCCATGGAATAATGTTTTGTCTGCTAGGATATGTTTTGTCCATGGTGTCATGGAATGATATTTTTGCCTTGAGTTTATGGAAAGCATGTTTAGAAATGATACGCATGAATGAAGAATGATGATCAGGCCTTGGAGAAATATTTGCATGATGTGCATCCATTCTATTTGGTAAGTTTTACTCTTCTTTAAATAATGTATTGTAAAAATATTTATTTTTCACAGATAGTTTTGTGACTAGTTCAAGACTACAATTATAAGACTACAAGTAATGCAGTGTCAATGATAAAAGGAATAACTGAATTTTTAAATACATGTACAGTGTTTTTATGCTTAACTACAGATCATAATCCTTTACATGTGTACTATCAAAGTGGCCAGGGCAATGTTGGTAGATGTACTTAATAGATAATTTGACCTGTAAACAAGGTGAGCGATGGAGGGCCCTGATGGCCCTCTTGTTTTGTTTTTCTTCTCGTTATTTTGTAGTTGTGTTTTAATTTGTCAAGTATACATTTTGCTTTTGTAGCTCCCTCTGGTAGAGATGTTGCAGTCAAGTACAGAAAGGTCAAGGTTGGGGAAGAAAAGGTCACATTTGTTCCAAAGGAAGTTGGTAAGTATTGCTTTACTATTCTAATGTTATAACAGTTTGTTTTTTTAAGAAAAAAATCTTCTTGATCAAGAGTTGTTTATCAGCTCATATACCAGGGTTTTGAGTTTTGAGAAGCCTGTCTGAATGAGTATTATTTAGATAATGACGTGTATGACCAAATTCTTTTTTACATTTTACTCCATAAATACGCCTTCCTATGCCTTTGTAAACAGAGTAGACCCAGATCAGATGGCTCCAATAGGAGCCATCTGATCTTGGTCTGCTCTGTTTGCTTATGATACAAATTAGTATAGATGTGATTCTACACTAGGTTCTGCCATGGCCTAGCATTCCTGTGTCAATGTGCCATTACAACAAATTAATCTACGGTAATTAACCCTTCGCTTGCTATTCACGTCAATATACCTACCTGTAAATAGTGAAGACCCAGATGAGACAGCTCCTGCAGGAGCTTTCTCATCAGGGTCTGCACTATTTACATGTTGATTGTGCAACCAGTGCACTCCACAGCAGTGATTGCACAGCACAATACTTGTACACTGAAGATATATGTAATTATACAACAGAACATGGGTAAAGAAGGAGAAATGTATTTTAGAATTCAGCAAGAGAAGGGTTAATAATCATGATGCATTATTTTTTACATGAGTATTCATGGAGGAAAGAGTTAAATGGGGGGAATGTAGGCATCAGGTCTGTTTTTGTAACTATTGGAAGTGCTTATGCCACTTATATAAGGTATACAATGCAACTATACTGCTTTCTATTAGTTCAATGGTAAATGTGTTCTTGGTACAGAAAAACCTGTCTTCAGTGACCTTCCAAGATAAGTCTAATTCTAGGATTTTAAGACAGAATGATGGTAGCTTAATGCAGAACGAAAGTTATACAAAAAGCTCCTCGAGTAGATCAACATAATTATTTATTATATGGTTATTATAGACAGTGTCTGTCGTATGTAGTCGTTTGGGAATGCAAGATCCATCACTATGTTAACCCATTCCCTCATATTGACGCCTTTTGATGCCTCTGTAAAAGTCACTTTGTGAAACCATTGTGGTAAATAGAGTATTGACTGGTTTTGATAATGCAGTGCTCATGTGTATTTTTTTTTCATCCAGGCAAGCACAAGGTTGAGGTTTCCTATCTTGGAGTACAGATAGATCAAAGTCCTTACTACTTCAAAACGTATGATGCCAAGCAGGTTCGGTTGTCCAAGATGCCGCTGGGAATTCTTAATATTCCATTTAAGTTCAGGGGTAAGCTATATATTTGACGATGCCTCTTTACTGTTTTGAAAATAGTATGTATTCCGTATTCACCTTGACCCTTTACTCCATGAACAGTCTCATGAGAGATGATGACATCATGAATATTAATTAGGTTATTTTTAAAATGGCATATTAACACATGAAATTTTTTACTGAAGCAGAAATTGTAGAATCAGATCTGTATTATTCCATAAGCAAACGGTGCAGACCCTGATCAAGAGCCGTCTGATCTGGGTCTACTCTGTTTGCTCGGGCATAGAAAGGCGTATTTATGGAGTACAGGGTTAATTCAAATTAATTGAAATGTTCATTTTTACAGTATATTCATTTACTTTTTTAGTCGTCTTTTCCAAAAGTTAACACTTTCCCTGCTGAATACTTATATAAGAAATAATGACTATAGTTATCAATTAGCCAAAAACTTACAATGGCAGTTTCAACAAGGAAATGTGCAGTAACTGTAGAATTTGGCCTCTATCATTTATAACCCATTCCCTCATATTGACGCCTTTTGACGCCTCTGCAAAAGTTACCTGTTGACGGCTCTATATGACCATCAGTGTCGATGGGCCGTAAAACACCATTCATTCATTACTGTTGAAACCATTGTGATAAATAGATAAATAATGGTTTCAAATTACAGAATTCTAAAATTGTCCTTTTCTCTAGTTAATGCTCCTTTTCGATAGATTTATTCAAAGTGGTTGGATCTAAAAATAGCCTATGAGGTAATGGGTTAAGCAAACAGAGCAAACTTACAGAAGTCCTTTGTTTTTGGGTCTACCATGTTAGCAAAGGATCTTTATCCAGTAAAGGGTTAATAAGTTTATGAAAACTTTGACATCTGATGTCCTTGAAGACTATTGCCTTGTACAACACTTTTTGGTGTAATTAGTGTACATTAGAACCTGTCTATAGCCTTTCCTCCATAAATGCGCCTTTCTACACCTCTGTAAAATTCACCTATTGAAACCATTGTGATAAATAGAGCATTTGCTCCTATAGGAGCAAATGCTCTATTTATCACAATGGTTTCAAACTTCAAAATTCTAAAAAAAAATCCTTTTCTATAGTTAATACTCCTTTTCAGTACAATTATTCAAAGAGGTTGGATCTAAAAATAGCCTATGAGGGAATGAGTTAAGCGACCATCAAAAACAGGTGTAATTATGGGTCTGTAAGGCAGGTGGTAACTAAATGCAGGTCAAAAGTAATGCAGAAACTCCTATAGGAGTTTTCTGCATTACTTTTGCCCTGCATTAAGCAGCCACCTGTGTTTTAAGACTCCTATGTTCAGTAAATGAATAGCCGCTTCAGAAAGGTTGGACTTTATATAAAATATCACTTGCTTTTCAGTCCTAGGTCAGCTGGCTGGAGATGGGGAAATGGAGGTTTCCGTGGAAACAGAGAAAGAGAAAATTCCCAGTGAGTTGGTCCCTATTGGAGATGGCACATTTGAGGTGACCTTCTTCGGGAGAGGAGAAAGAGTGCACACTCTAAACGTCTTGTTCAATGGGGATTATATTCCAGGTAGGAACTATTGGTAGAAATTGTACATAGGAAAATTGCTAGAATATGTTAGACTTTGACCTTTCAATGACAACCTGACTGGCATTTGCAAACAACTTTGATCAAGATCAGATGCCAAGATCAGATGCCAAACTGTTTGATACTCAGGCAATAGTTTCCTGAAAGCTTGAAAGTAAATACAGTAGATCTTGTCGTAACCCTTTCCTCTATAAATATGCCTTTCTATGCCTGTGTAAAAGTCACCTGTTGAAACCATTGTGATAAATAGAGCATTTGCTCCTATAGGAGCAAATGCTCTATTTATCACAATGGTTTCAAACTACAAAATTCTAAAATGATCCTTTTCTCTAGTAAATGCTCCTTTTTGGTAGATTTGTTCAAAGATGTTGGGTCTAAAAATAGCCTATGGAGGAATGGGTTGTGACCTTATATTGATTAGACACAGGAATCTTAAATAACAAGTGGTTGCATAATGCAGGGCAAAAGTAATGCAGAAAGCTCCTGTAGCAGCTCTCTGCGTTATTTTGGACATGCATTAAGCTTATAACGGTCAACTCCTGTATGTTTGATGTGAAATAAATGTATTACTCCATGAATATTTATGTAAAAAAGGGCCATTTTAAATATTTAAATATCAAATGGATTGTGTTTTTCATAGTGGCACATGAACACGGCCAATGTTGGCCATGGCAGTAACAGTACTATAAAATCAGATCTATACAATTTCATAAGCAAACATAGCAGACCCTGATCAGACGGCTCCTATAGGAGCCGTCTGATCTGGATCTACTCTGTTTGCAAAGGCATTAAAAGGTGTATTGATGGAGTAACAGGTAAAAAAGGCATGATATAAACAGTGAAAACATGTACACAGTTAGATGGATTAATATGTTCTCTGCTCTCTGCTACAGGAAGCCCATTCAAGATCAACTTTGCAGATGTAGACAAGATCAAGTTGCATAAACCTGCTAGCTTCCTGTTGCCCTGTGATAGACAGATAGGACTAAAGTTGTCCTCTGCCCCTAGTGCCCTGGATGACCTTGTAATTCACATAGAAGGTACATGTCTTACCCCCTTTGAATACTGTTTTTTTTCCAAAATGGGTCAGTCCATTATTGTTTAACCCTTTACCTGTTCTGTTTATTTCAAATTTCAATACCCAAAGAATATTCATTAACAAAATAGTTATAAAGAAATATGCAAGGTGGAACATTATAGACATTTTAGAAAGCAAAGAAACAGATCTGTCAAATTCTATCAGCAAACAGAGTAGACCCTGATCAGACGGCTCCTGTAGGAGCCATCTGATCTGGGTCTACTCTGTTTGCAAATGCTTGAAAACACGTTTATATGAGGGAAAGGGTTAACCATAAATGTGGAGTCCATTCAGTATGAAAGACTTAACCTTGTACTCCATGAATATTAATGTAAGAAATAATGACATCATGAATACATTAATTAGTTTATTTTTTATAATGGCATATGAGCGCGGCATTTTGGCTTTATAGGCAGAAACCATAGAATCAGATGTATATCATGTCAAAAGCAAACAGAAAAGACCCTTGTCAGGTGGCTTCTATAGGAGCCATCTGATCTGGGTCTACTCTGTTTGCAAATACATGAAAAAGCGCTTATAAGAAATAATGACATTATAGAGTAATTGTTATAACAGAACATGGACACAGACAATTTTTTAGCATGTCAGAAACTGTAGAATCATATCTATATAATATCAGAAGCAAACAGAGCAGACTCTGATCAGACGGCTCCTACAGGAGCTGTCTGATCTGGGTCTACTCTGTTTGCCAAGACATAGAAAGGTGTATTTATGGAGTAAACGGTTAAAGTTGCTTGAGGATTCTAATTTGTTTATTCCCTGACTTCATGAATATACATATATGAAAAAATCACATCATGAATATAAATTTTTACCATGGTCGAAATTGTAGAATCACATCAATATGATTCCATAAGCAAACTATTCCATTAGCTGGATGTCGTGATGTGACTGAAATACTGTTAAAACGACGTAAAACCCGATAAAAAACCAATCCATAAGCAAACACAGCAGACTCCGATCAAACAGCTGCTATAGGAACCAATGGATCTGGGTCTATTCTGTGTACAAATCTGCAAAACTGCACATTTTACACTTAGTTACAGCTCTGTTTAACCTTTTGAATGACCATGACCAAAATTCCCTGTGTTTAAACACCATTATAAAAAATCAGCTGATAAATATTCATGAAGTTATGAATTCTTGTATAAATATTCATGAGGTAAAGTGTTAAGGGTTTATTATACCCCCACAAACAAAGTTTGTTCGTTCGTCCTTGTCCGGATCATAACTTCCAAATTATAAAAGCTATTGACTTCAAACTTAATATACATTGACCGCAAGTGCAGTGCACAAAGTTCGTAACTCTGTCTTAAGTATTTTTGGAGTTATTGCCATTTGTTATTTTTCTCAAAATCTGGCTTGTCAGGATCATAACTTTCAAAGTATAAAAGTTATTGACTTCAAACTTCATATACAGATAGAACACATTGACCGCAAGTGCAGTGCACAAGGTCCATAACTCTGTCTTCAGTATTGTTTGAGTTATTGCCCTTTGTTATTTTTCTGAAATTCGGGCTTGTCGGGATCATTACTTTCAAAGTATAAAAGCTATTGACTTCAAACTTCATATACAGATAGAACACATTGACCACAAGTGCAGTGCACAAGATCCATAACCCTGTCTTCAGTATTGTTGGAGTTATTGCCCTTTGTTATTTTTGTCAAAATCTGGCTTGTTTTAATAGGTGAATTTTTTTCCGGAGCTTTTCTCAGCCATACCTCAACAAAACATTTTTAAATTTTGCAGTATTGTTGAACACCATCTGAAGTTCTGCCCCTGTGATAAAGGTTTTGAATGAATGATCTCCCTTTTCGTAATTTTACAAATGAAAATCTAGCGGTCGGGAGCTTTATTTCTATAACCACATCTCTGTCAAATATGCTAGTGGGGGTATTAATCACCTTTAGTGATAGTTCTAGTTTTGCATGCATATTACCTTTCTGTTGTAGGACCAGTGTACAACAGCGTGCCTTACAATCTACGCAACATTGCGGAGCGCCAGTATCGTATAGACTGGATCCCTGTAAAGCCGGGCACGTATGATGTAGATGTGAAATACGGAAATGTTATACCAGTCTGGGGAAGTCCAATGAAAATTAAAATATTTGATTCCACTAAAGTGCAATTACTGGATAGAGGCTACAAGCCAGAGGTTGGCGAGAGACATCCAATGAAATGTAAGTACAAATAGTGTGAATAATTCTTCATCTCATTCTTCTCATTCTTTTCATTTGTCCGGGCCATAACTGTTTTGTCTTTTGATCTAGGGCTTAGATATATGACATGTGGATATATCATCATGAGACAAAAAGTGTCATATTATAACCATGCTCACCTTAAATAAGTAACTTGTCCATGTCAGAACTTTTTATTTTAGCTGTGCTTTGACCTAGGCCTAAGGTATTTGACATTTGAATGTATCATGATGAGGCCCAGTGTCTCATACCATGATGACGTTCACTTGACCTTGACCTGTAACATCAATGTCAAACTTAATTACCTTAACCTTTCCTCCATAAATACGCCTTTCTACGCCTCTATAAAAGTCACTTTTTTTATTTAAAGACGTTGGGTCTAAAAATAGCATATGGGGGAATCGGTTAAATAGTAAACTGGTCTGTGCCATAACTGTTTTGTCTTTTGACCAAGTGTGTAAACATTTGACATGTAGATGTATCGCGATGAGGACAAGCGTCTCATACCCATAGGGATCTGTACCGCTCCCTGAGAGTACAGTAAAACCTCTCTATAACGGCGGCTAAATTACATCAAGTATTTTTTGTTAAAAGCAGGTGGCTGCTTAAAGCAAGGTGAAAGTAAAACAGAATGCTCCTATAGGAGCGTTCTGTTTTACTTTCACCTAGCTTTAAGCAGCCACCTGCCCTAAATACCAACTAATTAACACAATTTAGTGGCCATTATAGAGAGGTTTTACTGTATATATACTATACTAACAAGAATTCCAATTGAAAAAAACAAGTACAAACAAGTCTGTAACTCTTAATAATTTACATGACATGTTAGTATTTCTTTTGGCTATGGAAAGCCAAGATATTTAACTACCAAATAAATATAATTTTCTGACATTATGTTATGCACTATTATAAACCAACAATGATTTTCTCAATGTCTTATGTGTTTTCTTGGTCATTGACAAACATTCGTTCTCCCAGACGATTTGCAGTTCAAAAGATGGCATGGTTCAATTGAACGTCTCAATTCTACTGGGTCTACTCTGTTTGCAAAGGTTAATTTCAAAGATGCCTTGAAAACTTACATAGATATTAAAGAGTTTTTCACTTGAATATTAACCCATTACCTCATAGGCTATTTTTAGATCCAACCACTTTGAATAAATCTACCGAAAAGGAGCATTAACTAGAGAAAAGGAAAATTTTAGAATTTTGTTAGTTTGAAACCATTGTGATAAATGGAGCATTTGCTCATATAGGAGCAAATGCTCTATTTATCACAATGGTTTCAACAGGTGATTTTTACAGAGGTATAGAAAGGCGTATTTATGGAGGAAAGGGTTTAAACGCCATGAACTTAAACTTTATCAAATATGCCATGAAATTTATTTAAACTAAATACAAATGCTATGAATCAGAATGAGTTGATATCAAAGGTTATGGGTTTAATTTTCAGTTGATGTGCGGGATGCTGGAGAGGGAGACCTGCATGTGATTATCCTATGTGAGGGACAAACAGTGCTGTCTCACATTGAAGGCAGAGACGACACTGTGTGGATGTCCTTCATGCCTGAACATCACAAGCTTTATGAAGTATTTGTCTCGTACAATGGGGAGCCCATACCTGGTGAGTGTCATATTAGTGTCAGTAGATCTGAGCTGTAGACTAGAGTACTGATATTTGTCAAAATCTCTTGTATCTCAGCAGAGCTTATTTCTTGTACTCAGTAGAATCACATCCGAGAGGCGATTCCGCTAGCATCTGCAGAGCTACAGATAAATGTGCCTACTAAAGTACAAAAATCGTCATTTCTCCGCCAAACCCTATGCTTTGATCACTCTTCAAGACGATTCTAAAGAGTGGTCACAACATTGTGTTTGGTGGAGAAATAAAGAAGCTATTTTTTTAAAAAAATTAATTTACGCATCTTATCTGGTCCTCTGGGCATC
This sequence comes from Azorinus chamasolen, assembly GCA_963576725.1. Taxonomy (NCBI): domain Eukaryota; kingdom Metazoa; phylum Mollusca; class Bivalvia; order Cardiida; family Solecurtidae; genus Azorinus; species Azorinus chamasolen. The sequence continues at coordinate 62,556,270 of OY755251.1, read as the reverse complement.
TGTGTTCTGTAGATCATTTCTAGTTGCATGACATTAACTCAAGTCATTCAGACAGTGTTTGTTGAAAAGAATTATTCAAGAGAGTACAGTGTTGTTTTTTCAGATTTCTAGTTCTCAAAAGTATTTTGAAACAGCAAAACCAATTACAAAATTGATCCATTTTTAACCCTTTGAATGCAAGAAATTGATGTACGGGCATTTGCCAACAATGTAGACCAAGTTCAGAGAGTTCCTAGCTGGGTTTACACTGTTTGTCATTCAAAATCTTCTATTAACTCTTTTGGCGCCAAATTTAAAAGTGTCGTCTGCAGTAATAATTTCATATTAAATATAATTCTAAACTAAATAATAAAGGTATATTAGTAAAACATTTGTTTTTAAAAACCTGTATGCTTGGGCTGAAATAATACAGAAAACAGTGCAGTCCCAGGTCAGATGCCGCCTTAAAAAGGCGGCATCTGACCTGGGACTGCACTGTTTTCAATTGTGCCAACAGGCGACATTGGCGCCGAAAGAGTTAACCCTTTACTCCATGAATATTAATGTATGAAATAATGACATCATTAATAGTAATAAGATTAATTGTTAGAAAAGCACATGGATACAGGAACTTTTGGCCATCATAAGCAGAAACTGTTAATTCATATTTATATTATATTAGAACTCATAAGCAAACACAGTAGACCCTGATCAGACGGCTCCTACAGGAGTCATCTGATCTGGATCTTCTCTGGTTGCAAAGGCGTAGAAAGGTGTATTTATGGAGTAAAGGGTTAAAAGTCTTTCTTTTCATACTGAAAAGACTCTATTGTTTACCAATGATGGATTATTCCATTTCAAAACTCAGCTTAAAAATGTTAAACACTTTCCTTATTTTTCCTTTTAAATTGTTTCAAACGTCACAGCATACAATTTGGCCCATTTGACGATCTCAAACATGGTACTGACGTGTATTTCATGAACATTACTTGTATTATAAATTTTGTGTAATATGAAAAATAAACTCGCTTAAAAACAGTGACTGTGACTCGTTTGTATTGCCAAATTAACCCTTTCCCTCATATAAACGTGATTTCACGCATTTGCAAACAGAGGAGACCGAGATCAGACGGCTCCTAGAGGAGCCGTCTGATCTGGGTCTGCTCTGTTTGCTAATAGAATTTGATAGATCTGGTTCTTTAGTTTCTAAAATGGCTGCAATATCCACCCTTCCATATTTCATTATAACTGTTTTGTCCATGACTATTCAGTAGGTATTGACATTTGAAATAAACATAGAACAGGGAAAGGGTTAAACAACTATGCCATTCTTGATTGAATTACTTCAGTCAGACGGTGCAGTTATCACATAACATGTTTTCACACCTCGCTGTGTGTATATGTAAACAAAAATGTTGTCGACTGCGGAGGGCGTGAAAACTACATCTCGGTAAATTGAATGCACTTTTTGTTGAAATACATTGAATGGACCCAACAATTGTTTTTTTCTTACCATCGATTTAGTTATTAAAATCAGTTACAGATTTATATAGAAACAAGAAGGAATGAATTCAGACGATCAACACTTTTTGTTTGAATAAGGATTTCGTTGGAATGGGTTTCGTTATTTCCAGTCCAGACTGTAGTTCTTTTACATTTGCATATTCTTCTATGTGGATATGATGACCTATTTAACTTATTAACTTGTTTCAGAATCAATACTGTGGTTGTTGTCTCGTTATTGACAAATATTGACCTTTTTTTTTTTCATTTTTCAGGTTCCCCTTTCAAAATTGACCTGAGACTGAAGGAGCCAGACTCAAGGGCTCTGGCGTTGCTGAACACCAAGTATTTTATTGTAGAGGAGATCCAATGGTACTTCCTGCAGATGCTCAGCTGTATGCTGCCCATTGATCATGTGACCATGTACATCACAGGTCGCTATAGTAACACTGCATCATGGTCGTATTGAGGCTTGGTTCTGTCATGCATCCACGGATGGAAGAATGAATTGCAAAACACTGCTATAGACTATATACTGCATCATGGACCTCCTTAGGCATATTTATCTTTTGCATTCGTAATTGCAAAGACGAAATTTGTGAAACAGAATATCAAGTCTTGTCTATTGCTGTGGGAAGGATTTTTGGACGAGTGGTCTGGGATGATATGTGTATTAAGAAGCGTCATATAAAGGGGTTGGAAATTTGTTTTCTGACATACATTGTATCCCATTTAACCCTTTACTCCATAAATACACCTTTCCTAACAGAGTAGACCAAGATCAGATGACTCCTGTAGGAGCCGCCTGTTCAGGGTCTGCTTTGTTTGCTTATGAAATAATATACATATTCTGCAGTTTTCTGCCATGGCAAAAAACTCCTGTGTTCATGTGCCACTATAAGAGTTAACTAATTAATATTCATGATATCATTATTTCTTACATGAATATTCATGGAGTAAAGAGTTAAGCTTCAATATGCTGGACACGTTTTCATTGATAGAAAATGGTTTCTTACTCAGTTTTAACCCTTCACTTTATTAATACATGTATTCATGTAAGAAAATTAACTGAGATGATTTTTTTACAATGGCATTATGAACAAAGGAAATCTTGACCATCACACAAACTATAGATCTTTTTGACTTCGTAAGCAAACAGAGCAAACCCTGATCAAATGGCTTCTATAAAAGCCATCCAATCTGGGTCTACTCTGTTTGCAAAGGCGTGAATAGATGTAAAGGGTAAGTAAACATTATATCAGCCTGCTCAAATATATCTATATAAGCATGATGTGTTATGGGTAATGAAAATTTGTGAATGAATATTACAAGCATGGTTTTGATGAGCTCTCAAATATACTGCTTCAGAGCTACAGATAAAGGTGTGTACCCAAATGCTAAAATCGTCATTTCTCCACCAAACCATATACTGTGACCACTCTTTAGAATCGTCTCAAAGAGACGATTCTAAAGAGTGGTCACAGTATATGGTTTGTTTGAGAAATAAAGGAGTTATTCTTGAAAATGTTTTAATTTACACATCTTATCTGGACCTCTGCTGCTTGCTTGAAAGTTTTCTACCATATTTCTTGTACTGTCTGTTTGTATGTATAGTTATATTGTTGGTATAAATTACAGTAAAACAATCTAATAAAGACTTGTTCCTTTTCATCATTTCAGAATGAATTTAAACATTATGTATGCTGGAGGTTGTTTGTTGTTTTTGCATTTTTAACAATATTATTATATGTGCATCATTAGTGATGAGAATAACAATTGGTTTAAGTTTAATTGACAAAACTTTGTTGTTGCAGTTACCTTTTGGTTGTGCCTTGAAAGACTGGAGTGTTTCTCTGTCCTTTATGAATACCTTAAGTTTTGACTTCATGGTTATAAACTTATGTGTTTGAGTCTAAATTCATTATCAAGTATCTGATTGGTCAGATGAGATCACAATCTGACCAATCAGAGTCTGAGATAATTCTGTATTTGTCAAAGTATTTGTCAAAGTTTGAACTCAGACACTAGTAAAAAGTTACATCTGATGTTAATTGTTGAAGTGTCAGTATCATTAATCATTGTTTCCAGTGATTTGTTCAATGTTTGTTTCATTCTAAATGTTTGTATTGTCATGTTTAGTCCAGGCCATCAAATTACCTTGCATTGACAAAATGCATAAGGTAAACTATTTCTCTTTCCACTTTCTATTCAATGCAAAGTAAATGTTTTGTTTACCGTTAACCTATTACCTCATAGTCCAGTTTTAGACCTAACCTTTTTGAGTAAATCTACTGAAAAAGAGCACTTAATTTAATTTCAGAATTGTGTAGTTTTGAAACCATTGTGATAAGTAGTGCATTTGTTCCTATGGAGCAAATACACTATTTATCACAAAACTTCAAAAGGTGACTTTTCAGGGGCATCAAAGGGCAACAATATGAGGGAATAAGTTTAATGTAGGAGGAAAGAAATGCAGAAAATACCAGATTAAGGCCAGACAGATGCTTAATGCAACACAAAAGTAATACAGAAAGCATTAAGCCACATTAAGCCCCCATCTACTTTGAAAAACATCCATGTTTGTATACTAATTGGCAGATTTTAAGATGTTCTTCTTTGATTTCATCTTACAGTTTTATTTACATTATTTATTCGGCTCTAAATGACCATCCGTGTCGATGGGCCGTAAATCATTTCATTCATTCATTCTTCTACATATAAACAAACATGATTTTAATCTTCCCTTCCAAGCATTATTAACTGAAACGGTTCAGCATCATTGGCACGTAGTATGATACATGTATTTGTAGTCTTTGTTGTTTTTCATTTTTTTCATTTGCTTGTTGCTTTTAGCTCATGTAGATTGAAATGTCGTATAATTCTTCAAAAGTCCATTCTTCATAACCAAATCGATACGGCAAGTAATTATCAATTCTTTTAAGAAAAATAATAGAGAAGAAGGTTTAAACTTTTATTGTTCCAAAAATAATAGAGAAGAAGGTTGAAACCTTTATTGTTCTGTATATGTTGTCTGTACCACACAGTTTTTTTATAAGACTAATGATTATTAATGTCAGTTTTACACTGATTATTAACTATTTGCAACATTTATTTTGGGTTATGCAGCTCCAGGAGGAGAAAGGGTTCATGCCGAGGTCTACAGCCAAGGAGATGGCAGTTACAGGGTCAACTGGAAACCGAGAGTGGCTGGTAAGTCTTCCTTTTTCTGTCAAGCATATAACCCTTTCCCTCATATAAACATGATTTCACGCATTTGCAAACAGAGTAGACCCAGATCAGACGGCTACTAGAGGAGCCGTCTGATCAGGGTCTGCTTTGTTTGCTAATAGAATTTGATAGATCTGGTTCTTTATTTTCTAAAATGGCTTCAATGTTCCACCTTCCATATTTCTGTAGAACTATTTTGTCTTTGAATATTCAGTAGATATTGAAATTTGAAATAAACATAGAACAGGGAAAGGGATAAAAAATGAGGATTGCGCACACTGTAACTAAGTATTAACCCATTCCTCCAGATAGTCGCATTTTCACACATTTGCAAACAGAGTAGACCCTGATCAGACAGCTCCTGTAGGAGCTGTCTGATCAGAGTCTGCACTGTTTGCTAATGGAATTTAACAGATGTTTCTTTAGTTTTGAAAATGGCTACAATATTCCATCTTACATATTTCATTTTAACTATTTTGAATATGAATATTCAGTTTGTATTGAAATCTGCAATAAATTTAGAACAAGGAAAGTGTTCATTATCGACTATAGCAATTCTGTATTATTGATATTATGTTGATTCTCTTCGATTAAGAGGAGGGTTAACAACTACAAAGAGTTTGGAAGAAGATTTTGACAATGATTTTCACTACCGTTTTCCTAATTATTGAGCCCTTACATGTACATGTAGTTCCACTTATCTAAGTTCCACTTACTTATATGATGTTTCAATAGAAAGGTAAAAATTCAGAGGTCCAGATAAGATGCACAAATTAAAACATTTTCGAGAATAATTTCTTTATTTCTCCACCAAACACTATGTTGTGACCACTTTTTAGAATCATCTCAAAGAGATGATTCTAAAGAGTAGTCGCAACATAAGATATGGTGGGAAAAGGACGATTTAAGTACTTGAGTACAGTAAAACCTCTCTATAATGGCCACTAAATTGTGTTAATTAATTGGTATTTAGGACAGGTGGCTGCTTAAAGCAAGGTGAAAGTAAAACAGAACGCTCCTATAGGAGCGTTCTGTTTTACTTTCACCTTGCTTTAAGCAGCCACCTGCCTTTAACACAAAATACTTGATGTAATTTAGTGGTCGTTATAGAGAGGTTTTACTGTACTTACTTTTATCTGTTGCTCTGTAAAAATGCTGTTATTCACGACTATTATGTCTCCAATGCAGGTCGACACACAGTAGACATCCAGTATGCAGGGACACAGATTCAAGGAAGCCCCTTCTATGTGGACGTGTTTGATCTGGCAACAATCAGAATTGACAATTTCAGACATGGCATGGTGGGAGAGATGGCAGGATTCAGTGGTGGGTAGCCTTACTACAATACTATTCACTGAATGTTTTCATATCAATGCATTTCACATTAAGATTTAATGCCATATGGGCAAGTTTCATGGAATTTTACAAACAGTTCTTATTGAGATTAGGTATTGAGTTACTTTTTAGTTTATCTGTTTTTCATAGAAAAAAGTGGAGGTATTAGCATAGCCTTTATGTTGCCTTGGGTGTTTGTCAGTTTCGACATCAGTAAAGCAATCACAATCAATATTCACACAGTTTTTCACCATCCCATGGGTTACAACCTAATAAGGGGTTTCTGCTCTGTGAGTTATGGTACTTTAGAATATTGATGTTCAAAGTAACAGATGAGCTTTAGCATTTACGTGTGATGCTTTTGTTATTTATAAAGATCTGAATTCTTCATTGTTGTTTTAATTAACCCTTTCCCTGTTTAATATTCATGTAAGAAATAATGATAACATGAATATTTATTTGCTAAATTGTTATAATGGTCTATGTACACAGGACATTTTGGCTCTGACAGAAACTATAGAATCAGATCTGCATTATACTGTAAGCAAACAGAGCAGACCCTGATCAGATGGCTGCAATAGGAGCCATCTGATCTTTGTTTATTTGCAAATGTGTGAAAAGTCATTTATATGAAGGAAAGGGTTAAAAGAAATCAGAAATATGAAGAAAACATACTTCTTCAAAGTGGCTGTCAAATTTTTGTACAAAAGAACTGCTTAACCCTTTCCCTCATATAAAAGTGTTTATATGCATTTACAAACAGAGTAGACCAAGATCAGACGACTCATATAGGAGCCGTCTGATCAGGGTCTGCTCTGTTTGCTAATGGAATTTGATGGAATTGCTTCTTTAGTTTCTAAATTGGCCACAATGCTCCATATAGCATTATAACTACATGTATTTTGTCCATGAATAATTCAGTAGGTATTGAAATTTGTAATAAACATAGAACAGGGAAAGGGTTAAATCTCATCATGCTAGCATCCAATCTGTGATAACCTATGCAAACAGTGTGGATCCAAATGAGATGCAGAGTGTAGTAACTCAGCACCTCATCAGCATCCAAACTACAATAAAACCCCTCTAATGCGACCACTTAATGAATAAACATGGGTGTCTTTATGCGCAGGTGGTTGCTTAATGCAGGACAAAAGTAATGCAGAAAGCATCTGCATTAATTTTGTCCAGCATTAAGCTACCACCTGCATCTAGCACCTAGAATTATAGCTCTTTTAGGTGGTTGTATTAGCGGGGTTTTGCTGTATTTGATCTTATGATAATATTTATGAATAATATTTGAAGAGAAGTCGTCTTTTTGAAATTTGTGACAGATGACAAGTTTCACTGATGATATTAATTTACTTAGTTTGTAAAGCATGCTAATCTCTTTGAATAAATCTGTAACTGAAAAGGAGCATTTCAACACTTTACCTGTTTTAATTTTATTCCAAATTTCAATACCTACTGAATATTCTTGAACAAATGAAATTAATGAAATATGGAAGGTGGAACATTATATCCATTTTAGAAAGTAAAAAAAAAGTCTTTCAAATTCCATTAGCAAACAGAGCAGACCCTGATCAGACGGCTCATAGAAACCTTCTGATCTGGGTCAACTCTGTTTCCAAATGTGTGAAAAGGCGTTTATATAATGGAAAGGGTTAATAGAAAATTTTAGAATCATGTGGTTCTGAAACGATTGTTTTCAAAAAGTGATTTTTATAGAGGTATAGAACGGTGTCAATATGAGGGAATGGGTTAAAGAAATAAAAGACATGTTAAAACCGTCCTTTGTAAATAGTGAAGACCCAGATGAGACAGCTCCTGCAGGAGCTGTCTCATCAGGGTCTGCACTATTTACAAATTGATTGTGCAACCAGTACACTCCACAGCAGTGATTGCACAGCGATACACTTGTACACAGTGAAGATTTATGTAATTATATAACAGGGCATGGGTAAAGAAGGAGAAATGTATTTTAAAATTCAGCAAGCGAAGGGCTAAGATCAATTGCCACAGTTTGCTCCGTTTTTCAGTTGACTTCAGTTCTGCTGGTACCCTGAACCAGGAAGTGCAAGTAGTCAGTCCATCTGGCCATGATGTCAACATCGACGCCCGGGAGCTCGGGCTTATGTGGAAGGACTACACCTATGAACCTGAAGAACCTGGCAAATACAGCATCTACGTCAGATACGGAGGATTTGAGCTGCCCGGTGAGTTTTTTTTATTCTTTTCTTCGACCAATTCTCTTTCTGCTCTATTGATGAATTCAAACATTGGAATCCATAGAAGACTCCAGGTAACTTTGTATATTATCAGGCTTCCAAATACTTGACATGTTGGTCATGTTTTTTAACCCATTACTCCATAGGCTAAGTTTAGATTCAACCACTTTGAATAAATTTACCCAATAAGAGCATTAACTAGAGAAAAGGAAAATGTTAAGAATTTTGTAGTTTGAAACCATTGTGATAAATAAAGCATTTGCTCCTATAGGAGCAAATGCTGTATTTATCACAATGGTTTCAACAGGTGACTTTTACAGAGGCATAGAAAGGCGTATTTATGGAGGAAAGGGTTAAGAGAAATGGATGACAAAATTTATATAACCTTAGCATGCTGTAGGGGAATTTGCCACAGTTTGGATCCAGATGAGACACTGTGTAACTCTATGTGTCTCATAAGGATCCAGACTGTTTGGTACTCAGTTGTATGTTTGTTGAAAAGATCAATACAGTAAAACCCCTCTAAACCGGAAGTGAAGAATTTAGATGCCTTTAGGCAGGGGGCTGCTTAATGCAGGGTGAAAGTCATGCAGAAAGCTCCTAGAGGAGCTTTCTGCATGACTTTCACCCTGCATTAAACTGTCACCTGTCTCCAAGACTGATATTTAAACTAATTTTAACGTCTGGGTTTACTGTATAGCTTAAGATTTAAGATACACCACAGGCCATATTTAAGATGTCTGATCGTGGTCTACTCTGATTGTAAAAGCATAAGTGGATAAAAACATACTCAGCATGCTACAGGTATAAACTTGACCCTGACGACAATTTAACACATTCAACCAAAGTAACTTACCGTACCAATAGTGTAGAAAGGGATTATTATGTATGTAGTAATAATTAAAAACAATATGATTGCAGGTTTACTCTGTACCTCATAGATACACCTTTCAACACAAACAAACACTGTTCAGAACCCCTGCAAACAGAGTAGACCCAGATCCAATGGCTCCTGTAGGAACCATCTGATTAGGGTCTACACTGTTTGCATATGAAATTAAATACATGTAGATGGTGGACGGTAGATCCTTCTGTAGCCAAATGTTACATGTTCATGTACCATTATAAAGTCAGCTAATAAATACAGTAAAACCCTGCTTATGCAACCACCTAAAAGAGGTATAATTCTGGGTGCTAGATGCAGGTGGTAGCTTAATGCAGGACAAAAATAATGCAGAAAGCTCCTAGAGGAGCTTTCTGCATTACTTTTGTCCATCATTAAGCAACCACCAGTCCTGCTTATAAAGACACCCATGTTTATTCATTAAGTGGTCACATTAGAGGGGTTCTACTGTATTTGTGATGTCATTATTTCCCATATGAATATTCATGAGATAAAGAGCTTAATGTAGATACCATATATACTGTATGTAGTAGATGACCCCGGGAATACCATATATACTATAGTATATGTAGTAGACGACCCAGACTCCTTACAATGCTGAAAAAATGGATTGATTCGTGAGTTAGATTTTACGGCACTGCAACACTGATGAGGCCATATCCTTGGCCAGACACTGATGAATGATGTGATGATAATGATGCTGAATAATGAATGTAGGATGAGGTTTTTCACTAATCTCATGTGCTATGAAAGCAGTATATGGAATCACAAACAGAGATCCAGATAAGATGCTTAAATTTAAACATTTTCAACAATAGCTCCTTTATTTCTCCACCAAACCCTATACTGTGACCTTGTTCTTAGAATTGTCTCTTTGAGACGATTCTAAAGAGAGGTCACAGTACAGTGCTCCCTCTCTACAACGACACCCTTTGGGGTACGAAGATTGTATGTGTTGTTCAGAGGGAGTTGTTATAGGGAAGGAAAATAAAACATAATTAGCTTGTTTACAGATTCCCAGATAAGGTGTATTTCGAGAACTAAAACCGATATGCCTCTATCAAACCCTATGTTGTGACCACTCTTTAGAATCGTCACAAAGTGACGATTCTAAAGAGTGGTCACAACATAGGGTTTGATGGAAGCATAAAGAAAATACGATGGAAAAAGTTGTTCCGGAGCCTTGTTGTTTCGGAAACAGTGACATGCGTTGTTGTAAGGAGGGAATCGTTATAGAGAGGGCTGTTGTAGGGAGGGAGCACTGTATAATAATTGGTGGAGAAATTATGATTTTAGTATTTGGGTACACACATTTATCTGTAGCTCTGACAAAACAACTCGCAAGTTTGTCCGAGGGGAATAACGTTTGCTAACCCATTACTTCATGAATATAAGAACTCATGAAACAAAGGAATATTTGCAGGACACATTGAGAAGATTCAGATTTAGCTTACTTAACCCTTTCCTACATAAATAGGCTTTTCTACGCCTCTGTAAAAGTCACCTTTTGAAACCATTGTGATAAATAGAGTATTTGCTCCTAATAGGGAGCAAATGCTCTATTAACCCTTTCCCAGTTCTGTATATTGACCAAATTTCAATACATACTGAATATTCATTAACAAAATAGGTATAAAGAAATATGGAAGGTGGAACATTGTAGACATTTTAGAAAGTAAAGAAACATATATATCAAATTCTATTAGCAAACAGAGCAGACCCTGATCAGACAGCTCCTATAGGAGCTGTCTGATCTGGGTCTGCTCTGTTTGCAAATGCGTGAAAACACGTGTACATGAGGGAAAGGGTTAAAAGTTTTTATCACAATGGTTTCAATACTACACAATTCTAAATTTTTCCTTTTCTCTAGTAAGTGCTCCTTTTCGGTAGATTTTTCAAAGAGGTTGGGTCTAAAAATAGCTTATGAGTGAAAGGGTTAAGCATATTGAGAAGTCCCTGATCAGACAGTTTACATACAATCTACTCTGATTGTAAAAGCATTTATTTATACATACATGATGTACACCTTTATATGAACAAGAACATAAGACCTTGGCAATTAAATGCCTCTGTAGTTTGTAATGTTTTGGGAGCTGTCTTACAAAAGATTGTATGATTAAACCTTTTCCTTGTTCAATATTCATGTAAGAAATAATAACATCATGAATATTAATACGATTAATTGTTATAACAGCACATGGACAGAAATGTTTGGCAATGACAGAATCTTTAGAATTATGTCTATATTATATCTCAAGCAAACAGAATAGACCGGGATCAGATCGATCCTGTAGGAGCCATCTGATCTTGGTCTACTCTATTTGCATATTTATGGAGGAAAGCGTTAAGATTACAAGAACTGGGATCACTGGCATATATAGCCAAATAATTGCGCTCTCTAATGTACAACATAAATTTATTATAAACCAGTTTCTTGTACAGTAAAACCCCTCTAATGGGACCACCAAAAAGATGTATAATTCTGAGTCTTAAATGCAGGTGGTAACTTAATGCAGGCCGAAAGTTATGCAGAAAGCTCCTTCAGAGCTTCCTGCATAACTTTCAACCTGCATTAAGCAACCACCTGCTTTTAAAGACATTTATTTCCATTCATAAAATGGTGGCATTAGAGAGGTTTTACTGTATTTCAAAGGTTTAACCCTTACGACACTGAGTTTTCAAATGGGCTATTCCAAATTTCAAACAGGTCAAGCCTATAATGAATATTTAGGGACTTTTCCAAAGAAAAGTGTAACACGACCAACAGTGCAGACCCTGGTGAGAGGGCTCCTCTAGGAGCCCTCTCATCTGGGTCTACACTGTTTGCAGAGGACATTAGTGACTCGTGTCTGGCACTGTAAGGGTTAAAGGGATCAATTAAAATTTGTATTGTGATTTTTGTCAGCTGTTTAGTTGCCATCTTGCCAATTGTGTTGTCTTCACTGGAACATGGACTTGGCTGTGTTTGTGTTATTGAGATGCATACTTACTATAATTGCCAATACAGTAAGATGCCGCTAATGCGTCCACCTAAAAGAGATATAATCCTGGAGCTAAATGCAGGTGGTAGCTGAATGCAGGAAAAAAGTAATGCAGAGCTTTCTGCATTACTTTTGTCCTGCATTAAGCAACCACCTGCTTATAAAAACACCCATGTTTATTCATTAAGTGGTCGCATTAGAGGGGTTCTACTGTACTTACTATAATTGCCAATACTTAACTTTTAATAAGATCAATAACTTACTACCCTGAGTATGCTGACACCCAAATCTCCCCTCTCCATAGGTTTGTAAACCTGAATATTATGTCAATTTGGCACCAATTTGATAACTTTAAATGAGATTTGCATAACAATAAATAGTGTAGACTCTGATCAAATGGCTCCATCAGTTGTTGTTTGATCTGGGTCTGTACTATTTGCCTAAATATGTCTGTCTGATTACTTAAGGGATGTATGATATACAGTAAAACCTCTATAAACTGGAATTCTAGTAGAGAAGAATCTATAGATACTTTTAGGCAGGTGATTGCTTAATGCAGGTTGAAAGTCATGCACAAAGTTCCTAGATGAGACTTCTGCATGACTTTCACCCTGCATTAAGCTGCCACCTGTTACCAAGACCGATATTTATACCAAATTTAAAGTCCAGTTTAGAGGGTTTACTGTACATGTTATTTTGAAGACTGTTATGTCATGATCTTATTGCCCTGTGGTATTTTAATCCAATAACTCTTGGCCTAATTACTGCTGAAAATAGATAGATGGCTGTCTACCTATTGACTTTTTTATGGCAGCAAAACAGAGCTAAGTACCCTTATTATCCTATATATTTGGTAAATGCTGTAAACCTAGATCATAGGCTCCTAAAGAAACATTTAGATCAGGATCTGCACTGTGTGCTACTTTGAGCACTATCATTTGCAAACAGTGTAGATCCAGATCACAGGGCTCCTGGAGTAACCCTCTGCTGAAGGTCTGCACTGTTTGTCATTCAAAATCCTCTATCAAGTGTAAAGCCTTTCACACTAAGTTGACTCTAAAGGCTATTCTACTCTGAAAATTCAGCATTTAACACATTCCCTCCTAGTGACACATTTTGGTGCCTCTGTAAGGATCACATGTTGAAACCATTGTGATAAATAGAGCATTTGCTCCAATGGAGCAAATGCTCTATTTATCACAATGGTTTCAAAACTACACAATTCTAAAATTCTCCTTTGCTATAGTTAATGCTCCTTTTCGATAGATTTATTCAAAGAGGTTGAGTCTAAAAATAGCCTATGAGGTAATGGTTTAAAGGAACAGAATTTACTTATTAACTCTTTGCATGCTAGTGGCACATTCTCCTGCCGTTTCTGACATATGCAACCAAATTGGATCCAGATCAGGCCCCTCAAAATGTGGGCTGTGCTCTGAGATCCAAACTATTGTCACTCAGCATCAACTTCTGCAAACAAAAATGGCAGAAACGAAAAAAAGTTTAAGTCTGAATATATTAATATTATCATGTAATAATTGATCCTTTGCCTCATGAATATTTATGGAAGACCACAGGTGCCTTCACAAATACATTATTTTTTAATTACATTTCATAAGTATCTAAGCCATACCAAAACCGATAGTAGGACTTACGAACCGAAAGTAATGACTTTCGCCGATTTCAATATCAAGCTTGTAGAGATTTTTTGGAAAAGTATTATTTGAAGAAATTGTGAATACATGATATCTATTCATCCTATCAGACCAGGGCAATGCCTTATAGACTAACCATAGATCCAACCTCTTTGAATAGATGTACTGATAAGGAGCATTTGCTAAGAAAAAAGGAACATTTTTAGAATTGTGTAGTTTTGAAACCATTGTGATAAAAAGAGCATTTGCTCCATATATTCATGACAATGGTTTCAAAAAGTAACTTTTACAGAGGTGTCAAAAGGTGTCGGTAGAAAGGAATGGGTTAACCCTTAGCCCCCACATATTTTTTATCACTCTGCCTTCTTTGAATATTAATTAGGCAAATCTTTACAAAAATTATACAGGATATGTTGAAATGATGTTCCTAGGCATAGAGCATGCAGGCATGGATTTTCTATGGCAAACAGTGCAGACCCAGATGAGAGAGCTCCTATAGGAGCTCTCTCATCTGGGTCTACACTGTTTGCAAATGCAATTATAGTTGTGACTTGCGGGCTATGGGTTAAAGGTTTGAAGCAGGTGACAGTTTTCACAGAAAGAGGATTAGCTTAGAGTGCTAAAGGCTAAAAAACCTGTCATTCATAAGGCTGTTTGCCTTGGCTATGGTCCTGTGATTGCGTAGGCCCATGTTTAAATATTAGTTAGGAGTGAAAAGCAAAAATAGAAGCAGGCTGGGATTCTATTGTAATTGACAAATGTGTGAGAGCCCGAGTGTGCCCGTTTTTGTTGAGCAAGCAGATTGAACTCTGTATGCTCTCTGGCCGGGCTTGATTTGTCACACAAATATATACTCAGTGGTGGAACTTTCAGTGAGAACTGTATACATAATGTACATCTGGGGCAATGGATCTTATATTTCGTTAAAGTGACTCATAATTTGCATGAAATCAAACCAAATCTTTATTATTCCATAAGCAAACAGAGTAGACCCTGATCAGACAGCTCTTATTAGGAACTGTCTGATCTGGTTCTACTCTGTTTGCAAAGGCTTAACCCATTCCCTCATAGGCTATTTTTAGATCAAATCACTTTGAATAAATCTTCTGAAAAGGAGCATTAACTAGAGAAAAGGAAACTTTTAGAATTTTGTAGTATGAAACCATTGTGATGAATAGAGCATTTGCTCCTATAGGAGCAAATGCTGTATTTATCACAATGGTTTCAATAGTTGATTTATATAGAGGGGTAGAAAGGCGTATTTATGGAGGAAAGGGTTAAGCATCTCTATGTAGTAAAGGGTTCAGGATGACATCTTCCCTTGTGTATATACCCAGTGGTGGAACTTAGTGAGGACTCCATAATACAGTGTAATGGATCTATGCAATGATGGAGTGAAATTGCCTTAAGGTGACTCATATATTAATACATACTTACAGTATGATTTTACTGTATGATTGAATTAAGGATGAAATCTACCCTTGTGTGAAAGAAGGAATTGTCAGAAGTCGCTAGTAATATACTGTAAGAGATGTGGGTTTGTTCTTATCTAATATGACTGAACATACTGTTAACCCTGTCCCTGTTCTTTGATTATTGCAAGATTCAATACCTACTAAATATTAATGGACAAAAAAGTTATTATGAAATATGGAAGATGGAACATGTTGTAGCCATTTTAAAAAATAAAGAAACAAATTTTTCAAATTTCATTATCAAACAGAGCAGACCCTGATCAGACGGCTCCTATAGAGCCATCTGGGTCTACTCTGTTTTCAAATTTGTGAAAAGAAATTTGTATGAAGGAAAGGGTTAAAATGAAGTAAAGCCCAATAAAAACCAAACCAAACCTTTAGCGATGCATTTTTACGCATTTGCAAACATAATAAGCCCAAACCCTTTAGATATGCATTTTACTCATTTGCATTTTTTATGCATTTGCAAACTCAGTAGACTTAAACCCTTTAGAGACGCATTTTTATGCACTTTGCGCACAGAGGAAACCAAACACAGAGATGCATTTTTGTGTCCCCAGTGAAGCATGGCAGACAAATACGGATCACTTTATCTGTCCTTGTTGTCTTCAGACTTCTTGTCCGGGCTGATATCTTCAGTTCTACTGATGGCATGGAATTAAAACTTCACATATGGAACATGCCTGATGAGAGACAGTGTCATGCACAAGGTCCATAACTCAAACATCAATAATTTAGGAGTTATTCCTTTTTTTCATATTTGTTTTGCCAGGTGAATAAGACTTTAGTCCTGTTCTACTGTTGCCATTGAATTTAAACTTAACACTTAGAATAGGCCATATGAGAGGATGTGTCATACACAAAGTTCTTGACTCTTAAACATCAGTAAATTTGGAGTTATTCCCCTTTTTCATATTTTTTTGTCTGGCCAATAAGTCCTGTTCTACTGATGCCATTGAATTTAAACTTTACATATGGAACAGGCCTGATGAGAGGAAGTGTGTGTACTTGGCATGGATAGCAGCGCTGACCACCTCTAGTTCTTGTTACAATCAAATCTCTTCAAACAAACTCCTTGGCTTGATTCGATCCCTCCCTGAACATCTTGGACCTTCTTGGATTCCTTAACCCATTTGCTCCCAGTGGATTCTTCCATGCTTTTATATTGGATTAGTCTATCTTTTATCGAAGAGATGTCTGGTCTAAATTTTCATTTTTTTTTGTTTTATACAATGTATTGAATTTCCAATCAGCAAACAGTGTAGACTCTGATCAGACGCCGCATTATGCGGCGTCTGATCAGAGTCTACACTGTTTGCCTACGTCCCATATATGGGATCGTGGGAGCAAATGGGTTAAACATGTCAAACAACTGTTCATTGTACACATCACTATTGACACTGTCATGTCTCTCATCCATGTTTTCCGTTTCATTGCCAAGAGCATAATAATCAGATGTTTTCAAAATGTCTTTTCTGTTGTTTACGATAACATGATCCATCGATAGTTTCAACAATATAGGACATTGGGGCCACATTTTCTTTAAGGATTCCCTTCTCTGACCGACATGTATCGTTTGCATTGCTGAGCCTGATATTTTGTATTTGGCAGACACATCAAAAACTATCCTGACTTTTGTTGTCTAAGTGGATGTACAACTGCGAAATGTTGCCTTACCTTACCAGCTACAGATTCCAAATTTGGTGTGTGAGTTCATCTTGGGATGGCGGAGTGTCGCGTACCATTTCCAGGTCACTGTGACCTTGACCTTGACCTTGACCTTTGACCTCGATTTTAAAAAAAGCTTATGCCTTACCAGCTACAAAAAGCTTGTCCGGAGTATATCTCCTATACCTTACCAGCTAAGGATTCCAAATTTGGTGTGTGAGTTCATCTTGGGATGGAGGAGTGTCACGTACCATTTTCAGATCACTGTGACCTTGACCATGACCTTTGACCGATTTTACAAAAAGCTTGTCCGGAGCATATCTCCTTTACCTTACCAGCTATAGATTCCAAATTTGGTGTGTGAGTTCATCTTGGGATGGCGGAGTGTCGCGTACCATTTCCAGGTCACTGTGACCTTGACCTTGACCTTTGACCTCGATTTTAAAAACCGCTTATACCTTACCAGCTACAAAAAGCTTGTCCGGAGTATATCTCCTATTCCTTACCAGCTAAGGATTCCAAATTTGGTGTGTGAGTTCATCTTGGGATGGAGGAGTGTCGCGTACCATTTTCAGATCACTGTGACCTTGACCATGACCTTTGACCGATTTTACAAAAAGCTTGTCCGGAGCATATCTCCTTTACCTTACCAGCTACAGATTCCAAATTTGGTGTGTGAGTTCATCTTGGGATGGCGGAGTGTCATGTACCATTTCCAGGTCACTATGACCTTAACCTTGACCTTGATCGATTTTACAAAAAGCTTGTCCAGAGCATATCTCCTATACCTTACCAGATACGGATTCCAAATTTGGTGTGTGAGATCACCTTCAGATGGCGGAGTGTCGCGTACCATTTTCAGGTCACTGTGACCTTGACCTTGACCTTCGACCTCGATTTTACAAAAAAGGTTGTCCAGAGAATATCTCCTATACCTTACCAGCTACGGATTCCAAATTTAATGTGTGAGTTTATCTTGGGATGGCGGTGTGTCGCGTACCATTTTCAGGTCACTGTGACCTTGACCTTTGACCTAGATTTTACACAAAGCTTGTCCTGAGCATTTCTCCTATACCTTACCAGCTACGGATTCCAAATTTGGTTTGTGAGTTCATCTTGGGATGGCGGAGAGTTGTGTACCATTTTCAGATCACTGACCTTGACCTTGACCTTTGACCTCAATTTTACAGTCTGGAGCATATCTCCTATATCTTACCAGATACAAAAAGCTTGTCCAGAGCATATCTCCTATACCTTAAATGTTGACAATCAACCCAGGGTCCTTTTTAACGTTGAGAATGACTTAGGGTCCTTTTTAACTAAGTTTTGACGCTTGGCTCTTTTCTTAGCTATCATAATCGTCAAAGGTTCTGTTTCTAATGTTAAGAACTGACTCCTGTGTCATTTTTAACAGCATAAAAATTTCATGTTACACCTGCATTACATTGTATTGTTTTTCCGCCAAAATGCATTTCGGTGTCAAACACTTTGGGGGCATTTGTCACCCGTGACGACTCTCTTGTTCTTTTTAAAAAATCCCTGAATATGTACAGTAATAACTTTGAGTATGGAATAGTTGAAATATGGAATAGTCCATTTGAAAATTCAGCATTGAAAAGGTTAAAAAAAACTTAGCAAATTTTACCCTTTCATATACTGAATGGACTCTCTTGTTAAATATTGATAGACCGTTCTACTCCCAAATTTCGGTATTCAAAGGATGAAAACTTAAAAGGTTACACACCTTGAATGAAGCAACTTAGTTGGTGGTCTATGGCTTAATCCTTTCCCTCATATAAATATTTTCATGCATTTGCAAACAGAGTAGACCTAGATCAGACGGCTCCTAGAGGAGCCGTCTGATGAGGGTCTGCTCTGTTTGCTTGTGGTATAATATAGATACGATTCAATCTACAGTTTCTGTCTCAGCCATCCTTTCCTGGTTTGATACTCTGTTTTAAAAAATAATCTAATTAATATTCATAATGTCATTATTGGACAGGTAAAGGGTTAACCCTTTGAGTGTGGAATATCCAAAGTGGAATGACCCATCGGTGTTTAATGATAGAGTTCATTTCGTCTGGTAGGGCTTAGATTTGCTAGAGGAAATTGTTTGGCTAACCATGCAGACTCTAATCAGAGGGCTTCTCTAGATGCCCCTTGCTCTGGGTCTACACTTTTTGCAAATGTCAGTACACTAGTTTCTCACTTTCTATGGGTTAGCCATGATGTGTATGTTTAGTGTAATTGACAGTGGCAGATAAATTGTCATGTCATGAGAACTGCTGTTCATGTAGGTAAAAACCTGGAAACAAATTGTCAACTGATGTACGTGCACTTTGTCTTACATGCATTTACCTTATTGATATCAGAGAAGTACAGTAAAAAACCCTCTAATGCAACCAGCAAAATGAGGCATAATTCTGGGTCTTAGAGGCAGATGGTAGCTTAATGCAGGATGAAAGTAATACAGAAAGCTTTCTGCATTACTTTCATCCTGCATTAAGCAATCACCTGCTTTTAAAAACATTAACGTCTCCTCATTAAGTGGTTGCTTTAGAGGGGGTTTACTGTATTAGGTCATTGCTCAACAGTGTTGTTAGTACCTGTTCCAGCAGTTTGGATCCAGATGAGATTGCTCTATTCAGAGTGTGGATCCAGATGAGATTGCTCTATTCAGAGTGTGGATCCAGATGAGATTGCTCTATTCAGAGTGTGGATCCAGATGAGATTGCTCTATTCAGAGTGTGGATCCAGATGAGATTGCTCTATTCAGAGTGAAATCTGCTTAACCCTTTATGCCATAAATGGGCCTTTCTGTGCCTTTGTAGACAGAGTATACCCAGATCAGACGGATTGTGGACGTGGGAGCTGTCTGGTCAGGGTCTACTGTGTTTGCTTCTGAAATACTACAGAGTATCCATTGCCTCATAGGCTATTTTTAGATCCAACCTCTTTGAACGAATCTACCGAAAAGGAGCATTAACTAGAGAAAAGGAAAATTTTTAGAATTTTGTAGTTTGAAACCATTGTGATAAATAGAGCATTTGCTCCTATAGGAGCAAATGCTCTATTTATCACAATGGTTTCAACAGGTGACTTTTGCAGAGGCGTCAAAAGGCATCAATATGAGGGAATGGGTTAATGAAAAGTCCTATGTTCATGGGCAATTATAAAAGTTTATCTTATTAATATTCATCATTTCTTACAATGATCTGACTGTATTTCTGGGAGAAAAAGTAAGTTTGAGAGTAACTGATGACCATTTTTAGCTTGCCTGTTTTCGAAGAAAAAGTCAAGCTATTGTGATCACTGGGTCGTAGGCGTTGTTGTTGTAGGCGTTGGTGTTGGCGGCATCGTCGGTGGTGGCGTGCAAAAACTTTAACGTAGCTGATTAGTCAAAAAGTATAACAGGTATCAATTACATGAAACTTCATAGGTAATCGGTAGATCTCTTTGAGGAGAGGTGTTTGCAGTTGGCGCTACATATGACTCTTGTTTCTGACAACAATTACTGGACCCTTTCCCTGTTGAATATTAATGTAAGAAATAATGACATCATGAATATTTATCAGCTGATTTTTATTATGGCATTCGTATACAGGATTGTTTGGTATTAGCAGAAACTGTAGGACCAGATCTTTTATAATTTCATAAGCAAACACTGCATGAGCAGACTCTGGTCAGATGTCTCCTACAGGGTCTTAAACCATTCCCCCATAGGCTATTTTTTATCTCCAACCTCTTTGAATAAATCTACCGAAAAGGAGCATTAACTAGAGAAAAGGAAAATTTTAGAATTTTGTAGCTCTGAAACCATTGTGATAAATAGAGCATTTGCTCCTTAGGAGCAAATGCTGTATTTATCACAATGGTTTCAAAAAGTGACTTTTACAGAGGCGTAGAAAGGCGTATTTATGGAGGAATGGGTTAACTCTGTTTGCAAAGGTATGAATAGACGTTTATATAAAGGGAAGGATTAACATGCAAAAAGTTAGAGCGGGGCATTAGGTGCACTTGTATCTATAATCCTTTATCTCATGAATATTACTGTAATGTAAAAAATGATGACATCATGAATATTTATTAGTTCAATTCTTATAATGGTATATAATCACAGGAATTATGTGAGCCCTCTCATCAGGGTCTGCGCTGTTTGTCATATTACAGTTTTCTTTAGAAAAATCTCAAAATATTCATCATAAGCTTGACCAGAGTGTTTGAATTTTGGAATAGCCCATTTGAAAATTCAGCATTGTAAAGGTTACTTACCCTAAGTATTCCACAAACTTAACCCTTTCCTCCATTGTAAATAGGCTATTTTTAGATCCAACCTCCTGGAATAAATCTACCCAAAAGGAGCATTAACTAGAGAAAAGGAAAATTTTAGAACTTTGTAGTTTGGCATTTGCTCCTACAGGAGCAAATGCTCTATTTATCACAATGGTTTGATAAAGACGTGACCTTTACAGAGGTGTACATTTGTATCTATGGAGGAAAGGGTAAAGCAAATTGTACAGACGAAGACCTGTAAGAGTGCATGTTGTCTGAATAGGGTCTGCACTATTTACTACTATGTCAGTCTAATGTAAAATTATCAAAATGGTGCCTTATTCAGCTTTACAAACCTTGATGATGTTGTGAAAACATTAGGTGTCCGACTATGTAGGGTATGTACATTACTGCAAAATGTGAATGAATCAAATTGTATTTTGTTAGCTTTTTCAAAAGAGTGTAATTCAGTGTCGGTGTTTATGGCTGTGAATGATATCTTTGAGCTGAACTTTTGTCAGTACATTAATTATCCTGTGCATTTGGATAACCCAGGCTTAGCTCTTCATATAAACACATTTTCACACATTTGCAAACAGAGTAGACCCAGATCAGACGGCTCCTATAGGAGCCGTCTGATCAGGGTCTGCTCTGTTTGCAAATGTGTGAAAAGGTGTTTATATGAAGGAAAGGGTTTGCAATTGTGTGAAAAGGTGTTTAAATGAAGGAAAGGGGTTAAAGGAGCCGTCTTATCTGAGTCCGTGTCAAAGTCCGACCCCTCTCAGATGATAGGATGTATTTTTGAAATTAGTTGTTGCTAGGAAACATAAAAAGTGCTCTACTATGTTGCTCACTGAACCTTCATACATTTAGGTCTAACTCTGACATTTCAACCCCTACTGAACACATTTCCAAGATTAAAATACAGTAAAACCTCTCTATAACTGCCACTAAATTACATGAAATATTTTGTGTTAAATGCAGGTGACTGTTTTACTTTCACCTTGCTTTAAGCAGCCACCTGCCCTAAATACCAACTAATGAACACAATTTTGTGGTCGTTATAGAGAGGTTTTACTGTAGACAAACATACTCTATTGTACTATATGTTTGTTCATGCAAACCTGCAGACAATCTGATAACTATTGTGATGTCTGTGGTTCTGCATGTAAATTATTGATTAACTATTTTAATCTTTGAAATAGACCCAATAAGGTCTAAATATTACAGTTCGGAAGCTGTTCATTACATGTATTCATGTAAAAAATAATGACATCTTGAATATTTATTAGCTTGATTTTTATAATGTAAAATTTTCAGGGGACTTTTTGGCTTTGACAAAAACTGTAGAGTTAGATTAGTATATCATATGATTCATTTCATAAGCATACAGAGTAGACACCGATCAGACAGCTCCTGCAGAAGTCGCCTGATCTGGGTCTATTCTGTTTGCAAAGGCGTGAAAGAGTGTTTACATGAAGGAAAGGTTTAAAATGCCCATGTAAATTAGAACCACCATCCAGGCAAACACTGATCCAAAATATAACCCGGTCACTGTCTCTGATGTTGCTTTTAACCCTAATTTCCTCCATAGACTATTTTTAGATCCAACCTCTTTGGATGCATCAACTGAAAAGGAGCATTACTAGAGAAAAGGAATTTTTTAGGATTTTGTAATTTGAAACCATTGTGATAAATAGAGTAAATACCCCTTTAGGTAGATTTATTCAAAGAGATTGGATCTAAAAATAGCCTATGAGGTAATGGGTTAAATATTCATTGAACAAATGGTTAATAACTTTTATGTTTACACTTCACATTCTAATGAATTTAAATGCGGAGGATGAAATTCGTATTTTCGATAGTCACCTCGGCGTGGTACATACATTTATAACAGTATTTCAGGTGCAAACTATAGTATACAGTAAAACCCCTCTAAACTGGAATTCTATTAGAGAAGAATTTTAGGCCCATTGATATTGGCTGCTTAATGCAGAGTGAAAGTCATGCAGAAAGCTCCTAGAGGAGCATTCTCCTTGACTTTCGCCCTGCAGTAAGCTGCCACCTGTCTCTATGACCGATATTTATACTAAATTTATCATCCAGTTAAGAGAGGTTTTACTGCACTGCAACTGGACTTAATTCCAAATTGGGTCATGAAAAAATGGTACAATACAATATATTATTCAATTTAATGGCACAGAATATACAGTTTG
The DNA here is from genome assembly GCA_963576725.1 of Azorinus chamasolen. Lineage (NCBI taxonomy): Eukaryota > Metazoa > Mollusca > Bivalvia > Cardiida > Solecurtidae > Azorinus > Azorinus chamasolen. The sequence continues at coordinate 62,532,832 of OY755251.1, read as the reverse complement.
ACCGACAGCAATTTGAACAAGATTTAACCAATTGAAATCTACCCAAGCAGCAATATGTAAATAAACGTGCTTGAGGTAGTGGTCATTGATTTCCCAATGGTATTTTGCTATATTTACCCTTTCCCTGTTCTATGTTTATTTCATATTTCATTACCTACTGCATATTCATAGCCAAAATATATGTATGAAAATATAATGAAATATGGAAGGTGGAACATTGTAGCCATTTTAGAAAGTAAAGACACAGATCTTTAAAATTCTATTAGCAAACAGAGTAGACCCTGATAAGACGGCTCCTCTAGGAGCCGTCTGATCTGGGTCTACTCTGTTTGCAAATGCATGAAAACACGTTTATATGAGTGAAAGGGTTAACCCTTTATTCCATGAATATTTATGTATGAAGTAATGACATCATAAATATTACATATTAGTTTTTAATGGCATATCAACAACACAGGATATTAATGACTCAGGCAGAAACGATAGATATAGATTTATATTATACTATAAGCAAACAGAGCAGACCCTGATCAGACGGCTCCTATATACTCTGTTTGCAAAGGTGTAGAAAGGCATAGTTATGGAGTAAAGGGTTAAACCAAGTTAACGAGTACAGTAAAACCTCTCTATAACGGCCACTAAATTACAGTAAGATCTCTCTATAATGGCCACTAAATTACAGTAAAACCTCTCTATAACAGCCACTAAATTACGTCAAGTATTTTGTGTTAAAGGCAGGTGGCTGCTTAAAGCAAGGTGAAAGTAAAACAGAACGCTCCTATAGGAGCGTTCTGTTTTACTTTCACCTTGCTTTAAACATCCACCTGCCCTAAATACCAACTAATTAACACAATTTAGTGGCCGTTATAGAGAGGTTTTACTGTATATATATATACACAGTTGAACCTTGTTATCTCAAATTTTTAGCAAAGAATAAACGTTCAAGAAGGAAACATTTTGTACATCACTGAAAAATACTGATTCTGTTTACAAAAGTGTTATTCTGTTTGCAAAGGTGTCAAAAATCTCTTTGAAGTAAAGGGTTAACCCTTTTCCTAGATGGGGCAAAAAAAGGAGCATTTGAATTTGGCATGGCTTACACTGCCGTCCCCGATACAAGCTACTCGGAGCTAGTACTAGAAAATGTTAGATGACTTGGATCCATACTGTTTACAAATACATGTACAACTGACTTGTTTCCAGTTTTCGAAAGGCTGCAACTCACATTTGTCAGTGTTTGCTTTGAGATTTTCAAAAAGGCTACTTCAAAAGGATTAAATGTTTAAATAAAAGAAAATAAATAGGTCGATCCTTTTCATAGGACTGGTAAGGATTCATCTATTTGAAGAGCGTGATCAATTGGTGTTTTTTATTACCCTTTCAATGCCAGAGCTTTAGAGATGAGTTTTCTGACGGATTTAACCCTTTGCCCGATAATGACTAACTTTGCCTCTGCAAAATCAGATCGATAAATTCCTATAAGCAAACAGAGCAGGCCCTGATCAGACGGCTCCTATAGGAGCCGTCTGATCTGGGTATACTCTGTTTGCAAATGCGTGAAAAGCGTTTATATGGAGAAATGGGTAAAACAACCTTACAACATCCATTTGAAGGAAGCCTAATCCAGTCTTTATCCTGTTACGCCATAAGTACGCCTTTTTACGACTTTGCAAACAGAGTAGACCTAGATCGACTGATGAGGTTCTGTGCTCTGTTCGCTTATGAAATAATAAATATCATTGTATAACTTCTGCCAGGACCAAAATGTCCTTTGTTTGTATGGTTACATATAATTATTAAGTTCATTAAATCATTATATCATACATTAGATAAAGGGACTAACGTGTATGTGCAATCATGTATACAATATCATATTGAGTAAGCATTTTTGGTAGGAATTATTCTGGATCCTATTCAGAAGGCTTCAGTGGAACTTGTGCAAACTGTTTACAGTTCGTAAGGTTGGCTTTTCGTTGTTAACCCATTCCCTGATAAAGACGTTTTTTGATGCCTATGTAACAGTTCCCAGAGGGAAACCATTGTGATAAATAGAGCATTTGCTCCTACAATGGTTTCAAAATAGCACAATTCTAAAATTTTCCTTTTCTCTAGTAAATACTCTTTTCTGTAGATTTATTCAAAGAGGCTGGTTCTAAAAATAGCTTATGAGGGAATGGGTTAACCCTGTTAACCCTTTCCTTGTTGAATATTCATGTAAGAAATAATTATATCATGAATATTAATTAGCTGGTTTTTTTTTATAATGGCGTATGTACACTGGACTTTATGGTATTAATAGAAGCTGTAGTCTGATCTATTATAATTTCTGATCAGGATCCAAACTCTTTGATACTGTGATTATGGTTTCGTATAAGAAAATTAAAGAAACTAACATTAAAAATACATTTCCCGCATATTGATGCATTTTGACGCTTCTGTAAAAGTTACTGTGTGAAACCATTGTGATAAATAGAGCATTTGCTCCACAGGAGAAAAATGCTCTATTTATCACAATGGTTTCAATTCAACACAATTCTGAAAATTTCCTTTTCTCTAGTAAATGCTCCTTTTGGGTAGATATAATCAGAGGGTGGATCTAAAAAATAGCCTATGCGGGAATAGGTTAATAAAAAAGGAGCAAAAGACAAATTTTGCTGACAGCAATATGGCGCATTAAAAAAGTAAATACTGGGAGTGGGAGTGGGTGGTGGTAGAAGTAGGGGTAGAGAGTGATTGGACATGGTCAACCAAGGAATGCAGGGAAAACAATGAAACAGAGATCAGAATTAATGCTATCATAGTTGCTCACTCATCAGGGTCTGCACTGTACTGAACAAAATGTTCAGTAGAGGCTATCAGGTCGCACTGATTTAACTCTATTGTTAAATACCGATGAAACATTCCAGTTGTTAACTCTTTGCACGCTAGCGGCGAACCTGTGATTACCCATGCAAACAGTTTGGATCCAGATGAGACGCCGCATAATGCGGCGTCTCACCAGGATCCAAACTGTTTGTCGTCTTAACCATATTTTTTGCAAAGAAATGAGAGAAAGTTTATTTTAAGAATTGAAGCAGACGACAATTGTTGCAGACGAAAAATTACTTAGCATGCAAAGAGTTATATAAATTATAACGATGAAACATTCCAGTTTGAAATTTCTCCAGTCAATGGGCGGGGCCTTTTCAATGTTATTTGAAGGGTTAAGGAGTGTGTGTCAGTTTCTGTTCTGTTCAAATAACCCATTCATGTAGAAGCCCCAATTCTGCATAATGCTTTAAACTTGAAGTTCATTCAAATATAAAAAGTCACAAGATTTGCCACCAGTATTTATCATTTTGGTTTACATGTATACCTAATAGTGTTAATCACTTTCCCTGTTGCATATTCATGTAAGAAATAATGATGTCATGAATATTTAGTACGGTAGCTGAATCTTTATAATGACATAAATACACATGAATGTTTGGTATTGGTAGAAACTGAAGTGTCAGGGTCCATGCTTATAAAACGTTTAGTTGAGTCTGAGTTCGTTCTCAAGTTTTTGATTGGTCAGATTTGAGCCAAAGGCTCAAATCTGACCAATCAAAAGCTTGAGAACTCAAATCTGACCAATCAAAAGCTTGAGAACGAAACTCAGACTCAACTAAAAGCTTTATAAGCATGGACCCAGATCTATTATAATTTCATAAGCAAACAGAGCAGACCCAGATCAGACGGCTCCTATAGGACATAGACAGCTGTCTGGTCTGTGTCTTCTGTGTTTGCAAACGCTTGAAAAGGTGTTTATAAAGGAAAGGGTTAATAGTGTTTTCTTCTTTCTTTGTTTTCAATAAAAAAAAATGGCATTGTTATAACAATATGACTGTTGTCATAATTTGGCAAAATGTTCAATTAAATAACAGCATCATATGGGTACCAAACACACCTTGATTTGCCGTTTAACTCACAAATATGTCTTATACACCTTTGCAAACAGAATAGACCTAGATCAGAAGGTTCCTGTAAGAGGCATTTGATCAGGGTCTGCTTGGATGGCTTATAGTATCATATAGATCTGATTCTACAATTTGTGCAAAAAAGATCTGTGTTCATAATTATGCCATATTAAAAAATAAAATCTTAATTGATATTCATGATATTTTTTGCAGATGAAAGTTGCATAGAGTTGAAAGGATTTAAAACCTGAATCATTTTCATTCCTTAGATGTTTAAGATATCATTGGATATCATGACACCAGATTACTTCACTGTAATATCAAGGCTTGGATTATCTCAATTCTGTTAACCCTTTGCTCACGAAAAACTTGTCGTCGGCAAAATTGTTTTCGAGCCTTGTTCTCCATTGTCAATTTTCTGCCACTTATGTTCCTCTTGATCATTGTATCAAACATTTTTTCTTATCCTGAGGAGATCAATAATTGATGTTGTATCTGGATCAAAATAAAGTCGTTATGAATTCACCGTTTGTGGACAAATAATAAATATAGAAAGCATTCAGAGGTGAAATGAATTTAATGAAAACATCCTACACATGTTGAGGTTTTATCATTTATCAACTGCATCACTTTTTTGCATGACATTGAGAAAATGTGATGATGACTCAGATATTTAAATCTGATATTGCTTGCTAAGTAAGCGTTTTGTTACCTGCTACCATTTCAGTATTTTCTTCTATTTCTCTTCAAAGATACAGTCGGTATTAACCCTTTCCTCCATAAATACACCCTTCTATGCCTCTGTAAAAATCACTCGTTGAAACCATTGTGATCAATAGAGCATTTGCTCCTATAGGAGCAAATGCTCTATTGATCACAATGGTTTCAAACTACAAATTCTAAAATAAATTCCTTATCTCTAGTTAATGCTCCTTTTCAGTAGATTTATTCAAAGTGGTTGGATCTAAAAATAGCCTGTGAGAGAAAGGGTTAACACTTCCATTCATATGAACACCTTTTCACACCTTTGCAAACAGAGTAGACCCAGACCAGATTATTCGTGTAGGAGCAGTATGATCAGGGTCTGCTCTGTTTGTTTATGAAATTATGTAAATCTGATTCTACAGTTTTTGTCAAGGTCAACAAATTTTTAAAATGTTTACCTTATAAATTTTATATGATCAAGTCATCAACAAATGTTCATTAACTCTATACTCCATGAATAATCATTGAACCCTTTACTCCATAAATATGCCTTTCTGTGCCTTTGCAACAGAATAGACCCAGATCAGAGAGCCTCTGTAGGAGCTCAGTGTTATCAGAGTCTGCTCTGTTTGCTTATGATATAGATATGATTCTACAGATTCTGATATGGCCAAAACTCCTTGTGTCCATGTGCTATTATAACACTTAATCTAATTAATATTCATGATGTCATTATTTCTTACATGAATATTCATGGAATTATGAGTCTGCACTATGTGCCGTGATAATTCAGTGGCTATGATTGATCTACCTTTAGAATGATTCCCACAGTCAATAAAATCATAGTGGAGGGATTCCAATAGTCAATAATCATAGCGAATGGATTCATATTTGAATATTCAGCAAGAGACGTGTTTATTTCATCAAGTTGGTCACAGACGACAGGACATCTCCTGGAACACCAGCCTGCAGTCATCAACTGCTTATTGATCGTAAAAGAGTTCCTTCCAGTAACAAGATAGCAATGAGTTATCATTAGCAACCATTAGGTAACATGGAGATATAACCTTTTACTTTAAACTCCTGAGCAAACAGAGTAGACCCAGATCAGACAGCTCCTATAGGAGCCGTCTTGTCAGGGTCTGCTCTGTTTGCTTTATATAGAATATCTTAGATTTTATTTTATATTGTTTGCCATAATCTTGTATTCACCTGTTTCATATAAGAATATTAATTTACCCTTTCCTTCATATAAACATATTTTCACACATATGCAAACAGTGTAGACCCAGAGCAGATGGCTCCTATAGGAACTGTCTGATCAGGGTTTGCTCTGATTGCTGATGGAATTTGATAGAACTGTGTATTTAGCTTCTAAATGACTACAATGCTTCACCTTTGACATCAATTATAACTATTTTGTCTATGAATATTTCAGTAGGTATTGAAATTTGGAATAGATATAGAACAGGGAAAGGGTTAATATTTATAAGAGGTGGAAGCTTCTATGAATTTTCATCAATTAAAGGGTTAACTCTTTGGAATGTGTAGCGGGAGTGACTTGTTGACTTTTTTTTGACAAACGAAAGAAACTTGCACTTTGAGAATTTAGCAGATGCCAAACTTGTTTTAGATGGCAGTTATTGAGTGTTGGAAGGATTAAATAAGCTTCTTCAACTATTGTTTGAAATATTTCTGTGATTAAATAAGTTGAGAAGTGGTGAAAAGTTCTACAGGTCTAACTAACAGTGAAGATAGTGTTGTTTTGTGAACAGTTAATGTTTTTACAAATGAGAAAAATTGTGTATTTTTCCTACCCTAAATATTGGGACACCCATTATCTTCTCTCTCAATTGGATTGTGAAGCTGAGTACTACAGTTTATAATTATCAAAAGTTTACCAATTTCGCTGTCAATGTCGATTCAGTGATTACTTATGCAAACAGATTGGATCCAGATGAGACGCCGAGTAACTAGGCGTCTCATCAGGATCCAAACTGATTGTTACTGTGAGTGATATTTTACACAAAAATGAAGAAAAATGACAAAGTTTGCAGACAACAAAAGTTGGCAGCAAAGCGTTAAACTTATATATTATAGTGTACACCCTGATCAAACAGCACTATTTGCCTAAGTTTGGATATCTGTATACTTACGGATATATATATCATGCTCCCCCCAAGACTTGAAGAGGTAAAAGTGTAGGCAGTGTTGTTTAACCCTTTCCCTGTTCAATATTCATGTAAGGAATAATGACATCATGAATATTTATTACCTTAATTTTTATAATGGTACATGTATACACAGGACGTTATGGGTACTGGTAGAAATTGTAGAGTCAGATCTATTATAGTTTCATAAGCAAACAGAGTAGACCCTGATCAGACGGCTCCTACTAGAGCCGTCTGATCTGGGTCTACTCTGTTTGCAAATGCGTAAAAATGCATTTATATGAAAGAACCATATAGTAAACCCTTTCCTTCATATTTATACGCATTTGCAAACAGGGTGGACCTAGATCAGGGTTAAATTTATTTTGCTATGCATTCCTGTTTGTCATCAAAGATGTGATTATCTCAAAACCTCTACCCCAATCTCTCACTGTAGGCAAAGTGCTATATTGGTTATTACTTGTGTAAATGTGTTCGAATCGCATCAAATAACCCATATTTTTGTATCATCAGCCATTATTTATTCATCTTTGAAATACTGATTACCCACTGCAAATCAATATTGTCAACCAACCAATCTGTTTAAATGTTTCCACGCATTTGCAAACAGAGTAGATCCAGATCAGATGGCTCCTATAGGCTCAATTTGCTCATGGAGTTTTATAGATAGGTTTTTTTTACTTTCTAAAATGGTTACAATGTTTCACCTTCCATATTAATTTTCATTATGACTATTTTGGCCATGAATATTCAGTAGGTATTGAAATTAGGAATAGACATGGAACAGAGAAAGGGTTAAATGGCCTATTTTAGTCACATTGATTTAACCCTTAACTCAATAAATATGTCTTTCTACGACTTTGCAAACAGAGTAGACCCAGCTCCGATGGCCCTGCTCCATTTGCTAATGGAATTATATAGATCTGATTCTACAGTTTCTACCATGGCTAAAACAAATAATTTGTGTTCATGTGCCATTATGAAACAATATTCTAATTAATATTCATGATGTCATTATTTGTCACATAAATAATCATGGAGTGAAGGGTTACTGATTTCTCACCTGCACAGGTAAATCAAATTATAAACAATGTACAATTTAATTAGCAACCAAATAGTTTTCAAACAGAAATGTCTTTAACCCATTACCTCATAGGCTATTTTTAGGTACGTCTTTGAATAAATCTACCAAAAAGGAGCATTAATTATAGAAAAGGAAATTTTTAGAATTTTGTAGTTTGAAACCATTGTGATAAATAGAGCATTTGCTCCTACAGGAGCAAATGCTCTATTTATCACAATGGTTTCACAAAGTGACTTTAACAGAGTCTTCAAAAGTCGTCGGTATGAGGGAATGGGTTAAAGAGGTGCTTAATATGCTGGTGGCTGCTTAATACCCTTTACTCTATCAATATTTATGAAATAATTAATGTATGTATGGATATTCTTTCATTCTTTTCATGCCTTTGCAAATAAAGTAGACCCAGATCAGACAGCTCTCGTAGGAGTAGTTTGATCTGGTTCTGTACTATCTGCCTGTGTACTTGGAGTAAATAGGGTATGGAATTTTGTAGGCTATAGTCTTTGAAGTTTTGTATTTGGAGCTCCGTTGATCATGATATTTATTGATGCAAAGAATCCTATTTAATATACAAAATGTCTACCTCTCAATTTACAACATACTATTGTATTCATGGTGGCCTTCTGACCCTTTGAACACTGAATTGTCAGAGTGGAATATTCTTAACCCATTCCCTCATATTGACGACTTTTGACGAATCTGTAAAAGTCACTTTGTGAAACCATTGTGATAAATAGAGCGTTTGCTCCTATAGGAGCAAATGGTTTAATTTATCACAATTAGAGTTTCAAAATACAAAATTCTAAAATATTTTTCTTTTCTCTAGTTAATGCTCCTTTTCGGTAGATTTATTCAAAGAGGTTGTATCTAAAAATAGCCTGTGAGGTAATAGGTTAAACATTTCCTGAGGATTTTGAATGAAAAACAGTGCAGACCTAGGAGCCCTCAGGTCTGGGCCTACACTGCTTGCAAATACCAATAAACTTGTTTGAAACCTTGGAGTGATGAAGTTTCAAATTGGAATAGTCATTCATTATTTTCTACAAAGACCTATGATATCATAGGTCTTTGTTTTCTAGTACATGTACCATACAGGTAATGGTTATAAGGCATCAGAATGGCTGTCAGTTGTAGTTGGCTTGCATTCAGCACAACTAAGAAATTATTTCCGTAACACAGTTTTCAAAGAAAAATTATTCAGATCTGATTCTACAGTTTTCTGCCATGGCCAAATAATCCTTGATTATACTGTGTGCCATTTGGGTGTATTGTATAAGGGTTAACCCTTTACCTGTTCACTATTAATATAAGAAATTATGAATATTTATTATCTGAAGTTTCAAAATGTAATCTTTGCAAAGAAATATTTTGCTTTGACAAAAACTGTAGAATCAGACCTATATCATGTCATAAGCAAACAGAGCAGATCCTGATCTCCTATAGGAGCCGTCTGATCTGGGTCTACGATGTTTGCAAATGCATGAAAATGCATTTATATGAAGGAAAGGGTTAATTGATAGTTATGGCTTTCCTTGCTGTATCAAATGAAGTGGGCGGAATGAAAGTTAACACTTGCTGCCCTTTGAATGTATTGCTCAGTGATGATCTTTGCAAATTAATAGTCTTCATCTAAATGGTATTTAAAGTTACATGGTACTGCATCAGGTTCAAAACTGTTTTACATTCTCATCATTCAAATCTCAAACAGATGGAAGAACATATTGTTTTGTTATTGTAAGCAGGTGACAGATATTTGTAGGAAACAATGAGTTGACAGAAGAAGAGTTATAGGCTATATATAGATCGCTAATTAATTAGATCAATTAAGCATACAATTAGTCGTGATTGAGGTGCACTGGTAGCACTATACCTGTCCTCTGTCCTGGTCCTTGGTCACATTTAATATGTGCTTGTGCATTGTGTCACAGGGTTTTCATATTCGGTACATGTATGGATTAGAATGCATGGATATTGCTGGTTGCTGCTAATGCTTTTGAGTTGGCTGGTGGATATTACTGTGGATGTAGACCATTAATTAGCCCTTTCCCTGTTCTATATTTAGCCCAATTTTCAATACCTACTGCATGAATACTCATAAACAAAATGAATAATAATGAAATATGGAATGTGGTACATTGTAGCCATTTTAGAAACTAGAGAAGCAGATATATCCAATTCCATTAGCAAACAGAGCAGATCCTGATCAGACGGCTCCTATAGGAGCCGTCTGATCTGGGTCTACTCTGTTTGCAGATGCGTGAAAACATGTTTATATGAGGGAAAGGGTTAACCCATTCCTCCATGAATATCCATGTAAGAAATAATGACACTATGAATACTAATTAGATTAATTGTTATAATAGCATATGGACACAGGAATTTTTGGCCATAGCAAATCTGATAATGTAGAACCATATCTAATTTATATTGTAAACAAACAGAGCAGATCCTGATCAGACACATCCTATATAGGAGCTGTCTGTTCTGGGTCTACTCTGTTTGCAAAGGTGTAGAAAGGTGTATTTATGGAGTAAAGGGTTAACAATATTCAACATTTTATCACATCATTAATACTCATGCAAAGAATTATTAAAATAGAAAAGGAATTTTTTTCACCATGCATATGGTGGAAACTGTATTCAGATCTATATTATATAAGATAAGCAAACAGAGCAGACCCTGATCAGACAGCTCCTGAAGGAGCTGTCTGATCTGGGTCTACTCTGTTTGCAAAAGGTTTGAAAAGGTGTTTTTTTTAGGGAAAGGGTTAAGGAGGTCTGCCGGGTTCACACTTTACCCATTAAGTACCTAACGTCTGCAAAAACTGTTATCTGCAAGAATTCTGTTTCTTCCGTTTCCTCTTAAAGAAAATAATGATTTGTGTATAAAAAAGACAGATGAGATGTCAGTTCATTTGGGGTCTTTGCTTTATCAAAATATTTGCAAAAATTACCACAAAATCACTTCAGAACCTCGGCCTGTGGAATTTCAAACAGGGGTCGTATTTGCAAAGAGGTCAAGAAAAACATTTGCCTTTCTATCACTTGAGAGAACAATGAAACGGCACAGGTAGATCAGTAAATATTGACGCAAGCGTCTACCTACAGACACAGGTAGCATAATTACCCTAGATATTAATTCGGACACACAGTCCCTTCTTGCCACCGGTTTATAAATTTAAGATGAATAAGTCTGTTTGGCACCATTTTGGTAACTTCAAATTAGACTGACATAGTAGCAAATAGTGTAGACCCAGATCAAACTGCTCCTTCAGGGGCTGTTTGATCTGGGTGTACACTATTTGCCTAAGTTTATCTCTCCCGAATACTTAGGGTACTATCGCTCGTTGATTTGTCATCCGATTTTGCAGGATGGACACTAATTTTGTATGCAGTGTAGATTCAGATTTGACACTATGTTACCCAGGGACCTAGCTATCAGAAACTATACTACAAATGTATGGTTATTTAATTGTGTTTAACTTGATGAAGTTAAAGGTTAAAAGAAGATAAAGATTTCATCTAGGTTCCATAAATTTTGCCTTTAATTCTGGCAGTAAATATGTGAGAGTCCTTGTATTGTTTAATCAAGGTATAAATTAATCTCAGGTATGCAAATTACGTTACCTTACGATAGCCGGTATTGACTGAGTTCAGAAACTGGAAAACTTGACCAAACACAGGTGAAAATTACCATCCATATATTAAGCTTATAACCTTTTACATTAAACCCCCTCTAAACCGGAATTCTAGTAGAGAATAATTTAACTTCTTTTAGGCACATGGCTGCTTAATGCAGGCTTAAAGTCATGCAGAAAGCTCCTAGAGGAGCCTTCTGCATGACTTTCACCATGCATTAAGCTGCCACCTGTCTCCAAGAGCGAAATTTATACTTATTTGGACGTCCGGTTTAAAGGGGTTTTACGGGACCTTATAGAGATGTCTTTTCAGGCCTTCGCAATACAGAGTAGACCTAGATCTGATGGCTCCTGTAGAAGCCGACCTACAGGATCTTTCTAATCTGAGTCTACTCCATTTTTAAATGCATGAGAAGGCGTTTTCATTGTTGTGGAAACTGCATAATCAAATGTATAAATTTCCATAAACAGAGCAGACGCCAATCAGACGACTCCTATAGGAGACATCTGATCTGGGTCTACTCTGTTTTCAAATGCATGAAAAGGTGTTTATATGAGGGAAAGGGATTCACAAACTGTTTTTGCAACACTGTAATTGTCATCGTCAAAATTAATGATATATAGTTTAGGTTGAAATTTGAATATCCTTAATTCCTGCTATTTATGGTGACATGAAATACATTTTCAAGGAGCTTAGATCTAGATGAAATGCTGACTGGCGCATTGCCGACTGGCCCATTGCTGACTGGCCCAATGTCTCATCAGGATTCAAAGTACAGTAAAACCTCTCTATAACAGCCACTAAATTACATCAAGTATTTTGTGTTAAAGGCAGGTGGCTGCTTAAAGCAAGGTGAAAGTAAAACAGAATGCTCCTATTACTTTTACATTGCTTCAGGAGCGTTCTGTTTTACTTTCACCTTGCTTTAAGCAGCCATCTGTCCTAAATACCAAATAATTAAAACAATTTAGTGACTATTATAGAGAGGTTTTACTGTAATTGCATTTTATTGCTTTTTGCAAAATGGAGGAAATTTGAAAAGAAAGAATAACTCTTGAGAATTGAAGCAGATGACAATTTTTATACATAATTATTATTAATGAGCTAAAAGTTAATTTTGTTGTACTGAATCTAAGATTCTCGTAGCTTGTACTTAAATACAAAATACATGACTGGATGATTATACACTAGAAAGATAAACTATAAAATCTTGTCCGAAATATTTTCTTATCTATAGAGAGCAGAAGGGTCACAGACATGGCATCTACTTCTCATTGGGCAAGCTTACAGCCCAGTTTGATTTATCTGAGGGTCATATGTGTCTTTAATTGGAAACCGGTGATAGCTAATCAGTATATTGGTCCTGGTCTGGTTTGCTTTTGATTTGGACCAAACTGGTTCTCTGATAAAGTTGTTTATAGCGTTATAAACTTTATATAGCAAATGTTTGTTGGTCATGTGGTTGGTGATAGTGCAGTTTGCTTTTCTTGTTTCATATTGTGATTCTTAAGAATGGAATTACCAGTATATGAATTACATTGCCAATCGAAGGGTTGATATGACTTTGATTTTGAGTTTCTGTTGGGATTTTATTGGATGTTCAGATTGCTGATTATGGGATGTAGATAGAATTTCTTTCTGTGTTGTGAAAATATAGATTTTCTTTTATGAAGCATATAGTAAACTGGATGGATCTTTACTGCTATTCGTACGTGAAAATGAAACTGATGTATGAAAGAAACACTAATGGAGAATAAGTATTGACAGTGAGAGACGATCAATGAAAAAAGCATTCTATAGAGATTGGTTCTTTAAAAAATAGTTAAGGTTAAAATTAAAAAGGGAAGATGTCATCCTTAACCGAAGTAAAATTTGAAATTAAGCCAAGTGGTGGAAAAAAGGTGGCAAAGTCACCTTCAAGTGTGTCCGGACAAAAAACAGCAACTGTGCAAAATGACTATCAAAAGGAAGGTAAAACAGAGAAACCTGTGAACTATGCTAACAGAAAAAGTGAAACGAAAACTCCAAGTGAAAGAAACAAAGCTTTTACTGAGGAAAAGGTGAAGCCTAGGATACAGACTACAGCTAAGATTGAACAAGAAGTTGACAAAGCTGATAATGATGAAAATAAAATTACAGCAAAACCTGATGACAACAAAAAAGAAACTTCTAAAAATGTCAAAAACAATACAGAACCAGTTGATGGATCTACAAAAGTAAAAGCTAGCAGTTCTTTGCTTGAGAGCAGTGGTAAGCCTAATTTATGGAATAAAAATGAGATGAAAGGTGGAAATAAAACAATGACAGTCACAAGCACTACATCCGATGACAAGGATTTGGCTAAAGAGAAGAAAATAACTAATATTGAAAGAGCGAAAATGATGAATCTAGATCTGAAGCAGCAGTTAGTAAGCAGTGTTCTTGAAAGGGAAAAGAAAATGTTGCTTACAGTTGAGCAAGAAAAGAAAATGGATTTTGAAAACGAAACACCTGTAGGTTCCCAAGTGGCGCTAGACAAGGTAGAGGAGAAGAATGTGGAATTTGAACCTGGAAATATGATAGATGAGCTTCAGAAATACCTGAAGAAACGATTTGGCCCTATTTTGAGTAACACTGTTAGTTCAGAACCTGAGAGTAGTCAAAAGATTGCAAAATCAACAGATTTTGCTGTTGAAAAAGTTGTTGTTCAGGAAAAAAGTCCTGTTGATGTAGCTGCTGATACAGATACTTCTAAAACTGTTTATAAGCCACCAACTCCTGGTGCTATACCTATTCTACCTCATCCAATTTTTTTCAAAACTTCCATTAAAAAAGACCCAGGTTCAAAGCTGCATGATGATTTGGTGAAAGAATTAAGCACAGTTTTACAAAAGAGAGATAATGGAAATGAAAAGAAAGGTGATACAGAAAAGAAAGGTGATACAGAAAAGAAAGACACTGAAGAACGTGTCAGAGATGAGTCTAAAATTCCAAAACGAAGGATCAGTGCTAAAGGAAACAAGGTGTTGGGAAATAAGGCTTTATTGGCTAATCTCGAAAGTCAGTTGAACCGGACATTACATAAACATAAAGTCTTTCAAAGACAAAGATTAAAGGTTCTGGGCCTAGAGACAGTAGAACTTGGCCAGGAAAATGAAACAAAAACAGGGAAAGGGCATTCAACAGAGGAATCTGAAGATTCTGTTAAAAAACAAATTGATGTCATTGAGGATTCACAGGTGTCAGAGACTCATTCAGAGACTGATCTGAGTCACAAAGCGCAACTGTCACCAGTCTCTGTTGATATTAAAGTGAAATCAAAGACTAAAACAAGTACAGGTAATGCTAGTGCCATAAAGGATAAGGCAGACACATTTGCTTTTCCTACTCAGTCTGCAGCATCCAACAGTGCTGCCTCAGATGATGAGTTGTGTATGTCTCCAGATGATATAGATAAACTATTTGTATATGCTATTGAACATCCAGAAGGCTGGACTGAGGGAGTTGTTTGTAGCGTGGAACAGAGAGAGTCTACGAAAGACTCATCAGGGAAACCGAGGAATTATCTTACTTGTATAAACATAATGGCAGATAAAAATGTTGATGAAGGTAATTAATAATTCTTTCGAATTGAATAATTTTCATTGGTGAATTGTTTTATTTATACAAATTGTACACTAACATAGACACTTACACTTAAATCTTTCCTTCATACAAACACTTTTTCATACCTTTGCAAACAGAGTAGATCCTATAGGAACCATCTGATCAGGGTCTGCTCTGTATTTTTATGACATGATATGGAGTAAAAGATTAATTTATGGTATACAGTGTATTTATTTAACCTTTTCCTTCATATAAACACATTTTCATGCATTTACAAACAGAGTAGACCCAGATCCTATTGGAACCATCTCATCAGGGTCTGCTCTGTTGGCTTTTGATATGATATAGATCTGCGTTTACAGTTTTTTATCAAAGCGAAAAAATTCATTGAGAAGTTTACATTATAAAAGGTCAGCTAACAGAGATATTCATGATGTCATAATCTCTGAACAGGTAATGGGTTAAATGATAATAATGATAATGTTAAATAATAAACGATTCTGAAGAGTGGTGACAGTATAGGGTTTGGTGGATAAATGATGATTTTACGCATCTGTATAGCTCTGGTAAATGCTGTATCCCTGTTCCTTTGAACATTTTGTACGCCTATCAGAGTGATGCAAACCCATATTATCCTAAGTATTCAGACAGACAAACTTAGGTAAGTAGTGCAGACCCAGATCAAATGACTCCTGAGGGAACAGTTCAGTCAGGGTCTTCATTGTTTGCTACTATGTCAGTGTAAATGAAAGTTATCAAAATGGTGCAAAATTGAATTATTAAGATTAACCCTTTACTCCATAAATATGCCTTTCTTTAAGTAACGCCTTTGCAAACAGAGTAGACCCAGATCAGACGGCTCCTATAGGAGCCATCTGATCTGGATCTGCTCTGTTTGCTTATGATATAGATGCGATTCTACAGTTCCTGCCATGGCCAACAAGTCCTGTGTCCATGTGAAATTATAACAATAAATCTCATTAACCCTTTCCCTGTTCTATGTTTATTTCAAATTTCAATACCTACTGAATATTCAAGGACAAAATAGTTATAATGAAATATGGAACGTGAAACATTGTAACCATTTTAGAAAGTAAAGAAACAGATCTATCAAATTCCAATACCAAACAGAGCAGACCCTGATCAGACGGCTCCTATAGGAGCCGTCTGATCTGGGTCTACTCTGGTTTGCAAATGCGTGAAAAAGCGTTTATATGAGGGAAAGGGTTAATATTCATGATGTGATTATTTCTTACATAAATATTCTGAGGTAAAGGGTTAACAAACCAATGGAGAGGGGTCGATACTGGATGTCTAAATATTTAGGATAATTAGGGTACCTGCTTACACTTACAGACCTGGAGCTCGTTTTACTGAATTTCATATAACCAGAATTATCAGAAGTCCTAATATCACTGTAATGGTTTAGCTACTTGTAGGGCTGATATTATTGCACATTCTAGTTCTATGCCTTTTTACGCCTTTGCAAACAGAGTCGACCCAGATCGGACAGCTCCTATAGGAGCCGTCTGATCAGGGTCTGCTCTGTTTGCTTATGATATAATATAAATATGATTGTACAGATTCTGTCATGGCCAAAGATTATTGTGTCAATGTGCTATTATAACAAATTAATCTAAATTATATTGACATGACATCATCATTTCTTACATAAATATTCATGGAGGAAAGGGTTAAGCTAGGCTAATGTCTTGTGACAGAAATTATCACAAGTTCTAATATAATTTTTTTATGATGATTGCAACTTCCAGTTTCGATCATAGTATAATAGAACTTGCAATAATTTCAGTGATATGATCTTTATTAACCCTTTACTCTATGAATATTTATGCAAGAAATAATGATGTCATGAATACTAATTTTATTCATTTTTATAATGGCCTATGATGACAGGATATTTTAGCCATGACAGAAACTGTAGAATCAGGCCTATATCAAATTATAAGCAAACAGAGCAGACCCTGATCAGACGGCTCCTCTTGGAGCCGTCTGATCTGGGTCTACTCTGTTTGCAAATGCGTGAAAAAGACATTTATATGAGGGAAAGGGTTAAATCGTGCCCCTGAAACGTACATCTGTTTATGTAGAACAGAATTAATGAAAGTTCTGAGGTCGTTGTGGTACAATTTATGTATTTCTATAATTGTTTTGTTTCAGGCTGTCCTTTTGTTCAGGAGGTGGAGGATGGAGGTTTGCCCACGGCCAGTGGTGGAGGCCTATATATGGCAGAGGAGGACAGACCTGCCCACTTCAATGTGGATGTTGGGCGTAGGAAGGGAGACCTGAGGGTGTCCGTCAGTGGTGAGTTATCTCAGACTCTATACTATAAACAGTAAATTCAATAACTTACAAAACAACTTCTCAATTCCCTCGTATTGACACCTTCTGACACCCCTGTAAAAGTCACTTTTTGAAACCATTGTGATAAATAGAGCATTTGTTCCATAGGAGCAAATACTCTATTTATCACAATGGTTTCTAAACTGTTCAATTCTAACATGTTTCCTTTTTCTGTTTCTAGTAATTGCTCCTTTTCAGTAGATGTATTCAAAGAGGTTGGGTCTAAAAAAGCCTATGAGGGAATGGGTTAAATAGACTCTTCTGTAGTGATTTAATGATGTTAGTCAGCCTAACAATAACATTGACAAATGTACATTACTGTAATATTTTGCATTATGTTAACCCTTTCCTCCATGAATATTTATGTAAGAAATAATGAATTCACGAATAAAATGTTATAGTAGCACATTAATTGAGACAGGAATTTTGGCCACGACAGAAATTCTATAATCATATCTATATTGCCTATATCATAAGCAAACAGAGCAGACCCAGATCAGATGGCTCCTACAGGAGCCATCTGATCTGGGTCTACTCTGTTTGCAAAGGCATAGAAAAGCGTAAATATGGGATTTAGTAATAATGAAATATGTTCATTAATACACCTTTCTGTGCCTTTGGAAACAGATGACCTAGATCAGAAGGCTCTTATATGAGTCGTCTGATCAGAGTCTGCTCTGTTTGCTAATAATATAATTTAGATATGATTCTACACTTTCTGCCATGACCAAACATTCCTGTATTCATAATTATGCCATTATAAAAATTAATCTTATTAATATTCATGATGCCATTCTTTCTTACATGAATAATTATGGAGTAAAGGGTTAATCGTTTTAGGACAAGATAACTGGGAACTGTATACTAGAGGTCTAGATAAAAAAGGAGTATTTGATAAAACTGGGTGAGACATTCATTTCTTGCTGCTACTCATTAGAATCCACCCTCTGAGGCAGTTCTAATAAGTATCAGCAGTGTATACATAATAAGTATAGGTATAAGGTTGGAGGAAATCTAGATAAAATATTTCTGTACAGTAAAACCCCTCTAATGCGACCACTTAATGAATAAACATGGCTGTCTTTATAAGCAGGTGGTTGCTAAATGCATGACAAAAATTATGCAGAAAGCTCCTATAACTTTTGTCCTGCATTAAGCTACCCAAGCTCCTATAACTTTTGTCCTGCATTAAGCTACCCCCTGCCTTTGCCACTGTGAATTATGCCCCTTTTTGCTGGTTGCATTAGAGGGTTTTTACTGTATTTCTCTATCTTGCTGCTCTCTGAGAGAATAGGGTTTGGCAGGTACCAAGATCATAGAATTTAATTGGAAAACTCTTATCATGCTCTGCATTGTCTGATTTTGCAGATTTTGCAGCAAAATTTATCGGCTGTGGTTGTGTTTTATATTAGACATACACCTAATGTTTTCCTCTGATTTATATCTTGCAGGCCCCAACTCTATCGCCAAGTGCAGTGTGGATCCCCAGTCTGATGGATCTTACACAGTTACATACATCCCAGTGGAGACCGGCATCTTTGACATCAGTGTCACATGGAATGGTACAGATATTCCAGGTATGTCAGGGGAGATAACTTGTACATGATAACCTTTCCTTGTTATGTATTTACAAATGTATTCCAAATTTCAATACCTATTGAATATTCATGGACAAAATAGTTGGTGGAACATTGTAGCCACTTCAGAAACAAAAGAAACAGATCTATAAAATTCCATTAGCAAATAGAGCAGACCCTGATTAGATGGCTCCTATAGGAGCCATCTGATCTGGGTCTACTCTGTTTGCAAATGCATGAAAATGTGTCTATATGAAGGAAAGGGTTAATATGAACAGAATATTTTAATAGTTTAGAATATGCTTGGTTGTATTGGCCAAGATAGATTGTGTAGTGGCTGTGCAACCAATGAGATTAATACAATCGGGCATATCCCACACTGTTGTAATATTTGTTTTATTATTAAGTGAGTTTATCTGGTAAAATTCAGATCTAAGTGTCCTAAATCAGATTTGTGCATTTTGCATACATGCCATGCCATTAGAATAATTTATTCATTCATCCACATGCTTAGATTGATTCAGGGACACTTGACATGGTGTTATTATAGTGATATGTCTTCTATTTATAAGTACATGTTTATGCAAGGGATATGTTTTAAAAGTTAACAAGACAGACAAGCCTAATACAAGACTGTAATACAGACAAGGGATTGCACTTTAGGAAGTGCGTCCCTTTATTTGCAAAAATGACTTTAAAGATATCTTGTCCGGACTCTTTCTTGGAAAATATTTGTCCAATCCACACCAAACATTACACACATGTTTGTGGCCATTATATCTTGGTCAAGTTTGATAGCCATGTAAATCACGTCCGTCATTTAGGAAGTGCGTCCCTTTATTTGCAAAAATGACTTTAAAGATATCTTGTCCGGACTCTTTCTTTACACACATGTTTGTGGCTATTATATCTTGGTCAAGTGTGATAGCCATGTAAATCACTTCAGTGGTTTAGGAGTTGTGGCCCTTACTTTCTGTGACAAAAAGTCTGAACTGGGGGCGTCAGTGTCCTTTGGACACATTTCTAGTTATTTCCTATAAATAGGTATTTAATAAATAAAATATATTCAATATTGTTGGTAAACACTGGTAATGAAAATTTAGTATAGTAAAACCCCTCCAAACTGGAATTCTAGTAGAGAAGAATTTAGATTCTTTTAGGCAGGTGGCTGCTTAATACAGGCTGAAAGTCATACAAAAAAAGCTTCCTAGAGGAGCTTTCTGCATGACTTTTACCCTGCATTAAGCAGCCACCAGTCCTGTCTCCAAGGCCGATATTTATACTAAATTGAACGTCCAGTTTAGAGGGGTTTTATTGTATTGGTATATCTGAATATCATGGTGTGTATGAGGTATCTACAGGTAAAAGGTTAACCCTTTCCCTCTTATAAACACATTTTCATGCATTTGCAAACAGAGAAGACCCAGATCAGACAGCTCCTGTAGAAGCGGTCTGATCAGGGTCTGCTCTGTTTGCTAATGGAATTTGATAGTTCTGTTTCTTTACTTTCTTAAATGGTTACAATTCCATATTTCATTATAACTTTTTTGTCCATGTATATTCAGTAGGTATTGTAGTTTGAAATAAACATAGAACAGGGACATTAAGGGTTAAAAGGTCTTGATATTTCCATGTTATAATCAAAGTACTGACAGTACTGAAGGTTTCGGACCATATATATGTCGATTGTGACTATACAATACGAAAAAGCTTGGAAGGGAAGGACTGGTACCATTGATACATAGTAAGATGACCTCTAAAGCATTATTTCCTGAACTAAAATGGTGTTTAATGGAACTGTTTGTTAAAATTGACAGGTCATCTGAACATAATTGCTGTGAACTTTTCTGAAAATCTTGTCAGTGTTTAAGATATTGTTTAAAGAAATAAATTGATTCCTAGTAGCACACAGTGCAGTTCCAATAGCTCAATTTGCCACTGTGTGCCTGAAGTTTACTTAAATTGATATTTGACTGTAGTAAAGGGCCATTACTCTATTATTATTTGGCCGACTTTGGCGTCATGTAATGTGCCCCATGCACCTATCCATGTAAATACCCCGTCGAATTTAAATGAAATCTGAGCAAGCTGTTCCAAGATATGACTTCTAACAGTCACATTTCCTATATGGCTATCTGAAAGCAACAAAGGGTCATATTTCTGCTACTAACTGGTGGATTGTAACAGTATTTGGCGTGCATCAATCACTTATCCATCTATACACTACAACCAAGTTTGGATAAATTATATATGCCATGTGAATCTAAATATCATACAGTTAACAAGATCTAATTGTAACAGAATATGTTGCAGAATGTCCCCTAAACGAAACTTACAACTGTTATTGGTGAGCAAAATATCTAAATTTCAACCAATAACAGGCCATTAGTGATCACTTGGTTACAATGGCAACCAACACTTTTGAAACAACTGCATATATATCCCTACTGACCAATTTTCCGAAAAATCTAATATGTAAATTGTGAACCATACAGAGGACACTACTCCATTACCATGGCAACCAAGTATTTCAAAGCAACTTGACTGAGTTTGGGATACCCAAATACCCCTAAATGCCAATTTTCAGCAAATTTCACCATTCAGTTTCCATACCAACACATCATATCGAAAGACATACCAATCAATTCTGAGTGTCAAAATATCCCGACATACCATTTTTCGGCAAAATCGAACAATATCTGAATTTGTCGAAAAAGATCTAAATTTTCGACCAATCCGAGCCACCATTCAGTGACTATGGCAACCAATTCTTTAAAAAGACCTACAAATTAGTCCTGAGTGCCAAAATATACCGCAATACCAATTTTTAGCAAAATCAACCAATACATGTACTTTCGAAACACATACCAATTGATTTGGAGTACTAAAATATCCCATGATACCAATTTTCAGCAAAAAATCGAATGATATATAACTTCGCCAAACAATATCTAAATTTCGACCAATTATAGCCAACCATTTAGTTATGGTGATTTTCAAAAAATAAAAAGTGGGATGTACATCTGTATCAAACAATATTCATATGAAGTTTCATTAGGATCGGACAATTACTTAGTCTTACTGAGAAATGCGTTGGACAAATTCATGACGGAAGAAGAAGAATTGGAAAAATCATAATCAGAAGAAAGAATAATAAGAATAAGAAACGGAGCAAACACAATATGTCCCTCTACTTCATTTTGGGACATTATTATATACCAGGGGGTGAAAATAACAGCATGCTTGTATGTTAACACAGATTAATGCTGGGGAACACTACAAACAAAAAATTGTCAAGAATTATATACGTTCAGCTTATGTTATAATTAACATTATGTAACACATACAATAAAATAAGTCCACTTTATCTTTTTTATAACTACTAACTCTCTATAATTGGAGTAATTATCCTTAAATGCTTACAACCTGGTACCAAGTCTCCTAAGACATTACACACATTATAAACATGGATCTTAGAGAACTGAAAGGTCTATGATCAATGTTTACGATGCTTGTCACACATGATGTAAAAATATAATTATGATCTTCCAAACTCAGCATAAATACTTCTGATGCATTCAGAATACAGATTGCTTTTTATTTGAGACTCAAGGTTATTATATCCATATATCTCCGGGACGTTTCACTACGGTCCGTGCTCCTTCGTGCAGAAGGGTCGGTGCCGAATATTATGGGTTTTTTTAGCTTTCTTCAACTTCAACTATAACTACTTATTATGCACTGAATATTAAATTTACGTATTTCAAATAATAGATATGGACAATATTAGCCAATAAGCTCGATAAAAGGTTTTTCTAATAAGAAAAATAATGCTTAAATTGTGGCCGATTTAAGGCTGCGAAATTCATATCCGCGGATATGAGTCATACCCGTCATATCGGGTGTTTATACTGTATCCTGCAATTTCCAGTCGTTATCTTCATTCCCATAGTTCGTGTGTAATGTGTAGAGATTGACGATGTTCCGACCATTATTCACTACTGTTTTCTCCGTAACGTTGTCTGTACCAATCCGACAAATTCAAGAAATGCTTGTAGATTTCAAAATATCCGCCCGACTTTCAGAAGTCGATTACTTTCTGGGCCATTTTTACCGGCGCTCTGTGGTATATATTCGTACGCGACCAAATTTATCATATAACGTAGCATTTTACATGGCAAAATTATTGGTAATTGAAACAGTTGCATCCGCATTTTAATAATTGACACAAATACCAAATGAAGAATTGTCGATATCGTTTATCCAACGCATTGCACTTGGAACTATACTTTTTGTCTAGGGGTGTTAACAAAATCACATTTTTGGCAAAATGAAAGTAGAAATACGGGTGAAATACACCCGTAGATAACTAAATTGTTTAATCGGCGCTACGTGATAAACATTCTGTCAACGTTAAACCATTCAAAATTTCTGCTTTTGGGCTAATGAACGTATGCATTGTAAGCATAAATTGATATTTCGTAGTATAACAGTGGTCTGATTGCGCATTATGGGATATGAATTTCTTTATAAATTTGCTTGAGGCATGCCATGGGGATGCATTACTATTAGGTTTCGGAAAGTAGTCCGAAACCTAAAAATCAGAATTCAGAGATTTTATTTTTCAACAGGGAGTCCATATCATCCCAAGGTTCTCGATGCTAGAAAGGTGAAAATCATTGGTGGCTGGCATCACTTCATGGATGGCAATGAGCGTGTCAACTTGATGGTAGGGGAGAGAAAGCAGCTACCATTTGATATTTCAGAAGCAGGGCCAGGTGAGTTATCTCCCTTTGCAAAGTATGCCTATTTTACTTCTTTTTTTTTTTTTAGTTATTAGATATGTAAGCATAGGTCATTCAGATGGGTGTTTTACCCTTTACTCCAAGAATATTCATGTAAGAATAAATGACATTGTGAATATTAATTAGCTATTTTTAGCTCGTCTGTTTCAAAGAAAAATCGAGCTATTGTGATCACTGGGTCGTAGGCATTGTCGTCGTCGGCGTGCAAAACTTTAATGAAGCTGATTACTCGAAAGTTATAAGAGGTATCAACATGAAACTTAAAAGGTTAGTAGATCTCAATAAGGGGAAGGCTGAATCATAACTCTTGATTTAAAAAATTTGGAGTTATGGGCCTTGTTTTCATTTTTTTTTTAATTTAGTTCGACAAGCACCAAATCAGATGAGCGTTGGCGCCGCATGCAACTCTTGTTTAGAATGGCAACTGAATTCCGGAATATTTGGTTATGGCAGAAAATGGATGATCACATTTATATTATCCCTTAAGCAAACAGAGCAGACCCTGATCAGACAGCTCCTACAGCAGCTGTCTGATCTGGGTCAACTCTGTTTGCAAAGGTGTTAAAAGGCATATATATGGAGCAAAGGGTTGAGAAATAAATTACTAAAGAGCCTTTTGACATATAAAATACAGTGAAACCCCGTTAATGTGACCACGTAATCAACAGCCACTGGTGTCGTTTAAAGCAGGTGGTTGCTTAATGCAGGACGAAAGTAATGCAGAAAGCTCCTGTAGCTCCTGCATTAAGCTACCACCTGCCTCTGCCATCCATAATTATGGCCCTTTTTGGTGGTCGCATTAGAGGGGTTTTACTGTACTTTCGTTTGAGGGAAACAATCAAGTAATGCTACGCAGGTCAGAAACATATACATACATGTATGTATAATATGTCTCTGGGCAGGTGTGTAGTGACTCTGTGACAAGGTATTTTATATATCCATATAGCATAGTGGTTAGTATCTCACCAGAACAGTTCTAGTTTGGTGTTCAGGTTGATGCAGACAATGAAAAGATGCAGTAGTTGCCAGTCCTGTCGTACTAAAGATTGTATGACCAAAATTATTGTTAATCTTAATTTTGAACAGTGGCTACTACTTGGATAGCAGAGATTATCACATACGGGTATTTTTAGAGTGCAACAATTAAGGCTAACTTTGTACGACAAATTATAGTAAGTTCTTACGTACAATGATCGTAAGTGAAGGCTGTGATCATCGTTTGTTAGAACTTAGGATAAAATCTGTGGTAAAATCAAGATGGGCCCCTCATATGTTGATTTTCTTATCCAGTTGTAATTACGTACATTTTGTATTTCAAAATCATTTTAAGATTTAAAACAAGTATTAGTGACATTGTGTGTTTGTTATTGTTAGGAACCCTAAGGGCTGAAGTGAAGGGACCATCTCACTCAGTTGATGTTGACATCGACAACCATGTTGTGGGACGTACTACTGTGGAGTTTATTCCTCTTGAAGAAGGTAATCCCTTTAATTCATTATCTCATATTGACGCTTTTTGATGCCTCTCTAAAAGTCAATTTTTGAAATCATTGTGATAAATAGAGCATTCACTCCATATTTATCACAATGGTTTCAAAACTCTACAATTCTCCTTTTCTCTACTTACAATTTTCTTTTTCTCTAGTAAATGCTCCTTTTCTGTAGATTTTTTCTGTTGATTCATTATAGCCATTTTGGAAAGTAAAGAAACAGTTCTATCAAATTCCATTCGCAAACAGAGCAGACCCTGATCAGACGGCTCCTATAGGAGCCATCTGATCTGGGTCTTCTCTGTTTGCAAATACGTTAAAAGGCGTTTATATGAAGGGAAGGGTTAAGTGAGACTGTTTTGATAGCTAATAGTGTTGACCCTAATCAGACTTAAGGAGCAGTATTATCTGGGTCTGCACTATGTGCTTAAGTTTGAGGAAATGATTATGATATTTACTCTTCTGTTACTAGGTAACCACTACATTCATATGTTTTGGTCGGATATTCCTCTGGTCAGCTCTCCATTCCTGGGATACGCTGTCAAACATCAAGCTGACCCTAGTAAGCTTATACTGACAGGCAAAGGCTTGAAGGAGGCTACGGTACGTGAAGAGGCGGAGTTTGTAATTGATGGATCACAGGCAGGACAAGGTAGGATATAGACTTTGCAGATGTTAATAATCTTGTATGATAACCTGAGTTATGCATATTTCAAGAGTTATTGCCCTTTGAAATATTGATTTTTAACTTGTCTGTTTTTCGAAGCTATTAATACGAGCTATTGTCATAACTCTGGTGTCCGCATTGTTGTTATCACCATCGTCATTGACTTTAACCAATTCCCTCATATTGACGCCTTTTGACGCCTCTGCAAAAGTCACTTTATGAATCATTGTGATAAATAGAGCATTTGCTCTTATAGGAGCAAATGCTCTATTTATCACAGTGGTTTCAAACTACAAAATTCTAAAATTTCCCTTTTCTCTAGTTAATGCTCCTTTTCGGTAGATTTATTCAAAGTGGTTGGATCTAAAAATAGCCTATGAGGTAATGGGTTAATGTTGGCTAATACATCTTTACTATTCATGCAAATCTTATGAAACTTCACACACACTTATTCACCATCACAAGGGCTACAATCGAACAGACAAACATTGGCACCCACATGCAGTGCTCTTGTTTTTTGCTAACAGATGAACATAGACATGTGCGTGCTGTACTCTTGCGCACTCATACATGTAGTAATAACCATTATTTCTCCCATATCTGTTAAATTGTTAAATGCCATAAACCTCATCTTGTGAATTTTTAGAAGTAATGTTTAGGAGGGTTTTCTCACTGAACTCAAATTTTTTGCAGGACACCCCGAGGTTGTGTTGAGTGGGGTCAGGGCAGAGGTGAATGTCAAGATTGTATCCGTGGGAAACGGAAAGTTCCGTTGCAGCTACATTCCTATGGTCCCTGGGGCCTACTTGTTACATATTACCTGGAATGGGCGCCAGCTCCGGGGCTCTCCATATAAGGTGAATGTGATAGGGGCTTTCTATCCAAACAAGGTGGTTGTGGCAGGTGAAGGACTGAAGGGTGGCATTCTGGGACGAGAAATGGACATCAGGATTGACACAAGGAAAGCTGGTCCAGGTAAGAATTTATTGTTTTCTGATATTTTATGCAAATTATCTGGTTTTGTTGTGTTTGAAGACAAAATTGGATGCGGTTTAGGTCTAGGAGTGTGACAGTACATATCAGATTGTTGCATCCAGTCAGTAATATGACTAAAAGAATGACATCCTAATTACTCTAAATATTCAGACACCTTGTCTCCCCTCTCCACCATTTGTAATGCTGAATACAGTAAACCCCTCTAAACCGGACATTAATGTTGGTATAAATATCGGTCTTGGAGACAGGTGGCAGCTTAACCCTTTCCCTGATGAATATTCATATAGGAAATAATGACATCATAAATATTAATAAGATTATTTTTTATAATGGCTTATGAACACATGACATTTTGGCTCAGGAAGAAGCTGTAGAATCAGATCTATATTACACCATAAGCAAACAGAGCAGACCCTGATCAGACGGCTCCTATAGGAGCCGTCTGATCTGGGTCTACTCTGTTTGCAGATGCGTCAAAATGTGCTTACATAAAGGAAAGGGTTAATGCAGGGTGAAAGTAATGCAGAAAGCTCCTCTAGGAGGGGTTTTACTGTAATTCAATTGGCACCTTTTTGATAGCTTTAAATCCGACTGACATAGTAGCAAACACAAATGTAGTGGAGGCCCTGATGTGGGTGTACACTATTTGTCTATGCTTGTCTGCCAGAATATTTAGGGTTATTGGAATATGAGTAATGATACTGAAATATCTGTATCAAATGACAATACTAATTATTGCTATCAATTGTGTCTAGTAATTGCTAGCAGTTGTATCTATAGCAAATGACAATACTAGTAATTGCTATCAGTTGTATCTATAGCAACTGACAATACTAGTAATTGCTATCAGTTGTATCTATAGCAACTGACAATACTAGTAATTGCTATTAGTTTTATCTCTAACAACTTACAATACTAGTAATTGCTATTAGTGATTTCTATAGCAAATGACAATACAAATGTACTAGTAATTGCTATCAGTTGGATCTATAGCAACTGGCAATACTAGTAATTGCTATTAGTTTTATCTATAACAACTGACAATACTAGTAATTGCTATTAGTGATTTCTATAGCAAATGACAATACTAGTAATTGCTATCAGATATCTATAGCAAATGACAATACTAGTAATTGCTATCAGTTTTGTCTATAGCAATTATTGACAATACTATTAATTGCTATTAGTTATATCCATAGTAAATGACAATACTAGTAATTGCTATTAGTTCTATAGCAAATGACAGTACAGTAGAACCCCTCTAATGTGACCACTTTATGAATAAACATGTGTGTCTTTATAAGCATGTGGTTGCTTAATGCAGGACAAAAGTAATGCAGAAAGCTCCTAGGAGCTTTCTGCATTACTTTTGTCCTGCATTAAACTACCACCTGCCTCTGCTACCCAGAATTATACCTCTTTTAGGTGGTCACATTAGAGTGGTTCTACTGTACTAGTAATTGCTAGCAGTTGTGTTTAATGTATGCAGATAAAACGGAATCTTGAGTTTCTTTTAACCCTTTACTCCACAAATACTCCTTTCTATGCCTTTGCAAACAGAGTAGACCCAGATCAGATTGCTCCTATAGAAGCCGTCTAATCAGGGTCTGCCCTGTTTGCTTATGAAATAATATATATATGATTCTACAGCTTCTGACATGGCCATAAGTTCCTGCATTAAATTGTGCAATCAGAAAAGAAAATCTTAATTCATATTCATGACGTCGTTACTTCTTGTGTGAATATTCATGGAGTAAAGGGTTAACTAGTTCCAGTTCCTTTTAAATATGTATGGTCCTTGTAATCCATTATGACTTGATTTTTACCGTTTTCCTGATAGAGATACTTTTGATGCATTTACAAACCGTGTAAACCCAGATTCTGCTCTATATACATCACCCATTCTTCCATAAATACGCCTCTGTAAAAGTCACTTTATGGAACCATCGTGATAAATAGAGCATTTGCTCCTAAGGAGCAAATGCTCTATTTATCACAATGGTTTTAGAACTACAAAATTCTGAAAGTTTTTTTTCTCTAGTTAATGCTTATTTATTCAAAAAGGGAATGGGTTAATAGAATAAGGTATCTTAAGATTTGATTCTGTACTACTTGTTATAGTAATTTATTCACTTGTTTTATATAATGAATGATATAGTAAAACCCCTCAAATGTGACTAGCAAAAAGGGGCATAATTCATAGTGGCAAAGGCAGATGGTAGCTTAATGCAGGAGCTTTCTGCATAACTTTTGTCCTGTATTAAGCAACCACCTGCTTATCAAGACAGCCATGTTTGTTCATTAAGTGGTCGCATTAGAGGGGTTTTACTGTATAAGAAAATAATTAGTATTCATATTAGATGGAGTCTGCCATGAAGATTCATTGGCTAAATTGCTAATACTAGTTGTTCATCTGACTGTAGGTGAGCTGACAGCATACTGTATGGGCCCACACCAGGTGGCTTTCTGTGAGCTGGAGGACAGCAGAGATGGCACTTTCCGACTGGGTGTCAAGGCCCAGGAGCCAGGCAGGCATGTGCTGCAAGTGAAATATGGCGGCGAACATGTGCAAGGTAAATACAGTGAATAAAACATTTGTCTTCATTGGTTTTGTCTTTGTGTGAGGTTTTGGAGAGGAAATTGTAGGATGGTGTAGTATCTATACAAAGCAACAATAAGCCTGTTAACCCCCATTCCCTCATAGGCTATTTTTAGACCCAACCTCTTTTAATAAATCTACCAAAAAGGAGCATTTATTAGAGAAAAGGAAAATTTTAAAATTGTATTGTATTGAAATCATTGTGATAAATACATTGTACAGCATTTGCTCCTATGGAGCAAATGCTCTATTAATCACTATTGTTTCAAAAAGTGTTTTTTGCAGAGGCATCAACAGGCATCAATATGAGGGAATGGGTTAACTGTTTACCTGATAGAGAAGCCTTTTGACACCTTTTCCAATCAGAGCAGACTCTCAGATCAGACGCCATTTGATCAGGGTCTATTCTGTTCACTTATGGAATGATATACATGTAGATCTAAATCTTCAATATCTGTCTCCAAATATTCCTGTGTTTAGGTTCCATTACAAAAATGCTGTAAACGAATATTGATAAAGGGATAGATTCTTTCATCATAATTCAATTATTCACCAGGTATAAGGTTAATGGATTAAACCCTTTCCCTGCTCTATATTTAGTCCAATTTTCAATACAGTAAAACCTCTCTAAACCGGAACTTTAGGTGAGAAGACTTTCGATACTTTTAGGCAGGTGGCTGCTTAATGCAGGGTGAAAGTCATGCAGAAAGCTCCTAGAGGAGCTTTCTGCATGACTTTCACCCTGCATTAAGCTGCCACCTGTCCCCAAGACCGATAGTTATACTAAATTTAACGTCAGGTTTAGAGAGGTTTTACTGTATCTACTGAATATTCTTGGATAAAATAATTATTATGAAATATGGAACATTGTAACCATTGTAGAAAGGAAAGAAACAGATCTTTCAAATTCCACCTGCAAATAGAGCAGACCCTAATCAGATGGCTTCTATAGGAGCCATCTGGTCTGGGTCTACTACGTTTGCAAATGCATGAAAATGTGTTTATAGGAATGAAAGGGTTAATGACAAAACATGCAGTACTGGGCAATATAAGTCAAATGATCAGAGGTTTAAGGATTTTTTACAAAGAAAATTATGGAAGAATTAACTGTTCAATGATTATAAATACAATGTATATAGATTTATTTACTGAAAGTTTGATTACATTATTTCTCTGTTTGCAGGCAGTCCATTTGTTTTCAAAGTCACATCTCAGCCAGATGCCAGTAAGGTGAGAGTTACAGGCCCTGGGGTTGAGCATGGTATCCTAGCAACCTTCGTGAGTCGGTTCTCAGTGCAGACTACAGGAGCTGGTGCAGGGCAGCTGACTGTCAGGATCAGGGGACCAAAAGGTTGGTTTTTGTGATAGCAGAATTGTTGGTGAACATGTCATTCTGGTAGAAGTGGGTGAACAAGCAAATATATTTGAGATTATATACCTTATACTGCCTTTGCTATGCTGCTTGACCTCTATGATGTGATACCAAGTAACCGAGTATCTCATCTTCATCCAATCTATCTGCTAATCTCATAATGTTTTAACCCTTTACTCCATAAGTACCCATTTGCAAACAGAGCACTCACTAGACTCTGATCAGGCAGCTTTTATAGGAGCCATCTGGTCAGGGTCTGCTTTGTTTGCTTATGGAATAATATACCGATAGATGATTTTACAGTTTCTACCATGGCCAAAACTTGCCATGTCCATGTGTTATTATAACAATTAATCTAATTAATATTCATGATGTCAATATTTCTTACATGAATATTCATGGAGTAAAGAGTTAATCCAGCTGTAAGCATTTATCAAGGTTGCGGCATCAAGGTCGAGGCCGTCAAGATGTTTTGAATCTTGACTTTGTTAAATCTTTGCAGGCTAAGTAATTTTGGTCTTCAAAATTTGTTTGCTACAATTTGTGTTATTCGTCTCATATGGATATCAGCTGTTTACATGCGTTATCGCAAAAGTGTTGATAGATGAGTAAATTAAGTAAATAAAACATTTTCAAGAATAACTTTTTATTTCTCTACCAAACCCTATGTTGTGACCACTCTTTAGAATCATCTTGAAGAGATGATTCTAAAGATTGGTCACAACATATCGAGGGCTTGGTGCAAAACTATTCTAACTCCTTCACAAAGTGAAGGAGTAAGAATAGTTTTGCACCAAGCCCTCGATATGGTTTGGTGGAGAAAGGATAATATTAGTGTTTCTTGTCAAATTTTCAAGAATTTGTCACAAAGAGTTAATGCCTATGCCTGGCTTTAAATATCCCTTTACCTCATGTATATTCATGTACAATTTGATGACATCATAGATATTAATTAAATATTTTTGTTTATAATTTCATATGAACAAAGGAAATTTTTTTACGGAGACCGAAACTATAGGACCAGATTCATAAGCAAACTGAGCAGACCCTGAACATGAGCTGCCCGATCTTGGTCTACTCTAATTGCAAAGGCATAAAAACGTATATATGGAGTAAAGGGTTTAAACCTTTCCCTCATATTAATGTGTTTTCACACATTTGCAAACAGAGTAGACCCAGATCAGATGGCTCCTATTGGAGCCGTCTGATCAGGGTTTGCTCTGTTTGCTAATGAAATTTGAAAGATCTGTTTCTTTACTTTCTAAAATGGCTACAATGTTCCACCTTCCATATTTCATTATAACTATTTTGTCCATGAATATTCAGTAGGTATTGAAATTTGGAATGAACATTGAACAGGGAAAGGGTTATTAACGAGTTGAATGTTTTACATTTTAGGTGGTTTCCAGGTAGAAATGTACAGAGAGAGTCAGAAAGAACGGACCATTCTGTGTCGTTATGACCCCACTGAATGTGGCCTATATATCATCAGTGTCAAATGGTCCGGTGTGGATGTCCCTGGTTCTCCGTTCCATGTGCACATCTGTGACACCCAGGATGAATTAGAGCAAGTGCTGAATGATGTCTCCTACTCACTGGGTACCAGTCACAGTCACTCCCTGGGTCACCACAGTGGTTCCCAGTCCGTACCTGGTAGAATGGTTTACAGTCAGTGGAGGGATCAAATTTAGACAGATAAACAGAACAATTCTGAACAAAATGAACAGTCAAGGACATTTGCAGAAACTACTCCAATCATTAGTAGATAATGTTAGATTAGTTAAAATATGGATTTCTGATAATGTTTGACATGATGAAATACATAAAATCATGCCAATTTCTTTAAAGATGGATCCATTGATCCATGAAATTCTGAATTATGTACAGTCATGATTAGAGGGGTAAAAAGAGTTTCTTCTAACCAGGGATTTCATGTAGATTTTTCTGGTCCAACTCGAGTATTAGTTTATCCCTTTACACCATAGATAAACCTTTTTAACACTTTTGCAAACAGAGCAGGCCCAGACCAGATGGCCCCTGCGGTAGCTGTCTGATCAAGATCTGGTCTGTTTTATTATCAAATAATATATATATGATTCTACAGTGTCTGCCATGGCCAAAAAATCCTATGTTCAAATATCATTACAAAAATCAGTTAAATAATTTAAGTAGCCATGATGTTATTATTTCTTACATGAATATTCATGGTATAAGGGGTTAATGTTGCAATTAGAAGTAGTTAGCCTAGACTATATAAAAGACTGCCCACAAAAGACTGTGCCCATATTTGGATTGATAATTCCTGAAACTACTTTTAACCCTTTACTCCATGAATATTCATGTAAGAAATAATGACATCATGAATACTAGTTATTTGAATATCTATATGGACACTTGAATGTTTTAGCATGGCAAAAACTGTAAAATCAGACATAATTTTTCATTAGCAAACAGAGCAGACCCTGATTAGACGTCTCCTAGAGGCGCCATCTGATCTGGGTCTTCTCTTTTTGCAAAGTCAATAAAAGGCGTATCTATGGAGGAAAGGGTAAATACATACAGTTAACTTACATATGCCCGATATTCTACAAATGGGTCATATGCATAACTGTGTAGACCTACCTCTGATTGCTTCCAGAGGAGTCACCTGATCAGGATCTATCCTTTATCCCTTTACTCCATAAATACGCCTTTCTATGCCTTTGCAAACAGAGTAGACCCAGATCAGACGGCTCCTGTAGGAGCCGTCTGATCAGGGTCTGCTCTGTTTGCTTATGAAATAATATAATTGTGCTTCTGCAGTTTCTGCCATGGCCAAACATTCCCGTGTCCACACATTATTGTAAAAAAGAACAATCTAATTAATATTCATGATGTCATTATATCTCACATGAATATTCATGGGATGAAGGGTTATACTGTTGAATATTCAGTGGAATGGCATATCGATGTTTGATTCAGAGCGAACGGGTTAAATTGTATTTTTATTGACAAACAGTGCAGACCCTGATCAGATGCCTACACTGTAAGCAAGATGCCAGTCCACTTTATTCCAGCATTTAATGAGTTTACCTTTTTAGACAGAACCCAAACAAATGAAAATATTTTATTAAATATCAATTTCATTCAAATGCAAAAAGGATAATTTCAAATTTAATAATTAATTACTGACAGTTATAAATGTTATATGTTAAAAAGTTTTTAATGCCAAACTGTGTACATAAATATTATACATGTTGGTATACATGTACATTGTATACATATATAAGAATACTCAATTGCATATCTTTTTGATCTGAATTATTATGAGTTGAAATGTCTTCTTGTGTTGTGAACAATAAATGAGCACCTCCACATGTATCATTAATTTAACCCATTCCTCCATAGGCTATTTTTAGATCCAAGCACTTTGAATAAATCTACCGAAAAGGAGCATTAACTAGAGAAAAGGAACATTTTAGAATTTTTTAGTTTGAAACCATTGTGATAAATAGAGCATTTGCTCCTATAGGAGCAAATGCTCTATCTATCACAATGGTTTCATAAAGTGACTTTTACAGAGGCATAGAAAGGCGTATTTATGGAGGAAAGGGTTAATGAGTATAATGACATTTGTAAACAGTGTAGACCCAGACCAGATAGCAGGAGTATTGAAAATATGATGGACAAATACATGTATATGTTGAAAAAAATGATCTGCTCACCATGCCAAATGTTAATCCTTTCCCTGTTGAATATTCATGTAAGATAATGATGTCATGAATATTTATCAGCTGAATTTTTACAATGGCATATGTACACAGGATATTATCGTATCGGTAGAAACTGTAGAGTCAGACCTATTATAACTTCATAAGCAAACAGAGCAGACCCTGATCAGACAGCTCCTACAGAAGCCATCTGATCTGGGTCTGCTCTGTTTGCAAAGGCCTGAAAAGGTGTTTATATGAAGGAAATGGTTATTGAAAGTCAAGAAACACACATAATACATGACTCTCCCCTCTGTGATATAAATAAGTATTTTGTTACTTATAGCAGTCTTAGTGAATCTTAATAGCCATAGTGATGTTAGTTTGCAATTAGTGTTGCCTGCTTTATTTTTCATGATACAGTAGAACCAGTTTTAAGTGGCCAACAAAAGAGTTCTAATTATGGGTCTGTAAGGCAGGTGTTAGTTTAATGCAGGTCAGAAGTAATGCTTTCTGTCTAACTTTGCCCAGCATAAAGCAACCACCTGTTTTTAAGACTCCTATGTTTATTAAACCCATTCCTGCATATTGACGCCTTTTGACGCTTCTGTAAAAGTCACTTTGTGAAACCATTGTGATAAATAGAGCATTTGCTCTATTTATCACAATGGTTTCAAAACTACACAATTCTGAAAAAAATCCTTTTCTCTAGTAAATGCTCCTTTTCAGTAGATTTAATCAAAGAGGTTGGATCTAAAAATAGCCTATGCGGGAATGGGTTAAAGGAATGGCTACTTAGGACAGGTTCTACTGTAGATGTTTTTCCCCCACTTCCTTTCAGAACACATGACAGTCATGTGATGGGTGTACCCTGGTGAGATGTTGAGTTACAGCATCTCGTCATGACCCTAACTGTTTGTAAAGGTTGTCAGGAATGTTCATATATGACCTCATGAATATTTATTTAAGAAATAATGAAATAGATATCAGTTAACTGAGTATTCATAATGGTATGTATCACTGTCAAGTCATTTCGACTTTGGCAGAAACTGGTCAGATTAATATTATTTCATAAGCAAACAGAGCAGACCCCTAAGTCAGAATACTCCTACAGGAACCATGATAGGAGCCGTCTGATCAGGATCTGCTCCGTTTGCTTATCAAATAATAGATACAGCCTTGACCAAACATACCTATGTTCATGTGTGATTATAAAAAAAAATCTACATGTAATTTATATTCATGTCATTATTTCTTACATGAATATTCATACAGACTCCGTACAGGGTTTGAATAGTATAGAAGCACGAACTCCGATGTAGCTTTCAGGGAAAGTTTGTATAGCATAGGTAATTCTTTCTATTTACCGTTTTTGCAAAACCAATTATGCAGAGTTTCTGTATTTTTACTGAGGATGCTATGGTAATTCTTTTTTCTTTCTATTTACCGTTTTCGCAAAACCAATTATGCCGAGTTTCTGTATTTTTACTGAGGATGCTGAAAAGGCCTAAGATGGTCTGTGGTTCGAATACTCACTAGTGCTTTGTGTATTTGTTAGTTCAGTTAGGCGTGTATATTTGAGTTTTGAACCTGTTTAACCTTTAACTCCAGTTATGCCTTTCAATGTCTTTGCAAGCAGTAGACCCAGATCAGATAGCTACTGTAGGAGGCATCTGATCAGTCAACTCTGTTTGCTTATGGAATTATATAGATCTGGTGATACCTACTGAATATTCATGGGTATGGAAGGTGGAACATTGTAACCATTTAAGAAAGTAAACAGAAATGCTAGCAAGTGGAGTTTTGGATTAAACAATGTTCTTGAAATTCTTGTCTATTTTGTACAGGTGTGCTATTAAGGTTTTTTTTTGTCAAGTGTGTTTGAAAATTCAAGTTGGATAGGTAATTAGGTATTATATATCAAAATGTTACAAAAAGATATTTGTTAGATATCATTATTATTATCTATTCATGTGTTATCTGTGCACTATGTTGTATATAAACTTCACTGATTCCAAGATACACAAGATGTTTACATTGACCCTTTCAGTGTGGAATACACATGCAGTCATTTGCAAACAGTGTAGACCCAGATCAGAGGGCTCCTTGAGGAGCCCTCTAATCAGGGTCTACACTGTTTGTCATTTGAAATCATCTTGAAAGTTGAAGCCTTTCAGACTGAAGGGACTCTAGTTAACCCTTTCCTCCATAAATACGCCTTTCTACGCCTCTGTAATAACCACTTCTTGAAACCATTGTGATAAATATAGCATTTGCTCCTATAGGAGCAAATGCTCTATTTATCACAATGGTTTCAAACTACAAAATTTCCTTTTCTTTAGTTAATGCTCCTTTTCCGTAGATTTATTCAAAGTGGTTGGATTTAAAAATAGCCTATGAGGGAATGGGTTAAGCTCTGATTGGCTGTTCCTCCATGAAAATTCGGTGATGAAAGGGTTAAGGTCCAAACTCCTGTATCTGTCTTATATACATTCCAGAATTATATAATCTATATTTCACTATTTACCAAAGCAATATTGATAGCTAAATAAATTACATTTTTGCAAAACATTGTTGCTATTTTATAGTTTCCTGTCATTAATTATTGTTTATTAATAACTTAACACAGTGTAGGCCCATACCAAGGGGTTCTGATCACATTCTGCACTTTTCCCTGTAACTTCTCCCTGCTAATGAAAATGAGATTTGGTAAACATACTCATTTGAACGTCCGCCAAGAATAACCCCAGCAATACATGTTTGATATACCCTCACAAAGTTTGAGGAGTTATATTGGTATCACCCTGTCGATTGGTCGCTCCATCCGTCCGCATTTGAACATGGGTAATTTGGGTCTCAAACTCTTTCGATTTGAAAGTTATTTAGTCCCCTGACAACCACCTGAGGGGGAATATAGGTTTGTACTGCGTTTATCTAGATATTTTTTCGGATGATATCTCAAGCAGGAGCAAACGCTCTATTTATCACAATGGTTTCAAAACTACACAATTCTGAAAATTTCTTCTTTAGTTAATACTCCTTTTTATGCCCCCGTTGACGATAGTTAGGGGGCATTATGTTTTGCACATGTCCGTCCGTCCGTCTGTCCGTGTGTCACGCTTTTAGGTGCAGTTGGATGTCAAAGTTTTTCAAGTGTTATAAGTCGGTAATTTCTACACTTATACACATGAAACTTCACATAAACATCAATTACCATCTGTGCTATCATTTGGCACCCCACCCATGCTGCCGGCAAGCCCAAGGTCGAGGTCAAATGACTTGGAAATTTTACATGCAGTTGGTTGTCAAATTTACGTGCACAGTTTTTTCATTGTCTTATATCTCCCTAACCACTTTAGCCATTTCCATGGAATTGCATATACACATTAAACACCATCCATACTTTCATTGCACACCCAGCCCATGCTGCACACAAGCCCAAGGTCAAGGTCAAATGACTTCGACCTTAGGCTTGCCGGCAGCATGGATGGGGTGCCAAATGATAGCACAGATGGTAATTGATGTGTATGTGAAGTTTCATATGTATAAGTGTAGAAATTACTGACTTATCACTTGAAAAACTGTGACATCAAACTGCACCTAAAAGCGCGACACACGGACGGACATGTGCAAAACATAATGCCCCCTGACCATCGTCAAAGGGGGCATAAAAATTGCTTTATTCATGATACAATTATAAAATTTATCTAGTACATGTATAAATGTCATTATTTCTTGCATGAATACATGAGGGGAAGACTTAAGTGGCATGCCTGGCTGTATAGCATTGTAAATGGTACCAGTCATCTCTTAACCTTTACTCAATGAATACTCATGTAAGAAGTAATGACATCACAAATATTGATTAAAAGTGTTATACTAGCACATGGACACAGGAAGATATGGCAGAAACTGTAGAATTATATCTATGGCAGAAACTGTAGAATTATATCTATATCATTTAAGCAGAGTAGACTCTCACATTTGAATTAAAACATTTCATTTCCACTTTTTGAGCTCTTTACTTTACATTTCACTTAATATGGGTAAACAGGACAAATGTGTGTGGAATTACATCATCATAAACAACTTATTTCAGTATTACACCTTTATTTGTCACTAAACCATAGCAAATTTCAAAGAACTCTCTTCCATGCTTAACCCATTCCCTCAGGCTATTTTTAGACCCAACCACCTTGAATAAATCTATTGAAAAAGGAGCATTAACTAGAGAAAAGGATTTTTTTTAGAATTTTGTAGTATTAAAACCATTGTGATAAATGGAGCATTTGCTCCTATGGAGCAAATTCTCTAGTTATCACAATGGTTTAAAGAAGTGACTATTACAGAGGCGTATTTATGGAGGAAAGGGTTAAAGTCACAAAAATAAACAAATTTAATGCTAGTACATGAAATAGCAGTACAGATACTTTTGTAAAATAAAACTGATTTCATCTAAAATACATGTATTAGACAAAAAAAAAAAAAGAATTCAGTCTTACGTGACTGATATAAAAACAATCTGTAGAATGTGCAGTGCTTAATTGCATTAACAGTAATTTAAATATCATTTATTTCACTACAAATCTACTGACAGCTGAAGGTTCTTTTCTAACACTGGTCATAAAGGCAATGTTTACATGCCCATTAACCCTTCACTCCATAAATATTCATACAAGAAATGAACACATGAATATTCATTGGATTACAGTACAAC
The DNA here is from genome assembly GCA_963576725.1 of Azorinus chamasolen. Lineage (NCBI taxonomy): Eukaryota > Metazoa > Mollusca > Bivalvia > Cardiida > Solecurtidae > Azorinus > Azorinus chamasolen. Next base: position 62,493,441 of record OY755251.1, on the reverse strand, counting down.
CTCTCTATAACGGCCACTAAATTGTGTTAATTAGTTGGTATTTAAGGCAGGTGACTTAAAGCAAGGTGAAAGTAAAACAGAACGTTCCTATAGGAGTGTTGTTTTACCTTCACCTTGCTTCAAGAAGTCACCTGCCTTTAACACAAAATACTTGATGTAATTTAGTGGCCGTTATAGAGAGGTTTTACTGTATTTTTAATAATGGCACCTGAGCTAGGGTTTGTCATGGCAGAAATTGTCATAGAATCCTATCTATATCATATCATTAGCAAGCAGAGCACTCTGATCAGACCGTTTGTACAGGAGCTGTCTGATCTGGATCTACTCGGTTTGTAAAGGCGTATTTATGGAGTAAAAGGTCAACTCCACAGCTCAACGAGATCCGACCTGTTTATTATTTAGATTACTTGATACAACAGCATATGGACACGAGAATTCTGACCATGGCAGAAACTGTAGAATTACCACTACATCTTTATTAGATCATAAGCAAACTGAACAGACCCTGATCAGACGGCACCTATAGGAGCTGTTTGATCCGAGTCTACTCTGTTTACAAAGGTGTTGAAAGGCATATTTATGGAGTAAAGGATTAACTACAAAGCAGGACAAAAATTGACGTTAATGATGAAATAAGCGAGTGATACTGTATATATCTTTACAAAATAATACATGAATATCAATTAGATGAATTTTTACAATGGCATAATTATGAAGCAATGTTTTGGCCATGTCATCAAATGTAGAATTTGAATTAGGTCTACTCAGTTTGAAAAGCGTCAAAAGGTGTAATCAGGTAAAGGGTTGACAACATGTAAACAGTTCAAGATCCAAATGGTGTCTTATCAGAATCCAAACTGTTTCACACTCTTGACTATTAACACTTTCCTTCATATAAACGTGTTTTCATGCCTTTGCAAACAGGGTCTGCTCTGTTTGCTAATGGAATTAGAAAATTATGTTCCATTACTATTTTACTATCTAAAACGGCTACAATGCTCCACCTTCCATATTTCATTATAATTATTTTGACGATGAATATTCAGTAGGTATTGAAATTTGGAATAAACATAGAACAGGGAAAGGGTTAAAAGAAAAGAAAAGAAAGCAGAATTAAAGTTAACTTCTGAGAATTGCAGATGACAATAATTTTTTAAGATGGTTATGAAAGCATAGGCTGTGAGCATTTAAAGATGGTTATGAAAGCATAGGCTGTGAGCATTTAAAGATGGTTATGAAAGCATAGGCTGTGAGCATTTAGCAAGCAATCTTGTTTAACCCTTTACTTGATGAATATTCATGTATGAAATAATGACATCATGAATATTTATTAACTGAATTTTGTAACAGTACATGAAGCTTTTTTGGCATGGCATAAACTGTAGAAGCGGATCTTTTATATTTCTAAGCACACTGATCAAACAGCCATCTGACCTGGGTCACTCAGCAAAGGCATCAAAAGCGTCTCAATCAGATAAAGGACCAATCTAATGAAATTATTATGGTTGAACTTCGATATCTTAAACCCGGATAACTCCAAGAAAAGTTTGGTCCTTCTAAAATTAAGAAATAACAAACGTGTAGCTGTGCATTATTGCACATTAGATCACTGTTAGGAGTTGATATAAAGGCCTCGTGATCTAATTACCCACATCTCAATGATTAACTGTGATCTAATGTGATCTACAGGAGCTTTCAGCATTACTGTAGACATGCATTAAGCTGTGAAGTTAAGAAATTATTCAGGTTAGAAATCGAATGACTAAAACCTGTTATCTCGTAGTAATTTGTATCATCCCTTGAAGTTCGAGATATTGAAGTTCAATTGTATATGTCCCAATACATGTAATACGTTCACACAAATTTGATATTCCTCTTGTCCAACAGACAAGTACCTGAGATATCTATCATTTTATCCCTTTCCCCCATGCATATCAATAGAACAATTTATTACTGCATGAATACATGCAGTCATTTTTTATAATTACAAATACAGTATAACCTCTCTTAACCGGAATTCTAGTAGATAATAATTTAGATACTTTTAGGCAGGTGGCTCCTCTAGGAGCTTTCTGCATGACTTTCACCCTGCATTAAGCTGTCACCTGTCTCCAAGACCGATATTCATACTAAATTTAACTGCCGGTTAAGAGAGGTTTTACTGTAACACAGATGTTTGGCTGTTAAAGAAATTTCAAAATCAGATCTGTTATTCAAGAAGCAAGCAGAGCAGACCCTGATCAGACAGCTCATTTGCTATCTGTTTAATCTGGGGTTTCTCTATTTGCAAAGGTGTCAAAAGTCGTCTATATGAGGGAAAGGATTAAGTCATGGCAAGCATCAATTTATTATGAAAACAAAAAGGAAAACTGAATATTGTAACACTATCGGAAATGTTTAGAATCAGCTAATCCAATAATTCAAAGCGAAATTCATGTGCATACTCAAATACTAAAATCGTCATTTCTCAACTAAACCACTCTTGTGACCACTCTATAGAATCTTCTCAAAGGTTTGGTGGAGAAATAAAGAAGTTATTCTTGAAAATGTTTTAATTTAAGCATCTTATCTGGACCTCCGTTTCAATATCGTCATAATTTTCTCTGCACCTACTTATGGTCTACTGTGTCCACCGACAGCAACATACTGTCCACTACTGTTGGAGAATCGAGTTGGGGCAGTTCAAACATATTGTTTGCAAAGTCCTGGAGCCCTTTCTCCACAACTAAACCAAGTCATCAAGAGTTATGGTTCTTATGTAGGGGCCATCTCCTTAATGAGATCTACCCACCTACGAAATTTCATATTGATACCTCTTATACTTTGAATAATGAGCTACATTAAAGTTTTTGCACGCCGACGACAACGAAGACAACTATGACCCAGTAATCACAAAAGCTCAACTTTTCTTTGAAACAGACGAGCTAAAAATTATCAGACAATACATGTACTTCATAACTTTATTCACAATATACTCCCATCATCATTGTATAAGGTGAAATTTGATAAGTAGTTAAAACAAGCATATTTACATATTGCACCAGCACATGCACTTTCTTGTAGGAATCCTTCCATCAGTGCCTCCACTGTATGGCATTTGAATTTGTCTCTGCAAATGTTACCCCGTTAAGGTGAGCGGGCTAAGCTATAAGCTATTTACTCTATGCATGCTAGCGGCGAAACTGTGATTACCCATGCAAACAGTTTGGATCCAGATGAGACGCCGCATAATGCGGCGTCTCATCAGGATCCAAACTGCTTGTCATCTTGACCATATTTTTGCAAAGAAATGAGAGAAAGTTTATTTTAAGAATTGAAGCAGACGACAATTATTATTGCAGACGAAGAATTACTTTGCATGCAAAGAGTTAAAAGCTTCACAGTTTTCTGTACAACTTTTAGTCCTACAATAACCTATCACCTACCCATAACTGTTACCTCATAGAGATGTCTTTTCAAACAGACTAGACCCAGATCAGACGGCTGCTGTAGGAGCCGTCTGGTCAGGGTCTGCTCTGTTAGCTAATGAAACAATATAGATCTGATTCTAGTTTCTGTCATGGTTAAAACTTCCCTCCCGAGGCCATTATAGAAGTCAGTTACCCATTATTTCTCAAGTGAATATGCATGAGGGAAAGGTAAAAAAAATAATAAAAATAAAAAATAGGAAAAAAATTATCCTTAGACATCATTTGAGGGGCCATTGCGGTGAGAACTTATTGTATAACCATACACAAACAACATTACACTCGTATAAACCCCTCATTACCCTAATCATTCAGACAGAAAAACAGGAAAATAGTGCAGATCCAGATCAACGTTTCGCCAGGTTCTACACTATATGCTGCTCTGTCTGTCTAATTCAGTTTAACCCTTTCCCTGTTCTATGTTTATTCCAAATTTCAATACCTACTGAATAATTATAAAGAAATATGGAAGGTAGATATTTTAGAAAGCAAAGAAACAGATCTATCAAATTCTATTAGCAAACAGAGTAGACCCTGATCAGACGGTTCCTCTAGGAGCAGTCTGATCTGGGTCTACTCTGTTTGCAAGTGCGTGAAAACATGTTTATATGAGGGAAAAGGTTAAATCAAAATGGTGGTCAAAACTTGACTTTTCAGCTATACAAACATATGGAGAGGGGATATTAATAGGGAGTCCATTAATTACATTAACACGTTACTCCATAATTACACATTTCAAAGCCTTTGCAAACAGAGGAGATCCAGATCAGATTGCTTTTGTAGGAGCCGTCAGATCAGGGTCTGCTGTGTTTGCTTATAATATAATACAGCTATGATTCTACACTTTCTGTCATGGCCAAAAATTCCTGTGTCCATGTGTTATTATAGCAATTAATCTAATTAATATGCATGGTGTTGTTATTTCTTACATGAATATTCATGGAGTAAAGGGTTAATGGCTTTCTAATTATGCCATTCCTCCATAGCTTATTTTTAGACCTCTTTGAATGAATCTATTGAAAAGGAGCATTTACTAGACAAAAGGAATTTTTTTTAGAATTCTGTTGTATAGAAACCATTGCGATAAATATAGCAAATGCTCTTTTTATCACAACGGTTTCATGAAGTGACTATTACAGAGGCGTAGAAATGTGTATTTATGGAGGAAAGGTTTAAGCTTATTTTTGCAACAGTTCAATTGATCACTTTATTTTAGAAAACTGGCCTACAAATAGTTTACATCTATCTATCATTTAAAATCCAAAGGCTGAGTTGTTGGCCATCTGAGTGTGGGATAATGTCTGTGAGATGCCCATCATCTGGGTCGTGCCCCCCTGGGACGCCCGGGTGCTGCTGCTACTACTGCTGCGGATGAACAAATGAATGAACTGTGATATCCCACTGATGTTGTAAAGATCCAGGTACTGCAGAAACTCCTTTTTCCGGTCCTGAAACATGCCATACAGTCATATAAAACCATGAATAGAACAAATTGTTGGTGATATTTATACATAGTAACATCTAGGCTAACTTTAACACTTTACCTATTGAATATTAAATTCTGAAATAATGACATCATGAATATTTATATTTACTGTCGAGGAAGGGCCCACCGCGAAAGAGGTATCGCATACACCTGCATGTTGTAAGATTGATTTTCCTCATGCAGAATTGCAGCAGCATAATTAACTGTCAGAGTACTCTTGCTAGGTACTTGAATAATAAGCATATAGTGAGCAAGTTTGATAGAAATCGGACCCATCTTTCAGAGGATGTGACACTAAAACAATCAGCCAATCAGATGGACAAGCTGATTACTATAGGGCACCCACATATCGATGTGGGGCCGTAACTAGCAGCATGCCCATTTACGTACTGCAGCGCATATTTTATGTATAAAATGCATGCTGCATGTATAGTTCTTTAATCCCATACGTTAATTGCACGCATATGAGTAAACATTCACATACAGAAATGGTATATCAAAGTTCAGGGACTGTCTTCAAAAAATAAAAGAAATGCATCAGATTAGTGTTTGAAAACAACAATGTTCTTTCTATCTTAAATGACATTTTAAGCCATCTCGTGAAAAATGTCAACAATGATAATTGCACTTCCGAACAGGTATAAAACATTGACGCGAAAGATCGCACCGCATACAGCACTCAATTTATACTACCACTTTTGTTTATTGGAAAATCGTGTCTGCAAAATCATGTTGCTACAGTCAAATTCTCTCAAGTTTGGCAAAAACTATGAAAAAGCCTTTGATACTACCAATACCGTTCCAAATAGGAATTTGACAAAAAGTATTATGGTGGACAGAACTTTTGCTGTTTTTAATCATGGTATTGTAACTTTCCATTGTTCATGAATGAGGAATCGCATCATACATTCAAGCATGTAATTAAATTCTGGTGATATGAACCCATTTTATAATGAATATTTGTTTTAATTTACACATCTTATCTGGACCTCTGAATCAGGTTATCTATTAAAGCATATTTAACTTTTTAATTTACAGTTAACCCTTTCCTTCATAGGCTATTTTTAGACCGAACCTCTTTTAATGAATCTACCCAAAAGGAGCATTAACTAGAGAAAAGGAAAACTTTAGAATTTTGTAGTTTGAAACCATTGTGATAAATAGAGCATTTGCTCCTATAGGAGCAAATGCTCTATTTATTACAATGGTTTCAAGAAGTGGTTATTACAGAGGCGTAGAAAGGCGTATGTATGGAGGAAAGGGTTAAAAGTCTAAATTTGTGTAGAACTGATTCTATGTAAATCTAAAATAAACATAATCAAACTTGAGGAACTTACTTTCATGCCTACAAAATCTACTGTGCTATCCATCTGCATCTGAAATAGAAGTTAGATCATATTATAAAACTAGAATTTTCACTAAAGGTGATGGAATACCCCCACATAGCAGCCTTGATCGTAAATCCAAATACTTATGTTAAAATACAAAATTACTCCCCATAAAAGTCAACAGACAGACTCACCAAGGTGACTCCTATATATACCCTCCAAAATTTGTTTGTGAGTATAATTACTTAGTATTCAGACACAGTCTCCCCTTTCTACAAGTTTGTAATGCTGAATAATTCAGATGGGCACCATTCTGATTTATTTGGTTTGGTTTTTATTGGGTTTTACGTTGTTTTAACAGTATTTCAGTCATATCATGACTAATTACAGGTGGAGGAAAACCATCTTTGAACAAGAGAATCAGTAGAACCGATGGATGCTCCCCAACTCCAGACAAATTTTAAGTATGAAAAAATAACAAAGGGCAATAACTCCTAAATTATGCAAAAGAGTGATGATTCTTGTGCACTGCACTTCTCCTCATCGAGATCAATCTACCTATGACATTTCATGTTGATACCTATAATAGTTTTTGTTATGCTCCGGACAAATTTTAAGTATGAAAAATAACAAAGGGCAATAACTCCTGAATTATGCAAAATAGAGTGATGGTTCTTGTGCACTGCGGAGACTATAATATGCTCCCCCAACATTGTTGTTGGAGAGCATAACAAGAGCACCGCAAGCAGGTGCAAACGCTCGTCTGTTATCATTTTGGTTATGTGTGGATAGGCTTTGTCAAGATGAACATGCATACCAACAAGAGCACTGCAAGCGGGTGTGAATGCTCGTCTGTCGGCATTGTCAAGATGAACAAGCATACCAAAAATGAAGGTTGTAAATGAAAAATTGAAGAAGTTATAGTCAATGTTAAGATTTCGGACGACGACGCCGGAGTTACGACAATAGCTCGTGATTTCTTCGAAACAGACGAGCTAAAAATGAAGGTTGTAAATGAAAAATTCAAGAAGTTATGGTCAATGTTAAGGTTTCGGACGACGACGCGGACGTCGGAGCTACGACAATAGCTTGTGATTTCTTTGAAACAGACGAGCTAATAAATCTACTGAAAAGGAGCATTTACTAGAAACGAGAGCACCGCAAGTGGGTGCTAATGCTTGTCTGTCGAGACATTTGAAATTTCCTAACTCCATAAATGGGCATAATTTTGAAAAAAAAGCTTTACAGAGTTATGACCCTTGGTCAGATTGTAGCCCTTGTGATGGTGAACTGATCGAAAAAGTTTTTCAAAAAGACATCTTAAAGTTTTATTCCCCAAGTCTATAAAGGGGCATAATTTTGAAAAACTCCTTACAAAGTTATGGCCCTTGGTCAGCTTGTAGCCATGGTTACAGTTAACAAGTGTGTGAAGTTTAATAAAATTTGAATGAATGGTAAAGAAATAACGTTTTTGGACGACAATGCAGACGTCGGACAATAGCTCTTCTTTTTTCCTTCGAAAAACAAACGAGCTAATAAGGAAAAATTTAGAACTGTATAGTTTTGAAACCACTGTGATAAATAGAGTATTTGCTATCACGATGGTTTCCAAAAGTGACTTTTGACAGAGGCGTCAATATGAGGGAATGGGTTAAGTCACAGGGCTTTTTTGCACTATTTTGGGACAATAGCCCATGTCCCTGGAATTGGGAATTTTATCACGAAAATTGGAAAAATTGGGAATTTTAAATAGTTTCATATTACGCTTTGACAGTTAAGCACTTTACTGACATTGATCAATAATAAGAAATAATGGATGAATAACTCCAAACATTCTGAATGATAAAAAAAACAACATATGAACAAATATGAACAATTTGTCCCAAGAACAATTGTACTGAATGAATTGAGGTTTGTTAGTGTTTTTTTCTTAGACTTTTTATTTCTGACTTGAAATTGGGAATTTTCTCCAAAAATTGGGAAAAAAACATACTTTTTGCCATGAGGAATATAGCCAAATAACTACAATAATATAAAATCAGCCAAAAAAAGCCCTGGTTAAGATGAAGATAAAGGAGTAGCAAATAGGCTAGAACTTGATCAAATTGATCCTTATAGAAACTATCTGATCTGGGTCTTCTCTGTTTGCAAATGCATGAAAAGGCATTTATATGAAGGAAAGTCTTACCTGTTTCACAAATTTCATAGAGAAGGGTAAGAAAGCTGGATGTCGAAACACAGACAAACTGTCACTCATGTTCCTGTCACTCAGCTGCTTGTCAACTTCCTCAGGGTTAAAATGGAAGACTGACTGCTTGTCTAATAAAGAAAAAAAAATATTTCATTATCAATGACAGAACTAGATCCATCACTGGATGATGCTTATATACCCCCCAGAGCACTGCCTTGGCTCTCCAATGTTTTAGAAGTTCAATGAAAATGCAAAGATAACTAGTAGTTCATTCCACAAGGAATTTGCCTAATCCAAAATAGCCATTCGGAAATCTTGAATCTAGTTACGATAAAATTGTATGCACTGCTCAACATGTTGATCATTTCTGTGAATATTCAAGAAAATGCTGCAAAAACTAAAATTATTTGATCCACAAGCAAATTGCACTATCAAAGTTGGCTGCCAGTTGGCTATCTTGAACCCTATCAAAAAATGTTTGTAAAGTGCTGCACCCCAGCATGTCCTCAAAATCTACCAATCAGATACTTGAGAATAAACTAAAATTCAGGATTCTATAACCTTGGACCTGATCTCTTGATTGTCTTACCTGCTGTGGTGTAAGCCTTAAACCGCCACAGTGTATTGCAGAAGTCCAGAATAATTTGGTTACACATGCTGATCATGCGCGTCTCCTCCCTGTGGCGCGAGTCCAACTCTCCCGCCTTCTGCAGAGCCTTCAAAGACGAGAAGTTCTCCTTGTATCTACATAATAAAAAGGAGTAATATGTTAATAAAAAAATACCATCAATATTTATTAGCTGACTGTTTGTAATGGTATATGAACATGTTTGGGACTACTGTTTGCAAAAGCATGGAAAGTCACTTCTATCAGGTAAATGGTTCATTCTACAGTGCTCCCTCTCTACAATGACACCCTTTGGGATACGAACATTGTATGTGTTGTTCAGAGGGAGTTGTTATAGGGAGGGAAAATCAAACATAATTAGCTTGTTTGCAGATCCCCAGATAATGTGTATTTCGAGAACAAAAACCGTTATGCCTCAATCAAACCTTATGTTGTGACCACTCTTTAGAATCGTCACAAAGTGACGATTCTAAAGAGTGGTCACAACATAGGGTTTGATGGAGGCATAAATAAAATACAATGGAAAAAAGTTGTTTCTGGAGCCTTGTTGTTTCGGAGACAGTGACATGCGTTGTTGTAAGGAGGGACTCGTTATTGAGAGGGTCATTGTAGGGAGGGAGCACTGTACCTTCAAACAGATCATACAGCAGAGTTCCAGATAAGATGCATAAATCAATACACTTTCAGGAATAACTCCTTCATTTCTCCACTAAAAACCCTATACTGTTACCACTCTTCAGAATCGTCTCTTCAAGACGATTCTAAAGAGTGGTCACAGTATAGGGTTTGGTGGAGAAATGACGGATTTAGTATTTGGCTATGCACCCTTATCTGTAGCTCTGATACGGAAATGAATATTAATATTGAAACAGACGGATAACTCAAGTATATGATGAAAACCCAGTGAGTGGTCTATAGATGTTGGTAAGTCAACCCTTTACACCCCGAATATTAATGTAAGAAATAACTAGAAATATCACTAAAGGTGATGGAATACCCCGCTCATCTGCCTTGATCGCAAATCAAACCAGGTTTTTCTACTACATGTAGTGACCTAGTTTTTAACCCATGTGACCCACTTTCAAACTAGTCTGAGATTTTATCAAAACAATCATTCTGATAAAGTTTTATGAAGATTCGGCAAAAAATGTGTATAGAGTGTTCACAAGGTTTTTCTATTTGACCTAGTGACCTAGTTTTTGACCACACATGACCCACTTTCTACCTCATCTGAGATTTTATTAAGACAATTACTGCTCCTATGGAGCAAATGCTCTATTTATCACAATGGTTTCAATACTACACAATTTTATTGTTTTCCTTTTTTAGCTCACCAGAGCACAAAGTGCTCAGGGTGAGCTTTTGTGATCGCCTGATGTCCGTTGTCTGTCGGCGTTTGTCGTGCGTCGTCAACAATTTGAACCTTTAAAAGTTTTTTAATCTACAGGGTTCTCAGCTTTCATCTTTGGCACATAGCATCACCTATAGGTCCTCTACAAAAATTATATAAATTATGCCCCTGGAGTCAAAATTGGCCCCGCCCTGGGGTGTCAAGTTTTCAATAGAAATATATAGTGAAAACTTTGAAAATCTTCTCCCCTAAAACTGTAATGTTCTCAACTTTCATATTTCGCACATAGCATCATGTTCAGGTCCTCTACAAAAGTTATATAAATTATGCCCCTAGGGTCAACATTGGCCCCGCCCCAGGGGTGGCCAGTTTTCTCTAGCTGACTCTTGTTCTGTTTTCTGTACATGTAGCAGAGTGCTGGGTTCACTTAGGTTAGGCATGGGGAAAAATTTAAAAATCTTCTTGTCAAAAACTATATGTCACAGAGCTTAGATAGTTGGTGTATAGATTTACCTAGTATACCTTAATGACATTTGTTAATATCAAAGTTCTGAGGTTAAAATTGGCCCTGCCCTGTTGGTTATACTTTAAAATAGACTTTTACAGTATAAAGGTTCCCTTTAGCTAGAAAGACTCCCAAATACTCAGTCTGTGTTATGCAATCATTGGAGAGGTCAAGTTCCTGTTCAGACCTCTATAAAGTTGTCCGCTTCAGAATTATTGTCTGTTTATTCACAAGTTGTTTTTAATCCATTCCCTCATAGGCTATTTTCAGATCCTACCTCTTTGAATAAATCTATCGATAAGGAGCATTAATTAGAGAAAAGGAAAATTTCAGAATTGTGTAGATTTGAAACCATTGTGATAAATAGAGCATTTACTCCAATGGAGCAAATGCTCTATTTATCACAATGGTTTCATAAAGTGACTATTGAATAAAGTGACTATTGTATGAATTATGTCCCGGGTTCAAATGAATCCCCACCCCAGGGGTGACCAGTTTTCTATAGAACATGGTGAAAACTTTGAAAATCTTCTCCTGATTGTCTGGTGAGCGATATCAGGGCCATCAGGGCACTCTTGTTCTAGTTAATGCTCCTGTTAGGTAGATTTATTCAAAGAGGTTGGGTCTAAAAATAGCCTATGAGGGAATGAGTCAACTCAACTTAATAAAGATTGTAAAACAAAACCAGAATTGTTTTAGTGGGACATTGCCATCTACATCATTAATTTTTCAACAGTATATAACTCTGCAAAAATATGCGTAATGGTCTAGGGGTCAAATCGTTAGAATGCAAACATAGTGAATGTTTACCCTTTTACTAATTAGATATAGATATGCCTGATCGCACATGTGCAAACAGTAGACCCAGATTAGATGGCTCCTGCAGGAGCTGTCTGATCACGGTCTGTTTTTGTTTTTTTTTATTTATAACTGCATATGAACATAGGAATGTTTTGCCATAGTGTAATATTTACATTATTTCATAAGCAAACAGTGCAGACCTTGATCAGATGGCTCCATCAGGAGCCATCTGATCTAGGTCTACACTGTTTGAAAAAGGCATAACATGGTATATATATTTGTGATGAAGGATCCATCTGATCAGGGTCTATTCGGTTTGCTTAAGGCATTATCTGATCAGGTCTATTCAGTTTGCTTAAGGCATTATCTGATCAGGGTCTATTCGGTTTGCTTAAGGCATTATCTGATCAGGGTCTATTCAGTTTGCTTAAGGCATTATCTGATCAGGGTCCATTCGGTTTGCTAAAGGCATTACAAGGTATATTTGTGAGTGACAGGGCTAATACTAACAAGGCTGATTGAATCCATCAAAGAGTATCAAATTCATGGTCACATGACAGCACTGCATAAATACAACTAGTCTTACAGATTTCATACCCTCAAAACAGGAATCGCTCTATGACATACCTGCAGACCACCATACACACACGGGACACTGTCACCAGGTGTGGACTGATCAGCATGCGCTCAAACAGTCGAGGCTCAACCAACACCACAAATGGCAACCAGAAGGTCTTGTGTAGAGAACTCACCTGAAAATAACATACAACTTCATGCATCCACAATGTATGATTTGTATTGATCAATTCACTTTACTTTCAATTTCTTTTTAATTTCCTTCCTATTTGACTTGCCTTCACATACTCCAAAGAAAATACAGTATAACTTTGATTTGTCAATCTTCTAGGGACCATGGAAAAAAGATCGACTTATCAGGAGGTCGACTCAAACCAGGTTCGATTTCATGTATGCCTGAACAAGGGCTGTAATGAATACACCAAGAAGCGAATACAATACAAATATGTATGGACAGACGGATGGATGGAACGCCCGACAAGATGATTCCAATATACTTAAACTTTGTTTGAAGGTGTATAATAGATTTCAAATTGAAGGAGGTTCGCTACACTTTACTTACTACCCATGTTAAATCCCTATACGACAACGATTATCAAAGTTCAAGGGGGGATAATTCATAAATGCCTGACGATAAACACACGAAAATTGTATAATGCCCATTCACTGTTTGTAGCTAATAAGTATGTCGAGTATAAATTCAATCACTTTCAAATTAAAGGAGTTCTCAACACCAACAACCCAAGTTAGAGGCACAAATGACAAACAAGAGCTGTGTGCGGCGCCATAGCTAGTCTGATTTGGTGCTTGTCCACTGCATACATTTCTCCTCAAAGAGATCTGCCAACCTATGAAGTTTCATGTTGATACCTCTTATACTTTTTGATTAATCAACTACATTAAAGTTTTTACACGCCGCCGCCTTTGACAACGACGCCACCATTGCCTATAACTATAACACACCTACGACCCAGTGATCATAATAGCTTGATGTACCTTCGAAACAGACAAGCTAAAAATACTCAAAATTCAAGGGGAAATATTTCTGCATTGCCGGAAATATACACATGAAAATTGTGCCCTGCACATCTACTATTTGTGGCTATTGCATGCCAAATACTGACTCAATAACTTTCAAATTGAAGGAGGAGTTTGCAAAATCAACTACCATGTTACTGGCACAAATGACAAAAAATACTCAAAGGGAGATAATTCTGCAATACCAAGTGTTAAACACATGAAAACTGTGTCTTGTACATGTACTGTTCATGGTTATTATGCTGTTTTTTTCCTAGCCTTTTTGGGAAATGGACCCTAGTCAAAATTTGTAAGCATGAAAAAGGCTGGTTTTGCGAATTTTTAATTGACAAAATGCTCATTTGGGGAATTTTCTCCAATATGGGGTTTTCTGCATCTGTACTGTTTAAAATCAAATTTACTGATTATTTCTACCAATTGTTTGGTTTTATTTGTAATATCAATTCAAAATTGGCTCAGTCCAACCTGCTGTAAGCGGCTAGTCTATGGAAGTGGTCACTTTGGCTGCTTATAGCAGGTGACCACCTAAACCAGGTGCAGGTTACCAAGCATACTTGTAATGATGATAGACATGTATAATGTGTATACCGATTGAGATTTATAAAGACCGTTCTGACCTAAAAGTGCCCGTAATAACCACAAGCCAGATTGAATTAACTGCCTTGTTTGTCGTTCTTTAACCTATTTGTCGTTTGTCCATAAGTAACAGTTCTCGCGTTTGAGTAATACACATGCTTCAAGTAGATATCAAAATCGCCTATGGAGAAACTTGTAAACGACGTAGTCATGTAGACACGACTGGTTTCCTGAATATTCTGTTCGTTTACATTATCATGCCTGTAGAGCGGAAGTCGGGAGCCAGCTGATCTCAGACTCAGAAGTTTTATAACCACGGGATCCAGACCTTTTCCAAAAGAATTTGCAAAATCCCAAAGTGCTAAGGTTGACTTTAACTCCACTTACCAGTTCCAAGAAGTCAAGGGCACAGAACTCGAGCAATGCATGCTGTTGTTCATCAACATCTGCCATAAGAATGAGCTTGCTCACAAACTTGGTCAGCCTAATCACAGAGTCTACACCATCCACCTCATGCGCGGCCTTAGGAAATAGACATTCGCTGTAACAGAAATACGAAATGACACAATCACAAACACATCAAATGATAGCTGGAATACTTGGTTAAGTATTAGCAGATTTTAATTTTAGTCTTTCCCTCATATAAATGCCTTTTCAAGCTTTTGCAGAGAACACATTTGTCCCCTACTGAAAGTGTGACAATTAAAGCGTGACAGACGGGCATGGCACAAAAAGGATGCTAGACCCACAACAAAGAAGTGTTTCTGTTTCCTAAGGTCACTCAGCAAAGCAAGTAAACTACATGTATAAGGAAACTTAGGTACCAGATAGAAATGCCGAAACCTCGCAAGTTGAGCTTTAAAAATTTCAAACTTTAGAAGATTTCATGGAATGTGTGTGTATTGTCTGATCAGGGTCTGCTCTGTTTGCTTCTAGAATAAAATAGATCTGATTCTAGAGTAGTTACCAGGGCCAAAAATTCCCTTGTTCATATGCCACTTTAAAAATTCATCTAACCAATACTCAAGATGTCGTGATTTCTAACATGAATATTCATGAAGCAATGAGTTAAAGATGTCAGCTGGAACTCGTGATCCAAGCTGTTTGACATTGTCAATAGTTAATCAAAAGCTTGCTTGAATCTGAAATACAGTAGAACCTGTCTTAAGCAGTTATTTATTTATTGAGCATAGGAGTCTTAAAGAGCAGGTGGATGCTTAATGCAGGACAAAAGTGATACAGAAAGCTCCTATAGGAGCTTTCTGTATCATTTTTGCCCTGCATTAAGCTTCCACCTGTTTTAGGAATCCAGAATTAAGACTTTTTTAATGGCCACTTAAGACAGGTGATACTGTAGTCAAAATTGTACCAGATTTCAGAATTAGAGCAGACAGTGGTGTAAGGCTTAAAATACTTGACACAAATAGACTGGATTCCTACCAAGAATTGCTGGTGCTCACTTCATGCAGTCTGGGCCACTCATTGGCAACATGGTTCCGTAATAACTCTGTCAAACACATGATCACTTTACACTGAAATGATTAACACACACACATGTTAAACATATTAACCCTTCGCTTGCTATTCACGTCAATATACCTACCTGTAAATAGTGAAGACCCAGATGAGACAGCTCCTACAGGAGCTGTCTCATCAGGGTCTGCACTATTTACAAGTTGATTGTGCAACCAGTGCACTCCACAGCAGTGATTGCACGGCGAAATACTTGTACACAGTGAAGATATATGTAATTATACAACAGGGCATGGGTAAAGAAGAATAAATGTGTTTTAAAATTCAGCAAGAGAAGGGTTAAACCCAATCATCTACAAATTATGAAACCCATACAGTAGTAAGTACATATCATTTAAATATATCTCTGTTCAACTATTATGAAAGAAGACCTCATCAGGACCATTTCTTTAAAATTTGGTTACAAATTGCCAAGGTGTTTTAGCAGATGTTGTTTGAAGTAATTTGTTGATGCACGAAGATGGACGAGACACAGCACTATCACAACAGCTCACTTTAAGTGCTTCATGCTCAGGCGAGCTTAAAATGCCAAAACCTTGCCATCAGTTAAAACAATATGTGTTTGTGAGATACTATGCCCAGATTATCGCCAATATAAATTTGACCTGTAATTTGACCTATGACCTTGACCATAATAAATCAACCCCCAAAAAGTTGCACATGCATGCCAAGTTTGAAGTATGTATGTACAATGGCTACCAAAAATTGTTCTGTTATTTTAACGAAGATGCTTTAACTTTAATTATATAATGTTAGTTGGAAACTGTTAGCATGTCAACGTTTTGTTCCCTTACCTTAAAAAACACTGAAGACATAAAATACAGCTTCTTTAATGGCTCCAAAACAGCTCCACAAAGTACTGAAACAAACACAATTTAAATTAGGCCAATTATGAGAACTGTTTAGTGTTTCAGCATGAAGGTGCCAAGTGTCTTAAGTTTGATTATAGCCTTTGAGAGGTGAACAAGTGTGTGAAGTTTCATAAGACTTGCATGAATAAGTATTAGCCAACTTTAATGTTTCCGGATGACGACAATGCGGATGCCAGAGTTACGACACTAGCTCGTATTTTTTCTTCAAAAAAACCCAAACCCAGACAAGCTAAAAATGGTTCATCATTGTTTAATAACAGTCTATTCAGTATGAAAGGGTTAAAATTTGCAAGAGGATTTTAAAAGGGTTCCTCTTATGAGCCACCTGATATGGGTCTAACTCCAGTACACTAATTTCCTGCATTGAAAGGGTTACAACTACAAATGCAGAAGAACAATGCTATTTCAAGATTGCTAAATATAATTTGAATATATTCAGAAATTTACTTAAAATTTTTCTTCTTCTTTTTTTAACATTAAACCTCATAGATACATTGTAAAGCCTTTCGAAACAGAGCAGACATCAGATGCCCATGTAAGTGCTATCTGATTAGGGTCTACTCTCTTTGTATGACATTATATAGATCAGATACTGCAGTTTCTGCTATGGCCAAACAATAAAACCTCTCTATAACGGCCACTAAATTGTGTTAATTAGTTGGTGTATTGGGCAGGTGGCTGTTTAAAGCAAGGTGAAAGTAAAACAGAACGCTCCTATAGGAGCGTTCCGTTTTACTTTCACCACCCATTAAGCAGCCACCTGCCTTTAACACAAAATACTTGATGTAATTTTATGGCCGTTATAGAGGTTTTACAGTTTTATGAAAATTCAGGAATTTTTTTTTTTCATTATTTATGTCACCATTTCTTTATATGAATGTTCATGAGGTAAAGGGTTAATCATTATCAAACCTCTGCTAACGGAGTAGACCCAAATCAGATGGCTCCTGTATGAGCTGTCTGATCAGGGTCTGCTCCGTTTGCTTATGATATAAAATAGACATGATTCTATAGTTTTTGGCAAGGCGAATAATTCCTGTGTCCATGTGCTATTATAACAATCTACTAAATATTCATGATGTCTATTTCTTAACTGAATATTCATAGAATAAAGGGTTAATTATTAATCAATCCTTGTGCTTACATTAACCCATTCCCTGATAGGCTATTTTTAGACCCAGAGTGACGCTTTGAATAAATCTGCCGAAAATGAGCATTTACTAGAGAAAAGGGATTTTTTTTTTTAGAATTTTGTAGTTTAGAAACCATTGTGATAAATAGAGCATTTGCTCCTATGGAGCAAATGCTCTATTTACCACAATGGTTTCAAAATGTGACTTTCACAGTCAATATGAGGAAATGGGTTAAAGCAACTTTATTTTCTAATAACCAAGGCTGTACTACTTACAGGTAAATGAATACATATGGCATCTCGATATCAGCTTGAATATCAGAGCGGAGTTGTCCCTACCATTCCAAGTACTTAACAGCTGGGACAACACTGGATCAAGGGCTGGAATACCTTCCTGTGAACATAGACACAGAGAAACAAAATGAAGCAGCTACAAGACACTTTCAGAAACACTGTGTAAGCAGTTAGCAGTTAATGTCATGATAACTTGGATAAAGATGTTATACAGAGTTATTAACATCTCACCTGGATCCGATGATTTGAAGGGTTGTCACTAGTTAACCTATTATAGCTATAGTGTGGAAAGGGTTCATTAACGACAAAGACAATCCAAAATTTAACTCTGTACCTGATGAATATTCTGTAAGAAATAATTAATGTATGAACAAGGGACTTTTGAATACATGTATTGCAGAAACTGTAGAATCAAAACTATATTATTTCACATAAATACTTAAACTGCTCTGATCTAATATTTCGACCACTAAGGGCCTTTGTCAAAGATTATCATGTCAAAATACACGTCACATTTTTGTTACATGCATTCAGCCATACATCTCTTTGATTTTATGGCTGAATGCATGTAACAAAAATGTGACGTGTATTTTGACATGATAATCTTTGACAAAGGCCCTTAGTGGTCGAAATATTAGATCAGAGCAGTTTAAGTATTTATGTATTATATTAATTCCCTATTTTGGAATATTTTCTTCATTGTATATTATTTCATATTAAGCAAACAGAGCAGACCCTGATCAGCCCACTCATACATGAGTCTGCTCTACTTAACCCATTCCTCCATAGGCTATTTTAAGACCCAACCTTTTTGAATGAATCTACCCAAAAGGAGCATTTACTAGAGAAAAGTAAAATTTTAGAATTTTGTAGTTTGAAACCATTGTGATAAATAGAGCATTTGCTCCTATAGGAGCGAATGCTCTATTTATCACAATGGTTTCAAGAAGTGGTTATACTACTGAGACGTAGAAAGGAGGAAAGGGTTAAAAAGGTGTCAAAATACATCTTTACCAAGTAAAGTGTTATGGCATGTATAAGTATGCTATGAGTCAATTAGCGATACCATTTACAAGCAATTCGGATCCAGATGAAATGTCAAATAATCTTTGTGAGACAAGAATGCATGGCGTCTCTATCAATCTTGCATAGTTTACATAAATGTTACATTTTCATGCCATAAATTAAATCACCCTAGCAGGGCTCTAGAAATTTTCAAATCCCAACCGGTCCAGCCGGTAAACGGACATTAGCCCCCGGACATTTGCCACCTATTTCTTGATGAGCGGACATTTGCCCCCTTGTCTTTTTGTGATGTGCGGACATTAGCCACCTGGTAATATGTCTTTGAGGGGCATTTGCCAACTTATAGTTTATATATAATAATATGATAGCATTACATATCGAACCTGACATTCGCGAAAACTAATGACATTTCAAGTTTGCATGAATGGCAGTTTTGAAGGCTTTGATAGAGAAGCAAGAAAACTAGTTTGTATTTAAAATCTTACATGATTAGTTATTATCATTTAGCTTATGATGCATACTTATTTCTCATCAGATAAACGAAAGCCACAAGCCAACATTGTTTTTCTGTTCACTGCAGCATACTTTTGGCAGATAACTAGATCTACCCAAGGAGCTCTTTAATGTGGAGTCTCAAAAATAGGTCAATCTTTACCTTGAATCAAGCGGACATGTTGTTGACTTTTTGTTATGATTGTTCAAAGTAAATTGTGTTGCTGATGGATACCAAGAGAGTATTTGCTCTTAAAAAACTGATTGGCAGGGTTTCCGCTGCCGTTCGCCACTTTCGCAAATGGCGAAAAAAAATCCGAGAGTGGCGAAAAAAAAATTGACCAAGCATACTTTTTTCTGCAGTCCTAAATTTCAAAATTTACCTTAATTAACCCTTTATCTGGGAATTAGCTGTGAAAGATAATTAATCTCATCGCCTCGGGCGCCCTCGTGTCAAACTGACAGGTTGTTTACCAATACACACACGGATTAAGAGCCTAACGATAACCATAGGCGCGTTCGATTTGTCACTTTCAGAACAAAATCAAGTGACAGAAGCAAAATTGCAATCGAACACGATCATAAACTGAAGATAGAAAGTTCTTCGTGGTCAGTATAACTCTGTCAAATTGGAACATTAATACGTTATAATTTTTATTTCGCGTCTCCTCTCCTCTTATTTTGTTGGAAGTAAATGGTGAAGGCAGTAGAACATGTTCTTCCGAACACTTCTACTCCTGTCGCACTTAATCGTACACGTTCATTTTTCAACTTCCGAACTGCACTTTTGTGGACGTCTAGGCAAGTTTTGTCACAAATTCTAGATAGGGTTTCTGTCATTTTCCAGTTAGTTGCTGTTGATTCAATTCTTGATCAAATTCGAATGCAAAAGATGTGAATAAAATTCAACCGAAAGCAGTTAAAACGCTCTAATGAGACGTTCCAGCTATTATAAATGGTATTTTGGGTGGTGGGGTAAAATGGTAGAAAGACTGTTGGCCGTTCGGGAGACGAGCTCAGTTGCTCGACACATTGTGATGGTTTGTTCAGTTGTACAAATGATCCTGAACTGTAAACTTTGTGTTTTCAAAACAGGGATATAGTTAAAACCGAAAGTAGATCGATAACGCCATTTAGAGTACACAAATGTGAACTAGAATTTACACCAGGGGTTTTTCACCTTCTATAACAGAGGCTTGTAAAAGGCCCCTTCCCAATTGAAAATTTCTTTTAAATCATGCAGTTCTCCCAAAAATCCAAACTTACACTAGCTTTTTTGTTTCCCAAATCAGCCCTGTACACATACAAGCTGAATCATAGCTTGTAAAAATAAATGTTCAACTACCTATACAGAACTTGTAAATGTTGATTTAATGCATTCAGCAGCCACTTTGGTCCATTCCTTTGGGTGATTGCACAATATAAGTTTGGCTGGTCTTAGTATCAGCTATACTTTATCCTTTGTAGTGAAACATTGCCCCCCCCCCCCCCCCCAAAAAAAAAAAAAAAAAAAAAGTTGTTAAATACAAATACAGGAAGCACTGTACATTATATCAAAACTTAATTTCTCCAATATTTACTACATTAAAAACACTCGAGTTTTGATGAAACATTTATTCAGCAATGACTGAGTATAGAAGTCTGAGATTGGTTTTACATCTGCAGATACTGAATGTGAAGCTTGCTGTTTGAGTAGTTAAATTTTTATAGCATTATATTAATATATTGCTATGTAGAAAATAAATTTCAGAAAACACAAGTAGTCATCATAATTTTAACATGCATAAATCTTATGTTAGTTTATGCTCCAGGTATACTGGAAATGGTGCCTTTTTTAGTCCAGATTTTAAAAAAATCCGACCAGGAGGGGACACCACTCCCGGACCCTCCCCTCTGACCCAAAAAAGTGGCTGAAAAATATCTTGGCCCAGTGGAAACCCTGGATTACCCAATGCAAAGATGTTATTTCTCAGTGACATTTCAGCCTTAATATAATTACAGTAGCCTAAATCTATGGACTGTAACGTGTTTGTTAACAGGTACAAGGTAGGTAATGTTTCAGTTTGTGTCATAAGAGATGAATGTCTTATCAATATTACTAGCATGGTTGATTGGCTAGCTGAGAAGAGACCAAGTGGAACTGGACTGACTGCCCGAGGCCTCTAGCCTATAATCTCTTGACACGTTAATGATGGGGTCAAATGAAAACAGTTACTTTCAGCTGATGATTTTGATTAGAAACGTTGTCTGCTTAAGATTTTCGGACCGATTTTTTTTCAGATTCTGAAATACAAACCGGTCTCAAAATGCAAAAATCGGTCTAGACCGGCGATTTTCCGGATTTCTAGAGCCCTGCACCCTAGTGTGTATGATCCAAGGCAATGTAAATGTTTATATAAGAGGAATGTTGTAAATGATGTCTGCTTAGCCAGAGTGTAACACACAGTTCCCATGATGTGGCAATATTGTTAACTAACCAAATGAAGGGGGCGTAACCCTTTATTTCATGAATATTCATGAAATAATGGCATGAATATTAATGGATTACTTTTTATGATAGAACAAGGACACAGGAATTTTTGGCCATTGCAGAAACTGTGGAATTATATCTTAAGCAAACTGAGCAGACCCTGATCAGACAGCTCCTACAGGAGCTGTCTGATCTGGGTCTACTCTTTTTGCAAAGGTGTAGAGAAAGCGTAATTTGGAGTCAAGCATTAATTTGATAATTTAGATTTTTCAATTTTTGAAAGACTGATTTCATCAATGACAATGAGACGAGAACTCCACTTTCCAAATATGTTTCAAAGGAATGGTCATGTCAACAGTTTTTAGTGTTCACCTCCTTATCATAACCCTCTTCCTGTATTAAGTTAGATTCCACTATCAATATGCACACTCACCTGCAAGAAGTCACACACATAGTTGATGGCTTCTAAGAAATGTCGAACTCTGTCCTTTGTCTTTCCTTGAAATGTGTCAATCAACTCTGAAAAAAAACAGAATCATCACTGATTTTGCCTAATTAACTGTCATACCATTTTCACCATCGACTCCCGACAGACAATTACAAGTGCAAGAAACTCACAAAAGAACAGTAGAATATCTCTATAGCAACCATCCAATGAATTAATGGGAATGTGTTGTACCCAATGGACAAAGCTACAGATAAAGGTATGTGTCCAAATACAACAAGAGTGTGTTTGTGAATCACTTATGCCCCCAACCTTTGACCCTGAAGGATGACCTTGACCTTTGACCCATTGACCTGGGAGTTGAATGCAACACATCGTCTTTGTGTGGTGCATATTTGTGCCAGGTTATTTTGAAATCCATTCACAGATAAAAAAAGTTACAGAAGGGACACGAAATTTGGGACGGACTAACGGACGGATGGAAAATGCAATTACTATAAGCCCACCGTTGGGTGGCATAAAAATCGTCGTTTCTCCTCCAAATCCGACTGTGACCACTCTTTAGAATCGTCTCTGAGACGATTCTAAAGAGTGGTCAAAGTATAGGGTTTTGTGGAGAAATAAAGGAGTTATCCCTGACTATATTTTAATTCAAACATCTTATCTGGATCTCTGATAGAGGTATAAATTCTTGTATAAATATTTATGACATAACCCTTTCCTCCATAGCAGGGCTCAACATTAACCTACGTCCGACAGACATTCACTGGTTGAATGTCGGTCCGGTCTTGCAAATATTCCAAGCCACTAGCCCGACTTGTCGTATAAATCCCGGTCCGGTCGCGATACCGATCGAAAGAGAAAGTAGCAGAAAAACACTTACAGATAGGTCAAGTCGGGTTCATCTATAATTGTGTTTATACATAGTACGCATGCGCAAAATTACAGACTGCTCCTCGCGATATTTTCCCCACTACTAGCTAGCCTTTACAACACCACGTGGTGACTGATGTACGGATACCAGTCTTGGAATTTCGTATCTATTTTTGCTATCGAACAGGGAACACCTTTGAGGAAGTTGTCGCAAAAAAGCTTCGGTACAATGTATTAATTTGCATGTAGTGTTTAATTACAACATTTTGAAACCAATAAATGGGTTAACACGCGAAATGCTGTATTGAATTAATCTCCCGAATAAATAAAACACGTGCCAAAAACTTACGACATTCAGACTCATTTACATTTGATTACAATAACAACGTGTGGAAGCTTTATCGTAAGTAAAATTCGTCTGTCAAAAGAAATGTGACTTTGAAACTTCGGCTTTACATCAAAATGCGACGGTAGTAGCGATGACAATATACTAAATCGAAGGGGCCTACCAGAAACAAAGAATACGTATGAAAAAGTGAAGTGAAACTGTGAATTTCTTCCTAAATGGCTTGAGAATTTAAATGACTCCTGGTCCTGTATCGTGTTTAATGTAGCACTGTAGTGCCATAATTTCATGAACACTCAAATCTAACTGATTATTCACTACCTATAAACACATTTTAACAACCCTGCTCTTCTCTAAATCTTCTTGATAAAATGTATTTAAAGCAGGATTTGACACTTAATACAGGTTCAACATCTCACGAGTTTTTAAAAACCAAAATAGTTTATCACCAAGTCAGGGCACAAGATATTTTGGTCAGGGCAAGTAGTTTTCAAAACCACTAGCCCGACTGGTCTAGTAAGCAAAAAAGTTAATGTTGAGCCCTGCATAGGCTATTTTTAGACCCAACCTCTTTGAATGAATATACCCAAAAGGAGCATTTACTAGAGAAAAGTAAAATTTTAGAAGTTTGTAGTTTGAAACCATTGTGATAAATAGAGCATTTGCTCCTATAGGATCAAATGCTCTATTTACCACAATGGTTTCAAGAAGTAGTTATTACAGAGGCGTAGAAAGGTGTATTTGTGGAGGAAAGGATTAAGGAATTATGTCACTAAGGGAGCTGTTTTCTTAAGGTCTGCCAACCTTCTCTAAATGTCTCTGCTATCCAGAATTGCAGTCTGGCTGCAGCCACAGGGTCCTTGGTGAACGAAAGGAAATGTAGCAAGGTGTCCGACCGCAGCACCGACCCCATCTGACTAGGAAACTGAAACAGACAACAGCATGTGAGTCGCAACTCTCATGTTGACAAGTAAAGATCATTTTCAAGAAGAGTAACAAAAAGATCTTTGAAATATAGAAAACAATGGAGTGATGGTCCTGACTTTCTAACCTGAGTACCATCGGTCCAACGAGATTATCTATGAAGTCTTTCTTCAAATATGCCTCATTCGGTTAAAATGAGCAACCCTGTATCCAAGATTGGTAAAAATTGTTAATGAAATGTTGATGCTAGAGGGTCACCAGACAGACATTCAACAATCTCAAAACTTCAGCATGCTCATTTGAATGAACCCTTTCCCTCATATAAACATGTTCTCACTAACATATATGCCAAATATTCCTGTGTCTGTGTTATCATATAACAATTTATCTTTAATATTCATGAGCTATTATTTCTTACATGAATATTCATGGAGTAAAGGGTTTTTTATCCTTCAAATCCCTTACAAACAGATAAAAATTGCATCTTGCATATCTACTATTCGTAGTTATTATTGGTGCCAAACTTTATAAATTCAATAACTTTACGCATAGACGGACCGACCAAGGCTTGAAGCAGTCAGCAGGGTTATTCCAGTACTCTCTCAAACTTTGTTTGAGGAGGTATAATAAAGAAATAGATAAACTCCAATCATAATCATCTTTTTCAAGAAAGTGATACAGTTCTTGTACATGTCCTGGGTCCAAGGTTATAAAACTTCTGAGTCTGAGATCATTATCAAGCACCTGATTGGTCAGATTCTGAACTTCAGATACTTGAGAATGATCTCAGACTCGAGCAAAAAATGTTATAACATAGAGCATGTAATCCTATGTGAAGTTTCTTAGGAATACCTAACAATGCTAACAAATGGGTTACCACAATAGATCGTAACCCTTCTCTTGCAGAATTTTAAAATACATTTCTCCTTCTTTACCCATGCCCTGTTGTATAATTACATATATCTTCACTGCACAAGTATTTCGCTGTGCAAAATCACTGCTGTGGAGTGCAATGGTTGCACAATCAACTTGTAAATAGTGCAGACCCTGATGAGACAGCTCCTACAGGAGCTGTCTCATCTGGGTCTTCACTATTTACAGGTAGGTATATTGACGTGAATAGCAAGCGCAGGGTTAATAGTTAATACTCTTACCTCAATAGAATCCATGTTTTTCAGCAAATCTTTGAAAGTTTTAATCTGCACAAATGGTATCCTCTCCAGGCCGAGCTTGGACTGCAAGCTGTTGTAGGTAGAACTTGTGGCTTGCGAATGGATCCTGGGAATGGGATCGAGCTTCCTCCTCTTGCGGTATGACTGGTGAAAAAAATGTTTTTAACATTTCTGAAATCTATTTTCGCCAATGGCAACACTTAAAATACCGGCTTTACCTATCATTTAGTCATTTACAATATACCACTTGACTTTAGGACCTAGCTAAGCTTCCTTCTTTTGCTGTATGAATGGTGAGAAAATGTATTCAACATTTCTGACAGCTTATTCCAAAGCTCTTATAACAGTGGCTCCACCTATTAATATGATTGACTTTTCTTGAAATTAGTGCAAACTATAATATATCACCAGACTTTCCTATCAACATTCATTCCCCCAAATAGAAGTGTAGCAAACACTTAAGCTAGGTGTTTATACCTGTCCCACTAAATGGAACTTACTATTTACACATATATGTCCTGTGCATCAAACTCATTTATGCAAGTTTACAGCCAACACAATAAAACTAACAAGAACTATCACTAACGGTGATTAATACCCCCACTAGCACATTTGACACAGAGATGGGGTCAATGCAGGACAATTCAATCCATAGCACTACCCATCAACTCAATGCAGGACAACTTCAATCCGTAGTACTACCCATCAACTGAGATATTATTATTATATCTATCTCATGGTCTAAACTGTAACTAAATATAAGGGGAGATAATTCAATAATGATGTGATGAAGTAAAATCAAAATCACAGGAGTACAATTTCAATAAAGTTCCATTGAAGCAAAGACCTATGAAAACCTATGTGTGTATATAGGTATTTGAAGTGTGTGTGTGTGTTTCATTTTCATTTGTTAACTTATGAAAAGGGAGATAATTAACGAAAAGATGAGACGAGTCTAAACCCTTATCGCAGGTACACAACTTCAGATGGTGTTCAACAATACTTCAAAATTTAAAAAGGTTCTGTTGAGGTATGACAGAGTAAAGCTCCGGACCACTAAATTTTCATTTGTTAAATTTAAACAAGAGTGCCAGTGGACACAATATACGCCCGTCGGGGTCTTGTTCAACATTAACTGGGGTTAACGTATTTGCTGAACTCAAATTCTAAGCCCAATTTTGCGACCAAGTTTCAAGGTTGTAAATAGGCATACTTTAACAAAAAACCTTAACCAAAAATTCTAAATTGAAAAGTGCCATAATTGTGTCTAAATGCTTGACAGAGTTGCATTGTATTTACTCTTGCCTACAGATGAAGCTTCTGATGGTGAACAAATGTTTCAAGTTTAAAAGCTTTATCTGAAAGGGTTATGTTAATAAGTGGACTTTAACCAAAACCTTAACCAAAAATTCCAAGCTAAAAAGCGTCATAATCATGTCAAAATGTTAGACAGAGTTATGTACTCTTGCCTACAGGTGAAGCTTGTGATGGTGAACAAGTGCTCCAAGTTTAAAAGCTTTATCTCAAAGGGTTATGTAAATAAGCGGACTTTAACCAAAACCGTAACAAAAAATTCTAAGTTAAAAAGGGGTATAATTCGGTCAAAATGCTTGACAGAGTTATTTTCTCTTGCCTACAGGTGAAGGTTGTGACGGTGAACAAGTGTTCCAAGTTTAAAACCTTTATCTCAAAGGGTTATGTAAATAAATGGACTTTAACAAAGCCTTAACCAAAAATTCTAAGTTAAAAAGGGGCATAATTCGGTCAAAATGCTTGACAGAGTTATTTACTCTTGCCTACAGGAGAAGGTTGTGACGGTGAACAAGTGTTCCAAGTTTCAAAGCTTTATCTCAAAGTTTTATGTAAATAAATGGACTTTAACAAAGCCTTAACCAAAAATTCTAAGTTAAAAAGGGGCATAATTCAGTCAAAATGCTTGACAGAGTTATTTACTCTTGCCTACAGGTGAAGGTTGTGACGGTGAA
This sequence comes from Azorinus chamasolen, assembly GCA_963576725.1. Taxonomy (NCBI): domain Eukaryota; kingdom Metazoa; phylum Mollusca; class Bivalvia; order Cardiida; family Solecurtidae; genus Azorinus; species Azorinus chamasolen. The sequence goes on along the minus strand of OY755251.1, from coordinate 62,465,930 downwards.
CAAGTGTTCCAAGTTTCAAAGCTTTATCTCAAAGTGTTATGTAGATAAGTGGACTTGTTCCACATAAATTGAGGTTAACATTTTTGCTTAACGCAAATGCTAAACGCAAAATCTAAGTCCAATTAAGCGACCTTGACCTTGGATAAACGAGCCGAGACTTGGCAGGCTACTGTAGCATGTCTAGATAAACATTATGATTAAATTTGGGAAGGATCCACCAAGCGGAACTTGAGTTAGAGATGTTACAGACAGACAGACCGGTTAAATTTTTTGCTAAACGAAAATTCTAAGTCCAATTGTGTGACCTTGACCTTGGATAAACAAACCGGGACTTGGCAGGCAACTGTAGAATGTCTAGATAAACATTGTGTTAAAATTTGAGAAGGATCCACCAAGCGGAACTTGAGTTAGAGATGTTACAGACGTACAGACGGACAGACAACCAGACAACGCTATTCCATAATACGTCCCGTTTTTTCAAACGGGCGTATAAAAAGGGAGATAATTCATAAATGAAGAATCAAATCAAAACCGCAATTGCAGGTGCACAATCTCTGATGGTGTTGAACAATACTACTTAATTTATAAAAAAAAATCTGTTAAAAGAAGTTCTGTTGAGGTAGGACAGAGTGAAGCTCAAGATTAAATTTCATAAAAAATCCCAGACAATATGCGTATCTACATATTGTGTCCAGTGTTCCCGTTTACGTCGTAATCATATCTAAATACGCACCGAAAATCGTTGGGACGCAAAAATTAGTCAAGTACGTTGCGTTCATGGGACACATGATCAATGATCAAAATTTTAACTGATTTAAATGAATCCAGGTAAATTAACAACTGAAACTTGGTCTTACATCAATCCAGACCAATTAACAAAGTGAATCTCACTCCGTTTTCTTGACATTTTTTTTCGAAATTGCAACGCATCTATTAATATCGAGTCCTGGGTTATTCCAGGTACGTAGGAGGGCACCTGCATTGACTGGTTACAATTTCCACCCTAATGTCAGCATCTAAAATTATGTAATTCTATGAGAACCGTTCTGTCGCGTAGTAATGACATTTGGGTGCTGAAAAAAGATGGCGTCTGCTAGTAAAAAGTTGAACACGCCAGGAACTTTAAAGCGTTATGGGTGCAAGACTGAGAGTTTAAAGACTTGTCAGCCCTGAAACCAATAGCATTACTATGTGAAGCTTTGTATGCACTGAAAATGATGTAAAAACCACTTTTACGTATCAGCGGATACAGTGATGCTCAGCTCAGTTCACTCAAACGATGCTCATCGTCGGGCACTTCAAATCAAAGCATCAATAAATTAGGGCCGTCATCGTAACTTGCGATATCGGTGAATCGTCGATTTCAAAGTTCCGATGATATATCGATACAGAATTTCCAAGTATCGATACATTCTTAATGAAAAAACTAGAATAAACCCTGACTAAATGTGTTTTGTGTCATACCCATCTGTTTGTTTATCATTGCTCCAGTTCATTTTTCATTTACGGTGTTTGACGACATTAAAAACTAAGACTTGGGTTTGCACTAAATCCAGGTCAGTTTCGTGAGATGAATACAGTATGCAGCAGATATAAAAACTCATATATTACTCGGAGTGATCTTAAGTAAACCATGTATTCACTTAAATAAAGTCAAATGGATCAAAACGTGATGAAAGTGAACATCAATTATCGTAGAACCTGCAGTTTACACAGCACCTCGAACCTGCGTCAGTGAATTTACACTTCCCCATTCAAAGCAACAACAACAACAACAATGGCGACCAACGTTCTTGAGTTTGAGGAGTTTAGTTCAAAAACCTTGAAAAACGGAGTAACCTTTGAACAAATGTCAACTTTCTGAAGTTCAATGATGAATTTCATAAATCCAAAGTCATATGCAAACTCTGCAGAGTTGTCCTACTGTACAGCGGTAATAACACACATTCATTCGCATGTCAACAGAAATCATTGGTCAGTGAGTACGGTAACTGTTGAGTGCTTGAGGCTGTGAAGTAATTGTTTGCAATACCCTTATGGCTTATGCGGTTTTCATTTAAGGCAACAGCTAATAGATAAACTCCTCAAACTCCGGAATGTTTGATAGAATCTATGCAGAGTAGACTCAATGTGAACTACCTGACCAATCTTGGAATTCTCCGTTTGAAATTAGTCTCTATAAAGGAAAGGGCTTAATATTGTGCTGTTATTTCCGAATTAGTGATTACCTTGGTATTTTTGTAAAAAGATTATCAGCTATTTATAACAAACTCAGGAAGAACTTATCTTTTTATTTTATTCTAATGGCATTTGCTAGGTGAAGCAGTTAATTATAGACGTTTTACTTGAGAATTTGTAGTGGTTTTGAGTTAATTCCCTTAAATAGTAAATCCAACCGATATATCGATATATCGTCGATATTTGAGTCATCGATGTATCGATACAGCAAGGCCAATCAATGACAGCCCTACAATAAATACCTTATTATACAGTGCTTGTAACACTTATTTGATTGATGTTAGATGATACATCAGTGTAAGTCTTAAATAGTTTTACCCCTTTATATTTAATGGTTCAAAAAATCTCCATTACAAAAGCAGGAGTGAAATTATCTGGGACTTAGTTGTATTTGCTTGGGACACAACTTTTGCTGATGCCCCCGAGTCCCAGGGACTCGGTAAAATTCAATCCTAATGAGAACACTGGTGTCCTTGCTACATACAAGGTTTTATGAAATTCTGTTGAACAGTTTGAGAGGAGTTGCGCTTACTAGGGTCAAGAGACTTTCTAAGTTCAAAGGGGCATAACTCTCAGAAAAATTGGAGAAGGAGAAATCCCCAACAATATGCATATCTACATATTGTGTCCTTGCTATATGCAAGGTTTTATGAAAATCTGTTGAGCAGTTTCAGAGGAGTTGCGCTTACAAGATTGGCAGCCGCCCGTCGTACATCACCATTTCAATAAACGGATTTTCCGTGGAAAACCCGTTTAAAAATTGAAAACGATAAAGGGCCATAACTCCAAAATTTTGAAATCAAGAGTTATGGTTCTTATATAGGGGCCTTCCCCTCAATGAGATCTACTAACCTATGAAGTTTCATGTTGATATCTCTTATAGTTTTGGAGTAATGAGCTACATTAAAGTTTTTGCATGACGACGACTACAACCCAGTGATCACAATAGCTCGACTTTTCTTCGAAACAGACAAGCTAAAAATATATATATTCATGATGTCAATCATTTCTTACTTGAATATTCATAAAGAAAAGGGTTCAGTTGAAACATAGCGAAGTGTACAAAGGGTATGTAAAATATAGCCATGAATAGCTCACAAGTACTGGGATAACGAAATGATAAGTCATTAAATGATACACAGATACAAATTCAATACAGTGAATAAAACCCCTCTCAACTAACCACTTTATGAACAAACTTAGTTGTCTTTAAAACCTAGTGGTGTCTTTAATATAGGCCAAAAGTAATGCAGAGCTTTCATCCTGCATTCAGCTACCACTTGCCTTTAAAAGCAGGTGTTTTCTTTAATGCAGGATGAAAGTAATTGTAGAAAGCTCTTACAGGAGATTTCTGCATTTAAACCTTTGTCCTGCATTAAGCTTCTATCTGCCTTCTACCCATTACCTGTTCAATATTCATGTAAAAAATAATGACACCATGAATATTTATTATCTGAATCTTTATAATGGAAAATGAGCACAGGATTTTTTTTTTATCTTTAGCAGGAGCTGTAAAATCATATATGTATAACTCCAAAGCAAACAGAGCAGACCCTGATCAGACGGCTCCTAAAGGAGCCGTCTGATCTGGGTCTACTCCTTGCAAAGACGTGAAAAGTTGTTTATACGAAGCAAAAGGTTAATAGCCAGAATTAAACATCTTTTTGGTGGTTGCGATAGAGCCTAGAGGGATTTTACTGTATTTGGTATCCCTGTTGTATTTATTGCATTGGTACCTACAGGTAACAGATCGCCAACTGTGTCTGTAGGGTTCAGTCTCTCAGCCAGGGCAGCGTGCCAGGACAAGTCTGGCTGGGGACTCTGACCATTTTGTTCTCGCACTTCTCGTATAAGTGAACTCCACTTTCTGTCATAGGTAGGAAAGAACGACTGAAAAACAAACAGCACTATGGTTAATTCTAGTTTAGTACAGAGATGGGAATCTATAAGCGATTGTCTGTTATGGCAATCTGATTATCATTGTGTATTCTAGGATTTCAATTTTGTGGGAGATTTCCAAAGTCCATGGCAATAAACATAGGGGAGGCCAAAAAAGTAGGAGGCCACTTTAAGCGCCAAGTCACATTTTCATTTTTTTAACTTGGACAAACCAGGCTTGTCAGTAGCTCCTGCAAATACCAACTCATTTTACACAAATGTTACATTGAAATCTTGGTAGATTGTGCGCAGCTGGTAGCTGCAGTTGAAGACTGATCACCATTAACACTGGTTAGAGATCAGGGGTGAGGAATTCTTATGCTGGACATGTCCAGCATGGGACTTTTTGCCAGCGGACAAGTAGATTTTCCTGTAGCATTTGTCCATGGGAAAGTTGTTATCAAAATACTGATTTTGTTTGGTTTCTATGACACTCATATAATGTGTGCCGGTTTTACCATCTATTTTTCTGCCGCTATTTGCAGGACTAGGGGTGTGGTAATCCTATGCCGGACTTGGGGACAACTAAAATTTCCGATGGTAACTTTGCATTACATCTTAACCCATTCCCTCATATGCTTTTTTTTTTTTTTAGATCCAACCACTTTGAATAAATCTACTGAAAAGGAGCATTAACTAGAGAGAAGGATTTTTTTTTAAAATTTTGTAGTTTAAAACCATTGTGATAAATAGGGCATTTGCTCCTATAGGAGGTTTTTACAGGTGATTTTTACAGAGGCATAGAAAGGAGTACTTATGGAGGAAAGGGTTAAAGTAAATTTGAAATTTGCTGTTCATTTGTTCAGTGACCTCATCTTAAGCATAAATATCATGTAGCATGGGTCTTTTTATTGTGATTTTTATATTGAATTACATACAATGTGACATTTGCTACCAACATCAATAATTTAAATCAAGGCTTGCAACTCATCACTGTAAATTATTTTTAATGTGATTATCAAGATGATTGGTGGACAAGTGTTCTTAAAGAGAAACGAGTAGAACTTTTCATCTGACTTGTCCAAGGACAAGTAGAAAATTGTGAATTTCCATACCCCTGGCTGAGAACATTTCAATCTTGATTAAAGCAACATAAACAGTGACTGGATGATATCAATTCATTTTCAATTTTTATAGCACTCACAAGCAATATAATTTGCAGATCTATACCAAGATATTTAGTTTTTCATTGGTCAACTTGGTCAAGTATGCAATTATCATCCTCAATATACTTTTTAAACCAAGAGAAGCAAGCATATGATGGCGATACCCCAATTCCAATATAAACATTCAGTTTGTCATAGAGAGAAATTCAGAAAGGGGTATTAACTTGCAAAATATCGGTGATGTTAAATCTGGAAATCAATTTGATTTATCAAGATGCGTAAATTTAAACATTTTCAAGAATAGCTCCTTTATTTCTCAACCATACTCTATACTGTGGCCACTCTTTATGGTGTGGGGTGGTCTAGTGGTAACGCACTTGACTCTCAGTCCGGAGTTCAAATCCCGGTCCCTCCCGGAAATTTCAGAGGCGATTTTCCATGTCTCCCACCCGCACCTCCTCTCCATCCAGGGGTTAAAATGGGTACCTGTGAGGGTCACTCGCCGGTACTGCGGCTGCATGATTGTGCCATATGTTAGCAGTGCTCAATATTGTAGGCCAATGACTCAATGACCAGGGGAGTAAATGTACAGTCGGCTGAGCGGTCATTCGGACTGAAAGAAGACTATAACTAGGTACTTTACTTTTTTACTCTTTAGTATTGTCTCTTTGACTTGATAAGAACAGAAAATTTAAACATTTTCAAGAGTAGCTCCTTTATTTCTCCACCAAACCCTGTACTGTGGCCACTCTTTAGAATCGTCTCTTTGAGACGATTCTAAAGAGTGGTAAACAGTATAGGGTTTGGTTGAGAAATGACGATTTTAGTATTTTGGTATACACCTTTATCTGTAGCTCTGTCATGAACATCCATGTAAACAATAATGGCTGTATGACTGTCAGTGCTAACTAGCTAACTAGTTATAATGGCATATAAACAAGATAATTTTTTGGCCATGGCAGAAAATGTAGAATAATGTCTATACCATTTCACAAGCAACCAGAGCAAACCCTGATCAGACAGCTCCTACAAGAGCTGTCTGACCTGGGTCTATTCTGTTTGCAAAAGGCGTGAATTAGCGTATATACGAGGTAAAGGGTTAAAAACCAGCTCAGTGATGTGAAACCTACCTTGTATGTCCTAGGTACAACCACCTGCACCAGCTTGGGGAAGTAATGTTTATAGATGGACAACAAACCAATCAGATAGGGCTGGGGACCCTAAAAAAAGAAACACATCATTTGAATAACTGAGCATTTGTGTTAAATTAGAATGCAAACCATTCCAAAGATGCACTCAAATAATAAATTTTGAAATCCTCACTCAATGGCTTCTTGATAATATTTTCTGGAAAAAAATCAAGTTTTTACTAGGTTTTTTTTTTTTTTTACTAAAACTGAGGTCACAACCAATGTAAAGGTCACAGACACACCAAAGTAGTATGCGACACTCCCCTTCCCAAGTCTGAAGATGCACCCACACAATAAATTAAGAAATCCTAACCGAAGGGATTGAGTATATATCATCTGAACAAATTTCTGGATAAATATCCGAATTTCTGAAACAAATGTTTACTAAAACTGAAGTCAAGATCAAGGTCACAGAGACACCAAAGTAGTATGCAACACTCCACACAAGAAATTTGGAAACCCTGATCCAAGTGATTGAGGAGAAATCTAGATGAAAGGAAGGAGTGCAAACCTAGTTATCCGGTGGCTGATAGGGGACTTATTATCAAGCCAAAATTACTCATCTGACCAGAACAATGTTACAACATGCACATCTCTAGATAATGAAGCTTCCCATTAAGTTTTGTCCAGTTTTTGTCCACAACATTTTGTAGATACAGTCGAGTCCCGGTTATTCAAACACCTCTCATCCGAAGACCCGGTGTTATTCGAAGCATGGTGTTAGTCCCGATCTCCATCCTTCTTATTTCTATGTTAAATATTTTGGATTATTCAATTTCGTGTCGTCCGAAAACCCGGCCTTACTCGAAGTCATATTCTGTCCCGCGTAAATGTTTACCTTTGATTTTCAACCTATAATCCGAAGGTGTAGACAAACACGGATTAAGGACCAGCGAACACAGACAATCGGCGCCATATTGAAAACACTGTCAAACAAATAAGGTGTCAATTTATCGTAATTACCGACATGGTAAAACTCGGCCTTACTGCGTTGTGTGTTAGATTCATGATTTAATTGTCATTATTAGGGTTTTATCAGTAATTTGGTATTAAAGTATTATGAAAAAAGTCTTACCTTATGCGGTTGAACCAATTATATTTATCCTTGTATTCCAGAACACAAATTTTGAAATGGGCCTTTTCACACACAAATTCTACCATTTTTAATTTGAAGTTCGAAGTTAAACTGCGCTGCATTTCTTGTTTCAAGGAGTAGCCATTGTCAAAGGATAATTACATATGAAACAAACACGTGTACATTACTGAACCATGAAGCCCAGGAATTAACACAGGAAATTGGTGTTTATGCTTATATTTGGCAGAATTAGGTCAGCCACCTGCAGTGTGTTGAGTCTGCGACAGTAAAATGTGTTATGATGTGAAAAGGGTACACAGGGTACTCTCTAAACCATGCTTAGAAACTCGGCATTTTTGGAATCAATTCAGTGCTATATTTACACATGGAAATTGACTGATAAGGAGATCCCTTTATAATTTTTAATGATTGACTCAATAGTATCTAAAAAACCCAAAACTTTTTATAATGTTAAAAAGTTTACACCCAGACCAAACTGCAGTACACACATGTGTAAGCTGGTGATGATTCTTTACTGTAGTGATATTCGCTCAGATTTAGCTGTGCTTATTTCATTCATGTACATGTAAGTTACGTTATGCATAACACTTGTTTTCCTTTTATTAAGTCAATTTTGTTGATATAATGACAGTTTATGATGCAAACAAGTTGTTTTTATTACTTTTCTTGACACAAATGCTCTTTATTTGTGCTTAAATAACCGAAATCTTACTTTAAAACCATATGTGTGTAGGTATCGGGACCGTCTCTAGACTCGACACGAAGCCTTCGTATACTTTCAAGATTATTTGGCTTATTCAAACACATGCCTTATTCGAAATGAATTGCTGGTCCCCGGCACTTCGAATAACCGGGACTCGACTGTACAGTAATTTTGAGCAATGGAGCAGAGAAGAAAATCAACAGACCTGGGTCTCCTCTGTTTGCACATGCTTTAAAAGGTGTTTATATGAAAGAAAGGTTTACGAGGAGACTAAAGGATGGTTTTACAATCAAGTGAAACTTACCAGATCTTTCTGGTACTGTATCAGAAGACGGACTCTAAAGAGTCGAACATCTTCCTTCCTTGTTAAAAGGTATAACAAGTGACAGACGTAGGGCATCTGGAAAAAAGAAAGACACTAAAGTTTCTGTTGACAGTCAATACAAGCTACATTTATTACCTTTTAAGCACCAGTGATTACCCTTTAAGGCAATCTGAAACAGGGCAGACCCAGATCAAATGGGTCCAGAAAGAGCCATTTGATCTGGGTAGGCATGCTTTGCTACTATATCAGTCTAATTCAAAATTATCAAATGGTGTAAACATACAGCTTTTAAAAATTGCTGGAGAGGATAGATTGTGTGTCCCAATACTAAGGGTCATTGGGGCAATTTAGAGGTCACTACATGGTAGGACAACTGAAAACAGTTCTTGTTGAAACATCATTTTCATAAAATGTTGATGAAAGTTTGCCAAAATGAAAATTTAAGTATCTAACGGACCTTGCTTAATATACAGAATAGGCATATATAACCTTTCACTAAACTTGGAAGTTGGATCTTATTAAATGAGTATTGATTTCAATGGGGACGTCTTGAAAGACTCAACACTTAGTAACTGCCAAGATTAACCCATTGGCACCACTCACAATTCAAAGGCTTGTACACCGGAATGTGTCCAGAGCTACAGATAAGGGTGTGTACCAAAATACTAAATCGTCACTTCTTCACCAAACCCTATACTGTGACCACTCTTTAGAATCGCCTTGAAGAGACAATTCTAAAGAATGGTCATAGCAATAGGGTTTGGTGGAGAAATAAAGGAGTTATTCTTGAAAATAGTTACGCATCTTATCTGGAGCTCTGAATGTGATTATGTCTGATCAAATTCTGATCTGCTTAAGTTTAACTTGCTTTCCATTCGTTAAAACTGTAGAAGATACGGACTGAGTGTTAAATAGATGAGATGCTGAGTTACTTGGTTGTTTGGAAATGCAAGTCAGGTTTGGCCTAGCAAACAGAGAGGTTACACTTTACCCCATGAATATTCATGTAAGAAATTATGACATCATGAATATTAATAAGATTATTTGTTATAATAGCTCATAGACACAGGAATTTTTTACCATGGCAGAAACTAGAACAATATGTACCTTATATCAGAAACAAACAGAGCAGACTGTTTGCAATGGCGCATAAAGGCATATTTATGGTGTAAAGGTTGATGTAGTATGCAAAATCTCAATTTTGTAGTCATTATTCATCATTGTAGTCCCTAGAGTGACAAGGCTATGCACAGCTGGTCTATCAATTAGATTACACATAATAAAGAAAATATCAAAAAATAACTCTGCACCAAACACTGAAGAATCAGTGTTGATCTTTAAGATAGTGGCAACTTAATGCAGAATTAGAGTCCTGCAGAAAGCTCCAAAAGGACCTTGAATAAGAAGCAATCTACCTAAAAAGGATTTCAATATTTCTTCACCAAAAGTTACTGTAGCATAAAAGAATAGTATGCCACTTCAGAACCTACCAGCGTCTTGTAGTGTAGGAAGTAGAAGAGGATCCCGTACAAGGAGTGGATGGCCTCCATCTTGTCGATGTAGTCGTACACCACCAGAATCCACCTCACTAACAAACACTGAAAACACACAATACAAAGTAGTTAATCGTACCGCCAGGGATTATTGAAAAACTACTGTAACAATAGCCTACAAACTTATATTACCAATTACCAAGTATTCAACACAAGAATAAAATTTGCTCCTGAAGGAGCAGTCTGATCAAGGTCTTCATTATTTGCGAAGTTGTGAAAGTTGTGAAGGGGTAACTGTGTAAGGTATATAGACAAAGGGTATTACTGTAATTACCTGATCTATTTAAACCTTTACACCATGAATATTCATGCAAGAAATAATGACATCATGAATAATAATTAAATTAATTTTTAATACAGCACATGAATGCAGGATATTTTGGCAAGGGTAGAAACTGTAGAATTATATATATATTATATCATAAGCAAACAGAGCAGACCCTGATTAGACGGCTCCTATAGGAGCCGTCTGATCTGGGTTTACTGTTTGCAAAGGCATAGAAAGGCATGTTCATTGAGGGAAAGGGTTAACATAATATAAATATAACTAGAGAAAGGGTTAACATAATATAAATATAACTAGGGAAAGGGTTAACATAATATAAATATAACTAGAGCTTTATGACAAAAAGGCTAATAATATCCCCAACCAAAACAAGAAATAATAGAAAATGGGCAATAAATCCACAAAATGTCGGGATTTAAATGACAATTGCAGGTGCACTGGTTCTAGTGACAGAAATATTAACTTCAAACTTAACAAGATGTGTTTGCGAAACACTATGCCCCCTCGATATGATATTTGACCCTGAAGGATGACCTTGATCTTGACATGTCACCCCTCAAACTGTGCAGCTTCATGGGGTACACATGTATACCAAATATCAAGTCTGTATCTCTAATGGTTCAAAAGTTATGGCCAATGTTAAAAGTTGGTAACCTTTGACCATGAAGGATGACCTTGACATGTCACCCCTCAAACTGTGCGGCTTCATGAGATACACATGCATATCAGTATCAAGGCTGTATATCTACTGGTTCAAACGTTATGGCCAATGTTAATGACCTTTGACCTTCAAAGATGACCTTGACATGTCACTCCTCAAACTGTGCAGCCAAATGAGAAACACATGTATATCAACTATCAAATCTGTATCTCTACTGGTTCAAAAGTTATGGCCAATGTTAAAGTCAGTGACCTTTGACCCTGAAAGATGACCTTGACATGTCACCCCCAAACTGTGCAGCTTCATGAGATACACATGTATACCAAATGTCAAGTCTGTATCTCTACTGGTTCAAAAGTTATGGCCAATATGTTAAAGTTGGTGACCTTTGACCCTGAAAGATGACCTTGACATGTCACCCCCAAACTGTGCAGCTTCATGAGATACACATGCATACCAAATATCAAGACTCTATCTCTATTGGTTCAAAAGTTATGGCCAATTTGAAGTTGGTGACCTTTGACCCTGAAGGATGACCTTGACATGTCACCCCTCAAACTGTGCAGCTTCATGAGATACACAAGCATGCCAAATATCAAGTCTCTATCTCTACTGGTTCAAAAGTTATGGCCAATGTTAAAGTCGGTGATTTGACCCATATGTTTGACCTCTGACCTTTAAGGGTAACCTTGACCTTTACATGTCACACCTCAAAATGTGCGGCTTTATGAGATACATATGCATGCCAAATATCAAGTCCCTATCTGTACTGGCTCAAAGTTATGACCAATGTTAAAGTTACAGACAAACAAACAGACAATTTGACCTTTGACCCTGAAGAATGACCTTGACATGTCACCCCTCAAAATGTGCAGCTTCATGAGATGCACAAGCATGCCAAATATCAAGTCTCTATCTCTACTGGTCAAAAGTCATGGCCAATGTTAAAGTCAGTGATTTGACCCATATATTTGACCTCTGACCTTGAAGAAAGACCTTGACCTGTCACCCCTCAAAATGTGCGGCTTTATGAGATACATATGCATGCCAAATATCAAGTCACTAGCTGTACTGGCTCAAAAGTTATGACCAATGTTAAAGTTACAAAGAAACAGACAATTTGACCTTTGACCCTGAAGGATGACCTTGACCTTGACACGTCACCCCTCAAAATGTACAGCTTCATGAGATACACAAGCATGCCAAATATCAAGTCTCTATCTGTACAGGTCCAAAAGTTATGGCCAATGTTAAAGTCGGTGATTTGACCCATATATTTGACCTCTGACCTTGAAGGATGACCTTGACCTGTCACCCCTCAAATTGTGCGGCTTTATGAGATACATATGCATGCCAAATATCAAGTCTCTATCTGTACTGGCTCAAAAGTTATGACCAATGTTAAGGTTGTGTTAAAGTTACAGCCAAAAAACAGACAATTTGACCTTTGACCCTGAAGGATGACCTTGACCTTGACATGTCACCCCTCAAAATGTGCGGCTTTATGAGATACATATGCATGCCAAATATCAAGTCGCTATCTGTTATGACCAATGTTAAAGTTGCTGACAAACGGACAAACAGACAGGGCAAAAACAATATGCCCCCCAGATTTGATCTGGGGGGCATAAAAACAAAATTGGCAAAAACTGTAGAAGGAATGTCTACAGATGGACATGCAGACAGAAAGAGATGAGTGGACAACCAGATTTCAGTACACTATTGGTCAATAAGGTGTCATTACTACAATTGATATTGATATACACATACATGTAGCCGCATTGATACCTTTCAGTCAATCTGTTATCAATCCTGATATATCAGTAAACATGAAGCACAGGGTTGTCTCTTATAAATATCTATGTTCTGTTAATTTAAACAAATGGGAAGTGTTTTATACTTGGCTAAGTATATACACACATACGACTTCTTTATTGTTTACATTTTATTAAAACTCTTCTCTTGATTGTTAAGTTAACACATTCTCTCCTAGTGACGCATTTTGGCGCCTCTGTTAAAGTCACATTTTGAAACCATTGTAATAAATAGAGCATTTGCTCCATAGGAGCAAATGCTTTATTTATCACAATAGTTACAAAACTACATAATTCTAACATTCTCCTTTTCTGTAGTTAATGCTACTTTTCGCTAGATTAATTCAAAGAGGTTGGGTCTAAAAATAGTCTAGGAGGGATGAGTTAAATGAGATTATCATAACCCTGACACAAACCATTTGGATCCACATGAGAAAGTTATTCATAATTCATTAACAACATCCTATAAACACAGTATGTAGTCTTGCAAGTGTAGCAAGTAGTGACACTTTTACACTGTTCAGATTCAACTTATCTATACAAACTGTACCTATCATAAGATTTCTCATAATTACATTTTCAGCATGTATATCATAATATCAGTATACATTGCAATAGGCAAAAACATGGTAAAAATGACCAAGATCTGACACAGATTGTGTTGGATACGTCTTATCAGGACATGCTTTGCTTATATGGAACAATATAAATATATAGACTTTGATTTTAAACTTTGTCATGGCTGAAAGTGTTCCTTGTTAATGTGTCTAAAAATAGCCTATGAGGGAATGGGTTAACACTACCTGAATATTGACGGAGGGTGTTCGCGTACACAGCCATGATATTGCCTTAAGGACTGCAGTGTCAGGAACAACAGTGGCCGGAATCAAAGCCTTCAAGATACGCTTGCTGACCATTTGAACTGAAAAATATATTGTTTCAACAGCTAGCTTTAGCAAACCCTAAGCTGCAGATAAAGGATGCATATTAATCCAACAAAATCTTTCATTTCTCCTTCTAACGCTATCTTGCCGTTACTCATTAGAATCGCCTCTCCAAGATGATTTTAACAAGTACAGTGAACCCTAATTATACTGGCATTTGTTACAATGACACCCTCGTTATACGGACAGTATGCATTGAAACAAAATTACAGTTAAGTCTTTGAAACAACCACTGAATAAAATAGGTGTAGTGCCATTAAGACAGACAGTCGCTTAACCCTTTCCCTGTTCTGTATATTGGCCAAATTTCAGTACCTACTTAAATGTATATTCCTTAGCAAAATAGTTATGATGAAATATGGAAGGTGGAATATTTTAAACATTTTAGAAAGCAAGGAAACAGATCATCTATCAAATTCTTTTAGCAAACAGAGTAGACCCTGATCAGACGAATCCGGCTCCTCTAGGAGCTGTCTTATCTGAGTCTACGCTGTTTGCAAATGCATGAAAACATGTTTATATGAGTGAAAGTGTTAATGCAGAACACAAGAAGTGCAAAAAGCTCCCTTGTATTCTGCATTAAACATTCACTTGTTGGTACTAGTTTCAAGCAGGCCATAAGCCGCCATATGGTTTCTTGCATCTTTAACCCTTTCTCTCATATAAACATGTTTTCACGCATTTGCAAACAGAGTAGACTCCTATGTATTCTATTTGCTGATGGAATTTGATAGATAGCTACAATATTCCAACTTCCATATTTCATGTTAACTATTTTGTCTGAATATTCAGTAGGTATCAAAATTTGGACTGAAATAGAACAGGGAATGGGTTAAGCTCGTTATAACAGCAACCTCGTTATACCAGCAAAACGTCTGGAAACAAACACCTCCGTTGTAATGAGGGTTCACTGTAGCAGCAAAATCAGGTTTGCAGCAGAAATATCAAAAATATTTTACTGAAGATTTCCTAAGTACACTTCTTACCTACAGCTCTGTCTGTGCAAACCTATTGACAGATAGGCATAATCATTAAAATTCTAGTAATCAAATAAATATACCGGTACTCATTATGTCAATGTCACATTTATGTAAAATGGCCTGCCCTGTTACAATAAATGTAACAGAATCAATAATAATTCTTCAATGAATATTTATTTAAATTATGTAAGAAATAATTAAAACATTCAGCTGGATTCTTATATTGGCAATATGAACGAAATTTTTGATCATGGCAGAAATTGTAGAAACATATCCACATCATTTCAATAGCAAACAGAGCAGAGCCTGAATCAGACAGCTTCTAGTTCTACAGAGCTGCCTGATCCGGATTTTCTCTATTTGCAAAGGAGTTAAAAGGCGTATCTTTGAGATAAAAGGGTCATGGATCTTTTACTCTTTATCAGTATCTTTACAATTGCACTCTGCCTCGTTAAATTCTTCAGAAATTATGGTCTGTAATTTTTTTATTTACATTAAGTTGCAATCCAACACTTGATCAAATGGTGTTAAACCAAATGCGTGAATATTTATGAAACAATCCCTTCACCATGACAAGTACAAACTATATCTTAACCCTTTCCCTGTTCAGTATTCATGTATAAAGAAATAATGACATCGAGAATATTCATTAGCTCAAATCTTATAATGGAATTTGTAGACAGGATTGTTTTGGTAAATGGTAGCTTTGATATTGGTAGTAACTCTAGAGTCGAACCTATTACAATTTCATAAGCTAACAGAGCAGACCCTGATCAAACAGCTCCTGTAGGAGCCACTTGATCTGGGTCTACTCTGTTTGCAAATGCTTGAAAACATATTTATATAAGTAAAGGGTTAATTATTTAATATCGCATTTGATCCTGACATCATCAACAATTCAACATATTTTGTATTCAGACATTAAAAGGAAATAAATCAACAAAGTCAATTACAAAGAGCATCTATTAAGCCTTTCCCTCATATAAACCTGTTTTCACCTATCTGCAAACAAAGTAGACCCAGATCAGACGGCTCCTATAGGAGCCGTCTGATCAGTGTCTGCTCTGTTTGCAAATGGAATTTGAAATATCTGGCTACAGACTTCCACCTTCCATACTTTGTTGTAATTATTTTGTCTATGAATATTCAATAGGTATTGAAATTTGGAACAAACACAGAACAGAGAAAGGGTTAATCCTGTACTTCAAGAATATCAATGTAATAAATATTATCCTACCTCCTACAAGTTTCTACCTATCCGAATGGCGTCCTGTGAAAGCAGCGTATTTTCTATCCACTGCCTTCAGAAACTTGATATAAGCCATTTGGCAGTAAACGTAATGTTGTTGGCGGTAAACATGACATCACACATTGATGTTCAGGTAATGATGATGCCATGTTATCATCTTCAATGACAGCGGTCACCTTAAATCTAGTTTGTCAAAAATGATGATGTTCGTCCATGATCATCGCTTATGCGAAGATGACCATGACTTTTGTTTAGTTTTTGATATGACTAAGTTTTGTGTGTCCGTCAAAAATAAAAGGTAGTCGGTAGGATAAAAACGTTACAGTGTTCGGGTTACCTAATATGGACATACATGTACACTGCCAGTAAATTCCATATGGGACTCGAGATTTGCTCTCATCCCATGCGGAATTTACTGGCAGTGTATAATCCATATTAGGTAACCTGAACACTGTGTAACTGACTAATATTATCCTACCTCCTACAAGTTTCTACCTATCCGATTGGTTAAATGATGTCACATGAAAGCCTTGTATTTTCCATTTACTGCCTTCAGTAACCTAACATAAGCCATTGGGAAGAGTTATATCCCTTGCATTTATTATTGGAAAGGATGGCGGCCAAGAAACGATTCACCACAACAACAACAGACGCTGATATACAAGTCAAAAGGCTGCATTTAAATGTCAAAAGCATGCTGAAAGCAAATAATAAATTTACGGCATCAGATTAGGTCCTACTTTGTTTATCAGGTAAACATGATGTCACACACTGATGTTCAGATAATGATGACGTCATGTTTAAACTAAAGTTATCATCTTCAATGACAGCCATTGATTTAAATCTATTTCGTCAAAAATAAAAGCCTAATTTAAGGTAGTCTGTAGGATAAAAACGTTACAATTGTTCAGGTTACCTAATCATGGAATACACTGCCAGTTAATTCCATATGGGACTCGAGTTTTCTCTCATCCCATATGGAATTTACTGGCAGTATATACATGTGTTCCACATTAGGTAACCTGAACACTGTGTAACTATGAATATCAATTACAAAGTTTTAACTTTTATCATGTAGCATGTGAAAACAGGAAATTTTGTCCATGGCTGACACTGTAGAATCAGGCTAGATTAAGCAAACAGAGCAGACCCTGACCAGGCAGTTCCTACTGGAGCCATCAGATCTGATCTACTCGGTTTGCAAGGCATCAAGACATATATGGTATCTACGGATTACGGGTAATTACCTTGTGTTCCACAAGCTACCACATCTATCAGAGTTGTGATGTGGTCAGGGGAGAGACCAGTGCTACTGGCTGTCATCTCAATTTGTTCCAAAGCCTGCATTAGTTCCGCATTTCCTTTAAACTTCAGTCTTGATTTTGCTGTAAATATCAACAACAGAACACCATAATATATCATACTGCTGTGGTTGTGATAAAACCCTCCTTCCAATACAATAGCTATGCCTTTTCAAAAAACAAACACACTTTGGTCGGACAAGATCTGATAGAGTCGAGATCACCATTAACGTTTCATGCGGGTATTGGCATCAAGCGCTTTCGGTGATACAGATCAACGGCTGTCATTGTTGTTATATGAAAATCGAGTTCAAATTTATTGGCAGTTTCACGACTTAGACAGCGAGGCACAAACTTTATGGTGTTGAGTGCATAATAATTCCCACATGTGTTGATATGGATAGATAAATCGTTGGTCTGTATGGAATTTACGCAGTTTTCCTCTTGTCAAATGGTTCTCTCGAATCTGTCAGATCCATCTTGTCCGACCAACTCGTGTTTGGTGTTTAAAGAGACATAGCTATTGTATTGGAAGGACAGTGGTTATTGTTGGTTATTATTTTAATAGAGGCATCTTTTCCACGAAAAAAAAGCCATAAGTTGTTAAGATCGATAAAGATTTAGCCAAGTTACAGACATTTGAGCAAGTATGGTGGTGATTTCAATTGGGTTTTCATGTCTACATGTACCTTCCTATGATATACATGTAGCATGGTCTCACCGTCTTTCGAACCTCTTAAACTTTGACCAGGATTGAACAGAAAACGTTTACAGTGAATATTGAAGAAAATTATAAACCAGCAATTCAAAATAATCTTTTATACTTAAATTGAAACAATTAAGTAATTTTATCCTCATTTATTAATCCCAAAAAAATCCAGTGTTCCTCATCACCTGCATTTAACAAAAACAAAAATGGCTGCCAGAAAAAGATCACCTGCTTTTTGAAATTTAGAAATTGTTTACCTTAAGATAGTATTCAGTCACATGATTTCAGCATGGACACGTGACCTTTGCATAAGCCGAAGGGGTCAGAGCTGTCAATCATTTTCAATGTGGTACACTTTTCAATTTATGTTGATGTTAATTCTATAAAGTATTACAGTGTTCCCATTCACGTATATATGTACGTATTTCACGTTCAGAATACTGAAATAACGTATACAGTTTGAAAGAAATCATAAACTTTACGTGACATGCACGTAGACAAAAAAATCAGAAAAAGTAAAACAAATTCCTGAAGCGTATCTTCACTTGCATAAATCAACGAAAGTGAAACTAGCCACCGTATTTGGCCAGACGATAACTTCCGAGATTTCCGAATTCCCCTGTGTAATCACACATTCTCAGACATATGGCATTGAAAGGATAGTCGCTGAGGGTACCGAATGACTTGTTTCCTTTCGTCTGTTTACTACGGTTACATGGCAGCAAAGAAGTAAGCAATCATTACCGGCCTTTGGAAAAAGGACCGGGAAAAGAAACTTATAAAGTTGTGCCTTCTGAAACGGAAGTTGTTCTCCCAAAAATAGATAGAAGTAGAGCAAAGTGCTTTAAAAATAATTGGTCTGCATTCCTGGCTTCGATATGACAAAGAGCAAGAAACCATGCACTGTTCAACATGTGAGGAAACAGAGCTTTATGGTGTAACTCGTCTTGCAAAAATAAAAATGCTTTTGTTAAATTCTGGTTAATGATCAACCCTTTCACTGTTCTAATCAAGTTCTATGTTTATTCCAAATTTTAATACCTACTGAATGTTAATGGAAAAAAGAAACAGATCTATCAAATTCCATTACCAAACAGAGCAGACCCTAATCAGATGACTCCTGTAGCCATCAGGCATCTTGTCTGGGTCTACTCTGTTTGCAAATTCGTGAATATGACTATGAGGGAAAGGGTCAAAGCAAATTTTTTTGTACCCCCACTTTTCAATGAAAACCCCCAACTTTAAGAAATTGTAGTCAACAGGAGGTGCAGAAAACATCCAGAAATAAAATCAGATGGGAACACTGTATTAAGAGTTTTCTCATGTTTAGCATAAATGAAGGAAAAATAAACTCTATTGACCTGTTTATGATGCATATTTCGTTTTTAAAGCTAGTGTTGTTTACAGACAAGGCAACTGTACTCATGATTTGATGACGTAATGCGCACTGGCGCATGCGTAAAAAGACCAAAAAATGAAAGGTTCGGAAAACAGGTGGGGTTCGAGAGAAGGGGAGTCTACGAGTCACCGGGGGGGGGGGGGGGGGGGGGGGGGGGGGGGGGGGGGGGGGGGTCCCGGGTCGTTTCGGACCCAATCCGTTTCGGCCTTGGTCGTTTCGGACCCAATCCGTTTCGGCCTTGGTCGTTTCGGCCACAATTGAGGCCGAAACGACCAAGGAATTCGTGGAATATATCAGCATAAGACATCAAATTTTTATATAACCAAAATTTGTTTTTATGTTCCAGAGAATGGACCATTGGCAAGAAATACGACATCTGTTGTTGTTGAATGTTAACCTTTAGCTATCTGAGCAAATTATTTGGTTACACAAATCTCCCACTATATTTTCAAAATGCAAGCTATATTCGAGCTGACTCAAAACATTAAATAAAGCAGGGTGTCAAACAGTTTGAATCTTGATGAGAAACTGAGTCACTCAGCATTTCATCTGGATCCAAAGTGTTTTCAATGATAATCAGCATCAGCAGGCTAAATGTTAACATCTTACAACAAAATATGTCCGCATTGCATTCAATTCTGCAGATTCCATTCAAACATATTTAAACATTTCATAATCTTGGTCTACTCTGTTTGCAATTTCTATACATATTTAAGCTATATTTGATCTGTCTCCAAACATAGAAGCAGGGTGTCTAACATCTAGTCTGGATCCAAAGTGTTTGCACAAATAATCATTCATCAGCAGACTAAAGGTTAACATCTAACAACATCACAATTGCCCTTTATATAATTCTATAATGTGGCCGAAACGACCAAGGCCGAAATGGATTGGGTCCGAAACGACCAAGGACCGAAACGGTTTGGGTCCGAAACGACCCGACACCGGGGGGGGGGTGTTCAGAAACTGGTTATTATGCTAACTCGGCCTATGTTATGATTTGACCATATATGTATGCGTGTTTGTGTGTCTTTCATTCATTTTTTGGGTTGTAGAGGGGAATTGGGGGTGGAGTGGGGGTTAGCACGCGCCGAACATCTATGATCGTCATTGCCCCAGTAGCAAGAGTAGTGTTTACAAATTTTGCGTTTGATCAAACAAGGTCACTGCTTCAAAATCGGTAATTAATGCAACTTTACAGTAGATTCATGTACTGCATTGGACAAATCAATTTTGCGAGTAAAGCTATATATATATATTGTGATCAATAACCTGAAGCGAAGAACTGAACAGCGGCGTTTATTCCTTTATCAGGTCCTTTTCTTTTTACAGTAGACATTTTCCGCTCTTCTTTTGAACAAAGTCACACGAGATCTCGCGAGAAATTAGGAACGACAAAAACGCGGACTATGCCGAGACGGACTCTCTGCGGCGGTTTTTACCCGAAAACAATAATTATTTGAAATTTAAATCTCTGATAGAAATTCAAGATGGATAATCTAAAAGAGTAATGCAAGTATACAAGTATGTTTCCTTTAACACTTTACTCCATGAATATTTATGTAAGAAATAATGACAGCATGAATGTTAATAAGATTCTTCTTCTTTCTTTTCTTCTTATTGGGCTGAGAAAGCAGCCCAATCTGATACGGCTTTGAATTTTGACCATGCGTTTCTGCGTTCCTGTGTTTCTATAAAAGCCAATCTTTTTAATAACTATGGTTTACCGTGAGACAAGTTTTTATTTATATATATTCATTTATTTTATTTATTTTGATTCATATATTTTTCTCAGCGGGGGCACATATTTTTGTCGGGGTTATTTCTTTCTTTTCTGCCATGATCCAGTTTCAGTGAAAATGCTAGTGAATTAGGTATAACTGATTAAAATCACATTCCTTATCAAAGTTGTCAGCGTGGTCTAAGGGTTTAAATGATGGCTTAGGAAATGTAAGCCTAGGCGGATCCAGGCGGGGGCGGACCCGGCGTACGCCCGCCCCCCTCCCCCCCCCCCCCCTCTCCCCCCTAAAATCGCCGAAGTAAAATTATGTTTGTGCCTTGAAATCCATATTTGTAGCATAGAAAAATTCAAAAGTCTTTTTTTTTCTGCGCGCGCTTTTACATTTAAATATATCAATCATGTTTCACTGATGGTATTTGCGCTAATATGCACAGTCGGTTTAAACTCTTATCCCGCTACTCAAGTCGAATTTCGCAATTCAAACGTAGCCTATCCCTCTTTTTGCACATTGATTGTCTTTTCGCTGATTTTTATGCCAACAATTTGAAGATGGATGCAGCCAACTCCGCATTAAAGCATATCAAAAACAATTTGCTTTCCCAATCCAGGTCGGCAATGAATGAAGATATATTTAATGCACATGCATTAATGCTCATGAATACATAAGGATATTGACATAGATATCAATCTATGCGACAAGACATCCTCGTAGGATGCTGTTACTTAACCCACTGTCTGACAGTTAAGTGTAATTGAAAATCAAATTTAATAAATGCAGGTTTTTAGGTGACCGTAAGACTGATAGTGGGTGTCATACTCTGTTTCTCTCAGTGTTGTTGTTATAATGAATAAATTCTGAAAGTGGGAGATCATTCGAAAGCAAAAGTAGCAATGTGAAAAGAGAAAATTGCAGACTCGGCTTTAGTGAGCCTTTTCATGAGTAGTAATTAGAAATGCAACACTACTCACGTCCCATACCATCGGCTTAAGCAGTATTCACTTTTCCAAACTAATAACTTAAAAGCTTATGATCCCGAAGCACCAGAACATATAACAACACTGAGAATGAAGTACTTTTTACGGCCGCCACACAAGCACTTAAGTTCAATGAAAACTACTTCAGCTTGGTCAATATCTTACTCCAATTACCAAACAAATGTCTTAAAATGGTCAAAATTTGATGAGTGAAAGTCCATCAAAACATCACCAGAAACCACTACACACACGACACCGCCGGACGAGAAGGGACTGTTTCCCTCTCGTGCTCTCCACCTCCCTCCTGCTTCGGCCCTCGGCCCATACCTTCGGCGCGGGCTTCATTATAGCATATCTTTTGGCTAAATCCATAGACCTGTACTGTTTATAAAATGCCATGCATTTTTAGAACGTTACTCTGATGCAAGCACATAATACTCGACATGCTCGAGGAGTGCTTGTCTAAGTATTCAAAATCACTAAAATCCAGGAGCTTCAGGGGGGGGGGGGGGCTTCCCCCCCCCCCCTGAACCCCCTACCAGGGCGTTGCCCTGGACCCACCAGCGGCCCTTGTGGCCCCCTGGACCCCAGCATATATTTCAGTTTACGCCCCCTCTAACAACAATTCCTGGATCCGCCCCTGGTAAGGCCGTGGATTCGATCCTCGGTGGAAGCTGAATTTTTTTCTCTCTATTTTTTCTTAGCACCCTTAGTTTACGTGCTTTTGGTTTAAAACCATTTTGTACATAAAAATATAAGGCCTTTGTTTGCATTTTGGCTTTGGTAAAGGTATTTAGCTAAGACCTTTTACTCGTGGTTTTGTTGACCGTTTTGTATGTTTCACCATTGTGCATGAATTTGCTTCCATTTAAATGTAGATCTCTATATCTTATACTAACCTTTTCTTAATTTGGGGACAATATAAGTGAAAAAGTTAGTGGGCATTGAGTCGACCTATTCGAATAATTTCATGTAGACTGTAAGTATGGGAGTTTGTATGCCTTGTGATTATCACTTAATGTGATAATGGTTTCTACGTCAGTGTGTTTCAGCAAATGAATAACATTGATCTGTGACGTAATGTGTATTATTGGTGTCATACACAGGTATTATGCATCATGGCTCATTAAAACATTCCCCCGTTTCTGCTATTAATTTATACATTACAGTTATGTTTTCCCAATGTATCTGTTAATTAAAAGTACTAAACAATATTGCTCCCTCTTTTTTTTCTATCCTGCTTAAATACATGCTACGCAGCCATTTTACGCTTGCGTAACACCTTGCTTGTTAGTTGTTAAAATAGCACACTGGAAGTTTTAGCTATGGCAGAAACTGTAGAATCATATCTACATGTATGAATATTATATTGTAACATGGTGAAAAACATGTGACACGAATGGGACTTGAACCCAGGGCCTTTGGCTTACCATGCTAACGCTCTATCGACTAAGCTATCAAGCCACACAGTATACTGCCTATCGACCGTTTCACCACAATCTCTGCCCGGCTACAATATCCTCAGGTAAAGCATTTCATTGTTCCACGACCAAATATATAACAACGATCTTATTACCCTTTATTCCGTGAATATTCATGTCTGGAAAACGACAACCTGAATACTACTGCTCAGAGAGACAGAGAGAGAGAGACAGAGAGAGAGAGACACAGAGAGAGAGAGCGACAGACAGACATACAGACAGACAGACAGAGAGAGACAGAGAGACAGAGACAGAGACAGAGAGACAGAGAGATAGACAGACACACACAGAGAGACAGAGAGAGAGAGAGACAGAGAGACGGAGACAGAGAGACAGAGACAGAGAGACAGAGACAGAGAGACAGATAGACAGAGAGAGAGACAGAGAGACAGAGACAGAGAGACAGACAGAGAGACAGACATACATACAGACATAGATAGACAGACATACAGAGACAGACATAGAGACATACATACATACATACATACATACATACATCCATACATACATACATACATACATACATACATACATACATACATACATACATACATACATACATACATACATACATACATACATACATACATACATACATACATACATACATACATACCATACATACCATACATACCATACATACCATACATACATACCATACATACAAAGAGACAGACAGACAGAAAGAGAGACAGACAGAGGCAGAGACAGATAGAGAGAAGAGAGAGACATATAGAGATAGAGAGACAGAGGGGCTTGGTGGATATGGATCTGGTAACGAATAAGCTGGTAGCACTTGGGTGATTAAAAGTCAACTGTCTCGAGTATGTCAAAGACTAAGTAGGCGATCTTGTTGGAAACGTGTTGGTCTATAATGGTTGGGTACAAAGTTACACGTGTTGTTAGTAAAATGCCTCAATAGTGTTATGTCCGCTTCTGGACAAGTCGTTTATGTAATGTATACCAGGACACGGCCTTTGGGGATCCCGGATATCACTGGTACCATGCTAAACACTCGCCTTCCAGCACTACCAACTGATTTCGTTCATCCTGACACGCTCCAACCAAGGACGATCTTGGATCATGGACACCAAACACTCATATTCTAAGGTGTGCCACAGTTTGTCCATTTGCTTACATACATTTCATGACAATAGACTTACAATATTTTAACAATCCTTTACTTCATTATACATAATTATATAAACCTTTTAACGCCTTCGCCAACAGAGTACAGTAGAACCCCTCTAGACCGGAGTTCTATCATAAAATAATTTAGATACCTTTAGGCAGGTGGCTGCTTAATGCAGAGTAAAAAGTCACACAGAAATCTCCTAGAGGAGCTTTCTGAATGGCGTTCGCCCTGCACTTTCACCCTGCATTTAGCTGCCAACTGTCTCCAATACCGATATTTATACTAAATTTAACGTCCGGTTTAGAGGGGTTTCACTGTATACCCAAACAGGACAGCCCCTGTTCGAGCCGTCTGATCAGGATTTGGTCTACATTTACGTGCGTAACGCTTTCCTTCATGCAAAGTCTTTGTGCGCATTTGTAACCAGAGTAGACCATGACGACTCCTACAGGAACCGGTTGACCAAGGTCTGCTCTATTTGCTTCTGGTATTATAATAGGTTTGTATTTAGTTTATACCAGTACCAACGCTTCACGCGTACTTGTGCTATTTTAAATATACATGTATCAGATAATAAATATTCATGATATCATTATTTCTAACATGAATATTCAACGGGGAAAGGTTTAAGGATTATTACAGAACTACTATAGTTTCTGTTATAACTCAAACTTCTTAACTCTTTCCTTCGCGCGATTTCGCGCAATTGAAAACAGAACAGACCCAGATCAGACGGCTCATAGAGGAGCCTTCTGATCATGGTCTGCTCTGTTTGCTAATGGAATTTGAAACACCTGTTTCTTTACTTCCCAAAATTGTTGCAATGTTTAACCTTTCATTATAACTATTTTGTCCATGAATATTCAGTAAAAAATAAAGATGTATTCTGTCCTTATTGTAAATGTCCGACAACAGACTTACCTGAGAATCGGATTGTATGTAACTTGAAGCTAAGTTCGTCCTAAAGAGCTTTGTAAGGAAAGAGTTGCTTGTGTGGATAAAAATGAGATTTGATTGTTACGGTACAAACAGAAGTGCATTAGTACGGTGACATCAAGGCGACACGTGCAATACAGTAAACTTTCGACTATTCGAATTTTGTGTATAGAATAATTTAAACCCTTTCAGGGAGGCAAACTGCATGATGAAAGTCATGCAGAAAGCTCCTCTAGGAGCTTTATGCATGACTTTCACCCTGCATTAATCTACCACATGCCTTAAAGAGCGATAATGATACGTATTTTAGTGTTCGAATAATTAAGGTTTTACTGTATTATTTAAAGTCGTATGTACGACTTTATTTCGTTTTGACATGTTTTTTATCTCGTCAAAACGAATTTTAGTTTGCGCTAGATAATTTTGTAAGTAGTACGCACGACTTAATTTCGTTTTGACGATATTTTTATCTCGTCAAAACGAATTTTTCATTTTAACGATATACAGTATACAGTAAAACCCCGCTAATGCGACCACCTGAAAGAGGTATAATTCTGGGTGCTACATGCAGGTGGTAGCTTAATGCAGGACAAAAGTAATGCAGAAAGCTCCTAGAGGAGCTTTCTGCATTACTTTTCTCCTGTATTAAGCAACCATCTGCTTTTAAAGACACCCATGTCTATTCATTAAGTGGTCGCATTAGAGGGGTTTTACTGTATATTTTTATCTTCATTCACCGGAATCTGTCGTAAACTCAATTATGCATACAGGACGTAACCAGTTCTATGTAGCAACGTTCTCTGTTACGTTTTTTCTTTCTCTTTTGACTTACCCGTGTCAGCCATTGTTGTGAACTACTAATTGATATCCAGCCGGAGTCAGTCGATCGGAGCTTGGACGATATATGTCCGTTGATTTCCGAAGAAAAAAGACGAAAGTTTCTGTCTCTTACAAATTCGGAAGTTTTCTAAAGATTGACCAGTATATTATAAATATCTAGCTGAATATATAAACATAAAAAGACACAGTCTCAGTATGAGTTAACCCTTTACTCCATAAATACACCTTTCTACACATTTGCAAACAGAGTAGATCCAGATCAGACGGCTCCTATAGGATATAATAGGAGCCGTCTGATTAGGGTCTGCATGCTCGGTTTGCTTTTGATATAATATGACTTTTACCCTGCATTAAGCAGCCACCTGCCTACAAACACATCAATTCTTATTACTAAAATTTCGTAATATGGAGTTTGTATTGTAAATACTGGCCCATGCGACCATGTTCAGTAAAAACTCGATACTAGTCTACGAACAATCAAATACGCACCATTATTGATCATAAAGACAGGTGGCAGCTTAATGCAGGGTGAACGTCACGCAGAAAGCTCTTTTATAAGCTTTCTGTATGACTTTCATCCTGCATTAAGGAGCCACGTGTCTTCAAAGACACAAATTCTTTGTTACTAAAAGTATCGAGTTTTTAAAACTTTTTATTGTAAATACTGGCCCTTATATGACCATGTAGAGTAAACATTTGATAATATGAACACTCAAATACATACCATGAATGATCTTTAACACAGGTGCACGGAAGCTTAATGTAGGGTGAACGTCATGCAGAAAGCTACTCTAGGAATTTCTGCACGATTTTTACGCTGCATTAAGCAGTTACTTGCCTACAAAGACATCAATTCTTTATTACTAAAAGTTCGTAATATTAAGTTTTTATTGCAAATACTGACTCTTGTGTGACCATGTACAAGAAACATGAACTACGAACATTCAAATACGTCCCATTATTGATCATAAAGACAATAAAGAATTTATGTCTTTGGGGGCAGGTGGCAGCTTAATGCAGGGTGAAGGTCATGCAGAAAGCTCCTTTATGAGCTTTCTGTATGACTTTCACCCTGCATTTAGCACCCACCTGCCCCAAAGACATAAATTCTTTATTGCTAAAATTTCGTAATATCGAGTTTTTAAACTTTTTATTGTGAATACTGGCCCTTATGTGACCATGTACAGTAAACTTTGATACTATGGACACTCAAATATACACCATTATTGATTTTTAACACAGTTTGAAGCTTAATGTAGGGTGAAAGTCATGCAGAAAGCTCCTCTAGGAGCTTTCTGCACGACTTTTACGCTGCATTTAGCAGTTACTTGCCTACAAAGACATCAATTCTTTATTACTAAAAGTTCGTAATATCGAGTTTTTATTGCAAATACTGACCCTTGTGTGACCATGTACAGGACACACTCGATACTACGAACACTCAAATACGTACCATTATTGATCTTTAACACAGGTGGCAGCGTAATACAGGATGAAAGTCGTACAGAAAGCTTCTCTAGGAGTTTTCTGCACAACTTTCACCCTGCATTAAGCAGCCACCTGCCTACACAGACATAAGTTCTTTATTACTAAAGTTTCGTAGTATCGAGTTTTTATTGTAAATACTGGGCCTTTTGTGACTATGCAATTTATAACTGATACAGAGTGAACAAATTATTCAGAACAGATAAGAAATTAAAAACACTTTTATTTCAACATGGTAAATTGTTACATGTATATATAATCGGTACAACATGGCACAAATTCATAGACTTTATAGGGAACTCTTGACCACCTCTTATTAAGGCTAATAAGTTCGTAACACATTGTTCAGCCCCATCGCTGCCAATGAAGATTTGTGATTACATAGGCATACATTATTTCGTATCGTTATTCATATATCATATGGGCGTAGATATTCAACCACACATTAATTAACCCATTCCCTCATATAGACGACTTTTGACGACTCTGTAAAAGTCACTTTGTGAAACCATGGCGATAAAAAGAGCATTTGCTCCTATAGGAGCAAATGCTCTATTTATCACAATGGTTTCAAACTACAAAATTCTAAAAATTTCCTTTTCTCTAGTTAATGCTCCTTTTCGGTAGATTTATTCAAAGAGGTTGTATCTAAAATAGCCTACAATGTAATGGGTTAATACATACATGTAAATTTATAACAATTTAGATTCAGGTTTCGACTACTTGATTAAACGGAGCAGGTGACGGTTTTAGCCTTTATTCCATGACTATGCACATAGTGAGCAGAAACGGACGTTAATCAACACAAACAAACAAACATGTAATAAATAATGTATGTATGGATGTTGGTTTTTATAATGGCGTATGGACAAGAAAAGTCTTGACCTTCGAAAAAAAGTCTATAAGCAAATAGAGCAGACCCTGATCAGACAGCCCCTACATTAGTCGCCCGAGCTGGCTCTTCTCTTTTTAATGAGGCTTTAACCCTTTCCTTCATATAAATGCATTTGCAAACTGAATAGACCCTGATCAGAGGCTCTTGAAGGAGCTGTCTGATCAGGGTCTGCTCTGATTGTTTTTGAAATTATAACGGATCTAACCCTACAGCTTTTACCAGTACCACAAAACCATGTGTACATATATATTATTATACAAATTCACAGCTTAATGCAGCTTAATGTAGGTCTACAGTAATGATGAAATCTCCTGTATGAGCTTTCAACATTACTTTAGACCTGCATTAAGCTATCACACGGGTTTCTGGATATGCATCTAGTAATACAATTTAGAACAGGTCTGTAAGTTTTGGAAGGACTGAACTTAATTAAACATCCCGAAATACCAAGAATGCGACACGGTTTGAATGGTCACTACAGAGAGGTTACATCTGTCAAACACCTAACAGGAAATCATTTAAAATACATGATAAGAGTCCTTCATTTCTTCTCTTGTCTAAATTAACACTATAACCTGGCGAATATTCATATAAGAAGTAATGATATCATAATCATTGATAACATTATGCTTTGGTTTTTAAAATGGCATATGAACACAGTAAGTATGATAGAAACTATTGTAATGAGAATTAGATGTGTATTATTTCATAAGCAAACAGAGGAGACCCTGATCAGACGGCTGCTACAGGAACCGTCCACTCTGGGTCTACTCTGTTTGCAAAGGGATCAACTCAGGTACAGGGTACAGAGCAACAAGTAAATGTGTGTACTCAAATACTAAAATGGTCATTTCTCCACCTAACCCTATATTTTAACCACTCTTTAGAATCGTCTCATAGAGATGATTCCAACGAGTGATCACAACATAGGTGGAGAAATAAAAACATTATTCTTGAAAACGTTTCAATTTACGCATCTTATCTGGACCCCTGACCTTCAGCCGGCTGCTGATGAGCGAGCGATTACCTGTGCAAACAGTTTGGATCCACCTGAGACAACGAGGTTAAAGGTCAAATGATAGATTGCTTAACCTCACGTCTTTTGTTACTTCATTTCAATTTGGATTTTCGTGGAATTATTCTAAGAGATGGTGTCCGTACTCAAAACCTGTTCAAGCTCCTCCTGTGTATCGCATATATGGACGTGAAACGGGGACCCAGGGACATCAACTTCGGACCATCTGACCCGTATGACGTATAGACCGCTTGATGTCGGGTCATATCGGCATTTCATTGTACGAGACCTTGCACTTTCTCTCCTCAACTCTACCCGGAAGCTTCCTGAAAGAAGAAAATACCTGATAGCCATACAACAGCAGATAATAAATAACGTAAACCCGAGTTCATCGAGACCCCACCCACTCCCCAACAAATGTATTATTGCACGTTTCCATCATTATATCAAGGGTAAGGTAACGATAATCGAACCAAACATTAGCAGTGATTAATACAGGAGACCGAAACACACGAACGCACGTACTTCTACACAATTTTATATTTCTGAAAAATAAATACTGTAGGTTACAAAAACATAAATACGGTAGGTTACGAAATAATAAATACATGTACTATATAAATACTGTAGGTATGACTTCTCACTCACCTTTAGGACCCCTGATTCGCACAGTCAGTTGCCCAGCGCCTGCTCCTGTTGTTTCAACTTTGAACTCGCTCAAAAACGTAGACATTAAACCATGTTCCACACCAGGACCCGTTACTCTGACATTACTCGCAAGAGGCTGTGACTTGTCCTGTGAAATATACCGACATACTGGAATGTACATATATGTATAAAAGGTCGCTGATCAATGCTAAGTTAGAGAGACACATGCAAATAGCACAGAGTTGCATTAAATGATTTATGGATACAGCTGTAACGGTATGGGTATAACAATGAAATACACACGAAGATTTACCAGCAAGGGAGATAATCCCATTTTTATACATTTCTTGTCATCATACTAGTCATTATTCTCTATTTTTCAGTTAAAGTCACTGAACGCATATGCATTAAACAATAGATACATGCTGAATGTACCCTTCAGTATACCATTTAAACAATCTTGCTTTTTATTTCATCGTTTTCTGTTGAGAAACAACAATAAAACTCTAGAATATATCACGCTGTACTCTTTGTTCCAGCGGTCAAAAAAGTATGACAGAGTACTTTATAAATATTCGCTATAAATATAGCAAACACTTTGCGCATGCGCCTCTCGATACCAAACAATGCATTTAGGCGTTTCTTGGAAGCCGAAGTTGGATGAGTACTGTCTCTAAAAAATCGTCGCCGAGGAGGAAAGAAAATGTAGAAATAAACATACTCACAGTCTTTACATTTAAACCTACTTTCGTATTATCTCCATGTTTAAACCTACTTTCGTTTTCATCGATTTAAACAAAACATGTAATTTAACACATCACCTTACGTTTGAAACTTTTTAAGACCAGTTTCTCACAAATGGATGGACACTCTATCAAAAACACTAGTGTCATTTTTTTCGATCTCAGGA
Source organism: Azorinus chamasolen (assembly GCA_963576725.1). Classification (NCBI taxonomy): domain Eukaryota; kingdom Metazoa; phylum Mollusca; class Bivalvia; order Cardiida; family Solecurtidae; genus Azorinus; species Azorinus chamasolen. Next base: position 62,434,377 of record OY755251.1, on the reverse strand, counting down.
CGCCCAGGGACTTTAATGATTGTCATATATATGGTTTGGTGAAGTTTTTTTTTTTTGGTATTGGCCTTTTTGTATGGGAATGGGCCTTTTTGATCCGACACCGTATACATATAACACGGACTTTTGAATGAAGCCATTATTTCTGAAGCTGGAAGAATCATTGTGATTCGTCATGATCTGTCCGTCCTTTTGTCATGTTATACCCTTCTTTAGAAAATTCCCTAAATATTCACCATAAGCTTGACCTGTTTGAATTTTGGAATAGTCCATTAGAAAATTCAGCGTTGTAATTTGTAAAGATCAACTATAGAAATAGAATAATACATAGCATATGTTTGTTATCTAGTTTATCTGAGAAGATTCATTGACAAACTAGTTTGTTCTTTTAGGAATAGGCGAATTCATTCGTCACATCATTTGTAATCACACATTGTTTGAGTCCAGACAAAACACTGGGCAACATAGCGTCTCCTCTAGACCAATCTCTCTAGGATCAAAACTCTGTGACACATTTGTCGTAACGGTGCAACGACACGGATCCACGCTTTACTAATATAGAGGTGAAAATCAAACCTGGCTCGGTAACATTTCTGAGGATTTCTCAATGTATCGATGATTCGAGTCCTTACTGGCACGCACATCTGCTTTGTCCATTTTATTGCCGTTCCCAGCAGGGATTTGAGGTATGTATTTGATGTTGACACATGACCTGTGAAAAATGAAAACCTGGATGAACGCAAATCAATAAACGAGTAAACCCAATAATATGTATTGATAAACAATCAGTGACAAGCATAACGAAACCAAGAAATACATGTACATACATTGAATCAGATGGTTGCCTATCTTGTCATAAGGCATGCGTTGTTCGGAGTATTGATGATTTCTTATCTCTCTCTCTCTCTCTCTCTTAGTACTGTTTCACACCCTTCCGGATAATTTCGAGCAGCTGCTCGCATGTGTCTGTTAGCATTTCTAAGTCAGTGAAAGTTAAAAATAAGAACAGTAAAGTTAAAAGCAATAGGGTGTTATAAGCAGGAGGCTGTTATGTAGTAAAAGGAGAGGAAAAACGTTTAAAAACATTACCCCAGGCCTCAAGGTTTCTGGCGGAGGACAGTGCTGACTGATGACATGAAAGTGTCCAAGCTCTCAGACTGTGTAGTACTTATAGGTAGTGTGTTCCACTGAACAAATGTAATAGGTTAGAAGGGGTACTAGTTATAGAAGTCTGCTCCAGTGTGAATTTGTCTATAGGTCTTTGTCTGACTGAGCCGTGAGATTCTGAAAGTTTGTTTTATATAGGAGGACATTGGGATGGCAACCAGACCATGGACTGTTTTATAGAACAAATATAGGTCGGCATTGGCTCTCCTCTGTTCATGGGACCTCCAGCATAACCTAGATAACACTAGGATACCGTGAGTCATTAAGAAACCATTTAGATGCACGGCGTCGTAGAACATATTCTAGTTTGCGGGACATTTGTCTCGGGTATGTGGACCCTGGAAACTGCTTGCAGATTCACACTGTGGGCGGACTAACGTCTTGTAGGTCAGGTCTCGAACTTCCGGTTTAAACGTTCTGACATTCCTCCGCAGAAAGCTAAGTGTTTTGTTTGAAATGACTAATCCTGTCCACATTGTTGTTCCATGTTAGGTTACTGGTCAGGCCAGTTCACAAGTAACACGCATTAGAAGCTGTTGCAAGTGTTTGCCGATGCAAGGTATATCTGGTTGGGACATTTTGCTCAGGTGACTTGCAACACTTGACATTTTGATGGGTTAAAGCTCATGTCTCATTTGAGTGGCCACTCTTGTAGCTTGTCATTGTCATTATGCATGATACATGTGTATTTTCATCCGTCTGTTTGTCATCTATTGTGAGGTAGACCGCGTAGTAGTATCATCTGCAAACAGACGCACCTGTGATATGATATTCTCAGGCAAGTAATGTAATATAATATGACCATCTTAACATTTAGTAAGTTTAAGTACCCACGTATTTCAATTGGTATATGTAGAAAATGACAATTCATATTGAGACAAAAACTCCCTCGCCGGGTGTGTCACCGTAGGAGGATAGCTTTTTAGCGGCCTGATCTAAACGGTTACTGACTGGATAGGGCGTTTAATAGGGTGCATTGAAAGCTGTGGAAGGGATGAAGGGCAAGTTTCGAATCGAAATGGTCTTTACAGCCAAGTTTATATTCCAGACCGAATCTCGTGTGTATATTTTTCAGAAGGAAACGAAATGTAATAACGAAGCCGGTACGAATGTCAGCACTTCAGAATCACCTTGTTGGAAAATTAACCTTTGCCGAAATGTGTTATGGCAACATATGTAACACCTGGCATCACGTGTAACATGTAGAACAGATAGTTGTTTTGGCAATTTTATAGTTGGCTTCCATATTATCCAAATTAGCTTTAAAAATAATTTTGCAACTACCTTTGAAACACACAATCACATAAGCGACTAGTCAATCAACCCAGCCAGTGTTCAAACAGAGAAAACACTGATAAATGACTGGTTTCCTTATTTACTGATAAGTCCATTGGACTTTGTTTTCATCCAGGTACGTTCTATTAAGATGTTTTCAACTATTAGCAACTACCCTAAATGCAACAGCAACTTATTTCTTTCATTCAGAAAAGTTTATTGCTATTCTGGTTTTTATTGCAAAACTTGTTGTGAAGTAATTGCAATACGAATTTACATCCCAACCAGTTTCGCAGTAAATTTATTGCAAAAAGTGGTTGCAACTGCTCTGTCAATCTCCAGTGTTCTAACATAGAAACAGACGATACTGTATATGGTTGGTTTCGTAATGCGCTGATAAACCCATTTAGGCTTTGTTGGCATTGGGATATGTCCTAATAAGATGTTCGCATCTACTAACAACTGCCGCCAATGCACGAATAACTCATTTTTCCAATGTAGAAAAGTGTATTTCAAGTCTGGGTTTTATTGCGAAACTGGTTGTCACGTAATTTCAATACAAATTTTGTCACATTTTACATCAAAACCAGTTTTGCAATAAATATTTTTTTTCAATTCCTGAAAAGGTGTCTGATATAACAGACTATTGTAAATGTTACATCTTTTGCGTTTCACATCATGCATGTCAATAGTCAAACTTCGATATCCCAGTTTCGCAATAAAATTGTTTCATTTTTCAACAATGTCTCTGACTGCACAGACTTCGACAAGTTCTATGTTACGTCTTTACTGTTATCATTTCTGTCAAATTTCAAATATATAAATTAAGAACAGTTTTTCGAGCAATGTCATAGTTGGCCGATAAGCCTATTAGGCTTCCATATCACACATAACTTTAAAAATATGTGTGCAACTACATGTACCTTCGAAACAAACACTCCTATAATCGACTAGTTTATCAATCAAGTCAGTGTTCAAACAGAGAAAACATTGATAAAGGTTTCCTAATTTACTGATAAGCACATTTAGGCTTTGTTTCCATTCGGGTATGTCCTGTCCTATTAATATGTTTGCAACTGTTAACAACTACCCGAAATGCAACAGTAACCCATTTCTGTCATCTAGAAAATATTATTGCAGTTCTGGTTTTTATTGCAAAACTGGTTATCAAGTAATTGCAATACGAATTTGGACACTTTTTACATCCCAACCAGTTTCGCAATAAATTTATTGCAAAAAGTGGTTGCAACTGCTCTGTCAATCTCCAGTGTTCAAACATTGAAACAGACGACATATGGTTGGTTTCGTAATACGCTGATAAGCCCATTTAGGCTTTGTTGGCGTTCAGAGGTGTCATATCAAGATGTTCGCATCTATTTAAAACTGCCGCCAATACACGAATAACTCATTTCTCCAATGTAGAAAAGTGTATTGTAATTCTGCGTTTTATTGCGAAACTGCTTGTCACGTAATTGCAATACAAATTTTGTCACTTTTGACATCCAAACTAGTTTCGCAATACACATTTTGCATTTCTCGAAAAGGTGTCTAATCTAACAGCCTATGACAAGTTTTATTTCTTTTGTGTTACACATCATGCATGGTAATTGTCAAACTTGGATATCCCAATTAGATTCGCAACACTTTATTTTAATTTATAAACAATGTCTCTGACTGCACGCACAGACTTCGACAATTTTTATGATGTGTCTTCATTGTTATCATTCCTGTCAAATTTCAATATATATAAGTTCAGAACAGGATGTTGTTTTGGCAAGTTCATAGGTGACTGAAAAGCCTATTAGGCTTCCATGTTATCCGAATTGCCTTTAAAAAAAGATGATTGCAACTACCTTCGAAACAGACAAACATACAAACAAACAATCATATAAGCGACTATAGTCTATAAATCCAGCTATAGATAAACAAAAAGTTTTGGGGCGTGACAGTATTTACAATATTGAACCAGACCTCGAAATAAGGGTGGCGGGTGTTTACTGATATTTTAATATAACATTTTTAACTCTTACATATGTTCCAGCTCGACTGGCTCAATCGGTTAGGTCGAAGGCAAGTAATCTATCTTTTTGCCAGTGAGTCGCTGGTAATGCATTCGAGCCCGTCAGTAACATGTAGTTTGATTGTTTTCTTTTCATTTTCGCGAAATAAGCGTGATTTTGAAGTATAACACAGTTTGTTAGCTACATGATTGTGAAACATAATGGCTCCCGTATGGAAGTATAGCGAGGATAGTAGAAAAATAACTGAAACTGTTATAGATATATTGTTATGAAATGAAATAATTTGAATAAAATGATTGAAATGAAAATGTGAAACAAAGAACACCACTAAACTGTTTTGAAACTCATATATTTACAATAGAAAATAGCAGCAAGATATTGATCAATAACAAGCATATTCATACTGCAGGCCTGGAACTCGCATCATTTAAATTATTTGTAAAGATTAGTGATCCGCTTTGATTATTAGTCACCCGCGCTACCCATTACGCCTCTGCGGATTATATACATATTGATGGTAAAACTATAAACTTAAACAATAAGTTCTAAAGAAAAATGTCATGCGTTCCGCATCATGACCCAAAGGTCATTACTCAGAGGTCGTGGTACACCTATAGTGGTCAACAGAAAACATTGATGAATGTTTGTTTTCCTAATCTACTGATAAGCGCATTTGGGCTTTCATCAGGTATGTCTTATAAAGATGTTCGCAACTACCCGAAAGCAACGGTAACTTAATTCTTAAATCTAGAAAAGTCTATTGTAGTTCTGGTTTTTATTGCAAAACTGGTTCTCAAGTAATTGCAATACGAATTTGGACATATTTTACACCCCAACTAGTTTCGCAATACATGTATTGCAATTCTTGTTATTATTGCAAAAGTGGTTATAACAATGCTGTTGTCTTCATCATCATCATCATCGTCATCATATTTATGGGCATCGCAATTGTTAGACAGCTTCTGAGATCAAAATAATTTCCATTCAAGGTCCGTTCGAAGCGTTGGTCGTTTCATATACAAGGGAAATGTACTCTGTTTCTGTCTTTAACTCTAAGAGATTAACTAGTTTCGTTAGCAGTACAAACAAGGAAGTGTGTATATACATGACTTATTTTAACCCTTTCGCTGCCAAACTCTGTCGTCTGCTAACTTTGTCGTCTGTTACAAATTTTCATATTTTTGATTTTCTTCAATTTTGTTTCAAAAACATAGTAACAGTAACAAACAGTTCGGACCCTGATGAGACGCCGAGTTACTCGGCGTCTCATCTGGATCCAAACTGTTTGCATAGGTAATCACAGATCCGGCATTGGCAGCGAAAGGGTTAATAAAGTAGTTGGTAGGCGAGTGTTCTGACGAAAGGTATGCTTAATCTACTGGCAGTAGACTGCATATCATTCATTAGAAAGCTATTAAAACAAATAGTCCACCAGACGAACAGACAACCACTGAACTACTTTGTGCTTACTTGTGGTTCACTGTCATGCACACGTAACACCCTACCATCTCGTGGTCCTCACAGTACAACTGGATCATGTTTCCCGGGTGTTCGCTGCAGTCTACACCCGCAGGGTTACCCCATTTATCCACATCAGCTCTTCCCAGTATACCATGGTCACACCCATATTGTATACAAGGTCTGCAGTAATAAACACCACAGTCTGTGCAATAATATGCTGCTTCGTTGTACGACCCGGAATTATTGTAGCACCGGGTACAAGTGTGATCGTATATCAAATCCGAACCCAACCTAATGCTTTCTCCTAATTCGTTAGTACCGGTGGCCATTGAGAGACAATGGTTCAGCAAACGGACAGCTAACAACAGTCTAGTGCGATTACCGATATTTCCGGATTAATAAAGCAATATTAATATGTTTGCATGATCGTTCTTATAAAACGTGTCCTCACCATTTATGACAAGAGTCCACAAAGTCTACGAACGTATGTCTTTGAGCTATTTAAGCAACATATACTTGTAAACCGTCTGAATATTCTTGAGATACAGTACTTCTATACATACGTCAACACATTGCCATGAAATGAACAAAATGAAAGGTAACTTTAGTCATTTCTACCTATTCCGCACACATTATAAACAACACAATACACAGACTTCAACACAACTTCCTCTTTTTTTGTCGGGAGTTTAATAGTTTATATATAGAACAGTCAACATACACGCTTGTACCTGGCCAATAGCATGGATCCAGACCAGGCATAGAGAAAATCTGATGTCTGGTCTGGATCCAAACAGTTTGCCAGGAAACCTGGCGTCTGATCTGGATCCATAAGTTTGTCCAGGAAATCTGATGTCTAATCTGGATCCACACTGTCTGCCACACATTTAATAAATTAATTGACCTCAGTATTGATCCAAGTCTTAACTGGAGACTCAAGCAGACAATAATCAGCAGGCGAAAGGTTGATAGCTAACACTTTGTATATATATATAATATATATTGCCCAATAGGGAGCACTGTGCAAGTTTATGAATTTAATCAATCCACAACGTTTTTACCAGGGCCAAGATGGTCACGTGACAAGACAGCATAGCGGAGCACGGCAATTTTACACTACCCCAAATCATTCAGATCCCACTAACAACGACATAATTGCAACACTTGTCCGAGGCTATCCGATTGACACTACATAGGCTATTATACTTGTCATGTGACCGTGTTGGCACGGCGGCAAAAAAACAGTGCGTAATAAAATGTTCATTAACGTGCAAGTCACGTACCTAAATCAAAGTACTGATAGTACTGAAGGTGTCTGTGTTTTTGGAAAGAAAAAGTGTTGAATACAGTAGAACCTCTCTAAACCGGACAAAAATAAACATTAAGGCTGGGCGTTAACGACTGCGTTATGCTGACAGACAGTGCAAAAAGCTCCTGCAGAAGTTTCCGTATCGCTGTCAGCCTGCATCAAGCAGCCACCTGTTATGTTTATTTTCTGTTCGATCTAGAGAGGTACTACTGTATTTGGGTGGTTTGTTTGCGAGTTATTTTTTATGTTCCCAGATGTTGAAATCTTATCTGAAGGTAGTTGGTGTTTTGCATGATTTATGTAAATATTTCAAACGCAATTTCCACATCTGAAGTACAACACACTCAAGGCATAAGTCGACCAGTGTCAAGACATACTGATCTTCCGAAAAACATTATATAAATATACATTGTATTTATGTACATTTGTAAATATATACAAAAATAAGTTAGGAATTAATTAAATATTGGAACCTCACAAACATTACAATTAGAATCAAGAATGTTTGTATTGTTTTACAAGCTATAATGGTATACTCAGATCTTTTGAACAACTTCAGATCATCTGAAATTGTTAACAGATTTTGAAATAGGAGGAAAACAAAGAGTACATGTAAATGTATTCATGATGGAAATTTTATTGTAGACAATGGCAAGAAAAAGTACAGAACAGCAAGTAAACATATATTGCAAGTAAAGCATATGTTTGAATGTAATTAAAAATGTAACAAGGCAGTCCAAAGGACAGCTTTATCCCCCACTGCCGCCACCTAAATTAAGACATTGACCTTAAGGTGATACAATGGGTTTTATCGTGGTTGACATTCAACCTTCCAGTTGTTAAGAAAATAACAATACAAAGATAATGGAAACTGAAGGTAAGAACACGACTTTCAAATGTGACCTTGACCTTGAGCCGACATGACTGCCGCATATGTTCTGCACATCATCTCAATTCGGTTAATATTTGACTCAAGTTTTATGAAAATCCTTCAAATGGTTTAAAAGATATGGAGCGGACACGAAATGTAATGGAAATTGAAGATTAAATCACTTTGCCTTCAAATGTGACCTTGACCCGACATGACTGCCACATATGTTCTGCACATTGTCTCAACGTGGTTAACATTTGAGGCAAGTTGCTTGAAAATCCTTCAAGGGGTATAGAAGATAACGAAACTATAATGGAAATTGAAGGTAAGAACACTTGATCTTTCAAATGTGACCTTGACCTTGAGCCGACATGACTGGCACATGTGTTCTGCACATCGTCTCATTTTAGCTAACATCTAATTAAACTTTTATGAAAATCCTTCAAAGGCTTTAGAAGATATGGAGCGGACACAAAAATGTAACGGAAATTAAAGGTTAGAACACTTGACCTTCAAACCTGACCTTGACCTTGAGCCAACATGACTGCCGCATGGGTTCTGCACATCGTCTCAATTCATTTAATATTTGACTCACGTTTTATGAAAATCCTTCAAAGGGTTTAGAAGATATGGAGCGGACACGAAACTGTAATGGCAACTGAAGGTTTAAACACTTGACCTTCAAATGTGACCTTGAACTTGAGCCGACATGACTGCCACATGTGTTCTGCACATCGTCTTAATTGGTTAACATTTGACTCAAGTTTTATGAAAATCCTTCAAAGGGTTTAGAAGATATGGAGCGGACACAAAACTGTAACGGAAATTAAAGGTTAGAACACTTGACCTTCAAACCTGACCTTGACCGTGAGCCAATATGACTGCCGCATTAGTTCTGCACATCGTCTCAATTCATTTAATATTTGACTCAAGTTTTATGAAAATCCTTCAAAGGGTTTAGAAGATATGGAGCGGACACGAAACTGTAATGGCAACTGAAGGTTTAAACACTTGACCTTCAAATGTGACCTTGAACTTGAGCCGACATGACTGCCACATGTGTTCTGCACATCGTCTTAATTTGGTTAACATTTGACTCAAGTTGTATGAAAATCCTTCAAAGGGTTTAGAATATATGGAGCGGACACAAAAATGCAATGGAAATTGAAGGTTAAAACCCTTGACCTTCAAATGTGACCTTGACCTTGAGCCGACATATCTGTCACATATGTTCTGCACATCGTCTCGACTTGATTAACATTTGAGGCAAGTTTCTTGAAAATCCTTCAAGGGGTATAGGAGATATGGAGCGGACACGAAATTGTTACGGACAGACGGACAGACGGACAGACAGACAGACAGACAGACAGACGAAGGCCATTCCTATAACCCCCCTCCGCTACGCGGTGGGGGATAATCAAATGTTAAATCGAAACATGGTTGTATTTCCACTTTTACCCGATTTTTGTAAAACCTCTGTTGAACAGCCATTCAGATGTTAATTGACAATTGCTTATGACAGGTAGAACATGAATGCAAATTGAAAAGTTTAAAAGGATCACAACCTTTTTAGTTGCATTAGGCTGTCACTGTTATCATAGGTCATCATGGCTAAAAACAAGTGGCTGTTCAATAAAGGTTATTGAAACATTAAATGGAATCATGAATAGTAACTCTTACATCTAAACTAAATAGCTACACTACATATGATACAGAAACATTGACAGGCAAACCATATTTCAATAATAATGTTCAGATATGCTATGGTTTACAACTTTAAGACAATGCAGGGTTTCACAATTTGGAACAAGAGGACCATGATGGTCCTAAATCGCTCACCTGGTTACTATAGACTTATGTATACACTGTATTTCTATGTAAAAATGAGTCAGCTTCAGATTGGGGCCAATATGAAACCAAGGGCCAAAATTTTAGGCCTGGATGTTACAATTTGAACAATCTTAATAAAGGAACATTAGGTGATGCTTCATATAAATTTCAAAGGTCTGGGCCTTACAATTTCACAGAAGGAGATTTCACAGAAGCCCAAGCGGGGCCATTTTGGTCCAGGGGTCATAATTTGAACTAATCTTAGTAGAAACCATTAGATGATACTACATACCAAATTTCAAAGACTAGGCCTTACAGTTTCGGAGTAGAAGATTTTTAAAGACTTGCCAATAAACAAGAGGGACAGAATGGCCCTGAAGCCCTCACCAGACAATCAGAGGAGAAGATTTTCAAAGTTTTAACTATATGTTTATATAGAAAACTAGCCTGCCCTGGGGCGGGGCTAATTTTGACCCAAGAGGCACAAATTATATAACTAGAGGACATGAACATGATGCTATGTGCCAAATATGAAAGCTAGGAGCCTTCCAGTTTCAGACAAGAAGATTTTCAAAGTTTTCACTATATGTTTCTGTTGAAAACTGGCTACCCCTGGGGCGGGGCAAATTTTGACCCAGGGGCATCATTTATATAACTTTTGTAGAGGACCTGAACATGATGCAATGTGCAAAATATGAAAGCTTAGAACCTTTCAGTTTCAGAGAAGAAGATTTTCAAAGATTTCATTATTTGTGTTCATTGAAAACTGCCCCACCCTGGGGTGGGGCTAATTTTGATACCCGGGGCCATAATTTATATAACTTTTGTACAGGACCTGAACATGATGCTACGTGCCAAATATGAAAGCTGAGAGCTTTCCAGTTTCAGAGAAGAAGATTTTCAAAGATTTCACTATTTGTTTCTATTGAAAACTGCCCACCCCTGGGGCGGGGTCAATTTTGACCCCAGGGCCATAATTTATAAAACTTTTGTAGAGGACCTAAACATGATGCTCTGTGCTAAATATGAAAGCTGAGAGCTTTCCAGTTTCAGAGGAGAAGATTTTCAATGTTTTCACTATTTGTTTCTATCGAAAACTGCCCACTGCTGGGGCGGGGCCAATTTTGACCCCAGGGCCATAATTTATATAACTTTTGTAGAGGACCTGAACATGATGCTCTGTGCCAAATATGAAAGCTGAGAGCTTTCCAGTTTCAGAGGAGAAGATTTTCAATGTTTTCACTATTTGTTTCTATCGAAAACTGCCCACCGCTGGGGTGGGGCCAATTTTGACCCCAGGGCCATAATTTATACAACTTTTTAGAGGACCTGAGCATGATGCTTTGTGCCAAATATGAAAGCTGAGAGACTTTCAGTTTAAGAGATGAAGATTTTCAAAGATTTCACTATTTGTTTCTACTGAAAACTGCCCACCCCTGGGGCGGGACCAATTTTGACCCCAGGGCTATCATTTATATAACTTTTGTAGAGGACCTGAACATGATACTATATGCCAAATATGAAAGCTGAGAACCTTCTGGTTTCAGAGGAGAAGATTTTCAAAGTTTTACTATATGTTTCTATTGAAAACAAGACACCCCTAGGGCGGGCCAATTTTAACCCCAGGGCCATAATTTATATAACTTTTGTAGAGGACCTAAAGATGATACTATGTGCCAAAGATGAAAGTTGAGAACCATGTAGATTCAGAGGAGAAGATTTTTAAAGGTTCAAATTGTTGACGACTGGTGACGGACAACGCATGCCGACGGACATCAGGCAATCACAAAAGCACTTTGGTGAGCTAAAAACTGACGAGCCATGGGGTGGGGCCACTTTTAGCCCTGGGGTCACAATTTGAACAATCTTGGTAGAAAATCATTAGACTATGCTACATACCAAATATCAAAGGTATAGGCCTTACAGTTTAGGAGTAGAAGATTTTTAAAGATTTTCCTATGAAAAACTGATAAGCCCAGGACAGGGCCAGTTTTAGCCCAGGAATAATAATTTGAACAATCTTTGTAGAGGTCTATTAGATGATGCTAAATACCAAATATCAAGGCCTTAAGGTTTCATCAGAATATTTTTAAAGAGTTTCCTATGAAAAACTGATAAGACCCAGGGCGGGGCCATTTTTGGTCCGGGGGTCAAAGTTTGAACAATCTTTGTAGAGGGCCATTAGATGATGCTACATACCGAATATCAAAGGTCTAGGCCATACGGTTTCAGAGAAGAAGAATTTTAAATATTTTCCTATGAAAAACTGATATGCCCCGAGGCGGGCCATTTTAAGTCAGGGGGTCATAATTTGAACAATATTTGTAGAGGGCCATTAGATGATGCTACATACCAAATATCAAAGGTCTAGGCCATACGGTTTCAGAGAAGAAGATTTTTAAAGATTTTTCATGAAATACTGGGCAGGGCCATGTTTGGTCCGGGTGACATAATTTGAACAATCTAAAACTAAACTCATCAAGTCAGGCTAACAGTACAGCAGAAGTTGCAAAAGTAGTTTTGAAACCGTTCCATTATCATTCAACCACATCCTATGGTGTGGTGAGTGCGCATGCGTGGCGTGTCTGGTCGGTTTTTCTAAATCAGTAAATAAATTATCGTTTTAATGGTTTTTAGTGTGGATCAACTTTGTAGATCTCAATGAGAAGTGTATACAGAGATGTAATTGTCAGTGATTTGTCAGTTGACGCCAAGTAGCGACGTCAAAAGTGTCGTTCAGGATCATAGGAAGACTTTTACTATCGCGCGGGCTTTCCGTCGGAAAAATGTAAACAAACTTTCCTGTGATAATGTGAATAATGCATATTGTGGCTAGTGACTAAGTGGGAATATATGGAGTGTATGGACATATGGACGATGGTATGTAGTACTGATCGATTGATCGATATGATTATTGACTTATATCAGCAAAAGACAGATATGTTATATATAAACTGTATACTGTATACTAAGAAATATACTTTCCGTACACAAGTACAGATGGTCAGTGGTGTTCGTCACGCATGACTGATTTGTTGATAATAGTTCACTCGGATTTTCCATTTCGGACTTACCTAGTTGAGTGCATAGCGGGATAGTACATAGTGGTTACTAGCGCAGCGGACCGATCGTCACGCTTGATTGGTGCGCTGTGACATTGACACCGTATTTTTTGTGGCCGGGGCAAGTGATTGACTATGGCTACGAGCCCTCTTACTATGACCTGACACCCGTGACTCCACAGCGAGATCCACAGGGTGATACGAATTTTATTAATACGGATGCTGTTCGGCGAAATCTGGAGTCTGGGTCGCAAGACATAATTGTTGAAGGTGTTTTGAACTATCATGTTACATCTCTAACGAGTGAGCAACTTCAGCAACTGCTTGTTTTGTATAGGGGATTTCCGCTAGAAATGTTCTTAGGAAGAATCAAACGTGTCTATGCGGAATGTGAGGCCAAAATGGATAGTGTTCGAACTGACTTGTTTGAATTGGTGAAGAAAAAGGCTGACTGTCCTTATAGAAACTGTGATATGAAAAAGAGGGTCAAAACGCGTAGTGGTGATGCTGTAACTGATAGACTTGCACGTGATATCCATACACTGTTGTCAGTTATTGATGGAGAAGATATTCACTCAAGCGGCATGCGAGAAATCATCAGTAGTGGTACCCGCAGGGCTGGTAGATCGGTGTCTTTGACTAATACACAGAGTTCGTCAACTCCAATGAGGGTCAAAGGACAGTCGCCTGAATTGAAATTGCTGCAAGAGTCGTTGTCTAGCTTAAAAGCTGAAATGTTGTGCATGAAACAACGCTATAATGCGAACGAGATTGCGAGGACTGAACAGATAAGTGTACTGAAAGAGACTACATTAAGCTTGAAGTGTGACCTTACAAATCTCTACGAAAGTGTAAGTAATAGTGTAAAGGAGATAAGTTGCTGCATACAGCGTATATAATCTGATCGGTTATCAGGCGTTGTAAGTTTAAAGAACGAGGTTAAGACACTCAAGGAAAGCATTCATTCTGTGGAAGATAACCTTGACACGTCCGTCTCCAATTTGAGCCGTGAATTGGCAAGTGTAAAGAAGATAAAAAGCAATAAAAGCAAAGTCAAAAAGGGCAAAGAAGTGACTGAAGGAAAGGGAGACAATTTACAGCAGGAGTTATCTGAGGGGCCAAATAATAGTTCCCGTCAGAGTCCCATTCAGGCAGACGGCCATGTCGGGGATACACCTACATCCTACAGAGATGCGGTCGTGTCTAGACCCTGTTCAGGTAGCAAAGAGAGACATAATTCGATTGACAGGAACAGTGATCACGTGACATCTCCGTCCTCTGGTGTGCCGCTGTTTGATTCTCGGACAATGGCGACATACATCACAGATGACACGTTACACGTCAGTTCTTGCAATATTGACAATGCATGTACAGAGAAAATGGAATGCTTACGAGCGAGTAGAACTGAGTCCTTGGCTCAAAAGAACGGCTGTATTCCTGTGCGGGTTTCTGAGCGGAATCAGCCTGTTGATACAAACTCTAGTGATTAAGGTATAGCCAGGACAACGAAGAGGACGATTTTTGTTTGTTTATAAGACGGAGGTACAAAACTTATTATGTGGGTGGATTTAAATCATCTATTACAGAAGACAAAATCGGTACATTTGTTTCCAGACGAGGACTAAAAATCGGGAAGTTAGTGGTTATCCGCAACCGTAATTTTGACTCTGCCTGTGTGAAAATGAGTGTAATAGACAATGGGGAAGCTCAATGGGTTGAAAATCCATTCTTCTGGCCAGAGGGTATTGTATGTAGGCCATGGGTACCTAACCGCAGGTTCTCTCGCAATGGGTCACGATTCGCTAGATCTACTACTTCGCACAACGTGAGAGAGAGATCAAGAGTTTACAATAGATCGGACATAGACGATTATAATCCGTATTTGACCTTAGACCCAGACTATGAATGTTGATCTAAATGTATTGTCATGGAATGCCTCTGGGCTCGTGTCTAGCTCGTCTTACCTGTGTGACGTTTTGCACGATCGGCAAATCGATTTCTGCGGGTTATCCGAGCACTGGCTAAGAAAATCAGATTTACATTTTCTTAACTCTCTGGATAACAGTTACAGTAATTACTCGGTTAGCGATCGTGACTTGTGCGTAACTGGTAATTGTCCTATTAGGAAAGGGGGCGTGGCTATTATGTGGAAGCATGAATATTCAAACAGAATAGCAAGATTATCTATTGATGATGACAGAATTATCGGAATTCAATACGAATGCTTTGACAATGTATTTATGTATATGTTTCAGGTATACTTTCCAAGTGGTAATCACTCTATAGCGGAGTACAGGGAATATGTAGATAAACTGTCAGACTTAATACATTTATATTCTGCTAAGGGTACTGTTGTTGTGATGGGCGATATCAATTGCCACATTAACTCATCTCGCTTTAAAAAATCTGAAAGTGATAGAGGCAGATATATTGGGTCATTTTTGAAGTTACACGACCTTACGTCAGTGAATACCCAGGCTATGTGTACAGGAGCTAAGTCTTCTTTTGTGTCTTACAATGGTAAACATGAATCGTTAATCGATCATATCATGGTTCCGTCACATTGTCTCGGCCAAATTCTGTGCTGCGAAATTGTACGGGATAACCCACTCAATGTTTCGAATCATAGACCCATTTTCTGTACATTTAGGATGCAGGGTATTCATCAGAGTGCTTCTAGGACACCAGAGTCTAGACCCAATTGGGATAAAGTGTCTGAAGAGGCTTTGAAAAAATATGAACATTTTTTGCAGGAAAACATTGTATTGTGTTCTTTATTACATGTTGATATTGTATCCTGTAAACAGATTGATAGCATGTACTCTGATATGGTAACATGCTTCTTGGAAGCGTCAGATCGCTTTATACCGAAATCGTCTTTTAAAAGTACAAAAATGAGTCATGCAGGAAATACCACATACAGAACAAACACTCGCCCGAACAGCAACACAAGGAAACAGCAAATATACATGGGTAGAAAAAACAACAAGAGACGCACAAAGACAAAACAAACATACAATAGGAGGAAGATGGAAGTACCGCCTTGGAACGGTCAGTGACAAAAGTCACCGGGGGTTTAAACCGGTTTATGGGCGCCCAACCTCACCCTTATTCCATCCCCATCCTAAAAGACAAACAGTGTAAATAAACGTATCCCCTCTCCGACTAATCTACAACAACCGAGACAGCAAATACAGTGGTAAAGTGCATGTATAACAAAAAAACATTTAATTGAACATACTGTATCCACCTATCGCTAGTGTACTCAATGATTGAGCTGCAAACAGAGTAACTGTAGAAAAGTAATAAAGGGTACGACAAAAATGAAATAGTACAGATATCCGACGTTCTCCTTCCATTTCTGGATTTAAGAGGTCGCCTTCATAGAGTACTAAACCTTTCTTGTCGGCGTACATGCAAAGAGGCCAGCGTGATTGCCAACTGTAAAAGGGTTCACAACCAAACATGCAGTATGTTGTAATAATACAGGATCATATCCCTTTTTAATGAATTGTTTTATATATTTGATGAACAAAGTGAGAAAATGGGTATGTCCAATAATTCTACGAAGTTTGTAAACATTACCTTAAGCCATACTGGTCGAAAGAGCTATCGGACCGCCAGCGTGAGCTTAAGAAATGTAGGAAACAGTGGGTAGAAAGCGGCAAACCGCGGGGTAATTCCTCTCCGTCATTTCAGCATTATAAGCAATGTAAAACTGTTTTTAGGAGAGTGCATAGACGAGCGGTGAATAAATATTTAATCTCTCTTAATGAGGAAATTGATAGGTCTGCAGAGTTAGACAGTAAGGTTTTTTGGGGCCTTATTCACTCTAGGAGGTCTGGTGTTGCTTCCGAACTTGGTAGCGAACTGGTTTTTGATGGAGAGGTTTGCAGGAGTACAGAACAGATTACAAAAAAGTGGGGGGAATATTTCAAGACTCTGTACCATCCATGTGAAAATCCTAGATACGATGAAGACTTTTTTGTTAAAACTAATAGTAAAATGGGAAGCATTTATAGTTGTAACATTAAGAGCAAACAGTCACAGACTGACCCATATGCTTTTATGTGTAGTGATTTGATAGATAGGTTTCTCAAGAAGGCCAAGAAATCAAAAGCCCCAGGCTATGATAAGATCTCTTATGAGCATTTATTATATGGAGGTGACATTGTTAAGAAATTGTTATTGAAAATGTATGCATCTATGCTTAAATTATCCCATACGCCTGAAGATATGAAACGAGGCGTTATTGTTACACTGTATAAGGGAGGTAACAAGGTAAAATCCGACCCGAAAAGTTATCGGGCTATAACCCTTTCATCTGTTTTCATTAGGATATACGAGTCCGTACTGTTACATAAACTTGACCTTGATCGCTCGCTAACTGTGAATAGATTGCAATGCGGCTTTCAGAAGACACTTGGATGCATGATGACGTCATTTGCATTAAAAGAGAGTATTTTGTCCTGTTTGGGAAATGGATCTAAAGTATATGTATGTTTTCTGGATGCTAGGCAAGCTTTTGACAGGGTTTGGCACAATGGCCTTTTTAGCAAGCTATATGACGCTAATATTGATTTAACCGTTTACAAAGCATTTGTTAGTATGTATACCGGGTTGCAAAGCCGAGTTAAAGTTAAAGGTTGTCTGTCTGACTGGTTCCCTGTTTTACAGGGGACCAGGCAGGGGGGGGGGGGGGTGTTAGCAGTCCTAAACTGTACCTCTTGTACATAGATGGGTTGATACAGGAACTTGAGCGATCAGGGCTGGGTTTATGCATGTTTGGGAATTGTTTTGCTAGCCCTACAGTAGCAGATGACATGTGCCTGATCAGTTTATCGAAAAATGCAATGGATAAAATGATGGATATGTGTTACCATTATTCTTGTAAATGGCGCTTTGATTATAATGCAAACAAGTGCGCCGTTGTTGTTTTTACTGAATCTGATAGGCGGTCAGAGAGATGCAGGCGTCTGTGGCAGTTAGGTTCTGAAATAGTAGAGGAGAAAGATTGTTACACACACCTTGGCATCAGTTTGAATAGTCACCTTGATGTGCAGCAAAATGTTGATGATGCTAAAACTAAAATGAGTAGCTCATTTTTCAGTTTTGCAGGTTCAGGTTTGCTGGGCGAAGGGATTCACCCTATAACAATGTGTAATATTTATAAATCTGTGGTAATTCCTAAAAGTTTGTATGGATGTGAACTGTGGAATGATATGACAGCTGCCCAGACGTGTGCACTTGAGAAGACCCAGCGTAAATGTATCAAGTTTATCCAGGGTATTCCGCGTTGCACGCGTAGTGAAGTTGTGCTAAGCATGATTGGCTGTAAGCTTATTGAAAGTGAAATAGACTATAGGAAACTATCTTTTTTCGGCCAGCTTTGTCATCTGAGCGTAGACGCCCTAGCAAAACAAGTGTTTATAGAACGATTGATAAGGTATAATGAAAACCCGTACAAGAAAAAGGGGTTTGTTCCTGATGTGTTTAGATTATTAAGCAAATATGGATTGAGCCATTTTTTCTTTGATTATGTGAATTCTGGGGTCTTCCCGTCGAAATCTAGCTGGAAATGTATACTGAGAAAGTCTGTAAAACGGTTTGAAATATCTATGCGCCGGTCTAATGTGTGCCATGAGCGTCTGCTGTGTCCATACCTACATATTTTAGATGACGTATTGACGCCAATGCCAATTTGGTTGTTATGCAAACAGACTCCTAGTCTATTGCCAGCATGTAGGAAATCTGCTTATCTTCTAGCCCGTTTGTTCTCTCATGAATTTATACAGTTATGTAATTATTGTGGTAAATTGTTTGAGAACGGGGCCGTTCATGTGATATTCGACTGTCCGAATAATGAGCATGTAAGACAAAGGCTATGGAATGATGTTTACCTAACATTTGGACACAGCATATACAGAGACTTGACAAATATGGAAGCAAAGCTCCAAATTGCTCATTTAAGCTTCGGTCTGTGTCAAATATTAACTGACGACATAGACAGAGAAAGCTGCTTAAGAATGGTTGTTAAAGCGTTTTATCATATGTTGTTTTGAAATAAGTTTTACCACATTCCCTCCTTGTGAAGCTTTTTAGCACCTCTGTGAAAGTCACATTTTGAAACGGTTGTGATAAATAGAGCATTTTCTCCATACGAACGAATGCTCTATTTATCACAATGGTTTCAAAACTACACAATTCTGAAATTCCCTTTCTGTAGTTATTACTCCCTTTCGGTAGATTTATTCAAAGGAGTTGGGTCTGGAATAGTCTAGGAAGGAATGGGGTAAAACATTATATGGTATATTATATTTGTGCTCAGAGTAGTGTGGCAAATGAAGTATCACCTTTGTTGCAGTTTCATATAGTATACACATATATGTCTGTAGGTTTAGGCTGGGCGTTTGTCTGCCTTACATGGTAAATATCTACTGTATGGGTGGTGTGTGTGTTACTGTTCATTGTTTGTTTGTAGAGGTTCTTGCCACCGATATGATGTGTGTAGCTTTCCCTACGATCCATCCGTCTGTTTGTTCGTCCGTAACAGAGTACCGTGGGAAGGGTGTGTGCTTATGCTGCCCCTTTTCCATCGATCTTATTAAACGAGCGAGCCGGAAAGGTATTTCTCGTTTACAGTAACATTACATGGCGTACTGTCATCAATATACCTATTCTTTCCCTCTGTATTTCGTTTCGTCCGAGGGGTTGTGTTGTGGTATATGCATAATTATTGCTGATTAATTTCATATACAGCGGATTTAATTGTTATTTCTGTAGAGTTTCGAATCACCATTGTGGTGTTTATGATATTCTGCGCTATTCGCCCGTCTGTCCGTAGCTTATTAGGGAAAGGTGCGTGGCGCCCGCGACGCTCCTTTCCATCACGTTTACCAGACGGTTGGATTTTGGTCAGTACAGTGACATTTCATAAATTTACCTTCACTTTCCTTTTGAGTTTCGTTTCGCCAGAGGGAATATGATTAGTTATATTCATGATAACTTACATGTATATTCATGATTATGGCAGGGCTATGCTTCCATATTAAAACGGTAGTTATTGTGTACTGTTTACACATGTATGGTATGTATGAACATACCCTCTGCTCCATGGGTATCCAGTTTAGTAATTATGGCTTCATAGATGGTGACTGTGTTAATTTATGACACACATACACACGAAATGATTATCTGGTCTTGGTAGAGGCTATGAGATCGTATCTGTGTTATGTCATAAGCAAAGGCGTAGAAATGCGCACTTATGGAGCAAAGGGTTAAATCATGTTTCATGTACTATAATTCTAACTGTAATTAGTATTGTCCGTAGTTTGTCCTGTATTACAGGCCGTTTCTAATTAACTGTATTTATATCACTTTTCACATATTTATTATGTTATAGTTTTGTATATTCTATTGATATTTATTTGATGTATAACTCTTCATGTATGGAGGTAAATAAAGAATCAATCAATCAATGACTGGTAGGAATGAAGTTCCTCAGCCCTGCATTGCATATAGTGTATCCTTAGATAAGTTGTTACACAGTAAAGGTTGGAACTGATCTATCTTTTAAGTGTATGTCAGGCAAATTATTGAAACAAAACCATGTGCTGAAGAAAGAGCAAAAACATTTTTCAGAAAAATGATGTTGCAGCAACTCAATAGAATTAAGTTACAATCTAGTTACAATCTTTTATCCCATTCCCTGATATGCTATTTTCGATTCAACCTCTATGAACAAATCTACTGAAAAGAAGCACTTACAAGAAAAACAGTAGATTTTAAACCATTGTGATAAATAGAGCATATGCTCCTTTGCTCTATTTATCACAATGGTTTAAAAAGTGACTTTAACATACAAAATGCATCAATATGAGAGAATGGGTTAAGGATGAAGCAAAACTAGATTTGACGTTAAGTAAAATATCTTCTTTTTTTTCAATCTAATTATATATACTATTACTATTGCATTAAACATGTTACATATTTATATAAATACACTATATACATTGACATATTATTTTATACAATGATGATCCATGTTACCTCTTGTTCATAAACATACAATGTTTATCAGAAACTATGATCAATTTGAAGTTTTACTAAACCCTTTCCTACATAAATACGCCTTTCTACGCCTCTGTTAAAGTAACTTTTTGAAACTACATGTATTGTGATTAATAGAGCATTAATTGCTCCTTAGGAACAAATGCTCTCTTTATCACAATGGTTTCAGAACTACAAAATTCTAAAAATCCTTTTCGGTAAATTTATTCAAGGAGGTTGGATCTAAAAATAGCCTATGAGGGAATGGGTTAAGAAAATTTCATTCTGGTCCGCATTATCAAGCACTTCACTGCCACAGCCTGAATTGTATATTCTGATCTACAGTACATTAATTAGCAAACAGAGTAGACCTTAGTCAATGAGTTATCATAGGAGCTGTATGATATTGATGTACCCTTTTTGTAAAGACTTAAAAGGGGTGTAAATGTTAAAAGGATAAGGTTACCAAATTTTACTGACATAGCATCATACATTAAAAACAAGATTCAAGGATTGGTGAAGCACCAGGGTTTATAAATAAACCAATGCCCTTTTCAACAAAAATTACTGTGCCCTCATTGGACCCTGGGGGATATACCAGTTAAAGGGACATTCAAAAATGATTAAAAGAGATATTCAGCTCTTATATATATGTATATCGCCATCTGGTTGTCAGTCCACTTCCTTGTATACCACTCATGAATACTGTGTTAACCCGTGACTCCATAAATACGCAGGGTTGAGCGGTAAATACCGGCCATTCTACACCATTGCAAACAGGGTAGACCCACACCAGACAGCTCCTATACAGAGCTCCAGATAAGATGCATCAATTACATGTTCAGGAATAACTCCTTTATTTCTCCACCAAACCTTATACTGTGACCTATTTTCAGAAATCTTCTCGAAGAGACAATTCTATAAAGTGGTCACAGTGTAGGGTTTGGTGGAGAAATGACAATTAAATTAGTATTTGGAAACACACCCTTATCGGTAGCTATGCCTATAGGAGTTGTCTGATTAGGGTACGTTCTGTTTGCTTATGACATGATATACATCTGGCTCTACAGTTTCTGTTATGGCCAACAATGCCTGTCTTAAGAATGCCATTGCAAAAACTTAACTCATTAATATTCATGATGTCATTATTTCTTACATGAAAATTTATGGAGTAAAGACTTAACTGCTATGATCAAAATTTGATCACTATGACATGTCAACTCTGGTTTTACAAACTGAGCATCATCTTTGGGGATGACCAACAAATACTGGCTGCTTGTATCCAAAGTAGTTCAGAAGGTTCATTCTGAGACATATGTTTGTTGCTCATTTTACAAAACTTTAGGATAGCTTCTGATGGTCCTTTCTGCTTTTTGATATGTCCAAATTGTTGAAAAGCATCAAGCTTCAGAGTACTGCCCATGTCTCTCAGCATGTCTAACATATATTCTACTTTCCGTTTAGAATCACCATCTGACCAAATTGTTTTGCAATAAACTGGTACATGTGAAAAAGTTGTGACTCGAAAGGGACTTGAACCCAGGGCCTTTGACTTACCATGCCAACACTTTACCTACTGTGCTATCAAGTCACAGAGTCTAAAGCTTTTCAATGTTCCACCACAATCTTTAACCAACTAATGTTCCATCTGGAGATCAGCAAACACTGGCTGCTTGTATCTAAAGTAGTTCAGTAGATTTTAAAAATTCATATATCACAAAGTCAGCACCAGTTGATCAAGCTTTTCATACATGTACTTAGATGAGTATTGGGAAGTCTTGTCTGGATGTTGATAAAAATGTCATCGATTCGGTCTTTGTTACAATTACTGTATTTTCATCGGTTCGGCCTAGCTTTGTGGCGACAATTACTGTATTTCGAAATTGAAAGCTCTTTGTCAATAAAGCAATATTATTCTCCGTTTTTGTGGCAATTAAAGCAACGTGGGCTCTGTTAGAAAACTGGCATGTCCGGTTCCTGATTGTTTGGAATCTTGTTGAAATTACTGTCCCCTGCAAATAAAATTATTTTTTATGATTAAAATATATTTCTTAACCCCCTACACCATAAATATTCATATAACAAATAAATACATGTAGAGGTTATTTCATAGGTGACTAGGGCCTCAGCGATATTGGCATGTCACCTTGAGATTGGCCCCAGGGCAAAAGCCCGAGGGACTACAGGTATATCAAGGTAAGGGACTATATCACTCTGCGGTCCTAGTCACCTGTGTAAAAACCTGTTTATTACATTTGTGGATAAAAAGGGATCTACAAGGTGCAATAGTTTCTCAAAGGATTGAAAGAATCAGACGGTAATGAATATTTAAGAAGTTTCAGGGAATGACTATTCTGACGTCAGTTGGATGACGTCAAAATGACCGGGGTTTTTTATTATTAAAAATGGGCATTGCAAAGAGCGGCAAGTGTGCACTTTTTATTTACCTTTATGTGTACTGGACATGTATTTGGCCAGGATTTGGGGACAAATCGGTATGTGTATGAGCACTTGGACAACATTTGCATCATTATAGCAAAATTAGACCTTCATCGCTTATTGGGGTTCTGTTGCTATAGACAATAGATTTAGAACGATTATCTTGGCAGCTGGCACAATATCAGTTATTGGCCCCGTCGCTAGGTCTGTATTGGCCTGCTCAGACAACACTACTCCATTTTTCAAATGATATTGGACCATTTTTAACGTAAACATGTTACTATTTATAGTAACAAATATAACAAATAGAGGTTATTACACGGGATGACTAGGGCCACAGCGTGATGTTGTCCCACCACCTTGATATTGGTCCAAGGGCTTTAGCCTGAGGGTCTATATCAAGTTAAGGGCCAATATCACGCCGCGGTACTAGCCAACCGTGTAATAACCTGTTTATTACATTATGTTAAACATTGGTGAACATTTTAGCAGATCAGACATAGAGCAGACAGTATTTCTCAGCATGAAAACGGTGTTAAAAACTCAACTGGGGGAATGGTGCTATCCTGACATCATTTGGATGACGTCAAATTGACGGTTTTACACTATTCAAACAATGGGCGATGGAACTAGCGACTAGATGTCACTTTACCGGTACGTGCACAGTGCATTTGAATAAATCTGAATCAAATCTGACGAGGATTGTGATTTGGAAATTGGGGCTTATTGGTACATGTACGAGCACTTCGACAACATTTGCAGCATTGGAGTAGAATAAGACCTTCGCCACATATCGGGGTTCTGTTGCTATAGATTTAGAACAATTAGCTTGGTAGTGGGCATATATTAGTTATTGGCCTGTCGCTAGGTCCGTACATGCCCGCTCGGAGAATAACACTTTCGACTGATATTGGACCATTTTGAGTGTTAAAATGATACTATTTATACATGTACATGTAGTAACAAATGTAATAATTACATTTATACTGGATATTAACTGAATGTTTATAATGGCACTATGAACAATTCTGTTTTAATCATACTAGAAACTGTAGAATCGTCTAATCTTTATTATTTCATAAGCAAACAAAGCAGACCCTGATCAGAGAGCCCTTATAGACACTGTCCGATATGGATAGATGCTGTTTGCAAAGGCATTAACCCTTTCTCTCAAATAAAATTCATTTGCAAACAGAGTAGACCCAGATCAGGGTCTTCTCTCTTTGCTAACCGAATTCAATAGACCTTTTCCTTTACTTTCAAAAATGTCTACAATGTTCCACCTTCCATATTTCATTACTATTTTGTTCATGAACATTCAGTAGGTATTGGAATTTGATATAAACATAGAACTGGGAAAGGGTTAAGAGGTCTATTAATGGAGTACAAAATGTATGTATCAGTAAATGACTATAAAACATTTTACATTTAAAATTGTACAAATCATTCACCTTTTTTTCACAAGTATATTACCAGGATAACAACAATATAGAAAGGCTTTGTACAATCCTTCTTCAGATTTCACTATGTCGATAATTTAACCCTTTCTCCGTTTAAAAATAAATTTAACCTTTTCCCTCATATAGACACATTTTCACGCATCTGCAAACAGAGTATAGGGGCTGTCTGATCAGGCTCGGCTCCGCTTACTTATGGTGTAATAAAACACCCAACCAATATAGATCTGATTCAACAGCTTCCGTCTCAGCCAGAATCTCATGTGTTCATATACCATTATAAAAACTAATCTTATTAATATTCATGACATCATTATTTCTTACATGAATATACAACAGGGAAAGGGTTATGGATTAATAATGGCATATTGATATTAGATAAATTTTTAAAATTGCATTTTAACAAATGACATTTTGGTATAGACAGAAACATTACTGTAGCTACATAGAACTGATCTGTATAACACCATAAACAAACGGAGCAGACCCTGATCAGACAGCTCAAATAGGAGGGCTCCGTGCCATCTGATAAGGGTTTACCTTGTTTACAAATGCTTGAAAATGTGTTTACATGTATATGAGGGTAGGGGCTAAGCTGAACTGTCAGTGGGGCAAAACAACAGATGAGACAGAGAGGTCAAGATGTACCAACTACTCTCATCAGAATCTGTACTGTTTGCCATATACTTATTTATATTATTTCATTCATGAGCAATCAAACCAGACCCTGATCAGATGAGGTCCCGGGTCGTTTCGGCCACAATTGGGGCCGAAACGACCACGGATTACATGGAATATATCAGCAATGGACATCAAATTGTATTTAAGCAAAAATTGTTCTCTGTTTCAGAAAACTGACATTTGACAAGAAATAAAGAAAGTGAAGATATCCAGTCAGATTGAATAGTTCCTATAATTATGTCAAAAATGTTTGTGTAGTACTATTGCACTTAGTTGTTCCTCAACAAGCCCCATCTGTTTCCACCGTATATGAAGCAAATAAACCCCCATGAGAATAAAGTGTTTAATATTTGCTAAAAAAATGATGCAAATTGCTTAACTTTGTAATTATATAATGTTTTTGTAAACTCTTATTGAAAGATTTTATTGAATCCACGAAATAGACAGCGATGGTTTAATTGTAATTAAAATAACGTTTCTCATTACCATGCAACAAGGCCGAAACGACCAAGGCCGAAACGGATTGGGTACGAAACGACTAAGGACCGAAACGGATTAGGTCCGAAACGTCCCGACACCCGTCAGATGGCTCCAATAGACGTAAAACGGCATATTTATGGAGGAAGGGGTTTAATTTAAAGTCTCAGGGGGTTAATGAGTTAAAACTAAAATTTAAAATAGCTCAGGCACTGCAAATCTTCTTACATGACAGACATTGTAACTCGGAGATTCACCGATAATCGTGTTCACGAGTGATTCTGTTAGATAATTAGTTTCATCTTGAAAGTCATAGCAGAACTATTAATAGATACTATTGTATCTTCATGTACTTACGATCTTCGAGCTCGTCCAAAATGCGTGTCTGGTAAAACAAAGTCTGTGTAATGTCAATTCTACACTCGCTTTGTTGATGGCGGACAAGTCACGTGATATTCAAAATGGCGGCGATCAATTTAATCAAAAATAAATTCGTGTATAAGTGTGCATAAAAACTCCGATATAATTAATATCGCCTCATTTGAACAATATTCGTCATTTTTGTTGAAGAAATAATCCAATACAGTAAATGCTTGTCTTAAAACACGGTCCACATTCGTACTTTTTGTAATAAATTGAGCTAAATACCGAACTACATTGAAAGTTTGAGTAAATCGTTTTGTGAGGCCCGGCTGATTTACTCTCGCATGTCCGTTACTTAGGTGTCTGTGTAAAACACACAGACACCAAAAATCAACGTATGTACCCGAATGATTCTATTATAAGTCTAGGGTCTTCTCGAAACTTCAGACAGTATAGATCCAGATCAGACACCGCGTTAGGAACGCGACGAGTGATCTGACGTTAGACAGTTACCAACACTCACTTTTTGGTCTTTGTCAGAATTAACCGCAACTGTTTTGTTTTTTATAATGCATTTGAGTTTTGTATTGAAATGTCCTTGATTAAGAATTATACTGTTTAATTTTATATTGGTATGACACAGCTTCTATTAGTTTCTAACAGGATAGACCCAGGTCAAGGACCACGCGCCCAGAGTGGTATCTGATCTGAGGCTAGACTGTTCCAATACTCTTATCTTGATATGGAGATATTAGTCACATCTATTTTCGTTGTTTTGAGTTTAACATTGCAATTACCTGAATCAAGAAACACGCTAGTTACTTTACTTTTTACATACAATGTAGACCCTAAGCAGGAACCGCACTGAAAGCGCGACTACTAATCTAGGTCTACACGGCTTCTCATAAAATAGGTATACAGATTTGTTATATAATCCGTGTTCCTTTTCCATTTTTGGATGGCAAAAGGTGTATGTTTATACTTAATGCCAATAAAGATTTGACTTGTATATTATATTGTATACAGAAACGGTGATGAAAAGCACCACCGATCGTAAAATAAATGTTTATCGCTAAAAGTTCGACACTTTGGATCCTGATTGTACATAGCGACGATAATTTTGTGTTGTCACGGTCTCATGTGCAATCAGATCCACTTTGTACTGTGACCGCAATTTTGACCATAACTGCAAGTAGAGTGTCGAGGGAAATCAGGGTTTTTTGTTTTTTTTTATCTTATTGATCGCCGCTCATGAGCGGCGATCACTAATGGAATGTTCAAAAGTATTTACCCATGTAGGAAGGGTAGCGACAAGTTTTACATAGTCTATTCTGCGTACATCGGTGAGATGAACCAAATGAATTGGCACATGAGAGCGTGGCAGAGAATAGTTTCTATCTGCATTATTGATGTAGTGAAATATGTGATGTAAAAACCTTCATACGATGTTTAAAAAGAAATTTATCAAACAAATGTACAATAATAACAATAATTATGACACTTTTTTTCGTCGAAGTATCGACATTAAATGCCAAAAACAGTTTTGTAAACATAAATGAAGCCGGGTCAAAGTCGCAGAATTGAAGCCGGGTCAAAACTGTAGTCGTGCACCTGTTTGCGATGCTCTCGTTCTAAATTATGCCCTTCAGAGATTTTGAAATATTACAGTTTTGTTTAATGACCATTGTTTATTGTCCAAAAATGTCGACAAAAGTAATACATACATCATGTTAATTCAAACAGACATGGTTATTATTCTACCGGAGGCTCTACATGGTCAAAATCGAATTCCGTCGTCTCGGTTTCTATTTTTAGATAGGGCTAAGGTCACTCGTTAATGGAACTGAACAGGCTATATTTAGGTCTATGACCATCACCTTGTAAGAGTTTATTGATTAAATTATCATGAGAGTGATAAATGTTTTAATGAAGTTTTATTGTTTTATTTATTTTTATTTAAAAAAGTCGTTTTATTTTTTTTATTTATAAAAGTCGTCAATATAGTAGCATGATAACTTTATATACATCTTAAATTTCCCTTGAAGTATGTCTGGCCTGATAGTGTAGTGGTTACCACGGTCGCCTATCGTGCAGTCAGCCCTGGTTCGATTCTCACCGCAGACGAAAAAATTTTTTTCTCTCTTTTTCCTTTCTATTTTTGTTTAATGACGGTTTGGGTTTTTACTGGGATAGTTAATGATAATTATCCATATTAAGTGTTTTTTCTTTCAACTTATACGTTATTTTTGGTAAAACAAATTTGTAGAAAAATTAAAAATAGTTCCTGTTGTAAGAAGAAATTCCTACACCTACTTTACAAATAAACCTCTACTGTACATATAAACTTAGGTTTATTACGCTACCCCTTTATTACGTCACTAGCGGCTGTAGTGACGGGATAAAATATTTATCCTCTTACGTTTTGGTATCGTCAATATGCCTCTGAACCAATCAATGACCGCCCTAGATATTTGTGTCAAGTTTCATGTGATACTTCCAACAATGCATATGTCATAATAGTTTTACCAGGTATTTACTTGTTACAGTCTGCAACAGAGTTCTTTATCAGCATGCCATAGTATTTTTTCTTGTTTACATAGTTATTTGTTTCATAATAAATGACTATATTTTTATAGCCTTGTCTCTTTATTATCACCTTTTTAGAGAAGGGGAGTAGGATATTCATTTATCCTCATTTATTTTAGCTCACCAGAGCACGACGTGCTCATGCTGAGCTTTTAGGATCGTTGGATGTCCCTCGTCTGTTGTCCGTTGAGATACCACATTTTGCACTTGATCTCTAAGTAAATTGGTTTGTGTTTTGCCCTGCATGAAATTTAGGTCAATCTCGAATATGGGTCACCTGGGCTCAAAAACAAGGTCACTAGGTCAAATCTTAGAAAAATCTTGTTAATGCTCTAGAAGCTACAAATCTTATTGGATCTTACTGAAATTTTATCAGAATGTGTCTCCATGAAATCTACGCCAAGTTCGAATATTGGTCATGTCGGGTCAAAAACTAGGTCACTAGGTCAAATCTTACAAAATCCTAAACACTCTGGAGGCCACATTTTGCACTTGATCTTTAAGTAAATTGGTTTGTGTATTGACCCTGATGAAATCTAGGTCAAGTTCGAATATGAATCGCCTGCAGTCATAAACTAGGCCACTAGGTCAAATCATAGAAAAATATTGTTCACACTCAAGTGGCTACAAATGTTATCAGATCTTACTGAAATTTTATCAGAATGTTTGTCCACATGCAATCTTGGTCAAGTTCAAATATGGATCATGACGGGTTCGAAACTAGGTCACTACGTCATTACACTCTAGAGGCTACATATCTCGTTAAGTTTTTAATGAAATGTTGTATTTCAATTGTCTTAACAAAACAGTTCCTTATTAAAAACCTTCCTTGTACACAAATTTCGCGGCGATCCAATGCCTTGCATCAGTATTCGTCTTGTAGTAAATTACATGTTTGATTTTACTGACACACTTGAAATACCTGTGATCGATGAACTGCTACAGGGGAGATAATCTACTAGAGTAAATTCTTAATTTGTCCCCTTTTATAATAACCAGTAAAACGATTAGATGACATGAAAGTTATGGAAATGCAATTGATCTAAAATGCTGCGTATTTCTAGTGGCTCTTTTAACCCTTTCCGTCATATAGACATGTGGTCACTGGTTTGCAAACAGTAGATCCAGATCAGTCAGCTCTTAGAGGAGCTGTCTGGTCGGGGTCTGCTCTGTTTGCTAATTTAATTTGATAGATCTGTTTGTTTACTTTCTGAATGGCTGGAATTTCCGCCTTCCGTGTTTCAATATAACTTTCGTCCATGAATATTCAGTAGACATTGAAATTTGGAGTGAGCGCAGGACAGTGAAAGGTTTAACGAAACTCACAGGTATTGGTTTTGCTGTTTTTCCCGATAGTATAATCAAATCAATTGTAACTTGTTAGATTCAATAAGATTTTTTCCCAGGAAAATCCCATCTGTCATTTCATCATGTTTCATTGTGTTATATTTGTTTTTCATTTTCTATTGTTTCTTCGCTTTCTTAGTCCCTTTATTGTCTCTCACACTTCATTCTTGGTACATGATCAGAGGACTTCACCTAGCTGTGGAGCAGACTTCATGGAGATATGGAATTATATATTTAGTTTAATTACCCAAATGGGTAACGATCTACAGACTTGGAGATGCTCCATTGGTTTGTTCCACAGCGGGAGATATAGTTTTTTCAGTAAGACGAAAGTAAAGTTCAATATTTCATTTGATCTGTTTAGTATCTTACGGAATGCGTTTAGCTTGTTATGGAAGCTGTTGCTTGGTATTAGAGAACAGTATGTTGACTTTCACTTTTTATTTATTGTATTACTTTTGTTACTACAAGCCGGAGATATTGAATCTAATCCCGGACCCGAGACTCTTCATACAACTACACCTAGTTGCCTATCTATTCTGCATAGTAACATTAGGAGCATCAGACATAAATTGGATATCATCAGAGACACGGTTGCAGATTTTGATATTTTATGTTTTACTGAAACTCACTTAGATATGTCTGTTTCTGATGAATCGTTATTTTTGTCTGAATTATATGATACGCCATATAGGAAAGATAGAACTAATCATGGAGGGGGGTTACTTGTTTATGCATCTTCCAATCTTATTTGCGAAAGAATAGCTGATTTAGAACAATTCTACGCTGAATCTCTCTGGATCAGCGTTAAAGTTAAGAGGAAACTATTTTTGATTGGAACATTTTATAGCCCTAAAACATCAGATGCTGATTTTTTTGTAAACCTTAATCGCAGTATAGAAAAAGCTTACGAAGTATCTTCGAACGTAATTCTAGTTGGTGATTTTAATGAAGATTTGTTGAATCCAAATAACAGAATGCTTAAAGATATTCTCATTACAAATTATATGGTTAATACCATTACAGATCCTACACGACTAAATGCTTTATTAGACCCTATCTTAATACCCACCAATATGAAATACCATGATACTGGCGTTATATCAGTCCCACCTGAGATAAGTGACCATTGCGCTACTTTTATTATGTTGCCATTTCCTTGTGAACTAAGAGGAACTTTTGAAAGAAATGTTTATTTATATAAAAGAGCGAACTTTGAGCTTTTAAATGCAAAAATAATGGATTTTGATTGGCAATGTTTAAATGAAGGTTCGATAGACGATGCTTGTAAACTATTTACAGAAACGTTCCTTAGTTTTGTGAATTTGTGTATCCCGTCTCGAAACATTACCGTCCGTTATGATGATAAACCTTGGTTTGACTCTGAGCTGCGTAAATTTTGCCGAGTAAGAGATAGACTTAAACGTATAGCTTTAAAGTCATCAAAACAACATGATTTTGATAAATATAAACACATGCGGAATAAAGTTAATAACATGAAAACTATGCAAAACAAACATTTTTCAGTTCTTTAGAACATAATTTAGAAGAACTAAGAACAAATGATAAAAAGGCTTCTGGAATACTATTCGTCACTTCATAAAGAATAATGACTGTACTGCTAATATACCACCTTTGTGCGAAACTTCTTTAAATGGACATATTTCTTGTTTTTATACTGACGAAGAGAAATCAAACTGTTTAAATAACTTCTTTGCATCTATATCTACAGTAGATGACACAAATGCTACCCTCCCTCCTTTTTCTCCAAAGACAAGGAGTACTCTGAACACCATTAATATTAATGATACTGAGGTAGAAGACACAATAAATTCACTCACCTTGAATAAAGCATCTGGCCCTGACTGTATATCTCATAGAATGCTTAAAGGCTCAGTCAAATCGATATCTAAACCTCTTGCTATTCTTTATAACAGGTCATTGAATGAA
The DNA here is from genome assembly GCA_963576725.1 of Azorinus chamasolen. Taxonomy (NCBI): domain Eukaryota; kingdom Metazoa; phylum Mollusca; class Bivalvia; order Cardiida; family Solecurtidae; genus Azorinus; species Azorinus chamasolen. The sequence continues at coordinate 62,402,035 of OY755251.1, read as the reverse complement.
GGAATTTTTCCTAATGCTTGGAAAATTGCAGATGTAATACCACTTTTTAAAAAAGGGGATAAATCAATACCATCTAACTATAGACCTGTCTCTCTGCTTAGTTGCTGTGGTAAATTGTTCGAACGAATCGTTTTTAAACATATGTACAACTTTCTCTTAGGTAATAATTTGATATATAAGTACCAATCAGGGTTTCTTCCAAATCACTCTACTGTCTACCAGTTAATTGATATTGTTCATCATATCTGCCAATCATTTGATAACAGACAACACTCTTGCATGGTGTTTTGTGATATTTCAAAAGCCTTTGATCGGGTATGGCATAACGGTCTTACTTTTAAACTAAAGGAAAATGGCATTAACGGGCGTCTTTTAATATGGCTGACTAATTACCTAAGCAATAGATGCCAGAAAGTTGTTCTTCGTTCTTCTATTTCTGCTGTAAGAACAATATCAGCTGGTGTTCCACAGGGATCTGTGTTAGGACCTCTTTTATTTTTAATTTACGTTAATGATATAGCTAATTCGCTACTAAGCTTAACAAGATTGTTTGCGGACGATAGCTCTCTATACATATCTTCTACCTCCTTAAATGACATTGAAGGTATCTTAAACCACGATCTTAAATTAGTTTCCGCTTGGGCTAAGACTTGGCTTGTTAATTTTAACCCTGCCAAAACTGAAGCAATGATGTTTTCATTTAGAAATCACGACACGCGACCCAATTTAGTTTTCGAAGGTACTGCTATACAATTTGTTAACTGTCATAAACACTTAGGTGTCACCCTAAATTCAAACGGCCAGTGGAATGATCACATTGATAATATACTTCCATCTGCTTCCAAAACAATTGGAATTATGAAAAACATTAAATTCACTTTGAACAGAAGGGCCCTAAATCTAATTTACCTTTCTTACGTACGGCCAATACTAGAGTATGCTTCTGTTGGCTGTGATGGTTGTTCCGAAAGCTGTGCAGATACTTTAGAAAAATTACAAAACGAAGCAGCCCGTATCGTGACTGGCTTAACCAGATCGGTATCTCTAGAAAATCTATATAGAGAATGTGGATGGGAATCACTCGCTAGTCGACGAAAGTTTCAAAAGCTCTGTTTTATTTATAAGGCCTCTCATAACATGGCTCCTTCATATATCAATGATTTGATACCACCGAACGTAGGGGAACTAACTCGCCATCCATTAAGAAATGACGGTGATATCGAAGTGCCTTTCTCACGCACGTCAATCTCAAAAGATCGTGCATCCCATCTTCATTAGCACTATGGAACAACATTAGTCCAGACACCAGAAATTTGGATACATTAAGCTCATTTAAAATGTCATTACGAAATAATTTTAGTAAGTATAACGTTCCATCTTATTACTATTTCGGAGATAGGTATTTGTCAGCTATTCACGACAGAATTAGGAACATCTGCAGTAATCTGAATGATGATCTTTTTAATAACAACCTGAGTCAGAATCCTTCATGCGAATGTTCACATGAAGTAGAAAATGCCGAACATTACCTTTTTCAATGTAGATTTTTTCGAAACCAGAGACTTAACCTATTTCACGCAACACAAAGGTACCATCCTCTTAATACCGAAATGCTTCTGTTCGGCAAACGAAATTTAAATGATGAAGACAATAAAACCATATTTGCTGCGGTACATTGTTTTATAAAGCAATCACGGAGGTTTTAGCTCCACCTATAGTACAGTTATTGATATTTGTTCCGACTCTCAGTATGATATTATATACATGTATTTTATACATATATTTTTTTTCTAAACTTATACTAAGATGTCTTACTTACGGATATATTTTCATATGCTAAGTGTCCTCTGATCGTACTACAATACACATGTTACCTCTCTCTCTCTCTCTCTCTCTCTCTCTCTCTCTCTGTTTCATAGAAACTTCTGTTAAAGTTCATATTTGTTTGCCATTACATGTATATATAAATGCTCTGTATGGGGAGGGTCAAATCTAATGTTGTAAGAACTTGTGACCCGACCCAATTTCCTCTAATATGGAAATAAAATATGTTTAAACTAAACATACACGCTTATACACCAGCACAAAAAGCACCCATCCGAATCAGTATAGGAATGTGTATACCAGGGATGATCTCAGTCAACCCATAACCTGTTCAATATTCATGTAAGACATTATGAATATTTATTGTTTGAATGTTCACGTCATAAGCAAACAGAGCAGACCCTGATCAGACGGTTCCTATAGGAGCCGCCTGATTTGTGTTTACTATGTTTGCAAATGCGCGAAAAAGAGTTTATTTGAAGCAAATGGTTACCAATAACCGTCACAGTTTTATTTAACTGTACACAAATGTTCATACATTGTCCCGAAATTGTGCGATTTTTCCATTCGTAACTACTCGTCGTATTCCGCCAGGGTTCGAACTTTTGAACAAATAGCTGAGAGGTTCCGAGTGGCGATTTTTCCTGCAATCGCTACATTTCGGTATTAAGAGGAGAAATTGCAGCATTTCGGTCTTACATTTTGCAACACCCGTTACTTCAGGTGCTGTTCCGCAGTCGGATATCACGAATGCAGTTAGATTTATTATAGAATAAAATAAAATAAAAAAATGTGACTAAGAATACATTCACACATGAATGACACAATGAAAACAATAAATGACACAATGAATACATGAATGACACAATGAAAACAATAAACATGTGTGAATAATGAAAGCAATGACAGCTAGCCATTGGATATGTGTAAGTTTTAATATTTTTACCCTTATTCCTCCAGCAAAAAACTGTTGTTGTTGCAGAAGACAACAACAAACACTGAAATTTTATACAGTAATGAAATCATCACAATGAAGTTTTAAACTTTTTCCCAGAAAAACAGATACCGTAGTTTTAACGATCTGTACTCGAATACTAAACTCACCCTTTCTCCACCAAATCCTATGTTGTGACTACTCTTTAGAATCGTCTCGAAGACGATTCTAAAAGAGTGGTCACAACATTGGTTTTGGTGGAGAAATAAAGAAGTTATTCTTGAAAATGTTTCAATCTTCTCATTTCATCTGGACCTCTTGTTCCGATGTTTATGTATTATGTTGTTAAATTAGATATTATCAGGATTCATGAATACTATCGATTATGTTTGCGTGATGTTATTTGATTTAAATAGACTGGATAAAACTATAAGGGTTTGCTGTTTTCTGTTGCTTATCATCACAGATGCCCTTCGCATGCTGTGTATCAACAACAACAACAACAACCCCATCACAAATTCATTATGTTTTTTAATCACGTCATACGTATCTAAAACATACCAAAATATTGTTCACATTGTTCATATTGGTTTTTTTTTCGCGAACAGCCCTGCTCTATATAATAAGTAATGCAAAAAATTTGGCAGCGAAAGAGCTAAAGCAGCCACAGTTTTACACATACTACTGACCAGAGCATCCTGAAACGTCTAGAGAAGGATATACAGTTGAACTTTGATAACTCGAACTTCAAGGGACCATGCAAGTAAGTTTTCTAATCTGAACAATTTCTCAAGACCACAGCTTAATAAGGTATAAAGTAATGCTGAAAGTTCCTGTAGGATCTTTCAGCATTACTTTCGACCTGCATTAAGCTATCACATGTGTTTCTAGATATGTGTAGTGATACATTTTAGAACAATCATGTACTGTAAATTTAGAAAGGACCGTACTTTTGGTTCAAGTTATCCCGAAGTTCGAGTTATCCGAGTTCGAGTTATCCGAGTTCGTGATATCGAAGTTTAACTGTACCTTTATCATAATTAATTACATTTCGTTATATGTTTCATACACGTTGGTGTCATACATGTACCTTTCTGCTGCAGTATAGTATGTGCCTAAAATGTTATAACATAGAACAGAACTCAGACAGTACATTTGGAAATGACACACGAAGGTCCCTGCTTGTTTAAAAAATATTTAGATATTTATTGTGCCCCTTTAGTATCACGATATACCGATGAACCCATATCACCTCCCAGCTCTAGTCTACAGACTCTACACTGTGTGCAAAGGACATCAGTGACTTGTTTCCCACACAGTAAGGGTTAAGGTCGTCCCGAAATTCTAGGGTTGGAGAATAGCTTGCAATGACTCAGCATTACAAACATGACTCAATGCTTGGTGCCAAATGTAACCGGACAAATAGTGAAATGATCGTTGTCCGACCGGGACTCAAACATCGGCATCTGGTTTACTGGAGAGAGAGAGAAAGAGAGAGAGAGAGAGAGAGAGAGAGAGAGAGAGAGAGAGAGAGAGAGAGAGAGAGAGAGAGAGAGAGAGAGAGGTAAGTTACCGTCAGTCATATTATTGTAACTAATCAGGACCATTCATCTTTAGTTTTCCTTATCGTAACCATGTTTTTATTAGTCGTGTAATGTAGATCAATGACGCCCAATAACTATTGCCCTCATTGGAACGCATTTTAACACATTTTTGCAAAACGTGTAGACCAAGATGAAACAGATCTTGCGGAATTTGTTTGACAAGAGCTTAACACGACTATCACTGTAAAAATAGCCTCAAATTCTTGATGATATAACAACTATTAGTCAATTAATATGCAAAGCGGATCTAATATAAATATTTTGGTTGACTAGAGCAATGAAAAATGAAAAGGATACAAACAATACTATTTTTTGTTTTTAATCGCTCTAGGGTTAATTATATGCAATGTATGGGGTCATACTTCCCTGGGATCATATTTTAATGATCCTTTCGATGGGGATCATTCAATTACGTAAAATAAAATCTGGAGGAGTCATAATTTTATGACCGGGGTCAATATTCTTTTGGGGTTACCATTTTTCATTACACCGGCATTCCGATAATAGCTCGGGTATATCTTTTAGATGGAGTAGGCTATGCGAGACGTTTTAACATTTTATTCGCATGAATACGCTAAACAAAACCATGAAAAAACTGTACTGTCGTTTAAACCTTTCTCATCATGAAAAATAGCATGATACATGTAATTGTTTGTAATGGTATGTGAACACAGGTAATTTTGGCCATGGCACACTTTAGAACTAGATTTATATTATTCCATAAGCAAACAGAACCTGCCCTGAACAGACATCTCCTGCATGCGCCTTCTGATCCAGGTCTACCCTGATTGCAAAGGTGCCCATAAGACGTGTAGATAGATAGATAGATAGATAGATAGATAGATAGACAGATAGATAGACAGATAGATAGATATATGAGAGAAAAAGTTTTACAGGTGGGACATATTTGCAGCGGAAACAGTTAACACGCATCTTAATGCAGTGACACGTATATACTTTCACAAATACAGTAAAATCTCTCTATAACGGCCACTAAATTACATCACGTATTTTGTGTTAAAGGCAGGTGGCTGCTTAAAGCAAGGTGAAAGTAAAACAGAACGCTCCTATAGGAGCGTTCTGTTTTACTTTCACCTTGCTTTAAGCAGCCACCTGCCCTAAATACCAACTAGTTAACACAATTTAGTGGCCGTTATAGAGAGATTTTACTGTATCCATATTCTGGCCACTGTCGAGGGTTTCATATTGTTTTAACCCTTTAATTCATATAAACGCATTTGCAAACAGAGTAGTAAACGGCTATAGGGATCATCTGACCAGGGTCTGCTCTGTTTGCTAATGGAATTCGATAGATTAATTTCTTTCGTTACAAAAATATCTACAGTATTCCCCCTTCAATATTTCATTATATCTATTTTGTCCACGATAATTCAGTAGCTATTGAAATTTGGAATAAATATAGAACAGGGAAAAGGTTAGCCCATTCCCTCATAGGTTACTTTTAGACCCAACCTCTTTGAATAAAACTACTGAAAAGGACCATTTACTGGACAAAAGGAATCCTTTTAGAATTGTAGTTCTGGGGCGTTCCGATTTAACACTTTTCCACATAAAAACAAAGTCTTGAACAGGGAAGACCCTCATCAGACGGCTCCCTGGGTCTACTCTGTTTGCGTGAAAAGGCGTTTATATGTAGGAAATAGTTAAGCATAGTTTCGTATCATAATTTCTATATCGTATGGGCGTAAGATAGTCCTTCACAAATTAACACATTTATAGAAATTTGGATTTAGGTTTATCCCTTTAATACACCTTTCTACACTTTTTTCCAGCAGAGTAGACCCATACCAGACGTCTCTTGTAGGAGTCGTCTTATCAATATGGTATGTTTGGTTATGGAATTATAATATACAGCTGAACTTCGATATCTCGAACTAGGATATTTCGAACTTCGGGATAACTCGAACAAAAAGTTAAGTCCTTCCAAAACTTATAATACAGAAGTCATTCTCAAGTATCACCCGCAGTAGTTTTGTGTATAACATCTATCGTCTTAATAAAACTTAACGTGGTGAATATTTATGTAAGACATAATGACATAATGGATATCAATTACACTAATTTAAGTATCTTTACATACTTGTATATCAACGCATGACATGTAGGCCATGACAGACACTGTAGAATCAGAATCAGATCTATGTAATTCAATAAACAAACATAGCATACCCTGATCACACGAATCCAAAAGGTGTCAAAGGTCTTTTCTATCTGGTACAGGGTAATTAAATTACAATTTTCTCAACATCATGCCTTTTATTATTTCATTTTGAGTAAGAGTTTCGTATGACGGTTTTGAGATATGGATTCCGCAGTCAATATACGCTCAAGCTCTTCCCGTGTTTTGCATAAATGGACGTGAAACGGGGAGCCAGGGACATCTACTCCGGACCATCTGACATTTATAACGTACAGACCGCACACTGTCGGGTTATATAGACAGTTGATGGTCCGTGAAATAATACTTTCTCTGCTCAACTGTACTCGGAATCGTCCTGAAAGAAGAAAAATCTGACAGTCAGGCACAAGCACATGATATATAGCGCAAAACACACGTTTACAAAAAAGAGCAACATCATTTCCTAGAGATTTTTTTTCTGATTCACCCATTGTTTCCCATATTATTTAAGGAAACCCGTTCAGTTCTTACTTTGGAACCCATCCATATTTCATGATGAGGGGCTCCACCTAACAAACCACGGTAAAACCCCACTAATGCGACCACCTAAAAGAGGTATAATTCTGGGTGCTGGATGCAGCTGGTAGCTTAATGCAGGACAAAAGTAATGCAGAAAGCTCCTAGAGGAGCTTTCTGCATTACTTTTGCCCTGCATTAAGCAACCACCTGCTTATAAAGACAACCATGTGCATTTATTAAGTGGTTGTATTAGAGGGGTTCTACTGCATTTGCTAGAATAAATCATTGACATGCATAGGCAAACAGTGCAGACCCTGATCAGAGGGCTTCTTCAATGGTCGTCTAATCTGGGTCTACACTGCTTGTCTGTGTCCATTTTAATGGACACTGGGCACTAATGGGCTCAATGCATTATATCACGCGTTTATAATTGCATAAGATGTAAAGTAACAACAATCGAACGAACGCTAATGATAAACAGAACACCACACGGATTAAAAATGTAACCGAAATCATGAGCATTTATCTAAAAAAATAAAAATGAACACCAAGAACAGACCCAACTCCCAAAACAAAACCAAACAAACAAATCCATACAAAAATAAAAACAGGCGCACCACACCACACCGACACGCGCACACTCACGCACCAATGCATTTTGATAAATAAATATAGGTCACGAAAATGATGAAATCACAAATGGAAAGATGGCACATAACCCCACCTTTAGGGCCCCTCATCTGCACATTCAGTTCTCCAGGTCCGGCCCCTTTTGTTTCAACTTTGAACTTGCTCACAAAGTTGGACAATAAACCATGTTCCACACCAGGGCCCGTAACTCTGACATTACTCACCAGAGGTTGTGACTTGGCCTGTGAAATATACTGACATAATTTAAGTTATTGGTCGTTAAAGGGACACATGCAAACAGTATAGACTGGCATTAGATGATAGCATTAATAATACAGCTATAATCACGTACATGTATATGTATAACAATGATGAAAAGGTATAGATATAGATTTTTGAATTTCGAAAGAAACAAACAGACGCTATTTAACCCTTTCCCTGTTCTATGGTTATTCCAAATTTCAATACATACTGAATATTTATGGACAAAATAGTTATAATGAAATATGGAAGGTGTAACATTGTAGCCATCTTAGAAGGTAAGATGTAGATATATCAAATTTCATTAGCAAACAGAGCAGACCCTGATCAGACGCCGTCTGATCTGGGTCTACTCTGTTTGAAAATGCTTGAAAAATTTTATATGAAGGAATCTGTCCGTCCGTTCGTCATACTTTCTCTGCACAAGTGGCATCTACTACAGATTTCAGAGTAAAGAAACTCTCATTTTTGAAGCAGTTGGAAACATTGCGATTCATCATGGTCTGTCTCTGTCCCTCTAGGAAGGATATTTTGGCTCAGGAAGAATTTACAGAATCATATCTATATTATACCATAAGCAAACAGAGCAGACCCTGATCAGAAGTCTGATCTGGGTCAACTTTATTTGCAAATACGTAGTAAGGCGTATCTATGTAGAAAAGGGTTAAGATGTTGGATAACATGGCAGCTGCTGTCTGGCACAATGGAAGTAACTGTGAAACGAAACAGCGAATACATATAATTACAAATAGAATTGAAATCAAACCTGGCTTGGTGACATTTCTGAGGGTTTCTCAATGCATTGAGGCTTCGGGTCCACATTGTCACGCACATCTACTTTGGTCGTTTTAGTGTTGTTATTCCCAGCGGGAGTTTGAGGTATGTATTTGATGTTGATGCATGGCCTGAGAAAGAAAAAAAAACCCAGAGTGATTGCGACTCAATAGAGGAATAAACACAACAAAAACCCAGAGTGATTGCGACTCAATAGAGGAGTAAACACAACAATGTATTTACAAACAATTATTTTCCTATACAACGAACTCAATAACACATGCACTACAACCTGTCTTAAGCGGCCATTCATTTATAAAACATAAGTATGAGTCTTAAAAATCAGGTGGTTGTTTAATGCAGGGAAAATGTAATGTAGAAAACCGCTATAGCAGCTTTCCGTATTATCTTTGATCTGATTAATATACCAACTGTCTTAATGACCCGTATTTAGACCTCTTGTTGATGACCGCTTAAGACAGGTATAGTACAGTAAAGCCTCTCAATAACGACCACTTAATTACATAAAGTATTTTGTGTTAAAGGCAGGTGGATGCTTAAAGCAAGGTGAAAGTAAAGCGTTCTGTTTTACTTTCACATTGCTTTAAGCAACCACCTGCCCCAAATACCAACTAATTAACACAATTTAGTGGTCGTTATGGAGAGGTTTTACCAAAATTTACTGTATATTGAATCTTGTGCTTTCTTGTTTTGTCATACAGTCATATGTTATTCGGGGTGTTGATGATTTCTTATCGCACTATACAGGAGTGCTGATGGGTTCTTATCGTGTTATACAGTCATTTGTTATGTGGTATGTTGATGATATGTTTCGCGTCATAAATCGCATGCTGGTTAGAGTATGTAAATGCCTCTGGTCAGAGTGTTAATGGTGATCGAGTTTCTTATCGGGTTTTAACGTCATATTGTTCGAACTGTTCATGGTTTCTTATATTGTCATATAGTTAGTTATATGTTGTTTGGAGTACTGATGAGTTCTTGCAGATAGATATATAGATAGATATATAGATAGACAGACAGACAGACAGATAGATAGATATATATATATATATATATATAGATAGATAGATAGATAGATAGATAGATAGATAGATAGATAGATAGATAGATAGATAGATAGATAGTGATATAGATAGGTAGATAGATAAATAGATAGATGGATAGTGAGATAGATTGATAGATGGATGGGTGGGTGGGTGGATGGATGGATGGATGGACGGACGGACAGCCATACAGACAGACAGACAGACAGACATATAGATAGATATATTATATTAAGGCAATTTGCCCATCTTACCACATATAAATTACATGCAGAATGAACCAACTATGCCGTTCAATATTGTGTTAATGACGGTCGAAGGGAGGTAACTCACACAATGTAGTATACAGTCGTATGCTATTCAGGGTACTGATCATGCTCAATCAAAATTGTTGTTAGAATCTGCTGACCAGTTATAGTTATGTTCAAGGTCACTAATAATTAGTGATAGTAACAGTCCTATGCCGACGAAACTGAGACAAACTGCGAATCTCAAATGTTTCTTAACCACATTGTACTGCAGTATTGTTAGAACGCATATATCTCCTTAGCTCCCAAAGAATTTCAATATTTGAACCGATTTAAACACGAGCTACTAATATATTTCTAGTGTAGCTGTTACCACTAGAACTAAAAAAGTAACAATCACCACCACTAACACCACAGTATGACCTCTTCTTGGTCACTTTAAATACTCATTACCTATACATGTATAGCGTTTTGCAGAATAGAAATTACAGAATAGATTAGAAATGCAGAATAGAACACTCCGCGGTGGCTGTGACAGAAAGGGCCGCTTGGTATAATAAGTAGCATTGACCAATATTAGTTGAAAACAACATTGAACCCTATCCCTTACCAGACATGACTCGCACTTACAAACAGCTGGGATCCAGATGAGAAACCGAGTAACTTGGCGTCGCATCAGGATCCAAGGTTGTTTGCCGTTTGGTCAACAGTTTATGAAGCGCTTGTACGAATTAGAAGTATAGTAAAACCTCTCTATAACGGACACTAAATTGTGTTAATTGGTTGGTTTTTAGAGCAGGTGACTGCTTAAAGCAATGTGAAAGTAAAGCAGAACCCTCCTATAGGAGCGTTCTGTGTTACAATCACACTGCTTTAAGCTGCCACCTGCCTTTAACACAAAATACTTGATGTAATTTAGTGGCCGTTATAGAGAGGTTTTACTGTAAGTAAAATAATACAATAGCGTTTTTGCAGACATGATGTTTTCAGCACGATAACACGATTATGGTTAACGATTGCTGTGTATATAAGATTCAGCCTTTCATCCACCGTGTCTGATCAGGATCAACACTGTTTGTCATTCATCAGAAGGCACACCCCGTATTTAAGATTAGTTAATCCCATTCGGGACTGCGTGAACAAAAAATAATATAACTTTATTACCAGGAAGACGATTAAATCACATACATATATCTCAAATTTACGCCTGAATGAAGACACATGTACGTATTTACTATACACGGATATGGCTTACGTGATCAACTATTGAATCACTCTCAAATTAACCGTGCTGTGATGGTTAAATATATTTTGCTGGATTCTGAGTTCATTTTCAAGTACATGTACCTGATTGGTCCGATTTTGAGTTTGCTCAAACTCTGTCCGGTCAGATACCAGACTAAGAAGATTTATAATGGCTGACCCCGTCTGAAACATACACTCGATTCTGAAGCGTTGTAATCGATAACCAGTTCTCTTGGACCGTTTCGAAAGTGGTTTTTATACCTGGTTTTAACCCTTTCCTCCATAAATATGCCCTTATACGCCTTTGCAAACAGAAAAGACCCAGATCAGACGGCTCTTATAGGAGCCTCTGATCAGGGTCTGCTCTGTTTGCTAATGGAAAAATATGGATCTGATTCTATAGTTTCTACTTTGAAAAACAAAATCATGTGTTAATATTTCATTAAAAAAAATTTCTTATCAATATTCACGGTGTCATCATTTCTTACATGAATATTGACGGTGTAAAGGGTTCGACTTTATAAATTGCCCATTCCATTGAGTTGAAAGCGAAGGAAAGGCACACTCCCTTTCCAATTCGGCTAGTGACGTATTAGTAAGCGATTCTACTTACTTTATGGCTAACTACGATTTGAATAGGGAGGTTGTTTTTCATTTTTATTGCGCTTGATCTCAGTGAGGAATGGGCCGAATCGATTGTTACATAGCTACCTAGGGTTATTATTCCTAGGTTATGATTTGAAGATTTGAACTATAGAGGGGTCACTCTTTACTGAATTGTTATTGCATATAGACACATGATACTATTTTTTGCCTCGGCAGAAACTGTAGACTCAGATCTATATAATTCCATAATATACAAGACGAATACTGATGCAAGGCATTGGATCGCCGGGAAATTCGTGTACAAGGAAGGTTTTTAATAAGGAACTGTTTTGTTAAGACAATTGGAATACAACATTTCATTAAAAACTTAACGAAATATGTAGCCTCTAGAGTGTAATGACGTAGTGACCTAGTTCCGAACCCGACATGATCCATATTTGAACTTGAACAAGATTGCATCCAAAAATAACGTATAAGTTGAAAGAAAAAACACTTAATATGGATAATTATCATTAACTATCCCAGTAAAAACCCAAACCGCCATTGAAAAAAAATAGAAAGGAAAAAGAGAGAAAATTTTTTTTCGTCAGCGGTGAGAATCGAACCAGGGCTGACTGCACGATAGGCGACCGTGGTAACCACTACGCTATCAGGCCAGACATACTTCAAGGGAAATTGAAGATGTATATAAAGTTATCATGCTACTATATTGACGACTTTTTTAAATAAAAAAAATAAAACGACTTTTTTAAATAAAAATAAATTAAACAATAAAACTTCATTACAACATTTATCACTCTCATGATAATTTAATCAATAAACTCTAACAAGGGCGGTGATGGTCATAGACCTAAATATAGCCTGATCAGTTCCATTAACGAGTGACGTTAGTCCTATCTAACGAGAGCACCGCAAACAGGTGCACGACTACAGTTTTGACCCGGCTTCAATTCTGCGACTTTGACCCGGCTTCATTTATGTTTACAAAACTGTTTTTGGCATTTAATGTCGATACTTCGACGAAAAAAGTGTCATAATTATTGTTATTATTGTACATTTGTTTGATAAATTTCTTTTTAAACATCGTATGAAAGTTTTTACATCACATATTTCACTACATCAATAATGCAGATAGAAACTATTCTCTGCCACGCTCTCATGAGCCAATTTGTAAAACTTGTCGCTACCCCTCCTACATGGGTAAATACTTTTGAGCATTCCATTAGTGATCGCCGCTCATGCGGCGATCAACAAGAACCGTCTGATCTGGATCTACTATGTTTGAAATGTAATAAATGGTGGATCTATGAATTAAAGGGTTAAATCAATGATTTTTGGGACAAAAATGACATGTAAAGAACATTGTAGAATATAATAGGTCCTGCCTTCACAATGTACGAGTGGCGGGTGGTTTAATCTTTCATTGTTTACAGTCCATGAATATATGTACAGTTTCTCTACTTACAATACACTATTTATACAAACAAATGATAAAATGGTTAAAAACTATCTTCTTACAATGGGGTGTAAGCTGTTTTTTCTCTAAAATGAAAATACAGTAGAACCTGTGTTAACCCATTCACTCATATTGACGACTTTTGACGACTCTGTAAAAGTCACATGTTGAAACAATTGTGATAAATAGAGCAGTTGCTCCTATAGGAGCAACTGCTCTATTTATCACAATGGATTCAGACTACATGTATAAAATTCTAAAGTTTTCATTTTCTTTAGTTAATGCTCCTTTTCAGTAGATTTATTCAAAGTGGTTGGATCTAAAAATAGCCTATGAGGTAATGGGTTATGCGGCTATGAAAAAGAGGTCTAATTAAGGGTCTGTAAGACAGGAGGTAGCTTAATGCAGGTCAAAAGTAATGCATTACCTTTGCGCTGCATTAAGCAAGCACTTGTTTTTTAAGATTCTTAATTTCAATATTATAAAGGAATGGCCGCTTAAGTTTTATTGTAATATCAATTGATTAAATAGAAACCCCCTAGATGCGCATTTATCGCTACTGCAGACAGAGTGGACCCAGGTCGGACAGCTCGTGTACACGAATAGAATAATAAAGATCTGGGTCCATGCTTATAAAGCTTTTAGTTGAGTCTGAGTTTCGTTCTCAAGCTTTTGATTGGTCAGATTTGAGTTCTCAAGCTTTTGATTGGTCAGATTTGAGCCAAAGGCTCAAATCTGACCAATCAAAAGCTTGAGAACGTTCTCAGACTCAACTAAAAGTTTTATAAGCATGGACCCTGATATTCTACAGTTTTTGAATTGTCCAAACAACACCCTTATCCACTGGTAATTATGAAAAATCAGATAATGAATATTCACGAAGTAGCGAATTCTTATATAAATATTCATGAAGTAAAGTGTTAAACGTATTGGTGAGAAAATGATTTGTTGAAAATACATGCTTGCTAAAGAGTGCAAGCTATTTTGGCGCCAAATTTCTAATTGTCGTCTGCAAACAAATTTTGTTAAATCATTCGGTAAAATAAGGAAATGAGATAAATAAATGCAAAATTCAAAGAAATAAATCACAGATATAGAAATAGAGTGTGAGACAAAACGTGAAGTCCCTGATCAGGCGCCGCCTTGAAAAGGCCTTGAAAAGGCAGCAATCTGATCTGGGACTGCACTATTTGTCGTAGTGCATTTTTACGACATTGGCGGTGAAAGGGTTAAGCTTAAAAAAACTAGACGTATTCTGAGTTTGACGGTGAAAAAAACCTTCCCGGACGATTTTATTTTCAGTGAAATCATAGTTTTGCGAGACAGGAATATATTGTCAACTATACCCCAATGTGAAAAAAATAATGTCTGCTTAAATTTCGAGCTGGCGCAATTTAGACTACATCCAATGATTTCAGACTTCTAAGAAACTTTTGACCGAGTGTCAAACAGCTTGGATCCAGATGAGACGCCGAGTCACTCGGCGTCTCATCTGGACCAAAGCTGTTTGCAAATGCGAGTCTGATCGTGAAGGGCGTGGTCGGGATTGTTTTCATTTGCCATGTGTTAAGCGTTCCCTGAACTCCCTCTCTCATATAGACGATGTTTGACACAAATGCAAACAGAGTAGTCACAGATCAGACGGCTCCTGTAGGAGATTACTGATCAGGATGTATGTTTGCTTACGCAATATATGTTGCCACAGCTTCTACCATGGTCAACACGTCCCTTGTTCATGATGCCATTGTAGAATTCAGCTAATTAATTAATTTATACTCATGAAAATATTCATTATTTCTCACATGAATATTCATAGGGAGGTGTGTGTGTGTGGGAGAAGGGGGGCGGGGTTGAGGTTTAAGTATATTCGTTACGAAATGTTATGATGTGTATTGTGCTGTGTTTTTATCATCCGGGAATGATTCATCAAATATAATGGGGGATTTTATATTACCAATACATAGAAATAATATATATGTTGTGTTTATAACACTATGTATTACTTGTTCAATCCTGAAACACATGGATAAAGCATGGGTATATACTCCACCCGTCTGACCGATTGGAATATAGTAAAACCTCTCTAAACCGGAATTCTGGTTGAGAAGAATTTAGATACTTTGAGACAGGTGGCTGATTATGCAGGTTGAAATTCATGCAGAAAGCTTCTAGAGGAGCTTTCTGCATGACTTTCAACCTGCATTAAGCTGCCACCTGTTTCCAAGACCGATATTTATACCAAATATAACGTCCGGTTAAAAGAAGTGTTACTGTACATATGAGCCAAGCCATGAGAAACCCAGTCTTAATGGCATGCTAACACTGTACAGTATAAACCCTCTAATACGACCACTCGGTGAATAAACATGGGCGTCTTTATAAGCAGGTGGTTGCTTAACCCTTTACCCAATAGCCTATTTCTAGTTTTGAAGACAGGTGACCACTTAAAGCAGGTTGAAAGTAAAGCAGAATGCGCATTAATGCGCATTCTGCTTTACTTTCAGCCTGCTTTAAGCTGCCACCTCCTAGAATATAGAAACTATTTATGATGCTATATGTTCATTATTGTAAAAATTGGAACTATTTTCTTCAGCGGAGGAATATATTAAACTCGCTTAAAGCCGCTTCTATCAGGTAAAGGGTTAATGCATGGTATAAGTAATGCAGAAAGCTCCTAGCGTTCTGCATTACTTTTGTCCTGCATTAAGCTACCACCTGCCTCTACAACCAATAATTATACCTGTTTTAAGTGGTCGCATTAGAGAGTTTTTACTGGACATGTATACCAATATTAAACTCATCATCTGATAAGAAGTGATAATGTTGTATATACTGCATATAAAATACTGTAGATACTGGGGTGAGTGAAAAACCGTGCAGACCAAGAACAGTCACCTCGTTAGAGACGTGACGGCTGATCTGGGTATACACCATTTGAAATGTAACTAAGGCCGGTATTATCACGGCACGTGCAATTCCTTTAGCGGTATATTGGAACAGTACGAACATGCAAATTCATATGTAACAATGTTTTAAGTTTAACCCTTTCCCTCATGAATATTTATACCAGAATTCGTGTCTTTGTGGATATTAATTACTTGAATTTGTATATTGTTCAAAGAAAAATAGAAAGTGTTTCCATATCAGAAACTGGAGAATCATACAGAAGAACCCGTTTTAAGCGACCATCAAAAATAGGTCTATAATTATGGGTCTGTAAGGCATGTAATAGCTTAATGCATGTCAAAACTAATGCAGAAAGCTCCTACATGTATAGGATCTTTCTGCATTACATTTGCCCTGCGTTAAGCAACCACCTGCATTTTAAGACTGCCATGTTCAGTAAAGCAATGGCCGCTTAACCCTTTCGTCCATAAATACCCCTTTCTACACCTCTGTAATAGTCACTTCTGGAAACCTTTGTGATAAATAGAGCATTTGCTCCTATGGAGCAAATGCTATATTTATCACAATGGTTTCTATACTAAACAATTATAACATTTTCCTTTTCTCTAGTAAATGCTCCTTTTCGGTAGATTGATTCAAAGAGGTTGGGTCTAAAATAGCCTATGGAGGAAAGGGTTAAGACAGGTTCTATTGTAGTTTATTATTCTATAAGGAATTGTCAAAAGTCGTCTATACGAGGGAAGAAGTTTAGCTACGTACTATTAGAAGATACAGATAACGTTGTCATACTATAGAGATGTTTCAGAAAGCATATAGACAGAACCCCTAATAACTACCAAGGTAACCAGTCAGTAGAAAAGACCGACATATATTTTGGTAATTTATCCTGAGGAACAGATAAGATTTGTAAATTATTTTTGAAGAATAGCTCCTTTATTGCTCCATTAACTCTTTGCACGCTAGCGGCGAAACTGCAATTACCATGCAAACAGTTTGGATCCAGATGAGACGCCGCATAATGCGGCGTCTCATCATGATCCAAACTGTTTGTCATTTTGACCATATTATTGCAAAAAATGAGAGAAAGTTTATTTTAAGAATTGAAGCAGACGACAATTGTTGCAGACGAAAAATTACTTAGCATGTAAAGAGTTAAACCCATGCCGTTGCCACTCTTTAGGAATGTCTCTTAAAGAGTCGTCACACCATAGGATAGAGAACTGACTATTATAGTATTTGAATACGCACCTTTATTGATATCTATAGCTCTGATAATTTATCAGACAAGCCGTCGACCAGACAGACTTACATTATACAGTAAAACCTCTCTATAACGGCCACTACATTATATCAAGCAGTTTGTGTTAAAGGCTGATGGATGCTTAAAGCAAGGTGAAAGTAAAACAGAACGCTCCTATAGGAGCGTTCTGTTTTACTTTCACCTCGCTTTAAGCAACCACCTGCCCAAAATATCAGCTAATTAATACAATTTAGTGGTCGTTATAGAGAGGTTTTACTGTACAAATCTTAACTAGTGTCTGCTTACTTGTGGTTAACAGTCATGCACACATAACATCCTACCATCTCGTGGTCCTCACAGTACATCTGGACAGTGTTCCCCGGGTGTTCGATGCAATCCACGCCCGATTGTTTTCTTACTGGTTTGCCCCATTCCTTCACATCAACTCTGCCCAAAACACCGTGGCCACATCCATACTGTATACAATGTTTGCAGTAATAAACATCGCACTCTCTGCAGTAATATGCTGCTTCGTTGTAAGACTCGGATGTATTGTAACACCGGGTACAAGTATGATCGTATATAAAATCCGAACCCATGACAATGCTTTCCCCATATTCTTTAATACCGGTAGCCATTGTGAGACAATTCGACAAATGGACGACTACCAGCAGTCTGAAGCTATTACTGGGTTTCCCCCGAACGATGAAGCGATGTAAGTATGTTTGTCTGTAGGTTCTTATAAAATTATGACACCAGTCCACACCGAGTCCAATGAGACCACACCGAGTCCACTGAGTTCACATCGAGTCCACAAACGAATACCGGGTATCTATGAGAATTGTATTTATATACAGTAAAACATCTCTAAACTGGTATTGTCAACCAGTAACAATGACGACCTTTATGTCAGTCGGCAGATTAATGCTGGCTGAAACTTATGCAGAAAACTCCCAAAATGAGCTTTTAGTTTAGTTATTTTAGTAATAAATACCTTCAAGCAATGATAAGCACTTGATTCTTCTTCAAATACAGTCCTTCAGTAAATACATTATCATCTTGTCACGTTATATACATGCGTTATTTTTACAATGCAGATTTTGCGTCAGAAAAATCCCCCTGTTTAGTCAGAATTCATTTCAACAAAGTTTAAGATTAGTTTGAAGTAACTCACCGAATCGATGTACGGAGGATGTAGACGTGTATATTTGTATGTAGCCGTTTTCGGATATCCACCAGGCGTGACATTAAAGCTATATATATAATGTCTATAAATAGATAAATGATCGTCCAAATATGATTAAAGGTATATAAATAATGTCAATAAATTCATAATCATCGAAATAATTATGTTAGATCATTTACTGAATATTTACCTGAACAATCAATTATATCAGTTTATGTCGCCGCTAGTAATTCTGTAACTATTAGTGCCATATAACGAACACATACGGAACGCAAGTTGTTCTGTCAAGAAACTATGTTGTACAGTAACACCTCTCTATAATTGCCATTAAATTGTGTTAATTAGTTGGTACTTATGGCAGGTGGCAGGTTAAAAGCAAGGTGAAAGTAAAACAGAACGCTCCTATTGGAGCGTTCTGTTTTACTTTCATCTTGCTTTAAGCAGCCACCTGCCTTTAACCCAAAATACTTGATGTAATTTAGTGGCCGTTATAGAGAGGTTTTACTGTACGTTCTATCTGTAGCTGCTGCGCGTGATCAAAAAGACACGTTATTTAGTGCAATATAAGCCTGGTCCTAAAATAGTATAACTAGTTTGGCCAGGTTAGACCTGGTTTAGCCTCATACAGGTCTGCCCTGGTTGTACCAGAGGCAGAGGACAGAGGCATACATGGCCAGGCTGTATAATATTGGTCGTACTAAACAGCTATAAGAGGGTCTTAAGTGCCATCAATAACATGTAGGTTAGACCAGGCCCCAGTTTCACGAACATTCTTAAGTAATTACTTAGCTAAGCCTGTTATTTAAAAATTATACAAGAGCATAACCGTTCATGAATTAGTGATTATTGTGACACAAAGGGGTAAGAGGTTTGCCCCGTTATCATTTTAAGAACAAATATTGTACTTGATAATAACTGTAGGTGATCTAAAGCAAAAACAATATCTAAGAATTTGTAACAGACTTAAGAATTTTATCAATTTCATTTTGGGTTTAAAAGGCTGTTCCTTGCAAAACCAGTATTTTCTATGCAAACATATAACAGAACATCTCTAAGGTTTATTTGACATCTCTTCTCTAAATATAAGTGTAATACCCCTAATAAGTTAAGCCTGCTATTAAGTAATTATTTAAGAATGTTCGTGAAACTGGGGCCTGGTGGTACCATCTTAGGTCCATAGCTAGCTCATAATGCTCAATATGAATATCTTCACCTGTCTGTCTAAATAAGGAGTAAGATGCTGAAAAACATTGTCGTCTGCAAATGTCATCTGCTTAAAAGTTCAGTTAGTACTGCGTCAGAGCTAAACCTTAGATCTCCTTGTGGAGTGCTACTGAATCATTAGCATCGTAAGAAGTGTTTGTCTTATAAAAAGTTTAAAAAAGTAGCCTTTCATAATTCCCAAAATAAACCTTTTAGCATTCTTATTCGAAAAACATACTATAAAAAACTAGATACCTTCATTATTTTACCCCTTCACTCATATAAACGCATTTTAACTAATTTGCAAACAAAGTAGACCCATATAGGAGCCGTCTGATCAGGGTCAGCTCTGTTTGCTAATGTAATTTGATATATAATTATGTTTCTTTAGTTTCTAAAATTGGTACAATGTTTCACCTTTCATATTACATTAGAACTATTTTGTCCATGAATATTCAGTAGGTACTGAAATTTGGACTAAATATAGAACAAGGAAAGGGTTAAATGCGAAGGAATAAAATTCCTCTGCACCATGTACTTCTTTCAGCGTCCATTGAAAACTAACGAACCAACCAGTTGGAACCGCAATTACTACTCATGAACAGACTCAATAAAACCGAGTCTGCAATTTTCTCTTTTGCTTTCGAGGGATCACCCATTTTCAGAATATATGTACTTCACAACAGCAGGTGTTAAGTGCTTGTGTGGCGGCCGTAAAAGGTCGCCCCGTACTTCATTCTCAGTGTTGTTATATTTTCTGGTCCTTCGGGATCATTAGTTTTCATGTTATAAGTTTTGAAAATTGAATACTGCTTAAGCCGGTGCCAGGGGGCGTGAGTAGTGTTGCACTTTTAATTACTACTCATGAACAGACTCAATAAAACCGAGTCTGCAATTTTCTCTTTTTGCATTTCTACTTTTGCTTTCGAGGGATCACCCATTTTCAGAATATATGTACATTGTACTTCACAACAGCAGGTGTTAAGTGCTTGTGTGGCGGCCGTAAAAAGTCGCCCCGTACTTCATTCTCAGTGTTGTTATATTTTCTGGTCCTTCGGGATCATTAGTTTTCATGTTATTAGTTTTGAAAATTGAATACTGCTTAAGCCGGTGCTAGGGGGCGTGAGTAGTGTTGCACTTTTAATTTCTACTCGTGAATAGACTCAATAAAACCGAGTCTGCAATTTTCTCTTTTTGCATTTCTACTTTTGCTTTCGAGGGATCACCCATTTTCAGAATATATTAACCTCTAGTCCAAACATGTGCACTGTTAGTCAAGGGACGTAACACAAAGCAAAGTCCTTCTAATGTCTCATTTGCAGTTGCCTCCCTTGCAACATATACATGTAGTACTATAGTTTATATATTGTTTTTATTCCAAATCCTCAAATGTTCTAAATCATACTTCTTTATACATGTATGCCAGTATAATAATAGAACATTTACTAGCAATGCCGAAAATACTAACAATTCCATTTGAAGAAACTACAGTAAAACCTCTCTAAACCGGAATTCTAGTCGAGAAGAATTTAGATACTTTTAGGCAGGTGGCTGCTTAATACAGGGTGAAAGTCATGCAGAAAGCTCATACGGCTGTCTTCAATACCGAAATTTATGCCAAATTTAACGTCCGGTTTAGAGAGGTTTTACGTTGTTCATAAAATAGGCACTGCATATGTTATATTTGTTAAACAATATACTTGTATATATAACAAACATTAACGCGTTGAATGTTTATTCAAAATCCTGTAGGAACCTTCTGATTAGGCTCTGTGTGCTTAATAATATAGACATGATTCTACAATGTCTGCCATGGCCAAAACGTCACGTGTTCATGTGTCATTATAAGAAATAATCTGATTGATATTCATGATGTCATGTTCTTACATGAATGTATATGGAGTAAAGGGTTAAACCGGAAACAGACATAATATAAACCTCTAACGCAGTGCATGCTACCAATAAATTATGTTTTAGTTATAAAACTATACGAAAATAAATCTCATTGTTATTTTGTAATTGTAACGGATACTGTGTGATCCATGATAGGTAGGGACTTCCTGCACGGCTGGTTGCTCATCCAGGTCTAGTACTAGATAATGTTCAAAACGTATCGAATACATCTTGTATCGGGGCAATTACACAAAAAATGAAATTTGATATGTTATATGTTCTTAATCAAGCATTACTCTCTTTCTCTAGTAACCCCTTCACTCCTACTGACGCCCGTTTGCGTCTCTGTAAAACTCATATATTGAAATCATTGTGTGATAAAAACCGGTAGAGCAATTGCTCCATAGGAGCAGATGCTCTATCCATCACAGTGGTTTCAAAACTTCACAATTCTAAAATTCTCCTTTTCTATAGTTAATGTTCCTTTACGGTAGATTAATTAATAGAGGTTGAGCCTAACAATAGTCTAGGAGGGAATTGGTTAAGCAAATCACTGCTCTTGTAAACCATAATTTTATTCATTAAAAGATCGCTATTCAGGCCACAGTAGGGTACGAAATCTGTTGCTTCATGCTCTTCAGGGACAGTGTATATGTTAGAAGACCAAAGTGGCCTACTAGTGACGGCAACATGCACACATAGTTATTATGTTATTACCAGATGCCACAAGCCGTTACAAAGCGCCACAAGTCATTAAAAGTGTCAAAAGACGACGCAAAGTGGTACAAGCCGAAGTATCACAAGCCTCGACAAAATGTCAAATTCCTTCAAAAAGCGCCTAAAGCCGTCACAAAGCGCCACAAGCCGTCATAAAGCATCATAGAGTGTCAGAAGCCGTCACATAGCGCCACAAACCACCATAAAGCATCACAGGGTGTATAAAGCCGTCATAAAGCGTCACAACATTTCACAAAGAGCCACAAAGCGCCACAAGCCTCCACAAAGAAACAAAAGGGCCACAACGCGTCAACAGCCTCCACAAAGCGTTACAACATATCACAAGACGTCGCAAAGCGACACAACCCTCCACAAACCGTCACAAAGTGTAATCAAAGCGTTGTAGACGCTGCAGTATTCTTTGCATGGTATCAATCTGATATCGAATAAGTTCGCTTTGGTCTGGAATTGCGTATCTATAAGGGAAGGCATTAATACTCTATCCAGTTGATGATACAGTTGCAGCTGACACTTCAGCCGTTTCCCACTATGCTTATTATCACACTGACCACTCGCAGTTGTTGGCGTGATTACCTAATCGCTTGCATAAGGTCATCCGACTCGCGCTTCTTTATTCATTGAGAATTTTCATTCATGTTATGATCACGTGATTTCTTCATGTGACTGATATTTGTATATCCGTGCGCCTTTCTTACACATTGCTATATTTTGTTGGTTTTGTTGATTTTTGTCCATACTAAGCCGAAGCTTATGTTACGAAGCTTTTTCATGTCAGATATAGTATACCACGAATGGTTCCGGATGCCATGTTATTAAACACCCTTTGTATCCATCGAATGCAGGTCAATAATTTGCACTATTTTGTCAGGCCGGCGAGGGTACCATGGTTTGGTTGTGGAACGCCACCTTTGTATTCTATTGCTTCGCAAAGAATACAAAAAGGGCAACACAGCGTCAGAAGCCTCCACTAAGCGACACACGCCTCTAAAAAGCGCCACAACGTGTTAAAAGTCGTCCCAAAGCGACAAAGCCTCCACAAAGCGCCACAAAGTGTCAAAAGTCGTCTAAAAGCGCCATTAGCCGTCCCAAAGTGTCAAAGACTGGCCCAAACCGTCACAAAGCACCACAAGTCATCACAAAGCGTCGCACGCCGCTACAAAATGTACCGCTATAAACCGTAACAAAGCGCCACAAAACGTCACAAGGGTCGTTACAATTCACGTTTCGCACACCGTCTCAATGGGTCAAACATTGTTCAGCAAATAAATTAAGCACGCTTACCCTATATGATCAACTGTTTCAGGTTTCAAATTGGAAGTTTTTTATTTAGTATTTCTGTTTTACTCTTTTTCTTATAGATACACAATTTCGCAGATGAAGGGTACAACGAGAAATGTATGGCGAAAGACCGACTGATGGTCGGTCACAAGATATTTCTTGTTCTTTCCCAGTGTGGTCTAATTTAACTCTTGCAATGCTGAATTTTTAAAGTGGAATAGTCCATTGCTATAGGTAGAGTTCATTCAGTATGGAATTGTATAACTTGACAGGATTTTGAATGACAAACAGTGCAGTTTGTCGATTGGTTTTCTGGTGATAATATTATGCTTCTTTTCAGCGTACAAACAGTGGTTTATGTAATTGCTAGGCATTAAAACACGTTGCAAGTAGAGTCTATCAGCGGCCATAAAAAATAGGTCTAATTATGGGTCTGTAAGGCAGGTGGTAGCTAAATGCAGGTCAAAAGTAATGTATTACTTTTGCCCTGCATTAAGCAACCACCTGTTTTAAGACTAATATATTCGATAAATGAATGGTTACTAAGACAGGTTCTACTGTAACTAGGTTCATGACCAGGAGACAAGCAAGGTTATGGCTTAGAAGAGGTATGATGAATTAAGGTGGGTTTGCTATTTGCTTCATAAATAAACTTAACTATTTTGCTGCTCTTAAGAGTACTCGAATGAAGTAAACGTGTTTCATTTAAATGTAATGCAACCAATAATTCGAAATATAACTACTATAACAGAGGAGTTATCATTTTAACCCTTCGCTTGCTGAATTTTAAAATACATTTCTCCTTCTTTACCCATGCCCTGTGGTATAATTACATATATCTTCACTGTGTACAAGTATTGCGCTGTGCAATCACTGCTGTGGAGTGCACTGGTTGGACAATCAACTTGTAAATAGTGCAGACCCTGATGAGACAGCTCCTGCAGGAGCTGTCTCATCTGGGTCTTCACTATTTACAGGTAGGTATATTGACGCGATCAGCAAGCGAAGGGTTAATACCTGTACACACACAGGGTTATTCAAATGTCAAGTTTGCAAAACTGACACATTTGACACCATTAGTGATTCACATTAAACCTAGAATATCTGTAACATATACATGTAACCATCATGCCGATTTGCGTGATTTGACCCGCGTTTGAAAACAGTTTGGATCCAGATGAGGCGCCGAGTAACTCGGTGTCTCATTAGGATCCAAGTTAGTTGACACACGATAGATAGTTTCTCAAAAACTTGATCGTCTCGGAAACAGTCAAAATGGCACCAGGTCCAAATTAAACATTATTTTTTCCACAGCGAGGTAAGGTTGAAAATAATTGGTTTTACACAGTGGGTATGCTATGAATTAATGACTTGGAATTTCGCTAACCGTTCCATTAACAAAAAAACATCTAATGATAAATGAACATTTTTTTTATCACACTAGGGGTGGGTACACCTCTATTACCATACTACCTAAAGTACCACCCTGCATCCCCTCTCCACCCACCAGTTTATGAAGCTAAATAATTGAATCTGGCACCATATTCAAACCTTGACCCATTCCCTCATAGCTTATGTTTAGAACAACCTTTTCTGAATAAATCTACCGAAAAGAAGCATTTACTTGAGAAAAGGACCTTTTTTTTTTTTTTAGAATTATGTAGATTTGAAACCAATGTGACAAATAGAGCATTTGCTCCATAGGAGCAAATGCTCTATTTGTCACAATGGTTTCAAAAAGCGACTTTTTCAGAGGCGTCAAAAGGCGTCAGTATGAGGATATATATTAAAACAGACTGACATAACAAATACATGTAGTGTGGATCATTCAGGAGCTGTTTGATCTAGATATGAACTATTTGCGCGTATTTTCCGAATATTTAGGCTCAGTACGGTACTATTACATATCTTACGTTTAGTTTGTACTATGATTAAAGAGCTGACACAATTTGCAGTATCGGATAACAGGTAATGAGTTTGTACCCTGGCATTATTGAAACTCTACCTCACCCTGATCTATACTTGAGTGTCTGTTACCGACCTGGCCTGCTGATATGATTAAACCTTCATCTAATATGACGCCCTTGAGTAGAATAAGAACAGAGGGAGTCGTCTCATCAGGGTCTGGTATGTTTACTTATATTGGTCTGGTTTTACAATTTCTGCCATGGCCAAAAAAGCGTTATGTTAATATGCTATTTTAAAAATCCCGTGCAATGAATATTAATGTAAGAAATAATGACACCATAGATATTAATTGGATTATTTTTTAATGGCTAATGAACATAATAAAGGTTTGCCATGGTCCATAAGTTCGCATTTCTACGCCGTTGCAAACAGAATAGACCCAGATCAACGTCTGCTCATGGTCTGCTCTGTTTGCTTATAAAATAATACAGTTTCTGCCATGGCCAGACTCTATTATGTTCAATAGCCATTAAAAATAGTCCAATTAATATTATATCCATGATATCACTATTTCTTACATGAATATTCATGGAGTAAATGAACCTCTTTAATCCTTATCGCGCTAAGCACGCCCAAACTCGGTTAATGAATATTCATGATATCAGTTTGTCTTACATGAATATTAAACAGGGGTACGGGCATTAAACAGTGTTTGAATCCAGATGAACTGCCGAGTTAATCTCTGTCATTCGAGGACCAAACTAAAGAAGATAATTCCTAAAGCGATCACTTAACCCATTTGCTCCCAGTGGATTCTTTCATTCTTATATATTGGATTAGTCCATTTTTATCTAAGGGATGTCTGGTCTAAATTTTCATTTTTGTTTTGTTTTATATTGAAATTCCTATCAGCAAACAGTGTAGACTCTGATCAGACGCCGCATAATGCGGCGTCTGATCAGAGTCTACACTGTTTGCCTACGTCCCATATATGGGATCGTGGACGCAAATATGTTATATGAATAAGTATGGCTGTTAAAAGCAGGCGGGTGTTTAATGCAGAGCGAAAGTACAGTTGAACTTCAATGTCTGGAACTCGGATAACTCAGATATTCGGATAAATTTCAATTCTTCCAAAATGGTTCTATCTAGAAACACTTTTGACACCTTAATGCAGTTCGAAAGTATTGCTGAAAGCTCCTACAGGAGCTTTCAGCATTACTTTTGACGTGCATTAACCCATAGACTAAAGAAATTGTTTAGATTAGTTATCTGATGAGTCGACCCCTCTGTTATCTCGAAGTAATTTGCATGGTCCCTTGAAGTTCGAGATATCTAAGTTCAACTGTATTACATAAGGCTTCAACTGACTTTTCGCCATGCATCAACCCTTTCCTTGATATAGACGCTTTATTAGATCTGTTTTTGGTGATCGGTGTTACCGTAGTTGTATAGGTCACCAAAAGGTCACATCGTAGTATGGCAAAGGTGAGACAAGGTTATTTACCCCGTGCTCTCCTGCATATACAATGACCATTTATTACCTGAAGTTTTAAGATAGAATATGAACATACATATATGTATGCTGTTTTGGCCATGACAGAAACGGTGGTTTGTTTGTTTTAACTATAAAATAGGATTTATATGATGCATAACTCTTTTCCCTATTTAACATTAATTCAAGATTTTATCAAGTCATTAATTAACCCTTTCCCTCATATAAACGTGTTTTCACGCATTTGCAAACAGAGTAGACCCAGATCAGACGGCTCCTAGAGGAGCCGTCTGATCAGGGTCTACTCTGTTTGCTAATAGAATTTCAAAGATCTGCGTCTTTACTTTCTAAAATGGCTACAATTTTCCATCTTCCATATTTCTTTATAATCATTTTATCTATGAATATTCAGTAGCTATTGAAATTTGGAATGAACCCAGAACAGGGAAAGGGTTAACACATTATCCCCTAGTGACGCATTTTTGCGCATCTATAAAAGTCACTTTATGAAACCATTGTGATAAATAGAGCATTTGCTCCAAATATCACAATGGTTTCAAACTAGAAAATTCAAAATGTTTCCTTTCCTCTAATTAATGCTCCTTTCCGGTAGATACATTCAAAGAGGTTGTTCTAAAAATAGCCTAGGAAAGAATGAGTTAATATTCAGAATCAATAAAAATAGAACAAAAAAAAGGATTGTTTTCATTATGATGGAAACTGTACAATCGGATCTTTAAAACGTATACAAGCAAACAGATCAGACTCTGATCTGGGTCTACTATGTTTGTAAAAGATGTGAAAAGGTGTTTCTATGAGGGGGAATGGCTAAGCAAACAGAGCAGACACTGGTCAGACGGCTCATACAGGAGTCTTCTGATCTGGATCTACTCTGTTTGCAAAGCCTTCAAAAGACTAAAGGGCTAAAGTAAAACGTAGGGAGGCATTGGATACTATAGTCAAACAACTAGGTCTGACGTGTCAAAGGTCAGCCGAGTCCATTTTTGAGGGAGAGCAGCATTTCGCATGATCTTGGGCTATTTTTTAAACAGCCGGGTTTAGTACATTACATAAACATGAAGGCAGAATTGTTGTCAGCAGTTTAGCGCAGTAGGTAAAGTCCAGGTACGTAGACGGCATTGCGAGAGTAGTCTTTTACTTGAGCGTGGGTTCGAATCCCGCGTCGACCTTAAACATTTTTAACCTTTAATGAACAGTAAAACATTATTTTATTTCATACTGTAAAATTATACTGACCATATATACACATGTTCACAAATGTACTACTCGCATTGAGGACATTGAAATGACATATTGGGCATCAGACATGAGCATAGATAAAATCATTGATAACTTCAGACCTGACATCGGACACTAACGATAATGAAGTTGACGAATCCGAGACGGACACTGCCAGTGAGGGAGACCATTAATTGTGTTGAAATGAAATTAATTGCAGTAAAACATCTATAAACGGATCACTCAGTAAGGACGAAAGTGAGCTCTTTAGACAAGTGGCTGCTTAATGCTGAACAAAACTAATACACACATCTCTTAAAGGAGCTTTCTGTACTACTTTTTTCCTAAATTATGCTGCCGTCTGCCTTAAAGGTCAACAATGACATTTTAGTGTCCGGTTTAGAGATTTTCATGGTAGATAGATACCAATGAAACTATATGCTGGTTGAAATGAAATTGAAAGTGGTGTGTATTGTAAGTTCAGCACACCGCATGGTTTTAAACTTGTGATTTATTCAGGGTGCTCGGATATTTATAAGGAATTAGGATTCGGTTTAAAACCCCAAATAATTGTAAGTTATTTTAGCATTATATATTTCATATTTATCAGGTTCATTGTGCTGCATGTGATGAATATTAGTGATAAATCTATAGATACAATACAAGGTCAAAGTGTACATAGAATGACCCCCCCAAGTCAAAACTCTTCATTTTAGGCATTTAGAATATGAATGATTAAAAATAAGAATATGGAAAAGAAAATACATATGCATATTCAACAATTTCTGTAGTTCAATGAAAGAATGCTCACTCTTAGAACTGAGTGAGAGGTCTGGGTTCAAGTCCCGGCAGAAATTTTCTCAGTGGTTGTCTATTGTCAATTTTGCTACTATTTAGCCGAATCGAGAAGTCGACCGTTTTGCTTCTGACTAAATAGTTGGGGTCTGCCATGGGGAATTCCTATGTACCATGTCAGCTCACAGGGTACATGGACTCATGTACACGCTAGTTAACCAATCAGAAGTGAGGATTTTACTTTGCAGTATAATAACTAATATAGTGTTTGTAAACACTGATAACAAAAGGTGTGCCATAAGATCTAATTTTACCTGTACATTGCATAACCACTACACCCCTGCTTCCTATCCTAATATACATGCAACAGTTGTACTTATCGTTAATTTTCTGTGTGCACATATACACTGTTTTGTAAACAACGCCATCGGATCGTTGTATTGTCGATTAGGTTTGACCTGGCACTGCATGAATATTCCGCCTTTTCCCGTTTTTCTGTTTTTATCCTTCCGAACACACACGTGAAACATGCGTCACTATCACGATTTTTCATCGACGAAAGTCGGCGGAAAGTGATGAGTGCCAGTTCAAACCTTACCGATAATACAGCTGTAATCCACTTATTGTTTGTACCTTTAACTAAACATTTTCTTTTAAAAAATGACACGTGTATATCCGATATGCCGATCTCCCTTATAAATGGACTCGGCGAATCCGTGACCCGTCAGACCTAGTTGTTTGACAATACGTAACGCATGAGCGAATGTATGTTAGCTGTCTGGACAAAAAGAAAAAAAATCTGCTTGAACAACAAGTATCAGTGTCAGAAGCACGAATATAATTTCGGAATACAAACTGAAGGTAAGAAATTAACCAATTTCAACCCGCGACGCGCTGCACTGTCATTTACAAACAGTGTAGGCCCAGATCAGAGGACTCATAGGGGACAATAAAGTTGCAAAATGTGATAAATTTATTATTACAAAGTGCGTTACGATTGCAGAAATTGTAATAAATTTTCTGCACAACCCGTTTTGTAATAAAGTTGCAAAATGTAATATTTTTTTGAGCATGGTGAAAATTTCATATTTATGAACGTTATATGTAAGACTATACTAGATTTTTGTTTAGTCAGCCAAATGAAATAGTTTCTATAAGAATCTTTATGTCATAAAATCACTCAAAACATATAAGACTATGTAAGAGGTCCTAGATCTGTATATTTATCAAACACTATCATAGAATCAAAAACTGAAATGCGTTACGAATTGCAGAAATTGTAATAATTTTTCAGCACAACCCGTTTTGTAATAAAGTTGCAAAATGTAATAAACTTTTTCAGCATGGTGAAAAGTTGATAGGAGGCGTCCGATCAGGGTCTGCTCTGTTTGCTTATTATACAATATAGATATGATAATACATATTCTGACATGGCAAAACGGGACCTTTACAGAGGCGTCAAAAGGCTTAAATATGAGGGAATGGGTTAACGCTTACATGACAAGGCTCAAAGTTTATCAAAAGTCTATATTCTTAGCAATCGGGTTTTGTTCCATTGTGGCCATAATCATGTTTTCATCTTTAAGAATGATATTACGCACGTGCGTAAGTGCGTACCGCTAGCTACACCCTTGATAGCGACAAATATAGAGGTCGGCAAGAGCAGATGGTTGCTTAAACCATTACCTCATAGGCTATTTTAGACCCAGTCTTTTTGAATAAATCTACCAAAAACACTGTGGTGCAAGCTGTACGGTCGCGAATGTTTAGACCTTTCCAAGATGGCGGACGAACAGGAGGCTGAAAGGTAAGCATCACATTTTTACACTTTTTAAACTATGTAGATTTTTCTTTCCGTCTTTTAGTTGGTGCCATAACACAGAATTATAACGCCCGTCAACAGCGGTTTACCTCCTAATGGTTCATGTCTGTGTGTAAGGCTCAAAATCTTCCGTAAACAATGCAGAAACCGAAAATCAGAAGTCGAATCGAGAAGGAGGTCATATTTTGCCTCATTGTAAGCTTACCAACAACGCTAAGCCTTTTCTAACACTGTGGGTATATGCATTAGAGTCCGATATTAACGTTGAGTTAATTAGTTTGAAGCACAAATCTACATTTTGTCTTTTTAAGAGGGTTGAAAAAAATGTCGAGTGTACGGTTTAGCCCGTAGTGGTAAAAGTGCACTGTACGGTTTAGACCCGATCTATTTTGTACGGTTTAGACACGATTTTCTTACCAAAAACTGTACGGTTTAGACACATACAAATACTTACGTTTGAATATGCGTCGTAGGTCTAGATAGTGTAATCCCAACTAATTAGTGTAGATATTCCTTCACACAATGCCTATTTGCGATTTTGACAGTATATTACAAACACTTAGGATCGAGAACAGAAGCATAGCATATAATCTGGATCTATACTGGTTAACATTTGAAGACAACGTTATACTTAAAAAGATTTGAAGTGAATTGATTTTTAAGTTTGACTGATTGGGTATTTGAGTAAAAGTGTTTTACCCGTTTCAGTCCTAATGCAAATACAGAGCGTCTGAAATTAAGCACTTTGTACTGTTACTTTACATTACTTTACATATCTTTTCAGATTATTTGCCTGTTAGTATTGCGAGACAAAGGACACCATCAGCTACTGTGTAGATGCCAATCCGAGAAATCCAATGAAAATTAGAAGAAAGGAGCTAAGTCATATATATCGGGAAAGTAGGGGCAACGTTCATTGATTTTTAATGTAATACCAGACGTTTTGAAATAAACAAGCAAAATAATTCTAAATGGTCAAATGCAAACCATTGATATTGACGAGGATTTAGACTTGGCAATTTATTTGACCCAATAAATATATGTTTTTTCTCATTAACTTGTTATCCTTTTCCGTTATATAAGTATTTCCCGTTTATTTTTATGTCACCTTTAAAATGCATGTATGCCCTACGAAATGGCATTTAGGCATTTCATACAGACTCAGCCCAGATCCGTCATCGCGAAACTTACGAGATATCGACCAAGTGCTAAATTACATCAACTCAACTAAATGCCTGTAAAACATAATCCGAGGGTAGGTTCTTTTTTCTGACAGATGATACAGATTAACCATTATGTTCGCTAAATGAATTGCCGGCATGTTAAACTTAAAAATCAATTCACTTCAATTTTTAAAGTGAAACATTGTCCTTAAATGTTTAATAACCAGTATATATCCAGGTCATGTTCTACCCATAATTCTATTCTGGTTTTCCAGTTATCTTACTGAAAGAACGCAACGTGTAATTTTACCTGGTACCTTCTCTGACTGGAATACTATGAAGCTGGTGTTCCACAAGGATATATATTAGGTCCCTTGTTAATTCTTGTTTTTATAAATGATATTGTAAGCGACATTGGATGGAACATTCGTTTGTTTGCTTACGACACTAGCTTGTTCAATCCTAAGAAGACTGAGTCGTTAATAATCTCGAGAAAAATGTCTCATCCGTATATATGCAAGACCATCAAATTCATGAAGTAGATTCACATAAGCACATTGGCGCTCATCTCTCACGTGATCTAACATGGCACTGCCATATCGAATATATCGCTACTAAGGCACGGACAAGAATAAATGTCATGCGAAAACTCAAATTTACTTCGGACAGATATTCCCTTGAAACAATCTA
Organism: Azorinus chamasolen; assembly: GCA_963576725.1. Lineage (NCBI taxonomy): Eukaryota > Metazoa > Mollusca > Bivalvia > Cardiida > Solecurtidae > Azorinus > Azorinus chamasolen. Next base: position 62,369,173 of record OY755251.1, on the reverse strand, counting down.
CGTATATTTCGTGATACCTATTTTAGAATACGATGATACTATATTTGATAACTGTAATGCCAGAGAATCTAACAGTTTTGAAAAAATTCAATATGAAGCTACCCGTATAGTAACTGGGACAACTAAATTGGTTTCTGTTGGTAAATTATTGCATGAAGTTGGAAACCAGACGTAAAACACAGACTTATTCTCTTTTATAAAATGGTGTTTCATTTAGCTCCAAAATATCTCACAGAACTGGTACCTGAAGTGGCTGGAAGTGTTTCTCGATGCAATTTAAGATTAAGAAACGCTGGTGATATTCAACCTCTGGCCTGTCGCACAACCCATTATAGCAACTCTTTCCTCCCTGCAACAATACAGGAAAGGAACAACTTCCCCGAAAATGAAAAACAATCTTCTACTCTAAACGCATTCAAAACTTCTTTGAATATCAATCTGCTAACTGTTCCCAAACATTTTATTACGGTGTCAGAAAACAGCAGCTCCTGCACAAGAGGCTTCGTACAAATTGCAGTTCCTTGAACCATGACCTATTCTCAAAGAACATATCTGACACTGCCTTGTGTACATGTGGCCTCGTTGAGAACGCATCACACTTTTTCTTATGCTGTTGCAAATATACCAACGAAGGAAACCAACGAAGGAAAACAACTTTTTGATGATGTTGCCAGATTCACTACCCCGCCCCTGTCTGTCTTTCTGTTTGGTGATCATCTTTTAAATTATAATACAAACGTCATTATAGACGAAGCTGTACATCGGTTTATCCAAACCTCAAAACGATTCTAATAAACTCGGTAACGCTCACCTTCTTTCGAATGTGCTTGTACCGTTCAGAATCCTAGACCTCTCTACATATATGTGTCAACCTTCGTTTCCTTTTTTGTTTCTTTTATTTATTTATTTATTTAATTTTTCTTTTATTCTGAAGTATCTTTCTCAAAAGGTTTTTGTATAAACTGATTTATCCTGCTTAATTAATTTAACCCTTCGCTTGCTGAATTTTAAAAATACATTTCTCCTTCTTTACCCATGCCCAGTTGTATAATTACATATATCTTCACTGTGTACACGTATTTCGCTGTGCAATCACTGCTGTGGAGTGCACTGGTTGCACAATCAACTTGTAAATAGTGCAGACCCTGATGAGACCCTGATGAGACAGCTCCTGCAGGAGCTGTCTCATCTGGGTCTTCACTATTTACAGGTAGGTATATTGACGCGATTAGCAAACGGAGGGTTAATTAGTTTTTCAGTACAATTAATATAGTACAATAACGGGCAGTCATTTCTGCATAAAGTGAGTGCAGTTGTTACGGTGATGGGGGAGAAACACAATAAGCAGTCCTGTTTTCGTTTCCATCCTTTTCTTTTCCTTTGTGTTATCATTACAATATTCATGCAAATATTTAAAAATAAAATACGTTTAAACCAATTATATACTGTGCTTCTGATCTCGATCCTAATTGTTTGTGATATGCTGTCATAATCGCAAACATGCATTGCATGGAGGAAGATCCATAATAAATAGTTGGGATTATACTATCTAGACCTACGGCGCAGATTCAAATGGTAGCATTTGCTTTGTGTCTAAACCGTACAGTTTTTCGAAAGAAAATCGTGGCTAAACCGTACAAAAAAACATCGGGTCTAAACCGTACAGTGCACTTTTACCTCTAATGGCTAAACCGTACACTCGACATTATTTTCATACGTCTCCAAAAGACAAAATGTAGATCTGTGCCACAAACTAGGTAACCCAACGGTAATATCGGGCTCAGATGCATATATCCACAGTGTTAGAAAATGTTTAGCGTAGTTGGTAAGCTTACAATGAGGCAAAATATGACCCCTTCTCGATTCGATTTCTGACTTTCAGTTTCTGCAAAGTTTACCGAAGATTTTGAGCCTTACACACAGACATGAACCATAAGGGAGTACGCCGCTGATGACGGACGTTATAATTCTGTGTTATGGCACCAATTAAATGACTGAAAGGAAAATATACATAGTTTAAACAGTGTAAAGATGAGATGCTTACCTTTCAGCCTCCGTTTTGTCCGCCATCTTAGAAAAGTCTAAACATTTGCGGCCGTACAGCTTGCACCACAGTGAAAAAGGATCATTTACTATAGAATAGGAACATGTTAGAAGTGTGTAGTTTTGAAACCATTGTGATAAATACAGCATTTGCTCCTACGGAGAAAATGCTATATTTATCACAGTGGTTTCAAAAAGTTACTTTTGCAAAGGCGTCACTATGAGAGAATGGGTTAATGTCTGGATGAAAGTAATGTGGAAAACTCCTAGAGGAGCTCTCTGTATAACTTTCGTCCTGCATTAAGCTACCTCATGTATTGAAAACATAGAATTATAGCTACTTCTAACGGTCACTGTAGTCAGGTTTTACTGTATATCAAATTCCTAGTTGCTCGCACTGAGAGACACGAGCATATTTACGCCATTTATGACATATCCGATAACAGATAACACATAAACAAATTTTCACGCATTTACAACAGAGTAGACCCAGATTAGATGGCTCCTATAGGGGCCGTCTAATCAGAGTATGCTCTGTTTGATAATGGAATTTGATATATCGTTTTTCTTTAGATTCTAAAATGACTGCAATGTTCCGGATTCCATATTTCATTTTAACTTTTTTGTCCATGAACATTCAGTAGGTATTGAAATTTGGACTAAATATTAACCCTTTCACCGCCGACGTCGCATACATGCACCACGACAAATAGTGCAGTCCCAGATCAGACGCCGCCTTTTCAAGGCGGCGTCTGACCAGGGACTTCACTTTTTGTCTCTAACTCTATTTCTATATATGTGCTTTATTCCTTTGAAATTTGCATTTATTTATTTTATTTCTTTATTTTACGGAACGATTTAAAAAAATTGGTTTGCAGACGACAATTAGAAATTTGGCACCGAAAGGGTTAAACGGGGAAAGGGTTAAGTTGAACCCTTATGATACTCTTAGCCTGCTGTGTGAAAACAATTTAAATTTGGTCCAGATAAGATGCGTAAATTTTAAACATTTTCAAGAATAACTCCTTTATTTCTCTACCAAACCCTATACTGTGACCACTCTTTAGAATCGTCTCGAGTGGTCACAGTATAGGGTTTATAATAATAATAATAATAATAATAATAATAATAATAATAATAATAAAAATGACTTTATTTAACGAGGCTACACATTTAGGTAAACCCAATCTTCCATGTGGGCCTCAATACATAATATATATACATAGAAGAACAAAAGTTTAGAAATTATACACAGCATAGTATTTAAAATAAGTGGGAAACGGCTGAAGTGTCAGCTGCAACTCTATCATCAACTGGATGGAGTGTTAATGCATTCCCTTATAGATACACAATTCCATGCCAAAGCGAACTTATTCGATATCAGATTGATACCATGCAAAGAATACTGCAGCGTCTACAACGCTTTGATAGTATTTGGGTACACACCTTTATCTGTAGCTCTGCCATGGTACAATTTCGCTACTTCGGATTCGAGGTTTTGAGAAACTATTGATCGAGTGTCAAACAGATTGGATCCTGATGAGATGCCGAGCTACTTGCTATCTTGATCTGGATACAAGCTGTTTGCAAATTCGAGTCAGGTCGCAAATAGAGGGATAACGGTTTGTTATGTCATTGCCACGGTCGCATGGCTTTCTGTAATGGAACTTCTCTGATTATCTCCGCGTACGTGTTTAACCTTTAGCCTGCTGAGCAAATTACTTTTACAGAAATGTTCACCTACTACATTTTCAATTTTCAAGCTATAATCAATTTGTCTACCAAAAATGCAATCAGGGTGTCAAACAGTTTGGATCCTGATGAGACACCGAGTTACTCGGCGTCTCATCTGGATCCCAACTGTTTGCATAAGTATTCACTCATCCGTCCATAGCAGGCTGAAGGTTAAGTATGAATTGAATAGAATTCAAGCCTGTAAACTTAAAACAGGCGACATTATTGAAGTCGACACTTGTTTGGCGTCCGCTGAGTTAAAACGATGTAAAAAAACTAAATATAGGATCAGAAAGTAGTTTTGCTTATCCGTAATCTTAACAACGAGCTGCAGTGAAATTAAGATGTAATGAACAGCATTCAAAACTGTGTTCAACAAAGATGCGTATTCAATGCCACTCATATTAATATACATATATATACCTGAGCATCATAATAACATATAGTTATTTACTGTCGTAAAACTAAACTTCAATGTCTCATTTTCAGATGACGGAGGTTTTTCGAATGTTGGCGACTGGAGGAGATGGGCTTGAGATGAAAAGATACGAGGACATTATATACGTAAATTTGGACGTTTTAGACCCGGAATGGGGATTGAAACATGCCAAGGAGCTCAAGTACAAACCCGGTGATGTTATATTGTGCACCTATCCGAAATGTGGCACTCACTGGGTCGGAAATATGATGGCGAAGATAAAAAGTTTCGATCCAGCTGATCGACCTATTGACACCATTTTGGAATTCGGACCAGCGGAAGTATATGAGACTTTACCATCACCCCGGCTTATGGCTACCCACTTAAAGCCAAGTCGTTTGCCAGTTGAACATATCCAGAATGGCGGCAAACTTATTCTGGTTTTACGAAATCCCAAGGACGCCATGGTTTCGTATTATCATCACTTGAAAAATGCTGTGTTCTCCAAAAGTAGTCAGACCTGGAATGAGTTCTTCCAATCGTACACGAGCGGTTTAATTCCAATGGGATCGTACTTTGATTACGTCCAGCAATGGGATCAGTTTCTGAAAGAGAAATCGAATGACCAGCAAGTGGAAGTATTCTATTACGAGGATTTGAAGGCAAACCTTGACGCCAACATTGATCGACTAAATAATTTCCTGGGTTTCAACAGAGACCAAGAGTATATGAGAAAAGTCAAGGAGCATACTACATTAGCGGCTCTTAAGGAGCAAGACGCAGCTGGAAAAAGGGGAACGCATGATACAGTGAAGGACGAGAACGGCGATTCCGTTATCTACCGGAAAGGAGAGGTCGGTGATTGGAAAAACTACTTGACAGTGGCACAGAGTGAACTCGTCGACAAAATGATGGAAGAAAACGTTCAGCATGGAATGTTAAGATTCAAGTATGAAATATGACTTAAACTGAATGTCATTTTCCATACATGTGCATGTAACAACGCGACTATACTGGTGTTATATATGTAATAGAGCAACTGGGCTGGCTTTATACATGTAATAAAGCGATTGGAATGTATTTATACATGTAATAGAGCGATCGGACACTAGAATCTATCTCTAATTTGACCTGATAGTGAATTAAAAAGGAGACAGGGGCTCATCTAGAGACTTGCTGCATACATTTGTCTTGTATGAAGCTACCGTCCGAATTATATCCCAATCATGGTGTCCACTGACAGTAGTTTACCTCTTATAGTTAGAAAAGTGGACACGGGATCCGCCTTAACCCTTTACCTGGTCTATATTTAGTCCAAATTCCAATACCTACTGAATATTCATGGACAGAATAGTTATAATGAAATATAGAAGGAGGAACATTGTAGCGATTTAAGAAACTATAAAAACAGATTTATCAAATTCTGTTAGCAAACGGAGCAAACCCTGATCAGACGGTTACTATAGGAGTCTACTCCTGGGTCTACTATGTTTGCAAATGCGTTAAAACACGTTTATATGAGGAAACGGGTTTATAAAGATCGTACGACGAAAATTATTTAAGTTCAACTTTACTAGCCTATTTGTTTTGCACATTATAGTATACAGGAAATAATGCTAGCTTCGGACGACAGAAATTATCATAAACTGTAATAAACAATATGCGGTTAACCATTTCCCTGTTCAGTAATCGTACAAGAAATAACGACATCATGAATATGTATTAGCTAAAGGTTTATAATGTAATATAATATCAAAGCAACAGATAAAGGTACGTACCAAAATACCAAAATCGTCATTTCTCCATCAAACCCTATACTGTGACCACTTTTTAGAATCGTCTCGAAGAGACGATTCTAAAGAGTGGTCACAGTATAGGGTTTGGTGGAGAAATAAAGGAGCTATTATTGAAACTGTTTAGATTTACGCATCTTATCTGGACCTCTGAATATTTCCAAGGATCTTATTTACCTTGGCATAAACCGTAGAATCTGATATATACCATGCTAGAAGCAAACAGAGCAGACCCTGATCAGACGGTTCCTACAGGAGCCGTCAGATCTGGGTCTACTCTGTTTGCAGAGGAGTGAATAAAGCGTTTATATGATGGGAAGGGTTAACATAAACATGTTAGAACTTACAATAATATCAGTCGAAAGATATGTAGTAAGACGGGACATTGATATACTTATAATTATCTACATTTTAGTCCTGTATTTGCGATTAAGGTATGGCATGTTACTGTTGGGCCATTGTTTACAGGCTTTGTAAATTATTCTTCCTCATTTGAACTATGAATTCTAAATGTTCAGTGAACGTTATTTCATATGAAAATCTATACAACGTTGTTACGTACATATGGTAAAGATTTTGATAATAATACACAGATATGAGCACATGTGTCCACACAGAGAATGTCAGTAATCCTTTACTCCATGAATTATATATGTACAATGCATGTATTTTGAATATCTGTTATAATGACATATGAATAGAAGCATTTTGGCTATGCTAGAAACGATATAATCCGATCTATAGAATTCCACACGTAAGCAGAGAAGACTCTGATCCGACTATTTCTAAAAGGTATGGCGTTTAATATGACGAGTCATAGCTTTCTTTGAATGCATAAACCACGCATGCAGAATGTGTTCTAGTACAGTACAGCCCATCTAAACCGGAATTCTAGTACAGATGCATTTAGATACTTTTAGGCAGTTGGCTGCTTAATGCAAGGTGAAATTCATACAGAAAGCTCCTAGAGGAGCTTTCTGTATGACTTTCACCCTGCATTAAGCTACCACCTGTTTCCAAGATCGATATTTATACTAAATTAAACGACCGGTTTAGAGAGGTTTTACTGTATTTTATATTTTCGAAGCTTTATGGTCCATTCTATCCATTAGCATATTTACACCTTCTTACGAATCGAATCGACACAACTGACTTTGTATAACTTTTATTTTTGTACATTTATGCGAATATATATGGTATATAAACTAGAGGTTTTTGTCAAAAAAACGGATGTCTCCCCTCTAATAAAAACAATATGTAAAGGGAAATCACTAAAAATGTTATGGTCTTGATAAATGATACTTCCCCTCATTATGCGTTTTCCACACTACATTTTTCAAGAAGAAAATGATAACAGCTAATAACTCCAAAAATACTGATACCAGATTTATGGCCCTTGTGCATGACACTTACTTTCATCATGCTCTTTCCAAAAATAAAATGCCATTCCAATAGCATCAGTCAAACAGGAGTTATTGATCGGCCAAAAAATGTAACAAAGGGCAATAACTCCAAAAGTATTGAAGCCAGAATTATGGCCCTTGTTCATGACACTTTCTCTCATCATGCTCTTTCCATGTATGAAGTTTCAATACGATGGCAAGAGCCATGTAGGAGTTATCGTCCGGACAAGAAAGAATTAAACAAATGTACAAGGGGCAATAACTCTAAATTTATTGAAGCTCGAGTTAAGGATCTTATGCATGACACTTTCTCTTATTATGATCGTTCCATGTATGAAGTTTAACTCCAATGGCATGTGTCACATAGGAGTAATCATCTGGACAAAAAATTGTGATTGTTTTTACAAAGGGCAATAACTCCAATATTAGTGAAGCCAGAGTTATGGACCTTGTGCATGACACTTCCTCTCGTTATGATCTTTCCATATATGAAGTTTCAATCCAATGGCATGAGCCATATAGAAGTTATCGTCCGGACAAAAAATTATGATATTTTTTACAAAGGGCAATAACTCCAATATTAGTGAAGCCAGAGTTATGGACCTTGTGCATGACACTTCCTCTCGTCATGATCTTTCCATATATGAAGTTTCAATCCAATGGCATGAGCCATATAGGAGTTATCGTCCGGACAAAAAAGTGTGATTTTTTTTACAAAGGGCAATAACTCCAATATTAGTGAAGCCAGAGTTATGGACCTTGTGCATGACACTTCCTCTCGTCATGATCTTTCCATATATGAAGTTTCAATCCAATGGCATGAGCCATATAGGAGTTATCGTCCGGACAAAAAAGTGTGATTTTTTTACAAAGGGCAATAACTCCAATATTAGTGAAGCCAGAGTTATGGACCTTGTGCATGACACTTCCTCTCATTATGCTCTTTCCATATATGAAGTTTCAATCAACTGGCATCAGGCATATTGAAGTTATCGTCCGGACAAAAAGTGTGACAGACAGACGGATAGACGGACAGACGGACGGACAGACGGACAGACAGACAACTCTCACGAAAACAATATGTCTCCCCCATATAAATATGGGGGGAGACATAATTAATAACTATATAACATTAATAATCTCATCCATCCGACTGATGTATACTACCTAGTTTGTCGGACATTAAATGTGTCATACATCCAATCGTTTGTTTTGTTTCCACATACGTTTAATACGGATTTTGATATAAAAAATAATGACGCAACCAATAACTAGGTAAAAGGTTTATAATCTCAGAGCAAGCAATGTTTTAGAATGAAAAAAACCCAACAACACTTAGACAAATCAATGTTTTCACAAATTTGCATGTGCAACAGATAAAGGTACGTACCCACATGCTACAATCGTCATTTCTCCACTAAACCCCATACCGTGACCACTCTTTAATCCATTACATCATAGGCTATTTTTAGATCCAATTTCTCCCAATAAATCTACCGAAAAGGAGCATGTACTAGAGAAAAGGATTTTTTAGAGTTGTAAAGTTATGAAACCATTGTGATAAATAGAGCATTTGCTTCATAGGAGCAAATGCTCTATTTATCACAATGATTTCCAAAAGTGGCTTTAGTTTTGATGGTATTAGTTTCGAAAATTGAATACTGGTTAAGCCGGTGCTATAGGGGGGGGGGGGGGGTGAGTAGTGCACTTGCAATTACATGAACAGACTAAATAAAACCGAGTCTGCAATTTTCTCTTTTGGCATTGCTCTATAACGGCCACTAAATTACATCAATACTTTTGAGTTAAAGACAGGTGACTGCTTAAGTCAAGGTGAAAGTAAAACAGACCGCCCCTATAGGAGCGTTCTGTTTTACTTTCATCTTGCTTTTAGCAGCCACCTGCTCTAAATACCAACTAATTAACACAATTTAGTGGCCTTTAGAGAGAGGTTTTACTGTACATTTTTTTCAAATTATAAAAAATAATAATAATAGTGTTATATGCTTGTTATGAACCATGTCAGTCGCATTAGTATCAAGGGTGACACAAACGAGAGAAAATATATCTCTTATTTCCATTGTGGTCCTTATTTCTATTGTGGTCCTTATTTCCATTGTGGTCCTCGAATAGACGATTTTAAAGAGTGGTCACAATATACGGTTTGGTCGAGAAATAAAGAAGTTATTGTAAATGTTTTAATTCACGCATCTTTAAGGGATCATACACATTACTTCGATATAACAGAGGTTCGGGTCATCCTATTTCTAATCCAGACCCGTGTGTTGGTGGGTGTTTGGTTTAACGTCCCATCAACAGTATTTCACTTATATGGAGACGGTGTGTCTACTCGAGTCAGACACAATACTGTCACTGTGATAGCATGTCGACGACACATGGCATGGCATCATACCTAACTGGCTTGATCTGTGTGGTTCGTGCATGGTAACCCCAAACAGTAATTAGCTGGACGTCGCAATATGACTGTAAAACTGTTAAAGCGACATGAAACCCAGATAAAAACAAACGCATTATAAATTGACACCAGACCGACAACTCATATATTGTATATGCAATAATAAGATATATAATTCTAAGATATATAATTATTACGTCCTCTGAAAGATAATAATTACCGTCCTAGAACGAAGAATGTTTGATAGTTACTGCCACGGTACGAACATAGTGTTAACTCTTTCACCGCCGAAGTCAACTGGACTGAAATTGACAGGACAATGTGCGAATCTGTTAATATTACATCTGCAAACAGTTTGGCGATATTTTGCTAGTATATTCTCTTATGACGCTAGAAAAGATATAACAGTATTCTGTTTTGAAACAACACTTCCCGGGGTAATAAAACGTTTTCACACAGCTCGTATGAATGGATGAAGATCGAATGAGTGTGAGGTTGGACGCGTCCCTTAAACATGGTTTACCACAGACCGTCCCATGGCGGCACCCGTCTTCTTCACTCTATGTTATGTGTATATCGTGTAATCTTTCATACTTTTTGAATGCATGAAGGTGTATGTTTGGGCAAAGACCTGTGATAAAATAGATAAGAAACTACTGTATAACGCTTGGAGACCTTGGTTCTTTTTATTTGTGAACATATTTTAACAAATCATTATACTATATTGTAGCTGAATAATTGCTCTAGACAATGATATGCTTATATTTCCCGAGCTTTTCCTACCATCCGAGATGTAAAAGTGACTTTGTATGATTTGGTACATGCTAAAAATTATGCCTCATTTCGGCATGTGAAACATTTTAATATCTTATAAACTACTAAAAACAGAAGTTTTATCTGTGATAACTATTTTATTAATATTTTTATAACCATTTTTCAATTCAAATATACCATTTTATTTTGAAGAAAGTATGCAAACCTTTAGAAATCTTGATTTTTAATTGCAAACTAAGATAATTTTCATCAAAATAAGTAGATTGCAATTCAGACAGGTAGTCGATCGGGTCTTTGCACGCACCGTTTTTGTTTATGGACATATTTTAACAATCAATGTACCATATTGTAGCTGAATAAATGCTCTACACAATGATATGCTTATCATTCCTGAACCTTTATTACAACTGGAGATACAGTGCTCCCTCTCTACAACGACACCCTTTGGGGTACGAAGATTGTATGTGTTGTTCAGAGGGAGTTGATATAGGGAAGGAAAATCAAACATAATTAGCTTGTTTACAGATTCCCAGATAAGGTGTATTTCGAGAACTAAAACCGATATGCCTCTATCAAACCCTATGTTGTGACCACTCTTTAGAATCGTCACAAAGTGACGATTCTAAAGAGTGGTCACAACATAGGGTTTGATGGCGGCATAAAGAAAATACGATGGAAAAAGTTGTTTCTGGAGCCATGTTGTTTCGGAAACAGCGACAAGCGTTGTTGTAGGGAGGGAATCGTTATTGAGAGGGACGTTGTAGGGAGGGAGCACTGTATATGCAAATGTGCCTATGCGTGATGTGGTACATTGGACGCGAGATGTTGCGTTATTTAAGTTTCTTATCTATGTTATCATAGGTTTTTGGTTTGGATGTGTATGTGTGTTTGTGCACACTTCTTTTGTTATGCTGATGTTTTTGGAGTTTCCTAATGAATATTCATGATATATTTACGGCGTATTCAATGTCGCAGTGTCCAACTCATCAATTTCAGTGACACAGTGCCCTGGATCAAATCCTTCCATTCTTCCTAAATACTAATCTTTCTAATTAAGGCGTGTAATGCCGTCATGTATGTAACATTGTGTACATTATGACGTCATGTTTTGCATTAGGCAAGAAATGTGCTGTTTTGTTTTATGAATGTTGTATGAATGTTGTGTTGGTTTTATGTGATGCGCGGTCTTCGTTTGTGCGTCTGGTGTAGATGTGGACTTTTGTGCAGTATATCCTGCCTGACATCCATTTTCTAGTTTTGCACCGGACCAATACGATACTTGAGAATGAACTAAGACTCATAATATCCTTGAAGCAGATGCATTCAAGCGTAAGAGGAAGACCACAACTGCAGCCAACAGTCTGGACTTTTTATGACCTCTATTCTACTAACTGGCACTTGTATATTTGGCTATAAATATATATACACATTCTAAATAAATGCAAGCTGACAACCTACTACAGTCGTTCTTTCACGTGTACGAAGCATCTCATTCTGTTAAAGTCATATTTCATACTTGAAATTTAAGACTCCATGTTTTAACCGTTCATTCATCAGTTTGTCCACCAATTCACTTTGTGCGACTGTCAGGAAATTTTTCCAGTCGCCGACCACTCCTTTCCGGTAGATAACTGAATCGCCGTTTTCGTCCTTGAGCGCACCATGCTTTTCCCTATTCCCTGCAGCATCTTGCTCCCTAAGAGCTGACAATGTGGTCTGCTCTTTGACCTTTTCTAAATATGTCCGATCTCTCTTAAAGCCAAGGAAATTATTTAGTCGAGCGAGGTTATCATCGAGATCGGTCTTTAAATCTTCGTAATAGCAAATTTCCACTTGCTGTTCACTCACTTTCTCTTTGAGAAACTGCTCCCATTGTTGGACATAATCAAAGAACGACCCCATCGGAATTAAACCGCTTGTGTATGATTGGAAGAACTCGTCCCATGTCTGTGTGCTTTTGGATAATACAGCATTTTTTAAGTGGTGATAATACGAAACCATGGCGTCCTTGGGATTTCGAAGAAGTAGAATAATCTTCCCACCGTTCTGGATATGTTCAGCTGGCAAACGAGTTGGCTTCATGTGAGTTATCATTTGTCGGGGTGATGGTAAAGCCTCGTATAACTCCGCTGGACCGAACTCCAAAATGCTGTCAATCGGTCGATCGGACATGTCTAGAGTTTTTATCTTCCAAATCATATTATAGACCCAGTGAGTACCGCATTTCGGATAGGTGCACAGTATTATGTCACCGGGTTTGTACTTAAGTTCCTTGACATGCGTTATGCCCCATTCCGGGTCTAACATGTCCATATTTGCGAATATAATGTCATGATACCTTTTCAGCTCAGGTCCATCACGAGCAGCTGTCTGCATTCGGAAAACTTCTGCCATCTGAAAAGGAGATATTTAGGATTTCTATTTGTTTTACAGTAAATATAGAATTGCTATAATGTTCATATATATATCAACATTAGTGAACATTGCATGAGGTTTGTATCGATGACTCTGCATTATTTTCTGTGGAGTACTGCTTGTATAAAAACAATCCGGACTTTTATTTATGTATGAAAAAGTAGTAAAGTCAAGCAGGAAAAGCCACACACAAAATATCAGAAATACGCTAGGCTCGAACACTTACTTCTGTGGCATATCGGTCAAGACCAGGACTGGTTTAGACCATAATAGTCTAAAATGTGGTTAATCCAATTGTTCCATTATTTTCGATTAGATTTTTAAGTTAGTAGAAAATGAGATAATAGTCAATTTAATAAAATACTTTATTAAAATCCGTTACAATTCAGTTAACCTTGCACGTGACATTACTTACATGCAAGCAAACAAGATATTTAATTGTTGTGAAAAAAGCTTAAAGATAACTTTAAAGTGCAAGCAGGACATGTAATAGAGGTGAAGATTTCCTCCAGAGATGAAAATAAGCAGAAACAAAACGTACAATATCTGTTGTTTATGTTTATTTTAGACATACGTGCAGATGTAAAAATAAGATATAAAAGAGTGAAGAGAGAGCAAAACGGTATCATTTAGGACTATTCAAGTCCAGTTAAAAATAAAAAAACCCCGTCATCATCAATGGGTATGATTGCCTTGCCAACATTAAAATTTAAAAACACATCATTTTCTTATTATCAACAGAAATGCCTTGAAATTTATGAGGGTTCGCCTGCATATGTTTAAAATTTAACCAGTCAATTAAAACATTACTTTGGATAAAAAGAAACTCACCATTGTTATGCAAACTTTCTGAGATCTTTAAGATACTCGGATTAGTTGAGTCAGCAGGTGTATCATTCGTAATTTCAATATTTTCAGCGATATTTTCATCAAACGTGTTTAAATACTGCATACTTCTGCTTTATCAGACACTAAGCTGTTGCCTTGTTTAAGAATGATGTGACATGTCTGCATTTTTATTTAAGTATTTATTTATAAGAAAGGGCTTAATAGTAGGCCGAAATCCTCTGACTTGGGCCCCACCATATCTCTCTTCAACTTAAGTCTGAATAAATTTCCACTTTTGTATTTCTATTTGTCTGTTTTATTTTTCATGTAGATGTTGTGGACTTTCCATCAGCATTCTCCAAACCTACGCCAATGACTCAAACAAACCCATGACCCTCACTGACAGAATCTGGGTGCGGTGTCTGCTCAAAAGCAGTGCGAAAAGACCACCTGTTTCTTTCTGGCAATATATGCATGTTACTCATAAAAATGCTCTCAACTTTGCAGAAATGCCTTCAAACTCCACAAACAGAAACTTCAAAATAATGAAATAGCAAATGATTTCATACGTCCAGTTTGTAATACCTTTACAAATAAACATATTATTAATAACCAACGTATTCTCTAAGGATGAGACACGGACAGGACGAAAGGGGCGAAACTAATGTATGCTTCCAATCGAATGCTAATGATAGTTTCTTCTCTTCATAAGACTTTGAGGAAGACTGAAATTATCCCGCTTCTCCATGACGAAACATTGTCAGCAACAAAGGAGAGTGTTTTGCACAGTCTCGCAATATAAATAGAAAAAGATACATTAACATAAACAGTGTACATGTACGTTATACATTTCATAAATTTCGACAAATATTTTATGAAAACCTAGTTGACCTTTTTATCATTGCAGAAACCAAAACAGTTCATTCAACAATAATATTTCCGCAGTTTTTGGTTTTTAAAGTGGACAGTCGTGACAGAACATCTAGAGATGGTGGCTTTATGCCGTTAGTGAGTTCAGATCTCTCAATAAAGAGGAGAACTGATCTTGACAATGAAGAAATATTTTTTTCTAAAAATCTCTACAAGCTTGATTTTGATGCTATTGAAAACTGTAGAATCATATCTATATCATATCCTAAGCAAACAGAGCAGACCTTAACCAGAGGGATCCTATAAGAGCCGTCTGATCTGGGTCTACTCTGTTTGCAACTTAGGTGTAGAAAGGCGTATTTATGGATAAAAGGGTTTACATCAAACGATATATAGACGTGTGCATTAATGAAAATGATAAATATTCATTTGGAATCAAATCAAAATCACGGAAAATCTTTTTGCAAACTATCACCTAACTTTTCATTAGTGGAATTCTGAATCAGTTGTGTGTTGATATTTAAAACTTGTGTCGCCGTGAACTCGTGGTTCTGTGTCAAGAAGAATATCTAACCATTTCAATAAATCCGGATCCTTCATATGATAAGTCTCTGGACCTTTTATTACTATTCTCTGAAAACTGTAGTGTGTGTCCCATTTTGTAAACAAAACATAATTTCAGTCACTAAATTGGTTAGTGTGTGTTAGTAAGCATATATAAAATAAATCGGTCGCGCGGCTGCGTCGCGCTAGACCGATTTATTTTTGTAAATGCTGACTAACAAACACTAACCTAAACATAGACTTGACGTACACATACACATGACATGCCGAGGAATAATTTTCAGTCTCGTATTAATTTAATACCGCAGTGAAATGCACAAACTATTTTGTAACCCATTCTGCGGATCCTGTTGTACATTATATTAATTTGATTGGATCCATTCCGGTTGTACACAGTGATATAAACTTGCACTCTGTGTACATGCGTATTAATGCATCCATGCATACCGTATATATCAACTCATATTACACATGATTCGCCGTTTTTAGGGTTTCGGCTTTTGCCGAAATCCTTATAAAATGGATTGCGACTCAAACTATGGCGGAAAACCCTATTGCACGAGCGCTACCTAGCGGGAATCCCCCTAAGAGAATACGCGCATGTGCAGTGCTTGGCTTACAATCCGGTTCCGGAATCTTACAAAATATTTATAATGAAATATGGAAAGTGGATCCATTAGCAAACAGAGCAGACCAAGAATCTATGGGAGCGAGCTGTCTGATCTGGGTCGAATCTATTTGCAGATGCATGAAAACAAGTTTATATGGGGAAATTAAGGGTTAAATAGATTTCTTCTGTTCTTTACGTCCTTTACAGTATAAAGGTTACAGCGCACTGGTGGTCAGTAGTGCAGGGCAACTGTTACACCATGCTAAAATCTCTAGAGGTCATACGCTTTACTCTTTGCACGCTAGCGGCGAAACTGTGATTACCTATGCAAACAGTTTGGATCCAGATGAGAGGCCACATAATTCTGCGTCTCATCAGGATCCAAACTGTTTGTCATCTTGATCATATTTTTGCATAAAATGAAAGAAAGTTTATTGAAGAATTGAAGCAGACGTCAGTGGTTGCAAACGAAACATCACTCGGCATTATAAGGATTAAGCAAGCTGTAGGGACTGTAATATCGTCTGCTTCAGGTTTGTCATCATTTGAATTTCTAAAAGATCAGTTTTAGGGGTTTTGACCTAAGGCAAAATTGTCACAAGTTGTAAACAGTTTAAATTTTGGTCAGACAGTTACTTGGTATTAGATCTGAATCCAAACAGGGTGTCCCACTCTGCCAGCCTTTATTGTTTAAGTAGCTTGGATGGTAGTATTAACAATTACTATTAAAAGGAAAAAAGGGTTTTTTTTATATTATTAAAAAATCATTAAAATGAAAAAAAGTTGAAAGGCAAACAAAATGAGACAAAGCACTTTCTTATCTTTTAATTTATATACATTTCATCATTTATTGATTTACGTGTCAGGCTTATAGTATCTTATAGTGTCTTATAGTATCTTATAGTAATGTATGTAATTTATTTCTAATTCATATCATTTATTTCTATGACGCCGGTTACTGATCAGGGTCTGTAGTGTTTACTACAGCACTAACTGTAATTTGCATGTATGACTATAATTTATTTTTAATTATATCATTTATTGATATACTTGTTACATGTATGATGCTGCAAATAGCAAAGACCCTGGCCAGTTGTGGTAACTGATCAGGGTATGTATTGTTTGCAGCACAGACTCACAAATTGACCCTGAACAGACTCACACTCGCAGTCTCCTCAGGAAGAAGTAAGAAAATACAACACAATCACACAATAAGACAAGGTAAAGGCATGGATAAACTATAAAGGGTCTTTTCTGTTTGCAAAAGCACAGAAAGGCCTATTTTGTTCAGACAAATTGTACCCGATATGGAACCCTGAAATCGTCTTCACTATATAATATAAAGTGAAACAATATTATGTGTCTAACAACCCATATACCAATGGGAGGTTTTACTTCAAATTTTCACCAATGATAAGCTGTCAACCTTAATGTGAAGATTTTCTTAAAGAATGTAATTATTGCTCTGACCATTTTACCAGAGTTATGGGACTCTGAATTTTTCTTCACTGTATAACACATAGTCAAAAGTGCTTGATATAGAGACACTATTGTTAGGGGGAGTAGTGCATCAGAAACAATTTTCTAGTTAATTTTATTTTCCCTGTTGTATCCTGCCATGCTAAGTTGAAATATATTTGTTACTTTATAATATGTCATATTGTTAATATCACCCCACAGTATATTTGGCAATTATTGTGTAGGATATTTAGAATCATAAGGAATATGTCTAAAATTGGTGGAAGTGTATATATATATGGATAAGTGAATGATGCTTGCTAATTACTGTTATTGTCCACCAGATAGTAGCAGAAGTATGACCCTTACTTTCAAATAATGCAGTGATGGCTCTATACTACATTAAACATCAATTTTGGCTCTATTGGCACAAAGTGGCAAGTTGAGCTATTGCAATCGCACTGTGTGTGACATGTTCATAAAAAAATTCTTTAAATGTCTTCCAAACTACTGACATGATTTTCAGAAAAATCCACAGCAAACAATCAATATAATAAATATATATTATGTCCGAAACCTTCAGTACTGTCAGTACTTTGATTCTATTTGTCATTGTGAATCGTGTATGTTATTATACGTGTGCTGATGGCACCTGCTCACTGCAAGACGTGTGCTTATTCGAAATAAACTGATTGAGTATTACTTCCTTACCTTTGTTTCTTCTCCAACGCTGGCTTCAATGTTAGCCTCTTATTTGATCCCCACTTTGCATACATGTCAGTGCGTAAAATGTACCTGGCGATTTCTATAAATAAATCCGAATGGTTTACCTGCATACAGTAGAATATGTTTTAAGCGGCCACTCATTGATTGGACATAGGAGTTTTAAAACACAGGTGGTTGTTTAATGCAGGACAAAAGTATAGGAACTTTCTGCATTACATTTGCTCTGCATTAAGCTACCACTTGCCTAACAGATCCATAATTAAACCTCTTTTTGGTGGCTGCTTAACCCTTTCCTCCATAAATACGCCTTTTACACATCTGTAAAAATCACCTGTTGAAACCATTGTGATAAATAGAGCATTTGTTCCTATAGGAGCAAATGCTCTATTATCACAATAATTTCAAATTCAATATTTTACTTTTTATTAGTAAATGCTCCTTTTGGGTAGATTCATTCAAAGAGGTTGGGTGTAAATATAGCCTATAGACGAAAGGGTTATGACAGGGTCTACTGTATACACTGTTATTCTGCTAAACACCCAGACTGTCATTTACAGTTTATCACCAGGATTCAAGCTATGCGCCAGCTAGTAATGTCACACAATCTTGAACTATCGTCAACTTACTCGTTTGACTTAATCTTATGTCTGATTTCTGTTCTATTTGTACCTATATCAGGATGTTGAGCAGTGCTTATGTCTTAGTGAGTTGCGTAGTTTGTAAGCGTGTACTCATATTTGAATTGGAGTCTGACGGGCAAATGTGTAATCTGCATTAGGTTTTGAAGAACCCTTTCTTATTATTTTTTTATTTTAGACAGCAGTGTTATAGTGTCAAACAGTTTTGGTCCCGATGAGACGACGAGTTAAATGGTGTGACTTTCGTGTGATATCTTCTGCATGATCTCCATTCGATATTTATTAAGGATTTTGGCTCAATTTGTCGAAATAAACGGCTGTCGGCTATAGTCTAATTCGTTATTATATTTTGCGAAAAGCGTGGAATCGGATGATGTTGAGAAATGTTAGTAAGCTACTGGGTAAATCAGTCCCAGATAAAACCTAAGTAAAGTGAGTTTAATACAGAAGACATTGATATACACCATTGAGATTACAAGCGTGTGAATCAGTCGAGTCTGGAATGTACCATGACTTTAGCGTGTCCACAATTATTATATCTATGTTGAAATCCCGAATATTATCCATTGTTTGATACAGGCTGACCTTTGATCGTCTGTGTAAATGGCTGGGTCTAGATAAGACGCCGAGTAACTCGGTTTTTATTAGGATCTAAAACTGTTTGTTAGTGTTGTTATTACTTCAAAAGAAAACGACAGTAAGTGAAAGGTGAAGCTGATGAAGACGATAAACTTCGCAGTTAAATAAAATAAAATATTTTAACATTCCATATGCTCAACACTGCTTGATAATCATTTGCTAACAACTTAGATCTAGATGAGACACTAAGTAACTCGGGTCATCAGGATACAAACTGTTTGTCACTAGGTCTGTAGTTAAAACACTAGAACGAATTCAGTAAACCGTTAACCCTTTCGCTGCCAAATTATGTCGTCTGCTAACTTTGTCGTCTGCTACAAATTTTCTTTTTTTTTGATTTTCTACATTTTTGTTTCAAAAACATAGTAACAGTAACAAACAGTTTTGATCCTGATGAGACGCCGAGTTACTCGGTGTCTCATCTGGATCGAAACTGTTTGCATAGGTAATCACAGATCCGGCATTGGCAGCGAAAGGATAAAACATAGAACAGGGAAACCGTTAAGCAGATATCATTATCCACCGTTAGACAGGTTAAAGCTTGCATGATGCACTAAGCCAGACAGAGAACCATTATGTAGCCATTGCAGCTGTACTCTGTGGAAGAATTAGATATATTCCTCGCAATATTGGATCTAGATAAGACGTCGGGAAACAAAGTTGTTGGGCACTTTGTAGACATGGAACAAATGTTTCGAAAATACATGGAATACAGTTAGGTACAGAATTGAAAAAATAAAACATTTGCAGATGCTTACGTATCTTAAGAAATGATTTGTAACATTTATACGTGAAACCCTTCATATGCAAGGAGCTTCAAACATGTTTGTCTGCTTCCATATTTATACCTTACATGTTTATATCCTTCCATGTTTATATCCTTCCATGTTTATATCCTTCCATGTTTATATCCTTACATGTTTATACCTTCCATGTTTATATCCTTACATGTTTATACCCTTACATGTTTATACCTTCCATGTTTATACCTACCTTACATATTTATACCCTTACATGTTTATACCTTCCATGTTTATACCTACCTTACATATTTATACCCTTACATGTTTATACCTTCCATGTTTATACCTACCTTACATATTTATACCCTTACATGTTTATACCTTACATGTTTATACCTTACATGTTTATACCTTACATGTTTTACATGTTTATACCTTACATGTGTATACCTTTATATTATCGCAGTTTGGTACAGAATTGAACACCCCCAAACATTTACAGATGCTTATTTATGTTAAGGAATGCCTTGTGGCAGTTATACTTGAATCCCTTTATATGTAAAGCCAGAGCAAGAGAAAAAGGTGCGTACTCAAATACTAAAATTGTCATTTCTCCACCAAATCCTATCTTGTGACCATTGTTTAGAATCGTCTCTTCGAAACTAAAGGTCTACAGTAAAACCCCTCTAAATCGGACGATACATTAAGTATAAATATCGGCATTGGAGACAAATGGATGCTTAATGCAGGGTGAAAGACGCGCAGAAAGCTCATCTAGGAGCTTTCTGCATGATTTTCACCCTGCATTAAGCCGCAATCTGCCTGAAAGTATTTAAATTCTTAGACATCCGGTTTAGATGGCTTTTATTGTATACTTCAGATGAAAGCTAACTACCTGTGACCGCCACTGTTCCTTTGTTAAACCTGTAGCGACTCACCTGGTGATATAGTACGGTGTCCCGATCTTTTGATGACTCTGTAAAAGTCACATCGTGAAACCATTGTGATAAATAGAGCATTTGCTCCTATAGGAGCAAATGCTCTATTTATCACAATGGTTTCAAACTACAATATTCTAAAATTTTCCTTTTCTCTAGTTAATTCTCCTTTTCGGTAGATTAATTCAAAAAGACTGTATCTAAAATAGCCTATGAGGGAATGTTATAGTGCGTGTCAGGACAAGGTAGTATAGGCTAAACACAATGCACAGCCTAAGCGGAACGGAATGAATCAGATCTATATTACATATCTTATGCAGCAACGAACAACGGGATGGATGTGTTATGCATTGTAGCAAGACATAGTTTGCAGTGATACTGGATGGTAATATGCTCATATGACAATATCCAATAACTTGGACTTTTGTTACATTCAGAAACCCAGAATGCAGTCTTTTCTACATGTACATGTACTTCCAAAATACATGTATTGACTTCCAAAGTACATTTAAATATTTATCTATTTTACTATCGTCTGTTCCATTGAAGCTTCAATTGAAGTTTCATGTTAATGTATTGAATTCATTAGGAAATCATAACAATGCATACTTTTATTAACAGCTATTTAAAACTTTCACTGTTCTATGTTTATTCCAATTTTCAATACCTACTCAATATTCATGGACAAACGAGTTATAACGAAATATGGAAGGTGATCAGACGGCTCCTATAGGAAGCTTCTTATTTGGGTCTACTCTGTTTGCAAATACGCGAAAACACGTTGATATGAAGGAAAGGGTTAAGACAAAATGTCTACTCGCATTTGGATCTGATGCAATTTTGACGAACAACTCCATTCGATCAAGCCTTCCAGAAACTATTAGCCCACTGATAATAATACCAGTTACTTACTGTTGGCAAATATGAGTCGCGTATACAGGGTCCAATGTGATAAAACTTTTGAGTCGGAGTCAGAGATCATTCTCAAGTATTTGATTGGTCAGATTCTGAGCTTGCTCAGAATTTGACCAATCAGATGCTTGGGAATAATCTCAGTCTCAAGCAAAAGGTTTTATAACCTTGGAGTCTGTAAAAACCCCTCTAAACCGGAATTCCAGTAGATAAGAATCTAGATACTTTAGACAGGTGGCTGCTTAATGCAGGGTGAAAGTCACGGAGCTTTCTACATGACTTCCACCCTGCATTAAGCTGTCATCTGTCTCCATGACCGATATTTATACTAAATTCAAAGTCCGGTTTAGAGGGGTTAAGTTCGAATTGAAAATGTCAGAAAAAATGACAATGACCACTAACCAAAAACGCTTGTTTAAAGCCTAGTGCAAATAACCCACCTGCTCGACGGCACGTTTAGCTCTTTACGCAAGAAATATTCAAATTTGAATACTAATTAGCTAACATTTATAATAACATATGAAAACATGAAGTTCAGGCCGTCGCATAAACTGTAGAATCAAATGGATAGGCATTAACCGTTTCACCGCCGATGTCGCATTTATAAATGCACCACGACAAATAGTGCAGTCGCAGATCAGACGCCGCCTTTTCAAGGCGGCGTCTGATCAGGGACTTCACATTTTGTCTCAAACTCTTCTTCTATATCTGCGCTTTATTCCTTTGAAATTTGCATTTATTTATCTCAGTTCCTTATTTTACCAAATGACTTAACAAAAATTGCATTGCAGACGACAATTAGAAATTTGGCGCCCAAAGGGTTAACATGCGTCGTATCTATTGAGAAAAGAGTTAAAGCGGATATTTTATGACGTGACAGTGTCTTGAGCAGTAGTCTTGAAAGGCATACATATAAGTACATGTATGTAAACAATCTAATGTGCTTTCTAGCTAAATAAGACAATAATCGTATATCATTATCAAACCTGATATATACAGAACAAATGCGGTTTTGATACTCTGTTGTACAATGTCTAGAACACTATTTATAGGAAACTGTACGCAGCTGTAACTAATTGTGACTAAAATCAGAGTTACAGATAACGGTGCGTACACAAATACCAAAATCGTCCTTTCTCCATCAAACCCATCTCTTCGATGTCGATTCTAAAGAGTGGTCACTATATAGAGTTAGGTGGAGAAAAAAAGTTATTCTTGAAAATGTTTGAATTTACGCGGCTAATCTGGACCTCTGTTTAACACTTCGCTTGCTAATCGCGTCAATATACCTACCTGTAAATAGTGAAGACCCAGATGAGACAGCTCCTGCAGGAGCTGTCTCATCAGGGTCTGCACTATTTACAAGTTGATTGTGCAACTAGTGCACTCCACAGCAGTGATTGCACAGCGAAATACGTGTACCCAGTGAAGATATATGTACTTATACAACAGGGCATGGGTAAAGAAGGAGAAATGTATTTTAAAATTCAGCAAGCGAAGGGTTAAAATGAATGATATACACTTTTACCGCTATCCGCTAACTTTGAACGTTTGCAAACAGCTTGGATCCAGATCAGAAGACGATTAACACGACGTCCCATCAGGATCCAAATGCTGAATAACATTCGGACAATAGTTTCTCAAAGGCTAGATTAAATTAGTAGTCAATATTGTACCGGATCCTAATTTTTGCAGACACTATAGTTATTCAGTAGGTTAAGGGTTAAACTTTTCCCCAATGAATATTCATGTCAGAAATAATGACGCCATGAATATTGATTCGAATAATTGTTTTAAGGGTTAACCCTTTCCCCCAAGACTTTTCATGCAAGAAATAATGACGACATGAATATTAATTAGATTAATTTGTTTTAATAGCACATGAACACAGGAAGTTCAGGCCATGGCAGATACTGTAGAATCATATCTATATCATATCGTATGCAAAACAGAGCAGACCTTTAGGAGCCGTCTGAACAGGGCCTACTCTGTTTTTAAAGGCGTAGAAATGTGTAATTATAGAGTAAAGGGTTAACATAATGTCAGACCAAAATGTTCAACAAACCAGTCTGTTCATACAAAAGACTAGTCAGTCCCCTTCCCCTTTCATTACCTTTTTATAACTAAATCTCGCGTCGTGGCAATGACATTAGCCCATTCAGTGCAAGTACGTATATTCGTCTGCGGGAGTTTTCTATAAATTCTTTAATAGACAATAAACAGTGTCAAAGAGTTTGGATCTTGACGAGACATCGAGTTTCTCGGCATCTCGTCTAGATCAAAACTGTTTGCATATGATATCACAGACCCGTCTTCATTGCAGTAAAAGGGTTCATATAAACGCTTTTTATGCCTTTGCAAACAGAATAGACGCAGATCAGACGGCTCCTGTAACAGCCGTCTGATCGGGGTTTGCTCTGTTTGTTTGCTTAAGAAAATATAATGGACCTGACTCTCAGTTTCTACCAATTGCAAAATATCCTGTGTAAATATGCCATTATAAAAAGTAAGCTAATAAATATTCAGGAGGTCATTATTTCTTACATGAATCTTGAACAGGGACATTGTTAATATTCTGAAAAATGGGAGAACCTTCGAAAGCAAAAGTAGAAATGCAGGAAGAGAAAATTGCAGACTCGGTTTTATTGAGTCTGTTCATGAGTAGTAATTAAAAGTGCAACACTACTCACGCCCCTAGCAGCGGCTTAAGCTGTATTCAATTTTCAAAACTAATAACAGCATAACTAATGATCCCGAAGGACCAGAAAATATAACAACACTAAGAATGAAGTACGGGGCGACTTTTACGGCCGCCACACAAGCACTTAACACCTACTGCTGTGAAGTACATATATTCTGAAAATGGGTGACCCTTCGAAAGCAAAAGTAGAAATGCAAAAATAGAAAATTGCACACTCTGTTTTATTAAGTCTGTTCATGAGTAGTAATTAAAAGTGCAACACTACTCACGCCCCTAGCACCGGCTTAAGCAGTATTCAATTTCAGTATTCAGTAATTTCAGTATTCAAGTCACACAAGAATCATATAACCGAACGTTTTGTAATAAACATACAGGCATACAAGTCCTAAACCATGGTATAACATAAGAATAAGTATATTTATAAGCAGGCACAAAGATGACTAAAACACAAGTGTCATTAGCCATACCAAACGCACACAAGAAAGGCATCGATGTAAACAACAAAGGGTGCCATTAAAAAGAACAACACCACTGATTTTGTTTAAATTTATTGTTAACCCTTCTCTTGTTGAATTTTAAAATACATGTCTCCTTCTTCACCCATGTCCTGTTGTATAATTACATATATATTCACTGTGTACAAGTATTTCGCTGTGCAGTCACTGCTGTGGAGTGCACCACTGGTTGCACAATGAACTTGTAAATAGTGCAGACCCTGATGAGACAGCTCCTGCAGGAGCTGTCTCATCTGGGTCTTCACTATTTACAGGTAGGTATATTGACGTGAATAGCAAGCGAAGGGTTAAAACAAAAATGCTTAGAATATGAGTGATCATGCTATCTATGTGCTGCACTAACCCAATGAAGATGTGTGTCTGCTATTGAAACGGTGTAAACATAAATGAAGACATTTGAAATATTTCTACATGAAAATATACACTAATAGGTACAGTACAAGCCCCGCGGACTTTTTGTTTTCCGCGGTCCATCGCAATTTTATCCAACGCGGACAAGGTTTTTTTTGTCCGTGCTAATATGCGGTCTTCCGCAGTCCGTCGCGGGTTGTGATGGGTCCGCGAAGGTGTCTCACCAGGGACACTCGTCGCCGGGTTCGATCGTTATCACCGCTGGTCGCGATGGTATCATCGTGGACTGCGATGTATGGTGTACGAAGTGGTTCATAACTTTCCAAAAGCGCATCATGCGGTTTACAAAGCGCATCGTGGGCTTTCTAAAGCGCCTCACGTGCTTTACAAACTGCATCATGCGCTTTCTAAACCGCATCATGCGCTTCATAAACCGCAGCATGCGCTTTTCGAGAGTTATGGACCGTCCGTACGCTACATGCCGAACCGCAACGCCAAACCACGGGCCTTTAACCAATCAGAATTACCCTTACATAAAAAGGTATGGTATAATCAAAGAGCAACCGCGTGTTACTTGTGCGTTCTCGCGGCTTCGATATATTATTTCGATTTGCGTCGATAAATATATTTCTCGCTGTATGTATTTGTATTATTCTGAACCTCAACTTACGGAACTATAATTGTTCTGATACTGATTTATGGCTTGGAATTATAAGTTTTACTATATTTACCTAGATCTAGCCACAAAATAACCTCCACACCTACTGTAACATTGTTAGAAACAAGTTCTGAAACTATCTATCAGTATGTTTTGCGGCGAGTATGGGTAAGGATTTATTTTGCTCTATAATCAATTCGACCAGTTGACTGTTCGTCTGATATATATGTAGCTATACTATAAGCTAGAAATACAGATATATTTAGGTGTTGTTTTATTTCGAAAAACTATCAGTATTATCACCAGTTATGTATATAAAACGTTAACCCTTTCCCTCATAATTCCGCATTTTCTGGTACTAGAAACAGAGAAGACACAGAGCAGAACCTGTATTCCTTTCTACCCCTATGCAAACAGAAGAGACCAAGGTCTGCCATTGCCAACAATTCCTGTTTCCATGTGCATTAAAATAATTTAATTAACATTCATTATTTCATATTTTCTTTATATATATTTATTCCATAAACACGACTTTCTGCGCCTGTTCAAACAGTGTATACCCAGATCATATTACTCAGCGTCTCATCAGGATTCAAGACTGCCAATAAATATTGCTTTAGTTCTATACGACCAAAACTGATATTGTTATCATAATCGGCGAGCGGACCTATGCGTAATTAAAACTGATCAAAGCAATACACCAAACTTGTAGAATTACCTCTTTGCACGCTAAGTAATTTTGCGTCTAAAGTGATCATAAGACGTTGCCTACTTCAGTTCTTCAATGACGTGCATTTGGATACTGAAGAAACTTCGTGTAACTTGGCGTCTAATATGGATCATATCTGTTATCATGGTTTTGTAACTAGCATACGTAGAGTAAATGTAATAGTTTACTATTACGTGAACATATATAAATATTCTTCAGGTAAAGGGTAAATAGAACTATGACAACCTGGAATGTTAGAGTTGATCAACAAAGTTACTGGATCTGTTACATATACTTGCTGCCATCGAATTCTGGATCAGACTTCGGTTTGAATTCACAGCCACATGCATTCAAACAAACGCATGTGCACTATGTTGAAATGTTCTGTTGTGTACCAATATGGGTCAGTAAGGTTATATCCGGTTACATGTTTGTTGTCTATGTATCTATCATCCACATGGATATAACAAGTACATGTACGAGTGCATAAATGTAATACGACTCACTGCATCTGTATTGAATGTTTCATTGCAATATATCTACGTCAAACTATTAAGATTGTTATCAGTGTCATAAGTATGGGCGGAAAACTTAGATTTATGGTGCGTTACTTTAACGACTTAATAATCAAACAAGAACTAGAATATACACTGCTTTACAATACCCGAGTGAAATATTCAATAATTTATTTAATATAAAACAACTCTGGTTTTATTGCATTAAAGGTCCTTAATTCATATTGTAATACAATAAGTAAATTGAGAGAGAGACACACACAATGAGAGAGAGAGAGAGAGACAGACAGACAGACAGAGACAGAGAGAGAGGCAGAGAGAGACAGATAGACAGACAGAGAGAGACAGACACACACATAGACAGACAAACAGACAGACACACACAGAGACACAGATACAGACACACAGAGACACACACACAGAGACAAACACAGAGAGAGGGAGAGACACAGAGAGACAGTACGCTACATGCGACAGACAGATACAGGCAAAGATACAGAGACAAAGAGAAGGAGACAGACAGACATACAGAGAGACATACAGACAGACAAACGACAGACAAACAGATATGTTCATCGAATAGACAAACGGTGTAGATCCAAATTATAAGGCTCCAGTGTGAACCTCATGATCTGGATCTACACTGTGTTAAATGTTAATAGACGAACTAATTCTATGGGTGATAAGTGCTGTTAGTGTGTTGTACTATATATTTAGGATTTGTTCGTCAAACAGACAAACAGTGTAGATCCAAACCATAAGGTTTCATTGTGAACCTCATGATCTGGATATACACTGTATACAATGTAAATAGACGACATCATTTTAGTGTTGTGAGTGTGTTTGTACTATATTTAGGATATGTGTGCTTGAAATGATTTACAATGAAAGTTTGTAAAACAGATTTGTCTTGATTTATTTATTAAAAAAAGATAACCAAAAACAAATTGGAATTTTTCAAGTGGCATTTATTCCAGTGGCATTTTTTCACTTAACGGTGGCAATTTTCCAAGTGGCATATTTTCCAGTGGCATTTTTTATAATTAGATCAACAGTATTTAATTCTCATTTTATTTTAATAAGATCTAGATATTAAGATATACAGTCTCATGGCGTTCATTTGTGTGTTGTAAAATGTCTTTCTGGATACTGTACAGTACCGTAACAGATCTAGTAAAAGTATTTTAGAATAGATCTAGATCATATCAATCTAAACTATCTTTAGAACTAGAATTCACAATAATCTAACTTTTTAAATAGATCTAAATCGTCGGGGTTTAAGCTTAGCCATAGATCTAATTAGTCAAAACATAGTTATCTTCTATTTTTCGGGAAGCTGTTTAACAAATCACAACTTTACATTGTTTGGTAGTACTTACTGTTTCAGTAGAATCATTCCTGTTACGTAATAATTCATAACTTTGTTGATAAGACAGTGTTTGATAGATGACAGTTTTGTGATCACTGACCCTTGTCCCCTGCTGAGAAATTAGGGGATTTACTGACCATCTGGCACCTTTGATCGTTACTATTTTCCTAAGTCTAGTTAGTAAATTAGCAGTATACATGTATTTAGGCTGAGTAAGTTATGTAATAATATAGTCTCCAACTGTCTAACACAATTCATTTTCAGTATTCCAAAACAAATAGTTTGTATTGTTAAAATCTTTGTATGCGGGAAATAAAAGTACCGACATTTGAAAGTTGTAGACCCAGACAGGATAGCTCGAAAAGCAACCCTCTGACCAGGGTCTTCACTGTTTATTATTCAAAATCATATAGCAAATTTAAATCTTGTATAATGAATGGAATCTACAGTTAAAAAATGACCGGCCATTCCACCTTAAAATATAACCCTTTCCCTAACATAAACGTGTTTTCGTGCATTTGCAAACAGCGCAGACCCAGATCATACGACTCCTATAGGAGTCTGCTCTGTTAATAAAATTGCAATAGGCCCGACTCTACTATACATTTCATATCAACACCAAAACTGTCTTGTCTACAAATGCCATTTAAAACATTAGCTTATAAATATTCATGATATCATTATTTCTTACATGAATACTGAACAGGGAAAAGGTTAATCATCACAATGTAACAGAATAACAAGAATGTTTTCATAGTTATACAATTCATAAAAATATGTTTGCTTATCCCTTTACCATAATTATATTAACATATATATTTCCATGCCTTTGCAAACAGCGTACACCAAGATTTGGATGCGCCTATTGGAGCCGTATGATCGGGACCCACTCTGTTTGCTAATGAAAGTAAATCAGATCTGACTCTACATTTTCTACCAGTACAAAAAGTCATGTACCGTGTACCTATACCATCATGAAAATCAACTAATGAATATTATGATGTCATCTTTTCTGACATAAATATTTAACAGGGAAAGGGTTGAAAACTACCGACAACCAACCTTAAGGTTACGAATTTAGCTAAAAATGTATACCTGACATGACCCGGCAACAGAAGTAAACATTCTGAAAGCATCGACGCTTTTTCACGTGCTTGCAAACAGAATAGACCCGGATCAGATGGCTCCTATAGGAACCGTCTGATCAGGGTATTCTGTTTGCTTATGAATTTATGTTGGATCTGTCTCTATATTTTTTTCCAATACCAAAACATCCTCAGTAAATATGCTATTATAATAAAATAATTTAATAAATATTCATGATATCAGTATTTCTTACAAGAATATTCACGGAGTAAAGGGTCCCAGCCAATTTAGATGTGTATTACGATGTCAACTCTTAATTCTGGGTGGAATTTCACGCCTTGTGATTTTAAATTTATATAAATTTGCAACAAATAACTTTTTTGTCAGGGTTTCAGTATAGTATCCTGTGATAGGAAATATGGTAAACATCTTTAGAAATGCGTGTACGTTTGTAACTCTAATCAGTATTATACCCTTTAGATATGACCCTTTAACAAATGCAGTTTATATTTGTTATTAATTGATCAGTTTCAATATGCAAACAAACACAGCAGATCCTGACCAGACAGTTTCTATAGGAGCTGTCTGATATGGGTCTTCTCTGTTTGCTAGTGCGAGAAAAGGTGGGATAAAATGTTAATTGACATCACCACTCATAACTCATAATATTTAAATGGTTTTAAGATATTATTAAAAATTCAATATTTTGAATTTCGGTTGGAGTCCAGAAATACTAATTTTGTTTATAATATTCAAGATACCAATCTGATCATTATAAAAAAAAATATGTTATTACACTAAATATTTTCACACTATACAGTTTTCCTTTTATAAATTCAAAAATATTTCTTATTACATTTTTTTTTATACCTAAGGCATTTTTACCACTTTACCTGTGGCATTTTTACCTAGGGCATTTTTACCTATGGCATATTTACCAAAGGCATTTTTACCTGTGGCATTTTTACCTATATTCTTATAATACAAATATTTAACTTTTTTATTTAATTTTGTACTGTGCTGTACTCATGCTTTGAAAAGCTTATATCTGTCAGAGACATATACATACAGTATATATCTCTTTATCTGTTTTCAACTCCACCGGTTGGTATGTTAAACCGTTGTTATTTTTGTTACATAGTCGGCAAAAAGTGTATTGTAGGCAAATACCTATGATAACATAAATAAGAAACTTAAACAAATCATGCAACATCTCGCGGCCAATGTACCACATCACGCAAAGTCACGTTTGCAAATACATCTAATTGTAAAAAAGTTACAGGAAATATAAGTATATCATTAGGATTAGGATCAAATATGTCCGACTCTCATTTTTCTGTTTTTTTCTTCAGTGAAATTAAGCAAAGCTTATTTCATTTATTTTACAAACTACATTTTTGAAGCGGACAATAATTCAGTATAATGAGGGTTAAAGTTATTGGTCATACATTAAAACAATGATCGCTTTGGGTGCTCTACAATGTACGGAAACTACCCTGGTGTTTCAGCGCAGGGGGTCATTGATTTATGATCATCAATAAAGTTCCGACAACTTTAAAGGAAAGTCTTATCGGGTATTTCCGCTCTTTTGCGAATATCAAGATGTTACAATTCATTGGTTCAGTACCTTTAAGACCCACCCATTGAAAAAGACATAATCCAATCAACTGTCACCTATAGGCGTGTCAATCACCAGAAGTTAACATTGCTCCCTCCCCCCCCCCTCTCTCTCCCTCTCTCTCTCTCTCTCTCTCTCTCTCTCTCGAGTTCTTCACTGTATGCTGCACATATAAGCTTGTGACGCATCGACTGTCTGTATGCTTCTCTCTCCTCTCTCTCTTCCTCCCTCTCCTCTCTCTTCTCTCTCTCCCTCCCCTCTCTCTCTCCCTCTCCTCTCTCTCTCCCTCTCTCCCTCCCTCTCTCTCTCCCTCTCTTTCTCTCTCTCTTTCCCTCTCTCTCTCCCCTCTCTCTCTCTCTCTAAGTCCCTCACTGTACACTGCACATATAAGATTGTAAGGCATCGTCTGTATGCTTCAGTACCTTTAAGACGCACCCATTGAAAAAGACATAATCCAATCAACTGTCATCTATAGGCGTGTCAATCACCAATAGTTAACATTGCCCCCCCCCCCCCTCTCTCTCTTTCTCTCTCTCGAGTTCCCCACTGTATACTGTACATATGTCTCTCTGTCTGTCTGTCTGTCTGTCTGTCTCTGTCTCTCTCTCCCTCTCTCTCGCGTGCCCGCAGATATGAATTAACTACGTGAATTGTACTTTTGTGCTAGATAGAAATTCCTTTAACCCTTCTTCCGCTGAGTTTTCATATATAAATTCCCTCTATGAATATCTATCATCTCAACGTTTATATTGGTAATGAATACAGGAATAATTTCCGCAGGACGAATGCCAATTCATGTTTGATAGATCCTATAAGAAACCAGTGCACGCCCTGATCATATAGCCTCTGAGAGATGTCTGATCTGGGTCTGCACTGTTTTTAAATTGGGTAGTTATATGCTACTAGCATGAAAAGGGTTAATATGAGTTAAATGAATAACAGTACGGTCGTAGCTTTGAACTCATTTGAAAGACAACGAAATACCAATATTTGGATATCTGTTATTTCTGGTGGCTGTTTTATACAGATTTTTGATTGATGCAGGCGACTGCTTTGCGCCGTTTCAAAATAATACAGTAAGCTACAATAATTTTCATCTAAATTCTGATATCAACTTAAATATTGTAGCTGCACTGAATGGTCGATCAAACAAAAATAGCTGTAATAGTATAGATTATTAGTGTAGATGCGTTTCGAACTTAAATCATTATTGAATCAACTGTTAGCATCTCTTTTTCGAATGAGACCCAAGTTAAACCCTTTACTCCATATGTACTCATTTTAACGCATTCAATCTATTCCTACTCTCAAAAGATAGTTCCACTCCGTACATGTTCTATATCGCAGCAGACGGTAGCTTAAAGCAGACTAGTTGAGAGTAAAGCAAAATGGCCCCATTCAGTCGGTTTTAAGCACACATCTGTCTTCAATACTAAACACAAACTTTGGAGTAAAGGATTAAGGTTTCAAAGAGAAGTATTTCAAGAAATAAACAAGTAATGGTTTTCCCCCAAGACACATCTCTCCACCAACTTTAATACGCGTGTGGGGTCGAAACAAATATGACCGAATGCTCCCGACATGTATAATCTCTGCGCTACGCTTTTTCTGAAAATCAGATTGTGAAAATAATTACTGCTGGTATTTTGTATCTATTTCTTTTTCTCGAGCATTTACAGTCTGGAAATCGTTAAAATCTGACTATAAATTGTAGTTTTAGCAGAAAGAACCCGTTTCAGTCTCGGGTTTTGGGTGAAGGCTATATCTATTCACATATGTTATCTAATTTAATTTTGAATTTAAAATCTGACAGTATTCAATATGTGTTTCTTCAATTGAAAAAATGCACATGTGTATGTACATGTATATGTAAGCTTTTGTATATCCTATCTAAATAATTTACATCTAAAGCGATTAAACGACTGCCAGTCATAAAGGTAGTGTTCGCAATGAAGCCTCGTGTGGCGTAATGAACAACTTAGTCTCTATACGTTTCTACATGTGTATTTCTTCGTACCGTGATCTATTTCTAACATACATATCTTTGTCTCTCCAACTCTCCTCTCCCCAACTCTGGTCAACTCCCTACAGTTATATACCCAATGCCTTGTAATGTCTAGCCATATATGACAGCTGTACTATCACGTGTATTCTTGACATATTGATAAATATATACATGTATACTCTACATGTATCATACAGTCCATAACCATTTAACCTTTAGCCCGTAACATAAGTGTTATGTTACACACCTCTCTTCCTACAAACAGTACTTTTAATAGAAAAGTACTTGTACGTAACACCGTCTAGACCTAAAAAGTAACACATATTCTTGTTATTATTCTAACTTTAGTTTTCCTACTCTTAGTCTCAACTATCACTTAATGTCCTTCTGATGACAGTTCCTATGTCCTTACGCAGTGATTTTGTAAGTTCAACACATTAACCACTAAAATCTGTTTAGTCTTTCTTCGTAAACTTGCATGTTGTTATTATTCGGTGTAGATTTTCGGCTGTGAGTGTTCTAACACGTGTTGGTAATCTGTACTCTGACTTCTGATGTCCAGGTAAATTATTGTGTAAACTAGATGACGTAATCGCTCATGTGTGTCCTTGACATCTATTACTCTGGTCAACTTCGTACTCCGTAATTTATGTCTCCTGGTCATTGACATGGATATCAAAGTTCGCAATTTTTCAGGTAACTCAGGTATTCCCACAGTTTATATATGTGTAATGTTTTTCTCCATTGATTTGGCCTCCAGGTCTATTCGTCTGTCACCATTTTTGGTGTTGCTAGTGGTGACCAAAAGTTTGTCTATGCATTTATTTGTCGTGCTTTTCTACAGGCGATGTTTTTCTATATGTTGACTAGGAACTAGGATTGGTCTATGTTGTTTTTCAGGCGATGTTTTTCGGCTTTGTCATTTCACCGGTAAACTCGTCGAGATTTCGATCCGCTGCATGACTTAAAACTAGATCAACACAGACTTTGTAATTAAGTTCTATATCAAATACGTTTAATACTTAAATTGAAATTATATTTCGTAATCTATATAAAAAAGTGTATTTCTCAACATTGAAGTTTGGCAACCATTGTAATAATTATGTCATTTTAATTATTTTATAATTGCTTTTTAATATTTTATTTTTCTGAGGTCAAACTATACAGTTTGCAACTTGATACATCTTAGTTATATATTTTCTTCACTAAACGATTAATTATACAGTGTGTAACTTGAACTCCTTAAGCATTTATTGATATATATTTTCTCCACTAAACGATTAATTATACAGTTTGTAACTTGAACTCCTTAAGCATACATCTTATGATATATATTTTCTTCACTAAACGATTAATAATTAAAGGGTTTGTTTGTAATACATTTTTTATATAGTTTTTCAAATGTATTACAATTACCCCCCTATGTTAACATTATCTTACTTATTAAGATAATTCTTGTCATCTTAAAGTGAACTGTCGGCGTCCACTACAAATTTTTCATATAACCCTTTACCATACAATGTTTGTAATAGCAATAATATCAAATATAGTTCTTCATTAAAATCTATTTACAACACTTTACTCAAATAGCGCTTTATCTTTTTTACACGGTCATGAGCAATTTCTCACTCATCACTGACTAAACCGCGACACGTCTGTCGGGTCTATCTTACGTTTATTACGTAACATTGTAAAGAGTACCTTTTTAAAGGTATACGCCTAGTTTATACTCTTTTTACAAACAACAAAAATACTTTACTCTGTTTTTACAAACATTAAAGTACTATTCTCCGTACACTTTTCAATCATAAGACATTTTCGATACCCTCTTGTCTTATTTGAAAGTATTTGAGATCTAATTAAGGATCAATACGTTACTGCAATTAAGTCTACCTGACTTAAACTCTTCCTACTGAAATGAAGTCTACACTGTTTCCGTTTCTGCTTTTAATTTTCCATATCACTATAATTATTTGACAACCAGCTGCCGGAGGCATTATTTGTATCGGACAAGTTTGCACTTACTGTCTGACTAGAGCTATTTTCGTAAGCTACGGACATTTCTGTCTTTTGAATAGGATCTAACATATTCGAGTTTTCCTCGGGCCCTGAGGAGCTCGTCTGTGTTAGAGATCCACTTGAAATGTAATTATTTCCAGCTTTTCGTAAGCGTATGGCTAGATCTTTTAACGGAATATTATCTTCAGATGCCGAGTTTGATCTGACAGTTTTATGTCGCTTGATTATTCGTTTCTTCATTTGCCGCCTACCCCTGTTTAATCCACTAGATACCCCCTCATTAGGCTCACTATCTTCATCATAACTATTATCTTCATCACTAGAAGTTTCTTGTGGAGGCAATACATATCTACAAGCTCTGATTGGACGTTGACCTACTATTTTATTATCTGGTAAAGGCCAATCGGCGACATTTGCTTTTCTAACCTGGTCTACATTGCATTTTATAACTCTGTTATCAAGTTGGTTCTTTATTAACAACGACCTGTCACTCAATATTTCCATTATTCTCCAGTACGCCACCCATTTCGGTTGTAATTTACTCTTTTTATTAAAGTTTTTGTAGTAAACAGTATCATTCACTTCGAACTGTACCTCTTGTCTATTACTATTTATTCGCTGATTTCGCTTTTTACGAGCGGCTTTTAGATTTTGATATACTTGACGGTAAATTTCATTGTTTCTAAACATTAAATGTTTACTGAAGTCGTCCCCATAATAAGGAAGCTTAGTTCCAAGAAGATTATCAATAGGCAGTATAACATCACGGCCAAAAACCATGAAAAACGGACTGTGCTTTGCACTTTCAGTAACATTAAATCTAAGACCTGCAACCGCCTGGTTCAAGATTAAGTCCCAATCTGTGATATTGTTCTGGATTAGTTTAATCAGAATGGAATTGAGCGTGGCATGACTGCGTTCGCATCTGCCATTTGCCTGAGGGTGATAACTACTAGTAGTCACATGTTGTATGCCCAACTCAGACATGGTTGCTCTAACCATTCTTGAGGTGAAATTAGATCCATTATCTGTTATTATTCTTAATACCGCGCCATATCGGAAGAAAATGTTTTCAAAGAAAGTATGTAACACCGATTCAGTTGAAATGTCTGACAGAGGGATTACCTCGACCCAATTAGTTAGTTCACAAACATAACTAATTATATACTTATTACCGCTAGGTGTTAGTGCAAACGGTCCTTGTATATCTACGCTGATTATACTCATCGGATATTTTGGAATTTCTGGCTCTTTCAGAGGTGCTCGAATAGCTTTGAGATTAACTGTCTGACAAGGCACACATTGTTGAACATATTCATATAGATTCTTATACATATTAGGCCAATAATAGAACCGCTTGATTGTAGCATATGACCGACTAATTCCTGCATGTGACAGTTCATGATAGCCTTGCATAACGGCTTCCCTAAGATGGCTAGGTACATATACGCGTAATAGTGGATCCTCATCTGCATTTGAAATAAAATAAAGTATGTTGTCGTTGATTAGAAATTAGAAATCTGAAATTTCATTATGTTTTAATTTGGTTATAAATTTTTTCATCTCTACATCTTTAATTTGTTCCAAGCTCATGTCTAGTGTCTTGAGGCTATTTGGCTTGTCTAATTCGGGATAGCTTAACTGGTTCTTTGAATCGGCCATTTCTTTGGGGTCAAAACATGTATTGTTTATCGCCCCTATTAATTTGTGGTCTACGCCGCTGTCGTCATGACAACTGTCATCGCTGACTGAATTTGTACCCTTAATATTCCTTGAAAGCATGTCGGCTACAACATTAGCGACCCCTGGAATATATTCTATTGTGCAGTCATAGCATGAGATTTCTAGTGCATATCTCTCCAATAGTTTGTTGTCGAATTTTGATTTTAGTAGATAAATCAACGGACGGTGATCAGTTCTGATTTTTACTTTTGCACCACTTAAGTAACAATCTAACTTCTTCAGCGCAAAACTAATAGCAAGTGTTTCTTTTAAAATAGTACTGTATTTTCTTTGCGATCTGCTCAACTTTTGGCTAATAAAATGGATCGGAAATTCGTCCTCAACTTTACCTGTTTTTGATTGTACTAATACCGCCCCTAAACTGAAATTTGAACTGTCCGTGTATAAAATGTATTCTGCATTGATATCAGGATGTGATAATGTGGGTAATAATTGTAGCTGACGTATGATTTCGTTAAAACTGGTCTCACAATCATTTGACCACTCAAACGGTACACTTTTCTGTGTTAGCCGCGTTAAAGGTAAAGCTATCTCAGCGTAGTTTGGAATGAATTTTCTATAATATCCCGACATTCCAAGAAATGACCTAACTCCTTTTACATTTTTCGGAATTTGAAAGTCTTTCAAAGCTTCCACCTTTTTCGGGTCTGGTCTAATTCCTTCCTCCGAGATTATGTGTCCTAGGTATGTAGTACTGTTTTTTATAAAGTGACACTTCTTAAGTTTTAATTTAAGGTTATTTTGTTTCAGTCTATCAAAAACTAGTTGTATGTGCTTTAGATGATCTTCTAATGTGGAACTGAATATCAGAATATCATCGAGATAAGCTACACTACAGGCTTCTAAGCCTTCTAAAATCTGCAAAATTACTTGTGCAAAGGTCCCTGCGGCTAGGTTTATTCCCATAGCTAATCTATTGAATTCAAAAAGTCCGAGATTACTGGTAGTAAACGCAGTTTTTGATTTACTGTTTTCATCCAATTCTATTTGGTGATATCCCTGACTTAAATCTAGTGTCGTAAAATATTTAGCTCCATTTAGTAAGCTTAAAATATCATCAATCTATGGTAAAGGAAAACTAGTGGGTTGGATTATCCTGTTTATTGCTCTGAAGTCAATGCATAACCTTTTTGAACCATCTGGTTTTGAAACTAGTAAACAGGGGGAACTCCAAGGACTACTACTCTTTCTAATAATATCAGCCTCTAACATTTTATCAAGCTTTTCTTTCAGTACTTGTCTCTGTACAAACGGCATTCTATAAGGTCTCTGTTTAATCGGTAAATGATCGCCTGTAGGAATGTTGACTTTAACATTCGGAACTTTACCTATATCATATTCAGACTTCGAGAATATCTCTTCGTTTTTCTGTATGAGCTGTTGTACTTTTGCATAATGTTGCTTTGTTGTATTTATATCAGACAGACTATTTAAAATCGGGTTGTGAATAGTTAAACACTCTTCATTTTCCTTATTGAAAACCGACTCTATCATATTCTCCTGATTAGATTTAACCTTAGCGATTATGCAGCCTCTTTTTAATTTAATTGTTTTGCCTGACTCATTTGCGATAATTATCGGAACAATTCTATTTTTTCTTAAATGTACCAAAGCGGGAGCTATTTGTAAGTTAGGTTCTTCTGAAATATACCCTGTTTCCATTGAACAAACTTCATAGTCACAATTATTTTCTATACTAGGATTAGCTTTAAGTTTTCCTTGAACTTGATTTATAGTTTGTGGTTTGAGAATTGTAGTCTTATTTAGTCTAATTATTGATGCTATACACCTGTCATCTTCCAACGGAACATATTCATCTTTAATTCTTATACAGTTTAGATCAAAATAAATTCTACAGCTATTTGCGGCTAAAAAATCTCTTCCTATAATACAATTTCTGTTTAGGTTATTGACAATTACAAATGTGTGGTCTAAACATAGCTTGCTTACTTTAATTTTCAAATTTTCACACCCTACAACCTGTAAATTATCCCCTGAAGACGACTCTAGTGTAATGTGTGTTTTAGACAGTGGTATTTTAGGCTTAATTGAATCAAAAATTCTTTTATGTAATACACTCACGGAGGCTCCTGTATCTATCAAACTTCTAACCTGTTTGTTTCCTATCTTGATAAGGCAAGAATTTGGTATCTCCTTATTTGCAGTAACATTATATGATCCTACATTATTTTGTTTCCGAGCACCGATCTCGTTATGACGGAAACGTCCGAGTTTTCCGAATGTCTACTTTTCGGCCTGTTCATCAACTGTCTGAACTGTTTACACTCAAATTTCACGTGACCGACCTGACCACAAAACCGACATCTTTTTGACTCTACGCGCATGCGTATATTCTTTGTTTACGTGTACCGTTTCCGATTTGACATTATTGATAGACAATTTTCTTTTCTCTCGTTTCCGTTTCCGTTTAGATCGTACAATCTCTCTTTTGCTAACTTTTCCCCTAGATCTTAATCTAATTTTTTCTCTGATATTCTGTTCGCTTACAGCTATTTCTATTGCATTTTGAAAACTTATAGGATTCTTCCTTATCAAATATTCCCTAATTTCCCCATCAATTAACCCATCTGTGAAAAACCAAATTAATTGCTGTTCAATTACTTGTGTATTTTGCTCAAAACTTTCATAAGCACTTTTTGCCAAAACCTGTATTCTCTCTGCAAAAATCTGTACATTTTCACCTCTTTGTTGTTTAATATTGCTTAGTAGTGAAAAATTATGATATCCATCTGTTACTTCTCCAAAACGATTTTCTAACTCATTTTTCAACTGTTGCCAACTTAAATATTGATTATTTTGTAAACGTTTTTGTATGAATTCTGACACAATCCCTGTACTGGATCTTAAAGCAATTAAATTTTTCTTTGTTTCTGAAATATTGTTAACTAACACAAATTTGTCTATATTTCTTATCCATGCTTCGAATTCTTTAGTTTTCTTTAGTTTTCCCATCAAAAGTGAAGTTTACATTTTGTGCTGATACATTTTCTAATTGATTTGCTAAATTTTCCAAAGTCTGAGTCAATCGAATTTCCGCCATTATTACAGATCAAAACAACACCACAAGCCACAAAGTGAAATGACATTTTTCCGCGACGGATCCAGAATCCTTGGTCACGTGGCACCATAAACGCCCGTGTGGCGTAATGAACAACTTAGTCTCTATACGTTTCTACATGTTTATTTCTTCGTACCGTGATCTATTTCTAACATACATATCTCTGTCTCTCCAAGTCTCTCTGCCCTCTCTGGTCAACTCCCTACAGTTATATACCCAATGCCTTGTAATGTCTAGCCATATATGACAGCTGTACTATCTCATGTGTATTCTTGACATATTGATAAATATATACATGTATACTCTACATGTATCATACAGTCCATAACCATTTAACCTTTAGCCCGTAACATAAGTGTTATGTTACACTCGCAACCCACGCTGGTATCAGCACGGACTGCGATGGCTCCGCGGCGTAATATCCCGTAGGGCAAATTTCGGTCCGCGATAGACACAGATTTTGTCCGCGATGATCCATAAAAATTGTCCGTGCTGGAAACACGCGCTCAATTTATTTTGTCCGCGCTGGTAAAACGGAAAACAAAAAGTCCGCGGGGCCTGTACTGTATTACATGTATCTTAAATAAGCATGCAATCATTCAAAGGGTTAGTTCAGCGGCATATTGCTATTGGAATAACTACAGGCTACTACAGTTATATAATAAAAAAGACACCATATATAACAATGAAAAAATATATACTTAAAACAACTATATAATGAATTTGTCCAACGCTTTTCAAAACTTTGAATTTAAGACATGAATCAAGGACCGAACTAGTTTAATTGTAGTTTTGATAGATAATAAGCACGATTTTAATAATTATTTTAATTAACCATTGAAGGATCAATTATTACTGAATCTCAGAAAATAATAGTATCCTTTTCACCTATTTGCAACAAATCTGGAGCAAAATGCTTTAAAATGCCAAACGTGGCACAATGCAAGGTCAAAGTCTAATTACGTGGATCTCCAATTATGGTCATAATGTGCTCCATTTTACGCGTTATACAATAACATACTTTTAAAGTTAAAGACAGTTCTAACATATAGCTGGGTTTCTTTAACTTTAATAAATATTGGGCGGAAACTTTCTTGAGGTGCATGTGATTTTCATGAAAATGTGATTAGTATGTGCAAATAAGACAATAGCTGAACTCCTTAGCGTCACGATGCAATAGACTCGGTCTTTCAGATCCCGTGACTGGCTTCAAGTCGATAATCAACGACAGCGTTGATTTATACACCGTAATGTATAGGAGTTTTACTCTTAATATCGGCCAAACTTTACAAAGCAAATACACGTTATATCTAAACTTGCTATGCAATTAAGCCGTATGAAACCAAAAACAATACACTGGACTGTGCATTT
This sequence comes from Azorinus chamasolen, assembly GCA_963576725.1. Taxonomy (NCBI): domain Eukaryota; kingdom Metazoa; phylum Mollusca; class Bivalvia; order Cardiida; family Solecurtidae; genus Azorinus; species Azorinus chamasolen. Next base: position 62,327,512 of record OY755251.1, on the reverse strand, counting down.
ACTGTAATACTTTCATAGTCCTTAAGACAAGACTCTAGTACCGGCAATTGTAAAGGATCAGCTTTTTAATATCAATAATGTATTAATTTCTTTTAATGCAATTATAACAAACAAGTGCTTATTTTTATTCCATTACTTCTGATATGTTTTTCATCCTCTTAATCGATACATACAATTTTCACAGTCCAAACAAGTAACTGTCATTTCTTCAACATTACAGAAATGAATACTCATTCCCATGAACCAAAAATAAAATCGTAATCCCATAAAGCCGCCATTAATTGCATTAACTGTATGATCCATATATACACCTATTAACGCTTTTGCAAACATAATAGACTCAGATCAGGGTCCATGCTTTATAAAGCTTTTTAGTTGAGTCTGAGTTCGTTCTCAAGCTTTTGATTGGTCAGATTTGAGTTCTCAAGCTTTTGATTGGCCAGATTTGAGCCAAAGACTCAAATCTGACCAAACAAAAATTGAGAACGAACTCAGACTCAACTAAAACTTTTATAAGCATGGACCCAGATCGTTCCTGTAGGAGTCATCTGATCAGGATCTGATCTGATCTGTTTGCTTATAGAATATCTTTCAAAGCATTCTTGAAATTATAGTTGGAAGGTAAATCCATATGCTTAGAAATGTTTGGGGGCATATTAAGTCTCCCACATCTGGGACCCGGTTTTCGTCAGCGATACTGCTGACGAAAATAGTTGATGATACATGGACACAGTCTTTGAGAAAGGTGACAGCAGTCATCGAAACTGTCCGAAGTACGTAAAAAATATTTAGTAGTGTTATATGAACTTTCCAAGCATCTTTCAAAGCACATTCATGGAATAAAGAGATACATTTTACACTGACATATGATACAATACCCATTCCAATTGAAGCAACACAACATTTAGTACAGATACTCAAATAACTGGTTTGTGGTAGGCTTCTTCAGTAGTAAAACAACCCAAGCAGTGTCAATATAATACGCGTGCGTCGCTGTAAAACTACAAAAATGGATATGAAATACTAAATAAACCCAATAAATATATATTTTCCACAAAAACTGAATACTTGTGCACCACTGTAAAATCATAAATGCTGATATGAAATTCAAAATCTATATTAGTATCTATTTGGGATGCGTAACGATTTATACAAAAAAACACGTGTGTGACAATTTACTGAATATAGGTCATTTTGTTTTCCAGACAATGTTACATGAAAATAATACAGTAGACCTTGTCTTCAGAGGCCATCAAAAGATGTCTAATTATCGGTTTATAAGACCTTAATGTAGGTAAAAAGTAATGCAGAAAGCTTCAATATGTCCTGTATTAAAGCAGCCGCCTGCCTTTTAATACTCTACCGTTCAATAACTGAATGACCGCTCAGGATATGTTCTACTGTATTTGCACACACGTGATATAACGCTATATATGTAATTCTAGATAACTGTACTTAACTGTATTTGTAAATGATTTTATTTAAGTCCCCGAACGCTTCTTATCGTCTACCGAAATGGTCATCTGTTGTTATTCTTAAATATGTTCCTATTATTCTCTTTATAACTGTAATCGGTCTACATAACAGTTTTGAACCTGACAAGATGCCGAACCACTCGGCGTCTCATATGGACTGTCTGCAAAGGTAGTCAATCTTGAAGCCTTTCATCAATCATTTCTCTATGACGCTGATGGGTAGTTTTGCCAATCGCCGACCTCTCAAATGTCGTTTAAATCTCGTACCGGAGTTTTATGATTCCACGATGAAGTCTTTCCTCCATCATCTTGTCAACAAGTTCACTCTGTGCCACTGACAGGTAGTTTTTCCAGTCACCAACCTCTCCTTTACGATAGATAACCGAGTCGCCATTCTCGTCCTTAACGTCATCATGCGTTCCCCTTTTCCCTGCAGCATCTTGTTCTCTGAGAGCTGACAATGTGGTCTGTTCCTTGACCCTTTCGAGGTATTGCTGGTCTCTGTTGAAACCCAGGAATTTATTCAGTCGAGTAATGTTGTCGTCGAAGTTGGTCTTTAACTCCTCGTAGTAGAAAAGTTCAATATGTCCGTTATGAGATTTCTTTTCAAGGAACTCTTCCCATTGCTGGACGTAGTCAAAGTATGACCCTAAAGGAACTAAGCCGTCGATGTATGACTGGAAGTATTCATCCCAGGTCTGTTTGTTTTTAAAGAGCACGGCATTCTTCAAGTGGTGATAATATGAAACCATCGCGTCCTTTGGATTGCGCAGAATCAAAACAATATTGCCATTATTCTGGAGATGTTCAACTGGCAAATGAATTGGCTTCAAATGTGTATTGATTATTCGGGGTGTTTCCATAGTTTCAAATATTTCCGAGGGGCCGTACTCTAAGACGGTATCATTTGATCGTTTGGAGTTGTCGAATGTTTTCATCTTCCATATTATATTCCGAAGCCAGTTAGTGCCACATTTAGGATAAGAGCAGATTATGATGTCACCCACTTTGTACTTGAACTCCCTAGCGTAATTCATGCCCCTTTTGGGGTCGTATATCATGTCTAGGTTAGGGAATATAAAATCCCCATATCGTTTGAGTTCGAGTCCATCTCCCGTGGCTGTTGGCATCTGTAATATCTCTGTCATCTAAAAAAGAAACTTATCGTATGAGGTGTCTTTTGCAACTGGATATTTTTTCTGCGCAATGAAGAAAGAGGACCCACGTTACCAGTGTTCCTTACAGGGTCTATAGTCTATATCCTATAGTCTATATCGATTCGTCTGCTCATATTCGTATTCTATTCATATTCATTAAACATATTTGCAGAATTAGTACGTGTCAGAGTTACTCGGCGTCTGATCTAGATCCAAACTGTTTGCATAGGTTTCCCCAATCAAGCGTTTTACGTTGCAGCCGTCTGGAAGATATTGAATTACCCCAAAGCCAGCTTTTTGTTGCGACATTTTGAATGCTTCTTTTTCGCCTTTTGGACACTAAGCTGTTTGCAGTCGTTATATGTGCGGGTTTAGGACGAGGATGACTAAATATATCACTTTGTGTCTATTTTGATATACCCAATAATACCTAGTTTTGTTAGGTAGGAATGAAATAGGAAGAATTTATCATCAGTTGGTATAATTACATGGGAAAATTATTTATCTTAACCCTTTGAACGCAGAATATGCATGCACTGCCATTTGAAAAACAGTGTAGATCAATATATGGGGCTTCTAGAGGAGATCCCTCAAATCACAATCCTGTAGCAAGTTTAACTCTTTCGCTGTTGACTTCGCATATGTGATGACCTATGCCAACAGTTTAGACCCAGATGAGATGCCAAGTAATTAAAAAATGAAAACTGAAATTGTAGCAGACGACACATTTTGCAGACGACACAAGTTGGCAACGAATGAGTTAAGCATTTCATATTGAGTGGACTGATAGGCTATTCCATTTTGAAAAATCAGTGTTGAAAGGGCAAATAATGGTTTTTTTGTATGTCTGCTCCATGGAATCAGTAGACATGGAATAAATGTATTTAATGTTTGCGGCAATGTAATGAAAACATACTGTATTGAATGTACAGGGCATGGGTACAGTAGAACCTGTCTTAACCCTTCTCTTGCTGAATTTCAAAATACATTTCTCATTCTTTACCCACGCCCTGTTGTATAATTACATATATCTTCACTGTCTACAATTATTTTTCTGTGCAATGACTGCTGTGGAGTGTACTGGTTGCACAATCAATTTGTAAATAGTGTAGACCCTGATGAGACAGCTCCTGCAGGAGCTGTCTCATCTGGGTCTTCACTATTTACAAGTAGGTATATTGACGTGAATAGCAAGCGAAGGGTTAAGCAGACATTCACTTATTGAACATTGGAGTTTTCAAAAGCACGTGGTTGCTTAATGCAGACAGAAGTAATGCAGAAAGCTCCTACATGAGTTTTCTGCAATATGTTTGACCTGTATTAAGCTACTACCTGCCTTACATACGCTTATGTAGAGCTCTTTTTGATGGCGGGTACTTAGGTTCTACTTTATATTTGTAATAAAATCATTGCAGATACTGAATTGAATAATGTATCTATTGAGTGTGAAGTTAGGTGTGGATATATGCAAAACATACAAAAAGCTCTCAGTATAGTATTCCACGATTTTACATCAAATTATGAAGATCTGCTACAAAAAGCTAATATGGCAACACTACATGTAAGCAAAATTAGATCTATGTCTATTGAAACATTCAAATGTCTCTACAAAATTTCTCCTTCCTATCAGCATACTTTAGTCAGCTTCAAAACATATTCATCATCTTACTCTTTTCGGTATACTCACATGCTAAACATACCGAAAGTCAGAACAAGTACCTATGGAAAACAGTCTTTCAGATTCCAGGCCTCCCCAGTCTGGAACAGCCTCCCAAACTACTTGAGACAAACAAACAACTATAGTGAGTTTATGAGGTTGGTACGGACATGACGCGGTCCAACCTGTAAATGTTCTGCATGTTCCTAAAAGTGTTATTACTTTTTCTATTCATTGTATATGCTAGATTATCAAATAAAAATAACAGATATGGACTACAAAATAATCAGTGTCTGTGATAATGTAATATGTTTTAGCCATCTACATCATTTTTATATATACTGCATGCTGTGAGGCCACTGTTCGTAAAGTGTTTCGCTACTTTTAATTTTTTTCGAAATTTGGAAAAGATTGTGAACTCTCGTTTACAGATGAAAATGCTGTTTATCTTTTTCCCATAATACCATTTTTTTCACTAAACAAAATTATCTACTTCAAATCTTGAGACTAAACCATCAATATTCTTCAAATGTTTAGCATGTGGTGTATGTGTTGTTCTTTATTTACTGATTAATTGTTATTTTTATTTGCTCAGTTTATCGGAAAATAGTTATAAAGCTAATGTTCTACATAACCGACTCTAAATAAAGCTTCTTTATCTTGTATCTTGTAAATACTGAACGCTTCAAGGTGCCGTTGAAATTCAGGTCTTATAGATTAGAAATTGAAATTGAAGCAGGAATATTTATAGACCTATTACAATTTCTGTGAAATATGTAAAATAATTCAATGAAAGACTTTACCCATTTATTCGTTGAATTTAAATCATATGGTGCTTTAAGAAGCCAAATAATGAGCAAAACTAAATATTTTCAAAATTAAAGAATCCAAACCGGGAGAAGAATACATTTGTATATACAAAGTTAGCATATCACATTCTGTAGACATAAAACAAATGCTGTTTGTAAAGTAGCAGTCTAATGATAAGTAAAATGACATTTTTATGAATCTAGATTTAGACTTTATCTATGACCTAATATGTTAAACTGTCCATCTGGATTATCCCAGTATTTGTTACATAAAAAGAAAAAAAAGAATTAAAACCCCTCATCTTTAGAATTTGGCGGTCAGTATTTTCATATCATTTAGCACATGTAAATACAAACCAGTCCTTAAAATATATTAAATATTTTGATATATTGAATCTTACTTAAACCAATGTTTTAAAGTTAAGTAGCTTATTTAAAAGGAATATAAGCAATACAAGCCACAAGGCAAGATTATAGAACAATTACACAGTATAATAGTTCATGATACATCAAAATCGTGAAAAGCAAACACAACATGATAACCTAAACCACAGGATTCTGCACGAATAACAATTTATTGTACTAACAGTACATGCAAATATACTAAAATGAATTGTACAAAAACGTTGAACGTTAGGATAATCATGGAAAATATAAGCACATTAACGGTTATGTAGCTGTTTCAAACAGTGTAGATCCAGATGAGCTGTCTCTGCATGGAGGTCTGTTCATTGCCAGCACTGTTTGTTTCATCCATTATTCTGACACAAATACGGGGAAGTATCAGAATCAGAAGTAATACGGGGCAACATTTAACAATATCCAAATACTAAAATCGTTATTTTCCCACAGAACCCTTTGCTGTTACCTATGTTTAGAATCGTCTCTAGGGCACGTGGAGAAATTACGGAGCTATTCTTGAAAATGATAAGTCTCTGTCTCTAGATATACAGCTATACATAAACTGTCCACTATGAAACATTCTTGTTATGAAAACATTGTACTATTGTATATCAACGTAGGAAATAGGTTGGTGTAGGTCAATCCATACTAGGTATTAAAGATTGTTATTTTAAAAGACGAACGCTGTCGGCATGTATGTACATAGAGAATAATAGGTTAGTGCCGTAGATGGGACGCCTTTATCCGACGAGGGGAGAAAACGTTGAGGCGAGGCTTGCCAAGCCTAAAATGTTTTCTCTCCGAGTCGGATAAAGGCCTCCCATCTACGGCACTAACCTATTATTCTATTTATCCAGTCAATTTAGTTATATCTTTTTTCATAGACTCATAAAACATAACAATCTTGAAATAATTTGCAATTTCACTTCCATTCTAAAGACGTAAATAATGAGCTACCGCAGAGGAAAATAGTTTCGGTACTTACATTACACGAGGGGAAAACGTGGTTGAATTTGAAAAAATAAGATCATTTTAATCGAGAGTCGATGTTAATTCAAACATACATGATATATATTCTTATCGAGGTGCTCTGGTCAAATTCGAGTTCCGTCGTCTCGGTTTCTATTTTTAGATAGAGCTAACATCGCTCATAAATCGATGGAATTGAACAGGCTATATTTAGGTATATGACAATCACCGCCCTGTAAGAGCTTATCAATCAAATTATCATGAGAGTGAAAACATTTTTCACTATTTATCTGTAAATCTTTGCTCCCTGACTTGATTTTTTATCAAAACCGCGTTTTGCCAGCCGTGAATTAAATTAATAAAACTGATAAATCAACGTCACGTTGCATGTGGCCTCAGTGGCGTAATCGGTAAGCACGACGTCTCTAGAATGATTAGATTTTGGCTTTTTTAGGATCAGGCGCGGGTTCGAATCCAGCTATAGCCATTTATTTGTTTTACTTTTTTATACGCCCACCTAATAAAGGTGGCCGTATATTGTCGTGGCCCTGTCCGTCCGTCCGTTCGTTCGTTCGTCAACATTTTGTTTGTCCGCAGTTTTCTGGGAAAACTATTTGACAGATATTAATGAAACTTCACACAACTGTTTAATGCATCAAGATCTGAAACTGAGTTGATTCTGAGGTTCATTTGATTTTTCATTTCAGAGTTATGGCCCTTGTCCTAAAAAATATGCAAATAGTTTGTCCGCTGTTTTCTGGGAAAACTATTTGAGAGATATTGATGAAACTTCACACAAATGTTTAATGCATCAAGATCTGCAGCTGCGTCGATTCTGAGGTTCATTTGATTTGTCGTTTCGGAGTTATGGCCCTTGTATTTTAAGAATAATGCAAATACATGCAAATAGTTTGTCCGCTGTTTTCTGGGAAAACTATTTGAGAGATATTAATGAAACTTCACACAAATGTTTAATGCATCAAGATCTGAAGCTGAGTCAATTCTAAGGTTCATTTGATTTTTCGTTACAGAGTTATGGCCCTTGTCCTTAAAAAATAATGCAAATACATGCAAATAGTTTGTCCGCTGTTTTCTGGGAAAACTATTTAACAGATATTAATGAAACTTCACACAAATGTTTAATGCATCAAGATCTGATGCTGAGTCAATTCTGAGGTTCATTTGATTTGTCGTTTCGGAGTTATGGCCCTTGTATTTAAAAAATAATGCAAATACATGCAAATAGTTTGTCCGCTGTTTTCTGGGAAAACTATTTGAGAGTTATTAATGAAACTTCGCACAAATGTTTAATGCATCAAGATCTGAAACTGAATTGATTCTGAGGATCATTTGATTTTTCGTTTCAGAGTTATGGCCCTTGTCCTTAGAAAATAATGCAAATACATGCAAATAGTTTGTCCGCTGTTTTCCGGGAAAACTATTTGAGAGATATTAATGAAACTTCACAAAATTGTTAAATTCATCAAGATCTGATGCTGAGTCGATTTTGAGGTTTATTTGATTTGTCGTTTCGGAGTTATGGCCCTTTTACTTAAAAAATAATGCAAATATATGCATATAGTTTGTCCACTGTTTTCTGGCAAAACTGTTTGACATATATTAATGAAACTTCATACACATGTTTAATGCATCAAGACCTGAAGCTAAGTCGATCCTGAGGAACATTTGATTTGTTGTTTCGGAGTTATGGCCCTTGCACTTAAAAAAATAATGCAAATCTATGCAAATATGAGGATGGCCATAACTTTTTCATTTGAAATGATATTTACTTCAATTTTTTTATATGGTTAAACCTTAATGTGAATTTTCACATATATTGCGGGGGTTTTGATATGTCATTTTTATCAAAGTTATGGTCCTTGAACTTTGTGTGTTCGTTGCTTTGTTTGTCAGTCAACGTTTAGTTTGTCTGTTGTTTTCTGGGAAAACTATCAAAATGATATAAATGAAACTTAACACAAATGTTTTAAGCAACACAATTTGAAGCTGAGTTTATTTTGAGGTTCATTCAGTTTGTCTTTACAGAGTTATGGCCGTTGCACTTTACAAAAATCTGCAAAAATGAGGATTAGCTGTAACTTTTTTATTTAATAAGATATTCACTTCATTTTTTTAAAAATATAGTATCACCTTAATATGGAAATCAAGATCTGAAGCACAGATTAGAAAATGTCAACACTTATAAGGCATGTTGAATCAGAGAAAGTTTGCAAGTGGGCGTATTATGTACCGTATGCGGTACTCTTGTCTTCTTTTTTCTTTTTTGAATAATTATATTGGTGAATTTTCTGTTAGATCTATTCCGTCAACATAATTTTTATTCATATTTACAGAAAATTAAAATAGTTCCATGGTTATAGAATCATTACGCCTATCTACTAACCTAATAAACCTTCTAATACCGGAAGTAACCTAAGTTTATTTGCACCCCTTTATTATGTCACTAGAGAAGCCTGGTGACTGGATAAAATAAAACTTAACACGACAGTGATTCAGTTTACCAAACGTTGACCATTGATATACGTACTGTCATAGATGATTGTATTACGTATGATGATTATGTCCGAATTTAGTGTAAATAGTGTTGATGTTCGTTTTTGTATAATCAGGGGTTCTTAATATAAAGTGTCTATTAATAAGTTTATCCGAAATCTGATTTGAAGCAGTACGTGTTTTAGGAACATTACATCAGGGGCGCTATTTAAAATTCCAATTTATTGCCATATTTGAAGATTTTTTTTAAAGCTGATTTTGTCAGTTGAAATATTGTACATATAATATGTTTCTACATATATATGCAGGGTGTTTGTAGCTGAAGGATTAATAGAGATGGTACATATTGTATCTGTGATAGTATAGCAAGGCAATTATAGCATGTGTGCGTCCTGAAAACAATGTGATAGTATCTTATACTTCATAATTGAATGGCATGGTTCAATGACATTTATGTTGTTGTAAACTATGTGTATATTTGCTGTAACCATGGTGAGACTTTGATAAAGATATTGATATAACACGTTGATAACTCGGTTTGATGCATACCCATTAACAGTGGGGGAGGTTATCTCCTTCGATCACTCATTTGCACCAGAAGCTGGGGTAGATGACGTTTACCACATTTAGCTTTACCATGCCCCTTTCACCTTTTGCCAAACGTTTGTTGTGTTTGTGTGTGTGCGTGCGTGTGTTTGTTTGTGTGTGTTTGTTTGTGTGTGTGTGTTTTGGGTGTGGGTGAGGGTGGGGGAAAGCATATGCATATATAGGACGCAATGTCAACGGGAATATTAATGCTAGAAATAATGGCATCATGACTATTAGCTAAATTATAAGAATGTCATACATACATATGAAAGTGTGCTATTTATAGAAACTGTACAGTGTAATGGCATACATACATACATATGGAAGTGTGCTATTTATAGAAACTGTACAGTGTAATGGCATACATACATATGAAAGTGTGGCATTTATAGAAACTGTACAGTGTAATGGCATACATACATATGAAAGTGTGGTATTTATAGAAACTGTACAGTGTAATGGCATACATACATATGAAAGTGTGCTATTTATAGAAACTGTACAGTGTAATGGCATACATACATACATATGGAAGTGTGCTATTTATAGAAACTGTACAGTGTAATGGCATACATACATATGAAAGTGTGGCATTTATAGAAACTGTACAGTGTAATGGCATACATACATATGAAAGTGTGCTATTTATAGAAACTGTAGAGTGTAATGGCATACATACATATGAAAGTGTGGTATGTATAGAAGCTGTAGAGTGTAATGGCATACATACATATGAAAACGTGGTATTTATAGAAACTGTATAGTGTAATGGCATACATACATATGAAAGTGTGGTATTTATAGAAACTGTACAGTGGGATATATACATACATATGAAAGTGTGGCATTTATAGAAACTGTACAGTGTAATGGCATACATACATATGAAAGTGTGGTATTTATAGAAACTGTTCAGTGTAATGGCATACATACATATGAAAGTGTGGTATTTATAGAAACTGTAGAGTGGGATATATACACACATATGAAAGTGTGGTATTTATAGAAACTGTACAGTGTAATGGCATACATACATATGAAAGTGTGGTATTTATACAAACTGTACAGTGTAATGGCATACATACATATGAAAGTGTGGTATTTATAGAAACTGTAGAGTGTAATGGCATATATACATATGAAAGTGTGGTATTTATAGAAACTGTAGAGTGTGATATATTATGATTTCATAAGGAAACATAGCAGATTATTATCAGACGGCGCATATAGGGTATATCCTGCTTGCAAATGGTTGGATATGTTTGGTATATAAATGAAACAGTTAATTGACTTTATCTGAGCTATAGTTGATTGACAGTATATAAAAACTACATAAAGTCTTGTTGACAGAGTGTTTTTACAGATTTCTTGAACTTCTTTTGTTAAAACTGTATTTATAAGAGGTCATAGTAGCAGGCATATTTTAAGCTCAATATGACCTGGATCTACATTATTATTGTCATAGTCATGAGGTACCGGTCATACTGGGTCCATGCTTATAAAACGTTTAGTTGAGTCTGAGTTCGTTCTCAAGTTTTTGATTGGTCAGATTTGAGCCTTTGGCTCAAATCTGACCAATCAAAAGCTTGAGAACTCAAATTTGACCAATCAAAAGCTTGAGAACGAACTCAGACTCGACTAAAAAGCTTTATAAGCATGGACCCAGAATTGCAAACGGCGTATATATTTACTTGTCAGTCGTTGTAACCGGAATATATATGTATTTAGAATTATTACAAAATGTAGACTAAGTTCAACTGATGCTACGATTAAATTGAATTCACACATTGTAGTTAACCTAATAATCAGTAGCGAATTGTCTGTTATGATTGCAAACGATTGGAAGTCCTACACAGACACATTTATAGAAATTACGTCACTTGCCTGGATCTACTTTATTATCAGATATTCATATCCCATTTGCTCTTGGCAACCACATGTAATAATAATTGTGAATATCTTGGTGTCTTGTAGTTATATTATCGGCTCTACATTTTCCATTGCATCCTGCAGTTCAGCGGGTGCTATATATATCCTGGCGTTACCGGTTGTCGAGGTATTAAGTTTTTGCCGATCGACAATTTATTCTAATGGGATACTTTACCTTTCAAAACTTGCGTGGCTCCTTTCAAGTGTCTGTTTCCTTCATAATAATTATAGTTTCAGTGTCACTGATTCGTCATAAAGTTTTATAAACCGACCGAAAGAGACGGTGGTCTAAAAATAGCAGTCAGCAAAACAGTAACCTATTTTCGAGGTAAAGTCTAAAACGAGGCCAGGTGTAAAAATAGCGGGTCTCACAATGCGGTACTGTCGTGAAACACTTGTTACAACCCTAACTGTTAGATTTAAAAACTTAACCTGTAAATTTCGGCTGCTTTCCATTTCAGTATACTGATATGCCATTTGCAAGCTTATAAATAATGAACTGATTCTGTTAAAATAATACCAACAACAAACTTTTGGAATTCAATAACTTATTAACAGTCTTAATTAACTTTCTTTTTAAACAGAAAAAAACCCAGCTAGATATCTATTACTGACAACACTCGCATTGGAATTTGGTGTATTTTCGGGCAACCCTAAGACTGGTGCAATATTTGAGGTGAACCCAGTGACCGCATTCTTCATTGTCACATTTGACCCAGTTTACTATGTCCAAAATTTCATTGTCATGCCTCTGGACATAAAATCTCCTGCATTTGCAGCACTTCTCAGAATCAGAGATCTGTGATTCAGTCTCAAAGTCTGACAGGACAGATGTATCATCCGAGTCAACATTTATAACAGAAAGGCCAGAAGTGCCTGGGTTGGGGGAATTGAATGGTTTGGCATTTTGCACATTTTGCACATTTTGTTTCTTTGCATCCTGCTTAAAAGGAGTCACAAACTTCTTTTGAGATTTATTTGTAGATTTATTTTCTGACTTCTTTGAGCATTTAGGTTGATCAGCTATGTACAGTTTCATCTTTTTGGCAGTGTCACCCTCTAAAGCCTTCCCCCCAATTACACTACTGATGTTTCTCCTTTTCTTCTTCACCACTTTCTCCACCACTAGCCCACGACGCTCACTGAAGAAATCTGCACATTCTTTGTTACATTGAGAATTGTTATCAGGATTTGCAGGACATTGATCTTGTTCAGCAGTGACAGCATTGTCAGTCCTATAAAGTGTTGAGGGTTGTATATTTCTATTTAATTTTTCAACCATGATACTGCTGTCCTGGAAAGGATAGATTCCAGTTCTTTCAAAAGCTGCCTGCAGATTGTTTGGACTTAATGCAATGGTGTAGGCTTTGCAGGCAAGCGAGCAAACATCAAAACGCGTTACCATTCTGTGATTAAGCCTGGAAAATTTGGAGCATTCCTGGGCATATTTGATTTGGAGAGGGCCAAAACAACCAATGTCCATTGGCTGAAGCAGATGGGAAGTGTGAGGGGGAAGAACAAATAATACTATGTTATGTTCCTTTGCCCAGTCTACTAAATCTACAGACACATGACTTCTGTGTCCATCATAAAGGATTAGTATTATGTCATCTTCACTCCGTCCCATGCAGAATTTTGTAAAATGGGTTTTTAAGTACTGTTTAAACACTTCACCATTGGACCATCCTGATGTGGTTACAACACCATCTGCTCCTGGAGACTTCCCTTCTAGGAGACCATCTACCATTCTCATACCAGGAAACACAAAAAACGGTGGTATCTGATGTCCAGCTGCATTCCCTGCCCCGATGATGGTTACTGTTTTGCCTCTGTCAGGCATCACTACCTGTGCCCTACATGTCTTTTCACTTATCACTTGAGGGGGTTTGTACTCGGTATTGATGCCCTTTTCATCCACATTATATTTTGTGGCTTGTCTTTTAAATTATATTTTATAATGATGCGTTCTAGCTCCGTAAAGTAGTTGGAGACAGCTTCTTTACTTGCACATCGGGCTCTTTGTTCAGATAGTCCAGAAGGCCTGATAACTTTAAGCTCTGGCCATCTTTTCATAAAGTTGTAAAACCATCGTATGGTAAATGGTTCATCAGAACTCCTCTTCCCCAGTGATACAGCATAGTCTGAAGCCAAATTAACAACTTCTGTCCTGGTGTACCCATATCCTACAGCTGCTAGCTCCTTTAAATGGGTGCATAGCCTCGATTCTTCTTCTAGAGAAAGCACTGGGGCTGGCCCTGATTTGGTACAGTCTATGGAGACACGGTTAGCAATACGATCCCTGAGTGTTGTTTCTGGCAACCCATGTAATTTTGCCGCCTTATAGACTGATGCTCCCCGTTCCATGACCATCTTGTAGGCGTTTGTCATAGCAGTAGGTGACCATAGCCTGAACTTAGACCTATCTGCTCCCTGTGTTAACTGAAAAAGAAAAATATGGGTGTGCAGACAGCTACATTATCTCTCTCTCTCTCTCTCTCTCTCTCTTCTCTCTATCTCTCATTGTATCTCTCTCTCACTGTATCTCTCTATCACCGTATCTCTTTAATTCTGTCACTCTCTGTCGTTACTCACTTAATTACTTCTACAGGGATTATATAAGGGCATAGTAACACGGGGTGAAGGGGGGGTCATAAACCATCATAAACCGTTGAAATTATGATCTGCATAAACTCAGACAGAAGAAAATGGTGTTTCATTTAATAATCACATGTAAAGTTTATAGCTATAAAATACTTCCGTAAACAATGTATGACGTAGGTGTTACGTTTTTACTATGTGTTCTATATAAAGAAACTTGTGTTTACATCATCTGGGACCCGGCGTCTGCTTATAAATATGTATCGAGGGTGTTATAAATGCTTTGAAATAAAGTTGCGAAATGTGCACTAGTGATTTATATTAAAATATATAAGTTTTTATTTATGGTATTGTAACTTACCTTTATTCTGAACATTTCTCGATTTTTATTAATGTTTTATTGCCGGAACGCTTTGTTTACATCGGAGGGTATTCCACTTCCTAGTAACGCGTCACAATCTCGGAAAATCGCGCGGTTTATAAATACGACGAGAACGAGGTTACCTCGAAAACTGGGTACGCGACGATATAGAAATGTAATGCATTTTAACCCTTTCAACACTGCATTGTAAACTAAACTAAAGTTTACCGTGAATATTCAGGGATGTGTTGAAAGAAAATGTAACATGACAAATAACTCAAATGACACATTGATAAGAGGGATACTCATCTGAGACTACACTGTTTGCAAAGGGAAATAGTAACTCGTTTCCTGTATTTGCTTATCCAGGTTTGGTTTAAAAGCCTTAGGTCCTCGTTAGAATAATGTTGTGATTATTGAATCCATACTACATGTAGATGTGAATGCTACACTGTTCTATATAATTTAATATGTATTTCAATAAACAAGGCTGTAGATAGTCCTGAGACTGACGTTTTTTTAAGAAATGTAAGTAACTCTTTTATGCCGCTCTTCATTAGTCTTGTCACTCTGAAACGATTCTAATGAGTAGCAGCCAGCCATGATTTGACTGCAAACAGCCTTGTAACCATGAATATTCATCATTTCTTACCTTTTATTTCTACACCGACGTCACTGTTCCCTTCACTTACAAACTTTGCTATATGATTGATCAACCCTCACTTCGAGTAATGCTTCAGTGAGCAATTTAAATGCAAATACACCTGCTGGTTTCTAATATAAACAAGGGCATGTTGTATTGCTATGCAAGACATGAGTCCCCCACCGGACTGAAAAAAACTCCACTCTCCCCACCCCACCCACCCATGGTGTGGTTGACCATGGTACATGTATATACATGACCACCTGAATGGTATTAGTACCTACTTTCATACATTGAATCAGTAAATAAAAAGTTATTGTCCCGACAAGAAAATATGAAAAAGGGGAGTAACTCCAAAAATATTGATGCTAGAGTTATTGCCATTGTGCATGACACTACCCCTCATCATGCGTGTTCCATATGTGAAGTTTCAAATCAATTGAATCAGTAGAGAAAGAGTTATTGTCCGGACAAAAAAATATGAAAAAGGGGAATAACTCCAAAAATATTGATGCTATAATTATGGCCCTTGTGCATGACACTACTTCTGATCATGTTTCTTCAATGTGTGAAGTTATAATGAATTTGGCCTAACTTTGTAGGAGATATTGCCCGGACACGAAGTGTGACAGACGGACTGACAAGAAAATATGAAAAAGGGGAATAACTCCAAAAATATTGATGCTAGAGTTATGGCCCTTGTGTATGACACTACCCCTTATCATGATTGTTCCATATGTGAAGTTTCAAATCAATTGAACCAGTAGATAAAGAGTTATTGTCCGGACAAAAAATATGTAAAAGGGGAATAACTCCAAAAATATTGATGCTAGAGTTATGACCCTTGTGCATGACACTAGCCCTCATCATGCTTATTCAATGTGTGAAGCTATAATGAATTTGGCCTAACTTTGTAGGAGATATTGCCCTGACACGAAGTGTGACAGACGGACTGACAAGAAAATATGAAAAAGGGGAATAACTCCAAAAATATTGATGCTAGAGTTATGGCCCTTGTGTATGACACTACCCCTTATCATGATTGTTCCATATGTGAAGTTTCAAATCAATTGAACCAGTAGATAAAGAGTTATTGTCCGGACAAAAAAATATGTAAAAGGGGAATAACTCCAAAAATATTGATGCTAGAGTTATGACCCTTGTGCATGACACTAGCCCTCATCATGCTTCTTCAATGTGTGAAGTTATAATGAATTTGGCCTAACTTTGTAGGAGATATTGCCCGGACACGAAGTGTGACAGACGGACTGACAAGAAAATATGAAAAAGGGGAATAACTCCAAAAAAATTGATGCTAGAGTTATGGCCCTTGTGTATGACACTTCCCCTTATCATGATTGTTCCATATGTGAAGTTTCAAATCAATTGAACCAGTAGATAAAGAGTTATTGTCCGGACAAAAAAATATGTAAAAGGGGAATAACTCCAAAAATATTGATGCTAGAGTTATGACCCTTGTGCATGACACTAGCCCTCATCATGCTTCTTCAATGTGTGAAGTTATAATGAATTTGGCATAACTTTGTAGGAGATATGGCCCGGACAAGAAGCGTGACAGACGGACGGACGGACGGACGGACAGACGGACGGACGGACAGACGGACAGACGGACAGACAGACAGACAGACAGACGGAATCGAGGAAACCTATAGTCCCCCAACCGGTAACCGGTGGGGGACTAATAAATTTAAAAAGGGTACTTAACATGTACCAACCATTGCCCCGAGTAGCGGGCCTGACTTGAACTTACAACTTGGATTCAGATCATCAGATGAGACGACTTCCCATCAGGATCAAGAAGGTTTAACACTGGATCATTTATCTTAAAATGATTGAAACAAAATTGCCATTATTCACTATGATGAGCGCCGTGTATATATTAATGAGTGACTTAGTAAGCGTTGTACTCATATTTGAAACCGAGTCAAGTCAGCATATGTATCATTTGTATTAAATTTCGAAATACAGTTTCTACATTAATTTTAGACAGCAGTGCCAAATAGTTTTGGTCCATGTATCGAAGCAGTCATCCCGCTAAAACCTGCATTATACAAGCACCTGCCGTTCTCCACTTTTTCTTTACTAAAATTTTCAGATTAGTTTGGTGTTACTGTAATTACTATAGTCTCTCATCTAGGGGTTTTGCCTATGAACGATACACGTATCTTATATGTCACGTGATGTTCGAAGTGTACCTTGCATATAACCTGACGTCACATAATGTATTATGCCGTTTTTATATGTTCATGTTCAAAACATGAACATACGTTTTTGTCACTATTCCGTTTTGGTTTTTAGTTTTCATTCAGATATGATAAATAGATCTAATATGATGATACTTTGCATATCTTGGGCACTGGGTCACGCGTGTGTATAGGCTATACCGATCTTTGAGTCGGATATATCATTTACACACACAACGAGAGTGATCCGGTGCCCAAAATATGCAAATATCGCAATATATTCCTTTTAATAAAACATCAAATAATAGAAATAAAGTATACGATATAAACAGTCAAAGTTTCTTTAGTTAAAATATTATAGATTCTAACTATTGTCAACAAGTTTAAATTGAGATATTTTGCTGTGAAACTGAGATTTTCTTGTTTAAACGAGAGACGTATTTCAACTATTTTAGTTGCCGCAGTAGTCACACATGTTCCTTAACAGATTGCGTATGAATATATGCATATAGATCTCAATCGCGTTTGATTACAAAGACAAGCAGACAGTAGCAGAAAGACAGCTAAATCTCGCAGTGATCGAAGGAGGAGATAATCTCCCCCAGTGTTAATGGGTATGCATCCAACCGAGTTATCAACGTGTTATATTAATATCTTTATCAAAGTCTGATCATAATTACACCAGATATGCACATAGTTTACAACAACATACATGTCAATGAACTGTGCCATTCAATTATGAAGTATAAGATACTATCACAGTGTTTTCAGGACGCACACATGCTATAATTGCCTTGCTATACTATCACAGATACAATATGTACCATCTCTATTAATCCTTCAGCTACAAACACTCTGCATATATATGTATAAACACATTATATGTACAACATTTCAACTGACAAGCTTTAAAAACATTAATACTTCAAATATGGAAATAAATTGGAAAATTTCAAAAAAGCGCCCCTTATGTAATGTTCCTAAACATGTATTGCTCCAAATCAGATTTCGGATAAACTTATTAATAGAGACTATATTAAGAACCCCTGATTATACAAAAACGAACATCAACACTATTTACACTAAACTCGGAAATAATCATCATAGTTACGTAAAGGTACATGTAAGAGCCATGCAGGAAACACCGCATACAAAACATACAACCGCCCAAACAGCACCACGACGACAAACAGCAAATGTACATGTATATAAAAGACACAAAGAGAAACACAAAGACAAAACAAACATACAATAGGGGGAAGATGGAAGTACCGCATTCGAACGGTCAGTGACAAAAATACAATCATCTATGACAGTATGTATATCAATGGTCAAAGTTTGGTAAACTCAGTCACTGACGTGTTTGGTTTTATTGTACATACATGCCGACAACGGTCGGCTATTATAATAACAATATTATTACCTAGTATGGATTGACCTGCACCCACCTATTCCCTACGTTGATATACAATAATACAATGTTTTCATAACAAGAATGTTTCATAGTGGAGTGGACAGTTTATGTATAGCTGTATATCTAGAGACAGAGACTCATCATTTTCAAGAATTTCTCCACGTGCCCTAGAGACGATTCTAAACATAGGTAACAGCAAAGGGTTTTGTGGGAAAATAACGATTTTAGTATTTGGATATTTTTTAGAACTTCTGATTCTGATACTTCCCCGTATTTGTGTCAGAATAATGGATGAAACAAACAGTGCTGGCAATGAACAGACCTCCATGCAGAGACAGCTCATCTGGATCGGCACTGTTTGAAACAGCTACATAACCGTTAAAATGTGCTTACATTTTCCATGATTATCCTAACGTTTTTGTAAAGTTTATTTTAGTATACTTGCATGTACTGTTGGTACAATAATTTGATATTCGTGAAGAATCCTGTGCTTTAGGTTATCATGTTGTGTTTGCTTTTCACGATATTGATGTATCATGAACTATTGTACTATGCAATTGTTCTATAATCTTGTCTTATGTCTTGTATTGCTTGTATTCTTTTGAAATAAGTTAATTAACATTGTTTAAGTAAGATTCAATATATCAAAATATTTAATATTGTAAGGACTGGCTTGTATTTGCATGTGCTAAGTGAGATGAAAATACAGACCGCCAAATTCTAAAGATGAGGGGTTTTATGTTTTTTTTATTTTTATGTAACAAATACTGGGATAATCGAAATGGTCAGTTTTACATATTAGGTCATAGATATAGACTTAATCTAGATTCATGAAAATGGCATTTTAGTTATCATTAGACTGCTACTTTACAAACAGCATGGTTCATGTCTACAGAATGTGATATGCTAACTTTGTATATACAACTGTATTCTTCTCCCGGTTTGGACTCTTTAATTTTGAAAATATTTAGTTTTGCTCATTATTTGGCTTCTTTAAGTACCGTATGATTTAAATGAGTAACGTCTTTCATTGAATTATCTTTACATAATTCATAGAAATTGTAATGGATCTATAAATATTCCTGCTGCAATTTCTAATCTATAAAACCTGAATTTGAACGGCACCTTGAAGCGCTCAGTATTTACAATGTTTTTATTACAAATATAATGTAGAGCCTGCAGCAAAAAGCTGGCTATGGGATAATTCAATATTTTTTAGACGGATGTAATGTAAAGCGCTTGATTGGGGAAACCTATACAAACAGTTTAGATCTAGATCAGACGCCTAGTAACTCGGCGTCTGATCTAGATCCAAAGTGTTTGACACTTAGGCACGTACTAATTCTATAAATATGTTTAATGAATATGAACAGAATACGAACCTGAGTAGACGAATCGATATTGACTATAGCATATAGACTCTATAAGGTACACTGTCAATATGGGTCCTCTTTCTTCATTGCACAGAAACATTATCCAGCTACAAAAGACAACTCACATGATAAGTTTCTTTTTTAGATGACAGAGATAGTACAAATGCCAACAGCAACGGGAGATGGACTCGAACTCAAAAGATATAGATTTTATATTCCCTAACCTAGATATGATATACGACCCCAAAACGGGCATGAGTTACGCTAGGGAGTTCAAGTATAAACTAGGTGACATCATAATCAAATGACACCGTCTTAGAATACGGCCCCTCGGAAATATTTGAAACCATGGAAACAACCCGAATAATCAATACACATTTGAAGCCAATTCATTTGCCAGTTGAACGTCTCCAGAATAATGGCAATATTGTTTTGATTCTGCGCAATCCAAAGGAAGCGATAATTTCGTATTATCACCACTTGAAGAATGCCGTGCTCTTGAAAAACAAATAGATCTGGGGTGAATACTTCCAGTCAAACATCGACGGCTTAGTTCCTTTAGTGTCATACTTTGACTACGTCCAGCAATGGGAAGAGTTCCTTGAAAAGAAATCTCATAACGGACATATTGAACTTTTCTACTACGAGGAGTTAAAGACCAACTTCAACGACAACATTACTCGACTAAATAACTTCTTGGGTTTCAACAGATACCAGCAAAGGGTCAAGGAACAGACCACATTGTCAACTCTGAGAGAAAAATATGCTGCAGGGAAAAGGGGAACGTATGATGATGTTAAGGATGAGAATGGCGACTCGGATATCTATCGTAAAGGAGAGGTTGGTGACTGGAAAAACTACCTGTCAGTGGCACAGAGTAAACTTGTTGACAAGATGATGGAGGAGAGACTTGGCATGTGATTACGGGTAACTTCGAAATAATTAAAGACAAACGTTTACGATATCTTCTTAATAAAGGTCCAAAATATAGATTACCATCTTTGATAGATTTTAACTCTTGTCGAGGTCAGATTGCTGAGACTTTACAAACTTTTAGTACTAAATGGTGCCGTTAAGAACATGTTGAGCCTAATGCTCTTTCAAATTGGAAAAAACTAATTTTTGATAATGTAACGTTCGTAGAACGTTGGTAATTATGCAAATTAAGCTGAACAGATCATTGTATCTTGGGAAGTAGAGGTATATATATATAGCGCAACAAACATCTCTTGATGTGAGCTTAAGATATGCACCGACAGGGTTTGGTGTTGCTGGGTCTCTCGGTTTGCACGTTACAAATGGTGGCAGCGGTGGGATAAAGACAACTGCCAGACCGGAGTTGCCTTACCCACGGGTCTCCCAGGGTCCAAGTCTCGGGACGAGACTTCTCGGAGGGGAGAGTAATGTAACGTTCGTAGAACGTTGGTAATTATGCAAATGAAGCTGAACAGATCATTGTATCTTGGGAAGTAGAGGTATATATATAGCGCAACAAACATCTCTTGATGTGAGCTTAAGCTTTGCACCGATAGGGTTTGGTGTTGCTGGGTCTCTCGGTTTGCACGTTACAATATAATTAACAAGCGCATTTCATTCTATAGCTCAAATGAGCACCTTCTCCCACCTTAACCTAGAATTTCTGTTAGACATCTTAAAAAGGTTTACAGGATGTCCATTCCTGCTGATAAGGCATCGAATACTGTCATTATTATTTGACGATTACATTATATCGACGTCTTGAAGCAGGAAATTATTAATACCAAGTCATACATTTCAGTAAATACTGACGAAAAGACCATCGTTTCAGACCATGTAAAAAGTGTGAACAACTTGGAGCCGATATTAAAATTACACAACATAAACTTCCTACAATGTATTGGTTACCGAAACTACATAAAAAACATATAAAGCGCATATAAATTCTAGCTCTTGTACAACTACTAAGTTGTCTATACTTTTAACTTCTTGTTTAACTAGGATAAAAGAACACGTAAAATTATATTGTGATAAGACTTCAATAAAACCGAGTCTGCAATTTTCTCTTTTTGTGTTGCAATTTTTGCTCTCGGGGGATCACCTCCTTTCAGAATTTATGAAAATTCTGGAATAAATCTCTTCTGGTCTATTAAGAACTCTTCAGAAGTCATAAACAAACTTCAGAACAAAAGGTTTCTTGCATCCACTGTAAGCACATACGCTTTTTCTACTTTATACAGATAAAGATAAACTTACTAACTTAATCCAGAAAGTATTTGCCCGAGAAAAAAATCATATCTGGTATGTAATGCTGATAAAACTTTCTTTACTGACGAGCAAATGAAATATTACACCAATTTGGCTTGCTCAGAAGTTTGCGAATCACTAACCTTTCTTCTGGATAACATACGCATTCATACTTATAGGAATGCTATAAACATGGGATTACGGTTTTATTTTTTTGCTCATGGGAGTGAGGAGTCATTTCTGTAACGTTGAAGAAATGAAAGTTACTTGTTTGGTCAATGTAAATTGTATATACTAGTCGATTAAGAGTATGAAAAACATATCAGAAATAATGGAATAAAAATAAGCACTTGTTTGTTACTATTGCATAAAAGAAATTAATACATGATTGATATCAAAAAGCTGATCCTTTAGAATTTCCGGCACTATAGTCTTGTCTTTAGGACTATGAAAGTATTACAGTAAATGCACAGTCCAGTGTATTGTATTTGGTTTTAAGTGATTGTGTGGCGGTCGTAAAACGTCGCCCCGTACTTCATTCTCAGTGTTGTTATACTTTCTGATCCTTCGAGATCATGAATTTCAGTGCTTTTTGTTCTGAAAATTGAATACCGCTTAAGCCGGTGCTAGGGGGGGGGGGGGCGTGAGCAGTGTTGCACTTTCAATTACTGCTCATGAACAGACTCAATAAAACCGAGTCTGCAATTTTCTCCTTTTGTGTTGCAATTTTTGCTTTCGAGGGACCACCTCTCTTCAGAATTAATACGGATTAATTGCATAGCAAGTTTAGATATAACGTGTATTTGCTTTGTAAAGTTTTTTTTAAGAGTAAAAATCCTATACAATACGGTGTATAAATAAAGTCTGTCGTTGATTATCGACTTGAAGCCAGTCGCGGGGTTTGAAAGACCGGGTATATTGCATCGTGACGCTAAGGAGTTCAGCTATTGTCTTATTTGCACATATTAATCACATTTTCATGAAAATCACACGCACCTCAAGAACGTTTCCGCCCAATATTTATTAGAATTAAAGAAACCCAGATATATGTTAGAACTTTCTTTTACTTTTAAAGTATGTTATTGTATTGTGTTATTTTAAGCATTTTGTTTTTCACCTTTATGCTCCAGATTTGTTACAAATAGTGTGTAATAGTAAGCTTAATATATAAAAGAGATGGTAGGTGACTTTAATGATCTTGGAGTGGTTTTTAACTATACTGGTTCATTCACGAGAAATCAACAACAGTTGCTCGTGAGTAAAGGTTGAAGGCTATGAATGTATTGCTATACAACACAAAGCAGTTCACATGAATGTGTTATACAACACAAAGGAGTTCACATGAATGTATTGTTATACAACACAAAGGAGTTCACGTGAATGTATTGTTATACAACACAAAGGAGTTCACATGAATGTATTGCTATACAACACAAAGGAGTTCACATGAATGTATTGCTATACAACACAAAGGAGTTCACATGAATGTTTTGTTATACAACACAAAGGAGTTCACGTGAATGTATTGTTATACAACACAAAGGAGTTCACATGAATGTATTGCTATACAACACAAAGGAGTTCACGTGAATGTATTGTTATACAACACAAAGCAGTTCACGTGAATGTATTGTTATACAACACAAAGCAGTTCACATTCTCTTTAAAAATGATGTGTCAGTTATTCGACTCAGTTATTGCATCAATAATCCTGATTAGTTCACTACATATTACTAGACAGTGTATGAGGTATATCTGTGTTTAAATTTACCTTTGAATAACAACCACCTTGTCAATAAGCCCACTGCAAAAAGTGGAACAAGATCTGTGTTTCTTGCATAACTAACGGGGAAAGTATCGAATAGATGTTCCTGACTGTGAACATGAACTTTAATTTTCATTCAAGAGTTATCAATGTATGCAATGTGCACACAGACTGGAGATGGTTACAGATTCGGATCCAATTTCGGGGATAAAATTTGAATACATTTTCTAATATTCTGTTTATTGAAGTAACCCTCACTTTTCCATTAACTTTCTCAGTCAATAACTTGAATACACCATCACGACCTCCGCGATCAACTGCAAGTGCGATTTATTCTTCTGATCCTTTCTCCCTAAAAACCTTTTCGCAGAATGGCCGTTTTTTCGATATTGTTGACTTATTGTTTGTTTCGTAGTTTTGCGTAACATTTCCCGATTACTTTACAACTACATGTACATTCTTTGTGAAGAGTTGTTATCGGTGATTATCTACCTTGGATGCGTATAAAGATGCACAGAAATTACTACCGAAAACATCTTTAATTTATCGTCCGGTTTAGAGGGTTTAGAGGGTTTTACTGTAGACCTTTAGTTTACATTTCATCAGAGCTGTAGATGATATGTGTACCAATATATTAAAATCTCTTATCCTCAGCCAAATTCTGTCTTGCTGTTTCTCATTAGAATTGCCTTAGGGAAGCGATTCTAATGAGTAGCAGAAATATAGGATTTGGTGGAGAAATATTATACTAGCTTAATTTAAGTTTATAATACCTTCTCTATTAGAGGTGTATTTCATAAAGGAGTTCAGAGCGATAATAGAAGGGTATAAATACATAAGCACAAAACATATTTGAAGCTCTTCTGACTTTACATATAAAGGGCTTCAAGTATAACTGCCACAAGGCATTCCTAACATAAATTATCATCTGTATATGTTTGTGGGGTTTTCAATTCTGTACCTAACTGCGAGGATATAAAGGTATAAACATATAAGGTATAAACATGTAAGGTATAAACATGTAAGGGATAAACATGTAAGGTATAAACATGTAAGGGATAAACATGTAAAGTATAAACATGTAAGGGATAAACATGTAAAGTATAAACATGTAAGGGATAAACATGTAAAGTATAAACATGTAAGCAAACATGTTTGAAGCTCCTTGTATTTGAAGGGTTTCACGTATAAATGCTATAAAACATTCCTTAACATACTTAAGCATCTGCAAATGTTTCTTATTTTCAATTCTGTACCTAACTGTATTCCATGTATTTTCCAAAAATGTGATCCAGGTCTACAAAGTGCCAAACAATTTTATTTCCCGACGTCTTATCTAGATCCAATATTGCGTAGAATATAGTTAATTCTTCCACAGAGTACAGCTGTAATGGCTGCATATTGGTTCTCTGTCTGGCTTAGTGCATCTTGCAAGCTCGTATAAACTGCTTTAACATGTCTAACGCTGGATAATGATATCTGCTTAACGGTTTCCCTGTTCTATGTTTAACGGTTTACTGAATTCAGATTCGTTCTAGCTTTATTTAAACTACTGATCTAGTATCAAACAGTTTGAATCCTGATGAGACCCGAGTTACTTAGTGTCTCATCTAGATCCAAGTTGTTTGCAAATGATAATCAAGCAGTGCTGAGCATGAGGAATGTTCAAGTACTTTATTTTATTTAACTGCAAAATTTATCGTCTTCATTATAGGCTGGGTCCTAGTAGTGGTTACCGTAGCACCCCTAGACTTTTTTTCATGGGTACCAAATTGTTCGTTGGGGTCCTCAGAACACATTTTGAGCATGCCCCCCGAAATAAGTTTGTCACAGCTATGTTTTATTTAACGGTTTCCATGGTAACCCGAGGTAATTTTCGAAACTACCTTGGTTCAGAAAATGCGTCATAACTTTGCTTTTAGAAGCAATAGAAGGACAAAACAAGTACCAAATTGAAGCAGAGACATATAGCTTGAATATTATATATGAAATTCTTAATATTCATCAATGCATTCTTATGAATATTAATAAGGAAGTAAAAAAAAATATTTTAAAAAAGGAGTTTGTTGTTTAGTCTGAGAGGCTTATTAATGCACAGGAATTATTGAATTTAGGCTTAAGTTGTTCGTTGGGGTCCTCAGAACACATTTTGAGTATTTCCCCAAATAATTTTGTCCCATCTATGTTTTATAGAACAGTTTCCATGGTAACCCGAGGTAAATTTCGAAACATCCTTAGTTCAGAAAATGCGTAATAACTTTGCTTTCAGAGGCAATAGAAGGACGAAACAAAAAACAAAGTAAAGCAGAGACATATAACTTGATTATGATATATAATTTTAATAATATTCATATATATATATGATTGCTTATGAATATTAATGAGGAAGTATAAAAATCCGCTTTTTAGAAAAAGGAGTTTGTTGTTTAGTCTTAGATGCCTATTGATGCACAAGAATTATTGAATTCAGGTTTAAATTGTTTTTTTGGGTCGGCAGAACACAATTTGAGCATTCCCCAAAATAATTGTGTCTCAGCTATGTTTTTAACGGTTTCCATGGTAACCCGAGGTAAATTTCGAAACATCCTTGGCTAGAAAAATGCGTCATAACTTTGCTTTTAGAGGCAAAAGAAGGACAAAACAAGAACCTAAATAAAGCAAATACATATAACTTGAATATGATATGTAATTTAACTAATTTTCATAAATGAATATTAATGAGGAAGTAAAACAATTCGGTTTTTGTTTAGAAAAAAGGAGTTTATTGTTTAGTCTGAGAGGCCTATTAATAAACAAGAATTATTTAATTCATGTTTGAATGTTTTCATGTGATCATACAAGGAAAATAAACCATCTTTGTTTCAGGTAATATTTCTATAAAGCATGCATATTTCAGCTAATTTGCATATAATGTGCGTAAAGGAATAAGTAATTTTCTATGAGCATTGTATTTAGTATTATTTGAGTATAATATCTTTTCTGTGATTTATTTTACGTAAAATACCAGATATTGTACCAAAACAGACGAGAGCAGAGGAGCATTACTTTGTGTATGTAATTGATTTGTTCATGTCTTTTGAATATAAATGCCATTTTTATGAATATTAATGAGATGCAAAAATAAACACACTTAAATGAGCTGTTCTTATCTGTTATTTAGTTAAAATCTAAAACTTTAAGGTGATTTAGTAGAATCCTCTCTCTCTCGGAGAGAGGAGGCTTTCGACCCAGAGGGACACGATAGCCCTTCTCTACTATAGAGAGGGTCAAAGGGTCCTGAGTGATAGTGCGCCAAATTGATGAAGGGTCGGATCGGAAGGGGCAGAAAGGGCGTGTCCCTAGGGCTGGGGCATAGAAGGCCCAGAACCCCTAGGGCGGGAAGGGAAGGAACCCTGAGATGCCAGTCCTGAGTTAGGGGGAAAAGGGAAGGGTCCTAACCGGCTCTTGGCCGGCCCCGCTGAGAGGCAGAATAGGGTCTGATTGTCTTACCTTTCTCGGGAGGTCCCGTAAGAGACTTACATTCAGAGGGCCAGCAGTTGGGTGCCAAGCTGCAACTAACAACTGGGGAACCGACTGCACCACAGGGGCTGTTGACGAAAGAGATTTTAAAGAAGAAGCAGGTTTCTTCTGAGCTTTAGCGGACAGTGATTTGTCTGTTGCGAGGGAGTCGCTGACCAAAGAGAAGACTACTTCTTCCGTCGTGCAGCAAGCTTCCACGTCTCCCCTGTCCAGAGGGATGAAACTGGACAAGGAGCTGAAGCGGAGCATCCGCAGCAGGCCAAACACACTTAATGAGTTGTCCAGCCTGCCGCGAACTGCCCGCATGGAGCGTTGCGTTGCTCTGGCATGCTGTGGTAAATAATCAAGCAAATGCATAACACATCGCGAGTAAGTTCGAAGTCACGCAAGGCTTATATGGGTAAACATAAGCTGATGATTGCAGCCGAGATGCTATATATTTTCTATTGTATTGCAAAACACTCATAAAAGTATAAATATTCGTCATAAAACATGCATGAGGCTCAATTCCTCCGCTGTATTTTCTTACAAGAAATGTGTTGTTCACATACATGTATATTGCAATATAATAGAAAAACTTACTTTCCTACAACAGTTTTACATTCTCATTAATATTCATGATATTGAAAATAATATTCATTATCTACATATGTCAGTATCAAGCTCTGTACTGGTTAACTAAAATAATCTCAGATAAAAAGAACAACTCATTCAAGTGGGTTTATTTTTACATCTCATTAATATACATAAATATGCATTAATATTCATGAACCCAAAGTAATGACCCTCTGCTCTTGTCAATATTTGTTTAATATCTGGTATTTTACGTAAAATAAATAATAAAAAGATAGTACACTCGAAACAATGCTAAATATAGTGCTTATGTTAAATTGCTTATTCATTTACGCACGTTATATGCAAATTAGCTTAAATATACATGTTTTTAGAAATATTACATGAACCAAGGATTTTTTCTTTGTATGATGATATTAAAACATTTAAACCTGAATTCAATAACTCTCTGTATATTATTAGGCCTCTCAGACTAAAACCAAACTCGTTTTACTAAAAACGCATTTTTTACTTCCTCATTATTATTCATAAGAATGCATTATGAGTATTAATATAATTACATATCGTATTCAAGCTATATGTCTCTGCTTTACTTTGATTCTTGTTTTGTCCTTCTATTGCCTCTAAAAGCAAAGTTATGACGCATTTTCTTAATCAAGATAGTTTCGAAATTTACCTCGGGTTACCATGGAAACCGTTTAATAAAACATAGCTGGGACAAAATTATTTTGGGGGAATGCTCAAAAAGTGTTCTGAGGATCCCAACGTACAATTTAAACCTGAATTCAATATTTTTTGTGCATTAATAGGCATCTACGACTAAACAACAAGCTCCTTTTTCTAAAAAAGCGGAATTGTCTACGTCCTCATTAATAGAAGAAACAAAGGTAAGGAAGAAATAATCAATCAGTTTATTTCGAATAAGCACACGTCCTGCAGTGAGCAGGCGCCATCAGCACACGTATAATAACATATACGATTCACAATGACAAATGGAAAAACGGCGAATCATGTGTAATGAAGGCGTATTTATGGAGGAATGGGTCAAGCAGCCACCAAAAAGAGGTTTAATTATGGTTCTGTTAGGCAAGTGGTAGCTTAATGCAGAGCAAATGTAATGCAGAAACTTCCTATACTTTTGTCCTGTATTAAACAACCACCTGTGTTTAAAACTCCTATGTTCAATCAATGAGTGGCCGCTTAAAACAGATTCTACTGTATACAGGTAAACCATTCAGATTTATTTATAGAAATCGCCAGGTAAATTTGCGCACTGAAGTATATGCAAAGTGGGGATCAAATAAGAGGCTAACATTGAAGCCAGCGTTGGAGAAGAAACAAAGGTAAGGAAGTAATACTCAATCAGTTTATTTCGAATAAGCACACGTCCTGCAGTGAGCAGGCGCCATCAGCACACTTATAATAACATACACGATTCACAATGACAAATGGAAAAACGGCGAATCATGTGTAATATGAGTTGATATTAACTCCTTCAAATATACGGTATGCATGTATGGATTAATACTCATGTACACTGAGTGCAAGTTTATATCACTGTGTACAACTGGAATGGATCCAATCAATTTCGATCATCAACCAGTGGTCACTACGGTCTTTGATCAAACGCAGACTAGTCGAAGTTTGGTTAGTTTGGTTTGGTTCCACTGGCTCGCTCTTCACGAAAAAGGAGCAAAACCATTATTGAGGTATTCCGAATTTCAACTTTAGTTCGACCATACTGCAACCGTTGGTCACGGTTACAAAATAATCTGTGCCTTTCACTGCGGTATTAAATTAACCTGAGGCTGAAATTTATTCCTCGGCATATCATGTGTATGTGTACGTAAATTCTATGTATAGGTTAGTGTTTGTTAGTCAGCATTTACAAAAATAAATCGGTCTAGCGCGACGCAGCCGCGCGACCGATTTATTTTGTAAATGCTGACTTACACACACTAACCAATTTAGTGATTGAAATTATGTTTTGTTTACAAAATGTCACGCGCTTTATGTAAATGACATATTCGTCTCACCACCCGTCACATTGTTAAGTTTCATAATATTATATTTACATTCGCCCTGCAACGTCCTTATATAACCTTATTCTAAAAAGAAAGTTGCATAACCTCATGAACACCGGAAGCACGTCATTCATTTCTTAAATATAAGAAATACAATGGAATATAAATATAAGAAATAAATGACGTGCTCCCGGTGTTCATGGGTTATGCAACGCATAGCTTTACGAGCAAAGATTCACGTGAAGCCCTTCGGGCTTCACTAACTTTGCTCGTAAAGCTATGCGTTGCATAACCTCATGAACACCGGAAGCACGTCATTCATTTCTTAAATAATGCGAGAACCGCGTGGTACACCTGAGACGCACTACAGTTTTCAGAGAATAGCAATAAAAGGTCCAGAGACTTATCATATGAAGATCCAGATTTATTGAAATTGCTAGATGGGCTTCTTGACGCAGAACCATTTCTGTCCTAACACGAGTTCACGGCGACACAAGTTTTAAATAGCAACACACAACAACTGATATAGTATTCAACTAATGAAAAGTTAGGTGATAGTTTGAAAAAAGATTTCCCGTGGTTTTTATTTGATTCCAAATGAATATTTATCATTTTCATTAATGCACACGTCCATATATCGTTTAATGTAAACCCTTTCCTCCATAAATACGCCTTTCTATACCTTTGCAAACAGTAGGCCCAGATCAGACGGCTCTTTTAGGATCCCTCTGGTCAGGGTCTGCTCTGTTTGCTTATGATATGATATAGATATGATTCTACAGTTTTTTACCATGGTCAAACATGCATGTGTCATAGTGTCATTCCTTTTGTGGTCACATTATTCGTATTCTTGCAATCCGCCTGTATGCATTTTCAGCCTATTTTCATAATGTAAGAAATATTTGCGTCATGAATATTAATTAGATTAATTCGTTATAGATCTAATAGCACATGGACACAGAAATTTATGGCCATGGCACTAACTGTTGACTCATAACTATATTATATCATGAGCAAACACTGTAAAGATCTGCGGGAATAGCCCACAAGGCTTTTAACATCATCACTACTGGTTTGCCTATTAATGTTTCCGGACAGAGAAAACTGTAAAGTAGTTAATGCTATGTGACAATATATATGCAGTAAAATACGATCGCTCCAAATCAGTATAATTATGGATGTTTAAACAAGTGGTATTTTAATGCAAGTCACAAAATCTACAGAGAGCGCTCGATACGGTCGAACATATATGTATGTTTAAAGTACAATAACCTCCTCTAAACCCCCTCTTAACCGGACGTTCAGTTTAGTATAAATATCGGCCTTGATACATGTGGAAGCTTGATGCAGAATGGAGGTCATATAGAAAGTTCATCGATGAGCTTTCTGCATGACTTTCACCCTGCATTAAGCATCCACCTGCCTAAAAGTATCTAGTAAATTCTTCTCTACTAGAATTCTGGTTTAGGGTTTTTTTTATTGTACTTGAAACATTTGGTTTCGGAGAGTCTTTCATCAAATGGTTTAAAATATTTTACCATAACGTCATGCATTTTCAACAATGGACGGAGGTCTGAAATTATCTCTCCGACAAGAGGCTTGAAATAGGGGTGTTCGCTAAGTGCTCTTATTTATATTTTAGCAGAAATCAATCTTAGCTGCAAAATGAAGGCAAACTGGGGTTTTTCAAGGCATTACTTTAGAAAAAGCGAAACAATCTGGCATGTGTATAAAACTAACCCAGCTTGCGGATTGTACCGCAATATTCGCTCGAAACAAAAACGATGCAAAATGTGCCCTGACAAGTGTTGAATATTTTGCGAGCACTCAGGTCTTAAACTTAACAGACAGAAAACATGATAATATACAAAACAAACATGTTCCAAGTTGTTCACATTGTTTTGACATGGTCTGAAACGATGGTCCTTTTGTCAGTAGTAACTAAAATGTATGACATGGTATTAATAATTTCCTGCTTCAAGACATCGATAATTTATTGGTCAAATAATAATCACATTATTCGATGCCTTATAAGCATGAACAAAAACGTATTTTGAATGGAAATCCTGTAAACCCTTTTTAAGATGTCTAAAAGAAATTCTAGGTTTAGATGGAAGAAGGTGTTCATTTGAACTTTAAAAATGAAACGCGTTTGTCAATTTTATCAAAAATCAGTTTTTCCCAATTTGTAAGAGCATTAGAATTAATATGTTCTCTTCAACACCATTTACTACTAATGTTTGGTAAAGCCTCAGCAATCTGACCTCGACAAGAGTTAAACTCTACCAAGGATGGTGTTCTATATTTGGGACCTTTATTCAGAAGAGATCGTAGACGTATATTTTTAATTTTCTCGAAATTACCAGTAATCACATGACCAGCCGGAGAATAGTAAAAGTTTGAGGTGTCG
Source organism: Azorinus chamasolen (assembly GCA_963576725.1). Taxonomy (NCBI): domain Eukaryota; kingdom Metazoa; phylum Mollusca; class Bivalvia; order Cardiida; family Solecurtidae; genus Azorinus; species Azorinus chamasolen. Next base: position 62,294,905 of record OY755251.1, on the reverse strand, counting down.
CAATCTCAATTATCAGGAATATCATCATTAATATTAAAGTCGGCAACAATTTTATTATACTCGTAGTTGAAAATAGTATTTCTGATGGGGTTGCAGATAATTGGTGGTTCTGTATTTATGGATTTACATTTTTGCCTCTAAATATACTTTGAAGGTCAATAAAATCAATACCTTTATTTATAAAAGTAATTTTTAAAAAGAATCTTTGGTGTTCAGATAATTTGTCAACGTGTGGTCTGAGAACATATAGAGTAAAGCGTTGTATCAAACTAGCCGTTCCTATGAATGGATTTGATCTAAAAATGATTTATCGGCTTGCTCGTCAATTTCTTTTAATGAAGATATTGATAAGGAGGAACTTCTAGAAAGCATGACATGTTTACAAGTCATTAAGAACTATTGTAATTGAATATAAAGCTTGCAATAGTTGATGTGATATTAAATTTAGTTGTGTTTTGCATATACGAGAAAGAATATTATTTAAGTGACAAAATTAAGTGATTCAGTGTAAAATACGTGTTTTTAAATGAATTTTGCACACTGTATACGACCAGATAGCAGACGTATAATTAAGACAATTAGACATTTGATAAGAACTTTTGACTAAGTATGATGTAAAATAAGGCTGGTTCAAATCAGACGTCTCATGTATGATTTATCTGATCGGGATCTGCATTGTTTTCTAGCCGAAATTACATTATATGAAACAGACACTTAACCTATTATGGATGGCTTATCCTTTAGCCTGCTATGGGCGGATGAGTGAATATCTATGCAGTTTGGATCCATATGAGACGCCTTGTAACTCGGCGTCTCATCAGGATCCAAACTGTGTGACGCATTGGTTGCACTGTTGTAGGCAAATTGATTATAGCTTGGCATTTGAAAATGGATTGGGTGAAAAAATCTGTAAAAATAATTCTGGTTGCTCATGAAATTATAATAGATTTCACTCTACAGTTTCTTCCAATACCAAAACCTGTACATATATCATTAAAAACTACATTGTATTAGCTCTATTATAGTCTATATATAATGTATGTCTCTGGTACAGTGGTATCCAATTATCCTCAAGGTCTAATTATAAACTGAGTTCGAAATTTCTTCATCTAATAAACTATCATATATAGAAGTAGCCTAGATATTTCTGATAATTTAACTATTAAGTACCTGAAATGACGATTTTTCATCTGGAAATAAGCTCTGAACAGAGGATCGCTGTAAGTTGGCAATATTTCTTCGGATTTTCTTTCACGTAGCTCTCTATCCTCTGTGTGTGCTCTATGTTGAATAGCACAGCCTCCTTAAATTGTAAGGCTCCTCAAAATATATGACTTCCGATAGCTCAGTGATTCCATTATAGCTTCTAGTGCTATTTGAAGAAGAACAACTTGTATATCTTCTGAAATGGCGGCCATCTTGGTTTCAGTTACGGAACGCTTGATTTTAGAAAGGGCGCTCGATCTCGTTCAGCAGTGATAATTTTGCTCGGGCAAGCGCTCAATCAAGCGCCCACACTCCTGAACAGGCCTCTGGTAACACCTGGTTATGATGAATGCACCTTGCAGTATTTATACTTGTATGAGTGGGTAAATGTATATAATATATGAAATGAACGAAGCCCTACTGCTACAAGAAAAAGAATAAAGCCCATATAGCTGTTTTCTATATTACTTATGCCCTGCATTTAGCAACCACTTGCTTAGTTTATACTGCTATGTTAGCGGGAATTCACTGTATTGCATAATGCGTTGATGCTAATGTAGATAATGGTACTACTGGGATATATTTAAAGATTAAATTACATTTTTGTTGTGTTGTGTTCATCGATGTATAAATCCAGATCTGATCACACACAACTTGCATGAATTCCGAAGGAACCCATGTGAAAATTCTGGATTTATATATCGATGAACACAAGCAATTCAGTCTTTGTACCTTTCACCAATCTGTATTTTTAAAGAAGTATTACATAATTTAACCCTTCGCTTGCTACTCGCGTCAATACACCTACCTGTAAATAGTGAAGACCCAGATGAGACAGCTCCTGCAGGAGCTGTATCATCAGGATCTGCACTATTTACAAGTTGATTGTGCAACCATTGCACTCCGCAGCAGTGTTTGCACAGCGAAATACTTGTACACAGTGTAGATATATGTAATTGTACAACAGGACATGGGTAAAGAAGGAGAAATGTATTTTAAAATTCAGCAAGCGAAGGGTTAATAACGGTGCGTCGGAATTCAATGAAATGTATCGTAGCCTCAGACGGTACCCAGTAACAGCAGGCGAACATTGATACTCATTCGTACTATGTGGATAAGTTATATTCGGATTAAATTTAAGCAGTTTTATAAGGATATTTAACTGGTCTTGGAGACATGCTGGTGCAATGTTCTACTTCAACAAATTGTATTCTATAGCCTCCAGAAATAAAACAAGAAGTTTTACAAGCGCCGTTCTGCCTCTATCAGTTAATAAACTGAACATATATTATCAGCTCAGTAACTCACCAATTCACTGAACATACATTATCAGCTCACTACTCACTCATTCACTGAACATATACCATCAGCTCACTAACATCCATGGACTGAATATACATACAGTAAAACCCTGCTAATGCGACCACCTAAAAGAGGTATAGTTCTGGGTGTTATATGTAGATGGTAGCTTAATACAGGACAAAGTAATGCAGAAAGCTCATAGAGGAACTTTCTGCATTACTTTTTTCCTGCATTAAACAACCACCTGCTTATAAAGACAAGCATGTTTATTCATTAAGTGGTCGCATTAGAGGGGTTAGCACTACTGTATCAGCAACATACCTATTATCTGATAATTTGTGTAATATATCTATGTGTACATTGTCTGTTCAGGCAAAACGTGCTGTAAACACAGTCATTGCGATATGGGCAATATTGAGTACTCTGAGATGTCTTTAACCTTTTAATAGTTGCATACCCCTTTAGTGTGTAACAAAAGAGTTCACTCAGTATTAAAGGCCTAATCTTGCTAGTGTATTTTGAATGACAAACAGTGTACACCCTGATCAGAGGGCTCATCTAGTAGTCCTGTGATCTGGGTCTACATAGGTTGTAAATGACAGTACGTGCGTGAATCGCATTCAAAGAATTAACAACTGCACGGGAATAAATAAAAATATTCAGCGACACTAGAAGTTTGGAAATGAAAGAAAATAAGAATAACAGTTTAGCTCAGTCCAGTTCTTTATTTGTAGTATTAGTCGTCCTGCCCATACACAGAAACATACAGTACATAGTATACACAAACTATAATATAGTGCGGAACAAAGTTGTTACATATTTAGGACCTTTTATAATATGTTTTACACAAACATGTATTCATTTTTTACTCGCAAACAGTGCAGATCTAGCTAAGATCTCATCCATGAGACCCTCACCAAGAATTCTAGCGTCAGTGTCAGTGTTCAGAAAGCGCTAAATTATATAAAGTACAACGGTACAAAGATAAAACAATTATTACACTGTAAACAGTGTAGATCCAGATTTTTTAAATCCAAACAGTACATACACATATCTTAATATTAGTTGATATAAGTTCATAGCGTATTTATAAGATCCAGGTCGTCACTCTTTTGTTACTATAGAATATGTTCAATCATATATATTAAGATATGAACGTCGTTCCTTAAAAGCATAAAACGTATACATAACAGGGATACTAGTGCAAGGTAGGAGAGTCTCACACAATATGTCTAAAGATCAACACCTCGCTCCTGTTGGAAAGAAAGATACAGTCAGTGTAATATACAGTTAAACTATCCTCAAGAGCCTGCTAGTGGATACACCTTTAGCGCTCTAACCACCACTTTGTGATAACCTTTTCAAACAGTGTTTGGATCCAGATGAGACGCCGAGTAACCCGGCGTCTCACCAGGATCTTAGCTGGTTGTCAGCCTGAGATTCATTTGTGAAAAGATTTGAAAGAAAATCGTAGTTTTAGAATTGAAACAGTCGACAATATTTGCAAACGACAATTGCTCAGAGTGCAGATGTTTATAAAATCAAGTGGGTGCTATTAAATGGATATCATCAGAAACGTTTAGTACTGTTTTCGTCTCTTATGGAGCAAAATTAATGCTCTGTTTATCACAATGGTTTCAAAAAGTGACTTTTTCAGTGTCGTCAAAAGGCGTCAATGTGCGGCAATGATGTAATAATTTGTTACACGAATATTCATTATATGAAGGCTTAGTACGTATTTAATAGTACAGTAGAATCCCTCCAAATCGGACGTTAGAATTAGTATTAAAACCGGTCTTTAGACAGGTGGCAGCTTACTACAGGGTGAAAGTCAAGCAGAAAGCTCCAAAAGCAACCACCTGCAGAACATACCTAAATTGGTCTTTCATAAAATTCCGGTTTAGAGGGATTCGGCTGTACGCGTTTCTTATGATGATTGTAGGAATTTATCTAGTCTAGGTACAATATGCACATGAAACGAAATGTTTAACCCTTCGCTTGCTGAATTTTAAAATACATTTCTCCTTCTTTACCCATGCCCTGTTGTAGAATTACATATATCTTCACTGTGTACACGTATTTCGCTGTGCAATCACTGCTGTGGAGTGCACTGGTTGCACAATCAACTTGTAAATAGTGTAGACCCTGATGAGACAGCTCCTGCAGGAGCTGTCTCATCTGGGTCTTCACTATTTACAGGTAGGTATATTGACGTGAATAGCAAGCGAAGGGTTAAATTATGTAATACTTTTTTTAAAATACAGATTGGTGAAAGGTACAAAGACTGAATTGCTTGTGTTCATCGATATATAAATCCAGAATTTTCACATGGGTTCCTTCGGAATTCAATATATAAATCATCGATATATAAATCCAGAATTTTCACATGGTTTCCTTCGGAATTCCTTCGGAATTCATGCAAGTTGTGTGTGATCAGATCTGGATTTATACATCGATGAACACAACACAACAAAAATGTAATTTAATCTTTAAATATATCCCAGTAGTACCATTATCTACATTAGCATCAACGCATTATGCAGTACAGTGAATTCCCGACGTGAATAGCAAGCGAGGGGTTAACAGTTAATCATTTCCCTGTTCGATATTCAAGCCACAAATAATGACATCATGAATCTTTATTAGCACTTCTTTTTATTATATAAACTTTTCAAAGGAAATCTTTGCTTTGATGAAAACCTGCATCTTTTTCATGTACAATGTATTCAGAGCAAGCCCTGTTCAAGCGGCTTCTGAAAGAACCTTCAGATCTGGGTCTACTATGTTTGCAGTTGCGTAAAAATGTGTTTATATGAAGGATAGGTGGTCGTCCTGACAAGAGCAAAGTGACACTACATATCTATGCAGTACGAGTACGCGTTCACAAATCACTGTTTAATCACAGATAGACCTGTCTGAGTGAATTAACTCTTTACCTCACAGGAAATCATGACATCATGAATATTAACTAGATGGATTCCTATGGCATAAGAACACATTGAATTGCGACATGGAAGTAATTATAATAATTATATATTTGTAGGATAATATATTTATGTATAAATAGAGACAAAGCAGACCTTTATCAGGTAGCGTATATGGCAGCCATGTGATCTGATCTTGGTATGGAATGATTTAATATATTATTTCAAACAAAACAACAGTTGAACTTCGATATCTCAAACTCGGATAACTCGAACTTCGGGATAACTCGAACTTAAAGTTCGGTCCTACCAAAATCTTACAATACAGAATTGCTCTAAAATGTATCACTACGCATATCTAGAAACACATTTCACAGCTTAATGCGGGTCTACAGTAATGCTGAAAGCTCCTACAGGAGCTTTCAGCATTACTGTAGACCTGCATTAAGCTGTGAAGGTGAGAAATTGTCCAGATCAGAAAGTGGATAACTCGAACTTCCGTTATCTCGAACTAATTTATATAGTCCCTTGAAGTTCGAGTTATCGAAGTTGAACTGTATTTGCACATAAGACATAGGGATAACTGTTTGCCGTATTTACATCTACAGACTGATTACATTTAACCCTTTCGCTGCAAAACTCTGTCTTCTGCTAACTTTGTCGTCTGTTACAAATTTTCATTATTTTGATTTTCTTCATTTCTGTTTCAAAAACATAGTAACAGTAACAAACAGTTTGGATCCTGATGAGACGCCGAGTTACTCGGCGTCTCATCTGGATCCAAACTGTTTGCATAGGTAATCACAGATCCGGCATTGGCAGCGAAAGGGTTAAATGCAAAACTGGTCTGGTTATTTACAGACAACAACTGGCAAAAACGGACAGGAACTAGCAAAAATAGACACAGACGAACCAGTTCAACTCAAATTTCATACTTGAAGTTTAAGATTCCATGCTGAAGCCTCTCTTTCATCACTTTGTCGATGAGTTCACTCTGGGCCACCGTGAGATAGTTTTTCCAGTCGCCAACCTCTCCTTTCCGGTAGATAACCGAGTCGCCCTTCTCATCTCTAACGAGTTCATGAGTTCCCCTCTTTCCAACTGCATCTTGCTCCTTTAAGGCTGAAAATTTGGTTTCTTGTTTGACCCTTTCTATATACATTTCATCTCTGCTGAAACCCAAAAACTTGTTAAGACGGGCCATGTTGTCATCCAGGTTCATTTTTAAATCTTCGTAGTAGAAAACTTCAATATGTTGGTCATTAGCGTTCTCTTTAAGGAACGCTTCCCATTGCTGGACATAGTCAAAGTATGATCCCTGGTGAATTACACCGTCCATATAGCACTGGAAGTATTCATCCCAGGTCTGTTTGTTGTTCAACATAACGGCATTTTTCAAGAAATGGTAATACGAAACCATCGCGTCCTTTGGATTGCGCAAAATCAAAACAATCTTGCCCTTTTTCTCGAGATGTTCCCCTGGCAGACGACTTGGTTTCAAATGTGTAATCATTATCCTTGGTGTTTCCATAGTTTCATATATGTCCGGTGGGCCGAATTCTAGGATGGTGTCCTTTGGTCGTTTTGATGGGTCGAACGTTTTCATCTTCCATATTATATTCCCAAGCCAGTGGGTTCCACATTTCGGATAAGAGCACATTATGATGTCACCTGCTTTGTACTTTAACTCTTTGGCATACTCCACTCCCTTTATTGGATCAAACATGGAAATATTTGGAAACATGATGTCTTCATATTTGATAATTTCGAGCCCATGCCCAGTAGCGGTCGGCATTTGAATCACTTCCGTCATCTAGATAAATAATAATTATATTTATTGTGTGAGTTTTCATTTAAATGGCATTGATTACTGTATCCATGCTTATAAAACTTTTTAGTTGAGTCTGAGTTCGTTCTCAAGTTTTTTATTGGTCAGATTTGAGCCTTTGGCCAAAAGCTTGAAAACAAACTCACTCAACTAAAAAGCTTTATAAGCATGGACCCTGGGGTCCTAATAGAATTATGAACCCCCAGAGTGATATTCTATATCAAATGAACAAGGGGTAAATGCTTGTCTTTGCATTATAACTCGTCAACCAAATACAAAGAATCACACGCCTGTTTGGGACGTATTATATAATGGCACTAAGTGTTTAGGCGAATAGGACAAATATGTCTACTGTTCATTTAGACTACTATACTCAGGGAGCCAGTGGGGTCTACTGTGCACCCCTAGAATTTTGTCATGGGTACCAAAATGGTAAAAAAGTCTACTGAATCAGAATCGCGAATGTACTCAAGTTTAAATTCTTTTAGGCTATGTGTATTTAACCGTTTCCATGGCAACCCCCTGTTTCGTTGTTGTAGTGATGACCCATACCTGCAAATTCGCCCATATCACATCCAGTTTTTGTCCTAAAAGTACAAATATGAGTCATGCAGGACATCCCACATACAGAACAAACAACCACCCGAACAGCAACACAAGAAAACACAGCAAATGAACATAACTATCAAAAACATGAAGCCTGGGAACCGCCTTGGAACCGTCAGTGACAAAAGTGACTGGTGGGTGTGGGTGGGGTTAAACCGGTCCAATCTCACACTTATTCCATCCCTATAGAACTGGTTCCAAATTGAAGATAACACATTGTGCTTTTATTTCCAGTTTGTTTTGTTTGAAATTGCCTTATTTGCATACTCATGAATATTAATGAGAACATTAGAAATAGTAAAAAAATATAGAAATACCGTAAACCTTTCACTTTGTTATCCAGGAATTATCAGAAAACAACTTCAAATGTAGTTTAATATGATGACAAAATCCGCAGTAAATACAATATCCAATTTAATGACCAAAACATTAACTATAAGTAACGTTTTAACCTTTTCCACGGCAACCCCCCATGTTTCGTAATGATGGCCCATACCTGCGAAAACGTCCCTATCACAGCCAGGTTTTGTCCTAAACCTTTAAAACTGGTACCAAATGGAAGATAAGACATTGTGCTTTTATTTCTAACTATTCCTTGAAATTGCATTTTTGCATACTCATGAATATTAATGAGAACAATAAAACAAGTAAATAAATATTGAATGAATTACGTTATTTGCATACACATGGATATTAATGAGAATACTAACAAAAAAAGTAAAAACAATTCAGAAATAAAGTAAACCTCTCATTTTTTATCTTACCAATATCATAAAAACAACTTCAAAGGTAGTTTAAATTGATGGCAAAATACTAAGAAAGCAAAGTATCTAAATTGATAACCAAACACTAAACTGTAAATACCATTGTAACTGTTACCATGGCAACATATCCTTTCACACATTTTGGAAAATTGACATCTACCTGTAATACTCCGCTAGATCTCAGTTATTTCTGATGAATCATGAAATCAGTTCTTACAAACAGAGATGAGGCATTGCTTTAATAGTAAATATGTTTTTTTTCTGATATAACTAATTTGCATATGTATGAATATTTACGAGAACAGTAAAATACTTTTAGAAAGACACCAGTCTTTCTCTTATAAAGCAAACAAAAATGTAACATGTTTAGCTAATGTTTAAAATGATCATTGAATAACATCAAGATTGTTAGATAAATAAATTTGAGAGAAATTATATAGCACTGATGGTGATATATCTGTTTCCACGAAACCATTCTAACCTCATTGATCATACATATTACAGAGTGTTAAAATACATGCAACATACAAATATATCGCGGCCTACTTTGGCGAAATTATAAATGATATAAACATATAGTTGATGAATGAACCTTCATGTTTGGTTTACTTTATGCAAATTACCTCATTTGCATCCTTATGATTATTAATTAGTGATAAGAAAACAAAGAGAAAAAATATTGAAAATAACACGTTTGGCAGCATACAAAGCACATCATTACACCATTCTCCAAATATAGCTTGCAACGATAAATGTACCTTTTGGTGATGAATCAATATTTAAAAAGAAAACAAGCTGGAAATATAAGCACAAGCTTTAATTTGATAACAGATTTATAGGTTTAGGACAACAACTGGCTTTTGTATGGGCGAATTTGCAGTTATTGGTCATCATTACACAAACAGGGAGTTGCCATGGAAATGGTTAAAATATACATAGCCTAAAATAATTTAAATTTAAGTACATTCACGATTCTGATTCAGTAGACTTTTCTGAACATTTTGGTACCTATACAAAAGTCTAGGGGGGATGCACGGTAGACCCCACTGGCTCCCTGGGTACTACCAAATAGTAAAGACGATACACTGGTATCGATTTGTTAGCCGACGACTGACTGTAAATAAATACTTTATCGACCATTTTTCTGACTCTGACTATAGTTTACATCGCAATGTTTGAATACATCAATACTAACATTTGAATCTAATGTGTTTACAAATGTTAGAAATACAAATTTGTCGTGGCAGACTTTGAAATAATAAATCCGGCCTGCATCAATATTTGTTTGACAGGATGCTGGCCATAAATACCACGGGTAAACAAGTAAGGCGTGTCTATCTATTTATGAGGCGTTTTTCCCTCATATAAATGTGTATTCGTGCAATTGCAAACACGGCTCCTATATGAGCCGTCTGATCAAGGCATGCTCTGTTTGCTAGTGGAATGAATTTGAAAGATCAGTTCATGTTCTTTCTAAAATGGCTATAATGTTCCACTTTCCATATTTCATTATAATTGTTTTGTCCATGAATATTTGGTAGGTATTGAAATCTATAATAAACATAGAACAGGGAAAGGGTTAAACTCTTATCGTGTAGGAAACAACATGACTGCCAAAAAATCTGGGTTCATGCTTATAAAACTTTTAGTTGAGTCTGGGTTCTTTCTCAAGTTTTTGATTGGTCAGATTTGAGCCTTTGGCTCAAATCTGACCAATCAAAAGCTTGAGAACTCAAATCTGACCAATCAAAAGCTTGAGAACGAAACTCAGACTCAACTTAAAGCTTTATAAGCATGGACCCTGATGTGCTGTAGTTTTACTTACTACTGATTCCTAAATGCGTTTGAGAAACATGTTGACCGTGTGTCAAACAGCTTGTGTCCTAACGATACGTCGATTACTTGGCGTCTCATCTGGGTCCAAACTGTTTGCACATGCGAATCTGGTCGCGCTTGGTATACTAAGATACGCTTCTGAAAGTACGTGTAAACCCATACGTATTTGTAAATCATATGCCGTTACAGAGTCCAGATAAGATGCGTAAAGTAAAACATTTTCAAGAGTAGCTCCTTTGTTTCTCCACCGAACCATATTTTGTGACCTCTCTTTCGAATCGTCTCTTCGAGACGATTCTAAAGAGTGGTTGCGTTGTAGGGTTAGGTGGAGAAATGACGATTTTCTTTCTTTTTGGGACCAACATACAATGGTCCGTTTATTTACTTAACCCTTTACTCCTTAAATACGCATTTCTACGCCTCTGTAAATCTCACCTATTGAAACCACTGTGATAAATGGAGCATTTGCTCCTATAGGAGCCAATGTTCTATTTATCACAATGGTTTCAAACTACAGAATTCTAAAACATTTCTTTGCCCTAGTTAATGCTCCTTTTCGGTAGATTTATTCAAAGTGGTTGGGTCTAAAAATAGCCTATGAGGGAACACACAAACAGCCAGTACTCATGTTAATACATACAAAACAACATAATGACGATTTTAGTATCTTTGTACGCATTTTTCTTGTAGATCTGTGTTATATATAACTTGATCGTCAATGAAAATTGATGTAACATATAACTGATTACCTCTGATTTTACTCCAACTATGCTGACCCTCTATGCTTGACCAACTTGTAGCCTTGCCAATCAAACCACACTGCGAATGCACTCAACTATCTATGCATGCTGCACTGCAAAATACATGATACCTTGGTGGAAGTGAAAACGCTATAAACGAATCGCTAACGTCGATTTCTATAAATACACCAGGCTGGCATTATCAAAGTACATTGCCTGCATGAATAAACAAATCGTTCATTTTCTGAATATGTTATTCTTTTTTCGTGTGGCAAATGTTGCATTCTCTTGCGTAATACAGGGCATCAGTTTCGTCACGAGGATGCGTTTAATGTAAAACAAGTTTATCATAGAAATGCCATCTTAAAAGAGAACATAAATATTCTTAGCATAATGTAAGATCATTACCTATATTTTCTAAAATATGTCTTAACTGACTGATACAATGTAACATGTGTACGTCTTTCATTATCACCATCTCCACCATAACCATTGCAAGCATTTGTGTTTAATGATATCTTTCGCTGCCAAATTCTGACGTCTACAAACAATTTTCATTTTCTTCATGTTTTAACCCTTCTCTTGCTATTCACGTCAATATACCTACCTGTAAATAGTGAAGATCCAGATGAGACAGCTCCTGCAGGAGTTGTCTCATCAGGGTCTGCACTATATACAAATTGGTTGTGCAACCAGTACACTCCACAGCAGTGATTTCACAGCGAAATACTATATGTAATTATACAACAGGGCATGGTTAAAGAAGGAGAAATGTATTTTAAAATTCAGCAAGCGAAGGGTTAAAGAAAACGTTGACAGTAACAACAGTTTGTATCCTGATGAGACGCCGAGTTAGATCACTATCTAGTTTCATTCACACCTATACAACACAGACAACACTGGTTCCAGAAATATACATAACAAATTTTCAGTCTAGTGATCGCCAGAACTCCCCGATTTCCGTTCATATATATATAAAATAATGTTTGTATGTGTGTATGTGCGCCCGCGCCTGTGTGTGCATGTGCGTGCGTGCGTGCGTGTGTGTGTGTGTGTGTGTGTGTGTGTGTGTGTGTGTGTGTGTGTGTGTGTGTGTGTGTGTGTGTGTGTGTGTGTGTGTGTGTGTGTGTGTGTGTGTGTGTGTGTGTGTGTGTGTGTGTGTGTGTGTGTGTGTGTGTGTGTGTGTGTGTGTGTGTGTGTGAACTCTCAGTGTAACATGTTTGTGATATTTGTGTTGCACAAATGTGTTCTGTGTGTCTTTGATATTGTATAGATTACAATGATGAATAGTCCGCTGTTTTATATAGTCTATGTCTGTTGATATACCGGGTATACATAATTATGTATGTTTTTGCTGATCTTTAAATATGCAATGTCTTGTCTTTCATGTTTTTCAATGCACAGTAGTTGTACTTATAGACGATGATGATATCAAACTAACCCGCGCATTATCCTACCTAATGTACAGGTACGTGCCAAATGCTGACTGCTGCACTTGGCCAAAACAAAAGCGACAGCTTGGGAAACCAAATATCTCCAATTATTGGATTTGGAAAAAGGTAAGAGTTGCATAATTATATAATATTGAAAATGCATTTATTTAGGTAGTATATCGCAAGCTGCAACCTGCCTTACAGACCCACATTTAGACATCTTTGTGATGGCCGCTTAAGACATGTTCTACTTATATATGTACTGTGTAATTTTACATACATGTAGTTGCTTCACAGTATCCATTTACTCCATGAATATTTAAATAAGATAAAATGACATCATGAATATTGATTAGATAAAGTTGTTATACTAGCACATGAACACAGGATGTTTTAGCAATTGCAGAAACTGTAGAATCATATCTATATTATATCATAAGCAAACATAGACCCTGATCATACGGCCCCTATAGGAGCCATCTGATCTGGGTATACTCCTTTTGCAAAGGCATAGAAAGGCGTATTTATGGAGGAACGAGTCCGATAAACATGTTGTAACCCTTTACTCAATGAAACTGATATGAGGCATTTCTGATATCTCTTGCATTATTTTTACAATGGTACAAGAAACAGGAAAGCTTGGCCATTGCATAAATCGAATTCATTATAGCTATATAAATCCATAATTAAACTGGAGCCGTCTGATCTGGGTCTACTCTGTTTGCAAAGGCATAGAAATTCGTATTTACGGAGTAAAGGTTTTAAACGTCTCATAACATCCTTTAATTTATGCTTATCAGATATCTTTGTCCTGAATAATGCGTGACATAGCATTACAGGAAGAATAAATTTAACATACACTCTTATACCTACATTCGAATATTTTGTTACAACCGTTTTGCGATAAGGCCCTCCCCGCACACACACCTTTGTTCGCTTAGTAGTGTCTTACGTTCGGAGTATACACATAACGTGTATCAGCGACAATAATCTTCTTATCGAGCACTTAACCCTTTCACCGCCAATGTCTCAAGAATGAACCACGACAATAGTGCAGTCCCAGATTGCAAACACCACAGACCCAGTCAGGCCAAAATCTATAAAACTCATAAACAAGCAGCAGATGACCCATATCAGAAGTTCCTGTAGGAGCTGTCTGATCAGGGTCCGCGGTTTGTTTATGAATTTTAGAAGTTTTGGTTTGACTGACATTTCGGGTTAAACACTTTTACCTCTGAATTGGCAATTTGGAATCAAAATTGAGGAAAACACACCTTTAGAGCATAAACTCAATTGAAGAAAAACCCTGGATACAAATACGATAAAGATTTTCCTACACATTTTGACCTCGTGTGCAATACACATTTCAAACTATCGTAGATTGTCCTCTTCTGTAGAAACAGCGAACGCGTTGTAATACATTTGCAAGTACATGTACGTATCGCATAATCAATCAAAGCAGTTGTTCAAACGTATACCTTCCTGTAACATATTTTCATTATATAGTATTTACCATATCTTCTAATATTACATGCAAATTGAATATGACAGAATCGAATATTTCCCGAATGACCTTCAGTTTTGAGGTGTTTTGTTTTCAACAAGCGACCGAAATTTAATTAAACATGTCAGTAGGTTAGTTAGACCTAAAGGTACGATTTTGGCACAAATACTGTCTGTGCCAAGATAAGAAGTCGGGAAAGTTTGAATATTATCAACATATAAATATTTTGACAGACTGAAACTGTTAAGCAAATGAATGGCAAGATTAATGATATGCTTTCAAAACTTAAGTAGACGATACTGTTTTCGGACCAATGGTGATGATTTAAGGATGCCTTGCACTGCGGATAAAATATATTTGTTATTATACTGCATCCCGCTATCAGCGACCTGATTTGCGTTTATAAACCGCTTGAATCCAATGCATTTAATTAGGATAGAAACTGATTGATAGTTTCCAAAATAGATTCCAAATAGTTTCAAAAACGCTCAATGGAATTGGACGCATTCAAACTGAACAAAACCAAATTTAGATAGACAGTATCTTTTTACACTGGGGATAAAGGTTAGTTATCAAATGATACTTAGAACCTGATTAGGTTGGGAACAACGTCATGAATATGTAGAGTCATATATATATACGAGTTCATAAGTAAATAGAACAGATTCTGGTCAGACGGCTCTTACATGAGCTGTCTGATCTTGGTCTACTCTGTTTGCGAAGTAGTAGAAATGCATATTTAAAGAGTAAATCGTTAAAAGAACCGTACAAATATGAGTCATACAGGAAACACCACATACAGAACAAACAGCCTCCCGAACAGCAACACAAAAACACAGCAAATGTACATAACTATCAAAAACAAAGAGACGCACAAAGACAAAACAAACATACAAAAGGGGAAAGATGGAAGTACCACCTTGGAACGGTCAGTCACTGGGGATTTAAACCGGTTTAAGGGTGCCCAACCTCTCACTTATTTCATCCTCACCCTAAAAGGCAAATAGTGTAAATAAACGTACCCCCTCTCCGACTAATCTACAACAACCGCGATGGCAAATACAGTGGTAAAGTAAATTTCAAACAAACTGTACCTACCTATCGCTAGTGTACTCAATGATTGAGCTGCAAACAGAGAAACTGTAGCAAAGTAATAAAGGGTACGACAAAAACGAAATAGTACACATTTTCGACGTCCTCCTTCCGTTTCCGTATTTAAGAGGTCGCTTTCATAGAGTACTAAACCTTTCTTGTCGGTGTACATGCAAAGAGGCCAGCGTGATTGCCATTTGCCAACTGTAAAAGGGTTGGCAGCCAAACATGCAGTATGCTGTAGTACTATAGGATCATATCCCTTTTTAATGATTTTTAACATATTTGATGAACAAAGTGAGACGATGGGTATGTCCAATAATCTTTCGAAGTTTGTAAATCACATCACCATAAAATTCAGGATGTGAAATACCGCGTCGCAGGATATGAATATATGAATAATTCAAAGTACATGTAGTAATTTATTATTTCGCTTCCATGATGAGATATCGCATTAAGTCGCGTTACATCCATACTATTTGCAAACGATATCACATATATAAGGCTCTACCTAATTTAGCTTTTATATCAATAATGTGAATATATAAAGTATCGCCTTCGCCAAAGTTACAATTACCACTGAGTAGGGTTTACATCATGGTTAGCGGGCACATCTATCACCGCCACCAACATCCAAGGTACCGGAAAGGCATGTATATATCTTTTTATCGGACTAACGAAATTAGAGTAAGATTATGTGTTTATGATGATTAAGGTCCGTTTCTGACAATTGTAGATCGCTTACCTTTCTTTTAAATAATATATTTGTGCGTTATGGGGATACCATATATCGTCAAGTTGTTGGTATACCTATGGGTACAAATTGTGCCCCTCTTGTTGCAGATTTGTTTTTGTATTGCTACGAGAGGGATTTTATGCTTAGCTTAAAACCTGATACACAGACCGATATTGTTAATGCTTTTAATAAAACTTCAAGGTATTTAGACGATATTTTGAATTTAGATAATCCTTATTTTGATACTATGGTTTCTTCAATCTACCCAAAAGAACTGTCTTTAAACAAAGCTAATCAATCTGACATTAATGCTTCATTTTTAGATTTGAATCTTTCAATTACAAATGATAAAGTTTCGTCCAAAGTATACGATAAAAGAGAAGATTTTAATTTTAAAATTGTTAATTATCCTTTTCTAGATGGGGATGTGCCACGTTCTACATCTTATGGGGTTTATATTTCTCAACTTATTAGGTTTGCCCGAGCCTGTTCTTTGCTTGAAGATTTTAACAGACGTAATTTAGTTATAACTGATAAACTTCTTAAGCAAGGTTACAGATATCACAAACTTCGGAAAACCTTTTCTAAATTTTATTATCGAAATTTACCCCTCATTAGTAAATATAATTGCAATCTACGGACGTTACTGCGACAAGGCATTTCTCAACCAGAATTTTATGGGGATGTTATCTACAAACTTAGGAAAATTCGGGGTCATATCCAATTTCATGATTTGTTTATAAAACGCATTAAAACATTTAAAAAGAAAGGTTATGATCCTATTATATTGCAACACACTGCATGTTTGGTTATCGACCCTTTTACAGTCGGTAGCTACGCTTCCCTCTTTGCTTGCGCGATGACAGGCCGAGGGTAGTACTCTATGATGGTATACTCTTAAACTTGGATACAGGAGGAGCTTACCAGACTCATGTATTACTTTTTCCCTGTCGTGCCCTTAACGGCTTACCTGCAGGTGCTCTGACTTCAGCAAAGTCATTGAGTACATATTTGACGGATTGTCACAGTTATTATGCTATGTTTTACATGTTGTCCTGTGTTCACCGTCGTCTATGTTGTGGGTAAGTCCAGCGGGGATACCTTTATTTACAATATTTGTAAAGCTAGGGTGACTTTGAGAGAAGTGTGAGGTTAGGACGTCCGTAAACCGGTTTAAACCCCCAGTGGTGTTTTTGCTGCTGACCGTGCCAAGGCGGTACTCTCTTTGTCACCCTTCCTTTTGTTTGCCTTGCGTCTTTGTGCTTGTGGTTTGTTCATGTTGTGGAACGTTTGTCCCTGTTTCTTGTGTGTCTTTTGGTGTTTTCTGTGTTCATTTCGTGTGTGTGTGTGTGTGTGTGCGTTTGGGTGTGTGGTTGTGGGTGTGTGTGTGTCATGCTGTCTATCGGTGTTTTGGTGGTGGTTGCGTCTTGCATGTGGCTTTGCCTGCTTGACTTTACTACTTTTCCATTAATGCTTCATTTCTAGATTTGAATCTTTCAATTACAAATGATAAAGTTTCGTCCAAAGTATACGATAAAAGAGAAGATTTTAATTTTAAAATTGTTAATTATCCTTTTCTAGATGAAGATGTGCCACGTTCTACATCTTATGGTGTTTATATTTCTCAACTTATTAGGTTTGCCCGAGCCTGTTCTTTGCTTGAAGATTTTAACAGACGTAATTTAGTTATAACTGATAAACTTCTTAAGCAAGGTTACAGATATCACAAACTTCGGAAAACCTTTTCTAAATTTTATTATCGAAATTTACCTCTCATTAGTAAATATAATTGCAATCTACGGACGTTACTGCGACAAGGCATTTCTCAACCAGAATTTTATGGGGATGTTATCTACAAACTTAGGAAAATTCGGGGTCATATCCATTTTCATGATTTGTTTATAAAACGCATTAAAACATTTAAAAAGAAAGGTTATGATCCTATTATATTGCAACACACTGCATGTTTGGTTATCGACCCTTTTACAGTCGGTAGCTACGCTTCCCTCTTTGCTTGCGCGATGACAGGCCGAGGGTAGTACTCTATGATGGTATACTCTTAAACTTGGATACAGGAGGAGCTTACCAGACTCATGTATTATTTTTTCCCTGTCGTGCCCTTAACGGCTTACCTGCAGGTGCTCTGACTTCAGCAAAGTCATTGAGTACATATTTGACGGATTGTCACAGTTATTATGCTATGTTTTACATGTTGTCCTGTGTTCACCGTCGTCTATGTTGTGGGTAAGTCCAGCGGGGATACCTTTATTTACAATATTTGTAAAGCTAGGGTGACTTTGAGAGAAGTGTGAGGTTAGGACGTCCGTAAACCGGTTTAAACCCCCAGTTGTGTTTTTGCTGCTGACCGTGCCAAGGCGGTACTCTCTTTGTCACCCTTCCTTTTGTTTGCATTGCGTCTTTGTGCTTGTGGTTTGTTCATGTTGTGGAACGTTTGTCCCTGGTTCTTGTGTGTCTTTTGGTGTTTTCTGTGTTCATTTCGTGTGTGTGTGTGTGCGTGTGCGTTTGGGTGTGTGGTTGTGTGTGTGTGTCATGCTGTCTATCGGTGTTTTGGTGGTGGTTGCGTCTTGCATGTGGCTTTGCCTGCTTGACTTTACTACTTTTCCATTAATAGGACGCCCCAGAGAGAGGAAAATAGATACAGAGAAACCCGGACGCGACGCCTTACACTTAACATCGACACAGTTTCTCTGTTTTTAGTTGCCCAGTGTAAAGCACTGGTACATCGGATCTCGGTTTACATATTCTGAAAGTAGGAGATCATTCGAAAGCAAAAGTAGCAATGTGAAAATATAATATTGCATACTCGGATTTATTTAGTCTGTTCAAGAACAGTTATTTACAGTGCAACGCTACCTACGCCCCCCTGTCGCCGGCTTACGCGATATTCAATTTTCATTACTTACAACTTTTAAACTTAGTACACTAGCGCTAGCTAGTACACTAGCGATAGGTGGATACAGTATGTTCACTTAAATGTTTTCTTTGTTATACATGCACTTTACCACTGTATTTGCTGTCGCGGTTGTTGTAGATTAGTCGGAGAGGGGATACGTTTATTTACACTGTTTGTCTTTTAGGATGGGGATGGAATAAGGGTGAGGTTGGGCGCCCATAAACCGGTTTAAACCCCCCGGTGACTTTTGTCACTGACCGTTCCAAGGCGGTACTTCCATCTTCCTCCTATTGTATGTTTGTTTTGTCTTTGTGCGTCTCTTGTTGTTTTTTCTACCTATGTACATTTGCTGTTTCCTTGTGTTGCTGTTCGGGCGAGTGTTTGTTCTGTATGTGGTGTTTCCTGCATGACTCATTTTTGTACTTTTATGATCCCGAAAGACCATGAAATATAAAACCACTGACAATGAAGTATGGGACGACCATCACACGTGCACGTAACACCCGGTGTTGTAATGTACATAAATTCTGAAACGGGACAATTAGAGTAAGGATATCATTAGATTCGATACTGATTTAAATTATTTTGCAAGGGGCATATTTATTTCGTGGTGCTTGTTTAACCTATTTTGTTCTAGATCTAGTGGAGTACACTTACTATAATAATCATGCCAAGTTAGTCTCAAGCATCAAATTGGAACTTCACGCTATAGCCGGATCGAAGCCATTTCGTTTGGATTGTTAAATTGTTTTAAAAAAAGTATGCGCCTACTTGACATTGATCTTTACTTCTGGAGGTTCGTCATAGTCCATACATTTGACCTTTATGTTGGATGCGAAAACAACCAAATGGTTGTTCTACCTTAAAGGGGTATGTGCTAAAACATTAAAAATGTTATTACATATTCTATAACTAATTGCAGATTCGAATGATACTACCAGCACAGGTTTTGAATAAGCACCCCTGTGTATTACTCAGATAATTACTGCAAATATGTCCGCTACTGAAATAGTGAAAAGAAATATTTCCTCAACGTAAAGGTTTTATAGAAGCGATGCAATACTGTAAACATTGTGTAATACATATGATTCAAGTAACTGATAAGACGAATGTGTCCGCAATGTTATCAATAATGTAAAATGGTAACCTTTAACTCTAAACTTCAGATGACGGAGGTTTTCCGAATGCAGTCAGCGTCCGGAGAAGGGCTCAGGCTTATGAAATATGAAGATATCATTTACCCTCTTAATGATGACGCTGCCCCAGACTGGGGAATTAAGTATGCCAAGAGTTTAATTACAAACCAGGGGACATCAGTATGTGTACCTATCCGAAATGTGGAACCCATTGTCTTGGAAATATGATGTGGAAGTTGAAAAGTCTGGACATTTCCACAAGGCCAGTAGATGCAATCTTGGAATTCGGCCCACCGGAGTATTTGAAAACATGGAATCTCCACGGATTATTTTCACTCATCTAAAGCCGAGTCGCTTGCCAGCTGAACATCTCCAGAACAGAGGCAAAATTATTTTGATGCTGAGAAATCCTAAGGACGCTATGGTTTCATTTTATCACCACTTGAAGAATGCTGTACTCCTCAATAACAAGCAGACATAGGATGAATACTTCAATTCATACATGGACGGTTTAGTTCCATTCGGATCATACTTTGATTATGTGCAGCAATGGGAACAGTTTCTGAAAGGCAAGCCAAATGGCCAACAAGTAGATGTTTTTTATTACGAAGACTTTCAGAGCCATTGTAAAGAAAATATTATGCGGCTTAATGAAAGTTTGGGTTTTAACAGAGGTGACAGCTACATTGAACAGGTCAAGACAGAAACCACACTGTCTGCACTGAGGGAACAGGATGCAACGGGAAAGAGAAAAACCTTTCCGGTGGCCAGGGACAAGCATGGCGACTCTGTCATCTACAGAAAAGGAGAAGTTGGCGACTGGAAAAAACACCTAACAGAGGCACAGAGTGAGCTCGTCGACAAAATGATGGATGAACGGCTGAAACATGGGATCCTACATATAAAATATGAAATCTGATCTTGAATTGGCCAATTGAGTTCAAAACGAAACACGTTTAAGCAAATAAACTTATTTGTTATATCTCTTGCTTGACTTCTGATCTCTTTATATTCAGTATTAATATCGAAAACCACTCACTATGAAACACAGATTTGTCATGAACATAACAGCACAAATAGAACAGGCAAGATATTTGGAAATGACACATGAAAATGAACAACACCCTTCAAAATCACAATGAAATGCGCGTTCACACATACACACACGACCTTCATAGAACTGGTACTTTGCCTGTTCCACATCGACATCATATTCGCAGTGCCTTATACAAGATACAAGATACAAGAAACTTTATTTATAGTCGGGTTGTTTTCACAACATATTTAACATTAGCTAAAAGCTATTTACCGACATAATAACATAAGTTTCTTAACAATAAATTTAACTAACAGCCTGTAAAAATACATTATCAAGTTTAAAATAGTAAGAATTCTATAAAATGCATTTTTATATACATCTAATACAGCATGCAGTGTATATCACATCTACCTGTATACATGTAAGTGCATGCATAATAGGAAAAGTAATAAAATAAAAAGTAAAAAAAAGGAGTCAAGTGTAAAAGGGGGTCATGTGCAGACAGCATAGATCAGGTATCGAAAAAGTGGTGCACAATTTGGATATATGACTGTCTGCACATGCTAATTGATTTACTCTGGGTTCATAGATCCTGTCAAGGGGCCAGGATTTCTGGCCCCTTAACAGGTGCCAATCTGCAGATTACCTGTTTTTAAAACTCAAACTTGTGTGAAAGTTGCTGATCGTGACATAAGCCTAAAAACCGCCTTAAAAAGAGTATACCTAAGAGTCTGACAGTCAAAAGAAGGCACAAAAGTGCGACAGCTAAAATTGAAGTAAAACTATTTATCCACCCAAATCAGATTTGGGAAGAACTGATCAGCAACTTCCTCACAGTGGATTAACATCTAGGAATAAGCACATCAAAAATCATAAAAACTTCAATTAAACATAAAGCAAATCAAGAAACATAAAGCAAATCAACACACATGTAATTTACAAGTTACAACACTAAAGCAACTAAATAAAAGTTCATGCAATGCAAAAGGCTGGTTGTTGACACAGAAAGGTATAACTCATGAACACATAGCACACTTACAGGATGGGCCACTCCAGGTCCGGATCAGTCTGACAAATTCCTTGTAGTTATCGACTTGTCGGATCTGATTTGGCAGGCAGATCTGGGTGGCCTCATACCTGAAGGACTGCTTACCGTAGCTTGTTGTTCTTATACGTGGGGTTTCTAGTAAGTTGTCGTACCTAAAAGAATATGAAGACTGTTTTAGTTGTATTAAATCATGTAGGTAGGGTGGAGATAAATGATAAATGCATTTAAACGTTTCAATGGCAATTGTTCTAATTCTGCTTAAATGTAGGGTAGGCATATTTACTTTATCTAAGAGATAATCATAACTGGAAATAAAATCATTAAAAACTATTTTTAGGGCTCTGTGTTGTAATTTTTCTAATTTTTCAGTGTTTGTTTTGTTGCAAAAATGCCAGATCAAAGGGCAGTCATTAAAGTTGGATCTCACAAATGACTTATATACCAAAAGTTTGCAATCAGGTGATAAAAACTTACTTAATCTTAAAAGTACATTTAGTTGTCCAGCTGCTTTTTTGCACATTTTACCTATTTGTTCATTAAAATTTAGTAGATAGTCAAATTCTACCCCAAGCAGTTTAACACTGTTTTCACACTTTATATTCATTCCTTCTATATTGAAGTTTATTATATTATCATGTGTTTTCTTTCCCACAGCTATGGCTTGAAACTTGTCAGGGTTTGCTTGCATTAAGTTGAATTTGAACCATTTAATTAATGTGTTGCTTTCTTCTTCTAATGTAGATTTAAGGATATCAATATTTTGGTGGTTGTAGGATAATGTATTGTAAAGTAAAAAAAAAAGTACCTAGTTATAGTCTACTTTCAGTCCGAATGACCGCTCAGCCGACTGTACATTTACTTCCCTGGTCATTAAGTATTGTCATCTGCATAATTATAAATTTTAGATTTCTCAATAAAGTAGAAAATGTCATTCATGAAGATATTGTAGATTAGAGGGCCTAGTATTGAGCCTTGGGGCACTCCTTTCATAGTTTCAAGCCATGAGCTGTGGGAAAGTCCCACTTTAACTCTTTGTTTCCTATTAGATAGGTAGTTTTCTATAAGAGTGCAAGCATTTTCAGACAACCCGTATGCACCGAGCTTGAGGACTATGAGGTCATGTGGCAGACAATCAAAGGCCTTTGAAAGGTCCGTAAGAATTGCTGTCACATGCTCCTTATTGTCTAGTGCAATTTTCCAGTCCTCAGCCAGGCGAATCAGGGTTGTCTGACAGCCATATTTGGGTCTAAAAGCTGACAAGTAATTGTGGAATATGTCCTCAAAGTATGTACTAAGTTGTTCATTAATAATCTTTTCAAATATTTTAGAAGTTGATGTTAGTATACTGACAGGTCTATAATTGTTCATGGTAAAGGGGTCATATTTTTTTTTAATAGAGGAGTAACTTGAGCTTTTTTGAGATTGTCTGGGAATATTCCTGTGTCTATCATTTTGTTTGCTATGTTTGCCAAAGGTCTGGATACCAAACTTCATCGGAAACAAAAGAGAAGGTGTGACACTACAGCTTACGCATATACGCATAACATATACGATAATTGTTGAATTTTTCCCCGTGCCCCATCTTACGTGGTTTATACATCTCAACTTATTCGTTTAGCTAGAGCTTGTTTATCTGTTAATGATTTTAACAATCGAAATCTCATTTTAACTGAAAAGCTGCTTAAGAAAGGATATAGATATAGATACCATAAACTAAGAAAAACTGTCTCTAATTATTATTATCGAAATATCCCACTTATTGGCAAGTACAAACGTAATCTCAAGGCGCTCCTGCGACACGGTATTTCACATACTGAATTTTATGGTGATGTGATTTATAAACTTCGTAAGATTATTGAACATTCCCATTTTCTCGCTTTGTTCATCAAATATGCTAAACATTTTTTAAAAAAAGGATATGATCCTATAGTACTACAACATACTGCATGTCTGGTTGTCAACCCTTTTACACTTGGAAATCACGATGGCATATTTGCATGTACGCCGACAAGGTTTAGTACTCTATGAAAGCGGTCTCGTAAATCAGGAAACGGAATGAGGACGCCGGATATCTGTACTATTTCGTTTTTGTCGTACCCTTTATTACTTTTCTACAGTTACTCTGTATGCAAGCAAAAGCAGAAATGCAAAAAGAGAAAAAAATGCAGACTCGATTTTATTGAGGTCAGGGCAACTGCAGGGAAAGGACTCGACAGGGAAAGGGCAATACCCGATTCTGATAAGCTCATTACGCCGTGTCCGGGTTTAAGAGTGTACTATCATAGAGTACTGCGCTCAGCATGTCATTGCGCAAGCAAAGATTGGAGCTTGGCTACCGACTGTAAAGGGGCTAATAACCAAATATGTAGCGCGTTGGCATATAATGGGGTCGTAATATTTCTTCCTAAAAGTTTTAATGCGTTTAATAAACGAATATGAAAATGGATATGACACCGATGTTTCCTAAGTTTGTATATTGCCTCGCCATATAATTCTGGGTGAGAAATACATGGTTGCAGTAATGTCTGTGGATTGCAATTATATTTACTAATGAGAGGTAAATTTTGATAATAATAATTTGAAAAGGCTTTCCGAATTTTATGATATATGTAGCGTTGCTTAAGAAGTGTATCAGTTATAACTAACTTACGACTATTAAAATCTTCTAGCAAAGAACTGGCTCTTGCAAACTGAATAAGTTGAGAAATATAAACCCTATTTTACATAAATGTGTTTTACAAAGACGGTTGACTGCAGACTTGAATTATAACAAACAGGTCAATGACATATGTCTGAACAATGCTTATTGAACTCTTTATCCTAGTGTTAATTAAAAGACAATGCCTGCTAAAACATTGGTCTGGCGCAAATCTAACTACTTCCGAATTAACTGCTCCCCATACTTACTCAAGCAAACCTTTGAGAAACTGTTGACCGAGTCTCAAACAGCTTGGACCCCGATGAGACACCGATTTAATTACCGTCACATCTGGGTCCAAGTTGTTTGCGAATGTGAGTCATGTCGCCTGGTTAGCGGGATAACGGTAATGTTAACAACCACCACAACATCAACAACATCATCATCATCAACAACAACAGTAGAACATGTTTTAAGCGGCCATTTATAATTGAACATAATATTCTTAAAAACAAGGGGTCACTTAATGCAGGGCGAACGTCATTCAGGAACCTTCTGAATTACGTTTGATCTGCATTAAGCTACCGCCTGTCCTACATATCTATAATTAGATCTCTTTTTCATGGCCTCTCAGGACAGCTTCTACTAAATTTGTTTCAGATGACGGAAGTATTTCGAATGGAGGCAGCTGCTGGAGGGATAGAGCTGAAAAGATATGAAGACCTTATTTTCTCTAATATTGATATCCAAGACCCAATAAAGGCCATAAAGTCTACCAGGGAATTTAATTACATGACTGGTGATATTTTAATGTGCTCCTATCCGAAATGTGGGACCCACTGGCTTGGAAACATGATATGGAAGCTGAAGACTCTCGAACATTCCAGCAGGCCGGTGGATGCACTATTGGAATTTGGACCTGCTGAAATATTTGAACACATGGAGTCGCCTCGGGTTATTATCACACACATAAAGCCAAGTCGTTTGCCACCTGAACATCTCAAGAACAAAGGTAAGATTGTTCTGATGCTACGGAATCCTAAAGACGCTATGGTGTCGTTTTATCATCACATGAAGAATGCAGTACTCATAAAAAGCAACCAGACCTGGGACGAATTATTTCAATCGTATATCAGCGGTTTAGTTCCATTCGGATCATACTTCGATTATGTTCATCAATGGGAACAGTTTCTAAAGGAGAAATCGTGTGAACAGCAAGTGGAAATTTTCTACTATGAAGATTTTAAAGCCAATCCTAAAGAAAACCTGGTTCGGCTAAATGATGTGTTGGGTTTCAACAGAGATAAGAACTATTTAAAAAAGGTTATGGATAAAACGACATTTTTAGCCCTGAAGGAACAAGATGCGATGAGAAAAGGAGACACACTGCCTATGGCTAGGGATGAGAATGGTGACTCAATTATCTACCGGAAAGGTGAAGTAGGTGACTGGAAAAACTACTTGACAGTGAAACAGAGTGATACCGTTGATAAAATTATGGACGAAGAGCTTACACATGGAATCATAAACATCAAATATGACATTTGACCCAAACATGGCGAAGTTGATCCGCGAAACAAGGCTCAGTATGCTTGCATGATCTTACTCGTTGTCTACTAAGTGCGGCCTAACTGGTATTTGTAAATAGTGTTGATTCAGATGAGACGATGAGTAACTCGCCATCTCTCATAGGTCTAAACTGTTTGCCCCAAACCAAATATCTTCCCAGATTGGTGTTCACGCTGATAGCATAACAAGCCATTCAGGCTAAATGTTAATACATATACCAGCATTATATTATATTTTAAGACATGCACTACTGCAATGTGTTTTTCCCATAGGAATACATGTTGCAAGTGAAAAGTGATTCTGTGACATACCACTGTGAATAATGTATTTAAATGAGTAGACAATACAAAGCTTGTTGTCAATTCAAAACCGTTTGCATTGCTTTGACATTTTGTAATTAACCCTTTCCCTGTTCTATGTTGATTTCAAATTTTAGTACCTACTGAATATTCATGTACAAATTTGTTATAATGAAACATGGAGGGTGGAACATTGTAGCCATTTTAGCAAGTATAGAAACAGATCTAGCAAATTCCATAAGCAAACAGAGCAGACCCTGATCAGACGGCTCCTCTAGGAGCCGTCTGATCTGGGTCTACTCTGTTTGCAATTGCGTGAAAACACGTTTGTACGAGGGAAATGGTTAATAATGTTCAGTTTTGCTTAACGCTAGCTTTGAGTATTTAATTTAGTTAATACTAATGTCCTATGCAAACATATAGAGGAGCCCTCTCATCAGGGTATGCATTGTTTGTTATATTACACTTTTCTTTAGAAACATCCCTAAATATTTACCATAAGCTCGATCGGTTTCAACTTAGGAATAGTCCATTAGAAAATTCAGCATTGTAAGGGTTAAGATTTCCAAGTATTGACATGTTTTGACATGTAAGCTGTTAGCACTAGAAGATTTTGATATTGATAATTAAACTAATTTGAATTTAAATGTCTCGAAATGATAATTAATTGCAGTAGCCACGACAAGATAGGAATATGCATGATGGTACGGAATACTGTCACGATTGTCACATTAAATGATCCGTTTGTATCGGTATTACGGAATCACCTACGATTAAGTTTCTCGTGTTCAATCAATAACTGGTACAAGATAAAAGATACAAGTATCTATATTTTGAGTCAGGTATACAAGAAAAACTATTAGCTATTTACCGCCTATTTACCAAACAATAAAAAACTTAACAGCAGCCAAACAAACACGTAGGAGAATAGTTTTTGAAGCATGGATAATGCATAGGACAACTTTAAAATATACGTTAAAGAGTCATGTCTAAAGAGGCATGTGTAAACGGATTAGAATGTCACGTAAATAATTCTATGAAATACAGTACAACCTCTCTGTAACGGCCACTCAGTTGTGTTAATTAGTTGGCTTTGAGGCCAGGTAGCTGCTTAAAGCAAGGTGAAAGTAAAACAACGCTCCTATAGGAGCGTTCTGGTTTACTTTCACATTGCTTTAAGCAGTCACCTTCCTTTAGCAAAAATACTCTGCCATTAAAGATACAATGAGTTATTTGTTAAAACTACAAAATCACATTTTCATTCTAAGGGTAGAATAAGCCTTAGATTAAGACATTAGAGGATAACAATTTTCACAGCTGACAAAGATGCGATGGCTCTTGCTAAAACATGGAATAATTTGATGGTATTCTGTCCTCTTGCATTAAAATTAATTCATACACAATAACTCATTAATATTTTATTCTGTTAAATAGGAGGAAGGGTTATCGCCATTATTATATAATGTTTTACTCTTACGATGCCAGTTTGACAGATAGACTATGTCAGGAATGAGGCTGGGTTGGCTCGTATAGAATTTGGAATAATATTAACATAAATATGATGTAGGATAAGCATCGTGAACCTTGTTCATAGAGGTGATCCATGTTTACAATGCTTGGCATGTCTTAAGGAACCTTTTTCTGGCATAATTAGCATTAAGAAATAAGAATAATTCCTTTAAACCCATTCCCTCATATTGACGACTTTTAACGACTCTGTAAAAGTCACTTTGTGAAACCATTGTGATAAATAGAGTATTTGCTCCTATAGGAGCAAATGCTCTACTTATCACAATGGTTTCAAACTACAAAATTCTAAAATTTTCCTTTTCTCTTGTAAATGCTCCTTTTTGAAGAGGTTGTACAGTGCTCCCTCTCTACAACGACACTCTTTGGGATACGAATATTGTATGTGTTGTTCAGAGAGAGTTGTTATAGGGAGGGAAACTCAAACATAATTAGCTTGTTTGCAGACCCCAGATAAGGTGTATTTGAACTAAAACCGTTATGCCTCAATCAAACCCTATGTTGTGACCACTTTTTAGAATCGTCACAAAGTGACGATTCTAAAGAGTGATCACAGCACAGGGTTTGATGGAGGCACAAAGAAAATACGATGGAAAAAGTTATTTCTGGAGCCTTGGTGTTTCGGAAACTGTGACATGCGTTGTTGTAAGGAGGGAATCGTTATTGAGAGGGCCGTTGTAGGGAGGGATCACTGTATCTAAAATAGCCAATGAGGTAATAGGTTAATTGGTTAATTCTTGAATACAGCAGTTAGTAAGGGCAATGTATGGTGTACATTATATATATATAATCCTGAACGTTCTTTACTAAAATATATGTACATAACAACATGTTGGAATGTTTTCAAATCAGTTGATTTTGATGCATTTGATTGATGCTGGTACATGTAAATAATTTGAGGCATGCTAACTGAGCCATATGATTGTTAGTCCCCCATCGGTTACCGGCTGGGTGACTATAGGTTTGATCGATTCCGTCGGTCAGGCTGTCCGTCTGTCTGTCCGTCCGTCTATCATGCTTCGTGCCCGGGGCATATCTCATACAAGGGTGGGCTAAATTCATTAAAATTTCACACATTAAACAAACATGATGAGAGGATGTGGACAATAACTCTTTATTTACTTGTTCAATTGATTTGGAACTTCACATATGGAACAAACATGAATGGAAGAAATGTCGTTCACAAGGGTCATAACTCTAGCATCAATATGTTTGGAGTTTTCCCCCTTTTCATATTTTCTTGTCCGGACAATAACGCTTTATCTACTGGTTCAAATGATTTGAAACTTCATATATAGAACAAATTCTGAAGGGTGGTGACCCCCCGAGAGCAAAAATTGCAACACAAAAAGAGAAAACTGCAGACTCGGTTTTATTGAGTCTGTTCATGAACAGTAATTGAAAGTGCAACACTGATCACGCCCCCTAGCACCGGCTTAAGCGGTATTCAATTTTCAAAACAAGAAATACCGAACTTCATGATCTCGAAGGATCAGAAGGTATAACAACACTGAGAATGAAGTACGGGGCGACTTTTTACGGCCGCCACACAAGCACTTAACACCTGCTGTTGTGAAGATTATAAATTCTGAAGGGTGGTGATTCCCCGAGAGCAAAAATTGCAACACAAAAAGAGAAAACTGCAGACTCGGTTTTATTGAGTCTGTTCATGAACAGTAATTGAAAGTGCAACACTGATCACGCCCCCTAGCACCGGCTTAAGCGGTATTCAATTTTCAAAACAAGAAGTACCGAAATTCATGAACTCGAAGGATCAGAAGGTATAACAACACTGAGAATGAAGTACGGGGCGACTTTTTACGGCCGCCACACAAGCACTTAACACCTGCTGTTGTGAAGATGATAAATTCTTAAGGGTGGTAGCATGATTAGAAGAAGTGTCATGCACAAGGGCCATAACTGTAGCATCAATATGATTAAAGTTATTCCCCTTTTTTCATATTTTCTTGTCCGGACAATAATTCTTTTTCTACTGGCTCAATTTAGTTATTCCCGTTTTTCCCATATTGTTTTCTAATAATTTTTACAATTACCATTCATATTGTCAACTACACCATGGGTGGTTGGGTCAGAGGAGTTTTTTTAATTCGATTGGGGACTCGTGTATTGCATAGCAATACAACATTAACTTGTTTTACATAACGATGTATTGATAATCAATAATGATATAGTGCATTTTGAAACTGAGTGTATGCATGGCAACTAGTTGTTTTTTATACCAATAACCTTAAATTGACGGTCTTCATATACCCCCACCCCACGAAACAACATATACACCTCCATTTGGCGTTTTAAAACTCTGTTCTTCCAGTGCTTTGATTACTTGTATAAAGCTGATTGCTGGTGTACTGATTTCTCATCATACATAGATAAAGGAGGTTAAACGGAATTAGGATTGAGTGAGACTGCCAGCTAGTCAAACAAAGGGACGTTGGAGCAGAATTCAAAGGTACTAAACTTGCTTTGATTATAAATAGAAATCGTATATTGTTTGAACTCTAAAGTTTGTTTTACAGACGGTTATGTAGATTTAACAATTTAAACGCATAAACAAGCAGTATAGATCCACAACTGTTCTATTGATTTATTCATTACGTTTTCCCTGCATTAAACCACTGTCGGCTTTTTAAGAATCCTATGTTCAATAAGTGAAAAGCCGCTTAGAAAAGGTTGTATGTATTCGATTTAAACGAAATGTTACAATAATATGGCAATAAGTGGCCTAAGCATATTTGAATGTATGTAGGGGTGGGGGTATTAACTAGGTTGTAAGAAATGAGACTGCTGGAGTAAACTTCAAAGGTTATATATCATGTATGATATACAATGGAAATCTTGTATTACAAATAACGGTGTAGCATGTACAGCCATAATTGATATTCATTGTACTCTTCACCTGACTGTACATACTTTGTAAGAAGCAAACCCCCCTCAAAAATGCATTTTGGCAGCGTTCTTTAGGTGTACTGCTTACTGTATACACTGGTACAGAACACTGGCACTAGTTTGAAACACCTATACAAAAATACATTATGGTAAACAAGGCTGAACGCACCCACTCGATTACTACGTTCGTATTTAGCACAAATATAAAAGGTGCGACGTAATTCTACACAATAGACATTTAACACCAATGTACAACTTTATTGCATTGGGTATTTATGGAAACTGTTTCATTCATGACTTGTCTCCGATCGCGATCTTTGCAACAGCAATTTTCAATATTTTTGTTTTTGTTTACGTTCCTTAGCGTCAAATTAACGTAGCGCATAGAGATCAACCAATCAGGTAAACATCTACACAGAGTCAGACGAGGTGACCGAAGTCGACACAGGATTAACAAAACGTTAATCGCCGAAAACATCCAATTGTCGAAACAAACGTTCGTTTCTGGACAAAATGTCACTTTTACGTCCGAATTAGATATAGTTTCTATTGAATAAACTGCATAACTGTAATATCGTTGTATCTATATAAATTAGGATGTCCAAATTGAGTTGGCTTTGTTATTTTTGGCTGCATTGTTTAGCATGGTGTATTAATGTAATAGGCTTATAAATAGAACTTTTGCTATCTAGTGTCAGTGGTATAGAGCGCTCGAACTGGGACTCGAATCCAGGGCCTGTGGCTTACCATGCCAACACTCTACCGACTGAGCTACCAAGCCACACAGTAAAGCCTATCAGATTATTTCACCATAATCTCTACCCGGCTACACACACCCCCTCTACACAAGAATTCGTCCCGAATTCTTACTCAAAGAACACTCCACGAATTTCTTATTTTTACACATTATCTTCATATAATCCTCATATTATCTTCATATAAATCACCTTATGGGTTATTTACGTTGGGCGCCAAATGTAACATGGTGAAAAAGTTGTGACTCGACTAGGACTCGAACCCAGGGCCTCTGGCTTACCATGCCAACACTCTACCGACTGAGCTACCAAGCCACACAGTAAAGCCTATCAACTTATTTCACCATAATCTCTGCCCGGCTACATATATAAATAAGGATCGTCCAAATTGAATTGGCTTTGTTATTTGTGGCTGCATTGTTTTGCATAGTGTATTAATAGGTTTATAAATAGAACTAGTCTTTTGCTATCTAGTGTCAGTGGTATAGAGCGTTCCCAACTGAGCTGTTGAAAACGGCAACCTCTTTAAGCATAAGTGCATGTACGGTTTCAACCAACTGTCACAAAAGTAGAGATCAAGGCTATAATGAGTGTGTCAAAACATGTATTCTCCTTGATGTATTTTCCTATATTATGGTTGAATGATGGGACGGTGCGTTGTCATGTAGCAGTTTAATGTCACGCGCCCCTGACATTAGTCATTTAACTGTATAGTGGCCGAGAACAGAAACATGGCATAATCTTTGTAAATGTACCACTAACACCCGCTAAAGATTTCAGACCCAATCTGCTCGACTATGGATCTCTCGATTATTTCTGTCTAAGAGGGGTGGGGGGGGGGGGGGGGGGTGGGGGGGCAGGACGAGCTTTATCTTTTGTGCTGAATTTTCGATGCTGATTTTTCCGTCTTTATAAAAGATACCCATCGTGCAATGGTATGGTATGGAATCGCAATGTCCACATACACCTGGTCAAAATTAGCTTTAATTTCTGATGCATTGATGTCAAACAGTTTGCGTATCATACACTACGCCATTTGCTCTTCGCGAAAATTCAGTCATTATTCAGTCAGTATAATATACTACATGTATTTCAACTGTTAATAGAATTTGCTTTTGTACGTGAATATAGTGTCATTTCCGGTCAGTTGGACAGAAATCACGTTCAATGGAATATCACGTTCCATTGATATGCCATTCTTGCTGATGCACGTGCGAATGGTGAAAATACTGGACTGTTGTCACTACTTTTCAAATGAACATCGTATCTAACATTCATACCGTTCGGAACAGTTTGTGCCCAGATGATAGTCCGAGTCGATAGTCCGAGTCACAGGACAATTGGAAATCCAAACCTATGAATAAGTTTAATAAGATTGTAGCGTTTGTCAAGCCTTCTGTAATTTAGCGTCCATAAACAGCAAATAAAAGGTCTTGCAAGTTTGGTTTGATGGTAAAGTCTGTCAACCAGGGTTGTTCAAAATGAGTCTGATTACGTGTTCATAAGGCAGGTGGTAGTTTCATGCAGAACAATACTTGTGCATATGTTTTGCCCGCATTGCTTACAATTGTCATTAAGCTGCCATCAACTTTAGAATATACATCAGATTAAGGAGGATGGTGCACAACTGATTGATGTTAGATATTGCTATATATTCTTTTAAATAAATTCAAAACATTTGATAGAAATTGAAAACTCTGTTTTGTAGCAGTTGCCACATTTCATTTGGTAATGAAAGCAGCAGGTTTATGTAAAATAATTTCTTGCATTTATTTTTAAAACTTAACACAGTCTTGCTAAATGTGTACATTAGGTTATCAGTAACATACTAAGCACGATGACAGCCTGCACAAGGAATGTATTTTATGTGGGATACATAATGAAAGTCATACTTATTTCAGATGACGGAGGTTTTTCGTATGCCGACATCTACTGGCAATGGCATTGAGCTAAAAAGATATGAAGACGTCATATTTCCTAACCTTGATATAGGAGATCCAGTATGGGCTGTCAATTATGCCAAAGCATTTGAGTATAAACCAGGGGATATCATTATGTGCACATATCCGAAATGTGGAACTCACTGGATTGGAAACACTATATGGAAGCTGAAAGAACTAGATACTTCTAAGCGGACAGACACAATGATAGAGTTCGGTCCCCCTGAATATTATGACACCATGGAAACACCTCGGATTATCTATACTCATTTGAAGCCAAATCGTTTACCTACAGAACATATCCAGAACGGCGGCAAGATTCTTTTGTTGCTGCGAAATCCTAAAGATGCAATGGTTTCATATTACTACCACTTGAAGAATGCCACGCTCTTCAGTAACAAACAAACTTGGGATGAATACTTCCAGTCGTACATCGACGGCTTAGTGCCGTTTGGATCATATTTCGATTATGTTCAGCAATGGGATCAATTTATAAAAGAGAAACAAATGGATGTACCCATTCAAGTTTTCTATTACGAAGATTTTAAAATCGATTATAAGGACAACTTTGCCCGCTTGACTAAATTTGCGGATTTCAACAGGGATGATAAGTATTTAGAAAGGGTCAGCAAAGAAACTACAATGTCAGCCCTGAAGGAGCAAGATGCATCAGGAAAGAGGGAGACTAATGCTCTTGTAAGAGATCAAAATGGTGATTCTGTTATCTACCGTAAGGGAGAAGTAGGAGACTGGAAAAACCACTTGACAGTAGCTCAGAGTGAAATCGTGGACAATCTGATGAAAGAGAAGCTTAAGTATGGAATGATCAAAATAAAATATGAAATTTAAACTGCTTCAATGCCATCTACAAGTTAATGTCAAAAGCAGACCGAGCAGTAATATTACTTGATTATATGGATTAGCTCGTGTTTTATGGCATTAAGTGGCATTTACGATTACTGCACTACACCTTGCAAAGGGTTGGTCCAGTTTGTATGTACGTCTATAAATCGCATAAATCGCATCATATCATATCAAAACAATTAACAGATAATCTTTACTCAAATAACCATGTGTTTTATGTGTCCAGTAATTTAGGGTTTTGTGAGTTCACTTGTAACTTTGTGCAAGACGAGGATATTAAACATACCAAGGACCTTAAGCAAGTTGCATATGATTTTATTATGTCCATCTATCACACATGTGAAACTCATTAACTTATTAATGTCCACCTATCACAAATTCGTAAATAATTAGATTGGAAATATAAACATCTCTACTTATCAACAAGGTCAGTGCACACAGTATAGGAAATCTGCCAACGTGAGGCATGTGTAGCCATGGGAACACCATACATTGTTTTCACACACTTGAGGCCAAGTCAATTGCAATTGAAAATCTCCAGTATAATTTTGATGGAAGTCAGAAATCGTTTCATTTTATCAACACTTGATGAATGCTTGGCTCCTCAATTACTAGCAGAAAAAGGGTGAATAATTTAAATCATAAATGAACGACATGGTTTCATTCGGATATGGGCAGCAATGGGAGCGATTTCTGAAAGAACAGCTGAATGACCAATAAGTTGGAATCTTCTGCTACGATGTATTTCGGGTTTATTGTAATGAAAGCGATGGAAAAATTATCTTGAATGAATTAAAAACAAGATATTAGAACGGGAAATGCAAATGAGAAACAATAACGTAACTCGCAAACCTGACACCATTTCCAATGTAATTGGTTCCAAGGTGTCATTAACAACTTTTGAACTACTAAGGCATGTTGCTAGAGCAGGACATATATTTCGGAACGTAACCAACTCCATAGCGTATTATCAGTAACCTGACACATATTTATGTAAGGCTAACATCAGGGGTTTGGAGTTACATGTTTGAATAAAAACGATTTTAATGCTTAAACAGAATGTTTTTTATCCAGTCACCAGGCTTCTCTAGTGACATAATAAAGGGGGTGCAAATAAACTTAAGTTTATTAGGTTACTTCCGGTAGTAGAAGGTTTATTAGGTTAGTAGATAGGCGTAATGATTCTATAACCATGGAACTATTTTAATTTTCTGTAAATATGCTTGAACATGTTGTCGGGATAGATCTAACAGAAAATTCACCAATATAATTATAAAGAAGAAGAAGGAAAAATAAAAAAATAAATGGCTACAGCTGGATTCGAACCCGCGCCTGATTCTACAAAAGCCAAATTTAATCTCTCTAGAGGCGTCGTGCTTACCGATTACGCCACTGAGGCCACATACAAAGTGACGTTGATTTATCAGTTTTATTGATTTAATTCACCGCTGGCGAAACGCGTTTTTGATAAAAATCAAGTCAGGGAGCAAATATTTACAGATAAATAGTAAACAGTTTCTTTTCACTCTCATAATAATTTGATTGATAAGCTCTTACAGGGACGGCGATTGTCATAGACCTAAATATAGCCTGTTCAGTTCCATCGATTTATGAATGACGTTAGCCATATCTAAAAATAGATGCCGAGACGACGGAACTCGAATTTGACCAGACAGCCTCCGGGAGAATATTATCATGTCTGTTTGAATAAACATATCGACTCTCGATTCAAATGATCTTATTTTTCAAATTCAACCACGTTTTCCCCTCTTGTTATGTAAGTGTCGAAACTATTTTCCTCTGCGGTTGCTCTTTATTTACGTCTCTAGAATGGAAATGAAAAGGGAGGTCCGTTGATCGAAAAACCGCATTTTCAGTGCAAATTATTTCAATATTCGTATGTTTTATGAGTCTATGAACTAAAGTGACTGGATAAATAGAATAATAGGTTAGTGCCGTAGATGGGACGCCTTTATCCGACTCGGAGAGAAAACATTTGAGGCTCGGCAAGCCTCGCCTCAATGTTTTCTCCCCTCGTCGGATAAAGCGTCCCATCTACGGCACTAACCAATTATTCTCTATATAATCTCTTTGCTTTTCCTGCTGTTTTAGCGTAAAGGTCTACAGAGTCGAGTCGCAAGGCAGCTATGCTAAGTAGCTATCTAAATGGTAGCACGTATTAGTAGCAATATGTCAAATTGCAAACATTCGGATAGTTCAGACAGTAATGACCATATTCAATCAGCACTTGAAATTCAGGTCTGCAATGTTGTTTGCAAAACTATTTCCCCATTTCATTGTTGAAAGTACAAAAATGAGTCGTGCAGGAAACACCACATACAGAACAAACACTCGCCCGAACAACAACACAAGGAAACAGCAAATGTACATAAGTAGAAAAAACAACAAGAGACGCACAAAGACAAAACAAACATACAATAGGAGGACGATGAAGATGGAAGTACCGCCTTGGAACGGTCAGTGACAAAAGTCACTGGGGGGGGGGGGGGTTAAACCGGTTAATGGGCGCCCAACCTCACACTTATTCCATCCCCATCCTAAAAGACAAACAGTGCAAACAAACGCATCCCCTCTCCGACTAATCTACAACAACCGCGACAGCAAATACAGTGGTAAAGTGCCTGTATAACGAAAAAACATTTAAGTGAACATACTGTATCCACCTATCGCTAGTGTACTCAATGATTGAGCTGCAAACAGAGTAACTGTAGAAAAGTAATAAAGGGTACGACAAAAATGAAATAGTACAGATATCCGACGTTCTCCTTCCATTTCTGGATTTAAGTGGTCGCCTTCATAGTGAAATTAGCGACATGCTATTTTACACAATCATCTACCAACACACGTTCGAGTCAACCCATTCCCTCATGGTGATGCCGTTTGATACCTCTGTAAAAGCAAGCCTTTGAAACCCTTCTGATAAATAGAGCATGACAAATGCTCTTTTTATCAAAATGATTTCAAAACTACAAAATTCTGAAAGTTTCCTTTACTCTAATAAATGTCCCGTTTCAATAGATTTATTCAAAGACGTTGGGTCTAGCATAGCATATGAGATACAGGGTAAACCCTTACTGTGCGGCTTATATAAGTTCACTTATATCCTTTGCAAACAGTGAATACTCAGCTGAGAACCTCTAATCATAGTCTAGTCTGTATTGTTTGTCATGTTACACCTTTCTTCAGACAAAAACATACATAATCACCATAAATTTGAAAATTCAGCGTTGTCAGGGTTGAAGGATAAATGCGACACTTGTATTAGCTTCAGATTATTCCTGGAAAACTTTGTTCTGTTGTAGTCTATCAAACCACATAAATACCCAATATTAGACTTCCTCTTGTGACTGTTAATAAGATATTACTGTAACTAAAACGTACATAGATCTATTAATACTATAGGGTCATATACTGGGCTATTAATCTCACACCTGCTGTTAGTGGATGAGTGATGGCATGTCCAAATAGTTGGGATTCAGAAACACCGAGTAACTCGATGTCTTATCATGATCCAAACCGTCCCACACTCTAGTTGTTTATGGAAAGAAATGCAAGATAAGTCAGATTTGAAAACTGACGGGAACCACCTTTTCTAAAATTTGAAAAAAGGTCATCTTATAAAAAAGAAGTCATTGTCTAACAGTAAATATCTCATTTGGATCTAAATTCTTATTAAGTTTTGCCTGAGTTTCAGGGGCTTCTGTTAGCATTTTCCAATATGCATATTGCTGAGATAAAGGGACTTGTGCTAGTATTTGCCCAACCCGCGTGATTGATACTGCTAAGGTTAAGGGACTTGTGTTATCATTTTCCTTTCCACGTCATGAGTATTGCTGAAAGTCATTTAGTATCAAAGCAGAAAAATTGTAAACACACAAAATACAAAGAGGATGGCTACACAACCCTCTTTTGTAAACGACCCCCTCTTTCGAAATAAAAAATGGACAGAACAACCCCCCCAACCCCCCCCCCCCCCCAAAAAAAAACCCCAACAACAACAAAAAAACAACAACAAAAAAAACCCCAAAAAACAGATACACAAAAAACACACACAAAAAAAACAAAACAAGAAAAGCTGGAATACATACTCTCTATATAAAAACGTTATCCCTCGTAACAATACATTCGTCGTAGTGCATTTCTGATCTGAAGAGTAAATGTCACATTGCTGAGCAAATGTCGATAGGCCATGCATCTTAATGAAAGGGTTAATGGTTCTGCAATCCCCATTAAACACTTTGTCATAAACTGTCGATCCTATTAATTGGTTTCCTCTGATTTTATCGCTGATCTATTTGCTCTGCAATGGCAAAAATTCATTCTAAATATTCTGTATAAGAATTTTATTTTTATGACGCTCGTTACATATTTTCTTTGACTATAATTCTATTGTTGCAAACTGTTTAACCCTTTCCCTTATGTAAGCGCATTTTGACGCACCTGTAGAAGCCGTCTGATCAGGGTCTGCTCTGTTTGCGTATGATGTAATATAGATCTGATTCTACAGCTTCTTCCTGAGCTACAATGTCATAATTATGTTCATAAGCCATTATGAAAAATAATCTAATTAATATTTATGACGTCATTATTTCCTACATGACTATTCATCAGGGAAAGTGTTAATTCAACCAGGAAGCACTCAGTCTGACAAGGATTAAATGTTCAAGCCAAATACATGGTGATTAAATAAAGAAATCAAATATCATTAAGCTTTATAGCTTCTCCAAAACTGGCCATTCATACGTTTTAATCATGTATGTGTGATTTGTAGTGAGATATTCCAATTATACATGTATATTCATAATGGAATCTTATAATCCTCAGCATGGTTTCGTCGTCTAACGTTTTTAACCATTCGCTTGCTATTCGCGACAATATACCTATCTGTAAATAGTGAAGACCCAGATTAGACAGCTCCTGCAGGAGCTGTCTCATCAGGGTCTGCACTATTTACAAGTTGATTGTGCAACCAGTGCACTCCACAGCAGTGATTGCACAGCGAAATACTTGTACACAGTGAAGATATATGTAATTATACAACAGGGCATGGGTAAAGAAGGAGAAATGAATTTTAAAATCCAGCAAGCGAAGGGTTAATACCTTTGTAAACACATATTTGCTATTTATTTCTGCAACATGTTACTCTGCTGCCATTTGTTCCGACTTTAAATGAAGCTTATATTTTGATATACTCAAATAACTCTTTTAAAAGATCGATTTTCATTCAATATTGTTGTTTGCACCCAGGTTTCGTGTCGTCAAAATATTGCAATGGATGTTACTACAATAGTAATACACTGGGCGGAATACGCATGTATAGTAACATGAAAGCGACAGAAATGAAACTCTGGATGTGCTTTAAAACAATGAATATAACAATGTGGTTATACAGTAAAACCTCTATATATAATGGCCACTAAATTACATCAAGTATTTTGTGTTTAAGGCAGGTGGCTGCTTAAAGCAAGGTGAAAGTAAAACAGAATGCTCCTATAGGAACGTTCTGTTTTACTTTCACCTGTTTTACTTTCACCTTGCTTTAGGTTACAGCTAGTCTCATTAATGACCTGTAAGACAACATGCTAATTTTGTGACAGTTGCCGCCTAATACATATTCATGATAATTATTACATGAATATTAAAATGGAAAAGGGTTAATCCTTTACACCATAAATTCACCTTTATATGCCTTTGCAGAGTACTGTTTGATCAGGGTCTCTTCTGGATGCTTTTAAAATACTATTATACAGAGAATCTGAGATGATGCTACAGTTTGTATATTATTTTCAAATTTCCCCGTGTCCGTGTGTCATTAAGTGATTATTAAAACAAATAATCTAATTAACATTTATGTTTTCATTTGTTCTACATGAAGGTTGATGAAATAAAGGGTTAAAGAAATATGACCACATTTTCACAAGGTTTAATTAAACGCCTTAAATTTTCATGCCTTTGAAATCAGAATAGACCCAGATCAGACGGCTATAGGAATCATCTGACCAGGGTCTAGTCTGGTTGCTCATGAAATTATAATAGATTTCACTCTACAGTTTCTACCAATACCAAAACCTGTACATATATCATTAAAAACTACATTGTATTAGCTCTATTATAGTCTATATATAATGTATGTCTCTGGTGCAGTGGTATCCAATTATCCTCAAGGTCTAATTATAAACTGAGTTCGAAATTTCTTCATCTAATAAACTATCATAGAAAAAGCCTAGATATTTCTGATAATTTAACTATTAAGTACCTGAAATGACGATTTTTCATCTGGAAATAAGCTCTGAACAGGATCGCTGCAATATTTCTTCGGATTTTCTTCCACGTAGCTCTCTATCATCTGTGTGTGCGCTATGTTGAATAGCACAGCCTCCTAAAATTGTAAGGCTCCTCAAAATATATGCATTCCGATAGCTCAGTGATTCCATTATAGCTTCTAGTGCTATTTGAAGAAGAACAACTTGTATATCTTCTGAAATGGCGGCCATCTTGGTTTCAGTTACGGAACGCTTGATTTTAGAAAGGTCGCTCGATCTCGTTCAGCAGTGATAATTTTGCTCGGGCAAGCGCTCAATCAAGCGCCCGCGCTCCTGAACAGGCCTCGGGATAGTGT
Organism: Azorinus chamasolen; assembly: GCA_963576725.1. Lineage (NCBI taxonomy): Eukaryota > Metazoa > Mollusca > Bivalvia > Cardiida > Solecurtidae > Azorinus > Azorinus chamasolen. The sequence continues at coordinate 62,253,658 of OY755251.1, read as the reverse complement.
AGACAGGGTAAGCATTGTTAAGGGTACAGTTTTAAACTTCTCTCATATGTTGGGGGGGGGGGGGGGGGGGGGTTCATCTAACCGAAACATGCTAGGTGGCTTTGTAGTTTATGGTGGGGTTCTTGTAACTTAACCCTTTACCTGATAGAAGCGGCTTTTAGCGTGTTTGATTTATTCCTCCGCTGAAGAAAATAGTTCAAATTCATACAGTCATGAACATATTGCATAATAAATATTTTCTATATCCTAGTAGGTGGTAGCTTAAAGCAGGCTGAAAGTAAAGCAGAATGCGCCTTAAGGCGCATTCTGCTTTACTTTCAACCTGCTTTAAGTGGTCATATGTCTTCAAAACTAGAAACAGGCTATTGGGTAAAGGGTTAAACATGATGGGTAGCTGTCTAGTTTATGCTGGGGTTCATCTAACTTAAGCATACAGGGTACATGTAGCTGTGTATTTTATGTCTAACTTAAACATGCTAGGTTGCGGTCTATTTTAACAATACCGCCCGTTTATGCGTTTTCTTGTTGTGATTGTATCTTTCATTGTGCTATAGCACTAAGCAGTATCTTGTTTTTCTTATTTTATTAGCGAATTCTTTCATTCTTCGTTTTTTATCTTATTATGTATCAGGCGTAATGAACCGTCTAATTTGATAAAGTTTTGGTACCATGGTAACGCGTAATATATATCATAAACAAGGGGAAAGAACCAATTTATATCCCACTGTATCATAACGTAGCATATGGGATATTCGTAATTTAATATATACAGTAAAAATCTCTATAACGGTCACTAAATTACATATACGAGCGTCCTGTTTTACTTTCACCTTGCTTTAAGTAGCCACCTGCCCAAAATACCAACTAATTAACACAATTTAGTGGCCGTTATAGGGAGGTTTTACTGTACATGTAAGTACAACCGTAATAGTTCGAACACTAAAACAAGTATACCCATGGGTCTTTAAAACAGGTGGCCGCTCAATGCAGGATGAAAGTCATGCAGAAGGTCCCTCTAGGATCTTTCTGCATGACTTTCACCCTGTTTTAACCCTTTCCTCCATAAATACGCCTTTCTACGCCTCTGTAAAAGTCACCTGTTGAAAGCATTGTGATAAATAGAGCATTTGCTCCTATAAGAGCAAATGCTCTATTTATCACAATGGTTTCAAACTACAAATTCTAAAGTTTTCCTTTTCTCTAGTTAATGCTCCTTTTCGTTAGATTTATTCAAAGTGGTTGGATCTAAATATAGCCTATGAGAGAATGGGTTAAGCAGTCACCTGCCTAAAAACTTCTCAATTCTCCATTATTTACCCTTCGAACTATCAAGTATTTTCTGTATAATGTATATATTTTGTATATAATATATATGATGCCGTGACGTCATGTACACGTTCGCTATATGTCATTAACACTTTCTCTACCAATGTCGCATCTGTGATTAGCTATGTAAACAGTTTGGATCCAGATGAGACGCCGACTAACTCGGCGTCTCATCAGGATCCAAACAGTTTGTTACTGTCACAATCGTGTTTAAAACAAAAATGAAGAAAACTAAAAACATGTGTAGCAGACGAAAAGCAAAATGGCAGCGAAAGAGTTAACATGCATGATATACGCAGGGTATGGCTACTAGTACACCCATACCACTGTATGAGCTTTCTACATGGCGTCCACCCCACATTAACTCATTCCCTCCTAGACTATTATTAGACCCAATCTCTTTGAATTAATGTACCGAAAAGGAACATTAACCGTTTCCCTGTTCTGTACTTTTCGTAATTCCAATACCTACTGAATATTCATGGACAAAGTAGTTATGATGAAATATGGGAGGTGGAACATTGCAGCCATTTTAGAAAGTAAAGAAACAGATCTTTAAAATTCCAATAGCAAACAGAGCAGACCCTGATCCTATAGGAGCCGTCTGATCTGGGTCTACTCTGTTTGCAAATGCGAGAAAACACGTTTATATGAGGGAAAGGGTTAACTGTATATGTGAACTTTAGAATTGTGTTGTTTTTAAACCATTATGATAAATAGAGCATTTGCTGCTATGGAGCAAATGCTCTATTTGTCAGACTGGTTTCAAAAAATGACTTCAAAATGCGCCAGTAGGAGAGAATGGGTTAAACAGCCAACTGCAGCCTTAGTAAAAGTTCGACTTAGCAATGTTCGAATGTATGAGGGTTTTGCATCTTCAATGTTTTGTTTGTTAGATGACGGAGCTTTTTCGAATGCCGACAGCTGCTGGGGACGGGATTGAGTTGAAGAGATATGAAGACATCATCGTCCCTAGCGTCGTAGACCCAGTATGGGGGATAAAGCATGCTAAGGCATTTAAATATAGACCGGGTGATATCATAACGTGCACCTATCCGAAATGTGGAACTAATTGGATGGGGCACATGATATGGAAATTGAAAACTCTCGACCACTCAAAACGTCCGGGGGATGCCCTCCTTGAAGCTGGCCCTGTCGAAATATTGGAAAATATGGATTCTCCTCGAGTTCTTCACACGCATCTGAAGCCAAGTCGTTTGCCAGCCGAGCATCTCAAGAACGGAGGGAAGATTGTTGTAACGATAAGAAATCCCAAGGACGTCATGGTGTCCTTCTATTACCTCTTGAAAAATGCCACGGCCTTCAAAAACAAACAAACCTGGGACGAATATGCTCAATCATTTATCAGCGGCTTGGTGCCACTAGGATCATACTTTGATTATGTTCAGCAATGGGAGCAGTTTCTGAAAGAGAATTCGAATGATCAGCAAGTGGAGGTTTTCTATTATGAAGATTTTAAGGCCAATCCTAAAGAAAATTTAAAACGGCTGAATGGTTTTTTGGGTTTCAACAGGGATGAGCAGTATATAGAACAAGTCATGGAAGCAACCACACTACCAGCGTTGAAGGAACAAGATGCAAATGAAACGAGGGACATCTGGCCTCTAGCTAAAGACGAGAAAGGCCGCTCTGTTATCTACCGGAAAGGAGAGGTCGGCGACTGGAAAAACTACCTGACGGTAGCACAGAGTGAACTCGTCGACAAAATCATGGGTGAACGACTTCAATATGGACTCCTAAATATCAAGTATGAAATTTGAGACCAAAAGCGACTCACATGGCTGAACGAGTCTGATTACCGTTGCAAACAACCTTGATCAAGATAAGACACACAGTAACACAGTGTCTCATCCCAAAATGCAAGCTGTTTGACGCACCACATATATTTAACCCTTTCCCTCGAATAAACGCCTTTACACACACTTGCAAACAGAGAAGACCCAATTCAGATGGCTCCTATAGGAGCCGTCTGATAAGGGTCTGCTCTGTTTGCTAATATAATTCGATAGATTTGTTTCTTTAGTTTCTAAAAAGACTACAATGTTCCACCCTCCATAATTCATTATAACAATTTTATCCATGAATATTAAGTAGGTATTGAAATTTAGAAAAAAACATAGATCAGGGAAAGGGTTAAGAGAAAAAAGGGATGGACGTCCACTGTCACGCAAACATAATACAAACGACATTAACTGCAGACAAAACAAATAGACGCCGATGTTTATCAATATCGGTTGAGGGGTGGGTCTGGAGTTTGTGAATAAATCAAAAGGTTTAGTTATTAATATATATCCAATGGAGAAACTACAATGTAAATATGGTGAAATAGAAAAGCATGACGCATCATTTAGAGCCAGCCTATTTGTGAAAGCCAGTCAGGTCGCGATTTGCTAGCGAATGGCCATTATGAGTCCTTGCCTTTCAATTTAATGATTTGAACGGCAAGTTGAAGATCTGACGAATGTAATAATTATTGATAAATTAAGCAACTGGTATTTTAGTATGTATGTTTAAGCTGTAGCCCTTTACTCCATACGATCGCCTTTATGTGCCTTTGAAAACAGAGTAGATCCAGATCACATGGCTACTATAGTTTTCTCTGTTTGCTTTGAAATTGCTTTTAATTTGATTACAAATTTAATTGTACAGTTTCTGCCATGGCCAAACTTTCCAATGCTCATGTTCCATTTTTTAAAAAATAAAAATGATCTTATCAATATTGCATATGTCATTTGTTTTCTTACGTAAATATTCATTGAATAAAGGATTAAATGAAATGCCTCTTTGGTAATGTAAGTAATTGGTGTCATTGGAGTTTTCTTTGTACAGTAAAACCTCTCTATAACGGCCACTTAATAGTGTTAATTAGTTGGTATTTAGGGCAGGTGGCTGTTTAAAGCAATGTGAAAGTAAAACTCCTATAGGAGTACTTTTGGAATAGTCCATTTATAAAGTCAGCGTTGTAAAGGTTAATACCTAAACATACAGTAAAACCTTTCTATAACGGCCATTGAATAGTGTTAATTAGTTTGTGTTTAGTGCGGGTTGCTGCTTAAAGCAAGGTGAAAGTAAAACAGAATGCTCCTATAGGAGCATTCTATTTATTTTCACCTCGCTTTAAGCAGCCACCTGCCTTTAACACAAAATACTTGATGTAATTTAATGGCTGTTATAGAGAGGTTTTACGGTATGTCTATTTTACGCGCTCGCTGTAGAGAGGTTTTACTGCAGTATTGGTCTAAACTGTTTTCAAAATATCACAGTGAAATAGCAGTAGTTCTCACGTGTGTAAGCTCCTTGTTTGTCGTTATCAGTCTTTACCAGGTCGCGGGTTCAATGTAAATAATGTCATGCGAATAATGATGTACATGTTTCGTTATCGTCAGTAAAGAAGCGATAAAAAGCAGGTCAATGGCCACTTTATCATTTAGAACAATGACCTACCTAAGTCTAAGCAGGTTAAATTAACCCTTTACTCCACAAAAACGCATTTCTATGCCTTTGCAAACAGAGTAGACCCAGATCGGGGTCTGCTCTGTTTGCGTAAGGTAAAATATAGATCTGATTCTACAGTTTCTACTGTGGCCAAAATATCATGTGTTCATAATTATGCTATTAATATTAAAAACCTTAATTATGAATTAAAAATATATCTAAGTTAAAATATTTATGACGTCATTATTTCTTACATAAATATGCATGGAGTAAAGCGTTAATGTCTGCTCATTCTGCAGATTAGCTCAATTCTATTTAAGTAACTATAACCGGAATTATTAATCAATTTGGAACCAGGTGAGACGCTGACAAGCTGCCTCCATAATATCCACACGTTTCCATATGTTTAAGTGGGTAATAAAATTGATTACTTTAAAATATGGGTTAAGTCAATATTCAAGTCCTGATTGAACAGGTGCTTCGGACGCAGATACCAGTTTCATTAAAACAATATTTGCATTGGCTCCGATCAAAATCTTTATCCATGCTTATAAAACTTTTTTGTTGAGTCTGAGTTCGTTCTCAAGTTTTTGATTGGTCAGATTTGAGCTTTTGGCTTGAGAACAAACTCAGACTCAACTAAAAAGTTTTATAAGCATGGACCCAGATGTATAAATGACTTTTTTCTCAGGTTTTCAAATACAGTAGAATCTGTCCTAAAAGGCAATTAACCCTTCTCTTGCTGAATTTTAAAATACATTTCTCCTTCTTTACCCATGCCATGTTGTATAATTACATATGTCTTCACTGTGTACAAGTATTTCGCTGTGCAATCACTGCTATGGAGTGCAGTGGTTGCACAATCAACTTGTAAATAGTGCAGACCCTGATGAGACAGCTCCTGCAGGAGCTGTCTCATCTGGGTCTTCACTATTTACAGGTAGGTATATTGACGTGAATACCAAGCGAAGGGTTAATTCATTGAAGATAGGGCTACTTAAACAGGTGGTTGCTTAATGCAGGTAAGACGGAAAGGTCCTGCATGTATATGAGCTTTCTGCATTACTTTTTACCTGCATTAAGCACCTGACTTACATGCCCATAATTAGACCTCGTGTTGATGGCCGCTTAAGACATGTTCAACTGTAGCTTAAAATGTAGAACAGTCGAACCTCTCTATAACGGCCACTAAAATACATCAAGTATTTTATTTTAGAGACAGGTGGCTGCTTAAAGCAATGTGTAAGTAATACAGAACGCTCCTATAGGAGCGTTCTGTTTTACTTTCACCTTGCTTTAAGCAGTCACCTGCCCTAAATATCAACTAATTAACACAATTTAGTGGCCGTTATAGAGAGGTTTTACTGTATGTGGTTGAGCAGTATATCTTTGTTGGAAACGTTACAGATGTCATGGCGGTTATGTTTCGATTCAACTGTTTTACACACTAATTCACTCTGATTACGCAAAGTTTGATCAAATACAATTTTTCTCAAAAATACTTAAGAATAATTTACCATAATTCCCGACGAACATAATGGGTAATTCACAAATGAGACTTGTCCTTCAACCTAAAAGAACTATCCAGATGTCAAACATAGACTCTTAATGGGGTTTAACTCCACTCAAGACTTAGCTTGATGTAATAAGAGTTGTCTTTCTTAATCAAATATTACACTGTGTCCCTTTCATAACCTGAGAAAAGAAACATGTACAGCTGTTGTCAGCGAGATTGCAAATGTTCGCCTGCTGTACACAACGCAGAACAGGTACATTGCTCAGCAGTCGGCGCGTGAACCTAAACTTGTCTCAGTCCCAAACTGCCACACTATTATTACTCTGTAGAAACGGGTATCTTATTACATCTTTCTTCATATAAACGCCTTTTCACGTCTTTGCAAACAGAGCAGACCCAGCAAAGACGGCAGCTGTAGGAGCGGTCTGGTCATGGTCTACTCTGTTCGCTGATGATATAGTATAAAAATCCAGCTAATACATATTCATGACGTAATTATTTCTTACATGAATATTCAACAGGGAAAGGGTTAAATAGTATATCCATCCATCCTAACACGATTGAGCGAAAACACTTAAACATTAAAGTTTCACAATGAGAGTGATTATATTCTAATGCTACAGTAAAACATCTCTAAACCGGAAGTTAAATTTGGTATAAATATCTGTCTTGGAGACAGGTGGCAGCTTAATGCAGGGTGAAAGTTATGCAGAAAGCTCCTCTAGGAGCTTTCTGCATGACTTTCACACTGCATTAAGCAGCCACCTGCCTAAAACTATCTAAAGTCTTCTCTACTAGAATTCCGGTTTAGAGAGGTTTACCTGTACATGTATACTTAAAACTACAGTAAAGTCTCTCGACTGCCGGAACACTCACATAAGCACCATTATCGATCTTTAAGACAGGTGGCAGATTAATGCAGGGTGAAAGTCGTGCAGAAAGATATTTCTGCATGACTTTCAGTCTGCAGTAAGCAGCATCCTGCCAAAAACATTCATTAATTCTTCATTACTCAAACTTCGAGTTTTTACTGTAATCTGATTACAAGAAAGCCATTCAAAATATTTAACCTTTTTACCACTGATGTTGCATAAATGCGCCACGACAAATAGTGCAGTCCCAGATCAGACGCCGTCTTTTCAAGGCGGCGTCTGATCAGGGACTTCACTTTTTGACTCAATCTCTATTTCTATATATGTGCTTTATTCCTTTGAAATTTGCAACTTCTCTGTTTGCAAAGGCATATAAAGGATATATGGACTAAATGTTTAAACATACTCTTATTTTTCTTCACATGAACACACGATGTTCCTAACACCAGAGCTCATACGAGAACTTTCTACATGGCTCAGCCTGCGTTAAGCTGCCACTTTACTCCATAAATACGCATTTCTACGCCTTTGTACACAGAGAAGATCCAGATCAGACGGCTCCTATGGGAGCCGTTTGATCAGGGTTTGCTCTGTTTGCTTATATATATGACTACATTTTCTGTCATGGCCCAAACTGTATGTGTCCATGTACTGTTATAACAAATTAATCCAATTAATATTTATGACGCCATTATTTCTTACATGGATATTCATAGAGGAAAGGGTTAAAGACTGGTCATACAACAGATACAGTGTTCGGAATAGGTTATGCTATACAGTATAACCTGTCCTGAGCGGTCATCAAAGTAAGGGTCTGTACGATAAGTGGTAGCTTAATGCAGGTCAAAAGTAATACAGAAAGCAAGAACTTTCTGCGTTACTTTTTCCTTGTATTTACATTAAGCAACCACCTGACTCCTGTGTTCAATTAAAGGATAACCGCTTAAGACTTGTTCTACTGTATATCAAATGACATGTATAAAAAAGATAACAACAAACGCAACTCCATATCACAGGTAGCGTGTTTACATATTTGTTACACGCATGAGAATGAGTAAACATACTTTATATGAAACCGGGACAGTAAAGATAGACCGTGCAACCGTCGTGTTTAGATGTACTGAATATTGGAGACGATATCTTAAAGGTAAGAACCTGCATAAAGCTTACATTAAGCACATTTTGTAACAGTATTTGGATTTGATTATCAATAACCAAATTAAAACATAGTTTAAAAAAGATTACTATCTGCCATAGGCAGGCGGTTTGGTTGAACACATATTATCTCTTTCACTGCCAATGTGTCATTTATGGTAACCTATGCAATTTGTAACGATTAAGTCGAGACGCCGAGTAACTCGGCGTTCCATCAGGATTCAAACATTTTGTTACTGTGGCAATAGTTTTTAAAACAAAACATGAAGAAATATAAAAAAGTAAATTCCAGCAGACGCCAAAGTTTGCAGACTTCAAAATTCGGCAGTGTGGCGTAATCAACAACTTAGCCTCTATGTTTTCTACATGTTTTATTCTTCGTATCGTGATCTCTTACTAACTTACATGGTCTATCTGTCTCTCCACCCTGGTTAACTACCTCTCTCTAGTTATATACCCACTGCTCTGCTCAACATACACATAGTCCAGACCTAATTTGACAGCTGAACTATATAAGATGTCTTCTTGACATATTGATAAATATATATACACTGCATGTATACGTTCATACAGTCCATACCCATTTATTCTTTCTTCAGTAGTTACTTTTAACCTTTAACCAGTAACATAAGTGTTATGTTACACACTTTCCTTCCTACAAAAAGGATTTTTACTGGAAAAATTCTTGTTCGTAACACCATATAGACCTAATCATGTAACACATAGTTATTCTTGTTACTATTCTAACTTTAGTTTTTCTACTCTTAATCTCTGCTATCACTTAATGTTCTTCTGAATGTACTTTTGAAGACAGTTCCTATGTCATTACGTAGTGATTTTATAAGCTCAACACATTAACCACTAAAAATCTGTTTAGTCTTTCTTCGTGACTTGTATGTTGTTATTACTCGGTGTAGATTTGCGGCTGTGGATGTTCTAACACGTTTACTTTGACTTCTGATGTCTAGGTATAATATTGTTGTGTAAACTCGATTACGTAATCGCTCATGCGTCTCCTCGACATTTCTTCCTCTGATCAACTGTGTACTCCGTGATTTATGCCCACTGGTGATTGGCATGGATACTAAAGTTCGCAATTTTACAGGTAACACAGGTATACACACAGTTTGTATATTTTAAGGTGTAATGTGTTTTTCCATTGATTTCGCCTCCAGGTCTATTCGTATGTCACAGTTTTTTGCGTTGCTAGTGGTGACCAAATGTTTGTATATGCATTACTATTGGTCTTGCTGTTCGCCAGGCGATGTTTTTCGATATGTTGATAATTCTCTATTGATTTTCCAGGCGATGTTTTTCGGCTTTGTCATTTCACCGGTTAACTCGTCGAGATTTTTGATCCGCTGTATGACTTAAAACTAGATCAACACAGACTTTGTAATTAAGTTCTATATCAAATATGTTTAATACTTAATTTGAAATTATATCTCTCAATGAAACGTATTCCTTTTTTCGTAATCTATATAAAAAAAAGTGTATTTCTCAACATTGAAGTTTGGCAAACATTGCAGTAATTATGTCATTTTAATTATTTTATTATTGATTTTAATATATTTTTTTTATTTTTCTGAGGTGAAACTATACAGTTTGTAACTTGAACTTCTTAAGCATACATCTTATTTATATATATTTTCTTCACTAAACGATTAATTATTAAAGGGTTTGTTTGTAATACGTTATTTCAGTATATAAGTTTTACAATGTATTACAATTACCCCCTATGTTAACATTATCTTACTTATTAAGATAATTCTTGTCATCTTAAAGTGAACTGTCGGCGTCCACTACAAATGTTTCATATAACCCTTTACCATACAATGTTTGCAATAGCAATACAATCAAAAATAGTTCTTCATTAAAATCTATTTACAACACTTTACTCAAATAGCGCTTTATCTTATTTACACGATCATGATCAATTTCTCTCATAACTGACTAAACCGCGACACGGCTGTCGGGTCTATCTTACTTTTAACCTTTAACCAGTAACATAAGTGTTATGTTACATCAGCGAAAGAGCTTAGCACTCTGACAAAAAACAAAAAAAAAACAAAATAAAAAAACAAAAAAACAAACAAAAAACAACTAACAAACAAAAAACAAATAAAAACACAAAAACAAAAACGAAACAGATCAAAACAAAAAAAACAACAACAAAAACAACAACAAAAAACAATCACCCCAACAAGCAAAAACACAACACAGCTATCTGCTGAAATTGTGATTTGCTACCTGTTTACGTATGTTCGACTCATTCAAATGTTTGAGAAGCCACTGACCGAGTGTCAAACAGCTTATATCCTGATGAGATGCCAGGTTACTCGGAGTCTCATCTACATGTACATGTAGTTCCAAAATGTTCCAGTGGATATAACTGATTCACCACTTAGAATAAGCTCTGTTTATTGATTTTCGGCTACCTGGGTGATAAAAGAATCCTCTGTATAGTATACTGAAAGACATGCATAAAATTATAGTACTGCAAGATGTATCTAACCATACGGAGATACATGTATCTGTAAATACTATACTATTTGGCGATAGCGATTTGAGCAAGGAATCATTAGATACGATGATTCACCCATTAATTTCCATATTAGTTAACATTTTCCCTTTTCTATATGTATTACAAATTTCATTACCCACTGAGTATTCATGGACGAAATAGTTATAATGAAATATGGAAGGTGGAACAGTGTAGCCAATTTAGAAACTAAAGAAACATATCTATAAAATGCCATTAGCAAACAGAGCAAGACCCTAATCAGACGGCTCCTATAAGAGCCGTCTGATCTGGGTCGACTCTGTTTGCAAATGTGTGAAAACACGTTTATATGAAGGAAACAATTAAGGAAACCCCGTAAATTGTTTATTTTTTAACCAATCCAATTACCATGTTGAGTGGCACAGCCAACAGCATAATGTTCTGGTATAATCATTTGACATCGAATGGTTGAGCTAACAGTGAAATACCTTAATTACATGACTCCTCCAGCAGCCTTCTGCATTGTTGGCCTATGTGTTTTGAACTGTGTTCACTGTTTCCTATGTCCCCATACTGTTTTCCTATGTCCTTACACTGTTTTCCGATGCCCTTGCATTGTTTTCCTATACCCTCGCACCGTTTGCCTATTTCCTTACACTGTTTTCCGATACCCTTGCATCGTTTTCCTATACCCTCGCACTGTTTGCCTATTTTCTTATTTCCACACTTACATTACCAAGAACACGAAGATGGTTGACTAATGTTTATTATTTCTTAATTCGTTTCCAAAACCTTTTTGGTTTACAAGATTCAATGCCAAAATATTTACAGTAGAGTCTGTCCTAAGCGGTCATTCATATATCGTACTTCAATCATTGAAAAATGCATTGTTTAAACAAATAATCGATCAGTCACTTGTGGCAATTTTACATAGTTAATCGTACAAAAAAGCAGTAAAATGACACCAAACATAGTATTAGTCTTCATTCTGATTACGGGAAAATCCATTATCATAACAATGGAACCTCTCTGTGAGGTTAACTAAACCACACCTGCCTCGGTCATTTGTAGACTTATGCTATCAAACACAAATACATGTATAGCGGTCCCCTCGATTGTAGTCCAACATGAAACTAGAGTAGAACCTATCTTAAGCAGCCATTCATTTATCATAGGCATTAAAAAGAAGATAGTTGCTTAATGCAGGGCAAAAGTAATGCCGAAAACTCTTATACGAGCTTTCTACATTACTTTTGACCTGTATTTAACTACCACCGGACCCATACTTACCCATACTTAGACCACTCTTTGATGGTCGTTTAAGATTGATTCTACTGTACAGTAAAACCTCGATTATTCCGACAATAAAATGCATATCATTATTGATCTTGTATAGTCATTGAACTAAAATTCAAAATATCTTTCTAGATGACGGAGATAGTGCGAATGGAAACAGCTGCTGGGGATGGGCTGGAATTGAAACGGTACGAAGACATCATTTTCCCATGTAATGATATCGTAGATCCAGAATGGGGTGTGCAATATTCCAAGGACTTTAAGTACAAACCGGGTGATATCCTAATGTGTACTTTTGCGAAATGCGGTACCAACTGGCTGGGACACATGATATGGAAGCTGAAAACGTTAGACGATTCTAAACGACCGGGGGACGCACTCCTTGAATTTGGCCCTGCTGATGTGTTGGAGAATATGGAGTCACCCCGGATTATCTATACTCACATGAAGCCAAGTCGTCTGCCTGCTGAACATCTCAAAAATGGAGGCAAGATTGTGTTGATGGTAAGGAATCCAAAGGACGCCATGGTGTCATTTTATTATCACTTGAAAAACGCCGTGCTCTTTAATAACAAACAGACCTGGGAAGAGTTCTTCCAATCCTATATGAACGGTATGGTTCCACTGGGATCGTATTTTGATTATGTTCAGCAATGGGAACAATTTCTGAAACACAAAACGAGTTACCAACAAGTGGAAATTTTCTATTACGAAGACTTTAAAGCCAATCCTAAAGAAAATTTGATTCGGCTGAATACATATTTGGGATTCAACAGAGATGAGAGATATATAGAAAAAGTCATGCAAGAAACTACAATATCAGCGTTGAGGGAGGAAGAAGCCAAGGGAAGGAGGGACAAATGGCCTATGGCCGCAGACGAGAAAGGTCAATCTGTTATCTACCGGAAAGGCGAAGTCGGCGACTGGAAAAACCATCTGACTGTCGCCCAAAGTGAGCTTGTCGACCAATTGATGAAAGAAAGGCTAAAACATGGAATTCTAAATATAAGATATGAAATTTGACCCACAATTAGAGACTGCGTTTAAGCCATAGATTTGTATCCCAGCATGGTGTAGAAATTTGTAAACAATGTGAGTTGCGTTAATATATATATATACGACCTCTTTAACGCATTTGAGAAGGACATTTTCTTCCTATTGTTTTTTTCTGATTAATCTATGTTTAATTTGTTCTAGATGTTGTATCAGGTAATAGACGTTTGATCCAGATCTAAACTAATTGCCAATTGGTCCATTACGTAACCCTTCCATTCATACAAACGATTGTACACATGTTTGCAGAGTAGACCCAGACCGGAGGCTCCTGTAGGGTTCTGCATTACTTTTGCCCAGCATTAAGCACCAACATGGGTTTAAAGAGACTAAGTTCTGTTTATAAAATGGTCGCCTAGAACTAGTTCTACGGTCCAAGAGTTTGAACGGGCGATATTTCTTTACTGCAGTGACTGAAGGTCAAGAATTTCACTTGTTTTTTGTATTTTTACTTAAACTTGGTTTCAGGTTCGCATGTGTCTAATGCAGTCAGTTCTAAAAGATGGAGTGTAGACACGTAAAATAATAAAAGAGTAATTTGAATTGTTCAAACTGCGTTCAGAAAGCGGACACCGTAACGCGGAATGATATATTTTCAAATCACGTTAAAACATTTGGGCAGAGTAACGTAATTAAGAAGAAGAGAGTTTGAAAGATGTTTCAAATTGCGTGGACCCTGTGCATACGGTATATTGTGTTCATTTAATACTAACTGAAGAAATGTTAATATAAAATAACGAAATAGCAGCATATGAATTGAATAAAATACTAACACAAACTGCATTATATGTATTAGTATTTTAACATTATATGTTATATTAGTAATAATGAACTAAAACCGACTTATAATTCAGACACTTCTGACAGTCCAGCCATGCTTTATACGACATCTCCTCCAAATTCACAAGACAGAGTGTAACCAAACTGTACATCAATGAATGTTTTTGAACTTTGATTGTCATGGAAACCAAAATAAATCTTATACATTTTTCTTTTCTAAAACCAGTGGCCAGAACTAACGATATTTGAAAGGAATATAATTCTAATTATATTCTACCAACTCATATTGATATCTCAAAACATATTATCTCGAGGGGACTGGGTTAGATTGTCTTATATAAATATGTAGAAACCTTTTACAAACTTCTCCAAAACTGAAGTTCCAGTTTGAATGGAATTTGGCAGGAATAGTCGCTTGGCAACCTTTTATCAGTATTGAAAAAACAGGTCACTAGGGTCGGGGCTTAATTGCCTTATATGACTCTAGAGGAAAACATCTCCTTCTCCAAAATCGGCGGTCGAATCTGAAAAGCTCTCTTTCAGAATTGCTAAACTTAAGTTGACATGCCTGAATACATGGCCACCAGGGACGGGGCTTAATTTCCATATGAGTCCATCTTGAAACCGTTTAAAGACTCTCCAACATTAACAGTCCAATTTAAAGGGTATTTGGTAGGAATAGTCAACTGGTGAACACATTGAGAATTAATTTTGACTACCATGCATTTGGAACAAATTCATTAATCTTCAGTGGAAAACAATGAAAAAGTACCATAAAATTCCGGAGATGGTGGTGACTAGTTTATCTCTATCTAAGGTAACAATAGGCATGTGAGCGATATAGGGTCATCATGGCCCTCTTGTTTTGAGTACTTTTTGACAGATTTCGGAAGAAAATAGTTTTTTGATATTGTAAGTGTGTGTGTGTGGGGGGGGGGGGGGGTCTTTGAAGAAATGCGTTTAAATGCCATTTAGTACTGGATTGATTGCAAATTATATCATCAATCAAGCTGGCTTCTGGTTTTCTATAAAAGGACAGGCTTCACGGTTTATTGTGATCCCTTTTAAAACAATTCAATTATTTATCAGTAACATTTTTTTATGACGTCGATCACATATTGCGTCCGTTGTAAAAAAAAAGATAATATTACATGTATGGTTTGCGAAATGAATTTTATTTGACGATTTCGCAACGAAACCCGACTGCAGGGATTCAGATGAGAAGAGCAGGGATTCAGATGAGAAGAGCTATATATAAGGACATGTGCACACCTATAAATCAAACCCTGTCACTTCTCAATAGAATTGTAGAAACTATGGTAGTACTTGAAACGGGTTTTCAGTGATTGCACTTAAACATTCGTTTGCTGGATGGGTAAGCATGACATGCTTTCTGAAGATGTAGATTCAGTGTCTAGTTTTCCGTATTTGGATTCTATCATACTGGCTCAAGATGGTATCGACTTAATGTTATTGTGTAACTGGAGCCAAAACGCAAATTATTCGGTTGCGAAAATGAAAAATCTGGCATTTGTTCATTCGAAAATATAGGACGAACTGTTGAAGCATATCTATACCATATTATAAAAGCAAACAGAGCAGATACTTTATGGAGGGAACTGTTAAGCAGTTAATTGAAAAGATAGTAAAGTCCAGCAGGTAAAGCCAAATACAAGACGTAACCACCACCAAAACATCGATAGACAGCATGTCACACACACGCACACACCCGCACAACCAAACACACGCATACACACGAGATGAACAGAGAAAACACCAAACAGTCATTATGTAGAAATATTGTTGTACTTTTAATATGTGCATTTACTTGAAAGAGAAACGAGCTTTTACCCTACCCTTTAACCTAAGTCATAATTAATGTTGTTCAGCTGCATATGTCTTCTAATTATGTAAGGGAAAATAATTTATCCTTTAACCAGAAATATAACCCGCAGACATTTAGCAAAATAATGACATTGTACTTTTAAATGCATTGAGTAGCCAAAATGTCACAAGACTGATTAACCCTTTTCTACATCGATACACCTTTGCAAACAGTGTAGACCCATATCAGACAGTTCCAACGGGAATCTTCTGACAAGGGTCTGATCTGATTGCACAAGGATTTCTATAGATCTAATTATACAGTCTCTGACAGCTCTAGTAAAATAGCCTGTGTATTTATACCACTATAAAATCATTTAATTAATACTCATGATGTTATAATGTATTGGTTGAATATTTCTGATATAAAATACTAAATGTATACGTACATCTGATTATAATGTATTATAGAAGCTGTATTAAGCGACCTTATATTAATTGGACACGCGATTTTTAAAACAGCAGGTAGTTGCTTAATACAAGGCAAAAGCCTTTGACCTGCAGAGAAAGAGAGAGAGAGGGGGGGAGAGAGAGAGAGAGAGAGAGAGAGAGAGAGAGAGAGAGAGAGAGAGAGAGAGAGAGAGAGAGAGAAAGAGAGAGAGAAAGAGAGAGAGAGGGAGAGGGAGAGAGAGAGAGAGAGGGGGAGAGAGAGAGAGAGAGAGAGAGAGAGAGAGAGAGAGAGAGAGAGAGAGAGAGAGAGACAGAGAGAGAGGGAGAGGGAGAGAGAGAGACAGAGAGACAGAGAGAGGAAGAGAGACAGAGAGAGAGACAGAGAGAGTAAGTACAATTACTCATGGGAGATAGTCCTCATATTATCCGACATTAATTTTAATAGTTATTCCCCTTTATGTGGAAAGTTACACTACAATACGTTACCGTCTTAAAGAGGACAAAACAGAGGGAAAACACCAGTAATTAATAAACTATATAGATTTTTGTACTGTGCATGCATTGACATGGGATAAGCAGTTTAACAAATGGTTACCCGAGGTAGCATGGCCAATACGTAATGATTGCCTTAAACATAATTTTACTGATATGCGCTATGGAAAAGATGAGGTATTCGACCAAACTTAATGTTACTTGTTTTAAATCTTATTGATCGGAGTTTAACCCTTTACTCCATAAATACGCATTTCTATGCATTTGCATCCAGAGAAGATACAGATCAGACGGGTCCTATAGGAGCCGATTGATCAGTGTCTATTCCCCTTTAAGAAATAATATGGATCCGATTCTACAGGTTATGCTTTTGCTAAATTTCCATAATTTTATATGCCATTTTTAAGAAACTACTGACCGACTAGTCAGTCAGCTTGGATCCTGATGAGACGTCGGATAACTTAACTCGACGTTTTATCGGTATGTAACCTGTTTGCAAAAGCTAATTAGATCTCGCCAAGCATGAGATAACTATTGAAAACCCAAATCTGAATGTGTATGTATTGTACATCCACTCTTAAGACAATTTCAAGAAAAACGTTTTTATTTCTTCACCAAACCCTATGTTGTAACCACTCTTTAGAATCGTCTCGAAGGTTTTGGTGGAGAATTAAAGAAGTTATACTTGAAAATATTGTCACAACATAGGGTTTGGTGGGAAAATGACGAGTTTAATACTTGAGCACGCACCTGTATCTGTAGCTCTGAGTCTATCAAACACTGATTGGGAGCAAGAGCTAGGATGCAGTTGTGTAAAGAAAAGCACTTCACAACAGTTACTGACAGTGTCTGTGTTCCCGAGTGCATGTTGATATGATCCTATTTTGACATGATTTTGTCAAGATCTCTTTGGTTATGTGTGCCGTCGCAGATAGGGATTTACGGCCGCCATACGGCAGCTGTGGAACAAATAAATAAATATTATTACAGTTCCTGTCACAAGGCGTAAAGTACGAGTTCGAATTATGTTCTCCGCCTACATTGTCATCAATTCTATTGTGTTAGGTTGTTTTTTATATTGGCCGTGTACATTTTGGCAAATACAAGAAGTAAAGAATCTACTCGGTTAACCTATTCCCTCATGACTATTAATCAACTACAGTTGAACTTCGATAACTCGAACTTCAGGGGACATTACAAATTAGTTCGAGATAACCGGAGTTCGAGTTCTTATCTGAACGATTTATCAAAGCCGCGGCTTAATACAGGTCTAAAGTAATGCTGAAAGCTATTGTAGGAGCTTTCAGCATTACTTTAAACCTGTATTAAGCTGTCATATCTGTAGCGATACATTTTAGAGCAATTCTGTATTATAAGTTTTGTAAGGCCTGGACGTTTTGTTCGAGTTATCCCAAAGGTCGAGTTATCCGAGTTCGAGATATCGAAGTTCAACTTTAATTTGCGACTTCATGAATATTCCATTCTTGAATGACAAATGGAATCGTTTACCAATTCAGAAAGTGTAGAATCATAACTTTATTATTGCATACGTATTACACACGCGAAATGGATCTGATCTGGGTCTGCTGTATTTGCCGGTGTGCTCAAAGTCGTCTGTATAGGGGAAAGGCTTAAAGTATTTTGACAATTGAATTTTTATTAGTACATTTAGTTTCAGCACGAAGTAAATACAGAGAACAGACACAGATCAGAGATTCCGATTGGAGCTGTCTCTTCAGAGTCTGCTCGGTTTGCGTATGGAATGATGTAGACATGATTCTACAGTTTGTGCCATGGTCGAAAATGCCATTGTTCATAATGTCATATAAAAAGTACAGTTGAACTTCGATATCTCGAACTCGGATAACTCGAACTTCGGGATAACTCGAACTTAAAGTTCGGTCCTACCAAAATCTTACAATACAGAATTGCTCTAAAATGTATCACTACGCATATCTAGAAACACATTTCACAGCTTAATGCAGGTCTACAGTAATGCTGAAAGCTCCTACAGGAGCTTTCAGCATTACTGTAGACCTGCATTAAGCTATGAAGGTGAGAAATTATCCAGATCAGAAATTGAATAACTCGAACTCACGTTATCTCGAACTAATTTATATAGTCCCTTGAAGTTCGAGATATAGAAGTTCGACTGTAGTTATTTCTGACATGAATATGCGTTTTGTAAAACTTTAAAAACAAATGAACATAATAGGGCCAGTGTAGATGGTTGATACTAGAAACGAGAGTCAGACTAGTCTACAGTGAAACCTCTCTATAACGGCCACTAAAGTGTGTTAATTAGTTTGTATTTAGGGCAGGCGGCTGCTTAAAGCAAAATGAAAGTAAAACAGAACGCTCCTATAGGAGCGTTCTGGTTTACTTTCACATTACTTTAAGCAGGCCACCTGCCTCTAACACAAAATACTTGATGTAATTTAGTGACCGTTATAGAAAAGTTCTACTGTAATGCGACTTGATATCGGTTAAACCCTTGCCCTGTTAAATATTCCTGTCAGGAATAATGAAATGATGCATATTTATTGGCTCCGTTTTTATGTCATATATACATGCATACAAATATATACAGTAAAACCCCTCTAATGCGACCACTTAATGAATAAACATGGTTGTCTTTATAAGCAGGTGGTTGCTTAATGCAGGGCAAAAGTAATGCAGAAAGTTCTGCATTACTTTTGTCCTGCATTAAGCTACCACCTGCATATAGCACCCATAATTATACCTCTTTTAGGTGGTCGCATTAGCTGGGTTTTACTGTATAAAGTATAGACTCAGGTGTATATTATAACATAAGCACACAGAGCAGACCCGATCTAGGTCTACTCCGTTTGTAAATACGAGAAAAGCGTTTTTACCTCTTTTAAAGGGTTAGGTGGAGAAACGACGATTTAAGAACCTGAGAACGTACCTTTATCTGTAGCTCTGTGTGAAAATGTAACAATGTTTCGCTGTCTGGTGAGAAAGTTTTATTTTGTGCTCATTTATTTGCAATACGTTATTCTTATAATTTCGAAGCATAACTACAGAGGATGTAATAATTATATAATAATATTTATTAGAATCTCAGCATTGTACAGCAGTATACATTAAATGCGATACGAATCCCAGATTTATAATAATGTACTATGTCATTCAAATATGAATTATAAGATACTGTCACAAGTATATATCACAATCAATATTGCTATATACAGAGTTAAAAGATGACGTATCGCCACTATTCTACTAACCATCATATCACAAGGTGTGTTGGTAGTTTAAAAACTACCTAGAATGAAACATTTGAATAACATTTGAAAATAACACTCGATAAAATCTCAACTTATTGTGGCTATTTCCACTTGTACCGACTACTTTATCAACAGACATCTGCCATTCATGCATCTGACGTATAGCTAAGTTACTGATCAAGTCACATACTTGATACAGTATACATGACCATTAACCATTTCGCTGCCAAACTCTGACGTCTGCTAACTTTGTCGTCTGCTACAAATTTTCATTTTTTTTATTTTCTTAATTCTTGTTTCAAAAACATAGTAACAGTAACAAACAGGTTGGATCCTGATGAGACGCCGAGTTACTCGGCGCCTCATCTGGATCCAAACTGTTTGCATAGGTAACCAATGATCCGGCATTGGTAGCGAAAGGGTTAATGTGTAACAATTATTAGTCTGAAGAGCAAAACACGCGTATGCTTAACAACATAACACCAGTTTTTACAAGATTTGGAACTTCTACGGATACACCAATTAAAGATCTTACGGTTTGCCCTTTCATCACTCATTCTAATATGTCTATGGCATTGTATACATATAGAATTCCATTAACGTGGCAGAGGTTGCAGCCAACTATATCCCCATATAACTTTATGTCAGAGATCACCTGCTGTTTGTTTATTTGTGTCACATTTGCTACGCCAGTTTGCTAACACGGGGTTGATTTCACCTACAATGCTCTAGTTTAAAACATGCGAATTCCAACAACAGTCTCCTTCTAACCCCGTTACTCTATACATATATATTCGTAAACAGAGTAGAACCAGATCAGATGGTTCCTGTAGGAGCCATCCGATCAGGGTGTACTCTGTTTGCTTATAGAATAATATTTTATTTCATAAATAGATATGATTCTATAGTTCCTATTTTGGCAAAAGTTTACAGTCAAACTCCTCTAATGCGACCACCAAAAATGGACATAATTATGGGTGGTAGAGGCAGGTGGAAGCTTAATGCAGGACGAAAGTTCTGCAGAAAGCTTTCTGCATAACTTTCGTCATGCATTAAGCAACCACCTGCTTATAAAGACATCTATTGTTTATTTTTAAGTGGTCGCATTAGAGGGGTTCTATTGTATATACCATTGTAGATATTCAGCTAAATGATATTCCTAATGACATTATTTGTTAGAGAATACTTTTCTTCGTACATGTACATGTAACACAACACTTACTATTTTTATTGCTGACTATTTCGTCCACTACTGTGGACATCCTCAAAGCTTCTTGCGACGTAACGACTTCTCACTCGCGGCTCTGATCCTCGGGATTTTTCGCCAATCTTACGTAGATCGGCGAAAAGAGGGTCATATATCCCATATATACATGTACGTAAAATTGGCGAAAATACACAGCTACTGATTATTACATCATTTTCAACACCGTCCATCAGATGACTGAGTCATCAAGAAGTGCTTTCGTAACGTTTACATGTTGTCTAGATGATACATCAGGATTACTCAAATCTGCCACAGAGTTTAGAGGGCGATATCCCAACACTCGGTTACTATCTTGACACATTTCTTGAATGACCTTCACTTTGTCAAAGGCGTGCATTTTGGACATGTCATGCCGCCATCTACTGGCTGTTGCAGATGAGTTCTTGCGCTCTGTACAAAACTTGCAGCTATCTTTACTCGATGACGTCATTCTTTCCACGAACTTTTTCACAGAGTTTGTGAAATCAACTCCAATGAAATCGTAAATTTCTTTGGAAACCAACATCGGGTTCTCCGCAAGGCTGTCATAATTTATGATTTTGAGCCGTCCAGGATATCCCAGAAGTAATGATTTCGAAACGGAAAGATCGTCTGAAATGGCCTGACAGTGCTGCATTACCTGACTGTCGAACAAATTGTTTTTGTACGAGTGTAATTTCATTCTAGAATTGAAAATACCTCGTGGATCTCTGTTTAGATGTATAATTTTCATATTTGGAAACAATGGAAGTAACGGTTCAATATTACGCATGCGTAAACGAATAAATTTAAGAGAAATGAGAGAAGCATTTTGACACGCATGCACTGCTTGTCTCAAACAAGAATATATCCGAGACTTACGTAAGGCGTATGATCTTAACTCACGATAAGGCATCGTACTAGCACGTGCACTAGATATATTTTGGAAATGCACATTTGAACAATAATAGAATGTTCTCATTTTGGATGTAAACAACTTGTGAAATCTGTCAGAAAGACTTTCTATACTTTGTAGTTCCAATCGACACGTCATCCAGTTAATAATTTCGTGCAAAAACACATTGATGGTATCTGATACACGGTACTTCCTGCAATACAGAAGGGTTTACATTGAACAATGACACACAGCAGATATTTGAAACATAGGAATGCAAAACAAGAACAAATAGATAAATAAACAACAAAATAAACAGATAAGAATGTAAGTAGATGAAACAAAATAAATAGATATACATAAATGAGTGAATAAGTGATTATTTAATCAATGAATAAACGAATAAATCACCAATTTATCTGTCAGTTAATACACGAATTAGCCCATTACCCCATATGCTATTTTAGATACAACCTCTTTGAATAAATCTACTGAAAAGGAGCATTAACTAGAGAAAAGGAAAACTTTAGAATTTTGTCATTTGAAACCATTGTGATAAATAGAGCATTTGCTCCTATGGGAGCAAATGCTATTTTTATCACAATGGTTTCACACAGTGACTTTTACAGAGTCGTCAAAAGTCGTCAATATCAGGAAAATGGGTTAATGGGAAAATAGAATAAATTGATAAATGAATCAGGAATTATAAATAAGTACATATACACGATAATACATACACAAGTAAATCAATCAATATGAAGGCAATATAAATATTTCGCTGCGAATGGGGATATGTTTTCACATACTGAACCATCCCAGATCGAAATGCTACTTTGGCGCCTCACTATGGTCAGACTTGTTTGTTATCGTGACTGCGTCTCACTATGGTCAGACTTGTTTGTTATCGTGATTGCGTCTCACTATGGCCAGACTTGTTTGTTATCGTGTTTACGTCTCACTATGGTCAGACTTGTTTGTTATCAGGATTGCGTTTCACTATGGCCAGACTTGTTTGTTATCGTGATTGCGTCTCACTATGGTCAGACTTGTTTGTTATCGTGATTGCGTCTCACTATGGCCAGACTTGTTTGTTATCGTGATTGCGTCTCACTATGGCCAGACTTGTTTGTTATCGTGATTGCGTCTCACTTTGGTCAGACTTGTTTGAAAACGTGATAGCATTTTTGAATCAAAACGGAAACATAGTGGTTTGCAGCATTGGTCTCAGATTGGCCATTGACAGCGATATGGTATCCTTACAATGCTAAGTCATAAGGGTGTTAAAATGTTTTTAACCCTTTCCCTGTTCTATGTTTTTTTTTACCAAATTTCAATACCTACTGAATATTCATGGACTAATTAATTACACTGAATTATGGAATGCGGAACATTGTAGTCATTTAAGAAAGTAAAGAAACAGATATATCAAACTTTATTAGCAAACAGAGCAGACCCTGATCAGACGGCTCCTATAGGAGCCGTCTGATCTGGATCTACTCTGTTTGCAAATGCATGAAAACATGTTTATATGAGGGAAAAGGTTAAGAATGTTAAAATCTTGCTGCTTTTGCTATCGAAGGATCTCCTGTTTTCAGAACTTATGTACTTCACAACAGCAGATGTTAAGTGCTTGTGTGTCGACCGTAAGTCGCTCCGTACTTCATTCTCAGTGTTGTTATATTCCGGTCATCATGGATCATTAGCTTCGATGTTTTGAAAATTGAATACCGCTTAAGCTGGTGTTAGGGCGAAGGATCTGCTACTTTCAGAACTTTAATTAACTACTTCTGGTAAGGTCTTTAACATGGTTAATTATTTCAGTGCGGGAAAGGAATCACTGTCATTTGCAAACAGTGTAGACCCAGATGTGGGCGTTCATGGAGAAAATCCCGAATATTCACGTTAAGCTTGGCTTGTTTTAATTTTTGAAATTTCAGCGTGATAAACGTTAATGATTGTTTTCATTTACCTGTTGTCTATATTTTACGAAACGATCTGAGTCCATGCTTATAAAGCTTTTTAGTTGAGTCTGAGTTCGTTCTAAAGCTTTTGATTGGTCAAATCTGACCAATCAAAAACTTGAGAACGAACTCAGACTCAACTAAAAGTTTTATAAGCATGGACCCTGATATAGATAGATCTTGAACATGTATATCACGCAACACATTTATGGTATTTCAAATAACAGTAGAATCTGTCTTATACGTTCATAAAAAAGAGATAAAATTATACTAAATGCGGTATATATATGACAGTAACCCTCTATACGACGACCGCCAAAACGAGGTAATAATTCTAGGCATTAACCATTCCCTTGTTCTATATCAGTGTCAAAATAATTACATCATGAATATTTATTTTTATACTGGCATGTGTATACAGGATGTTTGGGTATTGGTAGAAACTGGAGAGTCAGATCTATTACAATTTCATAAGCAAACAGAGCAGACCCTGGTCAAACGGCTCCTACAGAAACCGTCTGGTCTGGGTATACACTGTTTGCAAATGCGTGAAAAGGCGTTTATATAAGGAAAAGGGTTAAAGACAAGTGATGGCTTAAATTAGGATGAAAGATATGCAGAAAGCCAATGTCAGAATGCATTAAACAATCTTATGCTTTTAAATGCATCTATATTTATTCATAATGCAGTCTCGTTAGCAGGGTCTAACTATAGAATGTTATACCTTTTTTTGCCATCTAGATATGTAAGTATTCTTCCAGACTCGGACAAATTCTGAAGGGTCTCCTTTATAGATCTGATCGGTTCAAAAAGGTAGAATGTGCCCGGATGTTGTTCTATGAGTTTCCCAACCAGAGTTGAACCGGTTCGCATGTAAGCAATTATCACGACGATTTTAGCATAGCTGATGGCCTCTCCGTTACTTGGTATACTCAGTGAAATGTTTTGAAATGGTTGCCCTCCTTGGTTGTATACATTTGCCGAACCCCTTTGTACAAATTTTGCCTTTCTACGCCAGAGTTTTTCCTTAGAGCTTAATGCTTCAAGCTGCTGATCTGGACTGAGTGGTATTGGATGTTCTTTGGAAATGTTGTTCTGTATTGGTAATGTTTCTGAAAAATAAATTGAAGAATACAGTAAAACGTCGATTATCCGAACACTAAAATACGTATTATTATCGATCTTTAAGACAGGTGGCAGCTTAATGCATGGTGAAAGTCATGCAGAAAGCTCCTCTAGGAGCTTTCTGCATGACTTTCACCATGCATTAAGCAGCCACCTGCCTAAAAGGGTCTAAATTCTTCTATACCGAAAATTCGAATAATCGAGGTTTTACTGTAGTTCAAAACAACACACTGATTTCGATTTTTCGGATTTTGAAAAATTAACTTGGTTTTTGAACCCTTTCCCTGTTCTATGTTTATTCCAAATTTCAATGCCTACTGAATAATCATGGACAACATAGTTATAATGGAATATGGAAGGTGTCACATTGTAGACATTTTAGAAAGCAAAGACACAAGATATATCAAATTTTATTAGCAAACAGAGCAGACCCCGTCTGATCTGGGTCTACTCTGTTTGCAGATGCGTGAAAAAATGTTTATATGAGGGAAAGGGTTAAAGCTTTGCTTACTAAGTTGTTTTGTTCGCCTACCCAATTGTCTGCTGCTCAATTACCGTCCGCAACCTTTGGAAGCTATAATCTCCTAACTGTTTGCATAGGTTATAAATGGCAGGATAGTCCGCCGCTAGCATGCAAAAAGTTAAGAAAAAATGTTTCCTTGATGAAATCCCAAAATTAGGAATCAGGTTGTGGTTTACATTTATTTTGTTAAAATAATATAACTGTATATTTGTGAAAGCACGTCAGAAGTTTTATCTAGCACAATAAAACTCCTTTAACCCATTCATTCATATAGAGTAAACGCTTTCTCCTGTAGGAGACGGCTGACCAGGACCTGCTCTGTTTGTTAAAGGAATCTTATTGATCGTTTTCTTTAGTTTCTAAAATAGCTACAATGTTCCACCGTCCATATTCCATTAAGTTAATATTGACCATGTATGGAATAAATATTGAACAAGGAAAGGGTTAAACTGGAATTTGAACTGGGAACCCAGATCATTCGAATATTTTAGGCCGGTGGATGTTTAATGCTTAATGAAAATTAGACAGCTTCTTTGGGAACTTTTTGCAAGACTTTGATCTTATATAAAGCTGACACCTGTCTTACAGACCAACACTGGTACTAAATGTAGACGTCCGGTTTAGAGGGGTTTTCTTGTGCGGTTACAGTAAAACCTCTCTATAACGGTCTGTCTATTGTGTTAATTAGTTGGTATTTAGGACAGGTGGCTGCTTAAAGCAAGGTGAAAGTAAAACAGAACGCTCCTATAGGAGAGTTCTGTTTTACTACCACATTGCTTTAAGCAGCCACCTGCCTTTAACACAAAATACTTGATGTAATTTAGTGGTCGTTATAGAGAGGTTTTACTGTAGTTGGTACAAAAAACTAATTGACGCCTGAAACGTGTTATAGCTGTTATCAATTACAGTGAAAACTAATTTAAGCGACCGCTCATTTATTGAACTTGGAATCTTTAAAAGCATGTGGTTGCTGATTACAGTGTGAAAATAATACAGAAAGCTCCAAAATGGGAGCCTTCTGCGTTACTTTTGGACCTGCAGTAAGCTACTATGTGCCAGGTAGCTTACCTGAGACAGGTTCTACTGTAACTTTTTTCATAGTAAAATTCCTTTAAACCGGAAGTCTAGTAGAGAATAATTTAGATACGTTTAGGCAGGTGGCTGCTTAATGCAGGAGGAAATTCACGGAGAAAGCTCATAGAGGAGCTTTCTGCATGACTTTCACCCTGCATTAAGCTGCCACATGTTTTCAAGACCGAGATTTATACAGACGTTAACGTCAGGTTTAGAGGGGGTTTACTGTATATCTATTTTTTTTTCATTTTATTTGTCCTTGAAATCAGAGATTTAAAAATAGGCTTCTGATAAGATACCGGCTTTCTCGCCTTTCCATATGGTTTGCAATGTCATACAAAATTAGGATAAGAAGTCCGAACATTCTCCGTAATGTATCCGATGCACGATATTGCTGTCTGAAGGTTACCAAAGTGACGACAATGCTTCATGCGGGCAACTTTCGGACAGCAAAAAAGGCCGATATTTATACTAAAATTGAACGTCAGATTTAGAGAGGTTTTACTGTTCATGTTAAGAATATTTACTTAATACTAAAAATTACGTCTAGATGTTGAGACTACAAACTATGAATTAAACCTTCGCTTGCTGAATTTTAAAATACATTTCTCCTTCTTTACCCATGCCCTGTTGTATAATTACATATATCTTCACCGTGTACAAGTATTTCGCTGTGCAATCACTGCTGTGGAGTGCATTGGTTGCACAATCAACTTGTAAATAGTGCAAACCCTGATGAGACAGCTCCTGCAGGAGCTGTCTCATCTGGGTCTTCACTATTTACAGGTAGGTATATTGATGCGAATAGCAAGCGAAGGGTTAAATACAGTCGGATCTCTCTACACCCGCCCATAAGCAAGTAAACATTCACAACCTAAAAACAGGTTGGTTGTTTAATGCAGAATGAAGGTAACCCACCAAGGATGTACAGTGCTCCCTCCCTACAACGGCCCTCTCAATAACGATTCCCTCCTTACAACAACGCATGTCACTGTTTCCGAAACAACAAG
This sequence comes from Azorinus chamasolen, assembly GCA_963576725.1. NCBI lineage: Eukaryota > Metazoa > Mollusca > Bivalvia > Cardiida > Solecurtidae > Azorinus > Azorinus chamasolen. Next base: position 62,225,871 of record OY755251.1, on the reverse strand, counting down.
GCTCCAGAAACAACTTTTTTTCCATCGTAGTTTCTTTATGCCTCAATCAAACCCTATGTTGTGACCACTCTTTAGAATCGTCACTTTGTGACGATTCTAAAGAGTGGTCACAACATAGGGTTTGATAGAGGCATAACGGTTTTAGTTCTCGAAATACACCTTATCTGGGGATCTGCAAACAAGCTAATTATGTTTGATTTTCCCTCCCTATAACAACTCCCTCTAAACAACACGTACAATCTTCGTATCCCAAAGGGTGTCGTTGAAGAGAGGGAGCACTGTACTTTGTTTCCTTGCCCAAATGATTTGATGAATTTTAATTGACAGAGTTTTGTTATGGCATTATAAACAAGGCAATTATTTACCATGGCAGAAACTCCAGAATCCGATCAATCATGTCATATACAAATAGGCAATCCCTAACGAGAGATCTAGATCTGATATCTGTAGATGCGTAAACATGCGCCTTGATAGTGTCCAAGGTTAAGCTAAGCTGTTATATATATTAACCATTTCGGCGCCAAATATAGAAATAGAGTTTGAGACAAAAAGTGAAGTCCCTGATCAGATGCCGCCTTGAAAAGGCGGCGTCTGATCTGGGGCTGCATTATTTGTCATGGTGCATTTTTGCGACATTGGCGGAGAAAGGGTTAAAGGGTCAGAATTAGACTTCAACTGTAGTTCTTTAGGTTCGTAATGCTCGTGTTATCCTCTGTCTGCATCACATGTTCTTAAACACTCCAAATACAGTAAGACCTTGCCAACCGAATTTTAGTAAAGGAGAGTTGATGACTTTTGAGGCAGGTGACACTTTAATGCAGATTAGGCAGGTGGCTGCTTAATGCATGATGAAAAGACATGACTTGTTTCCTTGTGTCGCTGTTCGGGCGACTGTTTGTTCTGTATGTGATGTTTCCTGCACGACTCATTTTTGTACTTTTTGTACCCTGCACAAATCCTTTACCTGATGAACAGTATTATTAACACCAAGTAATTTAGTTTCTTATAATGGCATATATGAGATAGTGGCCATTGAAGAACTAGTATAACCAGAGCTATGGTATTTCATTAGCAAACAAAGCAGACCCTGTAGATATCTACAGTGAACCCTCATTATACCGGCATTCGTTACAATGGCACCCTCGTTATACCGGCAGTATGCATTGAAACAAAATTACCATTAATTCTTTTTTAACAACCACTGAATAAATAGGTGCAATGCCAATAAGACAGGTGATCGCTTAATGCAGAACACAAGAAGTGCAAAAAGCTCCCAAAGGGAGCTTTTTTCACTTCTTGCGTTCCGCATTAAGCGTTCACCAGTTGGTCCTAGTTTAAAACTGGTCATGTGGTTCCTTTCATATTTAAACTCGTTATAACGGCAACCTCGTTATACCAGCAATATGTCTGGAAACAAATACCTCCGTTGTAACGAGGGTTCACTGTACTATGTAAAGGGTTTAAGCTGCCACCTGTCTTGAAGACCGATGCTATTTATTTCAGTGTCCCGATTAGCCAGGGTTTACTGTGTTTGACAATCTTCATAAAATATTTAACATAACAAAAATCAATGTATAGAGCAGAATACACCCAGATCAGACGGCTCCTGTAGGATTGATTATGGCATGATGTGGATCCGATTCTGAAATTCCTGAATTGGCAAGACATTTCCTGTAATCATATGATATAAAAAATAATCTAATTAAGATTCACGATGTCAGTATTTCTTACATGTATATTCATCTGGTAAAGGGTTAATTGACTGTCGACAGAGAAGCGCAACTTCCGTACATCTACAAAAGGGCTTTTAAATGAGCAAATAGAGCATGTTTGTAAAGTACTACCGGTATTTAGTACAATATTAAATATAGAATTCGAAAACACGAGAAAGGACATACAGTAAATGCACCTCTAAAGAGACCACCAAATATAGGTCCATTACTGGGTCATAGAGGCAGGTAGTAGCTTAACCCATTACCTCATAGGCTATTTTTTAGATACAACCTCTTTGAATAAATCTACCGAAAAGGAGCATTAATTAGAGAAAAGGAAAAAATTAGAATTTTATAGTTTGAAACCATTGTGATAAATAGAGCATTTGCTCCTATAGGAGCAAATGCTCTATTTATCACAATGGTTTCACAAAGTGACTTTTACAGAGTCGTCAAAAGTCTTCAATATGAGGGAACGGGTTAATGCAGGGCGAATGTATTGCAGAAAAGCCCATACAGGTCATTTTCACTACGCTTAGTTTGCATTGGTCATTGTGTAAATACTGGGTCAAACTATTGAACCATTCCAGGACTAGTATAGGTTATACAAGCGCATGTATTTGTTAATACATATCCAATATTACCGGCACACGTATAACTATAAGGTTTACTTTGTAGATGACACGCATTCAAGTATTTACTTGACCATTTTAAACTGAGACTCATCAATTTCCGTTAGCGTTTCCGGATATACTCGGATAAATTCGATGACTATACATACCAATATTACGAATATATACGGAATATGCACGAAGTCTCAGTTTAATCTGGTCAAGTAATATTTCTTTTTCCAATAGTGGATCTAGTATTGGTGTTTATTGTCATTTTTATTAACCCTTTACCTGATGAATATCCATATAAGAAATAATGACATCATGCATATTTATTACCTTAATTATTATAATGACATATGTACACATGATTCTTTTTTCTGTATGCAAATGCTTAACCCATTCCCTCATATTGACGACTTTTGACGACTCTGTAAAAGTCACTTTGTGAAACCATTGTGATAAATTGAGCATTTGCTCCTATAGGATTTATTCAAGATGTTTTCATTTCATCTACATGATTTGCATCATTGTGTTGTTCAATTTGACCATGAATAACTAAATACATACAATGGCGATATACATGTAACTGTAAATGCCGATGTCAAATTCGATGTATAAACATAAATAGCGGAATGTACAAACACTTGAAATGAAAGTTGTTAAGATAAGTTTGAAAAGTTTTTAAATAACTAGGAGACGGTAATAACCAAGTACAGTTTTATCTATAATTTAAACATATAACTCACTCAATCTGGTTGGTGTTGCTGACAAGCATTGGATTTACGTTCAAGATACAGAGACCAATTAGAAAACCACTTGGGCAGAGTATAGTATATATCCACTCAAACTGGTACATGTATTAACTCTGGACAGACTGTGAAGCACGTCCAGTGTGCAGACCAGTTTGGATATATCAACCACATCAAATAATCCTGAAAATGGTCATCTGACAACTTGATTTACTTTGAAATGCATTAACCCTTTACTCCATGATTATTCATGGATATCAATTAGATGATTTGTTACAATATATACCTGGACACGGGAAATTTTGACCATGGCAGAAACTATAGAATCAAATATCATTATATCATAAGTAAAAAGAGCAGACCCTGATAAGACTGCTCCTATTGGAGTAGTCTGGTCTGGGTCTACTCTCTTTGCAAAAGTGTGAAAAGACGTTATATGACGAAAATGGTTAAAATGTTCTAAAATAAGTTTCTGTCTCCAGCCTTTGCTGCATTACTGTATGGAGACAAAGTTAGGCTAAACAAGGATTGTGCTGTCAGTCCGGACACATTTGCTGGTCTTGCCATATTGTGTCCTTTCAAACAGCTTGGACCGTGCTTGAAATGTAATGCTTTCTGCTTCTGGGAGTTGACAATAGCACAATAATTGTATACTAATTACAATTAATCTAGGAACTATTACACACGATGTGCAAAATTCAAATCTATAATGTGACGCCTGACTGGTTTATTGTATGCTGTGAAACTGTACACGTTTTGATTGACAGGTTAGAAAAAGCTGAAAAGGCATATATTACATTATAATTAAACACTTTTCGAAACTTTATATTGGAAGAACATACCTTCTGTGGTATGGTTTAACCATTTCCTCCATAAATACGCCTTTCTACGCCTCTGTAAAAGTCACCTGTTGAAACCATTGTGATAAATAGAGCATTTTCTCCTATAGGAGCAAATGCTCTATTTATCACAATGGTTTCTTATACAAAATTCTAAAACATTCCTTTTCTCTAGTTAATGCTCCTTTTCGGTAGAATGTACCGAGGACTAGGTATGTTGTTGACAGTAAGTGAAGAAACTCCATACATAAGCTAACAGTTTTATGCTAAATTTGCATACAATATGTAAGTCAGCTAATTTGCTTTAAATGTTAGAGGTTTTGTCACATTTAGTAAACTGTTGATGAATGAAACATGACATTTTATTTCAGAAATGATGGCACAGTCTGAACCCATTTGTGCCAACGATCCAATATATGGGAAATAGGCAAACAGTGTAGACTCTGTAAATTTAGGCCATCCATCCCTTAGATAAAAAATGGACTAATCCAATACACAAACATGGAATAATCCACTGGGCGCAAATGGGTTAACTGCTAAGATATCTGATCAATGGCATATTGACTTCATATGTTATCAAAATCAACAAAAAGCGTTTAGATACAAGAGGATGGGTCTCACAGTTTGGCAACACCTATTTACGACTTTGTAAACATAACAGACACAGGTCAAACAGCTCTTGGTCTACTCTGCCAAAAGTCGTCTTTAATTTAACCCTTTCCCTCATATTGACGACTTTTGATGACTTTGTAAAAGTCAATATCTGAAACCATTGTGATAAATAGAGCATTTGCTCCTATAGGAGCAAATGCTCTATTTATCACAATGGTGTCAAACTACAAAATTCTAAAATTTTCATTTTCTCTAGTTAATGCTCCTTTTCGGTAGATTTATTCAAAGAGGTTGTATCTAAAATAGCCTATGGGATAATGGGTTAAAGTTCCTATCTTACCTGTTTGACCGATATTCAGGCGTTTGATACCACTGTATACCGTGATGTTGACCAATACTACAAGGACAATTACCATGGCAACCAGAAGTCTCCGCCCCAGTTTCAGTAACTGGGATAGTTGATCAGAATACCATCTGACCGGTCTTGCTAACATTTCTCCTGAAAAGACAAGGAATGTCTTAGAAGCGATTCTCATGCTTAGCTCATCTTGGGTTCATGCAGCGGAACTACAGTGAACCCTCATTATTCCGGCATTCGTCACAATGGCACCCTCGTTATACCGGCATTTGTCACAATGGCACCCTCATTAGACCAGCATTCGTCACAATGGCACCCTCATTATACCGCATCCGTCACAAGGGCATCCTCATTATATAGTATTCGTCACAATGGCACCCTCATTATGCCGGCATTCGTTACAATGACAACTTCATAACACCGGCATTCGTTACAATGGCACTCTCATTATACCGTTATTCGTTATTCGTTATACTGGCAGTATGCATTGAAACAAAATTACCGTTAAGTCTTTAAATCAACCAAATTGAATGAATAAATCGGTGTAATGTCAATAAGACAAGTGATCGCTTAATGCAGAACACAAAAAGTGAAAAACGCTCCCAAAGGGAGCTTTTTGCACTTATTGTGTTCTGCATTAAGCGTTCACTTGTTGGTATTAGTTTAAAACTGCCCATATGGTTCCTTTCATAAAATTATTTATACTCGTTATAACGGCAACTTCGTTTTACCAGCATTATGTAAAACCCCTATAATGCGACCACCTAAAAGAGGTATAATTCTGGATGGATGGGGCAGGTGGTAGCTTAATGCAGGATGAAAGTAATGCAGAAAGCTCCTATAGGAGCTTTCTGTATTACTTTTGTCCTGCATTAAGAAACCATCTGCTCATAAAAACCCCCATGTTTATTCATTAAGTGGTCGCATTAGAGGGGTTCTACTGTACAATAAGTGTATGTACATGTATATGCATATTTGTAGTTGGTAAACGTTCAACAAAGTTAACTCTTTCGCTGCCAGTGTCGCATCTGTGATTCTCTATGCAAACAAACAGGTCCTTTGACCTTGGTTTCGGTGGTTTGCTACTGATTCTATTAACCCCTTCCGTGCCACAGTGACGGGTTTATGATATCACATGCAAACATTTTGGATCCAGATGAGACGCCGAGTAACTCGGCGTCTCATCAGAATCCAAATTATGTGTAACTCTGTTTACTGTTTTATAAAGAAAATGGAAGAAGTGCACACATTTACACTAAAAATAAACGAAACTCTGCCCAGCAGACGACAATGCTGGCACCGAAAGGGTTAACCGTTGGCATATGGACAATGACATTTTGGCCATGGAAGAAACTGTTGAATCAGATCTATATTATTATATTAGCAAACAGAGCAGACCCTGATAAAAAAAGCTCCTATAGGAGTTGTCTAATCTGGATGTACTCTATTGGCATATGTACCAACAGTTGTTTATATGAAGGAAAGGGTTAAGTAACACTAAGTACAAATGAGTATTTGAAGAACTTGCGGAAGCCATCACAGTTCATCATAAAGAGAAAACAGGTAGTCAATTTACAAGGACAAATTGTGAAGGCAAAACTTTGTTGGTGTTTTTATACAAAGGACACATGAAGATTGCCATCGAGGTCTGCACTTTTTTCTGATACCACAGTGGCAAATGGGGTTTGGAGAAATAGCCCCCAAATAGGCATAAGATTAATTCAGAAAATACATTAGGGAGATTTTTATTAAAATATATGTTGAAATGTGTATACAGTAAAACCTCTCTATAACGGTCACTAAATCGTGCTAATTAGTTGGTATTTAGGGCAGGTGGCTGCTTAAAGCAAGGTGAAAGTAAAACAGAACGCTCCTATAGCTTTAAGCAGCCATCTGCCTTTAACACACAATACTTGATGTAATAAAGTGGCCGTTCTAGAGAGATTTTACTGTAACAGTATGATTCCGTTCAGACATGTTGCGCCGTCTAATGCACAGTAAACTCTCTCTATAACCACTACTCATATTTAGACTTTCTCTGGACTTAGCTAAACCATTTCCCTCATGAACATTTGTGCATGACTTGATCACGTCATGAACATTATTTTGCAAAAAGTGGGTGACGGGTTTACCCCACCCCTCATAAAAACGGCTCTTCATGCTTTTGCAAACAGAGTAGATCCAGATCAGACGGCCGCACTTCAACACAACTTTTCAATAAACAATATGGGTATATTTCACTCAACTTTTCAATAAGCAATTTGTGTATTTTATTTTTCAGTCAAATTATCTCGAATGTAGCAAATTCATCACGTTTTGGTCACGTTTCTTGCAGTTCGTTACGAATGTAGCAAATTTATCACATTTTGATCACGCTTCTTGCAGTTCGTTACGAATGTAGCAAATTTATCACATTTTGATCACGCTTCTTGCAGTTTATCACGTTTATTGCAAATTTGTTTACGATTGTATCACGTTTGTTTATCAAATAAGGTGCGCTATCCTCTAACAATGCACGATACAGTAAAAGCTCGAGTATTCGAACACTAAAATACGTGTCATCGATCTTTTAGTCAGTTGGTAGCTTAATGCATGGCGAAAGTCATACAGTAGACGTTTCTCACCCGGTCAGTAGTTTACCGATTTTTTAAACGAATGGTAAGTCAGAACAAAAGTTCAGCAGTTCAGAGATTAGACACGAGAAGCGTTAATATAGTACGTACTAGATCCAATATCCATCTCTATTTCTTACATTGATAATGAATGACGGGTTTTTTTCGAGTACGTTTTTCTGTTTATTGAAGCTTATTTTTTTTACTTCAAGAACAATTATGTAAGAAATAATTATATTATGATTCATTACAGTATTTTTGGCAATTGTAGAAACTATAGAGAGCGATCTGTATCACAGGAACCGTCTGGTCTTGGTCTACTGTGTTTACAAAGGCGTCAAAATCCGTCTCTATAAGGGAAATGGTAAGATAGGTGTTACTTTATAAAGTGTTTCGCAATGTCAGTTACATTAGATGTGTCCATCTGTGTTCCGTTACTTTTCAGCTGTTACATGTATCAATGGTGATGTATCGATGGTGAATCGATAGCTCAGAGAAAAGCTGTTGTAACTACAGTTTAATGCCTTTGCAAACAGAGTAGATCTAGACTCATATCAGGCGACTCCTGTAGAGAACTGTCTGATATGGGTATTCTCTGTTTGTTTCTTAACCCATTCCCTCATATTGACGACTTTTGACGACTCTAAAAGTCACTTTGTGAAACCATTGTGATAAATAGAGCATTTGCTCCTATAGGAGCAAATGCTCTATTTATCACAATGGTTTCAAATTACAAAATTCTAAATTTTTCCTTTGCACTAGTTAATGCTCCTTTTCGGTAGATTTATTTAAAGAGGTAGGATCTAAAAATAGCATATGAGGTAATGGGTTAAGTAGTGCAGATCTAATTCCGCCGTTGCTCTCATGACCAAACATTTCTGTGTTTATAGCAATTATAAAAATCAATATAGATCTACTTACTCCATAAATATACATTTATGTACCTTTTGCAAAAAGAGTAGACCCAGATCAGACGACTCATATAAGAGCCGTCTGATCAGGGTCTGCTCTGTTTGCTTATGATGCGATATGCATGTAGATATGATTCTACGGTTTCTGAAATGGCCAAAACATGGTGTCATTATTTCTTAACTGAATAGTCATGGAGTAAAGGGCGAATACTCATATGTCAGTACAGTGCTCCCTCTCTACAACGACCCTCCCAAATACGATTCCCTCCTTACAACAACGCATGTCACTGTTTCCGAAACAACAAGGCTCCAGAAACAACCTTTTTCTATCGTATTTTCTTTATGCCTCCATCAAACCCTATGTTGTGACCACTCTTTAGAATCGTCACTTTGAGTGGTCACTAAACAGTGGTCACAACATAGGGTTTGATTGAGGAATAACTGTTTGAGTTCTCAAAATACACCATATCTGGGGATCTGCAAACAAGCTAATTGTGTTTGATTTTCCCTCCCTATAACAACTTCCTCTGAACAACACATACAATATTCGTATCCCAAAGGGTGTCGTTGTAGAGAGGGGGCACTGTATTTCTTACATGAATATTCGTTGAGTAAAGGATTAATAAGCAATTTCAAATTAAAATGTCTTCCTCGAATTTACTGATTACCGTTCTTTCATTTCTGTTGGAAATTGTGACCAGGGTCCAAGATTATAAAACGTTTGAGCCTCAGTCTGAGATCATTCTCAAGCATCAGATTGGTCAGAATCTGACCAATCGGATACTTGATAATGATCTCAGACTCAAGCAAAAAGGTTTATAATCTCGGGACCAGAGAGTCAAACAAGTTTGACCGTGATGAGACGCCGAGCTGTTTGCAGATGTCGCCACTGTTGAGTGCATGTACATGTAATTACAAAAGCATTGCACAGTCATTGATATGTTTTGCTGATTTATTACGGTAGATGATAATGTGAAATGTGTACAATAGTCCTTGTAAAAGATATCTGTACATTTTATCATATACAAAAACAGCTGTTTCCAAAACCTATGGACTGAATAAACACGACTCATGCTCGCTTTGCTTAAGAAATACATGTAATATAAATACAAGACGAATACTGATGCAAGGCATTGGATCGCCGCGAAATTTGTGTACAAGGAAGGTTTTTTAATAAGGAACTGTTTTGTTAAGACAATTGAAATACAACATTTCATTAAAAACTTAACGAGATATGTAGCCTCTAGAGTGTAATGACGTAGTGACCTAGTTTCGAACCCGACATGATCCATATTTGAACTTGACCAAGATTGCATGTGGACAAACATTCTGATAAAATTTCAGTAAGATCTGATAACATTTGTAGCCACTTGAGTGTGAACAAGGTTTTTCTATGATTTGACCTAGTGGCCTAGTTTATGACTGCAGGCGATTCATATTCGAACTTGACCTAGATTTCATCAGGGTCAATACACAAACCAATTTACTTAAAGATCAAGTGCAAAATGTGGCCTCCAGAGTGTTTTGGATTTTGTAAGATTTGACCTAGTGACCTAGTTTTTGACCCGACATGACCAATATTCGAACTTGGCGTAGATTTCATGGAGACACATTCTGATAAAATTTCAGTAAGATCCAATAAGATTTGTAGCTTCTAGAGCATTAACAAGATTTTTCTAAGATTTGACCTAGTGACCTTGTTTTTGAGCCCAGGTGACCCATATTCGAGATTGACCTAAATTTCATGCAGGGCAAAACACAAACCAATTTACTTAGAGATCAAGTGCAAAATGTGGTATCTCAACGGACAACAGACGAGGGACATCCAACGATCCTAAAAGCTCAGCATGAGCACAAATGAATATCCTTCTCTAAAAAGGTGATAATAAAGAGACAAGGCTATAAATTACAAATATAGTCATTTATTATGAAACAAATAACTATGTAAACAAGAAAATATACTATGGCATGCTGATAAAGAACTCTGTTGCAAACTGTAATAAGTTAATACCTGGTAAAAGTATTATGACATATGCATTGTTGGAAGTATCACATGAAACTTGACACAAATATCTAGGGCGGTCATTGATTGGTTCAGAGGCATATTGACGATACCAAAACGTAAGAGGATAAATATTTTATCCCGTCACTACAGCCGCTAGTGACGTAATAAAGGGGTAGCGTAATAAACCTAAGTTTATATGTACAGTAGAGGTTTATTTGTATAGTAGGTGTAGGAATTTCTTCTTACAACAGGAACTATTTTTAATTTTTCTACAAATTTGTTTTACCAAAAATAACGTATAAGTTGAAAGAAAAAACACTTAATATGGATAATTATCATTAACAGTAAAAACCCAAACCGTCATTAAACAAAACAATAATAAAACAACAAAATAGAAAGGAAAAAAAAATTTTCGTCAGCGGTGAGAATCGAACCAGGGCTGACTGCACGATAGGCGACCGTGATAACCACTACGCTCACGATAGGCGACCGTGGTAACCACTACGCTATCAGGCCAGACATACATCAAGGGAAATTGAAGATGTATATAAAGTTATCATGCTACTATATTGACTTTTATAAATAAAAAAAATAAAACGACTTTTTTAAATAAAAATAAATAAAACAATAAAACTCCATTAAAACATTTATCACTCTCATGATAATTTAATCAATAAACTCTTACAAGGGCGGTGATGGTCATATACCTAAATATAGCCTGTTCAGTTCCATTAACGAGCGACGTTAGCCCTATCTAAAAATAGAAACCGAGACGACAGAATTCGATTTTGACCATGTAGAGCCTCCGGTAGAATAATAACCATGTCTGTTTGAATTAACATGATGTATGTATTACTTTTGTCGACATTTTTGGACAATAAACAATGGTCATTAAACAAAACTGTAATATGTCAAAATCTCTGAAGGGCATAATTTAGAACGAGAGCACCGCAAACAGGTGCACGACTACAGTTTTGACCCGGCTTCAATTCTGCGACTTTGACCCGGCTTCATTTATGTTTACAAAACTGTTTTTGGCATTTAATGTCAATACTTCGACGAAAAAAGTGTCATAATTATTGTTATTATTGTACATTTGTTTGATAAATTTCTTTTTAAACATCGTATGAAGGTTTTTACATCACATATTTCACTACATCAATAATGCAGATAGAAACTATTCTCTGCCACGCTCTCATGTGCCAATTCATTTGGTTCTTCTCACCGATATTCGCGGCATAGACTTTGTAAAACTTGTCGCTACCCCTCCTACATGGGTAAATACTTTTGAACATTCCATTAGTGATCGCCGCTCATGCGGCGATCAATGATTCTACAGTTTCTGACATGGCCACATTTCCAGTGTCCATGTGTCACTATAAAATAAATCTAATTGACATCTATGGCATCGTTCTTTCTAACATGAATATCCATGGAGTAAGGGGGTCTACACCACAGAGATAGAGCTAATGGTGGCTTAATTAACCCCTACAACGCTGAATTCCCAAATGAACTATTCAAAAATTGAACCAGATCAAGCTTGCAGTGAACATTTAGGTATTATTTAAAGAAATGTGCAACATGACACACAGTGTAGATCCTGATGAGAGGGTTCCTCTAGAAGCGCTCTCATTTAGGTCTACATTGTTTGCAAAGGACATTAATGACTCGTGTCCCGCATTGTAAGGGTGAAAGGTTGACATCGTAATTGAATGTTGCCAAAATTCTCAATCATTTTCATGAAAATCATAAGCATGCTAAAATATTACTTTTATTATATACAGTAAAAGCCCACTGAACCGGACGTTTTTATTGGTATAATTCCGGTTTGTGTGACAGGTGACAGCTTAATGCAGGGTGAAAGTCATGTAGAAAGCTCCTCTACGTACCAATACTTGACACTTCAATTTTTGTCGCGGCCAAATAGTCGCGGGTGGGAAAATATGGCGGGAAGCTAGTTACCTGTATAGGTAACTGAGAGATTCTCGTCAGATTTTCCCTTCTTGAATTTATGACCGAGACAAAATGAAAGACTCAGACATTATTATGTATTTTTATTCATAAAACCATAAAGTTTGTAAAATAAAATGTCTTGTTGCAGTAGTAATGTTTAAGCATGCTTATGTGTATTGTGAATGTGATTAATTAAGTAACTTTTTAAAATCAAATTCCGATTTCTGTCTTTAAGACATATTTTAAATATATGGCGGACTATTTCATTTGTTTCCAAGGACAAAACGACTGTTTCTAATATCCTCTGTCTACCTTACATTGGTCGAAAATAATTTTGTCAGAAACTCAAAATTCGGATGGTGAAAAATGTTAACCTGTACATGTATTTGAAATATTCATATCTTCTTTGATTGAATCGGATGTTTACTATTATAGAAATTTTATAACACAACCCATAATCGCAGTTATTGAATAGACAACTGATAAACAATGGCGATTCACACCACTCTGGAAGTTCATCAATAGAATATTAACCTTTAGCTTGCTGAGCAAATTATTGTTACAGAATTTTTCACCAACTATATTTTCAAAATACAAGCTAGTATCAATTTGTCTACCAGAATACTATCAGGGGGTCAATCAGTTTGGATCCTTATGAGACGCCGATGTAGTCGGCGTCTCATCTGGATCCAAACTGTTTGCATAGGTATTCACTCGTCCGCCCGTAGCAGGCTAAAGGTTACTTAGTTAAACCCATTACACCATGAATATTCCTGTAATAGTCTAGTTGCTTATGTCCAATTTTAGGCAAAATCGTTACTGGCTGGATTAAAGTATAAGACTTGGTATATGAGTTGCATATGCAGTCTATAATCAAAATAATTGGGGGTGCCCGGCTTGGCTACCCTAGTTCTGTCAAAATCCAAGATGGCGTCCAAGATGGCCGCCATAACACAATGTGTTTGATAAAAACACCCATATTTGTCAGTTTCCCTGAATAAAATTGCCTACAAATTTATAAAAAGAACATAAAAGTTGTATCATAACATATTGGATCTATTTGGCCCATTAATTGTATGATCTTATACAAAAAAACTAAATTTCTAAAAACTAAATAGAACAGAATAGAACACAAAATGTATAGGACATTCTCTTACAGGATATACAAATATGTTACTGTTGTAATGTACCTAAATTAGATTGTTCTGTTGATTAATTGAATATCTGCCACAAACATTTCCTTAAACGTAGTGCACTGTGATCATAATACAGTAAAACCTCTCTATTACGGCCACTAAAGCGAATGCTAATTGTGTGTATGAAACACAGGCGGCAGCTTAAAGTAAGGTGAAAGTAAATTAGAAAGCCCCTCGAGGAGTATTTTTTTTAAATTTTCATCTTGCTTTAAGCAACCACCTTCCTTAAAAACCAAATATTGATGCAGTTGAGTGGTCTCAATGGAGGGGTTTTACTGTACATCAGTTGATCTTGTTAGAATACAGTCAAACATTGATCACGAACTCTCTTAAAAGTACAAAAATGAGGAAACACCACATACAGAACAAACAGCCGCCCGAACAGCAACACAAGGAAACAGCAAATGTACATAACTATAAAAACACCAAGAGACGCACAAAGACAAAACACAAGTATAATAGGGGGGAGATGGAAGTACCGCCTTGGAACGGTCAGTGACAAAAGTCACTGGGGGTTAAACCGGTTTATGGGCGCCCAACCTCACACTTATTCCATCCCCACCCTAAAAGACAAACAGTGTAAATAAACGTATCCTTTGCCAGTTCTCTCTTCAATTGTAAATCGCTACAGCTTGCTTAATTCGAACATACTCGTGTTTCAAAGTTAAAACTTGACTAAACTTTATCAAAGTTTGACTGCATATTAGTTGTATTATAATAGTTGTACTTTGCTGTTACCTACATGAAGGTACACGGTGAAAGGGATAAACAACAGTTTCCTTTGCACGCACATAAATATGTGCACTTCAGATAGGTATTTTTGCATATGCACTTTCTAGGGCACAATGGCATTGCCTTACAGCCACATTTTATAAGTTCTCTGCAGCTTTTTGCTGCGTCTGGGAGTGTTGTCCAGAGAGGTTGCCAATTGTCATTTCATTTGGTCCAACCAAAGTTGTTGGGAGACGGGTCATTCTGGCATGGCTGTACGTTTGTTAACCTAACGTTCACTTTGTACAGGCTCTGGTTGGCATGTTGCAAAAGAGAAGCTTGAGTTGGTGATAGGTTCTGCATTAGTTTCACATGTTTACGTTGAGCAAACAGCTCCTGTTGTAGGTCATTGGCTTTGTCTAGTTGTGTAGTATGATCATAAAGTACACATGTGAACCTTTCAAACTACTTAAATTCCTCACTTTGCACTTCAAACAGTATATAGATGGATGCTGCAGAGGAAAGAAAAAATGTTGCCGTCACTTTATGATGTCTTTTTACCCTTTCCTCCACATTGTGAAGAGTCACACCCTGTAGACGCATGGAAAAATGGGAGCGAGACTGAATATGTTTTCCTTTTCCAAACTCTAGTTATAAAGTTGTAATTCCGATTTCATCCTTAGCAACTGTGGAAATATGCCAAGTAATATCACAACAACACCTACATCAGCTGTGCTTACTATTAGACTAACAGATCCTTTATGGATTGCGCCTTGGACATTGAGGACTATTATTGTATCCGCTTCCTCGTGATCAGTGAGTGGCATTTGTGTACCATAGCTTTTAGCGACAACAGATTGGCCTGCAGTGATGTAAACCGCTTTGTCGTTTGGGTATTCACAAGCAGTCACATCTCCAGTCAAGAGTTCAAAAAAGCTCTTCTTTGTTTTTTGAATTTCGAAGAAATAAGTTGAAACATACTGGTAGTCTTGTTTGACGTGACACTTTCTTTCTTTTGCTTTGGTCCCTTTTTTACAGGTGGCTTGCTTTAGACTATTACTTTTGTATGTGTCCCAAACAATAATCTGTTGTCGCTAAAAACTGGTACATATCTTAGGTACTATCACATCAACACTGTGTATTTTGTGATCATACTACACAACTAGACAAAGTCAATGACCTACGACAGGAACTGTTTGCTCAAGGTTAACATATGCAATCAATGCAGAACCTATCACCAACTCAAGCCTCTCTTTTGCAACATGCCAATCGGAGCCTGTACTAAGCCAGCATTTGGTTAACAAGCTTACAGCCATGCCAGAATGACCCATCTCCCGACAACTTTGGATGGACCAAATGAAATGACAATTGGCAACCTCTCTGGACAACACTCCCAGACGCAGCAAGAAGCTACAGAGAACTTATAAAATATGGCTGCAAGGCAATGCCATTGTGCCCTGGAAAGTGTGTATGCAAAAATACCCATCTGAAGTGCACATAGTTATGTGCGTGCAAAGGAAACTGTTAACCCTTTCACCATGTACTTTCATCTAGGTAACAGCAAATTTGACTAATAGTTAGCACAACTAATATACAGCCGAACTGTGATAAAGTTTAGTCATGTTTTATCTTTGAATACGAGTATGTTCCACTTTCTGATCCTTCGGGATCATTAGTCTTAGTGTTAATAATTTTGAAAAATGATTACTGCTTAAGCTGGTGCTAGGGGGTTCACTTTTAATTCACTACTCATGAACAGACTCAATAAAACCGAGTCTGCAATTTTCTCTTTTCACATTGCTACTTTTGCATTTGAAGGATCTCCCACTTTCAGAATATTTAAGCAAGCTCTATTGATTTACAATTGAGGGGTGAACTGGCAAATTCAACTTAAGAGAGTTCGTGTTATCAATGTTTGACTGTATTCTAATAAGATCAACTGATATACAGTAAAACCTCTCTAATGAGACCACTAAATTGCATCATTTATTTGGTCTTTAAGGAGGATGGCTGCTTAAAGCAAGGTGAAAATAAAACAGATGCTCCTTGAAGAGCTTTCTGTTTTACTTTCACCTTACTTTAAGCTGCGATCTGTGTTTCATACAATTAATTAGCTTTTATATTAGTGGTCGTAATGGAGAGGTTTTACTGCATTATGATCACAGTGCTCAGCGTTTATGGATTTTTTTGTGGTAGGTATTCAATTAATCAACAGAACAATCTAATTCTGGTACATTACAGCAGTAAAATATTTGTGTAAGCTGTAAGTGAATGCCCTAGACGATTTGTGTTCTATTCTGTTCTATTTAGATTTTAGAAATATATTTATTTTGTATAAGATCATACAATTAATGGTCCAAATAGATCTAAATATGATATAATGCAACCTTTGTGTTCCTTTTACAAAATTGTAGGCAATTTTATTCATGGAAACTGACAAATATGGGTGATTTTATCAAACACATTGTGTTATGGCGGCCATCTTGGACGCCATCTTGGATTTTGACAGAATTAGGTTAGCCAAGTCGGGCACCCCCACCTATTTTGATTATAGACTGCATATGCAACTCAAATACCAAGTCTTATACTTTAATCCACCATGTAACGATGTTCCCCCTAAGCAACTAGACTATAAGAAATAATGACATCATAAATATGATTTAGATTAATTGTTATAATAGCACATGGACATAGGATATTTCGGTCATGGCAGAAAATGTATAATCATAGCTATTATTATATCATTATCAAACAAAGCAAACCCTGATCTGGGTCCATGCTTATAAAATTTTTAGTTGAGTCTGAGTTCGTTCTCAAGTTTTTGATTGGCCAAAGGCTCAAATCTGACCAATCAAAAGCTTGAGAACTCAAATCTGACCAATCAAAAGCTTGAGAACGAACTCAGACTCAACTAAAAAGCTTTATAACCATGGGCCCAGGGTTTACTCAAGTTGTCATGTTTTGCCATGTTATGTACACTTTTTACCGAAATAAATCTATCTAATCTATATAAAGGCGAAAGGCGTATTTATGGAGTAGAGGGTTAATATGTTATTATTTGGTTAACCCTTTACGTTATGTTTGATGCATTTGCAAACAGGGTAGATCAATATCAGGAGGCTCCATGTAGGAACCATTTGACCAGAGTCTGCTTTGTTTACTTATGGGATAATATGATTCTGATTCTACAATGTCTGCCAGGGCCAAAAGTCATGATGTCATTATGTCTTAAATGCATGTTTATGGAGAACAATGTGAAACGAGACGACTCTAAAGAGTGGTCACAGTATAGTGTATTGTGAAGCAAAAAGGGGCTATTCTTAAAAATGTTGAAATTGACGCATCTTATCTGGAACTCTGTTCTGTATTTTTTCTAGATACTGTCCACACAGTATCAAAAAGACATGCTGAGTAACTCGGTGTCTCCCCAGAGTACAAACCATGAAATCTTAACCTTTCGCTTGCTATTCGCGTCAATATACCTATCTGTAAATAGTGAAGACCCAGATGAGACAGCTCCTGCATGAGCTGTCTCATCAGGGTCTGTCCTATTTACAAGTTGATTGTGCAACCAGTGCACTCCACAGCAGTGATTGCACAGCGCAATACTTGTACACAGTGAAGATATATGTAATTATACAACAGGACATGAGTAAAGAAGGAGAAATGTATTTTAAAATTCAGCAAGAGAAGGGTTAACCATTTACTTTATAGATACGCTGTAACCCTTTATTACATGAATATTCATATATAAGATAATGACATCATGATATTAGATTATTTTGTATAATGGCATATAGACAGGGGAAAGTTTGGCCAAATTAGAAATTGTAGAATCATACTTATTTTATTTTATAAGCAAACAGAGCAGACCCTGATCAGACGGCTCCTAGAGTTTAAAAGCCAGATAATGGTTAACCATTTATACTCCATGAATGTTCATGGAAGAAAACAAATGAAATCTTTAATATTTGTTAGATTTATTGTTTTAATAAAACATGGACACATGAATGTATGGGCATGGCAGAAACTGTAGAATTATATCGATATTATTTCATAAGCAAAAAGAGCAAACGAAGTAGACCATGGTCATTAGCAAACAGAGCATACCATACGCAAGCAGAACAGACCCTGATCAGATGGCTCCTACAGGGTCTACCTACTCTGTTTGCAAAGACATAGAAGGACGTATTTTTATGTAAAGGTTTAGACGACTTTTCAAACCCGATGGCTAATGTAAGATCAGTCTAACCAGGGTCTGTTATGTTTGCTTATACAGCAAAACCTCTCTATAACGGCCACTAAATTACATCAAGTATTTTGTATTAAAGGCAGGTGGCTACTTAAAGCAAGGTGAAAGTAAAACAGAACGCTCCTATAGGAGCGTTCTGTTTTACTTTCACCTTGCTTTAAGCAGCCACCTGCCCTGAATACCAAATAATTAGCACAATTAAGTGGCCGTTATAGAGAGGTTCTACTGTATAGTTATATAGACATGACTCTACAGATTTTAACAGGTCCAAACTATGTACGGTTCATATATTAAGCTAATTAATATTCATATTAACATTGTTTCATATATGAATATTCATGGATATATGGATTAAAACAGATCAAACAAAACGCAACACTTTTTCGGGAAAACAAGGACTGTAAAATAACTCGTTGTCTTATTTGAAGACGAATTTAAACAACATTAAGTACACTGCTTAGACTAAAGAAGCTGCATAAATAGGCACCAGTTTCTCTTTTTGTGTACATTGTTTAATTTGTATATACATTTGCATTGTACATGTACTGTTTAAAGCACATCCAGTTTATTATGGATGTGTTTGTCTGTTCGTTAATTTACAAACATGGACAAAGTTTTGGGTTTGAAAACAAGCTGTTTGCAAACTTTAACAGTTAGTGGTAGCTGCTATGTTTCCTTAGGAATACGTCTTGAATATGTATATGTTAAGAAATACACTCAGCAAAGCTTTATGTTGCTAGGGTGACTTTGAATACATTGTTTTCAGGGATATTATTTTGGTTTTCTTTGATTAACACTTTGCTCCATAGATACTATTTTTAACGCCTTCACAAACAGATTGGACACATATTTTTCTGATTAGGGTCTGTTCTGTTTGCTAATGGATTTGTATAGATGTGATTCTACAGTTTCTGTCAAGGTACACAAACACAGTGTTCCTATGCCATTACAAAATTTCAACTAATAAATACGATGTCGTTCCTTCTTATATGAATATCAAACAAGTAAGGTTTAATTAAGACTCCTAGAGGAGCTTTCTGCATGACTTTCACCCTGCATTAAGCTGCCACCTGTCTCCAAGACTGATATCTATACTAAATTTACCGTCCGGTTAAGAGGGATATACTTCACTTATCAACCATTTCTTATTTGTTATTGAACAGTTTTAGAAAAGTAGTGGAGTGGCATTTGTAACAATCAGTATGTAACAATGGTACAATATGTAACAATGGTAAAATATGTAACAATGGTACAATATGTAACAATGGTAAAATATGTAACAATGGTAAAATCTAAACGCAAGTGAGTGAGTTTGAATCATCTTGAAGTCTACCATCTTTTCCATTTCGTAATTTTTTTTAACTGTTGAAATCAATAACAAATAACTAATAACAATTATGAGTATAACAAATTTGAATTTATTAACCCTTTCCTTCATAAAGATACTTTACACACCTTTACAAAAAGAGTAGACCCAGATCAGACGACTCCTGTAGCAGTCGTCTGACCAGCGTCTGCTCTGTTTGTTTATGGCATGATATTTAATAAACATAATAAACAAAAATTATTTTATTTCCATTCTATACATATATTGGAAATGTTGTTGGGTCATGGTATATATCTTATTTTACAGATTTTGTCGAAGAAAACAATTACCATCAAACGCTTGCGTTATACAAAAAAGCTAATAATTATTCGTGATTGCATTATTTCTTACATGAATATTGAACAGCTAAATGGTTAATAAGTAATAACAATAAACAAGGCATCGGGACGTTCATGCTAAAGGTTTATTAGTATTTCGTTAATAATTAATCTACTGACATAATACTTGACCCTTTCGGCGCCAAATTTCTAATTATCGTTTGCAATCCAATATTTGTTAAATCATAAGGAAATGAGAGAAATAAATGCAAATTTCAAAGGAATAAAGCACATATATAGAAAAAGAGAATGAGACAAAACGTGAAGTCTCTGATCAGACGCCGCCTTTTCAAGGCGGCGTCTGATCTGGGACTGCACTATTTGTCGTGGTGCATTTATGCGACATTGGCGGTGAAAGGGTTAATATAATTACCTATACCTGTATCAGATGGTACATGTACGTACCTTACTCGCTATTGAAGGTACAAACCTCAATGTCGAGATATGTATATACAGCAGAACCTTCCTTAAGCTGCCATTCATTTGTTGAACATAGGAGTCTTTAAAAGCAAGTGGTTGCTTTATGCAGGACACAAGTAATGCAGAAAGCTCCTATAGGAGCTTTCTGCATTACTTTTGACCTACATTAAGCTGTCACTTTTCTTACAGATTCTTTTTAATGGCGTCTTAAGGCAAGTTCTACTGCACCATCTGATAGTGACTGTTTTAGTCTAGATAAGGAAACTGAAAATGTTATTTATATATTGACAGATGTACGTCGCATATTGACAAATGATCAATGTTCACGCACGCACGCACACACGCATACACACAAAACGCGTATTGACAAACACTGATCTTATATTGACTTATGACCAGCACATAGTGACAAACGCACATCGTATATTGACAAATGCACAAGTGTATATTGACAAATGCACGACGTATATTGACAAATGCACAGCGTATATTTCATCACAGTCTATTACATGTACTAAAATCTCTCGGGCGGTCACTGATCAGCATTTGCAAGGTTTGCTATACTAAGTAATTGTCTGCACTCTGAGCAATTGTCGTCTGCAAATATTGTCGTCTGCTTCAATTCTAAAAAATTCGTTTTTCCTCCATCTCTTTTCAAATATGGTTCCAGAGTGATAAGCAGTATGGATCCAAACTATTTGCAATGATTATTATAGAGTCTCTAGTAAAGTGCTAAATTGTTAATTAATGTCGAAGAATTTCGCCATCGTGTATCTTTTGCTTCTGCAAAATCCCCTCATAAACCCCAAAGTAATTAGAACATGCTACATTACATATATAAACCCCAAAGTAATAAGAGCATGCTACATTACATGAATAAACCCTAAGGTAATAAGAGCATGCTACATTACATAATGCCGTTTGCTTATGGTGTAATATAGATGCTTTAACCCTTTCGCTGCCAAACTCTGTCATCTGCTACCTTTGTCGTCTGCTATAAATTTTCATTTTGTGTTAATTTTCTTCATTTAGTTTCAAAAACATAGTAACAGTAACAAACAGTTTGGATCCTGATGAGACGCCGAGTTACTCGGCGTCTCATCTGGATCCAAACTGTTTGCATAGGTAATCACAGATCCGGCATTGACAGCGAAGTGGTTAATATATAACAGCTCTGATTGTGGTAACTCTAGACAGGTTCAACTGTTCGGGGGCAATTAAATCTTTACTCCTTGTGCATTGTATATGCATGATTTCCCTTTTTCAAACATAATATAACCAGATAAGTCGGATCCTGTAGGAGCCGTCTTATCATGGTCTGCTCTGTTTACAGATCTGATTCGATCGTTTATGGCATGTTTAAAATGCTCATATGCTAGTATAACATTTCAATTAATTAATCATTCGCTTGCTATTCACGTCAATATACCTACCTGTAAATAGTGAAGACCCAGATGAGACAGCTCCTGCAGGAGCTGTCTCATCAGGGTCTGCACTATTTACAAGTTGATTGTGCAACCGGTGCACTCCGCAGCAGGTATTGCACAGCGCAATACTTGTACACAATGAAGATATATGTAATTATACAACAGGACATGGGTAAAGAAGGAGAAATGTATTTTAAAATTCAGCAAGCGAAGGGTTAATTAATAGACATACAGTAAGTATTTCTTACATGAATAGTCATGATGTAAACTACATACCTTTCCTGCTTTTTGTCCACTCATGAAAAGTGTTCCTCATGGTAAAGGCGAGCTCGACACAATACTAAGCGAATACATGTAAGTAGTTACGTAAATGTCAGAAAGTTGCGTTGATCAATACCATGACATTACTGGACCATAACACACAATGTTCAAAAACTAATCACATTCGATCCAGACCATACTTTGAATATCACAATCGTTTCTTCGAGCAGAATAATTTCTCTCAATAAAAGAAAAAAACATTTTCTCAAGTTTTTTTTTAATTTATGCGTGTATTGTATGTTGGACAGTCCGAGAACTGGCGAGCAGGTAAAAGCAAAAGGGTGTTATTATATCCCGATGGAGAGCCAATGCGCTTACGTTACGATCCGTTTTCAAGTATCGATTACCAAGACCATAGAAGTTCCGCGGCCATTTTATGTGGATCAACAAAATGGCGACAGAGATAAGATCAGGTTTCAAGTATCAATTACCAAGACCGCGGCCATTTTGGTGAGGATCAAATATAGTGTTAAAAATGTCTTCTGCTCTTTAAAATGTTTTGTTTCTTTTACTTTAAGTTCATATTACAACACTGTTCAAACAGTTTACACTGGATCCCACATAGAGATAGTTGTTTTTCAAGATATGAAAAATGTTTCAACACAGTTTGGATCAAAATGTGATACCTGATAACTCAACATCATATTTGGATCCAAACTATTTTTCTAATTACATTTTAATAGCATGGTAGTTGCTATATAAAAGCGTTGATTTTTAAGCCGTTATTACAAACCTATAAGTCAAACAGTTACTAATGGTTTCATCTGGATCTCTGCTGTTGTCTTTAAAATATGATAACTGTATCTACACAGTTTTGCATGAGTTGAAGTTGTTATTTCCTCGCTTTTGATCAGATAACACGGTATCAATGGTTGTCCTGGTGGAATAATCTTAAGGTCGTTGACCAGATTAATGACCTATATTATATCAAAAGCAAACAGAGCAGACCGAGATCAGACGGCTCCTACAGGAGCCGTCAGATCTGGGTCTACTCTCATTGCAAATGCGTAGAAAGGCATATTTATGGAGTAGACTGGTATACTTTACTTGCAAATAGTGTAGACTTCAATGAGCAGTTTGATATGCACTACAGTTAAACTTCGATATCTCGAGCTCGGATAACCCGAACGTCGGGATAACTCGAACAAAAAGTTCAGTCCTTCCAAAACTTACAATACACAATTGCTCTAAAATGTATCGCTACATATATCTAGAAACGCATGTGATAGCTTAATACAGGAGCTTTCAGCATTACTTTAGATCTGTACTATTAAGCTGTGTCATTGAGAAATTGTTCAGAATAGATATCGGGTGACTCGAACTTCTCTTATTCCGAACTGATTTGTAAGTTCGAGTTATCGAAGTTCAACTATACTTGCCTAAGCTTGTTTGTCCGAATTCTTAAGATATGTAAACTGATTGTAATGTATAGTAGGGCCGTTAAACCCTTTCGTGCCAGCAGTGTAGTCAGCTGGACACATTGTCGTCTGCTTCCAGTTTTTGGGTGGACGTTCTTTCAGCTGCTTTATTAAAAGGTAAACATGGTGTCAGTCAGTTTTGATTCTGATTATCCAAACTGTTTACGTATGATATAAAAATTCAGTCTTCATGACAGATCTAGTATACTTGTAACTGCTTTATTCCTTCAGGACAGCTTAATAGGACGCTTCCTTTTTTCCTTCTGTTTATTAATTTGTTAATCACTTCCTGATTTGTATTTAAATAACCTTTACCTCACCTTCTATAGACTCGTTAGTTTTCTGCTTGCAGTATTTATATCACTGTTAATATATATGCATATTGAAAATCGTCTAATATTGAATGATTTATCTGAAAGACTGACATTTCGAAACTGCATTGCATGAACAATAGAAACTTTAATGTGACCATTTAATGAAGATCACGTGGGAACTTTCTGCACAACTTTCATCCTGCATTAAGCTATCATCTGCTTTTATGGCAGATAGTTCTAGGCTTAAATCTGTCAGGGGATTGTGTGAATGACAACAGGGCAGGAGCCTTCTAAAGGATGTTCAGCATGTACAAATGCCAATACACTCGTTTCTCGTATTCAGTGGTTTAACATTCCCTCCTAGTGACGCATTTTGGCGTCTCGGTAAAAGTTACATTTTGAAGCCATTGTGATAAATGGAGCATTTGCTCCATAGGAGCAAATACTCTATTTACCACAATGGTTTCAAAACTACACAATTCTAAAATTCTCATTTCCTATAGTTAATGCTCCTTTTCGGTATATTAATTCGAAGAGGTTGGGTCTAAAAATATTCTAGGGGAGAATGAGTTAAACACACATTTCAAACATTTGAGTTGATTTCACAGACGCAAGTGTGGATCTTAGACTGGGGAACGGGACCGGTGAAATGAAAAATTATGACCCTCCATAGTAACCTCTCAAAAATCATCTAACTAAAACCTATTCCACAAACACTTGAATAGCTCTGATCTGATATTTCGACCACTATGGGCATTTTTCAAAGATTATCATGCCAAAATGCACGTCACATTTTTGGTACATGCATTCAGCCATACAATCAAAGATAGCAATGTTAATCCAGCGTCGTGGTAGCATCGAGTTGTTATTTTGAAATGTTGTGACGTTATCAAATGATATCATGAGCGCAACGTTTGTTCGACGTCATACATGCATTAGCGCATTACCTTCTTTGACGTTATGTACAGCCGAATGATACGTCAAAACAGAACAAATCTGAAAGCGGTCCATGAATCTGTTTTAATTTGTTAATAACATCAGTTGTATCCCTGATGTAGCTTGAAGCTTCAAATAATTCATTAAGTAACTTAATTCATGCTCAGCAACTTCAGCTAACTTCTAAGTAGCAGTACCCATACAGTTCACAGGATTGTAGTATTCTAGAAATGTCAAGTAGATTATTATGGGATAAATTAACAACCAACACGTTTTTTATTTTACTGCATACATGTTTCGATTTACATCTTCATCAGTGCATAACAACTATAATATACTTAACGTCACGGAAGTGACGTCATCGTATAAACAATGGCGGGAAAATTAAACGTAACGTTACGACGATTTTTTTAAAGAAGATTATTAGAAACACAAATAAGCGATCAATTTACAACGTATCTACTAATATTAACTGTAGAGAACGTAATGCAGTATATGCAATAAAATACAATAAATGCGATAGAATCATTGCAAGGGCGTGTCTGGGCGTAAAACGGTGATACGCACCAACTGTACATAACTGTAGGGAGGTCCAAGGACAAGCTCTCCCGGCACAGGTGTGTTCTGGAGAATACTTTGGACAAAAATACTGACTATATTTTACATCTTATTTCAGTAGACGTCGCTCGTGTGCACATGATGTTTACAGTATGCAGTAACGCATGTAAATACACGTTTTTTGTAGTTTGTTTACCCTTTTAGATGAAACTAAACGAAATTCAGAAAAAATACAAAACAGTACCAGTTTCTTGTATAAAAATGCAAATGTTTACAGTCTGGGAGTCAAACAGCTTGGAGCCAAACCAGACATCGAGTTACACGGGGTCTTATCTGACTCAAAACTGTTTGCAAATAACATGAACTGCAGACGTGCATTTATTTTTGATCGTTTAGACTGTGTGTGTAAATGAACAAAACAGAACAGAAAATATTTTATTTTAACTTGTACAATGGTGCATCATCAAATCTAATTAACCCTTTCGCTGCCAAACTATGTCGTCTGCTAACTTTGTCGTCTGCTATAAATTTTCATTTTTTTATTTTCTTCATTTTTGTTACAAAAACATAGTAACAGTAACCAACAGTTTGGATCCTGATGAGACGCCGAGTTACTCGGCGTCTCATCTGGATCCAAACTGTTTGCATGTGATATCATAGACCCATCATTGTGGCACGGAATGGGGTTAACAATATCAAATGTCAGAATAATAGTCAATGCTACTTCATAAATATCACACTATGTCTCATTTTAACAATCTAAGATTGTCAATTAATTTATATTGGAGAACGATCTAAACTATTGTTGTAATTCAGTGATAATAATGAATTAAAAGCAGACTCTAAGTACTTTGGCAAATTTGTCAGTGTTAATTTATTTTCACACTTCAACAGTTCAATAAACTTGATCATACTCGGTCTCGAGTAACAATACCTACTAATGTATTTTCTTCTTCATTGCTCGTAACATGGACATACAATTATAAAGTGACATGTATGCGTACAATACTGTGTAACAGAGTGGTATATACTATATAGAGGATCTTACGTGAGTGTTCATTAAAGCGAGTGTCATATTCATTATAGTAAACGAGTTTCGTGAAAACAATTTGTGATGAACACGAATGTACGATAATTTTGATCACATAAGCCTTAAAATGAAACAGGCTATAGCTGACGGCTGTTTCTGTCATTGCTTACAAATAGCGTAGTAAAAACAATGGACGACGCACACGGAACACTACGATTGACTAATGCTTAAATGAGCACTACGATTGACTTACGATTGCTACATGTAACTTGCATAAAAATGCACTAGTGCATTTCCGGTGATTTACGGCACTATGTTACGACACTCCCACAGAGCAGATTATGTGATAAATACATATTTGACATCATTAATTAACAGACCTTCTAAGTGAAAACATTAACAGCAGTAGAGCATGTAGATAGCTGTACCTCGTCGCCCGAGTGGAGAAAACGGCTCGTGCAATGTTTTAAGGGATCATATCTCTATCATTCCTCATTATCAATACATAAAAATCATATATGCATGTGCGTACGGAAAATCAGCATCTGGAAAAGTATAAAGTAATTATGTTTTTATGATAGAGTTTTGAATTATTCACATTTTTTACTTTGGAGACAGAGCATTATGGTGAAAAAGCTGAAAGTTTTGTTTTAAATGTATACTGCTCTATTGGGAGATAACGTCGTAACAAACTGGGAAACCTTATTCTGAGTTCTTTAACCCTTTCCTCCATAAATACGCCTTTCTACGTGCCTGAAAAAAGACACCTGTTGAAACCATTGTGATAAATAGAGCGTTTGCTCCAATAGGAGCAAATGCTCTATTTATCACAATGGTTTCAAATTACAAAATTCTAAAAAGTTATTTTCCTCTAGTTAATGCTCCTTTTCGGTAGATTTATTCAAAGAGGTAGGACCTAAAAATAGACTATGAGGTAATGGGCTAAGTATAAAACAATGATACGACACACTTTAAGGTTGATCTATCTGAGTTTGTGATTTTAACAATATAATAACTTATCAGGATCCAACGCATTACATCATCATTGTTGTATAAACTACAAACGCCTGTTGTTCATGCAGAGGAAAATCTGCATACTATTCATGTAAGGAATAATGACATCGTGACTATTTATGTGTGTGTAACAGTGTTAATGTGTATTTTAAGCTCTTTGTAAATCCACCTGTAGTCCAATCCCTTTGCACATGTTATTATGCAAATAAATATGTTTAAACCAAACAATTTGTTTTGGATTCCTAATCCTTATTGTCCCATTAACATAGATCTATTGACATCTAGCCGACTTTGGCCCGGTAGTGAATGCATTTATTGGAGAGGTCGTCAGAATTGGATGTCAGCGTATTCTGGGATGGTTTACAATTTAGCTCAACGAGTTTTGAATAGGGATAGTAAAAAGAATATCGCCGTCTACAGGACGAGACGAGTTGTGGCTATTCGCACCAATCTCCTTGCAGGTGTGTCGTTCGTTACTCTCACATACACCTCTGCGATGGGCTCATGGCAAGAATCTTGGCAAAACCAATAGTTTATGTAGGAAACACATGGTTAGTTAAAGGACTGAATATAAAAGTTGTGTAAGATAAACTAAATATGATTTTGACAATAGAGAAACTCAAAAGTTATTGGCAGCTAGAGAGAAAAATGCGAAAATTTATTGGAAAATGTTGAAGAAATCATGCGATATTAAGCAGTCGAACATCTCATTAGAGTCTTTTGAAATATATTTTAAAGCCGTTAATAACCCCGAAGACAGATTTTTTACTCCAGATGACGATATGTTGCACTTTCTTGACAGAAATGAAAATAATGAATTTGACATTATGTTTGAAGAACTAAATTTACCATTCACAACTGACGAACTAGTTAAATCTATTAAGCAGTTGAATATGAATAAGTCTGGTGGACCTGATATGTATTTAAACGAATTCTTTATACACGGTAAAGATGTTTTAGTCCCTTATTTAGTAACTTTGTTTAACAAAATATTTGAAATTGGTTACTTTCCTGAAACATGGTCTGTTGGTTTTATAATTCCTTTGCATAAAAAAGGTAGTATAAATGAAGTAAATAACTATCGCGGGATAACTTTACTTAGTACACTTGGTAAACGTTTTACAAGAGTTCTAAACAACCGTCTTACTGATTGGGCAGAGAACTACAGCGTTTATATCGAATCGCAGGCAGGCTTTAGATAAAAAATGTGTACTTCTGATAACATTTTTGCATTGCATGGCTTAATTACCCATATGATTAACGACAATAAGCAATTGTTTTGTGCTTTTATTGATTTTAGTAAAGCTTTTGATCATGTAACGCGCGAAAATTTGTGGTCGAAATTGATTAAATTAGGCATACGTGGTAAGATACTTGATATTATTCGTTCAATATATGATAACGTAAAATAAAGAGTTAAATATATGAATCAACTAAGTAACACCTTTAAATGTCAATTAGGTGTACGACAAGG
Organism: Azorinus chamasolen; assembly: GCA_963576725.1. Taxonomy (NCBI): domain Eukaryota; kingdom Metazoa; phylum Mollusca; class Bivalvia; order Cardiida; family Solecurtidae; genus Azorinus; species Azorinus chamasolen. Next base: position 62,196,731 of record OY755251.1, on the reverse strand, counting down.
AGAATGTTTGTCTCCTTTTCTTTTTTCTATGTTTGTAAACGATCTAGAAGATGTATTAGTTCAAAATGGGAGTCATAGTATTGATGTTTATATGTTTAAATTATTTCTGATCCTGTATGCGGATGATATTGTCATATTTGGTAATAGTGCGGAAGAATTACAGGCTAATTTAGACCTTTTATGCAATTATTGCGACAAGTGGAAGTTATCAGTAAACTCTAATAAAACAAAGGTTATGATATTTAGAAGGGGTGGTAGATTGCCAAATGCCACTCGTTTTACATATGCAGGAGAACAACTCGAGATTGTAAAGAAACTTGTTTATCTTGGTGTGGTTTTTACAACTGGTGGATCTTTTAATGAAGCCCAAAATACATTAGCTGGTCAATCTTTAAAGGCTATTTTCAAATTAAATAAATACCTACGTAAATTTACAATTATTAACGTAAGACATAAACTAGAACTATTTGATAAATTAGTGCTTCCAATTTTAAATTATGGATGCGAAACGTGGGGTTTTCACTCCGGACATGCATTAGAGAAAGTTCATTTACAGTTTTGTAAACAGCTGTTAGGGGTAAAAAAATGCACTCAGAATGATTTCATATATGGTGAATTAGGGCGAAGACCTTTACAAAACCATAGATACTTTATTGTTATTAATATTGGCGGAAAATATTACAATCAAATTCAAAAAAGTATATAAGAATTATATACAATACATTATATCAGGATATTTTAGACAAACCAAACCGTACTAATTGGGCGTCCTTGGTTAGAGACTTACTTTTTAGGCTTGGATGCCCCGAGGCTTGGTACAATCAGTTGGTGATTTAAAGCTATTTTTACTTTTAACCAAACAACGAATAAATGACCAATTTTTTCAAAATTGGGAAAGCAGGTTACATAATTCTAGTAGGGCTATCTTCTACAGTCATATTGCTAATTTCAGATTGCAACCAATTCTAGATATATTGACTGTTACTAATATTAGAAAGTGTTTAGCCCGTCTTAGAGTAAGTTCTCATAGACTCTGTATTGAAACAGGCAGATGGAATAAGCCACTTAGTGTACCTATAAATGATAGAAACTGTTTAATCTGTGGTAGTTTAGAAGACGAATATCATTTTGTTTTGCAATGTTCCCTATTTACTCAATTAAGAAAACAATTATTGCCTCAATACTATTGGGAACGACCGAATATGTATAAATTCAATGAACTTGTTAATTCTGGTGATTCTCATCTCGTTAACAATTAAGGCACCTTTGTAAACAAAGCTTTTACAATTAGATCAAATACGCTGTACAATAATCCAATATGAATACATATAAAAGTCAATACTAGATATACAAAACTACTAAATATTTAACTTTAAAGGCTTTCGTAGTAAATAGTGTTTCCTCACCATCACTCTATTTCATCTTTGTTGGGGACGTACCTTTAAATATACATGTAACTGCGTCCACTGTTCATTCTTGTTGTTTCGTTTCGAACAAGACTGGCAGTAGTGAACTTATATTGATAATCCATGTTTACACTGTTTAAGTGTATAGTCTACATTGAATGTATTTCCCCAAGTTCCAAAGGGGCATTGTATCCCCGAGACAGCGCACGGACTAACTAAGTAGCGATCGATATTTGTACACGCATGACTGCATGTATCATAATGTGTATTTCAAATACTGGGTACCCAGATAACAAATCGCGAGTTTTGACCGCTCATTGAAATTGTTTCTTGATACAATTTGAATCGGTGGTTTGAACCCGGGATTTTGGATTTTTATTTGATTAATAACAGTAACTTATTTGGTTAAATTAGTCTATGTCCGCTACTTATGTAGATTCCCTCAGGTGTCATTTGTAATTTTAGTTTTGATTGGACATTAATTGTATGTACTGTATTGGTTACCTATAGTCGAGTTTATATGCATGTATATATGCATATGTATCGCTCACAATGTTATCTGATTAGTACAGAAACCCTTGCTTAACCATTGGTTGGATTTGCCACCTTATGATGATTCCGGTGGATGGTCAAACATGGATTTCTTCTGAGAGACAGACTTCAAATAGCCCTAGGTATACGCATTTTAAAGAGTGTTTGAATATATCTTGTTGTGAGCATTCAAGACACTTCTCTGAAACTACGTGTGCATGTAAAAGATGTAGTCACTTTGTACATCATTAAATGCAACCAAAATTATACGACTTAATATATAATGGTTTTGTAAAAGAATAACAGAGATTTGAATGTTTCTTGATTTATTTGCATGTGTGAGTATTGCTTTGTCCGTCATATTATTATGTGAATGTTGCCACATGGGTCTGAGACCTTCTGGTTTGATATGAATAAAATCTTGAATCTTGTTTTATGGTTATCTGAGTCAATAGTTTATACCAAAATAGCCTGAATCGAGAATAGATAGCTTTTATTTTATCATAAAACTTGTAATACAGTTTAATTTCAGAGAATATTTGATGACCTATTTTCATGCTACTTTACCCTTCGATTATTGCACAAACGTAAACAAACAAAATTGAATGATGTCTGCTCAATATTTCGAAAACAGTTTCTACAAACTGTAGATTTCCAACTTCTTATAAGGGCGCTGACATTTTGCTATAACCCCAAAGGACACACAACTTATTGGGAAAGCCCAGCTTTATGCTATTCTTCCGTTGAACTGTCAACGAAACACACAAAACAATTTACTTTCTGTTTTGTACGGGAGTTTGTATCATTTCGAACTACTTTCTGAGCCAACTACACTACGAGCGACTTCACTTGGCTCTATAGTTCGAACAATAATTACCATAGTTTGATATGAACGGCGATAGTCGCGACTAAAGTTACGTCATATGACCTTTCACCCGAACTTTAGTCGAACAACACCAAAGAGCTCGGTTCCTGTAGTTTCAAGATGGCGTCGAACGAGAATTTGTAAGTTTGTATTTGGAAGTTTTGATTAGAATTAAGAGTATATCCAACATTGCATGTAATTTTGACATTATTGTGATCTCGATAATATTCAAGATGGGTCACATGTACTATTTTGCACTGTTCTGTATTGTTTTACAGCTGTTAATATCGTAAAACTTCTTTAGGCGTTTCGGACCACGCCGGGTACAGCAATCTCCTTGCAGAGTTGTCGTTCGTTACTCTCACATACACCTCTGCGATGGGCTCATGGCAAGAATCTTGGCAAAACCATTGTTTGTGTTTTATGCTTATCTGAGTCGATAGTTTATATCAAAATAGCCTGAATCAAGAATAAATAGCTTTTGTTTTATCATAAAACTGTTAATACAGTTTAATTTCAGAGAATATTTGATGACCTATTTCCATGCCGCTTTACGCTTCGAGTATGGCACAAATGTAAACAAACAAAATGGAATGATGTCTCCTCAATATTTCGAAACAGTTTCTACAAATGATAGATTCCGAACTTCTTATAAGGACACTGACATTCTGCTATAACCACAAAGGGCACACAATTTATGGGAAATCCCAGCCTTTTGCTTTTCTTCCGTTGAACTGTCAAAGAAACACACACAGCAATTCACTTTCTGTTTTGTACGGGAGTTAGTTTCATTTCGGACTATTTTCTGAGCCAACTACAGAGGTATATGTGAAGTAACCGGGTGTAAGAGAGTGCGGGTACAGTAGATTCCAGAGAATGGCGGACCCCATCCACTGCGCATCCATTTTGTAAGATTAACCGATAAATTCGTCTTTTTGGCGTTTTACAAGTAATCTTGGCTTGATAACAGTACATTTAGTAGAAATTCAGCGTGGGTGTGGGGGCGTTAGCCCACGACAGAAACATTGAATAGACAAAACAAACATTGAAACAAGACTGAATTTAAGTCAACGTGCGAATGTGCGCTATAACCCTATAAGAACAGGGTCCGCCATTCTGGACGTGCACCTCCCCTGTCCGTCTGTTACACTTATTTGTACGGACGATAACTCCCATATGCCTGCTGCCAGTTCATGAGCATAATGAGAGGCACAATGTCCATAACTCTTGGCTTTAATGATATTGTAGTTATTGCCCCTTGTATCATGTTTTCACCCTTTCTTGTCGCAACAATAACTCAAATATGCCCCAGGTCATTTGATTGAAACTTCATACATGGAAAGAGCATAATGCAAGGAAGTGGTCTGTAAAAGGGCCATAACTGGGGCTTCAAAACTTTTAGTATTATAGCCCTTTGTTGCATTGTTTTTGCCCGATCAATGACTCTTGTTCTACTGATGCTATATTGCAACGACATTTCATTTATGGAAAGAGCATGATGAAATTGAATGTCATGCACCATGGCAATAACTCTGGTATCAGCATCTATGGAGTTATCATTATACCCCCACAAACGAAGTTTTTTTGGGGGGTATACTGGAGTCACCATGCCCGTTCGTCTGTCCGTCCGTTCATCCGGATCATAACTTCCAAAGTATAAAAGCTATTGACTTCAAACTTCAAATATAGATAGATCACATTGACCGCAAGTGCAGTGCACAAGGTTCGTAACTCTATCTTCAGTATTTTTGGAGTTATTGCCTTTTGTTAGTTTTCTTAAAATCTGGCTTGTCCGGATCATAACTTTCAAAGTTTAAAAGCTATTGATTTCAAACTTCATATACAGATAGAACACATTGACCACACATGCAGTGTACAAGGTCCATAACTCTGTCTTCAGTATTTTTGGCTTGTTTTAAAAAAAATAGATTTTTTTCCTGAGCTTTTCTCTGTAATACCTCAACAAAACCTTTTTTTAAATTTTGCAGTATGGTTGAACACCGTCTGAAGTTCTGCACCTAAGATAAAAGTTTTGAATGAATGATCTACATTTTCGTAATTTAACAAATGAAAATTTAGCGGTCAGGAGCTTTATTTCTTTAACCCCATCTCTGTGTCAAATGTGGTAGTGGGGGTATTAATCACCGTTAGTGGTAGTTCTAGTTTTTTCTGGAAAAAAATGTGGTTTGGAAATAGCATGTTGAGGGGAAGTATCATTCAGCAAGCCAATTACAATGGTATCAACATTAGGGAGTTATTTACCTTTACATATTGTTTTTGTTAGAGTTGTTTGTATGTCTGTCTGTCGCACATCTTGTCTGGTCGTGTTTTCATGTACAGAAATGTGACAATATGTCGCAGTGTGGGTGCAGGTGCGAGGGTTGGGGAGAGACCTCGGTTTGGGTGACAAAAACCTCTTGTTTTTTGTTGGTGCATGTACATGTATATTAAAAAAATATTCAACTCGAATTACTCGAAACATTATAACCAGGCCTTCTCACACACCCATGCCTGCCTCTAACAAATTTGCTCTAGTTATGGTAATGATAAAACAGGGTCGAGTCAATTTATGCTGTTAATTTTAGATTGTCCTCTATCTTAAAACATATTAAGTATTTGCCTCACAGGGTAAAGGTTACAATAACCAGAGATGGGGTGCAATATTCATGCACGATGTCAACAGAACTGGCAGAACTATTGAAATCAATAATAAATAACTAAAAACAATGATGAGTATAACAATTAAGAAACCATTAACCCTTCATTCATATAAACGCTCTTCACGCCTTTGCAATAACGGTAGACCAAGATCAGACGGTTCCTGTAGCAGTCATCTGTAGCGTATGCTCTGTTTGCTTTTGACATGCTATAGATCTTATTCTACAGTAACTGTTCCCTTCAAAAGTTTACGTTATAAAAATTCAGCAAATACATAGATTCTATCCGTGACCTCATTATTTCTTACATGAATATTCAGCAGGTAAAGGGTCAATAGGTAATAACTAACACAACACCTCGGGGCATTCATACGAAAGGTTTATTAAGATTTCTTTAATATTTAATCTAATGACATAATACTTAGCAGAATGGCCAATACCTTTATCAGATGGTACACACCTTACTCGCCATTGGAGGTACATACCTCAATGTCAGGTAATGTGCGTAGCGCGTACTACATGTATCTGATAATGATTGTTTAAGTCGAAATACATGTAACTGCATGATCGATACTATCACAGTCAACACAGATAAAAAATAAGCTTTAGAATGGTTTAATTCATAAACATGCGATATCTTATATACAGGACGTAGGCAAACAGTGTAGACCTGGACTAGAAAGTTCACTCAGGTTGTGCCTTATCAGGATTTGCAATGTTTATCATACTAGTTAACCTTCCGCCATCCGGGCAATTGCCGTCTGCAAATATTGTCATCTGGGTCTGTGCTTATAAAGCTTTTTAGTTGAGTCTGAGATCGTTCTCAAGCTTTTGATTGGTCAGATTTGAGTTCTCAAACTTTTGATTGGTCAGATTTGAGCATCAAAATGATGCACTTATTCCGTCGTCAAATAAGGAATTTAATAATAGTGTCATTCCTTTTGTGGTCACATATGATCCGTCTATGCCGAATATAGGTTTAGTGATCAACATATTGGGACTTACTTAAGTTATCAAAACAATGAAAATGTGAAATATGTTTATGATAATTACAGACCAATAATAGCTTATAAGAGACCGCATAATTTACGGATCATTTAGTGGATTCAAATTTTTCATCTCAACAATATACTTGTGCATCTTCGAATTGTAATAGAAATAGATGGTCTCATTGTAAGAATATAATTTAAAGTTCCTCCTTTACAAGTAGTATTTCAGGTGACACTCATAACCTTAGATATAATACCAACTGTTCTACAAGTAATGTCATTTACTTGATATCGTGTAAGAAATGTAATAAACAATATATTGGTCAAACTATGCAACCTGTATCTACACGTATGGACAACCATAGATTCGATATAAACGGTTTCATCGATTCAAGATTTTCTACCACTGTTGCAACACATTTTAATTCTGAGAACCACTCTTTAGATGACTTTACATTTATTCCGTTTGATATTGTTAATGACAATTTAGAACGTCTTTGCAAAGAAACATACTGGATCCATAAAATGGACACTCTTACGCCAAAAGGTTTAAATGCAAAAGTTATATTTGATATATAAAAGTTATATATGATATCTAATTGTTCTATTAAATATAATTGATACACATGTTTTCCTGTTAATTAACGTAACGTTACAGAGACTTACAGTCGTTATTTCCTATTTTGGTTTAATATATATCTCTCTATAGGAATTATTCGTATTCTTGCAATCCGCCTGTATGCATTTCCAGCCTATTTTAATAATGTAATTTACTTTACATTCTTAACCCTTTACTCCTTGAATATTCATGTAAGAAATATTTGGTTCATGAGTATTAATTAGATTTATTTGTTATAGATCTAATAGCCCATGATTACAGAAATTTATGACCATGGCACTAACTGTTGACTCATAACTATATTATATCATGAGCAAACAGAGCAGATTCTGATCAGATGGATCCGATAGGAGCCGTCTAATATGTGTCTACTCTGTTTGCAAAGGCGTAGAAATGTGTATCTATGGAGTAAAAAGATAAATTCGTCATAACGTTACGTTTAATTATCCCGCCATTGTTTATACGATGACGTCACTTCCGTGGCGTTACGTATTTTATAGTTGTTATGCACTGATGAAGATGTAAATCGAAACATGTATGCAGTAAAATAAAAAAAACGTGTTGGTTGTTGATTTACCCCATATACGACACTAACCTATTATTCGATTTATCCAGTCAATATAGTTAAATGTCTTTTTTATAGACTCATAACACTCTTGAAATAATTTACATTGAAAATGCAGTTTTTCGATCAACGGATCCCTCCCTTTTCACTTCCATTTAGACGTAAATAGATCTAATGAGCTACCGCAGAGGAATATAGTTTCGATACTTGTATTACTAGAAGGGAAACGTGGTTGAATTTGAAAAATAAGATGATTTGAATCGAGGGTCGATAAGTTATTTAAAACAGACATGATCTATATTCTTTGGTCAAATTCGAGTTACGTAGTCTCGGTTTCTATTTTTAGATTCTACCTAACGTCACTCAGAAATCGATGGAACTGAACAGGCTATATTTAGGTTTATGACTATCACCGCCCCTGTAAGAGTTTATCAATCAAATAATCATGAGAGTGAAAAGAAAACATTTACTATTTATCTGTCAATCTTTGCTTCCAGGTTTGATTTTATCAAAAACGGGTTTTTTGCCAGCGGTGGATTAAATTAATAAAAGTGATAAATCAACGTCATTTTGTATGTGGCCTCAGTGGCGTAATCGGTAAAGGCGACGTCTCTAGAGAGATTAGAATTAGGTTTTGTAGGATCAGGCGCGGGTTCGAATCCAGCTGTAGCCAATTATTTTTATTTTTTTCTCATTTGAATAATTCTTCTGGTGACCAAATAGATCTGTTAGATCTATTCCATCAACATGTTTATGAATGTTTACAGAAAACTAAAATAGTTCCATGGTTATAGAATCATTACGCTTATCTACTAACCTAATAAACCTTCCACTACCGGAAGTAACCAAATAAACCTAAGTTTATTTGCACCCCCTTTATTATGTCACTAGAGAAGCCTGGTGACTGGATAAATAGAGAATAATAGGTTAGTGCCGTAGATGGGACGCTTTATCCGACGAGGGGAGAAAACGTTGAGGCGAGGCTTGCCGAGCCTCAACTGTTTTCTCTCCGAGTCGGATAAAGGCGTCCCATCTACGGCACTAACCTATTATTCGATTTATCCAGTCAATATAGTTAAATGTCTTTTTTATAGACTCATAACACTCTTGAAATAATTTACATTGAAAATGCAGTTTTTCGATCAACGGATCCCTCCCTTTTCACTTCTATTTAGACGTAAATAGATCTAATGAGCTACCGCAGGGGAATATAGTTTCGATACTTGTATTACTAGAAGGCAAACGTGGTTGAATTTGAAAAATAAGATGATTTGAATCGAGGGTCGATAAGTTATTTCAAACAGACATGATCTATATTCTTTGGTCAAATTCCAGTTACGTAGTCTCGGTTTCTATTTTTAGATTCTACCTAACGTCACTCAGAAATCGATGGAACTGAACAGGCTATATTTAGGTTTATGACTATCACCGCCCCTGTAAGAGTTTATCAATCAAATAATCATGAGAGTGAAAAGAAAATATTCACTATTTATCTGTCAATCTTTGCTTCCAGGTTTGATTTTATCAAAAACGGGTTTTGCCAGCGGTGGATTAAATTAATAAAAGTGATAAATCAACGTCATTTTGTATGTGGCCTCAGTGGCGTAATCGGTAAGGGCGACGTCTCTAGAGAGATTAGAATTAGGTTTTGTAGGATCAGGCGCGGGTTCGAATCCAGCTGTAGCCAATTATTTTTTATTTTTTTCTCATTTGAATAATTCTTCTGGTGACCAAATAGATCTGTTAGATCTATTCCATCAACATGTTTATGAATATTTACAGAAAACTAAAATAGTTCCATGGTTATAGAATCATTACGCCTATCTACTAACCTAATAAACCTTCCACTACCGGAAGTAACCTAATAAACCTAAGTTTATTTGCACCCCCTTTATTATGTCACTAGAGAAGCCTGGTGACTGGATAAAATAAAAAAAACGTGTTGGTTGTTGATTTACCCCATATATAAAATGAAACATTTCTAAAGCTGTTGTTTAACTGAGTACTTGTAAAAAGGCCTACATGTTGTATATATTGACACTGCTACATATTTGTATTAGCACTAGGCACCATGCCCTGTGTATGCACCAATGCCTGTATCAACCCTTTCCCTGGGTCCATGCTTATAAAGCTTTTTAGTTGAGTCTGAGTTCGTTCTCAAGCTTTTGATTGATCAGATTTGAGTTCTCAAGCTTTTGATTGGTCAGATTTGAGCCAAAGGCTTAAATCTGACCAATCAAAAACTTGAGAACGAACTCAGACTCAACTAAAAGTTTTATAAGCATGGATCCTGTTCTGTTTATTCCAAATATCGATCCCTACTGAATATTCATGGACAAAATAGTTATAACGAAATATGGAAGGTGGAAATTCGTAGCCATTAGCAAATAAAGCAGACCCTGATCAGACGGCTCCTATAGGAGCCGTCTGATCTAGGTCTACTCTGTTTGCAAATGCGTGAAAACATGTTTATATGAAGGAAAGGGTAAATACATATTGACTGGTTTGCAATTATTTTTTCATCCAAGCTGTTTGATACCCGGTCAATACCTTCACCAACGTTTTAACCCTTTCCCTGTTCTATGTTTAATACAAATTTCAGTACCTACTGAATATTCATGGACAAAATAGTTATAATGAAATATGGAAGGTGGAACATTGAAGCCATTTTAGAAAGTAAAGAACCATATCTTTCAAAGTCCACAAGCAAACAGAACATAACCTGGTCTGACGGCTCCTGCAGGAGCCGTCTGATCTGGGTCTACTCTGTTTGCAAATGAGTGAAACAACGTTTATATGAAGGAAAAGGTTAGCGAATCGCAATGGTGACAGATCAAAGTCAGAGCAAACACCATTTTAACAGGATAATTGTAAATACGAGCGAGCTATTGATGAGCGCATCATCTAACCAGTCACTCGACCATTCATCCTCTTCAATGCGGTTGGCTGGAACCCATTCTTAGTAGCTGAAACCAAGGTATTACCACTTAGCTTTTAGTTTGCTACGAGCGAGCTGATCTATACGGAAGTCCTGGAGGGACATATTAGTTAATTATTAGCACTTATTAGCTATTATTATTCATTATTAGTTATTTGTTATTACGTATTTGTTATGAATGAATGTGGGGTTCCACCATTTTGCAAAATGAACAATTTTCCAAACATGTCCAAGATTTTATTCATTATAGATATGATATATTATATACAAAGCAATTTGTTTCGTGTACAGGAGAGCCTCTGGGGTCTTCTTCCACCTGTAATTAGCAGGACGTCGTGATATGAATGAAATACTGTTAAAACGACGTAAAACCTGATAAAACCAAACCAAAAAATTATAGAAAAAGCTTGACCGAAGTAGTCTATAGATCTATCTCATTCACAATCACAACAAGAAATACCAACTGTAATGTATACGTATATTTACAGGTCTGCCTACAACAACAAAATGCACTTCAGTATCAATATAATTCTTAGGGGGACATTTGTCACTTATTGTGACACTGTTCTTGTTGGCGTCTTAACTAAGCGTAAATTATTATAAAAGCATCTCTCTCCAGATATATTTAAATGTTTGGATTGAACAATGTATTCTTGATATTTAAGGACCAACGTCAAAGGAACAAAACTCAAGTGACAGAAGAGACAGAGGGAAATGATTAAAGGAAAGAAAAGGGAAGCATTTGAAACTACTAAGTAAAGTAAACTACTTAAAAATTGCTAAGTATTACTAGGTAGTAACAAATAAATACTAAGTAGTAACTAATAACAAATAAATAGAAACAAATAAGTACTAAGTGTTAACTAATAACAAATAAATAGTTACAAATAACAAATAAGTACCAAGTGTTAGCTAATAAGAAATATCTGTACTGCTTCAGTCTGCTTGTAGGTCAATGTAATTGATTGTCAAATGTCAATCAGAACTGTCATTGAGTGCATGTCTTGCAGTGTATGTGTCTGTTTTTTGAGAATTACTACTTGTTAATCTCTGCCGAGAGAGGAGGGCTGTAAATCTGACATTGTCCGAACATTTTTGGCAGTGTTTTTTTACCTTAAATATTCTTATTGAGCAAGAGAATTTAATTCAACCAATTTGCTTGTTTGTAATTTTGTAATTAAACACAAGAACAACATGTTTTTCTTATATTTCAGTCCGTTCAAATGCAGCATGCACACTTATACGGAAGCCCTGCAGGGACATTTTAGTTACTTATTAGCACTTATTAGTTATTACTTATTTATTATTAGGTATTTGTTATTAATTATTTGTTATGAATTAATGTGTGGTTCGACCATTTTGAAAAATGAACAATTTTCCGCACATGTCCAAGATTTTATTCATTATAGATTTGATATATTATATACAAAGTCATTTGTTTCGTGCACAGGAGATTATCTGGGGTCTTCCACAACCTGTAATTAGCTGGACGTCATGATATGATATGTTAAAATGACGTAAAACCTGATAAAACCAAACCAAACAATTATAGAAAAAGCTTGGCCGAATTAGCCTATAGATCTATCTCATTCACAATCACAACAAGAAATACCAACTGTAATGTATACGTATATTTACAGGTCTGCCTACAACAACAAAATGCACTTCAGTATCAATATTTCTTTGGGGGACATTTGTCACTTATTGTGACGCCGTTCTTGTTGGCGTCTTAACTAAGCGTAAATTATTATAAACGCATATCTCTCCAGATATAGTTAAAATTTTGGCTTGAACAATGTATTGTTGATATTTAAGGACCAACGTCAAAGGAAAAAATTCAAGTCACAGAAGAGACAGAGGGAAATGATGAAAGGAAAGGAAAGGGAAGCATTTGAAACTAATAAGTAAAGTAAACTACCTAAACATTGCTAAGTATTACTAGGTAGTAACAAATAAGTACTAAGTAGTAACTAATAACAAATAAATAGTAACAAATAAGTACTAAGTGTTACATGTACCTAATAATAAATAAGAAATAACAGTACTGCTTCAGTCTGCCTGTAGTTCAATGTCATTGATTGTCAAATGTCAATCAGAACTGTCTTGGAGTGCATGTCTTGCAGTGTATTTGTCTGTTTTTTTAGAAGTACTACTTGTTATTCTCTGCCGAGAGAGGAGGGCTGTAAATTTGACATTGTCCGAACATTTTTTTTCATTGATTTTTTGTCTTAAATATTCTTATTGAGCAAGAGAATTTAATTCAACCAATTTGCTTTGTTTGTAATTGAACACAAGAACAACATGCTTTTCATATATTTCAGTCCGTTCAAATGAAGCATGCACAATTGTCTACATGTTTGGAAAATTGTCGTTCATTTTGCACAATGGTGGAACCATACATTAATTCGTAACAAATAGGTAATAACAAATAACTAATATTAAATAAGTAATAACTAATGAGTGCTAATAAGTAACTAAAATATCCCTCCAGGGCTTTCGTACAGTTGTCTACATGTTTTGGAAAATTGTCGTTCATTATGCAAAATGGTGGAACCACACATTAATTCGTAACAAATAAGTAATAACAAATAACTAATAATAAATAAGTAATAACTAATAAGTGCTAATAAGTAACTAAAATGTCCCTCCAGGGCTTTCGTAAATCTATGATACCTTTGAGCACAGTTTGGATCCAGATGAGATGCTGTTTAACCCATTACCTCATATTGATACCGTTTGACGCATCTGTAAAAGTCACTTTCTGAAACCATTGTGATAAATAGAGCATTTGCTCCATAGTTTATCACAATGGTTTCAAAACTATAGTTTCACAATTTTAATTTGTTTTCCATTTCTCTTGTTAATGATCCTTTTCGGTATATTTATTCAAAGAGGTAGGATCTAAAATAGCCTATGAGGGAATGTGTTAACATTAGTATGATATCATTTGAAAGAAATAGAAGAATACTTAGAAGAAAGTATTCATCAATGAAATAGGAAGATATCTTATTAGCGTCGAAAACATAATACGGCATGCTTAGGGAATGGACCAAAGCAAAGACTAAGAGCCGTCCCGTCTGAAGATCGTAGGAGTGAAATTATCGCAAGTTCTGACATACGACGACCGCAACTGTTAGTACTGCTACCGGTAAGTACGTGAGAATCCACGTGTGAATCGTCTTTGATTACACAGTGAGCAAGGGCCTGACAGCAGCTATGTCATAACGCATCTGTTCAGCATAAAATGTCTCCTGTAACAGCTGTGTTCAAGTTGTATTATGTTGGTATTGTTTATATCTCTACACTGTACAGTGCAGCTTCTCTACAATGGCTAATTAAACCTTCCCCTGTTCAATATTCATGTAAGAAATTATGACATCATGAATATGTATTGGCTGCATTTTCAGATTGTAATATTTTCAAGGGAATATTTTGCTTTGGCAAAAACTTTAGAATCAGATGTATATAATATAAAAACTTAATAAAAAGCAAACAGAAGCAGACCCTGATCAGACTGCTCCTTAGGAGTTGTCTGATCTGGGTCTATTCCGTGTGCAAGTGTGTGAAAAATTCGTTTATAACATGAGATTATAAAAAACATGCATGCGATTCCAAGACAGGTAGTTCTGGGTCGTAACTGTAAGACATACTGACACTGTATATAGAATATTACATGTTAGTGTTGGTGATGTGGGTGAGCTGACACAATATAGTCACAGTATGCGTCTATTTCCCTTGATTTACGGACATATAAACTTACGGGAAATGATGATTTTGTTTTAACTATGATTCTTAGATTAATTCCATTTTAAATATCTCTATATTGTTTTAAATAGTCTATATGCATTGAAGATATACTCAGTTTTGTACATGCAGTTTATTCACGTGGAGCGCTTTTGAATGCACGAATCCTGTATGAAAAGAACGTAAATGTGGCATAATAATGATAATAAGTTGATGTTAATGCACCCCTTATACTGACGCCTTTTCACGCCTCTGTTAAATGAAAAAATAGTAAAGTCAAGAAGGCAAAGCCACATACAAGACGCAGCCACCACCAACACCTTGATAGATAGCATGTCACACACACAACTACACACGCACATACACGAGAGGAACACAGAAAACATCAACAAACACACAAGTACAAGAGATAAACAATCCAAACATGAACAAAAGCACAAATACAAAGACACAAGACAAACAAAAGTAAAGGTGACAAAGAGAGTACCGCCTTGGAACGACCAGTTGTAAATTACCACTGGGGATTTAAACCGGTTTACGGACGTCCTAACCTCACACTTATCTCAGTCACCCTAGCTTAACAAATTGTGAAAATATAGAGAATATTTGGTTCCTAGCTTTGAATGAGAAATCTTATCTGGCAAGGCGGATGAATATATCAGGTGAGCCGAAGGCGAACCTGATATATTCATCCGCCTTGCCAGATAACATTTCTCATTCAAAGCTAGGAACCAAATATTCTATTTATCCTTGTCACGACAGCAAAATATAAAATTATTTTATTTTGTACCGAATGTACCACAAAATGCACCGCAAAGTATACCCGACTCTACTGGCTCTAGACTGTTGATGACGTCACTATAAAGGCGTTATTACGTCACTGGAATTCCACTGAAAAAATGCTCAAAACAAAACCGTTGCCCCGGTTGGTTATGTGAGAAAAAGAACCTGTCACTTGATGTTTGATACAAGCTGATCTAAACCTCGTCTAGAATAGAGAAGTCAAGGTTAGCTTTATAATAACATTTCAATTCTAGACTCGGTTGAGATAGACGCCGATAGAGTTAAAATAGAACTGACTATAGAATACAGGATCTAGACGATTTATGATTCTTGATGTGGATTTATCTAAACACGGTAGATCTAATTTCGCGACAGACAACTAGATCTAGATCTACTAGGTCTAAGAATATAAGTTTGAGAGAATGAAGTGAAATAATTATTTAGTTTAACGGGTATCGATTGAAATCAATTCGCTTTGTTAAACTTTTTTTATTCAGTAGATCTAGATCTAGATCTACTAGGTAGACGTAAATTTGTGTATTCACGAAATAAGCGTCTCGGTAAAAAACTTTTTTTTTTTTAAAAAAGTAGTTTCGGCTACAGGTCATGTGACCAACTGACATATTAACATCGGTCATGTGACCTACTGACATAATAACAAAAAGTTTATCAGTCACCTTGTTATCCGTCAGGAAAATAGGCACGTGACAGGATAAAAAAGTATCCCCGCCGGACTTTCGCACAGCATAGAAGACGGTAAACACATGACAATATGTAAAACATAGCATAACAACTGTGAAAAATCCGTCAAATATGTACTCAATGACTTTGCTGAAGTCGGAGCAACTGCAGGGAAGCTGTTAAGGGCACGACAGGGAAAGGCAATACATGAGTCTAATAAGCTCATCCCGTTTCTGATTTCAAGAGTATACCATCATAGAGTACTACCATCGATCTGTCATCGCGCAAGCAAAGGGGGAAGCGTAGATCGATGTGAGCCGAATTTTTCTAAGTTTGTAGATAACATTACCATAAAAGTCTGGGTTAGAAATGCCTTGTTGCAGTAACGTCCGTAGATTGCAATGATATTTACTAATGAGAGGTAGATTTCGATAATAAAATTTAGAAAACGTGTGTGATATCTGTAACATTTCTTAAGAAGTTTACCAGTCATTCTTATAATCTCCTAGCAAAAGAACAGCCTCGGACAAGCCGAAAAAGTTGAGAAATACAAACCCCTTAAGATGTAGAACGGGGCACATCTCCATCTAGAAAAGGATAATTAACAATTTATATCATTTGTTGTGGAATGATTCAAATCTAAAAAGGAAGCCATTCTGTCAGATTGATTCGCTTTGTTTAAATACAGTTCTTTTGGGTAATAAAAGATATCATAATTTCAAAATAAGTCACTTTCTGAAACCATTGTGATAAATAGGGACAATAGGAGGAAATGCTCTATTCATCACAATGGTTTCAAAACTACACAATTTATTCTAAATATTTCCTTTTCTCTAGTAAATGCTCCTTTTCAGTACATTTATTCAAAGATGTTAGGCCTGAAATAGCCTATGCGGGAATGGATTAAATGGAAAAGTAGTAAAGTCAAGCAGGCAAAGCCACATACAAGACGCAACCACCACCAAAACAGCGATAGATAGCATCACACACGCACGCACGCACAAACACACACACACACACACACACACACACACACACACACACACACACACACACACACACACACACACACACACACACACACACACACACACACACACACACACACACACACACACACACACACACACACACACACACACACACACACACACACACACACACACACACACACACACACACACACACACACACACACACACACACACACACACAATAAGCCGATAGATGGCGATGTAGGCGAAAACTAAAATCCTAATTTCTTGAAAATGTTTTCATTTGATCTTGATGAAATAAAAGGCATAGCATCTCTCAGGCAGTGATCTGTTAGAAACCAGCCAAATTGTTAACTCTGATTCACAAAAAATACCCTTCAACTGGATATTTTAGTGATAACTGATGTAAAATTTGGCTGAAATTCTTCAGTTTAAGATTAAAATTGTCTATAAACTGGCCTAATCATGAAGATCTTATACTGAGTTTGGATCCAGATCCTTATTTTAGCATAGACAAGCAAGTTCGAAACGCTAAATCGGGTTGAAATGGTCGTCGCTTGTGATCAGCACCCTAAAGAAGATGTACGGTATGAGTGGGCATTCATGCCCCCGCGACAGGCACCTCTCCTTTCTAGAAGGGTATTTCAAACACAAGAAGCAGAAAAAGACTACCCAATCAGATTTCACTCAACAGTGCAGGGTGAATTTTAGCATAAAAGGACATTGTTTCCTATGGTTAGCATACCTTCATACCGATATTTCCTAAAAGTACAAAAATGAGTCATGCAGGAAACACCTCATACAGAACAAACACTCGCCCGAACAGCAACACAAGGAAACAGCAAATGTACATAGGTAGAAAAAACAACAAGAGACGCACAAAGACAAAACAAACATACAATAGGAGGAAGATGGAAGTACCGCCTTGGAACGGTCAGTGACAAAAGTCACCGGGGGTTTAAACCGGTTTATGGGCGCCCAACCTCACCCTTATTCCATCCCCATCCTAAAAGACAAACAGTGTAAATAAACGTATCCCCTCTCCGACTAATCTACAACAACCGCGACAGCAAATACAGTGGTAAAGTGCATGTATAAGTCAAATTGCTGTAATTCCGTTAAAAATCAATGTAGTGTAACAAAATTCAAACTTGATATGTAACTCATTATTTTAAAGCTACATACCAAATATCACATCAATATATGCAAGGGTTTAGAAAATAACTCCTGAAAACCTGAATTTCCCGAAATTTTCTTTAAGTAAAATCACTGTTTTTGTCAAAAATCATTGAAGTGCCATGAAATTCAAACTTCATATGTAACTCATTATAATAAAGCCACATACCACATATTATTCAATATCTGTAAAGGTTTAGAATTTTTTTCCAGAAAACTGAAAAATAACAAAGGGTAATAACTCCAAAAATACTGAAGACAGAGTTACAAACCTTGTGCACTGCACTTGCTGTCAATGTGATCTATCTATATATGAAAGTACAAAAATGAGTCATGCAGGAAACACCACATACAGAACAAACACTCGCCCGAACAGCAACACAATGAATCAGCAAATGTACATAGGTAGAAAAAACAACAAGAGACGCACAGACAAAACAAACATACAATAGGAGGAAGATGGAAGTACCGCCTTGGAACGGTCAGTGACAAAAGTCACCGGGGGTTTAAACCGGTTTATGGGCGCCCAACCTCACCCTTATTCCATCCCCATCCTAAAAGACAAACAGTGTAAATAAACGTATCCCCTCTCCGACTAATCTACAACAACCGCGACAGCAAATACAGTGGTGAAGTGCATGTATAACAAAGAAACATTTAATTGAACATACTGTATCCACCTATCGCTAGTGTACTCAATGATTGAGCTGCAAACAGAGTAACTGTAGAAAAGTAATAAAGGGTACGACAAAAATGAAACAGTACAGATATCCGACGTTCTCCTTCCATTTCTGGATTTAAGAGGTCGCCTTCATAGAGTACTAAACCTTTCTTGTCGGCGTACATGCAAAGAGGCCAGCGTGATTGCCAACTGTAAAAGGGTTCACAACCAAACATGCAGTATGTTGTAGTAATACAGGATCATATCCCTTTTTAATGAATTGTTTTATATATTTGATGAACAAAGTGAGAAAATGGGTATGTCCAATAATTTTACGAAGTTTGTAAATCACATCACCATAAAATTCAGGATGTGAAATACCGTGTCGCAAAAGTACCTTGAGATTACATTTGTACTTGCCAATAAGCAAGAGATTTCGATAGTAAAATTTAGAGAAAGTTTTTCTTAGTTTATGGTATCTATATCCTTGTTTAAGCAGTTTTTCAGTTAAAATGAGATTTCGACTGTTAAAATCGTCAATAGATGAACAAGCTCTAGCAAAACGAATAAGTGGAGATATATAAACCCCGTAAGATGGAGCACGGGGAACATCCCCGTCAAGATGAGGAAAATTTACAATATTAAAATCAAAATCATCTCTTTTGTCATATATTTTAGAAGAAATCATTCCATTATTAATTTTAAGGTCTAGGTCAAGAAACGCTGCATAATTGTCGGACGGGTTAGCTTTATTCAATTTGAGTTCTTTAGGATAAATTGTAGGAATCAGAGCATCAAAGAAAGGGTTATCTAAGTTAAAAATATCATCCAAATATCGACAAGTTTCATTGAAGGCTTTTATAACATCTTCTTGTGATTGAGGATTCAAACTCAACATGAAATCTCTCTCATAGCAGTACAAAAACAAATCTGCGACAAGTGGTGCACAATTCGTACCCATGGGAATACCAATTACCTGACGGTATATAGCATTCCCATAACGTACAAATATGTTATCCAAAAGAAAGGTTAGTGCTTCGCAAACTTCTGAGCAAGTCCAATTGGTGTAATATTTCATTTGCTCGTCAGTAAAGAAAGCTTTTTCAGCATTACATGCCAAGAATGATGTTTTTTCTCGGGCAAATACTTTCTGGATCAAGTTAGTAAGCTTATCCTTAATTAAAATATGAGGAAGAGTTGTGTACAGAGTAGAAAAGTCGTACGTGCTTACAGTGGATGCAAGATACCTTTTGTTCTTGAGTTTGTTTAAGACTTCTGAAGAGTTCTTAATAGACCAGAAGAGATTTATTCCAGAATTTTCATAAGTCTTATCATAGTAAAATTTTACATGTTCCTTTACCTTCGTTAAACAAGAAGTCAAAAGTATAGACAATTTAGTAGTTGTACATGAACTAGAATTTGCAATGAAACGCGCTTTATATGGTTTTTTATGTAGTTTTGGTAACCAATACATAGTAGGAAGTTTATGTTGTGTAATTTTAATATCGGTTCCAAATTGTTCACACTTTTTGACATGGTCTGAAATGATGGTCTTTTCGTCAGTGGTAACTGAAATGTATGACTTGGTATTAATAATTTCCTGCTTCAAGACATCGATATAATGTAATCGTCAAATAATAATCACATTATTTGATGCCTTATCAGCAGGAACAAAAACGTATTTTGAATGGAAATCCTGTAAACCATTTTTAAGATGTCTAAATGAAGTTCTAGGTTTAGGTGGAAGAATGTGTTTATTAGAGCTGTAAAAGGAAATGCGTTTATCAATTATATCAAAAATTAGTTTTTTCCAACAAGAAAGGGCATTAGACTCAACATGTTCTCTTCGACACCATTTAATACTAAAATTTTGTAAAGCCTCCGCAATCTGAACTCGACAAGAGTTAAAATCTATCAAGGATGGTATTCTATATTTGGGACCTTTATTCAAAAGAGATCGTAGACGTTTATCTTTAATTATCTCAAAATTACCAGTAATCACATGACCAGCCGGAGAATAGCAAAATTTTGAGGTGGTGCAATCTCAATTATCAGGAATATTATCATTAATATTAAGGTCGGCCACAATTTTATTATAGTTGAAAATTGTATTTCTGATGGGTTTGTTATATTTGTAGCAGATGATAGGTGGTTCTGTATTTTTAAAGTATTTAGGAATAGTGTCAATTACATTTTTGTCTCTAAAAATACTTTGGAGGTCAATAAAATCAATACCTTTATTAATAAAAGGAATTTTCAAGAAGACTCTTTGGTGTTCAGATAATTTGTCGATGTGCGGTCTGAGAACATGTAGAGTAAAGCTTTGTATCAAACTAGCCGTTCCTATGAGAAGTTTGAAGTCAACAGCTTTTATACTTTGGAAGTTATGATGGCCGGCCGGACAACTGGACTGACATGGTGACTCCAGAATACCCCCCCCCCCCCAAAAAAAAACCCAACAACACTTTGTTTGTTGCCCTATACTATAAATACACCTTACTCGACCTCATTGACGGAATGTAGCTTATTTTTGCTAAAGTAGCTGTAGTTCATGTTCAGTAACCACCGAATGCTTAAGACCTAATGGGGACACGACCATTTAAGATATAAAAAAACCACTAATTTTTAAACTGAGCGAGGGAAAAAGTCCACAACGAAAGTAAAAAATGAAGGATTTGCCCATGTCCGAGATATTTATAATGCAGATATATTATTTTATGTATTATCTTCACTATTTGTATTATTCAGCACTATATAACAATGGTAATTTGCAGTAAATATGCAGTAGAACTAGATATTTGGTAAATATCAAATAACTTACTGCCGTGTCTCGTGTTATTTAGCGGGCATAATGGATCTACCGATACTGGAATATTGTACGTAGTGCGCATGCGCTGCGCAGCGAATGGCGTTGATGTGTGCGGTTCCAATTTTTCGCACAACGACGACTGTGTTTAAAATTAGAGTGTTTCCGTGAAACTCACACCATCCGATTTTTTTCGATTTTATGACATAAAACGGCAAAATAAGGAGTCTTGGTCAATTTGGAAAGTCACTACACCAAAAAACGTAGTGACTTGCCAAAACGTAGTGACTTGTTTGGTGTGCGATAACATGGCCGTAGTGACTTTCCAGGTTATGCACACACACACACACACACGCACGCACGCACGCACGCGCGCGCACACACACACACACACACACACACACACACACACACACACACACACACGAGATTAACACAGAAAACACCAACAGACACACAAGAACTAGAGACAAACACTCCACACTTGAACAAAATCACAAGCACAAAAGGAAGGGTGACAAAGAGAGTACTGCCTTGGCACGGTTAGTAGCAAAAACACCACTGGGGGTTTAAACCGGTTCACGGACGTCCTAACCTCACACTTCTCTCAAAGTCACCCTAGCTTTACAAATAGTGTAAATAAAGGTATCCCCGCCGGACGTACCCACAACATAAACGACAGTGAACACATGACAACATGTAAAACATAGCATAATAACTGTGACAATCCGTCAAATATGTACTCAATGACTTTGCTGAAGTCAGAGCACCTGCAGGGAAGCCGTTAAGGGCACGACATGGAAAAAGTAATA
Organism: Azorinus chamasolen; assembly: GCA_963576725.1. NCBI lineage: Eukaryota > Metazoa > Mollusca > Bivalvia > Cardiida > Solecurtidae > Azorinus > Azorinus chamasolen. Next base: position 62,174,503 of record OY755251.1, on the reverse strand, counting down.
TATGAGTCTGGTAAGCTCATCCCGTATCTGAGTTTAAGAGTATACCATCATAGAGTACTACCCTCGGCTTGTCATTGCGCAAGCAAAGAGGGAAGCGTAGCTACCGACTGTAAAAGGGTCGATAACCAAACATGCAGTGCGTTGCAATATAATGGGATCATAACCTTTCTTCTTAAATGTTTTAATGCGTTTTATAAACAAATCATGAAAATGGATATGACCCCGAATTTTCCTAAGTTTGTAGATAACATCCCCATAAATGTCTGGGTGAGAAATGCCTTGTTGCAGTAACGTCCGTAGATTGCAATTATATTTACTAATGAGTGGTAAATTTCGATAATAAAATTTAGAAAACGTTTTCCGAAGTTTGTGATATCTGTAACCTTGCTTAAGAAGTTTATCAGTTATAACTAAATTACGACTGTTAAAATATTTAAGCAAAGAAGAACTATCAAGCGCATAAACAGGAACTTCTAGCACTGAAATGGGCAATGACAGAGAAATTCAATGACCATCTCTATGGAAGCAAGGTGGAAGTATGGACCGACATAACAACCCTCTCACTTACATGCAGAACACCGCCAAACTAGACGCTACTGGTTATGGATGATTTGCTGCTCTGGGTCATTACCATTACACAATCAAATACCGTAGTGGAACAAGCAATGCTGATGCAGATGGCCTCTCACATAAGGATCAAGATGAGACATACTTACCAATCCCGGATTCTGAAACGGAAAATCAACGTTGAATCCTCAATCACAAGAAGATGTTATAAAAGCCTTCAATGAAACTTGTCGATATTTGGATGATATTTTTAACTTAGATAACCCTTTCTTTGATGCTCTGATTCCTACAATTTATCCTAAAGAACTCAAATTGAATAAAGCTAACCCGTCCGACAATTATGCAGCGTTTCTTGATCTAGACCTTAAAATTGATAATGGAATGATTTCTTCTAAAATATATGACAAAAGAGACGATTTTGATTTTAATATTGTAAATGTTCCTTATCTTGACGGGGCTGTTCCCCATGCTCCATCTTACGGGGTTTATATATCTCAACTTATTCGTTTTGCTAGAGCTTGTTCATCTATTGACGATTTTAACAGTCGAAATCTCATTTTAACTGAAAAACTGCTTAAGCAAGGATATAGATACCATAAACTAAGAAAAACTTTCTCTAAATTTTACTATCGAAATCTCTTGCTTATTGGCAAGTACCAATGTAATCTCAAGGCGCTTCTGCGACACGGTATTTCACATCCTGAATTTTATGGTGATGTGATTTACAAACTTCGTAAAATTATTGGACATACCCATTTTCTCACTTTGTTCATCAAATATGTTCAAAAATTCATTAAAAAGGGATATGATCCTGTAGTACTACAACATACTGCATGTTTGGTTGTCAACCCTTTTACAGTTGGCAATCACGCTGGCCTCTTTGCATGTACGCCGACAAGAAAGGTTTAGTACTCTATGAAGGCGACCTCTTAAATCCAGAAACGGAAGGAGAACGTCGGATATCTGTACTATTTCGTTTTTGTCGTACCCTTTATTACTTTTCTACAGTTACTCTGTTTGCAGCTCAATCATTGAGTACACTAGCGATAGGTGGATACAGTTTGTTCACTTAAATGTTTTCGTTATACATGCACTTTACCACTGCATTTGCCATCGCGGTTGTTGTAGATTAGTCGGAGAGGGGATACGTTTATAAATTTACACTGTTTGTCTTTTAGAGTGGGGATGGAATAAGTGTGAGGTTGGCCGCCCATAAGACCAGGCGTCCACCAGGACGCCGAATGGTTCCCGAATGTGGATATCGCAGATTCTGGATGATTCGGCATGCCTTCGGGATGTTCGGGAACCCTTCCGCGTCATTCCTGAACCCTTCGGGAACCCTTCTGCGTGATTCGGGGACTGATCGGGATCGAAACAGATTCGGCATCCAAGTTTTAAAAGTTTTAAAATTTGGACGCCGAATCTTTTATTCGGGAAGGCTTCGGGACCTTCTGGAACCCTTCTGGAACCCTTCGGGATGTTCGGGAACCCTTCGCGATGGCTTCGGGATAGATTCGGGGTCATTCTGCAAGGCTTCGGGGTCTCCTATCAACCCCGAGCGGTTCCAGAATGAAGCCGAATCGATGCGGAATGCTTCCCGAAGGCTTCCCGAAGACGCGGAAGGGTTCCCGAATCCACGCGGAAGACATGCCGAATGTATTACAGTGCTCCCTCCCTACAACGGCCCTCTCAATAACGATTACCTTCTCACAACAACGGCTCCAGAAACAACTTTTTTTCCATCGTATTTTCTTTATGCCTACATCAAACCCTATGTTGTGACCACTCTTTAGAATCGTCACTTTGTGACGATTTTAAAGAGTGGTCACAACATAGGGTTTGATAGAGGCATAACGGTTTTAGTTCTCGAAATACGCCTTATCTGGGAATCTGCAAACAAGCTAATTATGTTCGATTTTCCCTCCCTATAACAACTCCCTCTGAACAACACATACACTCGTCGTATCCCAAAGGGTGTCGTTGTAGAGAGGGAGCACTGTATGAACGATTCATATACTTAATATCAGGCTTAAATTATTAGGGGTATTACACTTACATATAGAGAAGATAAGTGAAATAATTTTATCTTAGCAGAATCCTTATAGACATTATGTTATATTTTTAAACAGAAAATAACAGTTTGTGCATGAAATATCTAATTAAACAAAAGTCTGTTATACATTCTTAAATACTGTTTTTGATTTAGATCTGCCTCATTTTTATCAAATACAATATGTATTCTTAAAATGACAATTAGGCAAACGTCTTACAATTTGTTTTCACAAAATAAACACTAATTTATGAAAAATTATGCTCTGGTATATTTTTAAGTAACAGGCTTAGCTAAGTTATTACTTCAGAATGTTCGTGAAACTGGTGCCTGAATAGTCTCAGAATACGCTGATGTCGGCATCCATTAGGATGGGGATGGAATAAGGGTGAGGTTGGGCGCCCATAAACCGGTTTAAACCCCCGGTGACTTTTGTCACTGACCGTTCCAAGGCGGTACTTCCATCTTCCTCCTATTGTATGTTTGTTTTGTCTTTGTGAGTCTCTTGTTGTTTTTTCTACCTATGTACATTTGCTGTTTCCTTGTGTTGCTGTTCGGGCGAGTGTTTGTTCTGTATGTGGTGTTTCCTGCATGACTCATTTTTGTACTCTTAAATCGTCATATTGCCGAAAGGATTTCGAGATATAAAATACAATATACAAGAAACTTTACTTCTAGTCGGATGTTACAAAACATCTTATTTAACATAAGCTAGAAGTTACTTATCGACTAAACCAATAGCTTCTTAACAAAATACGTTCAATTACTAACTACCTATGGATAAAATGCATGTATAAAGAACAGGAATAGCTGCAAAATATAACACATCTCAGTTTTGCTACCTATTATGAATAGCTTAAAATAGCATGTATATAATCAATCCCTTATACTCGTAATTATGTTTTTTGTTTTGATGAAAACGAAATAAAACACATGAGAGGGAAGCATTTATATGTAGATATATGTGTGTGCGTACGTTTGTGTGTACTCTTCCCAAGTACTAGCTAAGAGTGTATTTGAGCCCCACCCAAACAGGGTCTACAGATTTTGTATTAATATTTATATATAGATGTGCGTGTATCCTTTACAAGTAGTATAATTACAAAGAGTGTACTTGTCTTTTGCAAACAGTGGAGATTTTGATTCGTGTTTGACCCACCCAAACAGGGTCCATAGAGTTTGTTATTTTGCAACACATCTATAGCTATAATAGATATACATGTATGTCAATATTTATATACATTAATTCTCATGTAGACACTTATTTATTTTGTAGTATAAGGTATAGTATATAGTATGGATATGTGTAAGTGGATCTATACCTGTACTATAGAAGCCTTAGAACTATCTTTAGATGCAAATTCAGATATGAAATGGAAATAAGACATACATGAGTAATAGTCGTTAAGAACTGACAGAAATGAACCTTTCTCAATTAAGTATGAGAGGTTTTTAAGCAATCCCCAGTCACATATATTGAAATATTACGACATCATGCATGGAGAGGAGGAGAAGGTAATACATACAGTTTAAAAAAGGGGGTATTAATATAAAGCAAGCATAAGAAGGTTCATCCGGACGTAAAGGAACTGTCAGTATTTATTACATGATAATGGTGCCATGTACTCCGACCCACTACCCATTAGGTGTTGGGAGCCGGAGGTAACCATCCGCTCCATCCAAACGAATCTAGTCTAGATATAGGGGGAGCATCTTTTTCACTCCAACGAGACATCTTTTCCATTCCAAAATACAAAAAGGCGAAATCGTTATATACACAGACTCTCAATTCGGCAACCCTTCGGCCTTATTTCTGCAACGATTCGGCATCCCTTCGGTATGTTCTGCAACGGTTCCACAACCTTTCCGCAACCTTTCCGCACGATCGGAAACCATTCGGGAAGCATTCGGGAGGTAATTCTCAAGGTTTCGGCCTGATTCTGCATCAATTCGGCGTCTGTTCCGCAACGCTTCGTAAGCCACTTCCCGAATACTTGCGGAATGCATGCCGAATGACCCCGAATACAAAGCTGATCCCGAATGGTTCCCGAATCGAGCAAAATTTATTCTGCAACCCTTCGGCAAGGCTTCGGCGCTGTAGTGGACGCCAGGCATAAACCGGTTTAACCCCCCAGTGACTTTTGTCACTGACCGTTCCAAGGCGGTACTTCCATCTTCCCCCTATTGTATGTTTGTTTTGTCTTTGTGCGTTTCTTGGTGTTTTTATAGTTATGTACATTTGCTGTTTCCTTGTGTTGCTTTTCGGGCGACTGTTTGTTCTGTATGTGGTGTTTCCTGCATGACTCATTTTTGTACTTTTAACTGCGTACCGCCTGAAAAAGAAGAATATATTACCTCTATCGGACCTGAAAACAAAACAGAAGCTGAAAGAGAAACAGTGGATGAAGACACAGTACAGGCATAAGTGAATCGCGAGCAGAGACCGTTAGTCTTCAGTGTTGCAAGTCCGGAATACAAATGTAATTGACGCAGGGTGAAGCAGACGATGAAGCTCCGGATTATATACTCGAAACAGAAGCACTTTCAGCAAAGGATAGGAGGATTGCTCAGTCAAACATGAGGTTTTTTCCGAATGAATCGTCATCTCAAGGCAGGAACCAGACCTTCAGCTAAACAGGTCTCGTCTAGCAATTTTCTAAAATACCTTAGAGTATGGGATCACTTGGATTTCAGAGATGGATTTACGTATCACCAATGAAAGCTGAAAGATCAGAATTATCAACAAATAGTGTTACGTGACTTCTCATGGATAATATCTTTGCAATGAATTCTCCAAGACCATCTTGGACATCAAGGAAGAGACCGCACTACGTCACTCTTCAAATAGCGATTTAATTGACCAGGAATGGACTTGTGGATCCAAGAGAAAGTAAAAAGCTGTCCTCGTTGCATTCGCCGCATACTCAAACTCTTCAGGGAACATCTGTTCGTCAGCACCCATGGAGATACTTTGTGTGGATTTTCTCAGCTTGGAAAGATCAAAGTGTTGGTTTGAACATATCTTGGTAGCCACAGACCACTTCACAAGGTATGCACAAGCCTATCCTACGAAGAACCAGTTAGCGAAAAGTACAGCTAGAGTTTCGTTCGACAATTGCATTGTACAATAGGGATTTCCTTCCACAATTCACTCGGATCAAGGCCCACAATTTGAATCCGACTTAATGAATGATATCTGTAACTTAGCTGAAATGGAGAAAAATCACACAACACCGTACCATTCAATGGGTAACTGACAAATGGAGCGTTTTGACTCTACACTCTTGAAAATGCTAGGAATTGTGGAACATCACGAAAAATCACACTCGAAAACGCATGTTTCAACACTCGTCCACGCCTATAACGTGATCTTCCACAAGTCCACTGGTTATTCTCCTTACTTCTTCAGGTTTGGACGCCATCCTCAGCTTGCTACCGACGCCTTGCTAGGAATCAACAACACAGATGATGACAGTCGCGCCAAACATTAGTACATTAGGAAGTTGAAGGAACCGTTGACCACAGCATACGAGAAGGCAAAGGATGCCGCCCAGAAAGCTTCTCAGGTGGACCTAAACCGGGTAGAATATTAAGGCAAGGGCAAGCAAACTTGAGATTCGCGACTTGGTGCTTGTCAGGAATATTGGCTTGCGCGGCAAACAGAAGTTAGCCGATAAATGGGAGGACACACCATACGTTGTCATAGGACATAAAGGTCCTGAAAGTCTAAATTTACGTGGTCAAGAAAAATTTCCAAACAGCAGAAAGACCTGTACGCTACACAGGAATTTGTTGTTGCAGCTAGGACATAGGAATACACACAGTTCAGTCCAAACAAGTGCTTCATCTGTTCCCCTTTATGTAATTCCAGCCCGAAGGACAGACCGATATGCTGGTGAACAGACAGAGAGGCACAACACAAATCTAACACAAATCTAACATGGTGAAAAAGTTTTAACACGACTGGAACTCGAACCCGAGGCATTTGGCTTACCATGCCAACACTCTCACGCCACACAGTCTATCAAGTCATTCACAACACTCTGAGTTTCTCATTATTACAATTGTCATACAAATCACCCTGTGGGTTATTTACGTTGGGCGCCAAATGTAACATGGTGAAAAAATTCTGACTCGACTGGGACTCGAACACACACAAAGTTCAGTCCAAACAAGCGCTTCATCTGTTCTCCTATATGTAATTCCAGCCCGTAGGTCAGACCGATACGCTGGCTAACAGACTGAGAGAAACAACACAGATCAACTTATTGAATGATACAACCAACACGAAAATCCGTCAAGGTAAACGATATTTTAAATGGATATGGACTTGATTTTATAGAACATCATACATATAATCCAGGTCTGTCTCCATGTGACTTCTGACTGTTTCCATCACTGAAAAAATCCTAGCTGAACGCCGTTTCGAATCCCAGTGAGGTAGTGCGTGCTACTAGTGTCTTAAAACATACCTAATGATGAATACGGTACATGCTTCCAGAAGTGGGCAGATTGAAGAGTTAAACAATTGAATAGTTCAAATAGTATGGGAAACCTATCCCATTCTACTTAAAACATGGCGCTCGTACATGTCTGAACAAAAGCACAAACCACCAACCTCCGAACTTCCAACAAGCCACGGTGACAATTCATGTCTTAACTTACATGTACAAAAAGATCTGAAACCCAGCGTAACTACCAACAGATCACGGACGCAAGACATATCTTAAAATAAAAGGATCTAAAATCTAACGTCGAAACTACCAACAGACCACGGTAGCAGTACATTAACTAACTTAAACAACGAAACATAAGAGTCCACCGTCCAAACTACCAACAGACCACAGTAGCAATGCCTTTCTCAAAATACCGGAATAACATCCAACAATGTCAAGTATTTAACAGAGCGACAGATAAGACAAATCAGAGTTTTGGCAGACTTAATCATTTCACCACGGTAAGGGTTTATTTAAAGTAGTTATTAACTCTTATCATGCTAAGCAAGACATGACTCGCATATGCAAACAGCTTGGATCCCGATCAGACGCCGAGTAACTCGACAAAGACACAAGACAAACAAAAGTAATGGTGACAAAGAGAGTGCCGCCTTAAAACGATAAGTGGCAAAATCACCACTGGGATTTAAACCGGTTTACGGACGTCCTAACCTCACACTTATCTCAAAGTCACTCTAGCTTAACAAATACTGTAAATAAGGAGTGTTATTATTCAGAATAACACCGTTTGTTTGGGGCAAATTGATTATAGAGTTTTGGATTGTACTGGGTCCGTGTTTTAGGTTATACCCGAAGTGAAATTTATGAGGCTTCGTTATTTTAAAGGAACCGCCTTTCCGAGCTATACCCAACAGGAAACCGGCAAGCGTATATTGTTCCTTCCAAATCGAAAAAAATACAGGCTGTCATAACGATTTAATTTCTTATATTGTCGTTATCATGCTTTTGATTAGCTGGGTTTATAATGTAGGTGCTTTGCAAAACTGGATGAATTTCGGTTTATTGCTATTTTCGTGGACAGACCGGTGAAGCAGAATGGTTTTTTATTTGAGGTATTTAGATCTACTTTCAGTTAAGGAAATGCATTATTTACTAGATGGTGTGCATTTGTCGCAGGCTGAATCTCGTCTACATGTATTTCTGAATAATATAGCATTTGTGTTAAACCATTTACTGATGAGCCAGCAACATTGGTTCTCGTGAATAATTATATCATATTATCGCGTTGGTGGGCGTGAACCTCTAGTAAATCAAATATTGCTAGGTCAGCCTCGCTGCCGCTTTTGGGCGGTGGAAGGGCTCCGAATGGGCGACATTGAGGCATCCCTTTTGGTTCCTTTCCTTCTGGCCATCAGCTTCAGCCGACCTACCTGAATTTGTTAGGGAGCACCATGTTATTTCTCTTCGAGGCGATTCTAAAGAGTGGTCACAACATAAGGTTTGGTGGAGAAAATGTTTTAATTTAGGCAAAAGATGGCTTTTACAGGCGCGTCCGAAGGCGTCAACAGAAGATAATACATATATCAAGGGGAGATAATACATGTGTCAACGGGAGATAATACATATATAAACGGGATATAATACATTTATCAACGGGAGATAATACATATAAGGGAATGGTTTAACAGTATATTTTGCCGGAACAGATAGAAATTAGTACCATTTTCCTCAACAGTACTTCATGACTTGGGTTGTTTATTTTATTTCCGATACAGTAGAAGCTCTCTACCGCGCTCACTGAACTAATAAATATGGATGTGTTCACAAGCAGAGGTGTTTGCTTAATGCAGAACGAAAGTCATATTTAAAGTATATATGTATACCTTTAGTCCTGCATTAAGCTACCAGCTGCCTTAACCCTTCGCTTGCTGAATTTTAAAATACATTTCTCCTTCTTTACCCATGCCCTGTTGTATATTTACATATATCTTCACTGTGTACAAGTATTGCGCTGTGCAATCACTGTTGTTGAGTGCACTGGTTGCACAATCAACTTGTAAATAGTGCAGACCCTGATGAGACAGCTCCTGCAGGAGCTGTCTCATCTGGGTCTTCACTATTTACAGGTAGGTATATTGACGCGATTAGCAAGCGAAGGGTTAAGAACCTCATTTTACTAGTTGTTATAGACATACAGTAAAACCTTTTGCTGGTCGAATTAGAGGGGTTTTACTGTATATAATAGCTAGTCAACAGCTACACCTGAGACTCTGTTACAGATAACACGTTCAATGACAAGAGAGATAACTACGCTTCAATTGAAAGCTTGCTTAACATTTTTTCACCTCCCCTTTATGACGGTTTTTGGCTGCGGCGATAGCAATCTTTGATGGCTGTTGAAATTCCTCATGATTTACTGCGAGATTAGCTTTTATTTAAATGTGTGTAAGAAATTTCTAACTAGTATTTGAATTTATTTCATTTATTTACTGCATTGTAATATATTTTCCCCAGCGGTCGCACATATTTTTTATGGAAATTTTAAATGATCATGATTTACTGCGAGACTAAACTCCAGATTTACACCCTTTATTTACACCATTTCAGTGCTAGAATTGTCGTCTGCTAGACATAATTTCATCTGCTTCAAAATGGACGTTTACTCGGCATCTCATCTGGATCTAAACTGTTTTGTATATAATATTACAGACCCGTCTTAATGTCTGCAAATAATGTAGTCTTGTGCATTTCCCCCATCCATATCTATTTAAAAATAAATGTAAGAGTGAAAAACAATTTGGACCCTGATGAGTCCCAAGTTACCCCCTGTCTCATCTGGATTCAGACTGTTTGCAAAGGTTGTTACAGTGCTCCCTCTCTGCAACGACACCCTTTGGGATACGAAGATTGTATGTGTTGTTCAGAGGGAGTTGTTATAGCTATGGAGGGAAAATCAAACATAATTAGCTTGGTTGCAGATCAGCAGATCAGGTGTATTTCGAGAACTAAAACCGTTATGCCTCAATCAAACCCTATGTTTCGACCACTCTTTAGAATCGTCACAAAGTGACGATTCTAAAGAGTGGTCACAAAATAGGGTTTGATAGAGGCATAAAGAAAATATGATGGAAAAAGTTGTTTCTGGAGCCTTGTTGCTTCGGAAACAGTGACATGCGTTGTTGTAAGGAGGGAATAGTTATTGAGAGGGCCGTTGTTGGGAGGGAGCACTGTATAAGTGAAAAACCAAAGCAAAAGCAGCTGGGACAAAACTCATACCTGTTTAGAGGAGGAACAGCTACTTATATTTCAGAAGTCATATGATCGTCTTTGGTCAGAACTTTGTATGTCCTTGCATAATCAAAATTACTAAATAATAATGTTGCTCTTTGTTTTATCTCCTACCCTGCTTAAAATGTTGCAGCCATTTTACGCTTGCATAAAACCTCGCTTGTTATTAGTTATACAGATCATTGACGGTGTATCTGACGTTTTATTCCCTGCTGAGGAAAATACGTGTACCCTCAAACAAAGTTTATATAGACAGAAAAATGTTTTATCTACACGCTGGTACCAAATATCCCATACTTTGTCTCTGTTGTAGCGAGTACGAGGGGCAAATACCTTCAGAAAACCGTGCTTTTTAATTAGTCGGAAACGATATAGTTGGCGACCAAGTGCTCGATTTCACTAAAATCCCTTTTCGGGAGCGAAACTGACGCTCTTTTCTGGTAGATCCTGATTAGAAATAATTAAAATGTTCAAAAAGAATCTCACATACCAGTGACATCGCATTCTACTGCCACAGATCTGAAAATTTCGGTTTTAGATATGAATTAATTCTTAAGCTAACCTGACTCGAACTAGCAAATAGCTTTGAGTAAATCGGCGTCTCATTAGAATCCAAACTGTTTGACAATTGGTCGATAGTGTTTCAAAAACTTGATCCAATTGGAAGTAGTCAAAATGCTACCAGATCCAAATAAAAGGATTAAGCGGACAGTGTTTATCACAGCAGGGCAAGAATGAACTTTTTCACAACCGATAGCGAACCTCTGATCACATATGCAAACAGACTACAATGTGTACCATGGTTACCTTTTTCGCCCCACGAAGTCACCCAGATGCACCTCACAGGATGAGCTAATTGGACAGACGACAATACGAGCCAGAGTTATCTAAACTAGTTTGCCCCACAAAGTCACGCAGAAGCAGCTCGCAGGGTTCGCTGATTGGACGAATTGTTGACTACCTTGAAAACAGTTTGGATCCTAATGAGACGTCGAGTAACTTGGTCTGTGATTAGGATCTAAACTGTTTGACACATCACTAACGTTTTAGAGAAAAAAAATAATAAAAAGATACACTCTTTACATTAACCCTTTCCCTTATGTAAGCGCATTTTAACGCATCTGCAAACAGAGTAGACCCAGATCAGACGGCTACTATAGGAGCCGTCTGATCTGGGTCTACTCTGTTTGCTTATGGTGTTATATAGATCTGCTTCTACAGCTTCTGTCTGAGCCAAAATGTCTTTTGTTCATATGCCATTTTAAAAAAATAATCTTATTAATATTCATGACGTCATTATTTCTTACATGAATATATAACAGGGAAAGGGTTAAAGCAGACGACGCTGTTAGAAAAAAGGATTTAAGATATAGCAATCTTCAACTATTGAACGTTTTACATAGATATATAGATTTATTTCGGCAAGGAAAGCATATACATGTATAGTTAATTAAAAAAGCATGTACAATACATAACAAACACTATGCATACATGTGGATAAATAAACTATGGTATGCGCAACCACACCGAGAATAGCAAAAAACAAGCATCACAGACCTTTAACAAATGTATAATTGTAATACCATACAGTTCATATATAAAATTCTAACAATTTATTACTCTCCTATAAAAAATGAATCTTCCACAGATAATTTATATAACAAATTACTTTAACAAATACATATGTTACCAAAGCCAAATCCCCTCTAAACCGGAATTCTGGTAGAGAAGAAATTAGATACTTGTAGGCAGGTGAGGCGGGAGTAGTGTTGCACTTTTAATTACTACTCATGAACAGACTCAATAAAACCGAGTCTGCAAATTTCTCGTTTTGCATTGCTACTTTTGCTTTCGAGGGATCTCCTACTTTCAGATAAAAAGTCGCCCCTACTTCATTCTCAGTGTTGTTGTAATTTTAGGTCCTTCGGTATCATTAGTTAGATTTTAGATTTTATTAGTTTGAAAATTTAATACTGCTTAAGCCGATGCTAGGGGGCGTGAGTAGTGTTGCACTTTTAATTACTAATCATGAACAGACTCAATGAAACAGAGTCTACAATTTTCTCTTTTTGCATTGCTACTTTTGCTTTCGAAGGATCTCTCACTTTCAGATTATATTTAAAGCAGGGTGAAAGGCATGCAGAAAGCCCCCAGATGAGCTTTCTGCATCACGTCCACCCTTTATTAAAGCTGCCACCTGTATCCAAGACCAATATCTATACTAAATTGAATATCAAGTTTAGATGGGTTGTACTGTATTAAGATAATTTATTAAACGAAACTCACACTAAGTCTTCAACACAGGTTTTACAATTATTTTAACCCTTCGCTTGCTGAATTTTAAAATACATTTCTCCTTCTTTACCCATGCCCTGTTGTATAATTACATATATCTTCACTGTATACAAGTATTTCGCTGTGCAATCACTGCTGTTGAGTGCACTGGTTGCACAAGCAATTTGTAAATAGTGCATACCCTGATGAGACAGCTCCTGCAGGAACTGCCTCATCTGGGTCTTCACTGTTTACAGGTAGGTATATTGACGCGAATAGCAAGCGAAGGGTTAAATAAAGACAGCTTGTAAATCTGAGTAATATTCAAAACGTAACCTATTCCAAATGAGCAGCCTAAAACACAGGCCCAAGATCCAAAACTGTTGACCTATGGTATGGCAAAAGTACCTTACGGAGTAAAATTAGTCTTGCGCGAGTGTATAGAATCTTGAGGAATAAAGTGTTATCCCATATGTAATCAAGTGATAAACCATGCTTAGTCTTCAAAACATCAGTGCAACAGATAAATGTGCGTACTCAGACACAACAATCGTCATTTCCCCCATCAAACCCTATGTTGTGACCACTCCTTCGAGACGATTCTAAAGAGTGGTCACAACATAGGGTTTGGTGGAGAATAAAACATAGGGTTTGGTGGAGAATAAAACATAGGGTTTGGTGGAGATATTCTTGAAAATGTTTCAATTTACGCATGTTATCTGGACCTGACAGAGAATAATCGGTTATACACGTTTATCTACTGGAAGCCATTTCAGTGAATGAAAACGTTCTCGGACAATATGTGACATTATATCAAGATCAACAACATACCTGATTAACTAATCTGTGTTGTTTGGACCTTGCTTTTAAGAGTTTTGTAATGCCGTGATACCACTAGAACTAGAACTATCACTAAAGGTGATAAAAAAACCGCTAGACAATCGTGATTGCAAATCCATGTTTGTAACACCAACTACAAATGTAACAGGACCATATGACAAAAATACTCAAAATTTAAGTTGAAATAATTCTGTAATGGCTGTCACTTAACACAGGAACTTTGTGCCTTGCACATGTACTATTCGTGTTTAGTATGTATGGCACGTATCAATTCGTAAGTTTTAAATTGAAGGAGGAAATCGCGACACCAACTCCCCATGTTTCATGCCAAAATGACAAAACATATACAGAGATCAGGGGGAGATATTTCTGCAATGGCCCCCCGTAAACACAAGACAACTGCGTCTTGCACATCTACCTATCGTGGTTATTATGTATACCAAAAATAAATTCAATAACTTTAAAACTGAAGGAGGAGTCCATGACACCAACTCCCCATGTTGCATGCAACAATATTCAAAGTTCAGGGGGAGATAATTATGCAATGGCCAGGTGTAAACACATGTTAATTGCGTCTTGCCCATCTACCATTCGTTGTTATTATGTATACCAAATACAAATTAAATAACGTTAAAACTGAAGGAGGAGTTTGCGACAACAAGTACCCATGTTCCGTGCCAAAATGACAAAAAGTTCAGGGGGAGATAATTCTGCAATGCCCAATGCTAAACACATGAGCATTGCGTCTTGCACATTTACCATTCATGGTTATCGTGAATACCGAATATAAGCTGAATAACTTCCAGATTGAAGGAGGAGCTTTCGACACCATTTACCAACGTTTCATGCAAAAATGACAAAAAACTCAAAAGTTCAGGGGGAGATAATTCAGCAATGGCCAGTAGTAAACACATGAAAATTGCGTCTTGCACATCTACTATTCATGGTTATTATGTACATATATACCAAATATAAGTTTAAACTTAAAAACTGAAAGAAGGGTTTGCAACAAAAACTACCCATGTTCAAATGCGGACGGACCGACTGACCGACCGACCGCCGGACAAGGTGGTTCCAGTATACCCCCTCAAACAAGTTTGCGGGGGTATAACAAGAGAAATTATAATGACACTGAGTCGATGATATAATAGGCACATACCAGATATGTCATTAAGGCTCATACATAAGTAAATCGCCTAGTTCACATGAAAATAGAAAAAATAATATCACGTGAATATTTACAATACATACATTATACAACCATTGATAAAGATCCTCTTTCGATGTTTTTCCACGAGACTCTTTTTTCACCTGACAAACGAATACTAGAATCATTTGCATATATGTACAACGGGAGCTTAGTGTTGATCAATGCAGGCATTGGCGTAAATTAAATACATAAGAGGGGACCGAGTATAGGGCCTTGTGGAACTCCGCATGATATAGATGCAGAAGATGTATGTGTTCCTAAAATATCTACAAGCTGCTGTCGACTAGAGAGCTATTATTGAAACCATTTTTTATACGCCCACCTAGTAAAGGTGGTCGTATTCTGGCGTAGCCCTGTCCGTCCGTCCACTTGTACTTCGTCCGTTTGTTCGTTCGTCCGTCAACATTTTGTTTGTCCGCTGCTTCCTCAGAAAACTATTTGACGGATATTAAAGAAACATCACAAACATATTTAATGCATCAAGATCTGAGGCTGAATCGATTCTGGGGTTCATTTGATTTGTCGTTTCGGAGTTATGGCCCTTGCACTTAAAAAATAATGCAAATACATATGTATATGCAAATATGAGGATGGTCATAACTCTTTCATTGTAAATGATATTTATATCATTTTTTATATGATATTACCTTCACACACAGTGCGTGTGTTTTGTATGTCATTTTATTTTAACCCATTCCCTCATATTGACGACTTTTGACGACTCTGTAGAGGTCATTTTGTGAAACCATTGTGATAAATAGAGCATTTGCTCCTATAGGAGCAAATGCTCTATTTATCACAATGGTTTCAAACTACAAAATTGTAAAATTTTCCTTTTCTCTAGTTAATGCTCCTTTTCGGTAGATTTATTCTAAGAGGTTGTATCTAAAAATAACCTATGAGGTAATGGGTTAAAGTTATTGCAGTTGAACTTTGCGCGTTTGTTGCTTTGTTCGTCTGTCAACTTTTGATTTGTCTGTTGTTTTCTGGGAAAACTGTTCAAAGATATTAATGAAACTTCACACAAATGTTTTATGCAACAAAATCTGAAGCTGACTTGCTTCAATTTGTCATTACAGAGTTATGACCCTCGAAAATCTGCAAATATGAGGATTTTTTATATATATGTATATATATAACCTTGATATGGAGATCAAGATCTGAAGTACAAATTAGAAAATGTCAACACTTATAAGGCATATTGAATCAGAGAAAGTTTGCAAGGGGGTGTATCATATACCGTACGTGGTACTCTTGTTACTAAATTCGTGCCAATAATGTCGTGATAACACATGGCTATCCAGGGTCCATGCTTATAAAGCTTTTTAGTTGAGTCTGAGTTCGTTCTCAAGCTTTTGATTGGTCAAATTTGAGTTCGCAAGCTTTTGATTGGTCAGATTTGAGCCTAATCGAAAACTTGAGAACGAACTCAGACTCAACTAAACGTTTTATAAGCATGGACCCAGATGTCTAGATAAGGTGCGTAAATTAAATCATTTGTAAGAATAGCTTATTTATATCTCGACCCATCCCTATTCTGTGGCCACTCTTTAGAATCGTCTCTTCGAGATCACAACATATTGGGGTTTGGTGGAGAAATGGTGATTTTAGTATTTGGGTACGCACCTTTGTCTGTAGCTCTGTGTTTGTAAAGCTAATTCATTTAATTTGGCATGATTCTGTTAACTTTTAATTAGATTAATACACATGTATATGTAGTTGCGAACAGTGAAGGCTCTGATCTGACATCTCCTCAGGAGCAGTGTGATCTGGTTCTGCACTAATTGCCTAAGTTTGTCAGAATACATCGGGTAATTATAGGTGTACTTTGTAAACCCTTATATTGACAACTCTGTAAAAGTCATTTTTTGAAACCATTGTGATAAATAGAGCATTTGCTCCTATAGGAGCAAATGCTCTATTTATCACAATGGTTTCAAATTACAAAATTCTAAAAGTGTCCCTTTCTCTAGTTAATGCTCCTTTTCGGGAGATTTATTCAAAGAGGTTGGATCTAAAAATAGCCTTTAGTTTTTAAGTACGCACCTTTATCAGTTACTCTTATCTTCAAAACTTTTAATCTGTTTGATCGTTTTATTACTTTATTATCGTGTTTGAAAATGGCACCTGTATTTCAGATGCTAGCTAAATGTAGAACATGCGACTATTTTGGATTTAGTACAATACCAAATAATACATTTTCATCTTAAATTCATACAAAAATAGTCCCAAAATCTAAAATAAATGCATCCAAACTTTGAAAAGCACCTTTATCTTTCATTAACAGTTACCCCTTTGTCCACACCAAACTCTCAAATCACTATACCAGTCAGATAAATGCGTGGAAAGTGGGAGCACGCCATACAATGCACATAATGCATATACAGAACAGAACAGATATTGTATTAAGACTTATACATACGTACATCGTCTAGTTCACATGAAAATGTGTATTAATATCACGTGAGTA
The DNA here is from genome assembly GCA_963576725.1 of Azorinus chamasolen. Taxonomy (NCBI): domain Eukaryota; kingdom Metazoa; phylum Mollusca; class Bivalvia; order Cardiida; family Solecurtidae; genus Azorinus; species Azorinus chamasolen. The sequence goes on along the minus strand of OY755251.1, from coordinate 62,157,347 downwards.
TTTACAATATATACAAACAGACAACAAAGGACATCAAGCGTCTTTTGCACGAAAACATCTTATCAAGTTATTCAATAGTCATGTAAAGTTTTACTATATCAAGTCAAACATGATCAGATCAAATTAAGAAATGAATTACTCCATAATCAAATCAAATTTAGTTAAGAGGTTAACATACGCTTTCAAATCTACCTATCTACACGATTCAAAATACAGAGCAACATTCCAGATCAGGGCTCCGTTCGGTGAACAGTAACCTTTACAAGTTTATGCAACTGTTCGCATATTTTAAGACCGAAATACTGCGTTTACAGGAGTGATCGAGAGCATTTCGGTCTTAAAATTGGCAAACGGTTGCATAGTAACAATTATAGTTTTACGCACCATTCGTAAATTCAGACCCTAATGCTGAGAATATAGGACATTTTTCGAACAGTTACATAAAAATGTAACCGTTACTGGTAACTCTATGGACCACGTGTTTGTGGGTTTAACCCTTCGCTTGCTGAATTTTAAAATACATTTCTCCTTCTTTACCCATGTCCTGTTGTATATTTACATATATCTTCACTGTGTACAAGTATTTCGCTGTGCAATCACTGCTGTGAAGTGTATTGGTTGCACAGTCAACTTGTAAATAGTGCTGCAGGAGCTGTCTCATCTGGGTCTTCACTATTTACAGGTATGTATATTGACGTGAAAAGCAAGCGAAGGGTTAAACTAGTTTCGAAAATCAGTGAAAGATAAACGATACATGAGTATGATAATGAAACGTAGAGGTCCAGATAAGATGCGTAAATTTGAAAAAAAAAATAAGTACATGTATAACTTCTTTGTTTCTCCATCAAAGAAAAGACGATTCTTCAAAGTGGTCACAGCATAGAGTTTGGTGGAGAAATGACGACTTTAGTATTTGGGTACGCATCGTTATCTGTAGCTCTGGAAACGACTCAAATTTAATATTCAAGAAAAATCGGACACAATAGATTGAATTTGTGACAGTTTGTGCCTATTAGTGAGTACGCCTACGAATAGATTAGTACTGAAATAGGGGACGTTAACACGAACGTTGAACTACAGTAAAACCTGTCTTAACCCTTTCCCTCATATTGACGACTTTTGACGACTCTGTAAAAGTCACTTTGTGAAACCATTGTGATAAATAGAGCATTTGCTCCTATAGGAGCAAATGCTCTATTTATCACAATGGTTTCAAACTACAGAATTCTAAAATTTTCCTTTTCTCTAATTAATGCTCCTTTTCGGTAGATTAATTCAAAGAGGTTGTATCTAAAATAGCCTATGGGGGAATGGGTTAAGCGACCTTATATTAATTGGACACGGGTATCCTATAGGAGGGTTCTGCATTACTTTTGACCTGTATTAAGCTACTACCTGCCTTATGGACTCATAATTAGACTTCTTTTGATGGTCAATATTAACCAATTCCCTCATATTGACGCCTTTTGACGCCTCTGCAAATGTCGCCTGTTGATACCCTTGTGATAAACAGAGCATTTGCTCCTATAGGAGCAAATGCTCTTTTCATCACAATTGTTTCGAATTACAAAATTCTAAAAATTTCCTTTTCTCTAGTTAATGCTCTTTTGCAGTAGATTTATTCAAAGAGGTTAGACTAAAAATAGCCTATGAGGGAACGTCTTAAAACAGGTTCTACTGTACCTATGAATTCATCCGGAAAGTTCGCCAGTGCAAGCGTCTATTGACGATGTACGATTGTTTTCAAGTCCACTTTAGCGAAGACGGTCGAAATACACAAACAATAATTAAAATACGTACACAATTTCCTATGTACGTTACAGGACACACGATTGTATGAAAACTACGTTGTATGAAAACTACGCGTAAAATGCACGTACGCACCTTATCTGGAACACTGTAAAGATTAAGGACAATATGCGTTACCTAAGATCAGTTGGCTCTAAACAGTTGTCAACATAGTCTCTATAGTCTCTGTAGATGTGCCTGTGGTCATCTAGATTGTTTAGTTTCTCACACCATTGACAATAAGTATCGTGCTGCATCGTGTTGTCGTCAACTACTTCGTACTTGTCCTTCTCTTTCAAGTACTTACTGTAAAGAGTTTCATTAGATGCCAAAGACTTCAAATGATCTGCAAGATATTTGACAGAGCTGAAGTCAGCGGTATTTACATATGCGGTATTTGGCAGAAAATTACTGTAATTTCCCCCTCCCCTAGTAACAAGAATAACATCAAGCTGCATATATGTGAAAAACTTCTCCGTGATATAATCTTTACAAAAGCTGTTTTCAAACGAAAGGTAGAACATGTAGGCTTGATTGATTAGTTCTTGTACGTCGCCGGCTTCCACGCGTTTTCCAGCACACTTTCCAAACATGTCAACTTCAATGCCTTGATTACGTAGTTTACTGACAAACTCCATTCGTCTACTTTGTGCTTCACAGTTACTCACGACCCAGGCAACCATTTTTCTTTTCCTGTAAAATATTTCTCTATACATTCTAACTGGAGGAATACGTTTCCGCAACGCGCCGTAGGGTGCATGTACCTCAGCGTCGCGCGTGTAACTCATTGTCCAGTTAACTGTTCCACGCCAGTTTCCATTTCTATAATTCAGTCCGTAAACACGATGGCGTGTTGGCGGCTCTTGCCAATAGACGATCCACACCTGATGTGGGTTCCTTTCCGATGGAGACAGAGGAGGTTCTTCAGGCAGTGGTAGAGCTTCTGTGAGAACAAACACTATTGCGGAGTGTAGATGCATATTACTCCTGTCGAAAGTTATTCTACAGTTATTGAATGGACACTGCGAGAAAAATTTATTGTTGTCTTCGAAATTCCAATACAAGGGCGGATTATATATCACAATGGTACGGTTTGGAACATTTCCCGGGACAGGATGATACATTTCATTCAAATGTACAAGGGATGTATACCCTACGATTAATAGTACAATGACACAAGTAGTACACATCAACTTTAACTTCAAATTAGAGGTTAGAGTCTCCATCGCGTGTCACTGTTGGAACTCTGCGGCGTCACACTCTGGACACAGAATTCCTGTAATAATATAATTTACACATTAACACTTTACGTTATAAATACGTCTTTCCACGCCCTTGCAAACAGAGTCAACTAAGATCAGATGGCCCCTATAGGAGTTGTGCCGTCTGATAGGGTCTGTCCTGTTTGCTTATGCCATTGTATAGATTCTAAATGATAAAAGTAGTAAAGTCAAGCAGGAAAAGCCACACACAAAACGACACCACCACCAAAACATCGATAGAAAGCAATTTATACACACACACGCGTGCGCGCACGCGAACGCGCACGCACACACACATACACACGCACGCACGCACGCACGCACACAAAACACACACAAAAAACACACACACAAGAGATGGAAAAATTAAACACAAACAAAGGCACAATTACAAAGACACCAGACTAGCACAAACGCAAAGGCGAACACACACAGAAACGCACACGCACGAGACGAAAAGCACAAACCCGAACAAACACATAAGTACAAAGACACCAAACAAACAAAAACAAATGTGCTATTATAACAGATAGTCTAATCATTATTCATATATAGTGTGATTATTTCTTAAATGAATATTCATGAAGCAAAGGGTTAATACATTGTTTATGCATGGGACTTTTAAAAGGGCAGTGTACGGCTCAGTTCGTGGTAAAATGTATTAATTAGTCTCGCCCTGCAATAAGCTACAGCCTGTCTTGAAGTCCTACACTTAGTATTAGTTGAAAGTGCTGATTCAATAGTGTCGTTATAGCACATTACACAGATATGGTCATCTAAAAATTCATTCCCAAAACGAAGTTTCTAATGATGATAATTATATATTATTATTATTATTACTACTACTACTACTACAGTTGAACTTCGATAACTCGAACTTCAAGGGATTATACAAATTAGTTCGAGATAACAGAAGTTCGAGTCATCCGATTTCTAATCTGAACAATTTCACAAAGCTACAGCTTAATACAGGTCTAAAGTAATGCTGAAAGCTCCTACAGGAGCTTTCAGCATTACTTTAAACCTGTATCAAGCTGTCACATGTGTTTCTAGATATCTGTAGAGATACATTATAAGAGCAAGTCTGTATTGCAAGTTTTGGAAGGAATGAACTTTTTGTTCGAGTTATCCTGATGTTCGAGTTATCCGAGTTCGAGATATCGAAGTTCAACTGTATGATAAATAATAACAACAATGATTTTACTACGGACGAAGTCGTAGGATCATTATCTACATATACAGTAAAACCTGTCTATAACGGACACTAGATTGTGTTACTTACAGTAAAATCTCTCTATAACGGACACTAGATTGTGTTAATTACAGTAAAACCTCTGTGTTAATTACAGTAAAACCTCTCTATAACGGACACTATATTGTGTTAGTTACAGTTAAACATCTATATAACGGACACTAGATTATGTTAATTACAGTAAAACCTCTCTATAACGGACACTAGATTGTGTTAATTACAGTAAAACCTCTCTATAACGGACACTAAATTGTGTTAATTAGTTGGTATTTAGGACAGGTGGCTGCTTAAAGCAAGGTGAAAATAAAACAGAACGCTCCTATTGGAGCGTTCCGTTTTATTTCCACCTTGCTTTAAGCATCCGCCTGCCTTTAACACAAAATACTTGATGTAATTTAGTGGCCGTTATAGAGAGGTTTTACATGTATATCATTCCATATACTTTAACAAGATCAGACAGCTCCTGCAGTCTAATCTGTTTGCAAATGGTGTTTATATGAAGTAAAAGATTGCGGGTTAATGATGATTAGTTTAAAGAATTATGATAATGATGATAATAATAATAATTATGATAATAATAAATGGTGGTGATAATAATAATTATTATTATTTCCATTATTATCATTATTATAATAATAATAATTATGATAATAATACCTCATGTTACCAATACTTTTGTGAACATCCTGGTTACATCAAAACTAGATTACTGCAACTCATTGCTGCAAGGGATTTCAAAAAACACATTACGACTTCAACGTGTGCAAAACACAGCCACGCATCATAACCAGGACTTCTCGATATAATCATATTACAACGCTTTTGAAGTAACTTCACTGGCTTCCGGTTCAACATCGATTTGAATTCAAATTCTGACACTTACGTACAAAGCCATGTACAATGAATCCCCTAAGTACATTATCGACATGCTTGACGAATACATACCATCCTTGCAAATATTTAACCCTTTCGCTGCCAATGCCGGATCTGTGATTACCTATGCAAACAGTTTGGATCCAGATGAGACGCCGAGTAACTCGGCGTCTCATCAGGATCCAAACTGTTTGTTACTGTTACTATGTTTTTGAAACAAAAATGAAGAACATCAACAGAATGAAAATTTGTAGCAAACGACAAAGTTAGCAGACGACAGAGTTTGGCAGCGAAAGGGTTATGGTCAGAAAGAAGTTCGGGGTTGTTCGTTATACCAAGGAGACGTAAGGTGAAATACGGGGATAGAAGTTCCATGCACGCAGCTCCGAAACTTTGCAATGCTCTGCCGTCAGACACCAGAGACGCAAGCTCACTGGCATCTTCCATAAGATATCTGAAAACGCACTTCTTCGACATATTTTACTAGAACAGTTTAGAAAATGTAGCAAATAACTATCAGTTATGATGACTGCTACAGTAGCCACGGAGGGTCGATTCTGCCACTCTCTTGTGACTGTGGAGACACTTTGTGGGGGCATTTCCCATCCATATATTCATGTTTTAACTTTATCATTGTACCCATACTACAGAGGCCAAGGCTACCCTGGGGTCCTCAAAATGTAACATAAATTTACACCCATGCCCACCCCGTAACCCAGGGCAATATCGAAACTTAACATCCTGACCCCTACCCGACCCCGGACTATTTTTTTAGAAAACCGTCAATTTCACTCAAAGTTATGAGTATGTCTAATGCCACAATTAGAAAAGAATAACCCCTTCATCAAAAAGTCGATTTTTCGGAGTTTGGGTTAAAGGTAGAGCCTAACCCCAGGACCCACATTCGATAAAAAAAACCAACAAAATTCGCTGCTGGCAGTGTGTTCGCATTAATATAATTATGATTATATGTTTGAATGTTCAACTCAACTGTTAGACATTCGCATTTCAGCTGGCTGTTTATTCGAGATTAGCAATGTATTCATGAATATGTGTTTGAATGTCCAACTCACTGTCAGTTAGACATTCGATTTTCAGTTGTGAGTTTGCATTTAACGAACGTTCAACTCACTTCTGGTTGTGTCTTCGAGACTAGCAGTGTATCCGCTTGAATTCATGATAGGGTGTTTGAATGTCCAACTCACTACTACTTAGACATTCGGTTCACATTGAACGAACGTTAAGTTAACTTCTGGCTCGTTATACGCGGCTGGCAGTGTATTCACATTGTAATGTAATCGTGTATGTGAATGTTCAACCCACTGCCAGTTAGACATTCGATTTTCAGTTGTGGGTTCGCATTTAGCGAATGTTCAATTCAGTTCTGACTGTGTATGCAAGAGGCTAACAACAGTGTATTCGGTTGAATTCATGATAGGGTGTTTGAATGTCCAACTCACTGCTAGTAAGACATTCGGTTTTCAGTTGTGGGTTCGTATATAGCGAATGTTCAACTGTGATAAATTTATCACAATGTTTTCAAAATTACATAATTCTAAAACTTTCCCTGGCTTTGGAAAATGTTCCCTTTCAGTAGATTCATTCAAAGAGGTTGGGTCTAAAATAGTCGTGGAGGGAATGTGTTAAATGCGACAACACACCTCTTTAGCAAAGATGAAACAGTAATACCTATCCCTCAAGAATTCACATGATATTGATCAGGTCCACAAACAGTGTAGAATCAGATCCGACGGTTAACTATGATCTGGGTCAACACTGATTAAAAGCATTTATGACAGGCAGCTATTGTATTTAAACAATGTTCTTCAGAAGGAGTAGAACATAGGTCTACCCCTTCTTATGTTGCAAGCCTAAAGCCTGGTAAAACACCTTGATCTCTTGCAATTATCGTTTACAGTAAACCCCCTATAAACCGGAATTCTAGTAGAGAATAAGTTAAATTTTATACTTTTAGGCAGGTTGTTGCTTAATGTTGGGTGAAAGTCATGCAGAAAGCTCCTAGAGGAGCTCTTTGCATGAATTTCACCCTGCATTAAGTTGCCACCTGTCTCCAAGATCGATGTTTATACTTATTTCAATATCCGGTTTAGAGAGGATTTCCTATACGTTTAAATCGCTAAAGATTTTAACACTCCATAAACACACCTGTCTACGCCTTTCGCAAACAGAGTATACCTAGATCAGGGTCTGTTCTGTTTGTTTATGGAATAATATAGATCTAATTCTGTTTTTCTTGTTCTTATGCAATAAAATAAGTATAAAGGTAATTAATATTCATATATTATTATTTCATAAATATTCATGCAGTAAAGAATTAAGACCCCGATGTCCGAGAATCAAATAACTTGAGCCATTGTGTGTCACTAAGCTATCTTGTTAAACCAGGATTAGCTCCATCGCCACCTTAACCCTTTACCTTATGAACAGTTTGCAAGAAATATTGACATCGTGAAAATCACTTAGCTGCATTTTTACACGCCCGTTTTAAAAAACGGGACGTATTATGGAATGGCGCTATCTGTCTGTCCGTCTGTAACATCTGTAACTCAAGTTCTGTTGGGTAGATTCTTCTCAAATTTAGCCTGTGAGGGTCACTCGCCGGTACTGCGGTTGCATGATTGCGTCATATGTTAGCAGTGCTCAATAGTGTAGACCAATGACTCAATGACCAGGGGAGTAAATGTACAGTCGGCTGAGCGGTCATTCGGACTGAAAGTAGACTATAACTAGGTACTTTACTTTACTTTACAATATCTATCTGGATATGCTTCAGAAGCATGTCCAGTCCCGGTGCGTATATTCAAGGTCAATGTTAACCAATTGTTCTTAGAATGAGCGTTTAGCATTTGTCTGTCTGTAACATCTCTAACTCAAGTTCTGCTAGGTGGATCCTTCTCAAAGTTCACCAAAATGCTTATCTGGACATGCTACTGTAGCATGAGCGTGTTCCGGTACGTATATCCAAGGTCAAAGTCGCACAATTGGACTTAGAATTTGCGTTCGGCATTTGCGTTTTAAAGCAAATATGTTGACCTGAATTTATGTTGTAAGTCCACTTCTTTACATAACGTTTTGAGATAAAGCTTTTAAACGTGGAACACTTGTTCACCATTACAAGCTTCACCTGCACGCAAGAGTAAATAACCCTGTCAAGCATTTGACAGAGTTATGGTCCTTTTTAACTTAAATATTTTGGTTAACGTTTATGTTAAAGTCCACTTATTTACAAAACCCCTTTCAAATAAAGCTTTTAAACCTGGAACACTTGTTCACCATCACAAGCTTCATCTGTAGGCAAGAGTAAATAACTCTGTCAAGCATTTTTTCAGAATTATGGCCCTTTTTAATTTAGATTTTTTGATAAGTTTTTTTTAAAGACCACTTATTTACATAACCCTTTGAGATAAAGCCTTGCAACTTGGAACACTTGTCTACCATCACAAACTTCATCTGTTTGGAAAAAACGGGATGTATTATGTAATCGCACTGTCTGTCCATCTGCATGTCTGTCTGTAATATCTCTAACTTAAATTCTGCTTGGTGAATCCTCAAATCACCCCCACAATGTTTATCTGGACATGCTACAGTAGTATGGGTGTGTCCCGGTATGTATATCAAAGGTCAAGGTCACACAATTGGACTTAGAATTTGCGTTTAGCATTTGTGTTTAGCAAATATGTTAACCTCAGTTTATGTTGAATAAAGCCTCGACGGGCGTATATTGTGCCCACTGGCACTCTTGTTATTATGGCAATATGACCATGGGTATATTTTACTATTGCAGAATATGTCTATATTATTTCATATGCAAACAGAATAAACCCTGTCCAGACGACTCCTATGGAATCCGTCTAATCTTGGTCTGCTCTGTTTGCAAAGACGTAAAAATGCATTTGTATGAAGTAAAGGGTTAGGCTAATTGTTGATAACTAGATTCTTTCAAATTGTTTGAGACAGTAAATTCCACTAGAAAATCATCTGAAACCCCCTCTAGTGCAACCACCTAAAAGAAGTATGAGTATGGGTGGTAGAGGCAGGTGGTAGCTTAACCCTTCTCTTGCTGAATTTTAAAATACATTTCTCCTTCTTTACCCATGCCCTGTTGTATAATTACATTTATCTTCACTGTGTACAAGTATTTCGCTGTGCAATCACTGCTGTGGAGTGCACTGGTTGCACAATCAACTTGTAAATTTATAGTGCAGACCCAGATGAGACAGCTCCTGCAGGAGCTGTCTCATCTGGGTCTTCACTATTTACAGATAGGTATATTGACGCGAATAGCAAGCGAAGGGTTAATGCAGAACAAAATTAATACAGAAAGCTCCTAGATGAGCTTTGTCGTGCAGTAAGCAACCACCTGCTTATAAAGACACCCATGTTTATTCATTAAGTGGTCGCATTAGAGGGGTTCTACTGTATTTTCTTACAAACATTGACGTGAATATATAAACACTAAAGTGTATGTATTCCTCATATCTGGCTCTACAATGTTCGCACAGGACATTAGTAACTCATTTCCAGCACTGAAAGGATTAACGAATGCTAGTCGTTTTGTATTAAATGTCGGCAAATCAATGGAGCATACCGATCAATTTGCAAACTCTTTCAAAACGTAGTTAATTGTCGAGGCAATGCGTTAGGAATGACAACTGTCACTTATTGTCGCCCCTGCATAAGCCGGGCGACTATATGGGCTTACGAATATTTTCCCTCATGTGGTAGGAGCAGTCATTTCAGTAACGTTGGGGAAATGAAAGTTTACTTGATTGGGCAATGCAGATTGCATATATACTGATCGATTAAGAGAATGAATAACTTATCATAGATGATGAAAATAGGCTAAGCCAAAGGCTCAAATCTGACCAATCAAAAACTTGAGAACGAACTCAGACTCAACTAAAAGTTTTATAAGCATGGACCCTGTTCTTTATCATTTCATAAGCAAACAGAGCAGACCCTGACCAGACGGCTCCTTCAGGTCTATTCTGTTTCCAAAGACATGAAAAGGCATTTCTATGAAGGAATGTGTTATTATATAGCATGATATAACTGTTCTTTGCAAAAATAGTTCTACTTAAATTTTGAATTTGCCTGTAATTACCAATAGAAGGTCAAATCGTTTAGATCCTCTAGAAAGTGGATTAGCGTAAACACACATTCCAAAGCAACAGATTATCCCGGTTAAAATCTGTGTCTATAGTAGTACAGTTTTAATCAGGGATCGCAAATAGTCAGCATGATACTTAGGACGATCATTGATTAGGGGCAACAACATACCGCAGTATAAAAGGGCCATGGCACTGCGCCATGCTAAAGAGGATTAGAGGAAACACTAAAACCAGATTTATATGTAGTCAAATGTCTCCTTTGGATCTAAGCTATTCAAACATATCCCTGACACACACACACCTGGTTAACCCTTCCCTGTTCAATGATCCAGTAAGAAAATATAACATCCTGAATATGTATTAGCCGGTATTGTTTTGCTGGTTCATGAACACCAAAATTATAGTTTACCTTGTCATAATCAGATCTATAATAAGTCCATAAGCAAATGGAGCAGACCCTGATCAGACGGCTTCTACAGGAGCCGTCTTATCTGGGTCTACTCCGTTTTGCAAAGGCGCGAAAAAGCGTCTATATGTAGGTGGCGGTGGTCTAGTGGTAACGCGCTTGACTATCAGTCCGGAGGTCCGGGGTTCAAATCCCGGTATCTCCCGGAAATTTCAGAGACGCTTTTCCGTGTCTCCCACCCGCACATCCTCTCCACCCAGGGGGTTAAAATGGGTATCTGTGAGGGTCACTCGCCGGTACTGCGGCTGCATGATTGCGCCATAATTATGTTAGCAGTGCTCAATATTGTAGGCCAATGACTCAATGACCAGGGGAGTAAATGTACAGTCGGCTGAGCGGTCATTCGGACTGAAAGTAGACTATAACTAGGTACTTTACTTTTTATATGTGGGGGAGGTTTAACAAAGCCACGGCCTTGTATAAAATTAAAGTATGTTAATCTGCGCACTATTGCGTAATAGTGAGAGTTAAGCCTTTCCCTTTTCTCCTTTTCTATGTTTATTCCAAAATTCAATACTTAATACTGACTTTTCATGGACAAAATAGTTATCATGCAATATGAAATGTGGAACATTATAGCCATTTTAGAAACTAGAAAACCCCAGATCTATCAAATTCCATTAGCAAACGGAGCAGACCCTGACCAGACAGCTACTATAGGAGCCGAGTGATCTGGGTCTACTCTGTTTTCAAATGCATAAAAACAGGGTTATATGAAGGAAAGGGTTAAACCTTTATCGGATTATCGGATTGAGGTGTCTACGTTAAACCCGATTTGGAAAACGTACACAAAGGCGTTTGTTTATTAATTGTTTTAACCCTTTTCCTGTTCTGTGTTTATTCCAAATGTCAATACCTATTGAATATTCATGGATAAAATTGTTATAATGAATTATGGAAGGTGGAATATTGTACCCATTTTAGAAAGTAAAGAAACAGATCTTATCAGCAAACAGAGCAGACCCTGATCAGACGGCTCCTCTTGGAGCCGTCTGATCTGGGTCTACTCTGTTTGCAAATGCGTGAAAACACGTTTAAATGAGGAAAAGGGTTAAAAGAACCATAAATTCATACTGTAAAGGGTTAATGAGGAGACATCCACCCGGGGTACATCTGGTTAATCTAAAACGACTTTTCAGTATGTTGCCTGTTATAATTAAAAAATACAAATTTGAAAACACATTGAGTATACAGTATATACATTAAACGTTTTAAAACTAGAGGTTTTTGTCACAAAAACGGATGTCTCCCCTCTAATAAAAACAATATGTAAAGGGAAATCACTAAAAATGTTATGGACTTGATGATTGATACTTCCCCTCATTATACGCTTTCCACACCACATTTTTCAAGAAGAAAATGATAACAGCTAATAACTTCAAAAATATTGATACCAGAGTTATGGCCCTTGTGCATGACGCTTACTTTCATCATGCTCTTTCCATAAATGAAATGTCATTCCAATAGCATCAGTCGAACAGGAGTTATTGATCGGACAAAAAATGTAACAAAGGGCATTAACTCCAAAAGTATTGAAGCCAGAGTTATGGCCTTTGTTCTTGACACTTTCTCTCATCATGCTCTTTCCATGTATAAAGTTTCAATACAATGGCAAGAGCCATGTAGGAGTTATTGTCCGGACAAGAAAGTGTTAAACAAATGTAACAAATGTACAAGGGGCAATAACTCTCGATTTATTGAAGCCAGAGTTAAGGACCTTATGCATGACAAATTCTCTTATCATGATCAATCCATGTATGAAGTTTCACTCCAATGGCATGTGCCATATAGGAGTTATCATCCTGACAAAAAAATGTGTGTTATTTTACAAAGGGCAATAACTGCAATATTAGTGAAGCCAGAGTTATGGACCTTGAGCATGACACATTCTCTTATCATGATCTTTCCATGTATGAAATTTCACTCCAATGGCATGAGCCATATAGGAGTTATCGCCCGGACAAATAAATTGTTGAAAATATTACAAGGGCAATAACTCCATTATTAATGAAGCCAGAGTTATGGACCTTGTGTATGACACTTCCTCTCTCCATGATCTTTCCATATATGAAGTTTCAATCCAATGGCATGGGCCATATAGGAGTTATCGTCCGGACAAAACAGTGTGCATTTTTTACAAGGGGCAATAACTCCTATATTAGTGAAACCAGAGTTATGGACCTTGTGCATGACACTTCCTCTGATTATGCTCTTTCCATATATGAAGTTTCAATCAACTGGCATCAGGCATATTGAAGTTATCGTCCGGACAAAAAAGTGTGATTTTTTTTACAAAGGGCAATAACTCCTATATTAGTGAAGCCAGAGTTATGGACCTTGTGCATGACACTTCCTCTCATTATGCTCTTTCCATATATTAAGTTTCAATCAATTGGCATCAGGCATATTGAAGTTATCGTCCGGACAAAAAGTGTGACGGACAGACGGACAGACGGACGGACGGACAGACGGACGGACAGACAGACAGACAACTCTCACGAAAACAATATGTCTCCCCCATATAAATATGGGGGGAGACATAATTACGCCTGTTGCTCACGACCTTTGCTGGCCATTGCAAACATTTTGGATCCGGATGAAATGCTGAGTGATTTGGAGTCTTATTAGGATCTATGTCGCTTGACAGTCGATAAATAGTTTCTCAAAACGTTAACTCTTTACTCCATAGATACGCCCTTCTACGCATTTGAAAAAAGAGTGGATCAGGCGTCTCCTACGTGAATATGAGCCGTCTGACCAGGGTTTTCTCTGTTTGCTTGTGATAAAATATAGATATGATTTAACAGTTTTTGTCATGGCTAAAACTTCCCGAGACAATCTGCTTTTATAACAGTTAATCTAATTGATATTCATGCTGTCATTATTTTTACATAGATATGCATAGAGTCCATGGTTCAGCGATTCACAATTAAGCCAAGTTTGTAGCAAATCGCGGTTTAAGCAGACGCCATTTTCATAGCAGGCAAAGGATTATACTTGTTAACTCATTCCCTCATATTGACACCCTTTGAAGTCTCTGCAAAAGTCACCTGTTGAAACCATTGTGATAAATAGAGCATTTGCTACTATAGGAGTGATACAAAATTCTAAAATTTTCCTTTCCTCTAGTTAATTTCCCTTTTCGGTAGATTTATTCAAAGTGGTTGTATATAAAGATAGCCTATGAGGTAATGGGTTAAGACTATTAAGTAGACAAATTGTTATAATAACACATGGACACATGGAACTTTTGCCCATAGCACAAACTATAGAATCAGATCTATATAACATCATAAGCAAACAGAGCAGAACCTGGTCAGACGGCTCCAACAAGTGCCGTCTGATCTACCCTGTTTGCAAATGCATAGGCGTATTTATGGAGTTACAGGTTGATTGCAATGAGTATTCTGATTGAAAAGCCTAATAAATGCGTAGAAAAATCGTATGGAGTAAGCAGTTAACTACAGGCGTACACCTTGAGCCATCAGTTACGTACAGATTAGAGTCGATGACACTTTTTATAACTTGATTGTTACAGCCATTGTCCTTAAAGTCCCCGGATGTCCTGTGAGCGAAAAAATGACAATTTGGTGTTTTTGATAGAGTGTCCATCCATTTGAAAGACACTGGTCTTAAAAAGTTTCAAACGTAAGGTTTTGTTTTAAGTTACATGTTTTTTTAAATCGATGAAAACGAAAGTAGGTTTAAATATAGAGACTGTGAGTATGTATTTCTAAATTTTCTTAAGAGATTTTTAGAGACAGTGCTAAGATTTTTTAGAGACAGTGCTCATCCCACTTCGGCTTCCAAGAGACGCCTAATGCATTGTTTGATATCGAGAGGCGCATGCGCGAAGTGTTTGCTATATTTATAGCGAATATTTATAACGAACTGTCATACTTTTTTGACCGCTGGAACAAAAAGTACAGCGCGATATATTCTAGAGTTTTATTGTTGTTTCTCAACGACTGTTTAAATGGTATACTGAATAGTACATTCAAGATATATTTATGTTTTTAATGCAAAGGCGTTCAGGGACTTTAAAAGCAAAATTATTTTATCCTTTACTCAAACAAACGCCTTTCAAACAGAGTAGACCCAAATCAGACATCCGTCTAATCAGGGTCTGCTGTGTTTACTTATTATTTCTGCCACGGCCAATTTTTTCTGTGTTGATGTGCTATTATAAAAAATAATCTAATTAATATTCGTTATGTTAGTATTTTTACATGAATATTCATGGTGTAAAGGGTTGATATATTACATTCACGAATCACATAAGCACGCTACAATATTCCTATCATAGTTGGACTTAGGTATCTCGAACTTCAAGGGACCATATAAATTACCTCGAATTAACTGAAGTTTCTTATCCAATTTCTAATCTAAACAATTTCTCAAGTTAACAGCTTAATGCAGGTCTAAAGAAATGCTTAACACTTTTGTAGAAGCTTTCAGCATTACTTTCTATCTGAATTAAGCTGTCACGCGTGTTTCTAGATATGCGTATTGATACGTTTTACAATTCTGTATTGTAAATTTTGGACGGACCGAACGTTTATTTCGAGTTATACCGAAGTTCGAGTAATCCGAATTCAAGATATCGAGGTTCTACTGTACTACAGTAAAGGTTATCATCAATTTTAAGGTTTTAAGAAAATATACATATCAATGATTATCTAATTTTTGTATTGGTCATAAATTCACTCAGCTGATTATGTAGGAATTGAAATTGCTTCGCGCCAGATATTTTAAGCGAGGCAGTACTTTAAGAGCCAAATATTGACACAACGTCCACATTCGCTGCCACAGAATCTGTCGTTATCCATTTTGTAGGGACTGTGTGGAAAATGAACTCCATGTAATTATGAAATGTGCTATATATAATGATATAAGACATGATTTGTTTACCAAGGCTTCTGTAGTTAACACTCTTTCTAGTTCTAAGAATGATACAGATAAGTTTGTATTTATATTTTCAAGTGAAAGTTTAATACGAATTACTGCCAAATCCTGCCATTTTAATTTAAACAGACGCAGAGATCTGCTATATAACAGTGTGTAATTGTGATAAATGGTTGTATTCAATTTATATCTACTGTATTATGGTGAATATGTCCAATTTTTTATGTAAATAGTGTTGTTGGTGTTCTTTTGTTATCTAGTTAGGAGTTTATTCTTGATATACAGTCTCTATTAATCAGTTTATCCCAAATCTTATTTGGAGCAATACATGTTTTTATGAATATTTCATAAGGCGGTGCCTTTTTTCCGGTTTCCAAGTGTCCTAGAGGAGCTTTCTGCATTACTTTTGTCCTGCATTAAGCAACCACCTGCTTGTAATGACACCCATGTGTCAAATTAGCACCAATACTGGTCTGCAAGACAATTGTCAGCTTAACCCTTTCCTCCATAGGCTATTTTAGACCCAACCTCTTTGCATGAATCTACCCGAAAGGAGCATTAACTAGAGAAAAGGATTTTTTAAAAAAGAATTTTGTAGTTTGAAACCATTGTGATAAATAGAGCATTTGCTCCTATTGGAGCAAATGCTCTATTTATCATAATAGTTTCAACATGTGATTTTTACCCTCTGGTCAGAGTCTACTCTGTTTGCTAAGGAAACTTATAATAGATCTGACTCTACAGTTTCTACTAATACCAAAATAGCCTGTGCACATATGCCATTACAAAAATACAGCTTAATAAATATTCACGATGTCATTATGTCTTACATACATATATAACAAGGAAAGGGTTTAACATTTGTTTAACACATACTTGTCTAACAATACTGTCTATTCAGCTTAAAGGGGCTTAACTTGTAACAAGAAATGTCGACTCGACATCAAACCGGGTTTTCCTTCACTATTAACTAGTGAAGTTCAAAGGGGCATAACACCCAGAAAAATTGCAGAAGGTAACATCGCCGACAATATGCACATCTACATATTGAGTCCTTGCTACATGCAAGGTTTTATGAAAACCTGTTGAGCAATTTCAGAGGAGTTGCGCTTACAAGGATAGGTTTAAAAGACCTAGTGATTTCTAAGTTTAAAGGGGCATAACTCCCAGGCAAATTGCAAAAAGAAAATCCCCGACAATATGCACATCTACAAATGTTCTTGTTACATACAAGGTTTATGAAATTCTGTTGAATAGTTTCAGAGGAGTTGCGCTTACAAGGATAGATTCAAAAGACATAGTGATTTCTAAATTCAAAGGGGCATACCTCCCAGAAAAATTGCAGAAGGAAAATTTCCCGACATTTTGCACAATTACATATTGTGTTCTTGCTACATACAAGGTTTTATGAAATTCTGTTGAACAGTTTAAGAGGAGTTGTGCTTACAAGGATAGGTTCAAAAGACCTAGTGATTTCTAAGTTCAAAGGGGCATAACTCTGAGACAAATTGCAGAAGGAACAATTTCCGACAATATGCGCATCTACATATTTAAAGACCTAGTGATTTCTAAGTTCAAAGGGGCATAACTCCGAGAAATATTACAGAGGGAAAAATTCCCGACAATATGCACATCTACATATTGTGTCCTTGCTAAATACAAGGTTTTATGAAAATATAGCCGTTTCAGAGGAGTTGCGCTTACAAGATTGGCAGCCGCCCGACCGCCCGCTCGACCGTCCGCCCGCCCGCCCGCCGTACATCACCATTTCAATAACCGGATTTTCCATGGAAAACCCGGTTAAAAAGCTTTTGAATAACAAATAGGACAAATAAATAGTGTTGGATCAGTACTTGCAGTGTTTGTAAAAGCTTTGCATAACCTTGCCGCTTGCCGCCCTTGTTGGGGGAGGGTGGAGACGCTCTTGCTTGTCCTACTTTAATACTTGAAAATACTGGAAACCGAGATCAAAGACTCCTTTTAAACTTTACTGATTTAAAAACGACAATCAGTGTTGGCAGCAAGGGCAGATGTACCATACATTAAATATTAGAATTGTTCGCGTAACTCGTGCATATTAACGATCAACTACTTTCCATAGATACATTGAATCAAGCACGCATGTACTTCACTCTTAAAGACAGTTGCTTACTTATTCTTTATTACAGCATATTCTTAAGTTAACCATCAAAATACATCAAATGCAAAATCGGAAAGGTGCAAAAAGCGTCAGCATCAATTCTTAACCCTTTTCCTGTTCTATGTTTATTCCAAATGTCAATACCGACTGAATATTCATGGATAGTATACTAGAACAACATAAACTATTGAAAACAGAACTTTGTTAATTTGTTATCAATACTATATTTTTTCAGTTAAACCTGCCGAAAACGCGGCAATCAAACACATTTATATATATATGTGGGTCTGTATGACAGGTGGTTGCTTATTGCAGGTAAAAAGCAATGCCAAAAGCTCTTACTGAATGATATTATGTATTAGTTACGGTTTGGATCCTGATCAAAAGCAAACGGTTCAATCACTCAGATTGGAGACATCTCTAAAAGTTCGGTCTACACTGCTTATCAAACTACCAAACTTCCAATTAACCTTTAGCCTGCTGAGCAAATTATTTTTACAGAATTTTTCACCTACTTCATTTTTAAATGTCAAGCTATAAGCAATTTGTCTACCAAAATACAATCAGGATGTCAAACAGTTTGGATCCTGATGAGGCGCCGAGTTACTCGGCGTTTCATCTGGATCCAAACTGTTTGCATAGGTATTCACTCATTCGCCCATAGCAGGCTAAAGGTTAACCAATTCCCTCCTACTGACGCCTTTTGACGCCCTGTAAATGTCACTCTTTAAAACCATTGTGATAAATAGAGCATTTACTCCATAAGAGTATTTGCTCTTATGGAGTAAATGCTCTATTTATCACAATGGCTTCAAAACTACACAATTCTAACATTTTCCTTTTATCTAGTAAATGATCTTTTTATTTAGATTTATTTAAAGAGGTTGGATCTAAAACGGTTTAGGAGGGAACGGGTTAAGGGATGAATGGCAAACTCTTCACAGTGATCTTCCTTGTCACTATGTGCGGTCGCATCATCACTGCCACCACAGGATATTTTTTTTGCTGGATTTTAGCTAAAAATTGTTTTTGTATTTTTAATTTTTTTGAATGTTGATTTCAGCAGTTTTCGATTTTGTTTCATATTTCAGCACCGGTAACGCCAATAAAGTAGAAAAATAATCAGCTTTCCTAAAAAAAGAATTTTCGTAGATCTAACTTTTTACACGATTATTTATAAAGAGATTTTTATCAGGCCATCGGTTTTTAATTTTGTCAAACTTAATTCGGGACGCTGTACATAAACATGATTCTCGAAATTACCCGAATCCCGAACATATTACATGTTGTGAATATTTTCTTGCGATACGGGGTGTAATGTATGATATAGCAATACTAATTCTGAAAATAAAGTCAATGTTTTACTAACCTGAAAACCGAAATCAAGTTCCTTTTAGAAATTTATTCATTAAAAACGTCAATCAGATTTGGCGGCAATGGCAGAAGTGCCCTAAACTTCTAACCCAACTGACCACGTGGGATTTGGATCACGTAACCCAGGACCGAACATTACCGATCCGGTCTAGCTACTTTTAGTTGCAACCCAGATCTGTTTACCAGAACGACAGGTTATCTAGTAGAGGTAAACAACGAGCAGTGAGCCGTGAATGTACTTTTGGTATGTTCTACGATTTAGGGGTGTCGGCATTGCTGCAGTCCATCTAACTAAGATATGTACTTTAAATGCGACAGTTAATCCCGATTGTCTCATGCAGGTTTTATTCTGACAGAATGCTGACTCCCCCAAAAAGTGGACTGCGCTGATTTTTATGGTTCACTTATACGGGTTCAACAAGTGAAATTAATCCGCGTAGTAAATGTGTTTAATCATAATAATCTGACTACCTGTCGCTTTACTACTAGTATACAAAGAGAGCTTGATAAGAGTTAGCCTCGATTGCTGTAAGACGATGTCTGTTCAGAAGCGCTGGTGCTTGACTGAGCTCTTGCCCGATCAGAATTATCACTGTTGAACGCGATCGAGCGCCTTTTTCTAAAATCAAGTGTTAAGTAACTGAAACCAAGATGACCGCCATTTCAGAAGATATACAAGATGTTTATTATTATTATCTTCTTCAATTAGCACTGGAAGCTATAATGGAATCACTGAGCTATCGGAAGGCATATATTTTGAGGAGCCTTACAATTTTAGGAGGCTGTGCTATTCAACATAGAATATGTTGACGGCAATAATATCACCCGTTCCCTTTGTACTACTATAATGGTACCAGAAAGGGTCAAATGCTCCATACCAGATTAAGAACAAACTGCAGTTCATTAAACCTCCCTTTGTTTCAAAGAAATATTGTTGGTTCTCCTTTGTGCTCTTGTGGTGAAATCGAAAGTACCGAACACTATTGCCTTATATGTCCGAACTACCATATCCCGCGTACCCGATTACTGCATGCAATCAGCAATATATACCCTGTCACAATAAAACTCCTACTCCACGACGATCCATCGCTCGATATGCATAGTAGCGTTTTTATCTTTCAAGCAGTGCAGCAATTCATTTTCGAAACTAAGAGATTTAGTTGAGTTCTGTTTTACCGTTTTAAGCTCTTCTGTACTTAAGGATAGCCATTGCCATACGCACTCCCGTCTCCAGACAGTCCACGACCTCCATCTTGTTGACCACCGTTATATCATGTTTTCGTATTTATTCCTTCCCTCTTTATTCGAGATTAGTTACACAGACGATAATCCTATTGTCTATCGAGAACTTGTGTTTCTACTCGTTCATGTACTCTTGTAATATGTTCCTTTTGTAGTTTAGTTTGAATTGTACACAACATATGTTATGTTAGAAAATGTCCACCATTGCAGATATAATACATTAAGGAGAGGATCCTAATAAGCATATTGCTTTCGATCCAATCCGTTTTTCAAAATATAGTGATAAGTGGATTTATGTACCTTCCAGAAATAAAATATGTTTAAACTTACATAGAGCACACACAGAGTATAGAGTGCTACGTGGAAGAAATATTGCCAACTTATAGCGATTCTCTGTTCAGAGCTTAGTTCCAGATGATAACTTGTCATTTCAGGTACACGTCATACATAATAGTTAAATTATCAGAAATAGAAATTATCTATAATAAATTATCTAGCCTACTCCTGTGATAGTTTATTGGTTGAAGAAATTTTGAATTCATTTTATAGTTGGACCTTGAGGATAACCACTGCACCAGAGACATACATTTTATCTTACCTCCTACTAAATTCTAGTCATTCCATTGGTCACTTGAGGTCACGAGAAAACACCATAAATTCCATATGGGGTTACTAAAATTTACAAGAGTTACTTCCCTTGCTTGACAGCCATATGCTTTTTCTCCAACTTATAAGAATCATTTATGTTCATCCTTTTAAAGAAAATGCATACATATAATTTATGCTTTAATTGGAAATAAAATATAAACAATAATTAGTTTTACACTGATAAAAAATAAAAATATATAAACGAGGTTTGAGGCAAATAAAAATATTTTCTTTTATTCTTTTAGAGGGAGGTAATTTATTCTGCTCTTATTGTAATATCAAGTTTGCAAGAGTTAATTCCCTTGTTTCCCCACGGAAGGCGATACATGTAGGCCTATGATGCAAACATGCATGTAAATACTTGAAATTAAAGGTAGTCGGTCAGATAAATTCGTTATGCAGTGCTTAGTGTCCCTAATATGGAATATACACTGCCAGTAAATATTCATATGGGACGGGGCGACGCCTTGTCCCATATGAATATTTGCTGGCAGTGTATATTCCATATTAGGGACACTAAGCACTGCATAACAAATAATATATAGACTATAAAAGAGCTAATACAATGTAGTTTTTAATGACATATGTACAGGTTTTGGTATTGGTAGAAACTGTAGAGTCAAATCTTTTATAATTTCATGTGCAACCAGACTAGACCCTGATCAGATGATTCCTATAGCCGTCTGATCTGGGTCTATTCTGATTTCAAAGGCATGAAAAGGCGTTTAATTAATCCTTGTGAAAATGTGGTCATATTTCTTTAACCCTTTATTTCATCAACATTCATGTAGACAAAATGAAAACATAACTGTTAATTAGATTATTTGTTTTTATAATCATTTAATGACACATGGACACAGGGAAATTTGAAAATAATATACAAACTGTAGAATCATCTCAGATTCTCTATATAATATAATATCAAAAAGCATCCAGAAGAGACCCTGATCAGACAGTTTCTGTAGGAGCTGTCTGTTCTGGGTCTATTCTGCAAAGGCATAGAACGGTGAATTTATGTTGTAAAGGATTAACCCTTTCCCATTTTAATATCCATGTAATAATTATCATCAATATGTATTAGCTGAATTTTTATAATGGAATATGGACACAAATGTCATGTTTTTTTGGTGTTGATGGATACTGTAAAGTTAGATTTATTTTAACTTCAGAAGCAACTTAGCTCCAAAAGGAGCTATTTGATCTGGGTCTACTCCGTTTGCAAAGGCGTGAAAAGCATACATTAAATGAAGGGAACAGTCAAACAAATAATTTCAGGGAATATTAAAGATCTATGACATAGTTTACTGGTTGTGCTTTCAGATTCCTAAGTTTTTTGCAAATTGATTGCAGGCTTAGCCAGAAAGTGATTTTCTTTAACATTTTCTCATGAATATACATTCAATAGTTCCCGATCTTAGGAATATTCATTGACATAATTCTTATGGCAGAATATGACAAGTTTGGGTCATAATGATAAAGTAAGATATTTAGAAATCAATTAGATCTACCCTATTTCAAAAGCAAATAGAGCAGATCCTGATCAGACTCTTCCTACTGGACCTGTCTGACTGAGGTCAAGCCTTTTGGGGTAAAAGTGAACACCTATGTTACTCAGGGAGCCAATGGGGTCTACCGTGCACCTCACCCATCCGCCCTTAGACTTTTTTTCATGGGTACCAAAATGTTCAGAAAAGTGTCCTGAATCAGAATCGCGAATGTACTCAAGTTTAAATTCTTTTAGGCTATGTGTATTTTAACCGTAACCAATACCTACAAATTCGCCAATATCACAGCCAGTTTTTGTCCTAAAACTATAAAACTGGTACCTATTGGAAGATAAGACATTGTGCTTTTATTTCCAACTGTTATTTTTTAATTACCTTATTTGCACACTCATGAATATTAATGAGAACATTAAAAATAGTATAAAAAGTATAGAAATAACGTAAACCTTTCATTTTATTATCCTACAAATATCAGACAATAACTTCAAATGCAGTTTAACATGATGACAAAAAACCCAGGAAACAAAATATCTAATTAGAGGACCAAAGCATTAACTTTAAGTACCGTTTTTACCGTTTCCATGGCAACGCCCTAGTTTTCGTAATGATGGCCCGTACATGCAAAATCGTCCATATCACAGCCAGTTTTTGTCCTAAACCTATAAAACTGGTACCAAATTGGAGATAGGACATTGTACTTTTATTTCCAGTTTTTTTAATTACCTTATTTGCATACGCATGAATATTAATGAGAACATTAAAAATAGTAAAAACAATATAGAAATAACGTAAATAATGTACAATATTCACTTTTTATCCTACAAATATCAGAAAATAACTTCAAATGCAGTTTAACATGATGACAAAATCCCCAGAAAACAAAATATTAACAAGTAACTTTTTAACTGTTTCCATAGTAACCATTCATTTCACTCTGACTAAGCACAATGTCTTATCTTCCATATGGTACAAGTTTTATAGTTTTAGGACAAAACCTGGCTATGATATGGGCGAATATTGTAGGTTTTGGTCATCATTACGAAAACTGGGGGGTTGCCATGGAAACGGTTAAATACACATAGCCTAAAAGAATTTAAACTTGAGTACATCCGCGATTCTGATTCAGGGCACTTTTCTGAACATTTTGGTACCCATGAAAAAAGTCTAAGGGGGGGGGGGCACGGTAGACCCTATTGGCTCCCTGAGTATGTCTTATATAACAAGTTCACTCTCTCTTTCAGTCACTTTTGAAGCTTATGGAACCATACTTAGATGTCTGGACTATCAGCATGGAGCAGAGGAACCTAGTGTGCATGTGATATTCATGACAGCAACCAAGAGACCTTCTAAAGTGTTGCAGCTTGTTTCGGATTGAGTAAGGAGTCTCCTCATTACTACCTTGGGAATTCTGCAGGCTAATGAGTGGAGACCAGATATTGTAAACCTTGATATTCTGGACTAATGAAAGGGGTATTCAGGTGTTGCAGAGAAATCTGGTCTCTCTGGCTGGAGGAGCCATTGGTGGTACAAACATCACACTACCAAGACTATAGAGTTTAGATATTCGTACATACATAGGAAATACTTTCCTGCTTTTCATCTTCAATGAGTTTGTGATAGCAGTATAAGATGTGTGGATGTGTACTATGCTTTCCCTGGTTCTGTACATGAATCCAGGGTTTTTTTAAATAAAAATAAAAATGACTCACCTTTATGGGGATTCTGTCTGTAGTTTAAAAAATACTAGTGCCTTCGGGGACAATGGCCATCTCACAAAGGAACAAAAACGATTAAACTCAATCACATAGTTTTACAAGAGTGGACATTGAGCAAAGTTTCAGCCTTTTGAAAGGGACGTTTAGGAAATTGAAATTTCTGGATGTGAAATCAAGTTTCCATTGTGCCAAACATCATTGGGACATGTTGTTCACTACACACTTTCATACTAAACAGGAATCAACTTGGAACCAGAATTTCAAAATGTTTTGGAAGAAATGCCTGTACAAATACATGTAACAGCAAATACAGTTGACAGAACACCAAGAAGAAGATCTGCTTTATTCATCCAAAAACGACAAGACAGCATGAATTTACTGTCGTAGCAAAAATAAAGTTGTTAGAATATTACATGCAAATTAATCCTTTCTCTGAACTTAAAGCTTTTCCAAGCCTTTGAACACACAGAAAACCTACGCAAGATGGTTCCTATAGGGTGTACTCTGTTTGCTAGTGAAATAATGATAGAATAGACCTGACTCAACATTTTCTACCAATACCAAAACAAAAACTCTGATGTACATATGCCATCATAAAAAATCAGCTAATAAATATTCATGACATCATTATTTCTAACATAAATATTCAATAGGAAAAGGGTTAACCTTTTATTCCATGAATATACATGTCAGAAATAATGACACCATGCATCTTAATTAAATTATTTTTATAATGGCAAATGGACACTGGAATTGTTTATTAAACATAGCAGACCCTAACAAGACAACTCTTACTGGATACATTTGATCTGGGTTTACTGTGTTTTCAAAGGTGTTGGAAAGGTCTAGTTATGGATTACTTGTTAACAAACTTTCAACGAACTCACAGCTGGAACAGTAGTCTTTTGTAGCCGTTTTGAAAATGATTGGGTAATTTGTTGAGGTCAAACCAAAAAATAAATTCATCATGTTTTTCTTTCAGAATACGATGTGATTGATAAGACCGTGGCCTGAGGCAGGGAGCAGCAGTTTGACCTCAATATTTTCATTTATTTTTCAACGTAGTCACCTTGCAAGCTTGCACACTTTGTCCAACGGTGTTGGATCATTTGAATACCTTCCCTGTAGAAGGTGGCATCTTGGGCCTCAAGAAATGTTTCAACAGCTTGTTTGACGTCATCATCAGTGCGAAAATGACGGCCGCTGAGTTCCTTTTTCATCTTGGGGAATAGGTAATAGTCAGTGGGTGCTAAATCAGGTGAATATGGTGGATGCTCAACCATTTGGAACCCACATTCCTGAATGGCAGCCATGACAACAGTGGACTTGTGTGCTGGAGCATTGTCTTGATGCAAGAGCACTTTCCGGTAATAGTGTGACCTCTTTCAAGATAATCCACTATCAGCACACCTTTCGCATCCCAGAAAACTGTGGCCATCACCTTCCCAGCGGATGTTGTCGACTTGGCTTTTTTGGGTGGTGGTGATCCTGGGTGTTTCCACTGTTTTGACTGTTGTTTTGTCTCAGGTTCGAAGTGGTGAACCCATGTTTCATCAACAGTTACAAACTGCTTGAGAAACTTCTCCTGATCCCGCTCATTTTCCCTGGACATGTTGCACCGAACTCGTTTCTGGTCGAGACCCATCTGGCAGAAACCGTTGTCGTTTGTAAATCATTATAGATAATTGCATGGACTCGTTCCTGTGATATACCCAGCCCCGGCTGTGTTCGCGTTTACGCTGTGATCATATGTATTGGCCGGGACTCGGAATTTCGGAGGTCGTCGAGACCCTTGGACGCAACGCTAAAACGTCAGTTCTTAAAGCTGATATTTACTATTCTGGTAATCTGGTCAGTATTTTAGGTTTTGAACGGTTGAAATAATTAATATTATGCGTCACTGTCATCAAATTATTAATAATAATAAAGTTTAATAGATTTATGGCACGAGTACAGTTTTTTTGTAACATTTACATGTATCGCATGACCGTCACAGCTTGTACCCGGCGATTTCATTATCTATTGCTTAACAGCGGGATAAAACGTGCTTGTATAGCAATGGCACTCTGAGTAATGATGGCGTCTCCACCTAATCACACCCGTCGCTTCCAAGAAGCATGGTTGATAGACCCTCTTTTTAAAGACACGTTGATAAGATAGGCGACTAGAGTGCCGAGTCCACTAATGTCAATCTAATGAAATGCAACGTCTGTGTTACTACCCATCACAGCAGGTAGCACTGATTATCAAAGCAGCTCCTGTGCTCGGCCATCGACGGGCCATGGGAATCAAAATCGCTCCGAAAACCTGAAGATTCTCTAACAGGCCGGCTAAAAAATGTATGTCATAGTGCATAAGAACGTCGCGTTACACGTGTACCCTCGTTGATTTAGTATGAGAATCTTCAGTTAATTTCCTACTGCTTTTTTTTTACTTATTTCATATGCATTTTCTACTGCTATTTGAATGGAATGATGTGAACTTCAGCAAACAATGTGGTACAAATACATGTACACTGTAGCTGAAACATTGATAATTCTGAGAATCTCATCCAAGGATTAATGTAGATCTACTAATATTATGCATGAAATTACCACAATTCAAGATATTCTCACAAATAACAATAATAGATCTAGTCAACATGCTTCATTTAGTTCAACTAGTTATTTAGAAAAGCCTGCTGAAAGATAATAGAGTTAAAACAATGAAAAAATATATATATATCTAGCATTTTCAATATAAGATCGTGCATTTTTAATTGAAGAAAAAACTGGGACTGTCACTCAACTGGGATTCAGTGGGACTCTAGTTTTTCAAGGGCACCGAGTCCCTGGGACTCGGTAAAAATTAAGGCTAGCGCGAACACTGAGTACTCCTTTCTTTTTCTTTAATAAGTGTTGCCTACTTAATTTCTCAGCACATAATTTTTCTTCCATTTCTTTCCAAAACGAAAAGATTGGGAAACATTTTGGATTCTAATGAGACAGAGATTCCCCCAGTGTCTCATCTGGATGTAAATGTTTGCAAAATAATATCACATATTGGTCTATACTGTGAAAAGGTTGTAATATTACATTGTTTCATTTACATCAATACTCAAGCATACGGCTCTATTTCTAATATATGTGTATCATCCTATATTAACGAAGACAAATTTAACTGGACATTTTGTCCTGTATAAAACCACTTTAATAGCTTAATACAAGTATATATTTCTGTATTCTCAATAGGCATTTTGTTCAATAAAAGAAAACATTTCTCTATAACAAAACTCACACCCAAATGTCATATTCAAGATACCTTGGGGAAATAACTTTAACATAAAAACCATAAATCTGAATAAAAACCATACATCATATTGGAGTCTAAATATATTTGCTGCCATGGCAAACTTTTGAACACTGCTCTGTTTGGATCCAAATGAAACACTATGTAACTCGGCATCTTAAGAGGATCTTAATTCTTTGACACTCATGTTTGATTGAAACTCAAAACTCAAACCCAAAGCAGAAAATTGTCTTAGCAGACGAAATTTATTTTGCAGCAAATGAGTTAACCCTTTGAACAATATGTACATGTACTCTTTTCTTTAATAAGTGTAGTCTACTTTAAAAAGATTCAGAATTCTTCCCAGATCATTTCACAGTGTATAGGAAAGACCGTACCACATCAGACAATAAGAAAGGAGGCGGAGTCCTCATAGCAATAAGTAATGAATTTATAAGTTATGAAGTATCTGATCTAACATCAAATGAAGATACTACCGAGATCGTCTGGGCTAAATTACAAGTTTGTGGCACAAAATCTTTATATTTGGCTTCTTATTACAATCCCAAAACCTCAGATGAGCACAGCTTAGATGTCTTCCAAATATTAATTTTGTGGAATTTTAGGATGTTTTATATCACTTGCTTTACAATGAAGCTATGATAAGCTCTACAAATGCCAAATAAAATAAAATATGTGATTCTTGCATACGTCATTGATGAATACAAAGAAAACCGGTAAACTGATATAAATTCTGGACGATATATCTACAAACATGAAATCTGCAAACACAAAATCCGAGGTTGAAACAGATAACGTTAACCAGATTTAAATGAATACCTTTGAAGGCTGGACATGGAATCCAAGGTTGAAGTTACTTAAGTTGACCACGACCATCATACTGACATGCCTTCTACAATAAGGGTGTTTACAGGCATGCCTTCTTCCATAATGGTGTTTATCTTACTTGAAAATAAACTCACAAATAATAGTTTTAGTAAATTGGGTGAATATCTGATGAAAACTGTTGGTGTTAGGCAGCGGCAAGGCTAAAACATGCATTGCTTATTATTTTCAAGGGGCATAATCCTGACATGCTTAAAGAAATGTAGCTGCTTATCTAACTTATTTATAACATATTTGTACGTTGTGGGAATGCTATATACCGTCAGGTAATTGGTATTCCTATGGGTACGAATTGTGCACCACTTGTCGCAGATTTGTTTTTGTACTGCTATGAGAGAGATTTCATGTTGCGTTTGAATCCTCAATCACAAGATGTTATAAAAGCCTTCAATGAAACTTGTCGATATTTGGATGATATTTTTAACTTAGATAACCCTTCCTTTGATGCTCTGATTTCTACAATTTATCCTAAAGAACTCAAATTGAATAAAACTAACCCGTCCGACAATTATGCAGCGTTTCTTGATCTAGACCTTAAAATTGATAATGGAATGATTTCTTCTAAAATATATGACAAAAGAGATGATTTTGATTTTAAGATTGTAAATTTTCCTCATCTTGACGGGGATGTTCCCCGTGCTCCATCTTATGGGGTTTATATATCTCAACTTATTCGTTTTGCTAGAGCTTGTTCATCTATTGACGATTTTAACAGTCGAAATCTCATTTTAACTGAAAAGCTGCTTAAGCAAGGATATAGATACCATAAACTAAGAAAAACTTTCTCTAAATTTTACTATCGAAATCTCTCGCTTATTGGCAAGTACCAATGTAATCTCAAGGCGCTTCTGTGACATGGTATTTCACATCCTGAATTGTATGGTGATGTGATTTACAAACTTCGTAAAACTATTGGACATACCCATTTTCTCACTTTGTTCATGAAATATGTTAAAAAACTCATTAAAAAGGGATATGATCCTGTAGTACTACAACATACTGCATGTTTGGTTGTCAACCCTTTTACAGTTGGCAATCACACTGGCCTCTTTGCATGTACGCCGACAAGGAAGGTTTAGTACTCTATGAAGGCGACCTCTTAAATCCAGAAACGGAAGGAGAACGTCGGATATCTGTACTATTTCGTTTTTGTCGTACCCTTTATTACTATTCTACAGTTACGCTGTTTGCAGCTCAATCATTGAGTACACTAGCGATAGGTGGATACAGTTCGTTCACTTAAATGTTTTCGTTATACATGCACTTTACCACTGTATTTGCCATCGCGGTTGTTGTAGTTTAGTCGGAGAGGTGATACGTTTATTTACACTGTTTGTCTTTTAGGGTGGGGATGGAATAAGTGTGAGGTTGGGCGCCCATAAACCGGTTTAACCCCCCCCCCTCCCCAGTGCCTTTTGTCACTGACCGTTCCAATGCGGTACTTCCATCTTCCCCTATTGTATGTTTGTTTTGTCTTTGTGCGTCTCTTGATGTTTTTAGAGTTATGTACATTTGCTGTTTCCTTGTGTTTCTGTTCGGGCGACTGTTTGTTCTGTATGTGGTGTTTCCTGCATGACTCATTTTTGTACTTTGATCAATATTTTATTCCTGTAAAGATTTTCAGGAAGTTTGTACAAGGTCAGACAGAAAACCGTTAAAGTTAGAGAACGGATAATGCTAAAACACGGATAATGCTAAAACAGCCAATTTTTAATGATGCAATGGCCACAACTCAAAAGCGCCTGGTGTATTCTTGCTGGTTATTTAATTTGATCAAGACATTATGGCCAATACCATTTTTATGAAGTTTGTTGGAGACTGGGCGAGGACTTTTTTTTTATTAAGAGAGCAAATAAAGCTAAAACAAAGCTCATTTTTCAACAATTCAAGGGCCGTAACTCTTGAGTAGTTATTTAACTTGGCCTAGATGTTATAACCATAAACATTTTTAGAGACAAGACTAAAATGGCACTTCTGTATTCAAGGGCCATAACTCTAAAGTGCCTAGTTCAATATTGTTGGTTATTGAGCTTGGCCTAGATATTATAGCCAAAACATTTTAAAAAGGGTTAGTGAAGATTGGGTGAGAGATTTTTCACTTGGGGAGCGGACAAGGCTAAAAAGGTCAAATTTGGATAAATCAAGGGCCATAACTTTGAAGTTCCTGAAATAATATTGCTGGATATTGAACTTGGCCTAGATATTATAGCCATAGATATTTTAGAAGGTTTGGTGAAGATTGGGTGAGACGTTTTAAACTTAGAGATCTGACATGTCTAAAAAGGCAAAATTTGGATAAATCAAGGGCCATAACTCTGAAAATCCTGAAACAATCTTGCTGGATACTAGTGCCTTAAACTGATTTCTTAAATAATATATGATCAATTGAGCTTCAATATCTCGAATTTCAAGGGACCATACAAATTACTTCAAGATAACAAGAAGTTTGAGTCATCCGATTTCTAATCTGAACAATTTCTCAAGTTCACTGATTAATGCAAGTCCAAAGTACATGTAATGCTGAATGCTACAGTAAGATGTTTCAGCATTACTTTCGACCTGCATTAAACTGTCATATGCGTATCACTCTTGTAAGGGCATTCAGCATTACTTTTGACCTGCACTAAACTGTCACATGTTTCTAGATATGAGTAATGATACATTTTTAGAACAGTTTTGTATCGTAAATCTTGGAAATACCTAACTTTTACTTCGAGTTATCCAAAGTTCATGTTATCAGAGTTCGAGATATCGAAGTTCAACTGTATAATTATAGTTTAGAAAGCAATAGCAGAACGTCATAAGACTCCTCCTACAGGAGCGACCTGATCTGGGTCTATTCTGTATGCAAAGCTATCAAAAGGCATCTCTATCCGGTAAAGGGTCAACTGCCCACATTGTAAATTAGTCTGAATGAAACACAAATCAATGCTAAGTAGTAGCTGGTACCATAAATGGAAGTAGGTGCTTATAGTAGATGATAATTCAAAGAAAAATGAACTGGTGTAAAGGCTATTGGTAAAGATAACTGTAGCACACAAGGGTCGAAAAAGCTATGTTGCAAAAATGATAAATGAACTTAATTCAGAGGAGCAAAGTTCAATTCAAACAGAAGCAAGTGTTTAACCCTTCGCTTGCTGAATTTTAAAATACATTTCTCCTTCCAGGGCTTTTTCTCTCTTAATTGGGAAGGGGTCTTAGCCTGCTGATTTTGGGAAGAATTATCGCTAAAATTGCTGATTTGGGAAACAAAAACGCTGGTGTAAGTTTGAATTTTTGGGAAAACTGCATGATTTTAAAGAAATTTTCAATTGGGAAGGGGCCTTTTACAGGCCTCTGTTATAGAAGGTGAAAAGCCCCTGCCTTCTTTACCCATGCCCTGTTGTATATTTACATATATCTTCACTGTGTACAAGTATTTCGCAGTACAATCACTGCTGTGGAGTGCACTGGTTGCACAATCAACTTGTAAATAGTGCAGACCCTGATGAGACAGCTCCTGTAGGAGCTGTTTACAGGTAGGTATATTGACGTGAATAGCAAGCGAAGGGTTAATTCCGTATAGGGCTATATATGTATTGAAAAAAAGCTAAATGTGTCAGATCAGCAGGGTAAACTACAACAGTCATGTTTTTCAAAGTCTTACAGCAACACCGATATAAATCATTTAGGTATTGGTCGGTTCCAAATTCTATATATATATATATGCTAATCGGCACAATTGATGCTTTCCATATTGCTCAGTCTTGTCGCCGCAAGACCGCGAATCTGAAAAACCGCTAGCGCGAAACAATGTGACTCTCCCCATATATATACGTCTATAGATGTATCCTCGCGAGAATAACCAGTCACATCGTTTCGCGCTAAGTAGATAGCTACCTTTCAATACATAATTATATAGACCCAATTGGGATTTTTCCGGGTCGTATTTTCTTGTTTTTCGGAATGTTTTGGGATACGAATTGATAGTTTTAGGTTAGTTTTGCATACTTCGCTCTTAAATGGGGGAGGTCGGCGTGGGGGAGTCCCAGCATGCGTCGGGTGCCTTTGGGTCTACATTGTGCACAAATGCCAGTAAATCTGTATCCTGCATTCAAAGCTTAAGCACAGAAATGAAATGCTTATGCAAATGAGTCTGTAGAATTGTGAAATAGTGGTAGTATAACAAAAACATACTTCGGTTAATTCTTTACTTCGGTTCTGGTGACATATTAGAGCTGGCGGTGTTTCTCTCCAAACCCTGCTAGAACTCCCATCTCTACCTCTGTATCTGCAACGTTGTGACAGTCCCTTTGCTAGATTTAAAAGCTCTTTATGTACTAGTTAACCCTTTCCTCCATAAATACGCATTTCCATGCCTCTGTAAAAAAAATCATCTATTGAAACCATTGTGATAAATAGAGCATTTGTTCCTATAGGAGCAAATGCTCTATTTATCACAATGGTTTTAAACTACGAAATTCTACCATTTTCCTTTTCTCTAGTTAACGCTCCTTTTTGCTAGATTTATTCAAAGTGGTTGGGTCTAAAAATAGCCTATGAGGGAATGGGTTAATAAACCAGGAAATCATAACCAAATTGTATAAATGACCTTTGGTTGATATCAATCGATATACTATAATATGGTAACTTCCTTAAATCTAGTCTAACCTTTAGCCAGTCGCTAACTGTCATATCTACAACGCTAAAAGCTACTTTATTATAAAATTATCAAACTGGTTCATGCGAGACTGATTTCACTACCTGTAAACCACCTTGTATACACACAGGTCAGAATATATCAGAACATTCTTACCGGAGGCTATCCCTTTTCCTGATAAAGATAAACCTAGGATTTTGTTAGAGAATCAATGTTCCCGCCGTTTGCACAATCAAGTTCTCAGTAGAAACATGTTATCTAAAAATTTGAGATCCGTGGTTTTCAACAGATTATGAGTGGACTTGGCGTGTTGAAAGTATATGTTATCGGATTTATTGTGCAAACGGCGTACCATATCAGTACGAGCAGGGGGGTATCAGGCTATCAGCTAACCTCACTGATGCGTTGCCTTTCTGAAATCCGCCTCATTTGGGTAATCCAGCGCAAACACTCGTAGTATGACTCCCAAATATAGACATTACACAATGGCTCCCACCCCCATCCCACCCAAAATGTGGATATTACAACTAGCGCGCATTTGGGGTTTTGTCTAGTTCTACAATATAAAACTTCTGTATTTCGAAATATAACATAATTATCGTTCTTCATCACATTTTTATTCTTTTATATCTGGTTTTTTTTCTATTTTTTATTATTTTTTTTAATTTTTATCATTCCTGCGAAACACGCCAGCAGCGAAAAATAAATATGAATATGAATGATGAAAAACAAAATGAAGAATGATAACGGGATAATTTAAATGAAAAATAAGCTTGTGTGATGTCAAATTATTTGGACTAGGGTTTTGTCCATTTTACCGCGAACGTGGAAACAACTTTTCAAGAAAATGATAAGTGTAAACTTCATTAGAATGCACATTGAATAGCCCTATCAAAGCAACACAAAAACCGGATACACTGACTTTCCAAAATGTTGTTTAGAAAATTATTATATATGTGGTAAAACATTATGGTATAAAATGTATATTTCTTTTCCATTATTTACACATGCCATGGTCATTTTTTGTATTGAGATAAGAATTATTTTTTCGTTTTCTTGGTTTTGTTTTTTTCATTTAGAAAAACGTCGTATAATCAAAACTTAAACAAACACACCTGTAGTGCGATAATACCATATACATTGTAAAACAATCACGAGAAGTGGGCGGAGTTGAAAAAGGTGCAGTGTAAAGAATTAAGTCTCGATCTCTGCCTATTATCAATTGAATGGGAATTAATTCAACAAAATTCAGTACACAACCCCTAGGTCATGTGTAGAAATTAGCAAGTAGTACAGCCGCCAGTTGATAACATTCTATTATTATTATTATTATAATAATAATAATAATAATAATAATATTATTATTATTATTATTATTGTATTGTTGTTATTATTATTATTATTAATATCACGAAGTAAATCTGCCATCATCATCATAATCATCACCAGTATCATTATTATTGCTATTGATGTTGTTATAATTATTTTCATCTTACTTTATTTTTTGTTGTGGGGTGGGGTGGAAGAGGGATTTAACTATTTCGCCACCACAGGCGAATTTGCAAACATGTTGGATCCAGATGAGACGCCAGGTAACTTGGCTTTTAATCAGGATCCAAACTGTTTGACACTAAATGCTTTTAATTTTAGAAAAAGAAAATTCTACCTCGAAATTAATGTACGATTCAAACGAAAATCTTAGACAATGAATTTTATTTAGCGGTTTATCAAGCACATATAGCTGCAATTTACAAGTCAAAAGTGTTGGACCAAACATTGCATATCTATTTCTCATTCTCACGTAAATGTGTTTCTTCTGAACACCGAAATTCAGGAATTCGTGGGTGGGGCGACAAAAACATTTTCGAGCTCACGTCACAATTTCCAGGTGAGAATTAAGTTTTATGCTTTTTGGTGATTAATTATTTTGTACTTTATAGACTTGGCAATCTTGAAACGCGATCATTATTTTTGCATAGAGCTGTTAAAGCTCGTGAAAAACTAGGACTGTTTGGGTTATCACACGCATCAGTGATTCTTGCAAATTAGCAAATCTGATGAAAGGTATCATTTTTTATTGAAAGTTTATTCTTGCCAGTCCCATAGCTATTTCTTGTATGAATAAAAGTAAGTATTCAGATTGGAATATTCCTCTTTTCAAACGACAGTTATTCCAATTTAGATCTGACACCCTCTCTTCATGCGGGTGCTGGTGAATTCGCCTAATGACCAACTCGCCTACAATTAGATATATAGTAACCCAAATAGTGAATTCGCCTAGAAAGCAATTATATAGCGATTGTATATCACACCTTATATTACAGGTAGATCTACCAGTAAATAACCAAGAAATAAAGCTGTTTGTAACAAGAACAACTTGCCTTGTTGTTTTCTTATCCAGACGTTTTTTTTAATTAAACCGAAACATCAGTGTAGCCCCTAATCACTTCACGCAAATTTGACAACCTGGTTGAAAGAGGTGGGGTTTATACTGATTGCACTGACCAGTGTTCACCATATGATGCCAGTTTGCATCAACACTGGTCAAAGGGCTCAACCTTTGATTATTGATACAAGCATAACTAATATCAAACACTGTATAGATAGTACACAGAT
Organism: Azorinus chamasolen; assembly: GCA_963576725.1. Lineage (NCBI taxonomy): Eukaryota > Metazoa > Mollusca > Bivalvia > Cardiida > Solecurtidae > Azorinus > Azorinus chamasolen. The sequence continues at coordinate 62,121,617 of OY755251.1, read as the reverse complement.
CATCTGACAAAAATCAATCAAATTGTTCATTATTTCACTCCAAATCATTTAAACATTTGCACAAAATAAACAACTATTAACGCCCCCTTCCCCTCAAACATTTCCACAGTGTGCATTCAAATGCATATAATTTATATAAATGATGATCAGGGGCTACACTCAAAGTTCAATCTAGGTCAACACTACCTGAAAACATGTTTTGTTATGTTATTGATGCCTTACAATAGGTGCGAAATACAATCACTATATAATTGCTTTCTAGGCGAATTCACCATTCGGGTTACTATATATCTAATTGTAGGCGAGTTGTTCATTAGGCGAATTCACCATAAACCCTTCATGCAATCATGGTCGTTCTTAGTCTCATCAATGAGCTGCAAGAGAGCATGCAATTTTTGGGATGGTTGCCGTCTTACAGTCTCATGGCAATGCGTCAAATACGGGGTGGAAATCGTTAATTTTCATATTACAATCTAATCACATTGGACCTAATTTTCTATGCAACTCTGCACTTTTGTGTAATTACATCATTCAAACAACAAAATAATGACTTCTGTTCAGATACGCTAATATATCCACACTGCAACCCACACTGTAATTGTCAGGCGATGCGAGTGTATACACACGAGTGCAATATAGTGGCTACTGTAAACGCTATGAGGAAACAGATTAAGTGGATTAAAGGCAACCAGAAAATATCTGACTTCGAAAGTTTTCTTGTCAGATACCTACATTTAATACATATTTATACTACATAGTTACTGGCTGCATGTCTTTATTTTTAAGAATAATGTCAAATTTTGGACAAAAATCATACCTCAAAACAATCATGTGGAATGTCCTAACCTAAATCAGTTTTAACTTTTAACACCTGTGTACTCTGCCGGGATATCGTTTAAACCAAAAGTAGCTTGATATCACCATTTACGGTACACAAATGTGAACTAGGTCGTTTTCGGCATGGTTGAAATATTTTCTTCAAAGTATACCTTATCTCTAGCTTTTACCAGATGGCTCAAAGTATTCAACTTAATCACTGTTGTGCATATGCTTGCATGCAACATGCAGGCAATGCTACAAAGCACAGGGGCAAGACCCGTTTGAGTCGAGTATATGTATATGTAGAAAGAAGGGATCCGACTTCCAAAGATCCAAATTACCCACTCGTTCACTTTAAACCCTTCACACTACAAGAAATGTACCGATTTCAATCAGATAAAAAGCTATTCTGTAAGCAAAGACATTTTTTTATTCGAATATGCAAAGATTTTCCGGCCAAATTAGGGATAACCTCAACAGGGCATCAGAAACTTGAGCAAAATTGCTGAAATCCGTTAGTCGGACATGACCATGTCCCTGAGTGCGAACCGCTAACAGCCTTGAAACGATTACTATAAATATGTCAAATTTGTTCATATCAGCAATATATTCATCAATGAAAAGAACTTTCTTACTGCAATTTTATACAAAAACATGGTTTTACGTCCTTCCTGCCAGTTTCAACGATTCACGGTTGCACTCTATATCATTTTCAAGAAGTCAAACTTTGGTCACGTGACTATACAGCAGCAGCGTTTGTTATGCATTATTTCATTGGACGGGTGGATGGTTTTCTGGTGTATCACGAATAAGGTTGAATAGTTCGCTTTCGTCAACGGCAATCAAAACGTGCGCAACAAAAAGTCACGTGGCGTGACTTGGGCGACTTAAAAATGAAAATTGCTGACATGAGAGGGACATGAAAAAACACAGAATGGACAGTAATACCATGTTTTCATGTAAGATCGCAGTAAGAAAGTTCTTTTCATTGAATATATTGCTGATACGAACGCCGAATTTTATTGTGTTATAAGTAGTCGTTTCAAAGCTGTCAGCGGTTTAACCATTTCAACCTGGGAGACACATGCATTGTTATTTGCAAACAGTGGCCTGGGGCTCCTAAATGAACCCTCTGATCTGGGTCTGCACTGTTTATCATGCAAAATCCTACTGAATGGACTCTACAGTTAACACGGATGGGCTATTCCATCCTGATCATTCAGTACATTGAAAGGGTTAAGCTTCCTAAAAAGATTTAACCAAATGTCATGAGGTAAAGTGTCAGGAAAATCTGAAATGTGAGGAAAATATCAAGGAATTGTCAGGGAATTTGGTGTCCTCTGGTTTGTGGCAACCCTGCTACAGGAGCTGTCTGATCTGGGTCTACTGTGTTTGCAAAAGCCTCAAAAGGTAAAAGGATTAAATTAATCCTATACATATTTTCATGGTAGAATTTAGATTTATAAAATTTAATACTCTAGTAGTCTTCAGTACAGTAAAATCCCTCTAAACCGGAATTGTAGAAGAGAAGAATTGAATACTTTTTGGCAGGTGGCTGCTATGCAGGGTGAAAGTCATGCAGAAAGCCCCTACAGGAGCTTTCTGCACGACTTTCACCCTGCATTAAGCTTCTAAATTGATAGTCATATACTAAATTGAACGTCCTTTTAAGAGAAGCTGTATATGTCATTTGTTCCAGATAAAGATGGGTGTGTTTGGTGACAGTGTTGTGCACTTCAAGGGCCAAAATTACAGTGCACTCAAGAAAGATGCTCAGAGCAAAGGAAATTTATTTGTTGACATGGAATTCCCAGCCCAAGATAAGTCTCTGTTCTATTCCAGTGGAAAGCTGACTGGGGTTGTCTGGAAACGCCCAAAGGTAAGATACCTTACAAGCAGTTCACAAGTTAGCATGATATTAACCCTTTCCCTGTTCTATGTTTATTCAAAATTTCAATACTTACTGAATATTTATGGACAAAATAGTTATAATGAAATAAGGAAGGATGGATAGTGTAGCCATTTTGGAAACTAAAGAACCAGATCTATCAAATTCTATTAGCAAACAGATCAGACCCTGATCAGATGGCTCCTCTAGGAGCCGTCTGATCTGGGTCTACTCTGTTTGCAAATGCATGAAAACACGTTTATATGAGGGAAAGGGTTAACTGGGTATATATAATATAATTGTTTTGTAAATGACATCAGAGCTCCAGATAAGATGCATAAATTAAAACATTTTCATGAATAACTTCTTTATTTCTCCACCAAACCGTATGCTGTGACCACTCTTTAGAATCGTCTCTTCGAGACGATTTTAATGAGTGGTCACAACATACGGTTTGGTGGAGAAATGACGATTTTATATTTGAGTACGCATGATTATCTGTAGCCCTGTTACATGTCAAACTCTGCTGACCCAGAGCATAAGTTTCAGTGAAGATCAGTAACTGTAGACAGATAGGATTAGGAGTACCGAGTTATTATTTATTTACTGAATTAAAACATATATATAATGGTTCTTTATCAGCTGAATTTTTTGTACCTACATAAATCAACAGGCTGTATTTTGTAATTTACATTAACTATTTCAACTTTTAAAAAGGGTGACGAATAATGTTAGAGACTGTGTACACAATTCCACAAGTTTGTAAATGTTTACTGTTTGTAACCGAAACAGTACCGTTTACACGTGTAAATGTGACAGCCTTAGATTTGACATACATGTACAGTAAACCCCTCTAAACCGAATGTTAAAATTAGTATCAGCCTTTCAGACAGGTGGCAGCTTAATGCAGGTTGAAAGTCATACAGAAAGCTTTTCTTGGAGCTTTTTGTATGACTTTCACCTGTATTAACCCTTTCCGTCACAATGGTTTCAAGGAGTGACTTTTATAGGGGCATAGAAAGGCGTATTTATGGAGGAAAGGGTTAAGCAGTTGCCTGCATCTGCTTAACCCTTTACCTGATAGAAGCGGCTTTTAGCGTGTTTGATTTATTCCTCCGCTGAAGAAAATAGTTCAAATTCATAGTCATGAACATATTGCATAATAAATATTTTCTATATCCTAGTAGGTGGTAGCTTAAAGCAGGCTGAAAGTAAAGCAGAATGCGCCTTAAGGCGCATTCTGCTTTACTTTCAACCTGCTTTAAGTGGTCATATGTCTTCAAAACTAGAAACAGGCTATTGGGTAAAGGGTTAAAAAGACCCAAACTGTTCCTTGTTAGCTCCACTTTTTCAAAAAGTGGAGCTATTGTCATGACCCTCTCGTCGGCGTCGGCGTTGGTTAACCTTTTTTGTTAAGGTCTTTTTCTCAGAAACCATCAAAGATATTTGGTTCATATTTGGTATGTATGTTTACTATCACAAGGGGAACCCATTTCACAAGGGTAGGTAACCCTAAAATAAATTTTGCCATAGTTATGCCCCTTTTTCGACTTAGAATTTTCATTGTTGGTTAGGTTTTATGTTCAGGTCCATGTCTCAGAAACTGTCCAAGATATTTGGTTCAACTTTGGTATACATGTTAACTATTACAAGGGGGACCCATTTCACAAGGGCAGGTAACCCTAAAATTAATTTTGCTATAGTTATCTCTCCTTTCTGACTTAGACTTCCACTACACTATCCAGCACTAAAGAAAGTGGAGCGCGCTGTCTGCGGACAGCTCTTGTTAAAGTTTGGTATGGAGGAGTTTTAATTGTGTGTTCATTATCATTATTACAGATTGGATTTCTTATATTTTACTCTACAATTTACTGTAGCAAATCTGTGACAACCCCAAGTTATTTGTGGAAGGGACAGACTCTGGTGATGTGTCGCAGGGACGACTTGGAAACTGCTGGTTTGTGGCAGCCACTTCCTGTCTTGCCTTATACAAAGAACTCTGCAACAGGGTAAGTTAACCCATTCCGTCATAGACTATTTTTAGATCCTACCTCTTTGAATAAATCTACCGAAAGGGAGCATTAATTAGAGAAAAGGAAAATTTCAGAATTGTGTAGATTTGAAACCATTGTGATAAATAGAGCATTTGCTCCATAGGAGCAAATGCTCTGTTTATCACAATGGTTTCATAAGGTGACTATTACAGAGGTGTAGAAAGGCATATTTATGGGGGGGGGAAAGGGTTAAACAGGTAGCGAGGGGTACACAGAGAAGGCAGTACACAGAGCTTTAAATCAAATTAAAACTTGAATGCCTATTAATATGGCTCTTGGTTTATCTATTATAATTTTTAGCGTAACTGAGTGATGTTTAAGGAAAACATTCGAAATGACAGAATGATTAAAGATGTATCATGCACATTTTTGTGTAACCTGCCGAGAGGGTGTGTGACTTAGGGATCACTTTTCCATCCTCTGTCTGTCTGTGACACTTTCTTTTTTTGGCTGTCATTTCTGAACTAATCATTATAGAGCTTTCAAATTTCACACATGGAACAAGCATGATGACAGGAAGTGTCATGCACAAGGGCCACAACTCTAGCATCAATATTGTTTTAGTTATTCCCCTTTTTCATATTAACAATAAGTTTTTGTGTCAGCTGCGAGCAGGTGACACATGTGTTCCTCCAAACACACTTGTTTGTATTAATCAATCGACACCAGAAGCTGTACATGCATACATACAATGAAAATAATGGTTACAACCCATTTTCGGACACCTGTAATAAGCTGGACGTCGTGATATGACTGAAATACTGTTAAAATGAAGTAAAACCAGAGCTGTAGATAACTTTTTCTTAAAATAGGGTATTTACTCCACTAGTTTTAAGGTAATTGCTTATTCCAGTTTTCTATTGAGTAACAATTATATTTTTACCCCACTGATATTTGGTTAATTGCTTAAGACAACAACTCATAGTGGTTTTCTTAACTCTTTCCCTTATAGATTGTTTCAATGTTTAAGGCATTTTGAAAGAAAACAAAATGTTCTTTGTGGTAGTATTCTGCTTTACTTTCAATCTTCTTAAAGCAACCCCTGCCTAAACTATGAAGATTAAGCAACTACTTGTCATCTATACATAGGAATTGACTTTCAAATGGGTGTCTGTGTGGAGGAACAGGTATAGCTGTGGAAAAGAGGTTTCATGAGAAAAGTTTTAACTCTTTTTATGCTTAAGTTTTCATGTGGACTCTTCTATTTTTGAACATATGAGGTGTGTCAACATTTTGTTTCTCAAGTGCAGAACATGCATTGGTATGCTCAGTGCTTTAATTATGTCTGGTAATTCCAGATATTTGAATGTTCGGCGAGCCTTCATGGGCCCAAACACATGTCAGTTTCAATTTTGATTTCATTTTTGTGCATATTTCACATCTCATGTTTGTGCTTGTTTCATTTATAATTAGCCATGGGAATTTGGTCTTCCATTCAGATATTGTTTTTTGATTGACACGGATACCATCGTGTTTCTTTTTAGTAACGGGGGGGGGGGGGGGGGGCAAACCCGGTCCAAGACATCATCTAATTTACGTCGGTTTCGCTACGAAATAAAATGTCTTGTAGGAGATCGTCGATGAGAGAACGACAAATTTTCTCACCAGTGTCCGCCGGGGGCGCGATGTAGCCTAGCAATGTATTTGTTTGAACATTGGCACTTGCCAATTTTCTTCGACCTGTCGGCATCGTGAAAACGAAAGCGGAAACGGAAATTTGTTATGAAAGACTGGTTTACAATAATCATAAGAAGAGACAAATGAGCGAAATGGACTGCCTCAGTTCTTTTATGCAGCCAGATATGTTGCAATAGCAATGATAAGAACAAGATTCTATACCAGTCTAACTATACCGAGAATTAACGCGCACTGACCGATGATGAAATGCAGACTGTCTGAAGCAAAGTTACGTCGGACGTTTGCTTTCCGTTACGCACTGCATTTCAAAGGAAATTCTTAGACTGCTTTTTGTTTTCTTTTTATTACGCTGACAGATTATAAAGAATTCTTTCTGGTCATTTTTGTTTGCGTAAATACGCAAATACGCAGCTTATCTACAGCTCTGGTAAAACCTTATAAAAACTAAACCAAACTTCGAAGTAATTTTCATAGGCATAAGATCTAGGTCGTTTCAATAAATAGTTATATTGCCTAAGTCACTGTGCCTAAGTGATTTTGAAATTATGGCCCTTTGTTTGCAAAAATTGGTCAAAATAGACTTTGTACACCAGATAGTTTTGGCACAGGTTTGGCACTCTTAGTGTTTGTTTTTTAGAAAATAGTGGAAAAAAATTAAAGCAATTAATGCAATGTAAAAAAGAAATTGCATGTAAGTTTTAGTTAGTTAATGCAATGTTAAAAAGAAATTGCATGTATGTTTTAGTTAGTATGAGAGAGTGTTGCTTAAGAGTTACGAATGCAGCAGCTATTTTTTTCTATCCATAGACCTATTCTCTGCCATAATTATGTAAGTTTTTGTTGTTACGTAGATCATGTATTCATTTCTCCAGGTGATTCCCAGTGACCAGGAGTGGGATGAAAACAAACCTGACGACTACTGTGGCATTTTCCGGTTTCGCTTCTGGCGCTATGGTCAGTGGGTCGAGGTTGTTGTTGATGACCAGCTGCCTACAATCAATGATGAACTGGTCTTCATACACTCACAATCGAAGAATGAATTCTGGAGTGCTCTGCTAGAAAAGGCTTATGCTAAGTATGTTCTTAAAAAAAAAATCACATTCCAGTGAAACCCATTCCCTCATATTAAAGTGTTTTGACACCGGTGTAAAATTTGGTTTTTGAAACCATTGTAATAAATAGAGCATAAATTGCTCCATAGGAGCAAATGCTAGATATTTATCCCAGTGGTTTCAAAACTATACAGTTCTAAAAGAAAGTTTTCTAGTAAATGCTCCTTTTCAGTAGATTTATTCAAAGAGGTTGGGTCTGAGGGAATGGGTTAAAAATAATCAAATGTGGTAGAACCTTTTCACAGCTCCTCTTAATGCATACCTGTATATATAAAGTAAATGGTTATTGAATATTTAAGAGAAGGGGATTGCTTTATCAGATGGAAATCAATACAAAAAACTACAACAAGCTTTTAAAATGATAGTCTTAATTTAAGTAGATGTTGTAGAGAGGTTTTACTGTAGGATTTGATGTACCTCAGTTTCTGTTGCATAGCAAGGGGTCATATATTGCTTTATATATATTTGTCCCCTTGTCTGACAGCTGATAGGCTTGGGCCGTAGGATTAGCTTGCACAACTAACAAATTGGTCACTGAATTTCTCACACATTTCTGATTTAAATGTTATCTACATGTATATACAAACAAACAACAGTGTGAAGAAATCTGATTGTGTGAACCATAAGGATGTATCTTAACATGGCTGCAGATAAAGGTGCATATTTTAATTTGATATTAAAATAGTCATTTCTCCACCTATCCTATATTGTGACCACTCACTGGAATTGTCTCAAAGAGACTATTCTATAGAATGGTTACAACAGAGGGTTTTATGGAGAAATAAAGGAGCTATTCTTGAAAATATTTTAATTTACATGTCTTATCTTGGCTACTGTCATAATCATGTAAAAGGCCAAGACAGGATAATTCCAGCTCCCGATGAATGAGTGCTTGTTCATGTAGAACATGTAAACATTTGAAATCTGTAGTGCAATTTTCTTATGTTAACCCTTTCCCTCATATAAACACGTTTTTATGCATTCGCAGACTAGACTGAGATCAGACAGCTCCAAGGAGCGATCTGATCAGGGTCTGCTCTGTTTGCTAATGGAATTTGATAGATCTGTTTCTTTGCTTTCTAAAATGGCTACAGTGTTCTACCTTCCATATTTCATTAAAACTATTTTGTCTATGAATAGTCAGTAGGTATTGAAATTTGGAATAAATGTAGAACAGGGAAAGGGTTTACAACTGTTGTGGATGGAATGTCACAGGACAAGTACTTAGTAGAGATACTAGAAATTTTCTAGCCATAGGAAGAATGAATAACAATATATGAAAATTCTATCAAGCTCTTAAGGCCAGAAACCCTGAGGAAATTATGCAAGCTAGTGTACATAACATTTTATTTATTTAACCCATTAACTCTTTAGCTATTTTTAGACCAAACCTCTTTCAATAAATCAACAGAAAAGGAACATTTCATAGAGAAAAGGAAAAGTTAAGTATTGTATAGTTTCGAAACCATTGTGACAAATAGAGCATTTGCTCCTATGGAGCAAATGCTCTATTTATCACAATAGTTTCAAGAGAGTGACTTTTATAGAGGCCTGAAAAGGCGTCGATATGAGGGAATGGGTTAACAGCCCCCTTATTCTTGTTGCAGACTGTTTGGCTGCTATGAGTGCCTGGATGGAGGAGACTTGGGTGAGGCCCTCGAGGACTTTACAGGTGGTGTGTCAGAAATGATGGCCATTGCAGACCTAGGTGTAGTAGACAACCCAGAGGAAAAAGCCGTCTTCTTTGAGAGACTGAAGAAAGAAGTGGAGAGAAAATCTCTTCTGGCAGCCTCCATACCTGTATGTTCATCTCTGGCTTTTCAGTTAACCCTTACCCTCATATAAATGTGTTTTCGCGCATTTGCAAACAGAGTAGACCCAGGTCAGACGGCTCCTGTAGGAGCCGTCTGATCAGGGTCTGCTTTGTTTGCTAATGGAATTTGATACGATCTGTTTCTTTAGTTTCGTAGATCTGTTTCTTTAGTTTCTTAAATTGCTACAAAGCTGCACCTTCCACATTTCATTATATCTACTTCGTCTATGAATATTCAGTAGGTATTGAAATTTTGAATAAATATAGACGAGGGAAAGGGTTAATGATCAAATTGAATTTGAAAGACCAATTTTTGGTAACCTGTGCAACATGTTTTGATCCAGATGAGACAACAAGTACAATGATGTCTCTTTAGGTCCCAAACTGTTTGGCATTCTGTCTTATGTTTATGAAAGGAATTGGAAGAGAAGCAAAAGACTAAAGCATAGATTCCTCCTAAGTCCTAACTGCTGTCACAATTCAAGTAATCTTTTAAACCCCAAATACTGTTAATGACAATTTAATCTTTATTCACTGTCTAAATTTTAATACGCCCGTCTTCAGACGGGATGTATTGTGGCGCTGTCCGTCCATCTGTGAACTTTTGCTTGTCTGCTCTCTAACTCAAACAAATGCAATCCAATCCTTTTCGAATTTTGTCAGCATGTATATTACCTAATATCTCGATCAAGTTGATAACCAGCAAGATTGCCCCAGACACTCCAGAATTATCTCCCCTTACTTTATGAATGTCTGAATTTTGGCTTGTCTGCTCTCTACCTCAAACAAAAGTTAACCAATCTTTTCCAAATTTGGTCAGCATGTATATTACCAAAATGTCTCAGTCAAGTTCAATAACCAGTAAGATTGCCACAGAATTATCTCCCTGTAGTTTATGAATTTCCATGATTTTTTGTTTGTCTGCTCTCTAACTCAAACAAATGTAATCCAATCCTTTTCAAATTTGCTCAGCATGAATATTAACATAATATCTCACTCAAGGATGATAGCCAGTATGATTGTCTCTGACACTCAAGAATGATCTCCCCTTACTTTATGAATTTTGGTGGACTTTTTTTTGTCAGCTCTCTAACTCAAACAATCGTAATCCAATCCTTTTCGAATTTGGTCAGCATGTATATTACCATAGTGTCTCAGTCAATTTCGATATATAGCAACATTGCTGTTGACACTCCACTATTATCTCCTCTTACGTTATGCCACCTGATACGGAGTTATGGCCTTTCAACTTCCAGACATTTGACGGGCGTATATTGTGATATTTTGGTACTCTTGTTTATCATGGTCATCTCCACCAGGCTAGCAAAAAGTGTAAATTTGTATCTGATATCAGTGTCTGATAAGGAAGGATCCAAGCTATGTGACATTCTTTTAGCAGGTTTAAACCCCTTACGCCATGAATATTTATATAAGAAATAGTGACATCATGAATATTAATTAGATTAATTGTTGTAATAGCACATGAACACAGGAAGTTTTGGCCATGACCTGTTGAATCATATCATAAGCAAACAGAGCAGACCCTGATCAGACAGCTCCAGCTGGAGTCATCTGATCTAGGTTTACTGTTTTCAAAGGTGTATTTATGGAGTAAAGGGTTAATCAGACTTTAGATAATAGATATTAAAGATAAGGATTATAGTGAGTTTATCAGACTTTAACTCACAGGCTTAGCCGCTTAGTACACATGTAATTATGAAATGGTTCATATTTTCAGGCCGAGTCGAGTGATGAAATGGAGGCATCAACAGAAAAGGGACTGGTCAAAGGTCATGCCTATGGACTAACAGCAGTAAAGAACATTCATCTAGAGTCTGGTATGTTTAGCTTCTTGAACAAGAAGAAGCTGCCCATGGTTAGACTGAGGAACCCCTGGGGACAGGGAGAGTGGAAAGGGGCCTTTAGTGACAAGTAAGACAGCTGTTGTCTTGACTGGTTCAACACTTTCTCAAGCCTATGACTCGAGAATGATCTCAAACATGTTTGCTTGGTTGACAGTTTCTACCAAATTGGTAGCTGTAACCAAAACAAATAAGCATTGAGAAAAGTTTTTAAGTTTAACCCATTTGCTCCCAGTGGATTCTTCCATGTTTATATATTGGATTAGTCCATTTTTTACCTAAGGGGTGCCTGGCCTAAATTTTCAATTTTGTTTTGTTTTATATTGAAATTCCTATCAGCAAACGGTGTAGACTGATCAGACGCCGCATTATGCGGCGTCTGATCAGAGTCTACACTGTTTGTCTACGTCCCATATATGGGATCGTGGGAGCAAATAGGTTAAAGAATTTGACAGTGGACTCTGTTTTGATGCTTTATTATATCAAGTATTAAATTTACAATATTAGATATTATACTATAAGATTTTTTTGTCAAATTTGACATGATATTAAAGGCTTGAAGTAGATATGAAAACTTTTTTTGAGATATTTATTGTGCAGAAGCATAGATAAAATTTGTTACCCCTTTCTTTCATATAAACATGTTTTCACGCATTTGAAAACAGAGTAGACCCAGATCACATGGCTGCTTGAGGAGCCATCTGATCAAGGTTTGCTCTGTTTTCTGATGGAATTTGAAAGATCTGTACCTTTACTTTCTAAAATGACTACGATGTTCCTTCTTTCACATTTCATTATAACTATTTTGTCAATGAATATTCAGTAGGTATTGAAATTTGGAGTAAATATAGAACAGGGAAAGGGTTAATTCAACAATTTCCCATATTTGCAACAAAGGGAGCCCAGATCAGATGACTCCTGTTAGCCGTCTGATTATGGTCTACTCGGTTTGCTTATGATATATACGAAATACGATTTTACAGTTTCTGCCATGATAAGATATGCCCTTGTTCAAAATTCCATCGTAAAAAATCAGCCTATTACTATTTATCACGTCAGTTTTTCTTACTAAATATTCATGGGAGAAAGGGTTAATGTCACTGCTATTTCAGGACTGTTAGTCTTGAAGCAGCACAGTAAAACCTCTCTATAACGGCCACTAAATTGTGTTAATTAGTTGGTATTTAGGGCAGGTGGCTGCTTAAAGCAAGGTGAAAGTAAAACAGAACGCTCCAATAGGAGCGTTCTGTTTTACTTTCACTTTGCTTTAAACAGCCACCTGTCTTTAACTCAAAATACTTGATGTAATTTAGTGGCCGTTATAGAGAGGTTGTACTGTATTTCTTTTTACTCTTACAGCTAAACAAACGGTTGTATATGTAGCAAAGAGATCAACATCCGGTAGTTTCTTATTTGTGTAAGACAGAACAGTTTCATGAAGAATTTCAATCTTGTGTAGCAGGAATTTGTATAGCATGTTTGTTACTTCAGTGACCCAGAGTGGAATAAGATCCCAAAGTCAGAGCGTGAGAAGATGGGTATCGTTTTTGAAGAGGATGGAGAGTTCTGGTCAGTTTCTTTGGCAGTTTCAGATTTCACGCATTTGCAAACAGAGTAGACCCAGATCAGACAGCTCCTATAGGAGCTGTCTGATCTGGGTCTGCTCTTTTTGCTAACGGAATTTGATAGATTGTTTCTTTAGTTTCTAAAATGTTTACAATGTTCCACCTTCCATATTTCATTATAACTATTTTGTTCATGAATATTCAGTAGGTGTTGAAATTTGGAATAAGCATAGAACAGGGAAAGGGTTAAAAGGACAATTAGAAATGTTTAATGCTTTCCCTAATGATCATTTATGCTTGAATTGATCACTTCATGAAAATTCATTCACTTAATTTTTATAATGTATAAGTTTGAAAGGAATTTTTGGCTTGGACCAACTTGTAAGGTCGTATCTATATACAGTGAACCCTCATTACAACGGATGTGTTTGTTTCCAGACATTTTGCTGGTATAACGAGGTTGCCGTTATAACGAGTTTAAATATGAAAGGAACCATATGGCCAGTGTTTAACTAATACGAACAGGTGAACGCTTAATGCAGAACACAAGAAGTTCAAAAAGCTCCCTTTGGTAGTTTTTTGCACATCTTGTGTTCTGCATTAAGCGATCACCTGTCTTATTGGCATTGTACCTATTTATTCAGTGGTTGTTTAAAAGACTTAATTTTGTTTCAATGCATACTGCCAGTATCACAGGGGTGCTATTGTAACCAATGCCGGTATAATGAGGGTTCACTGTAGTTCCATAAACCATACAGAGCAGACTGGGATCAGATGCTTGCTATGAGAGGTGTGAACATGTGTTTGTATGGCTCATTGAGGTAGAGGGTTAAAAACAATTGATAGACGAGAATTTGAGCAGATAATGAGTTTCACTTATTGCTGATTCAGCTATATTGATGTAAACCCTTATCCTGCTGTTCAAGGTCAGGGAACTGTCAGGGAAATTTGAGGACTGTCAGGGAAATTTGAAAATATAGGCAAATGTCAGGGAATTGTCTGGGAATTTCGAAAACATATGAGAATGAATGTTATAGATTTTAAAAAATCCATAACATATTAAATAAATTATGACAGAAAGACCAAAATTTCGCGATGAAATGTGTCGGGGGAATTGTCAGGGAATTTTGTTTCCTCTGGTTTGTGGCAACCCTGCCTTGCAAACAGCTTGGATCCAGATGAGGGGGAGGGGGCATCCGTGGTCGAGTGGTCATGGTCTTCAACCAACAATTGCTTAGCTCCTCACTGCAGTGGTTCAAATCCCGGTCTGGGCATTTGGATTTTTCATGCGACTGAGCCGTCTGATCTGCGTCTGCACTGTTTGCTTTTGAAATTATAATAGATCCACCGCTGCAGTTTCTACCAATACCAAAAGTTCACATGCACACTATGCAATCATAAAAATTCAGCTAAGAAATGTTCATGATGTCATTATTTCTTACATGAATATTGAACAGAGAAATGTTTAACCTTTTCCCTTATATAAACGTGTTTTCAAGCATCTGCAAACAGAGTAGACCCAGATCAGACGGCTCCTATAGGAGCCGTCTGATCAGGGTCTAATCTGTTTGCTAATGGAATTTGATAGATCTGTTTCTTTAGTTTCTGAAATGGCTAAAATGTTCCACCTTTTATATTTCTTTATAACTGCTTTGTCAATGAGTATTGAAAGTATTGAAATAAACACAGACCAGGAAAAGGTTTAATCGGAAAGGTTTATTTTACTGCAATAGGATGACTTTTGATGACTTCTGCACCTACTTTGTGAATGTGTCCTACTGCCGTGTTGTGAACACGTCCATGTTCAGCTTGTCAAAGACATGGAACGAGGGCATTGGTCAGAGTGCCTGGAAGAAGCCAGAGAGAGCCGGTGGCTGCTTGAACAATAAGGATACCTTTCTCAAGAACCCACAGGTGATAGGAGCTGTTACCACCATCTACATTATGTACTTCCATCATGTATTATGTTATTTTTGGCCCAGGGTGACACTTTCTATGCAACCTGTGTCTTTTAACTTTTACTCCATAAATACGCTTGTCTAAGCCTTTGCCAACAGAGCAGACCCAGATCAGATGGTCCCTGGAGGAGCTCTCTGATCAAGGTCTTTTCTATGGCAAAAAGTCTGTGTTAATATGACATTTTAAAAGTGCATTTGATTAATATTCATTTTGTCATTATTTCTTACAAATATTCATGGAGTAAGGGGATAACCCTTAATTTGATAGAGACACATACTAACATATTTGCAAACAGTAGACTAATAAAAAAGATCCTGTAGGGTCTGATCTGACCAGGGTCTGCTCTGTTTGCTTATGGAATCATATATATTTGATCCTACACTGTCTGCCTTGGGAAAATTTCCTTTGTTTCATGTGTCATAAATTATGGCAATATAAAAATCACTTAATTCATAAAGTTATAAATTCGTACACCAAAATTGATTATAATAAGGTCTCCTATGTGATTGACTTGAGTTTCTTGATTTCTGCATCTGCTTTAACCCATTCCCCATGAATATAAATGTGTTTTCACACTTCTGCAAACAGAGTAGACCCAGATCAGATGGCTTCTATAGGAGTAGTCTGATCAGAGTCTACTCTGTTTGCTAATGGAATTTAATAGATCTGTTTCTATAGTTTCTAAAATGGCCACATTTTTCCACCTTCTATAGTTCATTAAAACCATATTGTTCATGAATATTCTGTAGGTATTGAAATTTCGAATAAACATAGAACAGTGAAAGGGTTAAAATACAATGTTATGATTAAGTTTTGCACTGTTTTTCACCAACAGACACTATTCTGGTTTATTATACCTCAATATATCCTTTAAAGCAAAACTCCCATAGACCTAAAATTTGATCTTATGATATATCACTCTCAGAATGAGCTTCCAGGTGAATATATCAGGATATATCACCCTCAGAATGAGCTTCCAGGTGAATACATCCATTTCAAAACCACAAATCTAACATCATCATTGCTATGACCACTGACTCCAAAATGTCTGTTTATTGGATTCTCTCTCTCATGTTTTACATCACTCAAATGTTCTTTCATTCTCTCCCGAATTTCTCTCTCAGTCTCACCAAAATACATAATTCTATCGCATTTATTGCATATACTACATTCGGGAAAATGCATGCATGACGTCGTTGCTCTCATGATGTCATCTGATGCGCCTCGGGGTAAATATACCAATTCTCGGGCTGCCAATATCCTCTATCACCCCGATAGCCATGTATTAATTATACATTGCTGACTTGTTCCAACAAATGATGTAGAATTCGATCAGGCATAGTACTTGAAGTGCATCTGATCAGATTCTACAATAAAAAGCTTTAACCCATTCCTTCATAGGCTATTTTTAGACCCAACCTCTTTGAATGAATCTACCAAAAGGAGCATTTATTAGAGTAAAGTAAAATTTTAGAAATTTGTAGTTTGAAACCATTTTGATAAAAGAGCATGCTCGAGCAAATGCTCTATTCATCACAATGGTTTCAAGAAGTGGCTATTACAAAGGCGTATTTATAGAGGAAAGGGTTAAGCCCTTTTTTGTATTATACTATAGTGTGGCTCATATATTCTTGTTTTTGTCTGTTTACAGTACACATTTGTAATTCACAAAGAGGAGGATGAGGTGATGATGCAGTTGATGCAGAAAAGCAAGCGCAGTCAGGAGGGCAGCGGGAATAACACAATCGGCTTCACAATACTCAAGGTTACTATTACCAAGTATAGAACATGGTTTCTAGACAATTTTTCCAGTTAAGAAAATCATATTGTAACCTATTACCTCATAGGCTATTTTTAGATACAACCTCTTTGAATAAATCTACCGAAAAGGAGCATTAACTAGAGCAAAAGAAAATTTAAGAATTGTGTGGTTTGAAACCATTGTGATAAATAGAGCATTTGATCCTGAAGGAGCAAATGCTCTATTTATCACAATGGTTTCACAATGTGACTTTTACAGAGTCGCCAAAAGTCGTCAATATGAGGGAAAGGGTTAAAAGATGTTGGGACAATAGTGTTTGGTATGAAATACATACTGCAATCAGACTTGGTTTACAGATAAATTTGCATAAAGACAAATGTTGGAATTACTTATTGGGGGTTGAGGGTCAAAAATTAAATGTTATTTATACTATTTATATGGTTTTCAGACTACTACTTTCATTAGGAAATACGTATTTTGACCACACTTGATATACATGCAGTTTGCATGGAAGCAAAGGTTGTAATCCTTTTGCTTGTCTGGAATAAGGTTTAAGGCATTAAATATTGGCATTAGGGTCATATTTTTACACATTGATTTTAGATTTTGGTTCTTATGTCTAGGTCAGAGTTGTCATCATTAAAATGAAAACTAGAGAAAAGTCTTGTTTTCTTCGTAATGTCATGTTTCATTGATTAACCCTTTACTGAATGAATCTTCATTAAAGAAATAATGACTCGATGAGTACTAATTAATTGCTTTTTATAATGTCAAATTAACAGAGGAATTTCAGATCTATAGTATTCCCTTAAACAAATAGAGCGGACCCTGATCAGAGATGTCCTACAAGAGCTGTCAGATGTTGTTCTACTCTGTTTCTACATTGTTATCGAGTAAAGGATTAAAGATTTGTCCCCAATTTTAGGTGGAAGAAAATCGTCACAACAGAATACATGACTTCTCGTATCAAGAGGTCATTAAGAACACAGTATTTCGTGACAGTCGGTCCATCTTCCAGAAGATTAAGCTTAAAAAGGGGCGTTATTTGATCATCTGCTGCACCTTTGACCAGGGGGTGGAACAGGGGTTCTTGTTCCGTATCTACTCGGATCTTGCCAATGATTTCAAGTAAGGAACTCTCAGTGTGTTAAATGTGTAAGACAAATTAGTATTTTCTGCAAGAATTTCATAATATATATGATGAACAGTGATTCAAATAGAGCTAGGTAAAATAATTACAGTGCTCCCTCTTCACAACGACACCCTTTGGGATACGAAGAGTGTATGTGTTGTTCAGAGGGAGTTGTTATAGGGAGGGAAAATCAAACATAATTAGCTTGTTTGCAGATACCCAGATAAGGTGTATTTCGAGAACTAAAACTGTTATGCCTCTATCAAACCCTATGTTGTGACCACTCTTTAGAATCGTCACTTTGTGACGATTCTAAAGAGTGGTCACAACATAGGTTTGATTGAGGCATAAAGAAAATACGATGGAAAAAGGTTGTGTCTGAAGCAGTGTTGTTTCGGAAACAATGACATGCGTTGTTGTAAGGAGGGAATCGTTATTGAGAGGGTCGTTGTAGGGAGGGAGCACTGTATACTAAACTGAGGTGGGTGGGGGGATGTATAGCAGTCACCATGTCAGTCCATTGGTGAGTGGAGGTTTAGTGAATTTGCAGCATGCTGATTAGACAATTTATTTCCAGATTTATGGCCCCTTGATTTCTTCAAAATATCACATTCTTTGACAAGCATTTGTGATGGGGGTATTTCTCACATTTAGAGATTATTCTAGTTAACATAAAATTAATCATTGTAGACATATAACACCTTTGTAGATGTATTCTAATGCAAGTTCAACTTCAACTCGGCGTCTCATCAGGATTCAAACTGTTTGACACCCTAATTGCATTTTGGAAGACAAATTGATGATAACTTGATTTTTAAAAATGTAGTAGGTGAAAAAATCTGTAAAAATAATTTGCTCAGCAGGCTAGAGGTTAAAGTTATATTCTGCCCTTTTTAGCTCACCAGAGCACTTTTGTGCTCAGGGTGAGCTTTTGTGATCACTTGATGTCCGTCGTCCGTCGTGCGACGTGCGACGTGCGGTGTGCGTCGTGCGTCGTCGGGCGTCAACAATTTGAACCTTTAAAAATCTTCTCCTCTGAATCTACAGGGTTCTCAGCTTTCATCTTTGGTACATAGCATCATCTTTAGGTCCTCTACAAAAGTTATATAAATTTTGCCCCTGGGGTCAAAATTGGCCCCGCCCCAGGAGTGCCTTGTTTTCTATTGAAATATATAGTAAAACTTTGAAAATCTTCTCCTCTGAATCTACAGCGTTCTCAGCTTTCATATTTGGCACATAGCATCATGTTCAGGTCCTCTACAAAAGTTATATAAATTATGCCCCTGGGGTCAAAATTGGGGTCAAAATTGGCCCCGCCCAAGTGGTAGCCAGTTTTGAATAGAAACATATAGTGACAATTTTGAAAATCTTCTCCTCTGAATCTACAGGGTTCTCAGCTTTCATATTTGGCACATAGCATCATGTTCAGGTCCTCTACAAAAGTTATATAAATTATGGCCCTGGGGTCAAAATTGGCCCCGTCCCAGGGGTAGCCAGATTTCATTAGAAACATATAGTGATAACTTTGAAAATCTTCTCCTCTGAATCTTCAGTGTTCTCAGCTTTCATATTTGGCACATAGCATCATGTTCAGGTGCTCTACAAAAGTTATATAAATTATGCCCCTGGGGTCAAAATTGGCCCCGCCCCAGGGGTAGCCAGTTTTGAATAGAAACATATAGTGACAACTTTGAAAATCTTTTCTTCTGAATCTACAGGGTTCTTAGCTTTCATATTTGGCACAAAGCATCATGTTCAGGTTCTCTACAATTTTTGTATAAATTATGCCCCTGGGATCAAAATTGGCCCCGCCCCAGGGGTAGCCAGTTTTCAATACAAATATATGGTAAAACTTTGAATATATTCTTCTCTGAAACTGAAAGGTTCATAGCGTTCATATTTGGCACATAGCATCATGTTCAGGTCCTCTACAAAAGTTATATATATTATGCCCCTGGGGTCAAAATTGACCCCGCCCCAGGGGTGGCCAGTTTTCAATAGAAACATATAGTGACAACTTTGAAAATCTTCTCCTCTAAATCTACAGTGTTCTTAGCTTTCATATTTGGCACATAGGATCATAGTCAGGTCCTCTACAAAATTTATATAAATTGTGCCCCAGGGGTCAAAATTGGCCCCGCCCCAGGGGTAGCCATGTCTCAATAGAAACATATAGTGACAACTTTGAAAATCTTCTCCTCAGAAACTGGAAGGTTCTCAGCTTTCATATTTGACACATAACATCATGTTTAGGTCCTCTACAAGAGTTATATAAATTATGCCCCCGGGGTCAAAATTGGCCCCGCCCCAGGGGTAGCCAGTGTGCAATAGAAACATATAGTGTCAAATTTGAAAATATTTTCCTCAGAAACTGGAAGGTTCTCAGCTTTCATATTTGGCACATAGCATCATGTTCAGGTCCTCTACAAAAGTGGTATAAATTATACCCCTTGGATCCAAATTGGCCCGCCCCAGGGGTTGCTAGTTTTCTCTAGAAACATATAGTGAAAACTTTGAACATCTTCTCCTCTGATTGCCTGGTGAGCGATGTCAGGGCCATTCTGGCCCTCTTGTTGTATAAATTAATCAACACCAGAAGTTGTACCCTTATTTTATTAACCTATTAGCTCCCACAATCCCATATATGGGACATAGGCAAACAGTGTAGACTCGGATCAGACACTGCATAATGCGGCGTCTGATCAGAGTCTACACTGTTTGCTGATAGGAATTTCAATTCACAACAAGATGAAATTGAAAATCTAGGCCAGGCACCCCCTTTAGATAAAAAATGGACTAATCCAACATATAAACATGGAAGAATCCACTGGGAGCAAATGGGTTAAAATAATTACAGTCCATTTGCCACCAGTTTATATATATATTCAGCTAAATATAATGGTATCTAAATACAGTAAAACCCCGCTAATGCGACCACTTAATGAATAAACATTAGTGTCCTTTATAAGCAGGTGGTTGCTTAATGTAGGACAAAAGCAATGCAGAAAGCTCCTCTAGGAGCTTTCTGCATTACTTTTGTCCTGCATTAAGCTACCACCTGCATCTAGCACCCAGAATTATACCTACTTTAGGTGGTCGCATTAGCTGGGTTTTACTGTACTGCTAAGTTCTTAGTAAACTGCCGACAGTAAACTTCGTCGATTACATGGAAATCAACAAACCCATTTTCAGAAGAACCAGAGGTCCAGGAAACATTTTCAAGCTCCTTTGTATCTCCACCAAACACTATACTGTGATCGCTCTCTAGAATTGTCTCTTCAAGACGATTCTAAAGAATGGTCACAGTATAGGGTTTGGTGGAGAAATGACCATTGTTATATTTGGGTATGCACCCTTACCTGTAGCTCTGACAACAATAGGAATATTAACTGGGTTGTCAGAACAATGACTGACATGGATCAGTAGAAAGTGTAAACATGTGAATAGAGAATCTCTACTGTGCAAAACTTTACCTACATGTACATCAAATATGTCCAGTACACATAATATATTATATGACATCAAATTAGATATGTCACTAATAATGAATAGAAGTTTTTCTATTCAAACCAAACGGTCGTACATATTTTTATATGGAATGTAACTGATATAACAATGTATGTAGTTTTGCTCTTATAAGTGATATTTTATATATCAGACACCCTACATTATACTCGACAAACAAAGTTTGAAAGGGTGTAAAGTAAAACCTCTTTCAACAGGAATTCTAGTAGAGAAAAATTTAGTTTCTTTAGACAGGTGGCTGCTTAATGCTGGTTGAAAGTCATGCAGAAAGCCTCTGCATTGCTTTCACCCTGCATTAAGCTGCTACCTGTCTTACAGCAGGGTTGCCACGTGTCAGGGAAAAGTCAGGGAAATTAAATATTTTTCAAGGTCTGGGAATTGTCAGGGAATTTTGTGAAAGGTCAGGGGAATTTGAAAATATGGGTAAATGTCAGGGAATTGTCGGAATATTTTTTAAAAAATGAGAAATTAAGACCATGTATTTTAAAATTCCTGAAGAATATAACATAATTTATGACAGAAAGACCAAATGTAGCAATGTAAAATGTCAGGGAAATTCAAAATTATGTCAGGGAATTGTAAGAGAATTTTGTTTTCTCTGATTTGTGTCAACCCTGTGCAGACTAGCATTATTACTTATTTGAATGTTCAGTTTAGATAGGTTTATTGTATAGGAGTGAGCTTAAATGTGGAACTGGGTTTTTTTGTACTACTGATACAGTTTTCACATCATTTACATAAAATTTCACAAGAATGATGTATTAAAACATGATGAGCAGTGTGCATGACTTTTTTCCCAATCCAATTCAAGGTGGCAGACTGGTGGCTGTCTTGGATATTGCAGTTTCTTTGTTGAGCAAAGTAGTTTCTGCTACCGTTTCTCGAACATTCACCAGGTTGGTGGAAAATTGTAGCCATTTTAGAAAGTAAAGAAACATCTTTTAAATCCTATTAACAAACAGAGTAGACCCTGATCAGACTGCTCCTATAGGAGCCGTCGGATCTGGGTTTACTCTGTTTGCAAATGCATGAAAACAGGTTGGTATGAAGGAAGGGTCTAAAAATCTTTCGTTTAGCTCTATAGCACTAATGTATGTTTGTATTATAGGGAGCTGACCCATGACAAGCCAGAACGTAGCTTCTGGAGTTGTTGTGCCAAGCAGCCAGTCATGTTGACCCGGGTAAAAGTGATCAAGGCTGAAGGATTGGAGAGACAAGAGAGAGATGGTAGGACACACTTTCTTAACCCTTTCCTCCATAGGCTGTTTTTAGATCCAACCTCTTTGAATAAATCTACCGAAAAGCAGCATTAACTAGAGAAAAGGAAAACTTTAGAATTTTGTAGTTTGAAACCATTGTGATAAATAGAGCATTTGCTCCTATAGGAGCAAATGCTTTATTTATCACACTGGTTTCAAGAAGTGGTTATAACAGAGGCGTAGAAAGGCGTATTTATGGAGAAAAGGGTTAAACCTTTAGCAAAATTTCTTGGATTGAAAATGACGTCTACATCAGTTTAATAATAATGTCGATTTCTTTTCAAAAGAAATATTAGAGTGTCAAACAGTTTTAACCCTGTCTCATGTGTCTCATGTGGAGCCAAAGTGTTTGGTATCTTATAACCTATTGATTGCAGGAACAAGTCAGATGACAGTTGCAAACAACGCAAATCCAGATTAGGGTTCCTAGAGGAGCCCATTGATCAGGGTCTGCACTGTTTTGTCATTCAAAATCCTGTGGTAGTTATAAATCATTTAATTTGATCAGGGTATGCTGTGTTTGCTTATAGAATAGCGTAGATCTGTTTCTGTACATCCAACAATTTCCATGTCAACCCTATAGGAGCCGTCTGATCTCGGTCTACTCTGTTTGCAAATGCGTGAAAATGTGTTTATATGAGGGAAAGGGTTAATGCATCATTATAAAGCTTCAGTCCATGAATATTCATGCAGTAATATATTCTTAACCCATTTCCCCTATAGGCTATTTTTAGACCCAACCACTTTAAATAAATGTACCGAAAAAGAGCATTTACTAAAGAAAAGGAGATGTTTAGAATTGTGTAGTGTTGAAACCATTGTGATAGAGCAATTGCTCCTATGAAGCAAATGCTCTATTTATTGCAATGGATTCAAAATGTGACTATTACAGAGGTATTAAAAGTTGTCAATATGAATGGGTTAAATTGATATTGATGAGGGGAAAGGGTTATAAAGGTTATGTGATATGTTTGTTATAATTTAACTTTAACCCTTTCAGTGTGGGAAAAGAGTCACTGATGTCCTTTGCATTATGAAGATTGTAAATTTTTATGCCCCCACATAGTGGTGGCATATAGGGTTGCCCTAGTCCGTACATACGTCCGTCCGTACGCACATCTAGAATTTGTCTGCGCTCTTTCTTGGAAAGTATTTGTCCAATCCATACCATACTTTGCACACATGTTTGTGGCCATTAAACCTTGATAAAGTTCGCTAACCATGTAAATCACTTTAGTTGTTTAGGAGTTGCGGCTCTTTATTGGCAAAAATGACTTTAAAATATCTTGTCTGCACTCTTTATTGAAAAGTATTTGTCCAATCCTCACCAAACTTAATATACACATGTTTGTGGCTAATATATCTTGGTCAAGTTCTATAACCATGTCAATCGCTTCAGTCTAAACAGTTTAGGAGTTGCGGCCCTTTATTTGCAAAAAATGACCTAAAAAATATCCTGTCCATCCTCTTTCTAGGAAAGTATTTGTCCAATCCACATCAAACATTATACACATGTTTGTGGCCATTATATCTTGGTCAAGTTTGATAGCAATGTAAATCTCTTCAGTCGTTGCATACAGGATTATATCCCTTACTTTCTATGACAAAAAATCTGAAGTGGGGGCATTAGTGTCCTATGAAGACATTTCGTTTAACTTCTATTGAAAAAAAACAACACAAATAAAGTTTATTTTGTACAGCAAATTATTATTGGCATTTTTCCAACAGTTTCGAAACTTAAATGCAACCTGAATACATACTAATTCATCTGTGAATAACATTTGGGTCTTCGATATCAAATGCACGAAAGTTTTGTCTTTTTCCGTGTTTATTGGATCAGCTTTCTTCAATATACTTCTTTGCAGAATATAAACAAATGATTTATGTAGTTTGTAGGCATTTTTAGAACACTTTGCAAGCAGAGACTATCACTTTAACCCTTTCCCTCATATAAATGTGTTTTCTCGCATTTGCAAACAGAGTAGACCCAGATCAGACGGCTCCTAGAGGAGCCATC
Source organism: Azorinus chamasolen (assembly GCA_963576725.1). Taxonomy (NCBI): domain Eukaryota; kingdom Metazoa; phylum Mollusca; class Bivalvia; order Cardiida; family Solecurtidae; genus Azorinus; species Azorinus chamasolen. Next base: position 62,097,212 of record OY755251.1, on the reverse strand, counting down.
TGGTTAGGGTCTGCTCTGTTTGCTAATGGAATTTGAAAGATCTGTTTCTTTACTTTCTAAACTGGATACAAAGTTCCTACTTCCATAGTTCGTTATAACTATGTTGTCCATGAATATTCAGTATGTATTGAAATTTGGATTAAACATAGAACAGGGAAAGGGTTAAGCATTATCCCTGCTGAGTATATCTTCACCAGGTCAAAACTTATCACTAATTGCGTTTGTTATGATCACACAATCTAATTGTCAAGAAGTTAGATCCTGATGTTAGTCTGAGTGACATAACCCATTACCTCATAAGCTATTTTTAGATCCATCCTCTTTGAATAAATACCGAAAAGGAGCATTTACAAGCAAAATGGTAAATTTTTAGAAGTGTAGTTTTTAAACCATTGTGATAAATAGAGCATTTGCTCCTATGGAACAAATGTTCTTTTTACCACAATGGTTTCTAAAAATACTTTTAAAGAGGCATTAAAAGGTATCAATGTGAGGGAATGGATAAAGCATCAAATCTGTATCCAGTTTGTTAGCAAAGTTGACTATGAACTAACCAGTAGGTTCGGAAAGGTTGATAAACCAGAATTCTAGTTGAGAAGAATGTAGGTACTTTTAGGCAGGTGGCTGCTTAATGCAGGGTGAGGAGCTTTCTGCATGACTTTCACCCTGCATTAAGCTGCCACCTGTCTTCAAGACCGATATTTATACTAAATTGAACATCAGGTTTAGAGGGGTTTTACTGTACTTTGTTGCAATATTCAGGTGCGGATCCTTACTGTGTCATATCGTGTGAGCGCGAAAAAGTGACCACTGCAGTTAAGAATGACACAGTCAACCCAGAGTGGGGCCAGTCTGCCATTTTCTACAGAAAAAACCCTCTGAAAAATCCCGTCAAAGTCCAGGTAGGTATATCTATGTGATAGGCACTGGATGTTTATTAGTCCCCCACCTGGTACCGGTTGTGGGACTATAGGTTTGCTCGATTCCATCCGTCTGTCCGTCCGTCTGTCACGCTTCTTGTCCGGGTCATATCTACTACAGTCAAACCTGTGTAAGACAGCCACCTTTGGGACCAAGAGAAACTGGCTGTTATATACAGGTGGCTGTCTTATAAAGGTTTTGTTAGGGAAGAAGATATCCTGCTAAGTTATGTTCGTAAACTGTTGACAAAAATTTCATGTGTGTTGAAATAGTTTTAATTGTTTAAAAATACAATATTACATGCAGATGAATATGTGGAAGTATAAATTAAAATCAAAACAATGAAAAAAACATGTAAGGTTTCTTTTGTACATTATGTTCTATTCCCATCTCATTTATGGATTTGAATAAAGTTATATGATATGAAAAAAAGTTAACCATATTCCCCATGCATTCCGAACATCATTTACATCTATAAATGTTTACATTATGAAAAATGAAGATCACGTTTTGAAGGGAAACTATAGCTGTGCAGTCAGCGTCGTTCGTTAATGTCATGATTTATGAAGCCAGGATGCCCTCTATACAAAGGCAGTTGTAAGGCGTTTCTTACTCGTTATGGGCTTGTTTGGTCAGTGCATTGCAAAATATTCGTCTTAAACATTTCTAGCATGCTACGATAAAGCGAAAATATCCAACAATTTTAATGTATTTGTCCCAGAAAGCAGAGGAAGAAATTGCCGAAAGAAACTTTTCCTTCGTGAAACTGCGACAAACTGCGAGATTTTGTTCGCTACCTCCTTTTCAAAGAGTATTTTAGACAAAGGGAAATAATCGATAACGTCCGCATAGGTAAAACGCGGCCTCGCACGCCGAATATCGGCGTTTTTATACAGGTAAAACATGCTGTTGGGACCGATTATATGCGGCCGCTGGCTGCGTTGAGCAGATGGCCGTCTTATACAGTAAGTTTATATAGTGAATTTGCACGGGACTGTTTGAATGTGGCGCTCATATACAGGTGGCCGTTAGACCAGGTTTGACTGTACAAAGTTTGGCCAATTCATTATAACTTCACACATTGAACAAGCATAAGGAGGGGTAGTGTCATTTACAAGGGCCATTACTCTTGCATCAATATTTTTGGAGTTATTCCCCTTTTTCATATTTTCTTGTCCGGACAATAACTTTTTATCTACTGGTTCAATTGATTGTAAACTTTACATATGGAACAAGCATGATGAGCGGTAGTGTCATGCACAAGGGCCATACCTTGGTTAAGGTTTTTGTTAAAAGTCCACTTGTTTACATAACCCTTTGAGATAAAGCTTTGAAACTTGACACAATATGGCCCTTTTTAGCTCACCTGGCACAAAGTGCCAAGGTGAGCTATTGGGATGATCCTATGTCGTGCGTATGTGCGGTGTGCGTCGTGCGGGCGTCAACAATTTACTTAAACATCTTCTTCTCTGGAACTACAAAGCCAAGAGCTTTGATATTTGGTATGTAGCATGATGTAATGGTCCTCTACAAAGATTGTTCAAATTATGTCCCCCGGGCCAAAAATGGCCCCGCCCCAGTGCTTATCAGTTTTTCATAGGAAAATCTTTAAAAATCTTCTTCTCTGAAAATGTAAGGCATAGATCTTTGATATTTGGTATGCAGCATGATCTAATGGTCCTCTACTAAGATTGTTCAAATTATGACCCCTGTGCCAAAAATGGCCCCGCCCCGGGGCTTATCAGTTTTTCATAGGAAAATCTTTAAAAATCTTCTTCTCTGAAACTGTAGGGCATAGACCTTTGGTATTTGGTATGTAGCATCATCTAATGGTCCTCTACTAAGATTGATCAAATTATGACCCCAGGACAAAAATGGCCCCGCCCCAGGGCTTATCAGTTTTTCATAGGAAAATCTTTAAAAATCATCTTCTCTGAAACTGTAAGGCATAGACCTTTGATATTTGGTATGTAGCATGATCTAATGGTCCTCTACTAAGACTGTTCAAATTATGACCCCTGGGCCAAAAATGGCCCCGCCCCGGTTTCATATGAAAATCTTTAAAAATATTCTTCTCTGAAAATGTAAGGCATAGACCTTTGGTATTTGGTATGTAGCATCATCTAATGGTCCTCTACAAAGATTGTTCAAATTATGACCCCCAAGACAGAAATGACCCCGCCCCAGGGCTTATCAGTTTTTCATAGGAAAATCTTTAAAAATCTTCTTCTCTGAAACTGTAAGGCATAGACATTTGATGTTTGGTATGTAGCATGATCTAATGGTCCTCTACTAAGATTGTTCAAATTATGACCCCTGGGCCAAAAATGGCCCCACCCCGGGGCTTATCAGTTTTTCATAGGAAAATCTTTAAAAATCTTCTTCTCTGAAAATGTAAGGAATAGACCTTTGGTATTTCGTATGTAGCATCATCTAATGGTCCTCTACTAAGATTGTTCAAATTATGACCCCCAGGACAAAAATGGCCCCGCCCGGGGCTTATCAGTTTTTCATAGGAAAATCTTTAAATATCTTCTTCTAAAAAATTATAAGGTATAGACATTTGATATTTGGTATGTAGCATTATTTAATGGTCCTCTACCAAGATTAATCAAATTATGACCCCCGGACCAAAAATGGCCCCGCCCAAGGGCTTATCAGTTTTTCATAGGAAAATCTTTAAAAATCTTCTCCTCCAGAACTGTAAGGTCTAGGCCCTTGATATTTGGTATGTAGCATCATCTAATGGTTTTCTGCCAAGATTATTCAAATTATTACCCCTGGGTCAAAAATGGCCCGCCCTGGGGCTTATCAGTTTTTCATATGAAAAGCTTTAAGAATCTTCTTCTCCAAAACTGTAAGGCAGAGACCTTTAATATTTGGTATGTTGCGCTATCTAATAGTTTTCTACCAAGATTGTTCAAATTATGTCCTCTGGGTTGAAAATGGCCCCGCCCAGGGGCATATCAGTTTTTCATAGGAAAGTTTTAAAAAATCTTCTTCTTAAAAATCTTTAAAAGTCTTCTCTGAACTTGTAAGGCATAGACCTTAGATATTTGGTATGTTGCATTATCTAATAGTCCTCTACCAAGATTTTCAAATTATGAACCCCGGATCTACCAAGATTTTCAAATTATGAACCCCGGATCAAAAATGGCCCCGCCCTGGGGCTTAACAGTTTTTCATAGGAAAATCTTTAAAATATCTTCTCCTCCAAATCTGTAAGGTCTAGACTCTTTATATTTAGTATGTAGCATCATGTAATGGTTTTCTACCAAGATTTTTCAAAATATGCAATCTGTCATTGAAATCATTAATCTGTTACGAACAGGTGAGCGATTAAGGGCCTCTTGTTTACTTAAGTTTTTCTTTTTCATTGAAGAGTTCAAAGAGATCCTACATCCAAATACTATTATCGATATTTTACTGAGACTTTGATTACTTGCTTCTAGTATCATTGGACACTATTTTAGTCCACTATCAAGCATTTTTACACTAACAATTTTGAGAATAGTCGAGCGCGCTGTCCTGTGACAGCTCTTGTTGTGTTACCTGCCGAGAGGATCACTTTTCCGTTGTCCGTCTGTCTCACAGTCCGTCCGTCATTCTGTCACATTGAGGACCATTGATGTAACTAAGGTCCATCACTCAGCATGCAATACTTTTTTAGTTATTCCCCTTTGTTCTGATTTCACTCCAGAATATTAACAGTTTTTGCGTCAGCTGCGAGCCGGTGACACATGTGTTCCTCCGAACACTCTTGTTCATATTGTTTTTCTTATCACTTGTTAAGTTGATTCTCTTCATGCTTGCAGCCTACTCATGCTTACCTATGCAAACAGCTTATATTCAAATGAGATGCCAAGTAACTCTGTGTCTCGTTAGAATCTAAAGGTTTTGATTCACTGAGTGCATTTTTTTAAAAGAAAAATTCGGAATTGCAGCAGAAAAGAAGATTTTTAGAACTGATTTCCACACAATAACTATAGTTAGATCCGGCATCCATGTCCTATGAACAGACTTGGCACCAATGGCCTGTTTGGATTTTAGAATAGTCCATATGAAAATTCAGCGTTGTAAGGGTGAAATAAGCTCTGTAATATATGAACAATACATTATGAGAGTGTGGTTATCCAAACAACATGGTGCTCGGGTGTGTTTATCCAAACAACATGGTGCTCTTGTTTATCTTTTACTTGATGAATATTTATACAAGACCTCACCTATAGTGAATCTTAACTCATTCTCTCCTAGACTATTTTCAGACCCAACATCTTTGAATTAATCTTTCGAAAAGGAGCAGAATTAACTATAGAAAAGGAGAATTTTAGAATTGTGTAGTTTTGAAACCATTGTGGTAAATAGAGCATTTGGTCCATAGGAGCAAATGCTCTATTTATCACAATGATTTCAAAGAATGAGTTTTACAGAGGCACAAAAAGGTGTCAGTAGGAGAGAATGGGTTAATTGATTTAATTATTGTACATGTAGTTATAATGTAAGTAAAGGAATTTATTGCAGAGTTATGATGTAAAATAAAGACATTTATTGTAAATCAGTTCTGTTACATAAACAAACAGAACAGACCCTGATGACACAGCCTCTGCAGGAGATGTCTGATCAAGGTCGACTCTGTTTGCACAAGTGTAAAAAGGTATGGCTGTCAAGTAAATGGTTAAGTTTTTGAACAATTTCAGATCTGGAATAATAATATTCTGAAGGACAGTTACATGGGCAAGCACCTGTTCCTGAGCGCTGATGAGTGTACGCGGAAGGTTGAAAGTGTGTCCCTTGTGGGTCGCGGGAAGGAGGGCGACCAGATGAGAGCGGGGAAGCTGGTTGTGGAAATCACGCAGTCTAAAAACCTCACCTTCCTGTAATCTTTTTGCACACTATGGGTGAATTTGTAATCTGCTTTACAACCAGTTTGGATCCAGATGAGACGCAGAGCAATTCAGAGTCACATCAGGATCCATACGGTGTGATACTCTGGTCGTAATTAGGAAGACAATTATGCTGGGATGATTATAAAAGGAATACAATTTTAGCAGGTGACAATTTACTTGGTGTGCAGAAGGTAAAACAAAACTAGGCAGAATCGAGACGTAGAGCGGTGCAATATTTTGATTCTTGATTTAATCCTTTCGCTGCCACATATTCATTATTGGTGTCTGTACAATTTGTCGTCTGCTTCGATTATTACTGGTGAATTTTCTTCCCCTTTATTTAAAAGATATAATAACAATATCAAATAGTTTGAAACCATGGTGATACGCCCAATTATTTGTGCTTCTTCTGGATCCAAACTTTTTGAAAAGGTCATCACAGATTTGCCAATGGCAACAGTCTTAAGGGGTTAAATCATAACATGGCATTTGTTAACCCTTTCCCTGTTCTATGTTTATTCCAAATTCCCATATTCATGAGCAAGGTAGTTATAATGAAATTTGGAAGTTGGAACAATGTAGCCATTTTAGAAAGTAAGGAAACAGATCTTTCAAATTTCATCAGCAAACAGAGCAGACCCTGATCAGACGGCTCCTCTAGGAGCCGTCTGATCTGGGTCTACTCTGTTTGCAAATGCGTGAAAACACGTTTATATGAGGGAAAGGGTTAAATGTTCTGTTGAGGAGATTTTTAAAAACATTAAACTGATTAAATGTTCTAAAGGCTAATGAACTGAGTAGGTATTGGTCTAACACCATTTTAGTTATACATTTTAACATGCATGTGTTGTAATAGTTGAATTGCTGCAAAAATGTGATATAAGCCCTGATTATACACCCACAGATTAAGTTTAGAATGGTTATATAGGAGTCACCATGTTGGTCGGTCAGTCAATCTTTTTGTACAGGGTATTTGTTAGCATCTCTGAATTGGATTTCAACATAACTTTATGGAAAGCATCGTCATTAAGAAGAGATGTGAATACTGGTACCACTTTTTGGCATCCTGATTGTTCAAAATATCGTATGCTCTGACAAGTGCTTGTGTGGGGGTATTCATCACATTTAGTAACAAGTCAAGTGAAGCCTTATAGAGATGCCTTTTCATACGGAGGAGACCCAGATCAGACACCTCCTGTAGGAGCTGTTTGATTAGTGTCTGCTCTGCTTGTCTATAAAGTAATATAGATCTGATTCTACAGGTGATTCAAAGAGTAACAGTAAGGGAAATGAGATTTGAATAGATCAGTGTTGTCTAACTATACCTTTTTAAGTGTTTATAAGATACTGAAAGATCTGAACTAAAGGGAAAAATAAATAATGTAATGGCTATTTGATGTAATGAAGTTGATATTATATAGCTAGCCTATAATTTTTTATATTAATTCTTATAGAAAGCAATAAAGATATATATTTATAGACAGACACTCACTATGCACGAATGTTGTACCAATATTTCATTGTTTGCAATAATGGGCAGTTTTGATTTTGTTATAAAAAAATAATTTTTCACTTTTGACAGCTCACATTTGTTCCAGTGCATATCACACTATTTAGTAAAATGTTATTCATCTTTTAAGATCAACTTTTTATAAACCCCCCCCCCCCCCCCTACTTCAAACTTGGCATGCATGTGCAACTTATGGGGGTGAACATTTTTAGGGATGACTTATTAAGGTCAAGGTCATACATCAAGGTCAAAGATTATATCGGGGGCATAGTGTTTCAAAAAAAAAGTCCTATTGCTGTACTTAGGTCATTGTTTGCCCGTTAGGAACCCTCCTGTCAGACCCGTTAGGAACCCTCCTGTCAGACCCGTTAGGAACCCTCCTGTCAGACCTGGTAGGAACCCTCCTGTCAGACCTGGTAGGAACCCTCCTGTCAGACCTGGTAGGAACCCTCCTGTCAGACCTGGCATTAGTTACCATTGTACAGTAAAACTTCGATTATTCGAACACTAAAATACGTATTATTATCGATCTTTAAGACAGGTGGCAACTTAATGCATGGTGAAAGTCATGCAGAAAGCTCCTCTAGGAGCTTTCTGCATGACTTTCACCATGCATTAAGCAGCCACCTGACTAAAAGGGTCTAAATTCTTCTATAACGAAAATTCGAATAATCGAAGTTTTACTGTATATCATTTCTGCATTTCGTTTGTCTTCAAGATTGATGAGTTGAAATGTAAATAATGATACATAAAAAAGTAACATATGTAGAAGGTTCCACCTTAAAAATTCATTGTTAGTTGGTTAAAACAATTAGACTAAGATATATGATACGAAGGGATTGATATATAGGTTGGTGCTGAAGTTAATTTGATACTATATTTTTACATGTCCGGTCTGAATGTTTTTGTTTTTGAATTTGATTTTTTACCAGGTGTTCATTTATTTCTCTCCTACACAATATAGGAGCATATTTGTGATTGCAAACTGTTTTGATTATCCCCATTTTCCTCATATTGACGCCTTTTGAAGCCCTTGTAAAAGTCACTTTCTGAAACCATTTTGATAAATAGAGCATTTGTTCCATAGGAACAAATGCTCTATTTATCACAATGGTTTCAGAACTATACAATTCTAAAAAAATTCCTCATCTGTAGTAAATGCTCCTTTTTGGTAGATTTATTCACAGAGGTTGGGTCTAACAATAACCTATGCAGGAATAGGTTACTTAAGATGTAACATTGAGATATATGAGATATTTAATAGGACCTAGACTTTTTAACATTCTGATAACATTCTTTAACCATTTCCTTCATATAGACACGTTTTCATACATTTGCAAACAGAGTAGAGCCAGATGATATGTCTCCTGTAGTGACTGTCTGATCAGGGTCAGCTCTGTTTGCTTATGACATTATCAGATCTGATTATACAGATTCTGCCTGAGGCAGAATGTCATGTGTTCATATGCCATTGTACAAAATAATTTAACCCTTTTGGCGCCCAATGTTTGATTGTCGTCTGCAAACCACTTTTGTTAAATCATTTGGTAAAATAAGGAAATGATATATATAAATGCAAATTTCAAAGGAATAAAGCACAGATATAGAAATAGAGTTTGAGACGAAAAGTGAAGTCCCTGATCAGACGCGCCTTGTAAAGGCACTGTCTGATCTGGAACTGCACTATTTGTTGTGGTACATTTATGCGACATTGGTGGTGAAAGGGTTAATTGATATTCATGATGTCACATTTCTTTCTGAAAATGCATCTGGGAAAGGGTTAATGAAATGATAGTAAATCTACCAGAGCAATGAACAAACCTCATTGTTGGAAGTTTTACAACTTGCTCTAGCTTCAGATTTCTTATTTAAGCTCAATACTCCTACTTGTATTTTTATATTTCATGTCTGTCTACTTTTTGTATCAGTCTTTCACTAGTGTTTAGAGCTCACCTGGTATGAAGTGCCAATGTGAGTTTTTTTTATAGACCTGTGTCTGTCGAAATGTGGTATGCATCATCAGTTGTCAGCAGTTTCTTTAAAGAACTTCTGCTATTAACTATTGGTTCAATTTTATTTATACTTCAAATATAGGTGATCTATGTAGAATTTTAGTTGCCATAGTAATAAGGTGAAACAAATTGAAAATATTTTATGAAAATGCTGCTGCGTTGATTTGTAAATAATTGCACACATGTGATTGCATTCTATTTTCTTACATGGCCAATTGGCTATATTAGAAAATGCTTGATTTGTACATTAATTTCTAGCATTAATTTGTAGGCAACCTTTTCGGTCGTTCTCAGCAAGGTGAGCGATAATACATCATCATTTACATCTTTTTTGTTCAAAACAAATTGTTCATATGGTCTTAATATTGTTATTCAGAATGGAATGTCAGGGCTACAGATAAAGGTGCGTACCCAAATTCTAAAATCGTCATTTCTCCACCAAACCCTATACTGTGACCACTCTTTAGAACCGTCTCGAAGAGACAATTCTAAAGAGTGGTCACAGTATAGGGTTTGGTGGAGAAATAAGTGAGCTATTGTTGAAAATGTTTTAATTTACGCACCTTATCTGGAGCTCTGAGAATATTCAAACTAGAATTCATGTCCTCGTTTGTCTTTTAGATATTGTTTTACTTATTTTTCTGTTAACCCTTTCCCTGTTCTGTATTAAGGCTAAATTTCAATACCTACTGAATATTCATTAACAAAATAGTTATAAAGAAATATGGAAGTTGGAACATTGTAGACATTTTAGAAAGCAAAGAAAGATCTATCAAATTCTATTAGCAAACAGAGCAGACCCTGATCAGACGGCTCCCTTAGGAGCCATCTGATCTGGGTATACTCTGTTTGCAAATGCATGAAAACACATTTATATGAGGGAAAGGGTTAAGGTGATATATTTTTCATTTCTCTCCAAGTATTCGCAAATAATGACTAGATTATATTGATGTTTGTGGTTGTGTTAATGTGAAATTTCTCATTATTCATGTGTACTGGAAAAATGATTATTAGACTTAAGAAGAGTCAGATTGGATCATTTTGTTCATTTCAAATTTACTCTTTTCATGTTTCATACACCAAATCTGCAAACTTAAATACAATCTACAATAAGTTGGGGTTTTTTTCAGACAGAATGATGATCTCAATCGATGAGATACTAAGTGTTATATGATACCTTCTTGAACTTTCTCACTATAACTCTTTGCATGCTAGCGGTTAAACCGTGATTACCTATGCAAATAGTTTGGATCCAGATGAGACGCCACATAATGTGGCATCTCATCAGGATCCAAACTGTTTGTCACTTTGACCATATTTTTGCAAAGAAATGAGAAAAAAAATTAGAATTGAAGCAGAATACAATTGTTGCAGACGGAAAATTACTTGGCGTGCAAAGAGTTAAAATTAACTTGTTTTGATTTTTCAGTTTCAGCAATGGCCAAAACATCCTCTGCTCATAATGCCATTATAGAATATCAGTCAATAAATATTCATGATGTCATCATTTCTTATATGAATATTCATGAGGTAAAGGGTTTAAGTTGTCTGCATCAACTCAGGACTCTTTAACTCTTTACTTAATGAATATTCATGAAAGAGATGATGAATTTATAACTGAATGGACTCTAACCCTTTACTCCATAAATACGCTTTTCTGTGCCTTTGCAAACAGAGTTGACCCAGATCAGATGACTCCTGTAGGAGCCGTCTGATCAGGGTCTGCTCCATTTGCTTGTGATATAACATAGATATGATTCTACAGTTTCTTTCGTGGCCAAAACAGTCCCGTGTCCATGTCCTATTATAGCAATGTAGTTAATACTCATGGTGTCATTTAAATTTACATCTTACATGATTATTCAATGAATAAAAGGTTAACCCTTTCCTCCATAAATACGCCTAAGTCTTTGTAATAGTCACTTCTTGAAACCATCGTGATAAATAGAGTATTTGCTCCATAGGAGCAAATGCTCTATTTATCACAATGGTTTCAATACTACATAATTCTAACATTTTCCTTTTCTCTAGTAAATGCTCCTTTTCGGTAGATTTATTCAAAGAGGTTGGATCTAAAAATAGCCTATGAGGGAATAGGTTAATAATGGCACATGAACAAAGGAAGTTTAGGCCATAGCAAAAACTGTGGAGTTGGATCTATGTTTTTCTGTAATTAGGCAAACAGAGCAGATCCTGATCAGACAGCTGCTACATAAGTCTGTTTGAAAAAAAATATTATCAAGTAAAGTGTTAAAATGTGTTGGTTCCTTAACCCATTACCTCATAGGCTATTTTTAGACCAAACCTCTTTGAATAAATCTACCGAAATGGAGCATTAACTAGAGAAAAAGGAAAATTTTAGAATTTTGTAGTTTGAAACCATTGTGATAAATAGAGCATTTGCTCCTATAGGAGCAAATGCTCTATTTTTCACAATGGTTTCACAAAGTGACTTTTACAGTGTCGTCAAAAGTCGTCAATATGAGGGAATGGGTTAATGCAAAATAAAAGTAATACAGGCAGCTTCTGAAGGAGGTCTACTGAAAGACTGATATTTAGACTTTCGGGAGATTACATGATAAGATATATTAAAGATAGTTGGATGTTTTAACAATCCAAAGGAAGAAATGGTACTTAGAAAATGTAAACAGTGTTGGGTCAGATCCCATGATGATAAACATTTACAGGAAAGCTTGTTTGATTAGAATCTTAGTAACACCTTGAACATGCAACTGGCTTGAATACTGACTGGTCAGTCACTGTTTAATTAACAATAGAGCTCATTTTGTAATGAAAGGGTATAATTTGTGAGATTGTATTGAATGATAAACAGTGTAGACCTTGATCAGAGGGATCCTGTAGGAGCCATGTGATCTGGATTTACACTGTTTGCAAATGGCAATGCTCTTGTGTTCTCGCATTCAAAGGAGTAATAGTTTTGATATACAGAAAGGAATGATATACATATCATTCCCTTTATTTATTCCAATACTCAACACTAGCTGTAGTTTAGGTGACGGGCTTGTAAAGAATTCGTTCTTGATATTAGAATAGTTATGTGGTAAATAGAGAAACTTTAGTATATACATGTAGCCACCATGTAAAGAAGCAATTGCTTAATTAGGCATATTCATATACAATGTAGCTAATTGGGTTGATAGGTATTTCAAAACCAGAAGTGTGCTTGACCTCTATATTGATTCATTTTTTTTTTTATTAACTCTTTGCACACTAAGTAATTTTTCGTCTGCAACAATTGTCGTCTGCTTCAATTCTTAAAATAAACTTTCTCTCATTTCTGTGCAAAAATATGGTCAAGATGACAAACAGTTTGGATCCTGATGAGACGCCGCATGATGCGGCGTCTCATGTGGATCCAAACTGTTTGCATAGCTAATCACAGTTTCGCCGCTAGCGTGCAAAGAGTTAAAACTGAACTTGTAAACCAGTTTTAGTTTAAATCTGTCATTATGAGAGACCCTTCTGTTATCTTGAAGCTGACCATACTTTGATTGGTTAATTCATCATGTATGAAAAGTGTTGCTTTACTCTAATATGCTATTCTTCATAAGTAATTCATGAAGTTTTTCACAAAAGACTGGTCTCACATCAGAATTAAATTCATGATAAAGCTGTAGATTGAATTATACAGAATGAAAATATTCATATTGTATGTATATTTATATTTTGACAAAAATTATTTTTCTTCAACAAAGTTACAACATACATTCTTGTAATTAACCAGTGGGGTTTTCAGGTTTGCCAGCCTATGCAATGGATATTGAATTTCTCAAAGTTTATGAATGTAGACACATGTATATTTTTGTAATTAATAAACTAGGTACAATGTATTCTAATACATCACATTGCTTTAACCCTTTACCTGATGAATATTCATGTAAGAAATAATAATATCATGAATATTGATAAGCTGAATTTTTATAACAGCGTACAAACAAGAATTTTTTATCATTGTAGAAACTAGAATTTGATCAATATTATTACTTATCCCTTTGTGAAACCATTGTGATAAATAGAGCATTTGTTCCTATAGGAGCAAATGCTCTAATTATCACAATGGTTTCAAACTACAAAATTCTAAAATTTTACTTTTCTCTAGTAAATGCTTCTTTTGGGGTAGATTCTTTCAAAGAGGTTGGGTCTAAAAATAGCCTATGGAGGAAAGGGTTAAGCAAACAGAGCAGACACTAAAGGAGCCATATGATCTGAGTCTACTCTGTTTGCAGTGGTGTTTATATCTGGTAAAGGGTTAAGATATGTTAATTAATGTTGAAGACATTTTTAATGGAGGTTATTAGTATTTGACCAGTTGCTATAGATTATTTTTCAGCAAAATTTGGTGCAGTTGAATTTTTAGAGATAGTATTTTTGCTACATCCTTTTTTTAAATTTATAGTGTTTGAGGGAAATGTCGTCACAGTGAAATTGGTCATGCACCCATAGATAGAAACCATGAATATGTCCTTTTAATCTTTTCATGCTAAGTAAGTATCATCTGCAAATATCTTTGTCTTCTGCAGTGCCTAACCCTTTTCCCTCATAGGTTAATTTTAGATCCAACCTCTTTGAATAAATCTACCAAAAAGGAGCATTAACTAGAGAAAAGGAACATTTTAGAATTTTGTAGTTTTGAAACCATTGTGATAAATAGAGCATTTGCTCCTAAGGAGCAAATGCTCTATTTATCACAATAGTTTCAAAAAGTGACTTTTACAGAGGCGTAGAAAGGCGTATTTATGGAGGAAAGGGTTAACCCTTTCCTTGATATAAACACCTTTTCTCGCCTTTGCAAACATTGCTCCTACAGGATCAGTCTGATCAGAGTCTACTCTGTTTGCTTATTACAGATATATATGTATAAAAGTCCCTTGAAAATTAAACATAAAAATTTAGCTTATAATTATTCATAACATCATTATTTATTGCATGAATATTCAACAAGGAAAGGGTTAATGTTTCCAGTTTTGTTCTTTATTTCTGTTAGAAAAATTATATTGTGAGTGTCAAACAATTTGGATCTGGATGAGATGCCGAGTTACTCGTTATCTCATCTAGATGCAAACTGTAATCACACCTTTGTGTACAGGTAATCACAAATATGCCACCATTGTGCAAAGAGATATGTTTAACCTTTTTCCTGTTTAACCCTTTCCTCCATAGGCTATTTTTTTAGACCCAACCTCTTTGAATGAATCTACCCGAAAGGAGCATTTACTAGAGAAAAGTAAAATTTTAGAATTTTGTAGTTTGAAACCATTGTGATAAATAGAGCATTTGCTCCTATAGGAGCAAATGCTCTATTTATCACAATGGTTTCACAAAGTGACTTTTACAGAGTCGTCGAAAGTCGTCAATATCAGGGAATGGGTTAAACCTTTATTTGATAATCACACATTTTTTACACCTTTGCAAACAGAGTAGACCCAAATCTTCTGTAGGAACTGCTAATCAGGGTCTGTCCTGTTTGCTTATGTATTACAGATATAATTCTCTACTTCCATGGCAATACATTTCTTTTATTTTATACGATATATAAGTATGATGATTTTAAGTTAATTAATGTTCATAATGGGCCAAGACTTGCTTGAATAATCCCCAGGCAAAGGATTATACAACAATATTTGTTGTGCTGGATTTGCATTTGTCTGTTACACAACATAGGTAATGTTTTCATTCACAGATGTTTGTTTCATTTAATGTAAATAACCTGTATCAACGTTTGTTTGGTTGCAAAGCCTGAATGAATAATGAAATGTAGTTTATGTTTAGTATGAACTCATATAAGAAGGTCTATGATCAACCATTTACTCTATATATAGTGTATATATGACTTTTATGCCTTTGCAAACAGTAAACCCAGATCTGATAGCTTCTATAGGAGCCATCTTATCAGGGTCTGCTCTTTTGGTTATGGAATAATATACATACATGTCTGCCATTTTTGCCATGGCCAAAAACTTCTGTATTCTTCTGCTATTATTAAGAATAATAAGTAATTAATATTCAGTCATTATTTCTTACATGAATGTTTTTTAAGCAAAGCATTCAAGTACTGATTTTTTGTATTTTTTCTGTTTGAATTCTATCTAGGAAAAAACCCAATTAGAAACTGTTCCTGTTTTTGTTTTGGTTAAAATTAACACTAAGGGACCTTGAGACATTGTTCTTGGATTTTTTATGCCCCTGTTGACGATAGTCAGGGGGCATAATGTTTGCACATGTACGTCCGTCTGTCTATCTGTCCATGGGTCACGCTTCTACATGCAGTTGGTTGTCTCGGTTTTTTCATTGTCTTATATCTCACTAGCCACTATAGCTTTTGGCATGGAATTGCCCGAAAGGTCAAGGTCAAATGACTTAGGAATTTTATGTGCAGCTAGGCAAGCACCACCATAGGGCATCGCTGTGTCTTACAGACACACTTGTCTAGTTTCAATTAAAATGTGCAATCAAACACTTTGTTATCATGGTAATGGGATAACGAGTAGGTCATTGTTTCACATATTTAATAACTGTCTTCCACAATGTTCTGTTACAGATATTTAATATTGAATGAAGATAGAATCCTTTGAGTGACACTGTTTTCAAAACTATGCTAGCCTTGTGTTTGGCCTGGGATATGAACCAAAGGCCCCAGATAAGATGTGTAAATTAAAACATCTTCAATTATAGCTCCTTTATTTCTCCACCAAACCTTATTCTAAAACATTATCACAACCTAGGTGCCAAGTTTAGTTTTTGAGAACTGTGTGAGCAATAGAGTTCTTGATTTTTGTGCATTAACAAACTTATTTGTAGAAAGTTCATATATTGATACGCATTGAAGTGAAGGAAAGATCTGATTGATAATGAACATTTTTAAATTTTTACATAAATTTGAAATGATATCTGAAAAAAATGTATTTTTCATAATTTTCTTGCCATTTATTTTAATCTTACTGACTAGAATGTACTTTATAAGTCCCAGTTTGAAGTAAGACTTCACGACATATGAACAGTCCATGATTGTTTATCCATTGTATAGTGGAGCCTCTCCAAAGCAACCACTTAGTACAGCAGAACCTGTCTTAAGTGACCATCAAAAAGTGGTCTATTTATGGGACTGTTAGGCAGGTGGTAGGTTAATACAGGTCCTATAGGAACTTTTCTGCATTACTTTTGCCCTATATTAAGCAACCACCTGCTTTTTTAAGATTCCCGTGTCCAGTCAATATGAAGGTCGCTTAAGACAGGTTCTACTGTAAGTAAACTGGAGTACTAAATGCAGAACGGCTGTAGTGCAGAAATCCCTCGAAGATTTCTTCATGAGTGTGGTCTTGCTTGAACCCTTTACTCCACATTTCTCTTAATGCCTTCACAAATACAGATGGCTCCTACACAGGTATTTGAGTACGCTCCTTTATCTCTTGCCTTGTTCTTATTTAACTTTTTAACAAACATTTAATTATTCACACAAGTATTTGATCATTTATATTATTAAACAATATGAAGTATTGTTTTCTCTCTTCTGATTTACCTATTTTCAATTTGCAGATTTAATACTTGCTTTTATTAGAAAGTTGTACCTGTGTTTATATTATATATATGCAATTTTCACTGCATAGCTTAATTCAATAAAATATTTATGCTATTATATTGTGCTTGTGTGGTTATTATATATACACCATGGATAAAAATGCTAAACTATAAATTGTTGACTCTTTTGTCTGATAGATATTCAAACATGACTACGTCCTTTATGAAAATTATTATTTTATCTACAGTAAAACCTTTATAACGGCCACTAAATTACATCAAGTATTTTGTGTTAAAGGCAGGTGGCTGCTTAAAGCAAGGTGAAAGTAAAGCAGAACGCTCTTATAGGAGCGTTCTGTTTTACTTTCACCTTGCTTTAAGCATCCACCTGCCCTAAATACCAAATAATTAACACAATTTAGTGGCCGTTATAGAGAGGTTTTATTGTATTGCATTAAAAAATTATTGTCTTGGAAAGCAAAAGAGACTACTTAAGTCTTTACTCCATAAATACGCCTTTGCAGACACAGCAGACCAAGATCAGATGGCTCCTATAGGATCCATCTGACCATGCTTATGGAATAATATGTAGATCTGAGTTTAGAGTTTATGCTTCAGTAAACATTTCAGATGTTAATATGCCATTTTGAAAAATAACCTAATTAATATTCATGATGTTATTATTTCTAACAAGAATATTCATGGAGTAAAGGGTAAACATGTAAGCAAACAGAGCAATCCCTGGTCATATGGCTCCTATAGGAGCTGTCTGATTTAGGGCTACTGTTTGCAAAGGTGTCAAAAGACATTTGCATCTAGAAAAGGTTTAACCATTTCCTTAACCCTTTCCTCCATATGCTATTTTTAGACCCAACCTCTTTGAATGAATCTACCCAAAAGGAACATTTACTAGAGAAAAGGAAAATGTTAGAATTATGTAGTATTGAAACCATTGTGATGAGCAAATGCTCTATTTATCACAATGGTTTCAAGAAGTGACTATTACAGAGGTGTATAAAGGCATATATATGGAGGAAAGGGTCAATATAAACGCTCTTTCACTCATATGCAAACAGTGTAGACCCTGATCAGACGTTTTCCATTTGATAGATCTGTTTTTTTAGTTTCTATAATGGGTACAATGTACCTCCTTTCATATTTCATTATACAGTGTACAACTTTTCAAACTGCGACTTTCAGTTGAGTTTGTAATAACCGAACTATTTTTATGCCCCCAACGGTGGGCATATAGTAATCTCATTGTCCGTCCTTCCGTCCGTCTGTCCGTCTGTCCTTCCATCCGTCCCAAATTCGTGTCCGGTCTGTAACTTCTTCATCTATCAATGGATTTCAATATAACTTGCCACAAATGTTAATCAGACAGAGACGATGTGTCACGTTCAACTCCCAGGTCCATAGGTCAAAGGTCAAGGTCACAGGGTACAATTACTTTGTCACAAATTTCGTGTCCGGTCTGTAACTTCTTTATCAATGGATTTCAATATAACTTGGCACAAATGTTCACCACACAAAGACGATGTGTCGCTTTCAACTCCTAGGTCCATGGGTCAAAGGTCAAGGTCACAGGGTAAAATAACTGTAACAAATTCCGTGTCCGATCTGTAACTTCTTTATCTATCAATGGATTTCAATATAACTTGGCACAGATGTTCACCACACAAAGACGATGTGTCGCTTTCAACTCCTAGGTCCATGGGTCAAAGGTCAAGGTCACAGGGTACAATATTACTTTATCACAAATTTAGTGTCTGGTCTGTAACTTCTTTATATAACAATGGATTTCAATATGATTTGGCACAAATGTTCACCAGACAAAGATGATGTGTCGCTTTCAACACCCTGGTCCATGGGTCACAGGTCAAGGTCACAGGGTACAATAACTTTGTCACAAATTTCGGACACACTATTTTTCCATGAATATTCAGTAGATATGTGTATTGAAATTTGGAATAAATATAGAACAGGGAAAGGGTTAATAATATCTGATAAGTTGCTTAATAGAAAAGAATGAGTTTTTTTTATTACAAATATGTATTTTATTTATAGTCGATTTGTTACAACGAAAATACAACATTGGGTATTGTGTATAGCTGGTAAATGCTGTACTTATATGTACAGTAAAACCCCTCTAAACCGGAATTCTAGAGTAGTACAAATTGGATACTTTCGGGCAGGTGGCTGCTCATACAGGAGGAAAGTAATGCAGAAGGCTCATGGCTTTCACCCTGCATTAAGCTGCCACCTGTCTCTAAGACTGATATTTATACTAAATTGAACGTCCGGTTTAGATGTATTTTACTGTACAACTTTTTTGGGGTTATTTTCGAATGCAAAATTATAATGCATACGTGAATGAATTCAAAAGGTACAGACTGGTCATATGTGGCATCTCCTACGCGACAACTTATCTGGCTCTACAATGTTTGCAAAACCAAAAAGACAGAATTTCTAATAGCTTGTTGTGCTTATACACTAGAACAATTTCACGGGCTACTTAACTCTCTACGCCATACATACGCTTTTGCAAACAGAGTAGGCCCAGATCAGACATCTGACCAGGGTCTGTTCTGTTTGCATATGATATGATATAGATCTGATTTTAATGTTTCTGCCATGCCCAAAATGTCCTCCGTCAATGTGCCATTATAAGAATGAATCTATTATAACAATTAATCTAATTAATATTCATGATGTCATTAGTTCTCTCATGAATATTCATATAGTAAAGGGAAGAAGTGTCTTGAGCTCTTATCACGCTAAAGTCACGACTTAACCCATTCCTTCATAGGCTATTTTTAGATCCAACCTCTTTGAATAAATCTACCGAAAAAGAGCATTAACTAGAGAAAAGGAATTGTTTAGAAGTGTGCAGTTCGATACCATTGTGATAAATAGAGCATTTGCCCCTATAGGAGCAAATGCTCTATTTATCACGATGGTTTCAAGAAGTGGTTATTACAGAGGCATAGAAAGGCGTATTTATGGAGGAAAGGGTTAAGTCACATTTGCAAACAGTTCGGATCCAGATGAGACGCCAAGTAACTCGTCATCTCATCTAGATCCAAGTTGTTGACACTTGGTCAACAGTTTCTCAAAAGCTTGTTCCATGATATTTGGTCAATATTTTCTCATAAGCTTGATCAGATAGGCAGTAGATAAAATTGAACTGATCTAAATGGTAAGGGTTAGAAACAAATGACCGCTCAATAAGAAGCACGTGCAGAAAACTTTCTCTGGAATTTTCATCTTGATTTTTTTGCTGCCAGTAGTGAATCTATTACTAGTTGTTCATACAGTTTGGATCCACATTAGGCGTCAATGTCTCATCAGGATCCAGTGCTGTGATTATATTTTTGTACAAAAAGACAACATAATTAAGCAATGAAAAATGTTGTATACCATAATCAAGGGAAGCAAAATAGTTATTCCTGTTCAATTTTCATATTAGAATTAATGACATCATGCATATTCATTAGCTGATTTTTTATAATGTAAAGTTTTTAAGGAAATGTTTTGCTTTGACAAAATCAATAGAATCCGATCTATATTATACCATAAGCAAACAGAGTAGACCCTGATCAGACGGCTCCTACAGGAGCCGTCTGATCTGGGTCTACTCTGTTTGCAAAGGCATGAAAATGCATTTGTAAGAGGGAAATGGTTAAGATATTCCGTGGACCTAAAACCTAGAGTTAGACAAATATAGAGAGGATTGGTATGAAATCATAAAGGGAGTTGTAATCTAAACGCGTAGGAATATAGAGTACATATTCTGCCATTTGAGTTGCATCTTCGATCTACAAAATGCCAAGCTTTTGCTGTATAATTCAAAACATCATCACGTACATATTTGCCCATAATAGATTCACGCTAACCCGATTATAGGATAGAGCTATTGGTAAACTGTAGACCTAGATAACAGGGCTTTGATCAGGGTATACACTGTATTCCAATAAATACCGAAGGTATTCCCCAGCATATACATGTTCAGTAAAATCTCGATTATTCGAACTTTCAAAATTACGTAACGTGATTGATATTTAAGACAAGTAGCGGCTTAATGCAGGGCGTAAGTCATGCAAAAAAACTCATAGAGGAGCTTTCTGCATGACTTACACACTGCATTTAGCAGCCATCTACCAAAACAGGCATCCATTCTTCATCACTAAAAAGATCGAAGTATCGAGTTTTTACTGTCTTTCGTTTACATGAACCCCTCGTGTAAAACAATATTGATGGGATCCATACCGCCTTTTGGACAAGTTGCCATATAAAATATATGATTATCATGAGGTAAATGATTACGATCAGTCATACTCATCGTGGTCTTCCATAGATATATAGAAATTGACTGTGTCATGTGACACGGTTTCACATGACCTCAATGTGTCACATGATTCCCTCACGAAAACAGAATCTTGCAAAATGGCCCTCGCATTCTACACATTTCGTTGATGGCTGACCTGCAATGAAGAACATATACATGTTATTAATGGTCCGATCATCTCAATTTTGGTTTGAACAATTCTCTTAGTATGGTTTCTCCCATAAACATGACTTTTGACACCATTGCAAACAGAATAGACCCAGATCAGACAGCTCCCGTAGGAGCTGTCTGATCAAGGTTTACTATGGTAAAATAAGGAAATAAGATAGAGAAATGCAACTTCAAAGGAATAAAGCACAGATATAGAAATAGAGTTAGAGACAAATAGTGAAGTCCCTGATCAGACGCTGCCTTGAAAAGGCGGCATCTGATCTGGGACTGTACTATTTGTCGTTGTGCATTTATGCGACATTGGCGGTGAAAGGGTTAACCATTTCCCTGTTCAGTATTCACGTAAGAAATAATAGCATCATGGGTATTTATTAGTAGAACTTTTATAATGTAAACTTTTCAAGGGAATGTTTTGCTTTGTCAAAAGCAAACAGAGCATACACTGATAATACGGCTCCTATAGAAGCCGTCTGATCCGGGTTTACCCTGTGTGCATATTTTGTTGGAGAAATGCCATTGTTAGTATTTGAAATACCCTTTTTTATATATTTTATATATCTTTCTGAACTGGATACCATACCTAGGATTATCGTAGATTTTATACTGAACAAGAAGCTGTGTAATCAAACCTGGGTCCATGCTTATAAAGGTTTATAGTTGAGTCTGAGTTCGTTCTCAAGCTTTTGATTGGTCAGATTTGAGTTATCAAGCTTTTGATTGGTCAGATTTGAGCCAAAGGCTCAAATCTGACCAATTAAAAACTTGAGAACGAACTCAGATTCAACTAAAAGTTTTATAAGCATGGACCCTTGCCTGGAACATATACGTTCACAGACGTCTTGCTAAAAGAGGAACGCATGCAGTCATACATGTATCTTATCTGGTATCCTCACAAGAATCCACCTAGTATTATCATAGAAGACTTGCTCAATGAGAATCTTTAGTCCAAACGTGACTGATATCATAACAGACATCTTGCTGAACAAGAATCCATACAAACCAACGTTTACTTGTGACTATCATAGATATCTTGATAAACAAGCATCACTCCAGTCAAAGCTTACTTGTATTATCACCAAAGTATGATTAAACAAAAAGCAATTTAATCAAAGAAAACGCGGGACTTTTACTTAAGTTTTGTTAAATAAGAATCCATTCAGTCAAAGCTTGCCTGGGACTTTCACAAAAGTTTTGCCAAGCAATAACCCATGCAATCAAGGTATACCTGATATTATCACAGAAGTCTTGCTATACAAATCACGACGACAGAGAGCAACAGTCCTATCTTCAGATCAGTCGTACTGGCACCATTAGCTGCAAAAAATATATCAACATCATGTACATTTTGTGTAACTGATATTGCTGTGTAATTCTATACGTATTAGCCCTCTTCCTGTTCAAAATTCATGTAAGAAATTATGACATCATGAATATTTATTAGCTGCATTTTTATGAAAAAGGGAACTTTTTCGATGTAAAATGTTTTGCTTCGACAAAAACTGTAGAATCAGATCTATATCATGTCATAAGCAAACAGAGCAGACCCTGATCAGACGACGCCTACTCTGCAAATGCGTGAAAAGGCGTTTATATGAGGGAAAGGGTTAAGTAATTGCCGTCTTCAAAACAAAAGTTGTTGTGTGCTACAAATCTGAAATTCTGAAAATTGTCTTCCAATTATTTTCTTAACCCTTTCGGCGCCAAATTTCTAATTGTCGTCTGCAATGCATTTTTGTCAAGTCATTGGTAAAATAAGGAAATGAGATAAATAAATGCAAATTTCAAAGGAATAAAGCGCAGATATAGAAAAGAGATTGAGACAAATAGTGATGTCCTTGATAAGACGCCGCCTTGAAAAGGCGGCGTCTGATCTGGGACTGCACTATTTGTCGTGGTGCATTAATGCGACATCGGCGATGAAAGGGCTAAAATCAGTCAGTGTGTCAAACAGTTTAGATACTGATGATACGCTGAGTCACTCGTCTAAATTTGGACATAACCTGTTTACATACCGTAGGTTATGACTCCATTGTTAGCGTGCAATACATGGACTTATTATTTCATTGTTTTAGTAAAACAAATATTGGTACCTGAATCTTCGAATCGTTGAATTAGTGCAATGGCATCGCTATTATCTAATTTGATAGCACTTAGATTATGTGACTGACCGACCCAAAAACCATCATGGAAAACATATGAAGTCTATTTGCCCATTTACTACATTAAAATATGATTGAACTAAATCTATTTATTGCCGTGTTGTTTATGCAAAACCTGTCTTGATCTTATTTTGGACTCCGTCCATGTTTTCATGTTGAGGAACTATTTGCAGGTACAAGCCATTGACCTCGATGGGTTCAGTCAACAGCGCAGTCCTTGATCAAATGTTTCCTCCAGGAGCCCCCTGATTCTGGTCTTCACTGTTTGCCTATGCCATAATTAAAGGACACTGGGCAATAATGTCTGCGCGAATTTGGATCTTCTGAAATTTTGCAGACTTCCGATTAACCCATTACTTCATTTGCTATTTTTAGATACAACCTCTTTTGAATAAATCTACCGAAAAGGAGCATTAACTAGAGAAAAGGAAAACATTAGAATTTTGTAGTTTGCAACCATTGTGATAAATAGAGCATTTGGTGCTATAGGATCAAATGATCTATTTATCACAATGGTTTCGCAAAGTGACTTTTGCAGAGTCGTCAAAAGTCGTCAATATCACGAAATGGGTTAAGGTGTTGAGAAACTATTGACAGAGTGTAAAAGAACCTGATGAGATACAGAGTTACTCGCACCTCATCTGGAGCAAACTGCAAATACGAGTCACGTCGCGAATAGAGGGATAAAGGTTAACCCTTTCACCGCCAATGTCGCAAAAATGCACCATGACAAATAGTGCAGTCCCAGATCAGACGCCGCCTTTTCAAGGCGGTGTCTGATCAGGGACTTCACTTTTTGTTTATATGTTTATAGGTCTGTGCTTTATTCCTTTGAACTTTGCACTTATTTATCTCATGTCCTTATTTTACCATATGATTTAACAAAATTGGATTGCAGACGACAATTAGAAATGTGGCGCCGAAAGGTTAATACAATTACAACTGTTTCATGAAACAAAACATATCATACAATAAAACGCTGCTAAGAGATATTTCTAAATTAAACATCTGTGTACATTGATATTTCATACAGAGTATGACACTTTAATAAACTATTTTGAACCTATGATGCACATGAATGAAAATAGTATTACTCTATGAAATACAAAACTACTACAGTAAAATCTCGATTATTCGAACACTAAAATATGTATTATTATCGCTCTTTAACACAGGTGACAGCTTAATGCATGGTGAAAGTCAGACAGAAAGCTCCTCTAGGAGCTTTCTGTCTGACTTTCACCCTGCATTAAGCAGCCACCTGCGTAAAAGGGTCTAGATTCTTCGATACAAAATACTGCATTCACTAAATACAAATATTTTAATTGAAAAAAAAAATCGATTTGTCTGATAACGATAACAAGAACTGGTTTGCTGCTGTCCGTTGCTTTATAAAGCAAACACGAAGATTTACCTTTAACTTGATATATTTAATATTTGATAAGGACCGCAGTCTTATATTTGCAGGACCGTTACATATTAACTTCTGATAACTATACCCCCTTTTGAAAAATGGGGGTACATGTATATTGCTTTGCACCCGTCGGTTTGTCTGTCGATCGGTAGATCGAACGGTTTCCGACCAATAACTGATAAATGGCTCGGCGTAGGATCTTCAAACTTGCTGTGGTGATTAGTCAAAAAAAAAACCGCGAACACCTCTGCTTTATATTAATTATTAATTATTTTTTTGGTTGGGTCAGAAAACTATATTTTGGTATGTTTTAGATACTTATGACATGTGATTAAAAAAATAATGTATTTGTGATGAAGTTGTTGTTGAGACATAGCATGCGAAGGGCACCTGTGGTTGGTCCCAATTGTTTTGGGGGTCACTAGGTCAAATGTCAATGGGTCTGGGGTATACATGTTTTACAAACATCTCTTGTTGCTATCTTTGTTTTGACCATTCTTTAATCACAAAATATAATATCTCTTGAAAATGAGTAATAGTACTGCAAGTAGTGTGTTCCATATCAGACACCACGTCTATGATGAGATATGTACTCAAATGTTACACTATATGGACAGAGAGGGGCTATATCAACACAGTTTCTGATAAATGTTAACAGTGCGGACCCAGTTTATATGCTGCGTCAGAGACGCCGTGACTGGACTGGATGTACCCGGTTTGCAATGTAATACAACTGTTTTCCACGAGAGCGGCTCGTATGTGTTGTGCACTTTCGTACATGTGACATCTCCTGCATGCCTTCTGTTCTATGTCTGATACATCTCATACCCGTGAGTCATCTTTACCCCTGTCCCGCACAAGTCGTTAACTCTAAATCTGCTGAATAATTTAAACTGGCCCCTGACTTTCTGACTATTAATTGAACTGGTTTATATGACAAACAATGCAGACCCTGTCTAAAATGTTTGCAAATGTCTTATATACTCGATTCCGCACTCCAATGGTTAAATTTATTCGCATCAGCGACAGGGACCCTGATCAGACGCCTCATCCATGAAACAGAGGCTGATCTGGGTCTACACTCTTTGTAAAACTAAACTGAAGTAAAACTGAAAAACATGTGTTTACCTTCACCGTTTACTCCATAAATATGCCTTTCTACGCATTTGCAAACAGAGAAGACCTAGATCTGACGGCTCCTACAGGAGCCGTCTGATCTAGGTCTGCTCTGTTTGCTTATGGGATATATAGGTCTGGTTGAACATTTTCTGCTTTTGCAAAAAGGTTCATGTAATATGCTATTTTAAAAATAAATCTAATTAATATTCGTGATGTCATCATTTCTTTCATGAATATTCATGGAGTAAAGGGTTTATACCCGTAAATGCCCTAAATATTCGACCAAACAAACTTCAGTAAATAGTGTAGGCCCAGATCATGCGGAAAACCAAGACCAAAGAGTCGTTTGATCTGGGTCTACACTTTTGGCTGTCCCATTAGTTTCTCGCCGTCTCATCTGGATCCAAACTAAATGAAAAGCTTATCACGAATGGAAACACAAACTTTTGTTGATTCAGCTAATTTAAATCACAGGCTGGAAATAACCAGGCAATAAATAATCTTAATGGATATTGTGTGCTGCCGATAACGATTTGTCATCTGCAAACAGTTTGGATCCAGATGAAACACCGAGTACTAGCCGAGTAACTTGGCATCCCTTTTGGATGTTGTTTGTCATTTGAACAATATTTCCTACAAGCTTGAATTAAATGGAGGTAAATAAATAATTGCTTTAGAAGATATAGTTATCGGCAGCATAGGGGGTAAATAATTTAATTAAGACTAAATGTGAGATTTATTGGGTTGTATCATGAAACCGCATTTCACCCCAAGACTGCTAATTAATCTTGCAGGTCTATTATTGCGTCTATTGTGGCTATAAAACTGACTGTTCAACAGTAGCACAGACTATTGATCATAGATCTTGACTTTAAAACATTATCATTGAGCTTGACTTTAAACCGTTATCATTGACATTGACTTTAAAACATCACCATAGACCTTCACTTTAAAACATTATCATTGACCTTCACTTTAAAACATTATCATTGACCTTGACATTAAAACAATATCATTGACCTTGACTTTAAAACATTATCATTGACATTGACTTTAAAGCATTATCTTTTATCTTGGCTTTAAAATATCACCAGAGCCTTTGACTTTAAGAAATGATCATTGACTTTGATTTTAAACCATTATCATTGGCCATTATATACTTTAAAACATCACCATAGATCTTGACTATAAAACATCACCATAGCTCTTGACTTTCAAACATTATCATAGCTCTTGACTTTCATACATTATCATAGATCTTGACTTTAAAACATTATTATTGACCTTGACTTTGAAACATTATCATGGACATTTACTTTAAAATATGTTTATGGACCTTGACTTAAATACATTATAATAAACCGTGACCTTACTGCGTGGGTATTCATATACAGTAAAACCTCTCTATAACGGCCACTAAATCGTGTCAATGAGTTGGTATTTAGTACAGGTGGCTGTTTAAAGCAAGGTGGAAGTAAAACAGAACGCTCCTATAGGAGCGTTCTGTTTTACTTTCACCTTGCTTTAAGCAACCACCTGCCTTTAACACAAAATGCCTGATGTTATTTAGTGGCCGTTATAGAGAGGTTTTACTGTAAGACATAATGAGTAATGACATCATACCTATTTATTATCTGAACGTTTATAATGGTATATGAACACAGGATAGTTTGCCTTGGACAGAGACTGTAGTATCAGATCTTATATACATGTACTTCTATAAATAGAACGGATCCTGATCAGACGTACCCACCTGATCTGGGTCTACTCTGTTTGCAAATTAATAGTACCGTGTCTCGGTCAGGTAAAGCATTAAACAGATGTAATAAAAGTTTAAAATGTATTCGTGATTTTGCCCCACGCCAATCTAATCGCGTTTAATTTTTTAAAAACTATGTAGTATAAGGCCCAAATGAGATATAAAATGTTATAGGTACATTGCTTCATGTAGATAAGTGATTACATTTGAGCTCAGTTTGATCCAGATAAGACGCCGAGTAACTCAGCGTCTTATCAGGATCCAAACTGTTTGACACTCTAATTGCATTTTGATGAAAAAAATTAAATACACAATTATTCAGAGGTCCAGATAAGATACGTAGATGTAATAAATTTCAGCAATAACTCTTTTATTTCTCCATCAAACCCCTATACTATGACCACTCGAAAAGACGATTCTAATGAGTAGTCACAGTACAGTAAAACCTCTCTATAACGGCCACTAAATTACATCAGGTATTTTGTGTTAAAGGCAGGTGGTTGCTTAAGGCAAGGTGAAAGTAAAACAGAACGCTCCTACAGGAGCGTTCTGTTTTACTTTTACCTTGCTTTAAGCATACACCTGCTCTATTTACCAACTAATTAACACAATTTAGTTGCCGTTATAGAGAGGTTTTACTGTATAGGGTTTGGTGGATAACTGACGAATTTAGTACTTGGTACGCACCTTTATCTGTAGCGCTGCAGTGCATGCGAACATATTATGTTATGAAAATGGAGTTGACGACATTTTGTGCAAACAAACATTTTTGCCCAGCAGGCTAAAGGTTAAGCACTGTACAAGTATATCCTGATTAGATGATAGTTAGGTCAGCAATGTTTTCACTCCCAAGACATTTTCTCATTGCACAAGTCAACACATGTATTATACAGTTGAACTTCGATATCTCGAACTCGGATAACTCGAACCTCGGGATAACTCGAACTAAAAGTTCGATCCTTCCAAAATCTTACAATACAGAATTGCTCTAAAATGTATCACTACGCATATCTAAAAATACATTTCACAGCTTAATGCAGTTCTACAGTAATGCTGAAAGCTCCTGCAGGAGCTTTCAGCATTACTGTAGACCTGCATTAATCTATAAACTTGAGAAATTGTCCAGATTACAAATCGGATAACTCGAACTTCTGTTATCTCGAACTAATTTATATAGTCCCTTGAAGTTCGAGATATCGAAGTTCAACTGTGCATGGTATAATTGGGATGAAATCTACAACTGACAGTATTTTATAAAGCATCTATTACTCTGTCATTGGCAATGCATGTCAAGATTATTGTTAAGCCTTTCGGTGCAGAAAACCAGTCATTAATATCCCTTGCAAACAGTGTAGACTTAGACGAGAGGATTCCTAGATGAACCCTCATCAGTGTATGTGCTGTTTGCCATGTTACACCTTTCTTTAAAAATGCCTGGATATTCAGTTTTATGTTTAGAATATTCGTGGTAAGCTTGGCCAGCTTGAATTTTGGAATATTGTAAATCCCCTCTAAACCGGAATCCAATTAGAGAAAAATTTAGATACTTTTAGGCAGGTGACTGTTTAATGCAGGGTAAAATAGCTTTCTTCATGGCTTCCACCCAGCATTAAGCAACCACGTGTCTCCAATACGGATATTTATATTAAATTCAACGTCCTGTTTAGAGCGGTTTTAATGTAATCCATTCGGAGAGGTTTAATGGTTGAATGTTCTTGGAGATGAAATAATGCAACTTACCATATTTGACACAGTATGTGTTAGACTGGCCTGGACAAGTGAAGCACAGTTTGTATTCGCACTCGTGTGATGTGGAACAGATTGCACCGTTCTTCAACAACGTTCCGAAGAATTTGGCTGTGAAATGAAAGGAAACCCCCCATTAAAGTAACATGCTCTATTTATTGTATCATGTACATAAAACTTATTTTTGTTTTATTTGCCATATGAACTGTTTAATATCGGCGAACAGTGTATAGCTAACTTTTCTGTTGTGTACATACAATACCAAATAAAGTTTCTTATATATCAACTCGTTTTACAGTAAAACCTCTCTATAACGACCACTAAATTGTGTTAAATAGTTGGTATTTAGGACAGGTGACTGCTTAAAGCAAAGTGTAGTGAAACAGAACGCTCCTATACTTTCACTTTGCTTTAAGCAGCCACCTGCCTTTAACACAAACTACTTGATGTAATTTAGTGGCCGTTATACAGGGATTTTACTGTATTTTTCTTTTCGTGTTACAACTGGTAGAGACCGATCAAATAATTTCTGTAGAAAATGTCAGATAAAGATTTGTCTTGTTTGAAATAATAATTTTAATTAGTTTCAGCCGACACCAATATTCCCATATTCATATTTCATTTTTAATCTCAGCTAAGTAATAGTCCCAACGTCATAGTTTCTTAACCCTTCGCTTGCTTAATTTTAAAATACATTTCTCCTTCTTTACCCATGCTCTGTTTTATAATTACATATATCTTCACTGTGAACAAGTATTTCGCTGTGCAATCACTGTTGTGGAGTGCACTGGTTGCACAATCAACTTGTAAATAGTGCAGACCCTGATGAGACAGCTCCTGCAGGAGCTGTCTCATCTGGATCTTCACTATTTACAGGTACGTATATTGACGCGAATAGCAAGCGAAGAGTTAAATGAATATTTATTATGAAGATAAAATTCCAAAAGGGAAATACTTGCATAGATCTGATCTAATATTTCGACCACTAAGGACCTTTTTCAAAGATTATCATGTCAAATTACACGTCGCATTTTTTGTACATGCATTTAGCCATAAAATCAAACAGAACAGTCATTAAATCAACCAATGAATATCCATAAATACTTGGCGCTGTAACTGACTCTTGACGCAAACTTTTGTATACAGTGGAACCTGTTCTAAGCGGTGATTCATTTATTGAAAATAGGGGTCTTAAAAAGCAAATGGCTGCTCAAAGCAGGGCACAAGTAATGCAGAAAGCTCCTAGAGGAATTTTAATTAGACCTCTTTTTGAAAGCCGCTTAAGAATGTTCTACTCCATGCCGATTGCATTTCTTCTTTATTGACATCGTCTTTGAAAAAAGTAAAACTCGTAGAAAAAATTAACTTAACCCTTTCGCTGCCAATGCCGCATCTGTGATTACCTGTGCAAACAGTTTGGATCCAGATGAGACGCCGAGTAACTCGGCGTCTCATCAGGATCCAAACTGTTTGTTACTGTTACTATGTTTTTGAAACAAAAATGAAGAAAGTCAAAAGAATGAAAATTTGTAGCAGACGACAATGTTAGCAGACGACAGAGTTTGGCAGCGAAAGGGTTAAGCATGACTACCCGTGTATTATATCTTATATGTCACTCCTACCCAGACAAACGGTGTACGTTTCTCCCAATACGTTCAGTCTATGCTGTATTCCCTCGAGAGGACACAGACATGCGCCGTTCTGACAAGTCTCTTCCACCTGGCTGGCGTCAATAGGGGACTTGTTCGACAGGGCACACCCAACTGCTTCTATACAAGGCTCCGTCACGTGCGCTGCATGGCAAAGTTGTAACTATTAACCCTTTACTCTATAGATACGCATTATAACGCAATTTGCAAACAGAGTAGACCAATCAGGATATGCACGTTCTACCCTTTGTGTTATGACCTAAAACATATATCGCACTGTGTGACAGTGTGTAGGAGCATTGTTTAATTTTCGAAAAGGCAGTCAGAGAAAATAACTTATTTACATATACACATGCATGCGGTGAAAAAGTAATGTTTGTGAAAGTCCGTCCGTCTGTTTGTCTGTTTGTCTGTAAAAGCAGTTTTACTGTCTGATCTGGATCTGCTCTTTTTGCTAATACATGCATGTTACATATTTACAGTGTTTCTCACGACAATAAAATGACCGTGTTTCATATATCAGATTGCCTCGTATGAATATTAATTAAAGCATTAACCATTTCCCTGTTCTATATTTATTCCAAATTTCAATACCTACTGAATATTCATGGCCAAAATAGTTTTAATGAAATATGGCAGATAGAATATTGTAGTATTTAAAAAAGTACAGAAAAATATTCCATTAGCAAACAGAGCAGACCCTGGTCAGAGGGAGCTGGGTCTACTCTGTTTGCAAATGCGTGAAAACAGGTTTATAAGAGGGGAAGGGTTAAGTGGATAAATATAAAGACTACCAATTACCTTAACCCTTTCACCGCCGAAGTCACATAAATGCACCACGACAAATAGTGCAGCCCCAGAACAGACGCCGCTTTTTCAAAGCGGCGTCTGATCAAGGACTTCACTTTTTGTCTAAAACACTATTTCTATATATTTGCTTTATTCCTTTGACATTCGCATTTTATTTATCTAATTTCCTTATTTTACCAAATGATTTAACAAAAGTGGTTTGCAGATATGTATATGGTTTACAGGTTTGTATTCAGCTTAACAAGACGTTGGAGAAGGAAAACGTGTTGTCCGAACATTTTTTTACCCATTACTCCATTAATACGCCTTTCTACGTCTTTGCAAAAGAATAAACCATGCATATCAGACGGCTCCTATGGGAGCTGTCTGACCAGATTATGCTGTTTGCATATGATATAATATAGATATAATATAACCCATTTGCTCCCACGATCCCATATATGGGACGAAGGCAAACAGTGTAGACTCTGATCAGACGCCGCATAATGCGGCGTCTGATCAGAGTCTACACTGTTTGCTGATAGGAAATTCAATATAAACAAAAAATGAAATTTTAGACCAGACACCCCTTAGATGAAAGATAGACTGATCCAATATATAATCATGGAATAATCCACTGGAAGCAAATGGGTTAAGTTTCTGCAGTGGCCAGAACTTCCTGTGCTCATGTGTCATTTTAAAAAATTAAAGTACAGTTGAAATTCGATATCTCGAGCTCGGATAACTCGAACATCGGATAATTCGAACTAAAAGTTCCATCCTTCCAAAACTTACAATACAGAATTTCTCTAAAATGTATTACTACGCATATCTAGAAACACATGTAACCGCTTAATATAGGTCTAGAGCAATGTAGTCCGCTTTCAGCACTTCTTTAAACATGCATTAACCCTTTCGCTGCCAATGCCGGATATGTGATTACCTATGCAAACAGTTTGGATCCAGATGAGACGCCGAGTAACTCGGCGTCTCATCAGAATCCAAACTGTTTGTTACTGTTACTATGTTTTTGAAACAAAAATGAAGAAAATCAAAAGAATGAACATTTGTAGCAGACGACAAAGTTAGCAGACGACAGAGTTTGACAGCGAAAGGGTTAAGTTGTGAGTTGAGATATTGGTCAGATTATAAATCGGATGGCTCGAACCTCTGTTATCTCGAACATATTTGTATGGTCCCTTGAAGTTCGATATATCAAAGTTCAACTGTAATTAATATTAATTATGTTATTATTTCCTTCGTGAATTTATTTGGAGTAATGTGTTAACCCTTTCCCTGTTCTATGTTTATTTCAAATTTCAATACTTACTGAATTTTCATGAACAAAATAGTTATAATAAAATATGGAAGGTGGAACATTGTAGCCATTTTAGAAACTGAAGTAACAGATCTATCAAATTCCATTGGCAAAAAGAGCAGACCCTGATCAAACGGCTCATATAGGAGCCGTCTGATTTGGGTCTACTCTGTTTGCAAATGCCTGAAAACACGTTTATATGACGCTAAGAGTTTGTTTTTTTTTTCTTCAGGTCCTGCTATTATGACGGGACCTCGTTTATTATCCCCGTCATTGGTATGTAAGGGTCGGGGATCCATCCCTCTCCACACCGTACAGATATCAAGCATAATGCTCTTTCTACTTCTATATCATACTATTGTATCTTTATCCTCCATAAATAAGTATAATTGCGTCTTCGCAAAGAGACAGGGCAGACCATGATCAGACGGTTTCTATGTGAGTTTCTTGATCAGGGTCTGCTCCTTTTGCTTATGATAAACTTCAGACATATTTGTACACTTTCAGTTATTACCAAACTTTCTTTGTTCACTCGCTATTATAAAATCTACTGTGATTAGTATTCATATAGATTACTTCTGACATAAATATTTATGGAGTAGGGAGCTAGATCATATTTTACATTGCAGAACCTTTAAACATGAGATTAAACATAAAAAGAAAATCTGACGCTAAGAGTTAATGTAAATAAGATACTAACGTTTTCTGCATATGAACTGGTTCTTGGGATGAAAATACCCATGTCTACAGCGGCAAATAGTAGGAGGCGATGTATTAGGGTCTGATTTAGGGTCTGCTGTGCACTCAATGGCTGAAACAGAAAGTAGATTTAAAATACTGTATTCCTTAAATACACCTTTCTATGTCTTGCAAACAGAGTAGTCCCAGATCAGACGGCTCCTACGGGATCCGTCTGATCAGTGTCTGCTCTGTTTGTTAATAATATAGATATGATTATACAGTTTCTGCGCTGGCCAAAGGCTCCTGCGTTCATGTGACATATATGATAATTATATTACTTAATAGTCTTGTTGTCGTTATTTCTAACACAAATATTCATGGAGTAACGGGTTAAACCTATCCACAACTACCACGAAAGAGATATAGAAGTCGAGATCTTAAACATATATTCTCTTCAAATTGTCGTACTACTCGTATTTTCGGAACAAAATAACTCAGAATACAGTAAAATCTCGATTATTCGAACACTAAAATATGTATTATTATCGATCTTTAAGACAGATGGCAGCTTAATGCATGGTGAAAATCATTCGGAAAACTCCTCTAGGAGCTTTCTGCATGACTTTTTCCGTGCATTAAGCAGTCACCTGCCCAAAAGGGTCTTAATTCTTCTATACAGAAAATTCGAATAATCGAGATTTTACTGTATATGTGACTTAAAACCATAGAGGACTGTAAGCAATGTTTCAGTGATATTAATATATTTACAAAATTTGGTGTTGACTGATGAATACAAAAAATAACAGAATATAAATTTAAGACATCTGGTAGCTTATTACAAGAAAACATTAATATTCATTTTGTGTCTTCATTACTAAAAGTTCGTAGTATCGAGTTTTTAGTGTACAACAAACAGACGAGTACGAATGTGGCAATCACAATTTCATTTATGCTCTGAACAATCAGTGTAATGTAGACTACTGTATAAGAAAATTTCACCCACTACTTCAGGAATATTCATGTCAGAAATAATGACTGTGAGAATGTTTATTAGATTATTTTTATGCTCCCCAAATTCCCTTTGGGGCATATCCGTCCGCTCACACGAATTGATGGTTATGTCCGGAGCATACCACAAAAACTGTAATAGATATCAACATGAAACTTCATAGGTAGATTGATCTCAATTCAGGAGTTATTGCCCTTTGTTATTTTTCATACTTAAATTTTGTCCGGAGCATAATACAAAAACTATAATAGGTACACTGTATCAACATGAAACTTCATAGGTAGATATATAGATCTCGATGAGGAGAAGTGCGATGCACAAAAAGCATCACTCTCTTTTGCATAATTTAGGAGTTATTGTCCTTTGTTATTCTTTTTATATAATTTATATACAGTAAAACCCCTCTAAACCGGAATTCTAGTAGAATAGAATTTAGATATGTTTAGGCAGGTGGCTGCTTTAATGCAGGGTGAAAGTCACACAGAAAGCTCCTAGAGGAGCTTTCTGTATGACTTTCACCCTGCATTAATCTGCCACCTGTCTTAAAAATCGATATTGATACTAATTTGATCGTCCGGTTTAGAGGGGTTTTACTCTACATATAAAGCCTTTTTGGAACACGCATTTATTTGGGAGCATCCATCGGTTCTACCGATGCTGTTGTCTATAATGTCACCATAAACATTGGAAGTTTATCGTGGCAGAAACTAGAAATAGTTCTAGTTCACAAACAAACAAAGCTGACCTTGATCAGACGGTTCCCACAAGACCTGTCTGATCTGGGTATACTCTGTTTGCAAAGGGGCCAAAAGTGCGCCTTTATATGGAGTAACTGATAAGGGAAACAGACATCTATCCCAAATACACTTACAGTTATGATCCGAGCCTAAAGTATAACAGTCATTGGCGGTGTTGCACGAGTCACCCAGGTGGGTGGTAGCCTTGGGAATGCACTTCGTAATGTAATTGTCGTATTTGTAGTCGCTACGACACCGACAAATACCCAGCTGACATTCCATGTTGATGTCCCGGCATACATCAGTACCAGACACGCATGGCTGTAGATGCTGTTTTATAGGACCTGCATGATAAATGAATAAACAGTACGCTAAGCACATTCGTGAATCGTTACATGTGATAATTCTGGAAACAATCGATTTTAGAAAACGGGTCATGGGCACCATTTGTATTCGACTAACTCGGCGCCATAACTGAACGGCAGTTTTATCAGATATTGTAAAGAATTCTTCCATAGTTTGCTGCAGTTTATATCTCGAGATCCTTTACTCCATTAATATCCATGTAAGAAATAATAACATCATGTAATAACATCACGGATATTAATAAGATTAATTTTTGAAATGGCATATTAATACACGAATTTCTTGCCAAAACAGAAACTGTAGAATCAAATCTATATAATTCCAGAAGAAACCAGAACAGACCCTGGTCAAATGGCTCCTATAGGAGCCGTCTAATCTGGGCCTATACTGTTTGAAAAGGCGTATTTATGGAGTAAAGGGTTAAAACCGCGTTGGTAAACTGTATTACGTTTTACATCAACAAAATTGTGTCATAATTAACCCTTTCACAGCCAATGTTGCATAAATACACCACGACAAATAGTGCAGTCCAAGATCAGACGCAGCCTTTTCAAGACGGCGTCTAATCAGGGACTTCACGTTTTGTCTCTGTGCTTTATTCTTTTGAAATTTGCATTTGTTTATCTCCTTTCCCTATTTTACTAAATGATTTAACAAAAGTGGTTTGCAGATGACAATGATTAATTTAGCGCCGGAAGGGTTAACTAGACATATCTTAACGCTTTTAAAATACAGTAAAACCCCGCTAATGCGACCACCTGAAAGGGGTATAATTCTAGAGGCTGGATGCACGCGGTAGCTTAATGCAGGACAAAAGTAATGCAGAAAGCTTAGCTTTCTGCATTACTTTTGTCATGCATTAAACAACCACCTGCTTATAAAGACACACATGTTTATTCATTAATTGGTCGCATTAGAGGGGTTCTATTGTAGTAGAAACCGGAACAGTCAGTTCCTGTTGAAACTGTCTGGTCATAATCTGCTCCGTTTGCTTATGTAGGAGCGATCTTATCAGGGTCTGCTTTGTTTGCTTATGAAATCAGTGGCGTAGCTAGCGATACGCACTTACGCACGAGCCTAACATCAATTTGAAAGGTGAAACCATTAGTGTGGTCAACATGGAACAAAAATCGGAGGATAAGAGGGTAGACTTTGATAAAAAAAATCATATTATCGCATTTTGACGTCTCTGTAAAATCACCTTTCGAAACCATTGTGATAAATAGAACGTTTGTTCCTACAGGACCTACACAAGTTTAAAGTGTCCCGGGGAGCATGCCCACATACCCCTATGCCCACAGTGCGTACACGAATGTCTGATTCTACAATATGGACATTCTACAGTAGAAAGCGGTCATCAAAGAGAGATCTAATTATGGGCCTGTGAGGCCGGTGGTAAATTAATGCAGGTCAAAAGTAATGCAGAAAGCTCCTATGGGAGATTTCTGCATTATTTTAACCTGCATTAAGCAACCACCTGCTTTTTAAGACTCAAATTTTCAATAAATGAATGGCGGCTTAGGTCATGTTCTACTGTATATTCATATGCCATTATAAAATCTTGATGAGTCGCTGAGTAATCCGACGTTTAATCTGGACCCAAACTGTTTTCAAATGTAACCATGGAACCACCTACAGCATCCTTAACCAATTACCTCATAGGCTATTTTTAGATTTACAACCTCTTTGAATAAATCTACCGAAAAGGAGCAGAAACCATTGTGATAAATAGAACATTTGCTCCTATAGGAGCAAATGCTCTATTTATAACAATGGTTTCACAAAGTGACTTTTACAGAGTCGTCAAAAGTCGTCAATATGAGGGAATGGGTAATGTGTAACAACTTACTGCATGATGTCGGTGACGTCATCCTAAATATGTAACAACTTACTACATCATGCCGGTGACGTCAGGTATCCTTTATGTGTAACAACTTACTACGTGATGCCGGTGACGTCATCCTAAATGTGTAACGACTTACTACATGATGTTGGTGACGTCATCCCAAGTGTGTAACTTACTACAACTAAAACAACTATATGATGTTTGTGACGTCATCTTTAATGTGTAATAACTTACTACATGATGTTGGTGACGTCATCCTAAACCCATCTCTACAGGCACACGTTCCTTTAGAACATCCAATCAAGCTTTTCTTGCACAGAGAGTTGACGGCCGTACATGCACTATCATTTTCACACACTTCGTTTAGATCTACTAAAAAAACAAAAACAATTTTATCAAATAATGAGAATCGATGAGCTGTTAAATTTCATTCTCTATCAAGAGTTCATTTGGTCTCCTTTTTCATTTCTGTCAAAGGCTAACATTGTTTTGATCCTTGGCAAAACTTTTAGTTAACTGTTACTGATTAGAAGCAGTTTAACTTCAATATCTCGAACTTCAAGGGACCATACATGTTAGTTCGAGATATCAGAGGTTCGAGTCATCCAGTTTGTAATATGACCAATATATCTAAAATTCACAGCTTAATGAAGGTCTAAAGTAATGCTGAAAGCTACTATGGGGGGCGGCGCTGTCTAATTATGATTTAAAGTATTGTATATTTTAGAGGAAAAAGAAATACAAAATAAAAATACTCGGCTTGCAAATATAAACGCAGTAACCCGGCGTCTCATCAGGATCCGAACTGTTGTACACTAGATATTAAGTTTCTCAAACGCTTGAATGAATCACAAGTAATATTACAACTTAACGGAGATTAAGCAGGCGTCAAATCTACAGTAGGATAAAGGTTTGTAGGAGCACATTTGTCTCGGAGCACATTTGTCTTACGTAAGACGGATGCGGTCGGATTTGTCTCAGGTAAGACAAATACGACCTCAATTGTCTCACCAAAAAAACACAATTGTGTGACAGATGTGCTCTGATCAAATTGTTTAAGGGACAAGAAAGCACAATTGTCTCACGTCATTTTTTATTAAATACAAGCACATTTGTCACATATTTTTCAGCGGTAGAACAAATCTTAGAATCGAGGTTCGCCGTTTTACCTCATGTCAAGTGTGATTATCAATAGGTCTGCTGATGATTTTCTATATAAATTCTTAAACCTAAAAACTGCAGTGGAACTATCAATTCCAAAATTTCTAATTCAAGAAATTTGATACGGAATATGTCATATGGCATATCGTGTCTCGCATTCTTATACGTCTGAGGTGGCCGATACAAGTGCTGGATGAAGTCCGTGTATTCCCAATGCCATAGGTTCGACAAAAACATGGACTTCAGTTAACTTCAGAAATATTTGCGGCTTAAAATTCGGCATCCCCGAGAAAGAATCCGCAGTCAGAAAAGCTGGATGAAGTCTGTGTTTTACTCACTCCAATAGATCTGACAAAAACACGGACGTCAAATTCAGAAAAATTTGCGGCCAAACATTCGGCATCCCCGAGGAAAAATCCACGACCGAAAAGGTTGGATGATGTCTGTGTTTTCCCAACGTCATAGGCTTACAAAAACACGGACTTCAGAAAAATATGCGGCCGAAAATTCGGCAGTCCCGAGAAACAATCCGCAGCAGGAAAATTTGGACTAAGTCCGTGTTTTTCCCTTAGCCATAGGTTCGAAAAAAAGCACGGACTTCAGATTATTATGCGGCCAAAAATTCGGCACCTCCGAGAAAACATCCGCAGACGAAAAAGCTTGATGAAGTCCGTGTAGTACCTTAGCCATAGGTCTGACAAAAGCACGGACTTCAAACATATGTGCTGCCAAAAATTCGGCAGCCCCGAGAAAAAATTCGCAACCGGAAAAGTTGGATGAAGTCCGTGTTTTCCCATAGCCATAGGTTTGACAAAAACACGGACTTCAGAAAAATATGCGGCCAAAAATTCAGCAGCCCCGAGAAAAGATCCGCAGCTGGAAAAGTTGGATGAAGTCAGTGTTTTTCCATTAGCCATAGGTTCGACAAAAGCACGGATTTCAGGAAAATATGCGGCCAAAAATTCGGCAGCCCCGAGAAAAAATCCGCAGCCGGAAAATTTGGATGAAGTCCGTGTTTTTCCCTTAGTCATAGGTCCAACAAAAACACTGACTTCAGAAAAATATGCGGCCAAAGATTCGGCAGCCCCGAGAAAAAATCCGCAGCCGGAAAAATTGGATGAAGTCCGTGTTTTCCCTAAGCCAAAGGTTCGACAATAGCACGGACTTCAGGATATAATGCGGCCAAAAATTCGGCAGTCCCAAGAAAAAATCCGCAACCGGAAAAGTTGGATGAAGTCCGTGTTTTTCCCTTAGACATAGGTCCGACAAAAACACGGACTTCAGAATATAATGCGGCCAAAAATTCGGCAGTCCAGAGAAAAAATCCGCAACCGGAAAAGTTGATGAAGTCCGTGTTTTTCACTTAGCCAAAGGTTCGACAAAAACACGGACTTCAGAATATTATGCGTCCAAAAATTCGGCAGTCCCGAGAAAAAATCCGCAGCCGGAAAAGTTGGATGAAGTCCGTGTTTTTCCCTTAGCCATAGGTTCGAAAAAAAGCACGGACTTCAGATTATTATGCGGCCAAAAATTCGGCAGCTCTGAGAAAACATCCGCAGACGAAAAAGCTTGATGAAGTCCGTGTAGTACCTTAGCCATAGGTCTGACAAAAGCACGGACTTCAAACATATGTGCTGCCAAAAATTCGGCAGCCCCGAGAAAAAATCCGCAACCGGAAAAGTTGGATGAAGTCCGTGTTTTCCCATAGCCATAGGTTTGACAAAAACACGGACTTCAGAAAAATATGCGGCCAAAAATTCAGCAGCCCCGAGAAAAGATCCGCAGTTGGAAAAGTTGGCTGAAGTCAGTGTTTTTCCATTAGCCATAGGTTCGACAAAAGCACGGATTTCAGGAAAATATGCGGCCAAAAATTCGGCAGCCCCGAGAAAAAATCCGCAGCCGGAAAATTTGGATGAAGTCCGTGTTTTTCCCTTAGTCATAGGTCCAACAAAAACACTGACTTCAGAAAAATATGCGGCCAAAGATTCGGCAGCCCCGAGAAAAAATCCGCAGCCGGAAAAATTGGATGAAGTCCGTGTTTTCCCTAAGCCAAATGTTCGACAATAGCACGGACTTCAGGATATAATGCGGCCAAAAATTCGGCAGTCCCAAGAAAAAATCCGCAACCGGAAAAGTTGGATGAAGTCCGTGTTTTTCCCTTAGCCATAGGTCCGACAAATACACGGACTTCAGAAAAATATGCGGCCAAAGATTCGGCAGCCCCGAGAAAATATCCGCAGACGAAAAAGCTTGATGAAGTCTGTGTAGTACCTTAGCCATAGGTCTGACAAAAGCACGGACTTCAAACATATGTGCTGCCAAAAATTCGGCAGCCCCGAGAAAAAATCCGCAGCCGGAAAAGTTGGATGAAGTCCGTGCTTTTCCCTTAGCCATAGGTCCGACAAAAACACGGACTTCAGAAAAATATGCGGCCAAATTTCCGGCAGCCCCGAGAAAAAATCCTCAGCCGGAAAAGTTGGATGAAGTCAGTGTTTTTCCATTAGCCATAGGTTCGACAAAAACACGGACTTCAGAAAAATATGCCGCCAACAATTCGGCAGCCCCGAGAAAAAATCCGCAGACAGAAAAGTTGGATGAAGTCCGTGTTTTTCCCTTAGCCATAGGTCCGACAAATACACGGACTTCAGAAAAATATGCGGCCAAAGATTCGGCAGCCCCGAGAAAAAATCCACAGCCGGAAAAGTTGATGAAGTCCGTGTTTTTCCCTTAGCCATAGGTTTGACAAAAACACGAACTTCAAAAAAATATGCGGCCAGAAATTCGGCAGCCCCGAGAAAAAATCCACAGCCGGAAAAGTTGGTTGGAGTCCGTGTTTTCCCTTAGCCAAAGGTTCGACAAAAGTACGGACTTCAGAATATTATGCGGCCGAAAATTCGGCAGACCCGAGAAAAAATCCGCAACCGGAAAAGTTGGATGAAGTCCGTGTTTTTCCCTTAGCCATAGGTCCGACAAAAACACGGACTTCAGAAAAATATGCGGCCAAAAATTCGGCAGCCCCGAGAAAAGATCCGCAGGTGGAAAATTTGGATGAAGTCAGTGTTTTTCCCTTATCCATAGGTTTGACAAAAACACGGACTTCAGAAAAATATGCGGCCAAAGATTCGGCAGCCCCGAGATAAAATCCACAGCCGGAAAAGTTGATGAAGTCCGTGTTTTTCCCTTAGCCATAGGTTTGACAAAAACACGAACTTCAAAAAAATATGCGGCCAGAAATTCGGCAGCCCCGAGAAAAAATCCACAGCCGGAAAAGTTGGTTGGAGTCCGTGTTTTCCCTTAGTCAAAGGTTCGACAAAAGTACGGACTTCAGAATATTATGCGGCCGAAAATTCGGCAGACCCGAGAAAAAATCCGCAGCCGGAAAAGTTGGATGAAGTCCGTGTTTTTCCCTTAGCATAGGTCCGACAAAAACACGGACTTCAGAAAAATATGCGGCCAAATTTCCGGCAGCCCCGAGAAAAAATCCGCAGCCGGAAAAGTTGATGAAGTCAGTGTTTTTCCCTTAGCCATAGGTTTGACAAAAACACGGACTTCAGAAAAATATGCGGCCAAAATTTCGGCAGCCCCGAGAAAAGATCCGCAGGCGGAAAATTTGGATGAAGTCCGTGCTTTTCCCTTAGCCATAGGTCCGACAAAAACACGGACTTCAGAAAAATATGCGGCCAAAGATTCGGCAGTCCCGAGAAAAAAATCCGCAGCCGGAAAAGTTGATGAAGTCAGTGTTTTTCCCTTAGTCATAGGTTCGACAAAAACACGGACTTCAGAAAAATATGCGGCCAAATATTCGGCAGCTCCGAGAAAATATCCGCAGCCGGAAAATTTGGATAAAGTCCGTGTTTTTCCCATAGCCATAGGGCCAACAAAAACACGGACTTCAGAAAAATATGCGGCCAGAAATTCGGCAGCCCCGAGAAAAAATCCGCAGCCGGAAAAGTTGGATGAAGTCCATGTTTTCCCTTAGCCATAGGTTTGACAAAAACACGAACTTCAAAAAAATATGCGGCCAGAAATTCGGCAGCCCCGAGAAAAGATCCGCAGGTGGAAAATTTGGATGAAGTCAGTGTTTTTCCCTTAGCCATAGGTTTGACAAAAACACGGACTTCAGAAAAATATGCGGCCAAAAATTCGGCAGCCCCGAGAAAAAATCCACAGCCGGAAAAGTTGATGAAGTCCGTGTTTTTCCCTTAGCCATAGGTTTGACAAAAACACGAACTTCAAAAAAACATGCGGCCAGAAATTCGGCAGCCCCGAGAAAAAATCCACAGCCGGAAAAGTTGGTTGGAGTCCGTGTTTTCCCTTAGTCAAAGGTTCGACAAAAGTACGGACTTCAGAATATTATGCGGCCGAAAATTCGGCAGACCCGAGAAAAAATCCGCAGCCGGAAAAGTTGGATGAAGTCCGTGTTTTTCCCTTAGCATAGGTCCGACAAAAACACGGACTTCAGAAAAATATGCGGCCAAATTTCCGGCAGCCCCGAGAAAAAATCCGCAGCCGGAAAAGTTGATGAAGTCAGTGTTTTTCCCTTAGCCATAGGTTTGACAAAAACACGGACTTCAGAAAAATATGCGGCCAAAAATTCGGCAGCCCCGAGAAAAGATCCGCAGGCGGAAAAGTTGGATGAAGTCCATGTTTTCCCTTAGCCATAGGTTTGACAAAAACACGAACTTCAAAAAAATATGCGGCCAGAAATTCGGCAGCCCCGAGAAAAAATCCACAGCCGGAAAGGTTGGTTGGAGTCCGTGTTTTCCCTTAGCCAAAGGTTCGACAAAAGTACGGACTTCAGAATATTATGCGGCCGAAAATTCGGCAGACCCGAGAAAAAATCCACAGCCGGAAAAGTTGGATGAAGTCCGTGTTTTTCCCTTAGCATAGGTCCGACAAAAACACGGACTTCAGAAAAATATGCGGCCAAATTTCCGGCAGCCCCGAGAAAAAATCCGCAGCCGGAAAAGTTGATGAAGTCAGTGTTTTTCCCTTAGCCATAGGTTTGACAAAAACACGGACTTCAGAAAAATATGCGGCCAAATATTCGGCAGCCCCGAGAAAAGATCCGCAGGCGGAAAATTTGGATGAAGTCCGTGTTTTTCCCTTAGCCATAGGGCCAACAAAAACACGGACTTCAGAAAAATATGCGGCCAGAAATTCGGCAGCCCCGAGAAAAAATCCGCAGCCGGAAAAGTTGGATGAAGTCCATGTTTTCCCTTAGCCATAGGTCCGACTAAAACACGGACTTCAGAAAAATATGC
The DNA here is from genome assembly GCA_963576725.1 of Azorinus chamasolen. Classification (NCBI taxonomy): domain Eukaryota; kingdom Metazoa; phylum Mollusca; class Bivalvia; order Cardiida; family Solecurtidae; genus Azorinus; species Azorinus chamasolen. The sequence continues at coordinate 62,052,811 of OY755251.1, read as the reverse complement.
GGCTAGAAATTCGGCAGCCCCGAGAAAAAATCCGCAGCCGGAAAAGTTGGATGGAGTCCGTGTTCTCCCTTAGCCAAAGGTTCGATAAAAGCAGGGACTTCAGAATATTATGCAGTCAAAAATTCGGCAGACACGAGAAAAGATCCGCAGCCGGAAAAGTTGGATGAAGTCCGTGTTTTCCCCTTGCCATAGGTCCGACAAAAACAGGGACTTCAGAAAAATATGCGACCAAACATTCGGCAGCTCCGAGAAAAGATCCGCAGTCGGAAAAATTGGATGAAGTCCGTGTTTTCTCATAGCCATAGGTCCGACAAAAACACCGACTTTAGAAAAATATGCGACCAAAGATTCGGCAGCCCCGAGAAAAGATCCGCAGCCGGAAAATTGGATGTGTCTACTCTGCTTGCAGATGCATGAAAACACGTGTATGTGAGGGAACGGGTTAAGTAGAATTTAAGTAGGATATGATAGAATGTGAGACAAATGTGCTTCGAGTGTCCTTCCATTAGTGTGTCGAACACATCTGTCTCATTTCCAATTTATCGCAAATATGAATGTTTACGAGCACATCGGTCACACCTCGTGAGACAAATGTACTCCGAGACAATTGTGCTCCCTACAAAGGTGTGTCTTGTTACCTGCTGTAAGACATCCGGCAAACATCATGCAACACCAAAGCGTCGACAAAATTTTCATCTGGAAGAAAGTCAACGGGCTCTACAGAGCAACAGATAAATGGACGTACATATATTGCAAAGATTAAAATCGTCATTTCTCCACCAAACCCTATGTTATGACCACTCTTTAGAATCGTCTCTTTGATGGAGAAATAAAAAAGTTATTCTTGAAAATGTTTAATTTACGCACCTTATCTGGACCTCTGGTTATAGTGTTATGTCGTTCATGGAAACAGGTTAACCTTTTCACCACCAATGTCGCATAAATGCGCCACGACAAATAGTACAATCCCAGATCAGACGCCGCCTTTTCAAGGCGGCGTCTGATCAGGGACTTCACTTTTTGTCTCAATCTCTATTTCTATATCTGTGTTTTATTCCTATGGAATTTTCATTTATTTATCTCATTTCCTTATTTTACCGAATGATTTAACAAACTTGGATTGCAGACGACAATTAGAAATTTGGGGCCGAAAGAGTTAATCATTTACTTGATATGCTCGCCTTTTTACGCAATTGCAAACAAAGAAGACCATTTATGAGACAGTTCCTGCAGGAGTATGTTCTCTTCGCTTAACCCTGTACTCCATAACAGATTAGACCCAGTTCAAACGGCTGCTTTAGGAACCGTCTGATCAGGATCTGCTCTATTCGTTTATGACATTATACAGATTTTACATGATATACATTTGATTCTAGACGTCCTGCCGTGCTTAAATATTCATATGTTCATATAGTATTATAAAACATACACCTGAAATATATGCCTGGTGTTGTTACTTCTCCCATGAATATTCATAGGTTAACCCGTTACCTCATAGGCTATTTTTAGACACAACCTCTTTGAATAAATCTACCGAAAAGGAGCACTAACTAGAAAAAAGGAACATTTTAGATTTTTTTATTTTGAAACCATTGTGATAAATAGAGCATTTGCTCCTATAGGAGCAAATGCTCTATTTATCACAATGGTTTCACAAAGTGATTTTTACAGAGTCGTCAAAAGTCGTCAATATGAGGGAATGGGTTAAAAGGTTAAATATATCTGGTTCCACATTGTCTGCCATAGCAAAGAATAGTTTGTTTCATGATCCTACTTAATTAACCCTTTCCTCCATAAATACGCCTTTCTATACCTCTGTAAAAATAACCTATTGAAACCATTGTGATAAATAGAGCATTTGCTCCTATAGGAGCAAATGCTCTATTTATCACAATGGTTTCAAATTACAAAGTTCTGAAACATATCCTTTTCTCTAGTTAATGCTCCTTTTCGGAAGATTTATTCAAAGTGGTTGGATCTAAAAATAGCCTATGAGGTAATGGGTTACTATTCTCATCCGGACCCAAACTATTTAGACATTAAGTCACCACGAGAAGGGTTAAAACCATTATGGGTATTTATGCCAAGTTTGAGTTACTTAGAGAATCACACTCTCCTTAGACTATCGGAAGCTCATAGGGGGTATATATTTGTCCCATTTATTTCCCATTTTAATGCCTGTTTCAACGATTTCCCCATGCTGACTTACACATTCCCCTTTCTTTAATATTTCCCTTTCTTACCTATTTTCCATTCGATAATGTAACTCGTGGAAACTTATATTAATTTGAGGGAAATAATGACAAACTCGGGAAAGTTTGGCTATGGCAGAAAATGTAAAATCTTATATATACTTTTCCATAAGCAAGCAGAGAAGACCTTGATCAAACGGCTCCTATAGAGCCATCTGACCTGGGTCTGCTCTGTTTGCAAAGGCATTGGAGGGGCTTTTATATGAAGTTAAGGGATATGCTTGTTTTCTGTACAATCGCATAACGCCTATTTTATTACAGCTTTGAACTCTTGCGAGTGCGTGCATTTGCAAACAGTGTAGACCCAGATCAGAGTGTTCCTAGAGGAGCCCTCTGATCTGGGTCTGCACTGTTTGTTTGTTACAGAAAATCCTCGGGTAAGTTAATACCATGCCATACTGAATGGACTCTACAGTTTAACAATGATGGGTTATTCCACTTTGACAATTCAGCATTCGAAGGTTTAATGGCATTAAAGTATTCAAAAGCTGGGTCTAGCAATGGAGACCACGAGGCTTCCTCAATGAGCCCTTTAATCTGGATCTACACTGTTTACAGTGTAATAACATTTTATCTTTTTACCGTTGTACTTTATATCATTTAGCGCTCTCTGGACACTGAACATATCTCACACGGTAGAATTCATGGTAAGGGGCTCATTATGAGATCTTAGCTAGATCTACACTGTTTGCGAGTAAAAAATGAATACATGTTTGTGTAAAATAGATTATAAAAGGTCCTAAATATGTAACAACTTTGTTCCTTTGCTCCGCACTATATTATAGTTTGTGTATACTATGTACTGTATGTTTTTGTGTATGGGCCGGATGCCTAATATCAAATAAAGAACTGAACTGAGTGGCGTGTGTGAAGAATGCGACCATATCTAGCTTTACGTTACTCGTAAATAAAATGATGAAAAAAACCCATGCAAGTAGCACTGCATAACTTAGATGTATGTAACCTTTACTCTATGAATATGCATGTAATGACTGTATGAATATTAACCCATTCCTTCATATTGACGACTTTTGACGCCTCTGTAAAAGTCACTTTGTGAAACCATTGTGATAAATAGAGCATTTGCTCCTATAGGAGCAAATGCTCTATTTATCACAATGGTTTCAAACTACAAAATTCTAAATTTTTCCTTTTCTCTAGTTAATGCTCCTTTTCGGTAGATTTGTTCCAAGAGGTTGTATCTAAAAATAGCCTATGAGGTAATGGGTTAATAACTTGAAATATCATAATGACATAAGAACACTGGAAATGCTTTACATATAAGCAAACAGTGTATACCCTATAGGATCTGGGTCTATCCTGTTTGCAAATGTGTTAAAAAGCGTATTTATGAAGTAAAGTGTTATTCTTTTTGAAAAAAAAACGATAGAAGTACTCGACAAGAATAGTTTTCATTTAATAAATCCTATAAACACAAGACTTCATATTTCCAGTCGCTTATGTAAGTCGTGGTAACAGATATTAATGTAGGAGAAAATAATATTTTATGGAACCAAGATGAATTAGGGATAAAGTGATCAGATGAGAGAAAGTATTCATCTACAAGAAACTGCAATCCTGTATTGTTTTAGAGAATAAGTTACTGTTACCAAAGAAACAGAATCCTGAAGAAAAAAAGTTACTTTCTCTCTGCAGACTCTATTTCCGTAAAACTTTTGAAACGGAAAATAATTTTCCATTGTTTATTTCAAATTAGTACAAAACAGAGCATATTCAGATAATTCTTACCTTTTCAAGGTAATAAATAATCTCAGGTAACACCGTTAAGTTACATCCATGTATGTGATTCTTTCGAACAGCGCGATTCCAGTGCGAAAATTACCGCGCGCGCTTTGGCGCTTGTGAATAATAAATGAATTCCTATGCAGGTAATTGACCAAATGCGTGATCTATGCTATAAGTAAGTTCTGGTTGCTACGGGAAGGGACTTTTTGGATTGATATAAATGGGTATTATGCAATTTGTTTGACATCCTATGAAGAATTGCGTTCTATACCACATTGTAAAGAACAAAATACTTCGCAATTAACACACTGTAGTAAACGATTTTCACATGATAATTAGTGCTTTAGTGGATACCGTAAAAACCCTCTCAACCAGACGTACAATTTAGCATGTACATTGTATAACGGTTTAGGAGACAGGTGTCAGCTTAACCCTTCTCTTGCTGAATTTAAAATTTTTACCCATGCCCTGTTGTATAATTACATATATCGTCACTGTGTACAAGTATATCGCTGTGCAATCACTGCTGTGGAGTGCACTGTTGCACAATCAATTTGTAAATAGTGCATACCCTGATGAGACAGCTCCTACAGGAGCTGTCTCATCTGGGTATTCACTATTTACAGGTAGGTATATTGACATGAACAGCAAGCGAAGGGTTAATACAGGGTGAAAGTCGTGCAGAAAACTCCTCTAGGGGCTTTCTGCATGACATTCACCCTGCATTAAGCAACCGCATGCTTAAAAGTATCTCTAGATTCTTCTCTACTAGAATTCCGGTTAAGATGGATTTTACATTAGTGGATACTGGGGTACTGAAAAGGAAAGACAATAACACAAGAAATGTAATGAGTCACATTGTATCAAAGCCAGTCAAGAGTTGCTTTTAAAACTCCATGTCTGAGTATGTTCTACACTGTTTGTAGAACACACGGAATAGTTTCTGACAGGTGGCACACAGTGTAGAACCTGCTCTGATTCTATACTGTCTGGAAATGTTTAACACTTCGCCTGCAAAAGCACAACCTGACTGGCAGTTTCAAACAGTTTGGATACAGATAAGACACTGAGTAATTCTCATCAGGATCCAATATGTTTGCCATTAGGTCAATAGTTTCGGAAAAAGGTTTAACCCTTTCCTTCATATAAACGCTTTTTCACGCATTTGCAACAGAGAAGACCCAGATCAGACGGCTCCTATAGGAGCCGTCTGATCTGGGTCTGCTCTGTTTGCTTGTAAGATTATAATAAAACTGATTTTACAGTTTCTCTAGAGCCGAAATGTCCTATATTCAAATGCCATTATAAAAAAATCTAATAAATAGTCGTGACGTCATTATTTCTTACATGAATATCGAGTAGGAAAAGGGTTAACGAGTGGAGAGTAAATAAAACACGTAGAATATCAAAGTTTGAGCAGACATTATTTTTTCCAGTATAAAAAGGGGTTTCGTACAGGGTAGCTCAAATGGGAAATAAAATTACCAATGCACTTTATGCATTAGTAATCCAGCGTCGGTCTCGCCATGTTTATTACTTCAATGAAAGGAGCAGATGGTTTATATGACTCGGGTCACCTAAAATGTTTCTTAGTGCGTTTAACCCTTTTTCTTCATGAATATTCATGTAAGAACTAGTGACATCATAAATATTAATTAGCTGAATAATAATAATGGTATATGAACACAGGAATTCATGGTCAAGGCAGAAAATGTAGAATTATAGATCTATATTATCTCATAAGCAAGCCGCTGGGTGTTGAAGAACATTGGTCTCGTCATAGGATAGTGGTATGCGGGTTTTCTTTTGGTCATCTGGGAGAAAATTAATAACACAATACATGTAATTGAAATGTATGCTGTTATTGAATCTTAAATTTTATGAAGATATTTTTGTAGTAAAAATGATATTTCAGAATTTAGTTGTTTCGCGAATGTATCTTACTAAGCGTTTTTGAAAAAGTAATCCTTTCCTCCATAAATACGCCTTTCTACGCCGCTGTAAAAATCACCTGTTGAAATCATTGTGATAAATAGAGCATTTGCTCCTATAGGAGCAAATGCTCTATTTATCACAATGGTTTTAAACTACAACATTCTAAAATTTTACTTTTCTCTAGTAAATGCTCCTTTTTGGTAGATTCATTCAAAGAGGTTGTGTCTAAAAATAGCCTATGGAGGAAAGTGTTAAACACCGATGAATGCCTTGAGTGCCTTGGATCAGTCGCAGGTCGAGGTCGGCCAGATGCATTGTGCTAAGTTACCAAAAAAAATAAAAAAATCCTAAAGCATGGTGGAGTTCACTATCTTACAAAGTCTGATTTTATTACTACACTAATCCGTGTGTAGTTCGTGTTTGGTCTGGTAGATTCATGTTTACGTCCATTTTATTGACCCATCGTCAGAGAGTATTTGGATCTTCAAACACTCGGTTCTCTTTAACCCTTTACTCCATGAATATTCATGAAAAAATGACGAAAAGTTTAATTTTTACAATGGCATATTAACACATGATTCATTTTCCAAAGCAGAAACTAGAGAGTCAGATCTGAATTATTCCATAAGCAAAAAGAGGAGACCGGCCAGAGCAGACGGCTCCGATAGGAGCTATCTAATCTAGGTCTACTCTGTTTGCAAATGCGTAGAAAGGCGTGGAGTAAAGAGTTAACCCTTTCCTCCATAGGCTATGTTTAGACCCAACCTCTTTGAATGAATCTACCCAAAAGGAGCATTTGCTAGAGAAAAGTAAAATTTTAGAATTTTGTAGTTTAAAACCATTGTGATAAATAGAGCATTTGCTCCTCAGGAGCAAATGCTCTATTTATCACAATGGTTTCACAAAGTGACTTTTACAGAGGTGTCAAAAAGCGTCAATATGTGGGAATGGGATAAGCAAAAAGAGGAGAGCCAGAGCAGACGGCTCCTATAGGAGCTGTCTAATCTAGGTCTACTCTGTTTGCAAATGCGTTTAAAGACGTGGAGTAAGGAGTGAAGTGAAATCCTGATAAATATTGTAAAGGGTTTGGATCCAGTTTAAACGCTTATTAAACCTTTCCCTATTCAATGTTGGATATTCATGCAAGAAATAATGATATCATGAATTCATATTCATTAGCTGAATTTGTATAATAGCATATGTACACATGGTGTTATGGTATTAGCAGAAACTGTTGACTCGGATCCCATAGGAGCCGTCTGATCTGGGTCTTCTCTGTTTACAAACGCGTGAACAAGCGTTTGTATGAGGGAAAAGGTTAATCCGTTGTCTTATAATAATCCAAGCGCCATAGTTGTGCAAAGAAATGGAAGGGACTGTACTTTTATATTTGATGTACATGTAGTATAGCGGACATGTATTGCTACTTTGGTAGGGCCTACATACTGTCAAGGCCAATGTCGCAAGTAGAGGTCAAAAGTCACATTTTCCTGTGACAAGGGTTTTTCACAACATAACTCTTCATGCATTATCAGCGAATTTGTGACAACATGATAATGCAAACAGTTTGGATCCAGATAAGACCCAGAGTAGCTCGAGCTTCTAGCTACGGTCAATACGTTTTGACTCACTGTCTGTTGATTGACGAGAAATTGAAGGGGGGGGGGGAGGGGAATGAGAACTGTAGCATGTGACTTTGTTCTGCAGACGACAGTAACTTGGTATTCAGTGTGAGCATGGATAACTCCTTACTCCATAAATATGCTTTTCTACGCATTTACAAACAGAGTAGACCCAGATCAGTCGGCTCCTGTAGGAGCCGTCTGATCAGGTTCTGCTCTATTTGCTTACAATATAGATATGATTATACAGTTTCTGTCATGGCCGAAAAATAGTATGGCCATGTGCTATTATAACAAATAATCTTATTAATAGTCATGATGTCATTAGTTCCTGCATGAATATTCATGGAGTACATGGTTAACTACATGCCAATCGCGAATCTAGGATCAACTGCCGAGTAACTCGGCATCACATCGGGATCCAGGTGTGTTTTGCTGTGTTAAGTGTTTTGAAACAAAAATGTATGTAATGTATATAAAGTAAATTTAAAAATAGAAAATAAAGCAAACGACAATTTGTGCAAATGGCGGTGAATCAAGAGAGCTTGAGAAACTAATAAAAGCCAGCCAGATTAGATCTAGCTCTTGCATTTAAACTCTACAGGTAAGAATGGATACCTCGGTTTGTCTATTAAAAATTAATGAGACAACGTCAATACAAGCCTTGGTTACATCACAAACAATAGAACGCACAACTGTACAAGTATTTTGCTAATTGTTAGAATTTTAATGAGTTGACCATGTACTTCCTAACCCTGCCTTTCATGTACAGTAAAAACCTCGATACTACGAAATTTTAGTAATGAAGATTTTTTGTCTTTGTAGCCAGGTGGCTGCTTAATGCAGGGTGAAAGTCATGCAGAAAGCTCCTAGAGGAGCTTTCTGCATGACCTTCGCCCTGCATTAAACACTGCCAACTGGTCTTAAAGATAGATAATGCTACATATTTGTGTGTTCGAATAATCGAGATTTTACTGTATTAGAAAAGAAAGAAAAGACCCAGGTCAGATAGCTCATGTAGGGGCTCTCCGACCAGGGTCTGCTCTGCTTGCTTATTTCTTTTTATTTTCTTTTAAAGATATGGGTCTGTTTGTCATGATAATAAATTTCCTAATTTTGAATTATGAATACACGTGGTTAATCAATTAATATTCATAGTGGACAGAGTCTTGCTTCATATTCACGAAGAACGGGATTAACCCTTTCCGTCATATAAACGAGTTTTCACGTATTTGCCAACAGAGTAGGCCCAGATCAGACGGCTCCTACTGGAGCCGTCTGATCATGGTCTGCTCTGTTTGCTAATGGAGTTTAATAGATCTGTTTCTTTACTTTCTAAAATGGCTACAATGTTCCACCTTCCATATTTAATTATAACTATTTTGCCCATGAATATTCAGAAGGTATAGAAATTTGTAATAAACATAGAACAGGGAAAGGGTCAAGGATAGAAACGAAATAAGAGACAACTATTTGATGACGTCTTACCCAATAAGAACGAACAGTGAAATATCTCCAAGAAGGCCACTCAAAAGATGTCTAACTCTGTGTTTTAACACATTGCCTAATATAAACGACTTATAAACTCCTAAAGGAGCCGTCTGACCAGGGTCTGTCCTGTTTGCTCATAAATTTATAATAGATCTGATTTTACAGCTTCTATTGATACCATAAAAGTCCGGCGTATATATACGGCACGCAATTTTAAAAAGTCAGCTATTTCTTACCTGCATATTCAACAGGGAAAGGGTTAAGCCAGGTGGTATCTTACTGCATCAACCAACCACCTATATTTTAAAAGTAGTTATACACGCGTCGTTGAGTGTTCATTATCCCTTTACTCCATGAATATTCATGTAGAATCTGCAGAATAATATCTATGCTATATCATAAGCAAACAGAGCAGACCCTGATCAGACGGCTCCTACAGGAGCCGTCTGATCTGGGTCTACTCTGTTTGCAAAGGCGTATTTATGGAGGAAAAGGTTATAGAGGGTCTATACTGTACGATATTAAGGTGGAGAATGATAACAAGTTCGTCTAACTGTACAGTAGAGCCCCATTAATCCGGAATTTTATGACAGACCAATTCAGGTCTTTTAGTCTTTTAGGCAGGTGGCTGCTCAATGCATGATGAAGGTCATGCAGAAAGCTCCTTTTGGAGCTTTCTGCATGACTTTCAACCTGCATTAAGATACCATCTGCCTTACAGACCCATAATGAGACCACTTTTCTTATGACAAAAGACAGGTTCAACTGACCATATATAGGTACAAGAAATATGGAAGTTTATCTGACTGCAAAGTTACATTAACTTCTGTGAGTAAAAGGGCAGTCTTTATCAAATTCTTCAATGGATGTCATAGCAAAGTCAATACAAGTTTCCTTCATTAAAACAGTTTATTGAATTTCTAAGTATAAAATACAGCATGCAATCACAAGTATATAATATTGAGCAACATGTTAAGCACACTTGTCTGATATACAAACTATTGAATAGTGAGAAGACATGATCATTTTAAATGTATAGATTACCTTGTATATATTATCTGTTTCATCAAAGCAGTTTGTAAAATTTACTACTCAAAACCAAGTTTAAGTTTGTTTGTTTTGTCGCTTTCACAGTATTTCAATCATATCACAATGCCCAGCTAAGTTTCTTCTGTGCATGGAACAAATTGCACTATTTCAAGCATAGGAGAAGATCCGAGTAGAACCATCAGCCTACTGCACGCCTGCTGAAAGGCTTCTTCATCTGAATAATCCAAATGCCCAGGCTGGGATTTGAACCAGTCAAAAACCATAACCACTCGACCATGGAGACCCTCTTCCCAATATTATAGGGTTTACTCTTTGCATAAAAATCAATCCGGGCTCCAATGTCATAAAACATTTGCCCAAGTCAGAGGTCATTCTCAGCATATCATTGGTCAGATTTTGTATTTCACACAAATCCGACCAAACAGATGTTCGAGAATGAACTTAAACTCAAGCACAATATGTCATAGGATTGGACCCTTATCTGTGAGTCTACTGTTGGCTGTTGCACATCTTTGCAGACAATTCTTCTCAAACTTTATTCATTTAACCCATTCATCCGCAGGTTATTTTTAGATCACTTTGAATAAATCTACCCAAAAGGAGCATTAACTAGAGAAAAGGAAACTTTTAGAATTTTGTAGTTTGAAACCATTGTGATAAATAGAGCAAATGTATCCATGGACAACAACCAATAAATGTTAGAAATAAATTATGCATCGATGACTACATGAAAGTTCTGAGATTCTTACATGTCAATCAATCTGGTTACTGTTAATTTCAACAGGAGCACTGCAACCCAAGGCAAATGGTACACAATCATGCAACCTGTAGCATGTAACATGATAGCAGCAATTTATATGGAAACCAATTAACTATAACAGTGTTGATACAGATGAGATGCTGACTGGTTTAACCCTTTCCTCCATAGGCTATTTTTAGACCCAACCTCTTTAATGAATCTACCAAAGAGGAGCATTTACTAGAGAAAAGGCAATTGTAAGAATTGTGTAGTATTCATAATTGAAACCATTGTGATAAATAAGGCATTTGCTCCTATGGAGCAAATGCTCTATTTATCATAATGGTTTCAAGAAGTGGTTATTACAGAGGTGTAGAAAGGCGTATTATGGAGGAAAGGGTTAAGCACCAAATCAGGATCCAAACTGTTTGATGCTCCTACTGCATTTCTGGATTGAAATAAAAGATAAATGTCACATTTTGCAGATGATAGTTTTTGCAGACAAACATTACTTAACCCTTTCCTCCATAAATACGCCTTTCTACGCCTCTATAAAAATCACTTTATGAAACCATTGTGATAAATGGAGCATTTGCTCCTACAGGAGCAAATGCTCTATTTATCACAATGGTTTCAAACTACAAAATTCTAACAATTTCCCTTTTCTCTAGTTAATGCTCCTTTTCGGTAGGTTTATTCAAAGAGGTTGGGTCTAAAAATAGCCTAACTTAACATGCAAAGAGTTCATATACACATACTTTGGCAAAACTTATCATCTGCTACACTTAATAGATCTATCCATAAATATCAGTGTGCAAGCCATTGAATACTAAACATGCTGGATGGACTCTTCCGTAGCCTTCAAAATCTTGAAAATTATTTCTGAATAGAAGAATCATATAATTGTTTTCAAATCAAGTTTTAACCTTTCATTCCAAAGACACACATTTTGGCACCTTTGCAAACAGAGTATACCTAGATCAGATGTCTCCTATAAGAGCTGTCTGATCCAGGTCTAATCTGTTTGCTTATGAAATAATATAGACCTATTTCTTCAGTTTCCGCCATGGCTGAACATGTTCCTTCTTCATATACAACTATAAAATTTCAGTTAATTGATATTCATGATGTCATTATTTCTTACATAAATATCCATGGAGTACAGGGTATAGAGTCATAATTTGGATGTCATAGATTGTATGTAAGCTTGTTATCATTCTTACGAAATATTAAAATCCTATTCCTTTTCTAAATTTCAAAATGATTAAAAGAAATTGCAGATCTGCTCAAAGCAGATTCTTCGCAAATTATTTTTGAAAACATAATCTGGGTGTCAAACAGTTTGGATCCTGATGGCACACCATGTTTTAGTGTGTCTGATTTGAATCCAAACTATTTGCATCAGTTATCCCTTTACTCCATGAATATTCATATAATAAATAATGACATCATGAATTATGATTAGTTTATTTTTACAATGGCACATTAAAACAGTATTTTTGGCTGTGACAGAAACTGTAGAGGTATTTCTATATTATGTCATAAGCAAACAGAACAGACCCTGATCAGACGGCTCCTACAGGAGAAATATTCATGGAGACAAGAGTTATCATGAACCTCTCCAAGGTGACTCAGCAAGGCAGGGTCTGGCTGAGAAATAAGAGATTTTGATCGATCAGTAAACCATCTCATCTACAAGCCTGGTATCTATAAGGTAAATGGTTAACCATTTCCCTTATGTAAATGCATTTTGACGCATCTCCAAACAGAGTAGACCCAGACCTAAATGAGCCGTCTGATCAGGGTCTGCTCTGTTTGCTTATGGTGTAATATAGATCTGATTCTACAGCTTCTGCCTGAACCAAACTGTCCTGTGTTCATGTGCCATTATAAAAAATAATCTTATTAATATTCATGACACCATTTTTCCCTACATGAATATTCATAAGGTAAAGGGTTAATCCTTTATCAGAGCAACAGATAAAAGTGCGTACTCAAATACTAAAATCTTCATTTCTCCACCAAGCCCTTTGTTGTGACCACTCTTTAGAATCGTCCCTTCGAGACGGTTCTAAAGAGTGGTCACAACATAGGTTTTGGTGAAGAAATAAATGAGTTATTCTTGAAAATGTTTTAATTTACGCATCTTATCTGGATCAACAATTCTGTTATTCATAAACATAAACATTGTTTGTACCACAGAGAGCTCAAAATAATATCATTGTCTTCTGCCTGTGGTATTGGCATCAATTTCCGTATTGCTTGAACTTATTGCTATAGTATTGAGGTAATGAACTAACACATATTTCACTGCATTTTCAGTAATATCATTGGATTTTAATTTTTTTAACCCATTCCTCTATAGGCTATTTTTAGACCCAACCTCTTTGAATGACTTTATCCAAAAGGAACATTTACTACAGAAAAGTAAAATTTTAGAATTTTGTAGTTTGAAACCATTGCGATAAATAGAGCATTTGCTCTTTTTACTAGAGAAAAGTAAAATTTTAGAATTTTGTAGTTTGAAACCATTGTGATAAATAGAGCATTTGCTCCTATAAGAGCAAATTCTCTATTTATTACAATGGTTTCATTAAGTGACTTTTACAGAGGCATAGAAAGGCGTATTTATGGAGGAAAGGGTTAAACATTCCATCCAGATAACCCTTTCCCTGTTCTATGTTTATCACTAATTTTAATACCTACTCAATATTCATTAACAAAATAGCTACAAAGAAATATGAAAGGTGGAACATTGTAGACATTTTAGAAAGCTAAGAAACAGAGAATCAAATTCTATTAGCAAACAGAGCAGACCCTGATCAGACGGCTCCTATAGGAGCCATCTGATCTGTGTCTACTCTGTTTGCAAATGCGTGAAAACACGTTTATATGAGGGAAAGGGATAAGACATGCAGTCATCTATAGTCTTATCAAGACTCAAACTGTTTGATACCCTGGCAGTATACTTGAAAGAAATGGCAGGAAAATGTTCTTTTGAGATTGAATCTGATGAAAATTAACAAATGTGAAGCGTGAATTGAAATGATATACACAACTCTGTATAAACAAACACCTCAATTAAACCCTGATCCGGTTTTCTAAAATACACAGAATTGCATTTGTTTCTATGGCAGTTAACTTGGGACACATCACTACCAGGTATCCAGCTTGTCTAAGTACTGCACCACATAAATTGCATACTACAGTACAACCTCTCTATAATGGCAACTAGATTGTGTTAATTAGTTGGTATATATGGGCAGGTGGCTGCTTAAAGCAAGGTGAAAGTAAAACAGAACGCTCCTATAGGAGCGTTCTGTTTTACTTTCATCTTGCTTTTAAGCAACCACCTGCCTTTAATAAAAAATATTTGATGTAATTTAGTGGCCGTTATAGAGAGGTTTTACTGTACTAACACGGACTTTGTTGCATCGGACTGACCTATCAGCCCATTACTGTAAAACTGAACTGATCGCTAATGGTTTAACCCATTACTCCATGAATATTTGTGCAAGAAATAGTGATATCTTGGATATTAATTAGATTATTTTTTATAATGGCATATTAACACAGGATATCTTGGCTCAGACAGAAACTGCAGAATTGTATCTATATTATACCATAAGCATACCGAGAAGACCCTGAGCAGACGGCTCCTATAAAAGCCATCTGATCTGGGTCTACTCGATTTGCAAAAGTGCAGAAATGCATATTTATGGAGTAAAGGGTTAATACCTAACGTTGTTGATATTTGACTCATACCTTGAGAAAATGCTTATGTATGCATTTACAAACAAAGTAGATCCAGATCAGACAGCTCCTGTTGGAGTAGTCTGATCAGGGTCTACTCTTGTTTGCTTCTGTAAAAACCCATCTGATTTCTATGGTGTCTTCTGTAGGCAAATATAATGTTGTCCATTATAAAAATCAACTTATTAATAATCATACATATCATAATTCTAAAATGAATATTCACTAGATGGAGAATTAATACCTAATTCTGTTGAAAATTTTAGCACTCTCTAAAAATAGGAAATAAAAATACAAATAAGCACCTGTTTTCTGAGAAGTTTTCAACTCAATAAATCTACATGTGTTTTTTAAATGATTATACATGTACATATTGACAACTGGCCAAATACTATCTACCCTATGATTTCTGTTTACAAAACACTTTAGAAACATACAGAAGATCTACACCAGCCTCTTCCAATACAGTAAAATAAAGATGATGAATAACATGTACTTGAAAGCAAGGGACTATTTTGTATATAACATAAGTAGTACAGATAACTTGTTCTATCCTGTATTAACCCTTTACCTGTTCAGTATTCATGTAAGAAATAATGACAGCATGAATATTTATTACAGTAAAACCTCTCTATAACGACCATTAAATTGAGTTGATTAATTGGTACTTAGGGCAGGTGGATGCTTAAAGCAAGGTGAAAGTAAAACAGAACGCTCCTACAGGAGCGTTCTGTTTTACTTTCACCTTGTTTAAGCGGCCGCCTGCCTTTAACACAAAATACATGATGTAATTTAGTGTCCGTTATAGAGAGGTTTTACAGTACCTCAATTTTTATGGTGTCAATTTTTTGCTTTGTCAGAAACTGTAAAATCACATCTTTATCATGTCAAAAGCAAACGCAGCAGACCCTGTAGGAGCAATCTGATCTGGGTCTAACTCTGTTCGCAAATACATGAAAAGGTGCTGATATGAAGGAAAGGGTTAAATATCAAAAATATTCTTCACCTATCTACTATACTGTGCTTTTCAAACAGTGTTGTGACTATTGATCAGGACTAAACTCTAACAACACTGTCCTACCATCTACCTTAGGTAAAACCTGTTTTCACCCTTATTTTCATGAATATTCATGCAATAAATAATGACATCATGAATATAAATTAGCTGATGTTTTAAAGTGGTATATGAACACACTTAGCCATGTTAACAATTGGACAGGAACTGCAGAATCAGATATACAGTCAAACTTCGATATCTCGAACTCGGATAACTCGAACTTTGGGATAACTCGAACAAAAAGTTCTGTCCTTCCAAAACTTACAATACAGAACTGCTCTAAAATGTATCACTACAGATATCTAGAAACATGTGTGACAGCTTAATACAGGTCTAACGTAATGCTGAAAGCTCCTACAAGAGCTTTCAGCATTACTTTAAACCTGTATTAAGCCGTGGTCCTGAGAAATTGTCCAGGTTAGATATTGGATTACTCGAACTTCTGTTATCTCGAACTAATTTGCATGGTCCCTTGAAGTTCGAGTTATCCAAAATCAACTGTACATTGTATATTATTTCATAGACAAATGGAGCAGACCCTGGTTAGACAACTCCAGTAAAGCAGACCCTGCTCAAATGGCTCCAATAGAAGCCTTCTGATCTGGGTCTTCTCTGTTTGCAGAGGCTTAAAAAAGCATATCTACATGTATGGAGTAACGGGTTAACCAACCACTTATTGATTAACCCAGGAATATTCGTGTGAGAAATAATGACATCATGAATATTGACTCGATTACTTTGTTATAATAGCACATTGACACAGGCAGTTTTGGCTATGGCAGAAAGTGTAGAATCATATCAATAGTATATCATAAGCAAACAGAGCAGACCCTGATCAGACGGCTCCTATAGGAGCCGTCTGATCTGGGTCTACTCCGTTTGCAAAGGTGTATTAATGGAGGAAAAGGTTAAGAACAGCACATGACTTTTTTTGTGGTTTCTTAATGCAGGGCAAAAGTATGAAAAACAGCTCATGTTGAAGGATTCTTCATTACTTTTATCCTGCATTAGGCTACCTGAACTGCCTTAAACCCAGAATCAGGATTTGTTTATTGGTCTTTTAACCCTTTACTCCATAAATACGCCTTTCTACACCTTTGCAAACAGAGTAGACCCAGATCAGACGGCTCCTATAGGAGACGCTGATCAGGGCCTGTTCTGTTTGCTTATGGAATAATATACATGTAGATATGATTCTGCAGTTTCTGCCATGGCCATACGTTCCTGTGTTCATTTGCCATTATAAAAACGAATGTAATTTATACCCATCAGGTCATTATTTCTGTCATGAATATTGACCCTTTCCCTCTTAGTAATGCCTTTAAATGCCTCAGCAAACATAATGGACCCAGAATCAGATGCTGTCTGATCAGGGTCTGCTCTGTTTGCTTATAGATTCAGTATAGATCTGATTCTATAGTTTCTCCAAAAGTCAAACTATCCTATTACATATACCCGTCAGCTAATAAATGTTAACCCATTCCCTCATATTGACGCTTTTTGACGCCTCTGCAAAAGTCACCTGATGAAACCATTGTGAAAAATAGAGCATTTGCTCCTATAGGAGCAAATGCTCTATTTATCACAATTGTTTCAAACTACAAAATTCTAAAATTTTCCTTTTCTCTAGTTAATGCTCCTTTTTGGTAGATTTATTAAAAGTGATTGGATCTAAAAATAGCCTATGAGGTAATGGGTTAATGATGTCAGTATTCATTACATAAAACTTCATACACTGAAGGGCTATGACATGTTTCACTGTTTTATTTACAAAATACTGTCATTCAATATGCAGTAATGTTATTACAATTTCATTTTCAAAATCAAGAAAAACTTACTTTTCAGAAACAAAATCAAATCTGTAACAGATAAGGTTAGCCCTATATACATCAATACTAGATATAGTTAAACATCTTAGAAAAAAAGGTGTGTCTAATGACTCTGTTTATGCAGAAAACGAGTTTATTAGCATTTGCAAACAGTGAAAACACACACCAAGGGGCTCCTAGAGGAGGAGTTTTCTGATTAAGGCATTTCCTATTTGTCATTCAATAACAATTTCAGCATACAACAATGAAGATTGTTCTCTTGCTCTGGATTGTCCATTTTTTGTGTAAATAATCCATTAACTCAGAGCAATTGATTATTACCTGGATATTTCGGCTTTATCGCAAAGCCTTCGTCAACACACTGAGATGTAGTCAGTGGGTGTCACATGACTTTGAAGAAATGTGGCGTAGTTTACTATGTTAAGTGTGAAGAATGCAGACATGACTATGTTGGAGAGACAGGTAGACCTCTGGAAACAAGACTAAAAGAGCATGTGTCTAGATCCAATTCAGCTTTACATGAACACTGTGAAACCACTGGTCACCACTTTGACCCTCACAATACCAAAGTCTTGACGTCAGAAGAAATGCATCTTAAACGTAGAGTGAAAGAAGCCATTCTTATAAAACAGCGGCGACCATCACTCAACCGAGACGAGGGACTGGAACTGCCAACAGTGTATGATCCTCTCCTTGTGTCACGTGACGACTCAAAGTCATGTGACACCCACTGACTACATCTCAGTGTGTTGACGAAGGCTTTGCGATAAAGCCGAAATATCCAGGTAATAATCAATTGCTCTGAGTTAATGGATTATTTACACACAAAAAAAAAAAATTTCAGCATAATTTACCCTTCCATACTAAATGAAACATGCTGTTCAACAATGATAGAACATTCCAGTTTGAAAATTCAGCGTTCAAAAGGTTAATACACAATTTCAAATGAAACACATGCCCCATCTGTGCAATATACAAACACTAGCAAAGCAGCAAGCTATATACATGTATATGAGTATTACAGTGTTAAGCCCTATTAAGCTGTTGTATATTCATCACTATGTATCATCATTACAGAATCTAAACATTTATAAATATATTCTAGCTTTTGTCATGTTTTCAGCCATTTACATCAATTACAAAATGTATCAGATACCAGTATTTGCAAAAAACAACAACTTAAGTTTGGCATTGGAAAACTAACATTCTACAATTTCTTAACCCTTTTCTTGGCCCTTTACTACGCTTTGGCAAACAGAGTTGACCAAGATCCGACAGCTCCTAAAGGAGGTGTCTGATCTAGGTCTGCTATTTGCTTATGATATAAAATAGATATGATTCTACAGTTTTTGCCATGACCATTACTTGATAAAAAGATGTATATTTATGCATTTGCAAAGACAGTAGTCCCTGATCTGACAGTTACTATGGAAAATAACATAGCTCTGGTTCTACCATCTCTGCAATGACCAAAAATTCTCTTTCTTGAATGACATTGTTGAAAAGTAATTACAGTAGAACCCCTCTAATGCGACCACTTACTAAATACACATGGTTGTCTTTATAAGCAGGTGGTTGCTTAATGCAGGACAAACATAATGCAGAAAGCTCCTGTAGGAGCTTTCTGCATTACTTTTGTCCTGGATTAGGCTATCACCTACATCTAGCACCCAGAATTATACCTCTTTTAGGTGGTCGCATTAGCAGGGTTTTACTGTAATTAATAACCATAAAGTCATTCTTTTTACACAAACATTCCTCATCAGGTAAAGAATTTAATCAAGGCAAAGTCCTATACCTAATCACAAAACAAACGTTCCACACATACTATCTAAGTAAACACGACTGAACAAAGAGTAACATTTTGTTTCAATACATATAACAAAAAACAATAACAGATAAACAGACAATATTTTAATACCATTACATATATTACACTAAGAAAGAATAATCATAATATGTTTGCTATATGTATATAAATGCTGCCTATATGAAGGGATAGGGAATCATTTCATTTTCAATCTCGCCTTGTTTCTTTCATCCTTTACTCCATAAATACGCCTTTCTACGCCTTTGCAAACAGAGTAGACCCAGATCAGACGGCTCCTATGGGAGCCGTCTGATCAGGGTCTGCTCTGTTTGCTTATGATATAATATAGATATGATTCTACACTTTCTGCCATGACCATACATTTCTGTGTCTAAGTGCTATTGTAACAAATTAATTTAATTAATATTAATGACGTCATTATTTCTCACATGAATATTCCTGGAGGAAAGGGTTAACCTTATACTACATGTACATGAATATTTTCATGTAAGAAATAATGACGTCATGAATATTAGTTACACCAGTTGAACACAGGAAAGTTTTGCCATTTCAGATCCAGTAGGATCATACCTATATTAATCCAGAAACATACAGGATAGACTCTGATCAGAATAGACTCCTGGAGCCATCTGATATGGATCTACTTTGTTTGCAAAAGGCGTTAAAAGGTATATCTATGGAGTAAAGGGTTCACTCAATAAGGTTTTTTAGTATGGTCTGTTTGAATGGTAATAGAGTAGAACCCCTTTAAACATGAATTTCATTAAAGAACAATGTATGTCTTTTTACGCAGGTGACTGCTTAATGCAGGGTGAAAGTCATGCAGAAAGCTCCTTTACTGTAGATCAAAGTTTTCAGGCACTTGTCAAGTTGTATATTATGAAAAGAAACAACTCAAATTTAGAGTTGGCAGACTTAGACCTAACCAGAACTTCAATAACTGATTCTATCAATTCAAATTCAATTCAACACTTAAACAATAGCCTTCTAACTCTCAGCATTAACATGTACATTTAAAAAAAAGTTTGGATCCAAATTAGATAACTTAGTGTGCGATAAAGATCCAAATTGTTTGCTTTTCTGCCAGTAAAATAAAGTTTCTAAACACTGAGTCAATACCTTAAACAACTGTTTGAGCAGATGCCATGTATCATATCAAAGAGGAGAGTAAAAGAAAAATACATGTACAGTAGAAACACTCTTGTGACAAATAGTACCTACTGATCAAGGGTCACATCTACACTACCTATGTCTCAGTGCTATGTTCACCAGCCATAATACTACACAAGTGCAAAATCAAGTGTCGAGTTCCATCACATGAGGCATACATCAAGAATTGAAGGCAATGAGCTTCACAATGTAGAGCCGGAACCAAGGTGTGAACTACAACACCAAAATCCCCATTCCTGAACCAGACTCTAGCTTAAGATTCTAAAGAGTAGTCAACATCGGTTTTGACGCAGAAATAAACAAGTTATTCCTGAAAATGCTAAATTTATGCATGTTATCTGGACCCCTGCAGAACAACCTCTTCATGTTTTGTTGAAAGATGAGGTTCTACACAGTAGGTCAAATAGCCAGCAGCTGTTGAGTGTCCAACTGTATAAAGTCTGACAAGGTACAGCATTGTAATGCCGCTACTGGTCTGGATCTACACTGCTTGAGAAGCCCATGAAAGCTTTCTTGTGATATGGTTAATATTTGAACCCTTTCCCTCATATAAATGCATTTTCACACCTTTGCAAACAGAGTAGACCCAGATCAGACGTCTGATCAGTGTCTGTCCAGTTTGGTTATGAAATTATAACAGATCTGACTGTACAGTTTCTACCAATACCAAGCATTCCTATGTTATTATCATAATAAAAAATCAGTTAATAAATACTCATGGTGGCATTATTTCTTTCATGAACATTCAACAGGGAAAGGGTTAAAAGAAAAGGTCAAGTGCTAGATCTCAGTACTTTCAGAAAGGTGTTCAGAAAATCAGTAACCATTAAAAAAACTACTAAAATTTTAATTTCTCCAACAAACCCTATGTTGTGATCATCCTTTAGAGTCTTCTTTCGAGATGATTCAAAAAAGTGGTCACAACGTGGGGTTTGGTGGAGAAATAATGGAATAATAATTTACACATATCACCTCTGCCTCTGAATGATTAATCCTTTCCCTCATATAAACACCTTTTCACGCATTTCCAAACAGAGAAGTCCCAGATCATACGGCTCCTATAGTATCCGTCTGATCAGGGTCTGCTCTGTTTGCTTATGGATTTGATAATCTGTTTCTTTACTTTCTAAAATGGCTACAATGTTCCACTTTCCATATTGCATTATAACTATTTTTTCCATGAATATTCAGTAGGTATTGCAATTTGTAATAAACATAGAACAGGGAAAGGGTTAATTAACATAAGTTCTTGCATAGAGGGGGACTGTTTGGAAACGATTGACCTAAGGTACTTATGAAAACAAAAAAGCAACATTAATTGTAAATACACAAAATGATTGACATATTTCACAAAACAAACAAATACTGCAGACAAACACCATAACAAATAAAACAATACTGTTTAAAAACACAACACTGAGCATGTAAATATGAACACAAACTGCTTAACAGGTTGGACAGATAAAGAGAAAAGTTATCTTTAACCCTTTCCCTGTTTAATGTTTATGTAATAAATAATGACATCATGAATATTTATTAGCCTATTTTTTATCATATAAAATTTTCAAGGGAATTTTTTGCTTTGACAAAAACTGTAGAATCAGATCTATATCATGCCATAAGCAAACAGAGCAGACCCTGATCAGAAGGCTCCTGTAGGAGCCTTCTGATCTGGGTCTACTCTGTTTGCAAATGCATGAAAACTTTGAAAAGGTGTTTATATGAGGGAAAGGGTTAAAACAAGCCATCTTCGTTGAATCATACCTGGAGATAAATATACATACTAAACAAAGCCATAGGGAAGGGCCGTATTTCAAATACTAAAATTGTCTTGAAGACAGGATTCTAAAAACAATGGTCACAACATAGGGTTTAGTGAGGAAATAAAGGGGCAATCCTTGAAAACAGATTTAACCCTTCACTCTGTATACATGCCTTTTTATGATTTTGTAAAGAGAGTAGACCCAGATCAGACATCTCCTGTAGCAGGTGTCTGATCAGGGTCTGTTCCTTTTGCTTAATATGAAATAATATAGATCTGATTCTACATTTTCTGCCATGGCCAAAAATTCATGTATTCATATGCCATTATTTTTTAAATACATGTATGTAAATACTATTCACGATGTCATTATTTCTTACATGAATCTTCATGGAGTAAAGGGTTAATTGTCACAGAGCTCATTTTACCAGGAAGTCAGACATATGTGAACATTTCACAGCAAATTCTCTCACAGATAAAACCTTACAACAAACACTGCATTAAACTGGTCAATCTGAGACAGAAACATTTTGATTCATTTTCAATTAGAATATGACAATAACGCACCAATGTTTACAATTGTGTATAAAGAGATATGCTCACTAACCACACATTTCAAATTCTTTGGATTATTAATTAATCTAACTCTATCAAGCTGTGTTAATTATCAATACAAAAACAACAACTTCACATTGGTCCTCTTTTTGGGCATCAAGTCATATTTGGGTCCATGCTTATAAAACGTTAAGTTGAGTCTGAGTTCGTTCTCAAGTTTTTGATTGGTCAGATTTGAGCCTTTGGCTCAAATCTGACCTTGATCAAAAGCTTGAGAACACCAATCAAAAGCTTGAGAACTCAAATCTGACCAATCAAAAGCTTGAGAACAAACTCAGACTCGACTAAAAAGCTTTATAAGCATGGACCCTGACTCTTGTAGGCATTAACTCTTTCCCTGTTCTATATTTATTCCAAATTTCAATACCTAATGAATATTCATGGACAAAATAGTCATAATGAATATGGAAGGTTGAACATTGTAGCCATTTTAGAAAGTAAAGCAACAGATCTTGATCAGACGGCTCCTATGGGAGCCGTCTGATCTGGGTCTACTCTGATTGCAGATTCATGGAAACATGTTTATATCAGGGAAAGGGTTAACCATTTTCCTCATATAAATCCTTTTTCATGCCTTTGCAAACAGAGCCGTCTGATCTGGGTCTACTCTGATTGCAGATGCATGAAAACATGTTTATATTTCCCTCATATAAATTCTCTTTCATGCCTTTGTAAACAAAGCAGATCCAGATCAAACAGCTCCTATAGGAGCTGTATGATCAGGGTCTGCTCTGTTTGCAAAGAATGGGATCAGGCAGATCAGATCCTACAATTTTTTGTCTAAGCCAATATTCCCTTGAAGATTTACATTATAAAAAATTAATTGATGAATATTCATGAGGTGACCCAATTCACGCATAAATGTTCATTAACCCTTTCCCTGTTCAATATTCTTGTAAGAAATAATGACATCATGAATATTTATTATCTGAATTTTTATTATGTAAAGTTTTCAAGGAATTTTGTTTTGCTCTGACAGCTGCTGTAGAATCTATATCATGCCACAAGCAAACAGAGCAGAACCTGATCAGATGGCTCCTATAGGTGCCATCTGATCTGGGTATACTCTGTTTGCATATGCGGCAAAACACGTATATATGAGGGAAAGGGTTTTAAGGAAAGGGTTAAGGCTGTTCCAGTACAGTCAGTCTTGCTTAACATTACAATTCGTCTTGAGCAAGAGGAGAAATCTTGAAACAGTTCAAAGGCTTTTTTGACACTATTGACCATGATTTTTAAAATGGTTTGAAGAAAACTCTTCTGTGTATTGATAAAGATATATTATTGCAGATCATGATGACAATATCCTCTGCATGCCTACAGTCAAAATTCTGGATCAGAGTCATTAGAATCCCATCCAGACTCAATCACATTGTTATCTGCTTCAAACTCCACTTCAACATCATACTGAAACTCTGGATCACCAGGTTTCAAAAAATGCTTCTCGAATGTCTGGTCCATGATGGACTTTTTGCGTTTCAAGGTTTCCTCATCCACAGTATTCAGATTCTCCTCTCCATCTATTTTATCCATTTCATCATTCCTGGCTATGCTAGCTTCTAGACTCATGCCGGTGAGTTTGTCTCTTATAATTGTAGTTAGTCTCAAGAGTTGAGATTTGGGAATGTGACTCACATATTTTGAATGTCTTGGACATGTGCGTAGATCTTCAACAGCCTTTTCAACATTGGAATCTTTTGTGAATTCTCGCAGTGGCATTGTCCTCCTGCGATGTTTTTTGGTCTGTTTCTCCACATATACAATAACAATAGCAGGTGGATCAAATTTTATTCCACACTTTTGGATGTCAACATCTACCATTTTGGATTATCTGTAAGAAAAAATAAAAATACAGGTAACATAAATTCTAAAATGTAGAAAGTTAAAAATATTGTTAAAGGAAAATGTAACAAACTCAACTGTTAATCTGTTATTGTATATATTTTTATTCATTAAGAAGACTATGCAAAAAACATGATATCAGGACAAGTAGATTGACATGTTTATATCTTGCCTACCCTTTGGGCATGCAAGGGATATGAAATTCTACCAATTTACTTGACCTGGACAATTGTTTGACTTATTTCATAGGACTGAATCCCCTAGTACTGATTTTCCAGGCTCCGATTGAATGACAAATTGAATGATTCAATTTGTCGTAGCAAAGTACATGTATATTATATATATATATGTATAGGTACATTCATTTATCATTGAATTCCCTCAACAAACAAAATATATGGACTGTACATGTAGGCAGGGTTGCAACAATCACAGAAAACAAAATTCCCTGACATAATTTCAAATTTCCCTGACACATTACATCACGAAATTTGGTCTTTGTCATGATTTCTGTAATAATTTATGAATTTTTAAAAAAATATATGACCTTCATTCTCATGTTTTCCCTGACCCATATTTTTTTCCATATTAGCTGACTTTTCCATGACGCGTGGCAACCCTGGTAGGGTTTTCCCAATTTTCAATAGATTTATGGAGTCTCTGAGTATTTTAAACACACGGGCAAACATGCTAATCAAACTCTGTTAGGAGTCTTTGAGTGAGTTTTAAACACAAGACGAAGTACATGCAAACAGGGTCACACGACTTACTGGAATACCAGAATACCACTGAAATACGGGAATATCCTCAAAATTATTGCTTTTTAGAAGATTCATGTGTTTTGTGTGTAAGATCTTGGTCGGTAGAAAACCAGTGAAGAAATCTTTTCCATACTTTGTGATTAATCTTCATGAGTATCGTTGGAATGTATTCAAGGCTCAAGCTAAAGGGTGATTGTGGAGAAAAAGTCTCCCTAATCCTGCTGACTTCTGTCATCTGAGCTGAGGGAGAAGTTTAAATATACCTGTAGAACATATAGGGAGATACAAAATCAGGACCAAACACTTCTCCCTGATCTTACTTCTCTGTGATGCAGGGCTCCAGATTCAGCCCTGGACGAAAAACTATTTTTGCAGGAGTTGTATTTGTTGTATCACGTCCTATAATGCATTAGCTCA
Source organism: Azorinus chamasolen (assembly GCA_963576725.1). Taxonomy (NCBI): domain Eukaryota; kingdom Metazoa; phylum Mollusca; class Bivalvia; order Cardiida; family Solecurtidae; genus Azorinus; species Azorinus chamasolen. Next base: position 62,026,939 of record OY755251.1, on the reverse strand, counting down.
ATCCAAATTATCCCCGGTACTTCATGTTATAGGTCGGTGTTGCTTATTTTTACATGCTTAAATTAATATGAACATTTTGTTTCTCCTGAAAGAGGCAGTCACTGAGTGCCTGTATAGTTCTTAAGTATCATAATCAACCATGATTTACCAGAATTAATACACATCTTCTATGTTGAAACCTTATCTTGTAACATGTCTTTCCTCTGACTTTTTATTTTTTAATGAGATACGTACAATTTTTTTTATATGAGTATCGAAGAAACACTCTATGCCCAAACAAGAGCACCTCAAGTGGGTGCGAATGCTCGTCTGTTATCATTTTGGTATGTGCATGTGGATAGGCCTTGTCAAGATGAACATGCATACCAAAAATGAAGGTTGTAAATGAAGAAAATTGAAGAAGTTATGGTCCATGTTAAGATTTCGGATGACGACGACAACGATGATGACAACGACGACGCGGACGCTGGAGTTACAACAATAGCTCGTGATTTCTTCAAAACAGACGAGCTAAAAATCAGCATGGTATTCAGTGCTAATTTTTGGCAACATAGATGTTGACCCTTCTCAGAGGTCAATTGTTGTTGAAATGGAATTAAGTGCCAGACAAATTTTGAAACACCCTGGGCATTAACCACATAGCTGTGTGTAACTGATTAAAAACAAATTCAATAAAACTGAGTCTGCAATTTTTTTCTTTTTTCGCATTGCTAATTTTGCTTTCGAAGGATCTCCCACTTTTAGAATTTATATTTTACTTAAAGCTATTAAACTAAGTAAAGGATGTGTTTCAAAAATTGGTGTGGTTTGGCATAAGTTTGATGCTAGTAGGCTACACGGTCTGTAAGTTTATGAAGTCATGTTAAAATTATGGGCATTTCAGCAAGTCGTGTGTACGATCATAACTACCGGTATATCATATCATGAGCAAACAGCACAAACCCTGACAAGGAGTCATGATCTGAGTCTACTCTGTTTGAAAAGGTGTAGAAATGCATATTTATGGAGTAAAGGGTTAAGATAGACCTGTACCATTGAGTCTGGTCCATTGATAATTTGACAGAAATTTTGAAGGATAAAATAGCTTTGAGACTTTGAAGAGAAAAGCGCACTACATGCATCCTGTTTTTAATCTCAGCTGGGTGTCTCTAATTATGTTGAAATGGGACTGGTAAGCACAGGGGTAGGACACGTTTGAGTAAGTATATGTATATATAGAAAGAAGGGATCCGACTTCAAAAGGTCCAAATTACCCACTCCTCCACTTTAAACCCTTCGTTCTGCAAGAAATGCACCGATTTCGATCAGATAAAAAGGTATTCTGTAAGCAAAGACATTGTTTGATTTGAATATGCAAAGATTTTCCCGGTCAAATAAGGGAAAAACTTAACATGGCACCAGAAACATGAGAAAAATGGTCAAAATTGGTTAGTTGGACACGATCTAGTCCCTGAGTGGGAACCGTTGACAGCCTAGCTTGAAACAATTACTTATACGTCAAACATAGTAAAATTTGGCGTTCATATCAGCAATATATTCAGTGAAAAGAACTTTCCTACAGCGATCTTAAACAAAAACGTGTTTTTTTCTTTTACCGTCCTTCTTGCGATTTTCAACGTTTGCACCTGACATCGTTTTCAAGAAGTCAAACTTTGGTCACGTGACTGTACAACAGCTGCGTTATTTCATTGGACAGGCGGAAAATGGTGATGCATGGTTTTCAGATGGATCACGAACAAGGTTGAATAGGTCGCTTTCGTCAATGGCCAATCAAAACGTGCATAACAAGAAGTCACGTGACATGTCTTCGACGACTTGAAAATGAAAACTTGTAAAAGTTGCTGACATGAGAGGAACATGTAAAAACACAGAAAGGACAGTAAAACCTCGTTTTCGTGTAAGATCACAGTAAGAAAGTTCTTTTTATTGAATATTATGCTGATATGAACGCCCAATTGTATTGTGTTTGACGTTTTGAAATCGTTTCAAGGCTGTCAGCGGTTCGCACTCGGGGGACGCAGTTTTGCTCATATTTTGATATGTTCTATTTTCCCAATTTTTTTGAAACGATGCAAAAAATTCCCAATGCTAGGGGTACGGGTCATGTTCCCAAAATGGTCAGAAAAAGCCCTGAGTTGATTCTTAATTTGACCGGGAACATCTTTGCATATTTGAATAAAACAATGTCTTTGCTTACGGAATAGCTTTTTATCTGATCGAAATCGTTGCATTTCTTGCAGAACTAAGGGTTTGATCGAAATCGGTGCATTTCTTGCAGAACGAAGGGTTTAAAGTGGAGGAGTGGGTAATTTGGAAAATCTTTGCATATTCAAATAAAACAATGTCTTTGCTTACAGAATACCTTTTTATCGGATCGAAATCGGTGCATTTCTTGCAGAACGAAGGGTTTAAAGTGGAGGAGTGGGTAATTTGGACCTTTTGAAGTCGGATCCCTTCTTTCTATATATACATATATTTACTCAAACGTGTCTTATCCCTGTGCTGGCAAGCACAGGTGAAATGGCATATATATGACACAAGCTTGGCAAGTGCTTGTCAAAATTCAATTTCAACATTTTTTCTGATAACAATAAAGATAACGCTTTATTCATGAATTTGAATGACAAATTTTGTCAATTATAATTAAATTACCTGATTATATTCACATAACTCAAAAACAAGTATAAGATTAGATAAGAAACTAAAATTCTAGTTCCTTGCCAAATTCTGCACCGACTTGTCAACCATTTTGAAGCTACACCGGTCAAGTGTAAAACGCGGTAGTATGGGACTTTTAAATGCGGGCCTAATAAAATATTTAGTATACGTCCTCTTAGTTCCACCAACTATTATATAAATATATCGAATCGGGTAAACCAGTAAATATAGACTTCGCTTTCAACAAAGAATACAGATAACAAAGATAAATGCGATCAGGTGAGTGTTTTTTCTCTTCAAAACAATTCAAGAAAATTGCTCATGTATTAGCCATACCTAGGAATACTGGTTCCCCTTGTTCAATGCAACCCACTGTAAGCCGCGTTAAATAACAATATCTCCACTGAAGCATGCTGAACTTGACATCAGTGGGTAAGTGCTGTTTAATTGACAAGTTTTAAAAATCCACGTCCTACTTTAAACTTTCTGTTAGTTTTAACATGAGAAATGACTGTAATACTGTTACTTTTTGCAATATATTTGGAAATGAAGTTGGCGTCATGATGCATGCCTGTCAAACTCAAAGTGAAGTCAGGAACCCTAGAATTTACCCCATCAAATGATCATGTCTTATAAATTAGAAGCCGAGGACTGGCAAACAATGCACCATCGCTTGAGGTATTTGACGGTGACGGATCAAAACGGCACACTTCCAAAATAGCCCATATACCAATAAGATATATGTTTTAATATTGCAGTGTGTCATTTTGGTTGCCGTGCTTTGTGACATATATTGCCTGTGTGCAGTTGACGTTTAATTCTGTTTTCTGTCTGTATCTGTATCTATAACAATGTTTAACCCATTCCCGCATATTGACGCCTTTTTACGCCTCTGTAAAAGGCACTGTTTGAAACCATTCTGATAAATAGAGCATTTGCTCCATAGGAGCAAATGCTCTATTTATCAGAATGGTTTCAATACTACACAATTCTAAATGTTTTCTTTTCTCTAGTAAATGCTCCTTTTGGGTAGACTTTTTCAAAGAGGTTAGGTCTAAAAATAGCCTAAGTGGGAATGGGTTAATCACTGTTACTCATGCTTGTATGGTTGCTTACACTGGCATCATTCTATCTCAGTCTGTTTACATTCAGTCAATTCGATTTAACAATATCACAGCCCAATGCAGCAAGCAATAATTTTATGAAGCATCAAGCCAAACGCCGGTATGGTTGTCCATAATATTTAATGACCGAGTCCATTCAGTTTATTAATGGTCCATCTTTGTTTGACAAGGTCTATTCAGTATGGCGGTCCATCATTGTTTAATGACAGAGTCCATTCAGTAGAATGGGCCATGATTTTTTAACAACACAGGCCATTCAGTATAATAAATGGTCCATCAATGTTTCATGTTTGACACGTTACGTTAAAAATTGTGTATCGTGGTCCATCATTGTTTGACACAGTTCATTGAGTATGACAGTCCATCATTGTTTGACACGTTCCATTTTGTATGATTGTCCATTCGGTTGTTCAGTGACAGGATTCATTCAGTATAATGGTCCATCATTCGTTGACATTGTCAGTCCATTGAGTATGGTGGTCCATCATTATTTGACACATTCCATTGAGCATATGGTGGTCCATCATTGTTTGACACATTCCATTGAGCATGTTGGTCCATCACTGTTTGACACATTCCTTTGATTATGGTGGTCCAACATTGTTTGACATGTCACATGGTCTATTGAGTATGGTGGTCCATCATTGTTTGACACACTCCATTGAGTATGGTGGTCCATCATTGTTTGACATGCTCCATTTAGCATGGTGGTTCATCATTGTTTGACACGGTCCATTGAATATGGTGGTCAGACATTGTTTGACATGGTCCGTTGAGTATGATGGTCCATCATTGTTTTACACGGTCCATTGAGTAAGGTGGTCCATCATTGTTTGATATGCTCCATTGAGTATGGTGGTCCATCATTGTTTAACACGTTCCATTGTGTATGGTGGTCCATCATTGTTTGACATGGTCCATTGAGTATGGAGATCTGACATTGTTTGGCATGCTCCAATGAGTATGGTACATGTAGTCCATCATTGTTTGACACGGTCCATTGAGCATGGTGGTTCATCATTGTTTCACGCGGTCCATTGAGTATGGTGATCCGACATTGTTTGACATGGTCCATTGAGTATTGTGGTCCATCATTGTTTGACACGGTCCATTTCGTATGGTGGTCCAACATTGTTTGACATGGTCCATTGAGTATGGTGGTCCATCATTGTTTGACACTGTCCATTGAGTATGGACAATGGTGGTCAATCATTGTTTGATGCAGTCCATTCTACTAATAATCACTAAAGCCCATTCTTGGCTGTGAATTATTTCACAACTTTTTTTAAAATTTATTTTTGAATTTTTGTAATATAAACTTTTCAAAGATTGTTTAAGCTTTGGCACAAACTGTAGAATCAGATCTATATCATGTCAAAAGCAAACAGAGCAGACCCTGATCAGAGTGTCGGCTCCTATAGGAGCCGTCTGATCTGGGTCTACTCTGTTTACAAATGCGTGAAAATGTGTTAATGCGAGGGAAAATGTTAATATATCTTGTTTTATATTTCAGGATAATCATTCAGTTGTGAAAAGTAGTAAATCATGACCACGACAGAAAAGACTGGTGCGCCTGTAGACAGAGGATGGGCCTGGATGATAGTGCTAGGTGACTTTTTCATAGTTTACTGTTACCCCTTTCCTGTATATAAACACATTTTCAAGCATCTGCAAACAGAGTAGACCCAGATCAGACGGCTCCTATAGGAGCCGTCTGATCAGGGTCTGCTCTGTTTGCTTTAATATGAAATTATAATTACATGTATGGCTCTGGAGTTTTAATAATACCAAGACATCAAGTATCTACATGTATGTGGCATTATAAAAATTCAGCTAATAAATATTCATGACGTCATTATTTCTGACATGAATATTCAACAGGGGAAAGGTTAACTCATATCCTGCTGGAAAAATACAATGTCTGCCCACACTCTGATAAGCTATATTCTTAACTTTTTTTATTTGTTTTATTTAAGCTTTTGCAGGTGGCGGTGGTCTAGTGGTAACGCACTTGACTATCAGTCCGGAGGTTCGGGGTTCAAATCCCGGTCCCTCCCGGAAATTTCAGAGACGCTTTTCCGTGTCTCCCAGCCGCACATCCTCTCCACCCAGGGGTTAAAATGGGTACCTGTGAGGGTCACTCGCCTGTACTGCGGCTGCATGATTGCGCCATATGTTAGTAGTGCTCAATATTGTAGGCCAATGACTCAATGACCAGGGGAGTAAATGTACAGTCGGTTGAGCGGTCATTCCGACTGAAAGTAGACTATAACTAGGTACTTTACTTTTAACTCTTTCCCTGTTCAATATTCATGTAAGAAATAATAACATAACCGTTTCGGCGCCAAACTCTTAATTGTCGTCTGCACAATTCAATGTTGTTAAATCATTCGGTACAATAAGGAAATGAGATAAATAAATGCAAATTTCAAAGGAATAAAGCACATATATAGAAATAGAGAATGAGACAAAAAGTGAAGTCCCTGATCAGATGGCACCTTTAGAAGGCGGCGTCTGATCTGGGGCTACACTATTTGTTGTGGTGTATTTATGCGACATTGGCGTTGAAAGGTTATAATGTTAACTGTTTAAAGAAAGTTTTTGCTTTGACAAAAACTGTATAATCAGACCTGTATCATGTCAAAAGCAACCAGAGCCATTTGACTTTTTTCTGCAAAAAATACTGCTTTCCTCATTTTTCTCTTAGGAATTGTTTTATCATAATTTTTTTTTAAGGATCAGATTGTTAAACAGGGTTTTTCATGGTTATTAAATTATATTTGCCTGTTTATGGTGGTTAAGAAGCTTGTTTAAATGGTGGCATTCAGTCCACAGCTTTTGTGATTGGACTGATCACAATAGCATTATTTGCTAGCATATTTTTAATTAACTCTTAAGGCATGCTGTTTTCAACTTTTTGATACCAGACCAAACCAGTTGCATCCATATTAGGTGCCATCTCACCAGGATCACAGCTCTTCTATACTCTGTGGGATTTATTGAAACAAATGGATAAAGAGTCCATCGTGAGATTTAACCCTTTACTTGAAAGAGATACATATTTACACATTTGCAAACAAGACAGTCCATTCTGTTTGAGTATGATCTGCAGAGCTCCAGATAAGATGCGTAAATTAAAACATTTTCAAAAATAATTCCTTTATTTCTCCACCAAACCCTATACTGTGACCACTCTTTAGAATTGTCTCAAAGAGACGATTCTAAAGAGTGGTCACAGTATAGGGTTTGGTGGAGAAATGACGATTTTAGTATTTGGGTACACACCATTATCTGTAGCTCTAGATCTGTCTGACCAAGGTCCAACCAGTTTGCTTATTGTATCATATAGATGTGTTTCTAAAGTTGCTCAACCCTTTCCTCCATTAATATGCCTTTCTGTAATAACCACTTCTTGAAACCATTGTGATAAATAGAGCATTTGCTCCTATAGGAGCAAATGCTCTATTTATCACAATGGTTTCAAACTACAAAATTCTAAAATCTTACTTTTCTCTTGTAAATGCTCCTTTTGGGTAGATTCATTCAAGGAGATTGGGTCTAAAAATAGCCTATGGAGGAAAGGGTTAATAAAATTAGGCTACTTTATATTCATTATCTCAAACTCGGATAACTCAAACTTATTGAAGTAAAAGGTCGGTCCTTCCAAAATTTACTATACAGAATTGTTCTAAAATGTATCACTACACAGTTCTAGAAACAAACGTGTCCGCTTACTGTAGGTCGAAAGTAATGCTGGAAGCTCCTACAGGAACTTTCAGCAATTCTTTAGACCTGCATTAAGCTGTGAACTGGAGAAATTGTTCAGGTTAGAAATCAGAAGTCTCGAACTTCTGTTATCTCGGAAGTAATTTGTATGGTCCCTTGATGTTTGAGATATCAAAGTTCAACTGTTTATTCATTAACCCTTTCCCACATATAAACATGTTTTCACGCATTTGCAAATAGGGTAGACCCAGATGAGACGGCTCCTAGAGGAGCCGTCTGATCAGGGTCTACTCTGTTTGCAAATAGAATTTGATAGACTTGTATCTTTACTTTCTAAAATGGGTACAATGTTCCACACTCCATATTTCGTTATAAATGTTTTGTTTATGAATATTCAATTTGAAATAAACATAGAACAGGGAAAGGGTTAAGTAGTAGGAATAGTGAACTAGAGTACTAATAATGATGGTGCAATGAAATGATCTGCATGACTTCTTATTTTCAGGTTACTTCATCAGCGTATTCTGCATGGTGGGCATTGCCAAGTCATTTGGCATATTTCTGGAGGAGTTTGTGACGTATTTTGACATTCCAGTAGCGCTAGCTGCCTTAATTATGGGTGTCTCTGGGGGCGTATATACAGTCTCAGGTAAAAAATGTAGCATGATTGATATTATGTATTTCTTTTATATTTGATATTATGTATTTCTTTTATATTCAGCCCTTTCCTTCATATAAACACAATTTTACACATTTGCAAACAGAGTAGACCCAGATCAGACAGCTCCTATAGGAGCCGTCTGATCAGGGCTGCTCTGTTTGCTATTAATGGAATTTGATAGATCTATTTCTTTAGTTTCTGAAATGGCTATAATGTTCCACCTTCCATATTATATTGTAACTATTTTGCTCATGAATATTCAAAAATATAGAACAGGGGAAGGGTAAACCCTTTCCCTCATATAAACGTGTTGTCACGCATTAGCAAACAGAGCAGACCCAGGGTCTGCTCTGTTTGCTAATGGAATTTGATAGATCTGTTTCTTTACTTTCAAAAATGGCTACAATGTTTCACCTTCCATATTGCATTTTAACTTTTTTGTTCATGAATGTTCAGTAGGTATTGAAATTTGAAATAAACATAGAACAGGGAAAGGGTTAAACCTTTTCTCCATGAATATTCATTTAATCAAGAAATACTGACATCAAATGCCAAAGAAATTCACAGGCAAATGGCTGAGGTATAATACCTTGGCCATTTGCCTGTGAATTTCTTTGGCATTTGATCCCTCTTTTGTGAGGAACTTTATCACTGCCCTAAACTCAACATTCTGACTTTCAATCATTTCTTGATGGTCATGAACTTAGAATGCCTCTGACAATCACACATATATGTTATAACAAGTAAACCTGATATTTTGAAAGTACTGATAAGGTGTTGTCTTGATACGTAAAGAAACACCTCAGTCGTTCACTTGGACAGCTAGGACAGAATTCTGTATGAAGGAATACAAAAGTAAAGGTCTAGAAGAGATACAGTAAGACAAAACAGAAATGTATAAGAACACTTTTTCACTTAGATTGCTGTACAAATTTGTATCAGCAGAAGCTGTAGTCTACATCTGTTCTAAAATTAGTTGAGTCTGAGTTCGTTCTCAAGCTTTTGATTGGTCAGATTTGAGTTCTCAAGCTTTTGATTGGTCAGATTTGAGCCAAAGGCTCAAATCTGACCAATCAAAAACTTGAGAACGAACTCAGACTCAACTAAAAGTTTTTATAAGCATGAACCCTGTTCTAAAATTAGTGTGTATTTATCAATTTCAGTTTCAGGTAAACAATAAGAGTACCAAATAGTTGGAAAAATCCTGAAACTTTTACTCGTCCTGCCAACTGCTTTTGTTTTATTTTACTTAACTCTTTGCACGCTAAGTAATTTTTCATCTGCAACAATTGTTGTCTGCTTCAATTCTTAAAATAAACTTTCTCTCATTTTTTTCAAAAATATGGTCAAGATGACAAACAGTTTGGATCCTGATGAGACGCCACATTATGCAGCGTCTCATCTGCATCCAAACTGTTTGCATAGGTAATCAGAGTTTCGCCGCTAGCTTGCAAAGAGTTAAAATTCATTGATCAAGTTTCTGAAATTCTACTCGTCCTGCAAGAAAGTTAATCGTTATGGCAAGCAGATGAGTGGAATTTTCCAGGCCTGATTAGATGGCAAGTTAATCAGCATCTCATCTGTATCCAAACTGTATGCAAAGGTTATGAACAGACTCAATAAAACCGAGTCTGCAATTTTCTATTTTTGTGTTGCAATATTAAATTTTGCTTTCGGGGGATTACCTCCCGTCAGAATTTGTAATCTTCACGACAGCAGGTGTGAAGTGCTTGTGTGGCGGCCGTAAAACGTCGCCCCGTACTTCATTCTCAGTATTGTTATACCTTCTGATCCTTCGAGATCATGAATTTCAGTACTTCTTGTTCTGAAAATTGAATAACGCTTAAGCCGGTGCTACGGGGCCTGAGCAGTGTTGCACTTTCAATTACTGCTCATGAACAGACTCATTAAAACCAAGTCAGCAATTTTCTCTTTTTGTGTTGCAATTTTTGCTTTCGGGGGATCACCTCCCTTCAGAATTTATCACACATTGGTCCACAGCATGTTAGAGGCTAACCCTTTCCCTTTTCTATATTTATTCCAAATCTCAATATCTGCTGAATATTCATGGACAAAATAGTTATAATGAAATATGGAAGTCAGAACATTTTTGATGTTTTAGAAATTAATGAAACAGATCCTTTAAATTCCATTAGCAAACCGAGCAGACCCTGATCTGGCAGCTCCTATAGGAGCCATCAGAGCAAGGTCTGTTCTGTTTGAATTTAATAGATCTGGTTCTTTAGTTTCTAGAATGACTACAATGTTCCACTTTCCATATATCATTTTAACTATTTTGCCCTTGAATATTCAGTAGGTATTGAAATTTGGAATAAATGTAGAACAGGGAAGGGATAAAGAGTTAATTGACCACTTTATGGAGAATACAGTAAAACCCCTCTAAACCGGACGTTAATTCTAGTATAAATACCGGTCCTGGAGACAGGTGGCAGCTTAATACAGGGTGAAAGTCATGCAGAAAGCTCCTCTAGGAGCTTTCTGCATGATTTTCACCCTGTATTAAGCAGCCACCTGCCTGAAAGTATCTAAATTCTTCTCTACTAGAATTCCGGTTTAGAGGTTTTTTTACTGTAATGTCTTTTTTTCTTCAACAAACCAGAGAGACGATTCTAAAGAGTTGTCACAACATAGAGTTTGGTGGAGAAATGCCAATTTTAGTATTTGAGTATGCACCTTTATCTGTAGCTCTGTATGTCATATTTCTTTCTTTCTTTTCCAGCCCCTATCTGTGTGGCTGCGGGTCAGCATTTCAGTCAGAGGAAGGTAGTTATGTTGGGTGGGCTTGTCGGAGGCGTGGGACTTGCACTGAGTGCATTTCTCTTCAACATAGAGTGGGTCATCATTACATTTGGAGCCTTATTCGGTAAAATAATTTTACTTTCTCACGGCTCTAGTTACTACAGGAATACTAAATATTTCTCAACAAAATGTTCATTCTTTCAACAAACTCATATTTGTGACTTAACCCTTTCCCTAATATAAACGTGTTTTCACGCATCCGCAAACTGAGTAGACCCAGATCAGACGGCTCCTATAGGAGCCATCTGATCAGGGTCTGCTCTGTTTGCTAATAGAATTTGATAAATATGTTTCTTTACTTTCTAAAATGGCTGCATTGTTCCACCTTCTATTTTTCATTATAACTATTTTGTCCATGAATATTCGGTAGGTATTGAAATTTTGAATAAACATAGAACAGGGAAAGGGTTAATAGAATTGTTTCAAAATTGTACTGACACTACTTATTACTAAATAGCCTCCATGAATTTAACCCTTTACCTGATGAATATTCAGGTAAGAAATAATGACATCATTAATATGAGCTGCATTTTTATAATGGCATATAGGAACACATGAATGTGTGACCATGGCAGAAACCATAGAGTCAGTTCTATGTTTTTTTCCATAAGCAAAGGGAGCAGACCCAAATCAGACAGCTCCTGCTGGACTCGTCAAATCTATGTCTACTCTGTTTGCAAAAGTTTGAAAAGGCGTCTCTATCAATGAAAGGGTGAAATCTTTGCATGAAATGTAATTGTCATCTGCTACAATTTTTAATGTCAACTTTATTTTACATTTCTCTTCAACGATACAGTCATGAGTGTCAAGACTGTTTTTGTCCTGATAAAACTCTTATCACATTATCATTTCTAGTCTCTTGCCATATTAACCCTTTCCCTGTTCTGTGTTTATTCCAAATTTCAATACCTACTGAATATTCATGAACTAAATACTTACTATGAAATATAGAAGGTGGAACATTGTAGCCATTTTAGAAAGTAAAGACACAGATCTATCAAATTCCATTAGCAAACAGAGCAGACCCTGATCAGACGGCTCCTGTAGGAGCCATTTGATCTTTGTCTACTCTGTTTGCAAATGCGTGAAAACATGTTTATATGAGGGAGAGGGTTGACTTTTTAGGTTCAAAAGGGGGCTCTATGAATATTTAAAAGCAGTGTATTGTACATGCTTAACTCTTTCGCTGCCAAATTTTGTCGTCTGCAAACTTTATTGTCTGCTACAATGTTCCATTTTTATTTTATTTTCTTCAAGGAACAGTCACAGTAACAAACAGTTTGGATCCTGATGAGACGACGAGTTACTCGGCGTCTCATCTGGATCCAAACTGTTTGCATCTTATTATTGTTACTAGTTTCTTATTGTTCTGCTTCTTTTGCTTTCAAAGGATCTCCTTATTTTAGTATGTATGTACTTTACAACGACAGGTGTTAAATGCTTGTTCGGCAGTCCTAAAAATTGCCCTGTACTTCAGTCTCGGTGTTGTTATATTTTCAGGTGAGTGCCAATATTCATGAAAGTTGAATACTGCTTTAGCTGGTGCTAGGGTGTGTGAGTTGTATTGCACTTTTAATTACCGCAAATGAACAGATTTAATAAAACTGAGTCTGCAACTTTCTTATTTCTTACTGCTGCTTTCGATTTCAAGGGATCTCTGTCTTTCAGAATTTTTACGCCTGTGGGAACACTGGCTGGCATCGGGCAAAAGTTGCAAATTTAAAAAAATTGAGTGATCGTAACATCATGGCCACATTAATGCGCATAATGCGCCAAATGGCCCCAGGCACTTAAAGAGTTATGGCCCTTGTATTAGATAAAATTGCCTTTTTCAGCCTTGTCCGGTCTCTATGTAATCTAGTTTTAATTTGATATTCATTTAACTTTATGAAATTGTGTATGGCCAAAATATCTTGGCAAAGTTTGATTACCAGCCAAATGGCCCCAGGCACTTTAGAGTTATGACCCCTAATCTTCATGAACTTGTGCATTGGCTTAACCCTTTCCCTGTTCTATGTTTATTCCAAATTTCAATACCTACTGAATATTCATTAACAAAAATACTTAAAAAGAAATATGGAAGGTTGAACATTGTAGACATTTTAGAAAGCAAAGAAACAGATCTTTCAAATTCTAGTAGCAAACAGAGTAGACCCTGATCAGACGGCACCTCTAGGAGCCGTCTGATCTGGGTCTACTCTGTTTGCAAATGCGTGAAAACACGTTTATATGAGGGAAAGGGTTAATATCTAACTCAAGGTTAATTACTATACAAATGGCCCAAAGCATTTCAGAGTTATAACCCTTGGTAAAAATTTGGCCAATAACCCTTTACTCCATGAATTTTATACGCCTTTCACACCTTTGCAAACAGAGTAGACCCAGATCAGATGGCTCCATCTGATCAGGGTCTGCTCTGTTTGTTTATGATATGATATAGATATGATTCTTCAGCTTCTGCCATGGTTAAATATTCCCATGTCCATGTGCTGTTATAACAGATTAATCCAATTAATATTCATGACGTCATTATTTCTTACGTGAATATTCATGGAGGATAGGTTTAAAGCCTTGTCTGCTCTCTACCCCAAAAGATTTCTATCAAGCCTGGTGCCTAAATGAAACATTTTTTGAGTCTGAGTATGAGTATGAAATCGTGCTCAAGCACCAGAAATTGGTTATATTTTCACAGCTCCAGATAAGATCATGTTCAAGAATAGATCCTTTATTTTTCCACCAAATCCTATACTCTGACCACTCTTTAGAATCGTCTCGAAGAGACAATTCTAAAGAGTGGTCAGAGTATAGGGTTTGGTGGAGAAATGAAGATTTTAGTATTTGAGTAAGCACCTTTATCTGTAGCTCTGCATATTTTGATGCACAAGATGGGCATATTTTGTGTCAGTTTGGTTCACTTGTTCTAATGTGTCTTTGTTTACATATTTTGTGTCAGTTTGGCTCACTTGTTCTAATGTGTCTTTGTTTACATATTTTGTGTCAGTTTGGCTCACTTGTTCTAATGTGTCTTTGTTTATATGGTTCAGTTGTATCCTTTTCCCATGGTTTTTCAAGCAGATGAAGTGATGTACATTTCAAATCCTGATGAGATGCTGACATATTCGATATCTCATCTGGATATGGTTACCACAAAATCACTTCTGGCTAGGAGTTTGATGTGCTTTCTTGTATTTAATATGTTATTTGTGCCTTTTAGGTTTTGGAAATGCTTGTGTGTTTGGGAATGGCCTGGTAATGATTGGCCAGTACTTCAGTAAATACCGCAGTATCGCTAACGGTCTTGCCCTGTCAGGAGCCAGCATTGGGCAGTTTGCCCTGCCACCGTTATTGCAGCTCATGTTGGATAAATATTCTCTAAAAGTAAGATTTAAAATGTGTATAAGGTGTTACATGGTTGATTTAACTAAAATGATAATAGTCTTTCAAAAATGTTCAGCAAACTTAAATTTTATTCATTTGTAAACAACAACATGATGATAATGACAATAATGATTTGAATTGTGATGATGATTAATATTTTTTTGTTTATCCTCACAAGAGAAATTTTCAGCAGCTATAGACAGGATTTAATCCATTTCATCGTAGGCTATTTTTAGATACAACCTCTTTGAATAAATCTACCCAAAAGGAGCATTTACTAGAGAAAAGGAAAATGTTAGAATTTTGTAGTTTGAAACCATTGTGATAAATACATGTAGAGCATTTGCTCCTATAGGAGCAAATGCTCTATTTATCACAATGGTTTCACAAAGTGACTTTTACAGAGTCATCAAAAGTCGTCAATATGAGGGAATGGGTTAACACTGTAATCCATAAATACATCTTTCTACTCCTTTGCAAATGGAGTTGGAGCTGTCTGATCAGGATCTGCTCTGTTTTCTTATGAAGTAATATACATCTTATTCTACAGTTTCTTTGACAGCCAAAACTTCATGTGTTCGTGAGTCATTACAAAAATGAATCTACATGTAATAAATGTTTTTTGATGTCATTAATTCTGATATGAATATTCATGGAGTTAAGGATGAAACAAAACTGTATTTGAAGCTTCATTTTTACCCTTAAATGCATGAATATTCATGTAAGAAATAATGAATTTTTATAATGAAAGAATACATAAAGTTTTGGCCGTGACATAAACTGCAGAATCAGATCTTTATTACTTTATAAGCACACTGAGGAGATGTATGATATAGTATAAATATGATTCTACAGTTTCTGCCATGGCCAAAAATACCAATCAATTGAATTAATACTCATGATGTCATTATTTCTTGTATGGATATTTATGGAGTAAAGAGTTAAAATAAATCTGTCTACGACAACCATCACATATAAGTATAATTCTGGACTTTAAGACAGATGGTAGCTTAATGCAGGAAGAAAGCTTCTTTTGGAGCTTCCAGCGTTACTTTTGTCCTGCATTTAGTAATCATGTGCTCTCAGAGACCCCCATATTTATTTATTTCGTGGTGGTTATATACGGGTTCTACTGTAGTTACGAGATTTTTTTTTTGTTGCAGGGTACCTTGCTAATAGTAGGTGGTATCTATTTCAATGTGATAATGTGTGGCATGCTGTATCGACCTCGGACCTACTACACATGTCCGCCCAACTCTCAGTCAGTGGAGACTGAGAAATTTATTGAGAGGAAGCCAGCCTCGGGTCCTGTCCTAACTGGTGAAGATGGTGATGGTGGCCAGGCTAGGGATGAGGAGAAATTGTCGGATGATGAGGATATGATGATGAATGAGATTAAACCTTACACAGTAAGATTCAGGACTGTGAGTACGGGAAGTGTTGTGTTAGGAAGTGTGGACAGTCTGCATACCCTAGCTGTTGACACACAGAACCAGTCCAGCCAAGTCAGCACTATGGAAAAACAAGAAAAAGTCACGTTTTGTGAGAAAGTGATAATATTTTTCAAAGGCATACTTGACTTCAGTGTGCTAAGGAATTACATTGTGATAATGTTTGTGTGTTGTAGTTTCCTGTTATTCTTTGGACATTTCAACTTTGTTCTGTTTATGCCAGCAGCAGCTTATAGTCGAGGGATAGATAAATACCAAAAAGCTTGGCTAGTGTCAGTGAATGGAATTAGTGATTTGGTTGGACGTTTATTAGTGGGCTTTGCGGGAGACTTTAAACTGTTGGAGCGATACAAATTATTAGCGATTTCATCATTTATGTGTGGAGTTTCAATTTTCTGTTTTTCGTTTCCAGACACGTTTTTGTTTATGAGTGTATTTGTGGCCCTGTATGGGTTTTTCGGTGGGTGCTATGTGGCTATTAATGTTCCAACACTGATTGATCTGGTGGGACTACAGACCATGCCTAAAGTACTGGGAGTTGTGTTGTTTATTCAAGGACTTGGAGCAGCTGTGGGACAGCCAATGTTAGGTATGTACTTAGCAAATATTAGGTTTATACAGCCAATGTTAAGTATGTTCACAACTAATGTTAGGTTTGTAAACAGCCAATGTTTTAGCATGTACATGGCCAATGTTAGGTTTGCAAACAGCCAATGTTAAGTATGTTGACAACCAATGTTAGGTTTGTAAACAGCCAATGTTAAGTATGTAAACAGCCAATGTTTAGTATGTAAACAGCCAATGTTAGATATGTACACAGCCAATGTAAAATATGTTAGCATCCAATGTTGAGTAAGTACACAGCCAATGTTTGGTTTGTAAACAGCCAATGTTAAGTATGTAAACAGCCAATGTTTAGTATGTAAACAGCCAATGTTAGGTATGTACACAGCCAATGTTAGGTATGTACAGAGCCAATGTGTAGGTGCCGGTATGTACACAGACAATATAAGGTATGTACATAGCCAATGTTAGATATGTACACAGCCAATGTTAGATATGTACACAGCCAATGTAAATATGTTCGCATCCAATGTTGAGTAAGTACACAGCCAATGTTAGGTTTGTAAACAGCCAATGTTAAGTATGTAAACAGCCAATGTTCAGTATGTAAACAGCCAATGTTATGTACAGAGCCAATGTGTAGGTACCGGTATGTACACAGACAATGTAAGGTATGTACATAGCCAATGTTAGATATGTACACAGCCAATGCTAGGTATGTACACAGCCAATGTAAAATATGTTCGCATCCAATGTTGAGTAAGTACACAGCCAATGTTAGGTTTGTACACCCCCAATGCTATGTATGTACACACGATATATATTAGATAAGTACACAGCCTCTGTTGCCATACAGACCCTGATCAGATGGCTCCTCTGAGTCTAGGTTAACTATGGTTTTATCACGGAATATGTCAGATTTTGTTTGTTTTGATTTCAGGTTATATACGAGATGAGATGGGCAGCTATCAGTTGGTCAACTACATCAACTCTGTCAGCATGGTGCTAGGGTCTGTGCTCTTGTCCATGTACCCACTGGTGAAAAACTTGGAAGAAAAGAAAATCAAACAAGTTCCCCCAACACTAGAAATTATGTTAGAAGTCTAAGGGAATCTATATACAGTGAAATCGCGCTGAGTCGACATGCCATGGGAGATCGCAGATATGTCAAGTCAGCCCGCATGTCGAGTCAATGCATTGAAAATCCATCAAGATTGCAGACGATTCCGATGGTAGACATATTCTTGTGTTCTGTGTATTGAAATGATTTTCAGCGTTTCTATTAGTTTAACACATATTTGTGAGGTACCGTCTGATCTGTGTCTGCAAAGGCATTAACCCATTCCCGCATAGGCTATTTTTAGATCCAACCTCTTTGAATAAATCTACCGAAAAGGAGCATTTACTAGAGAAAAGGAAAATTTAAGAATTGTGTAGTTTTGAAACCATTGTGATGAATATAGCATTTGCTCCTAAGGAGCAAATGCTTGATTTATCAAAATGGTTTCAGAAAGTGACTTTTACAGAAGCGTCAAAAGGCGTCACTATGTGGGAATGGGTTAAAAGATATCTATAGATTAAGTAAAGGGTTAAAAACTCAATTATTTTTAAATAGCCGTATTAAAAAGAGTTTTCACCTAAGACTGAGTTACTAGAGTATTTTGTTTTGTATATTATTATTATAAGCATACACCATTTCGTTTTTAGCTGTTAGTTTAAAATGATTACACCACCTGTTTGTTTTATGTATACAGTAAAAACCCCGCTAATGCGACCACCTAAAAGAGGTATAATTTTAGGTGCTAGATGCAGGTGGTAGCTAAATGCAGGACAAAAGTCACCCTAGAGGAGCTTTCTGCATTACTTTTGTCCTGCATTAAGCAACCACCTGCTTATAAAGACACCCATGTCTATTTATTAAGTGGTCGCATTAGAGGGGTTCTACTGTACCTTGTTTTCAATTTACAATATTTTTGAGAATTTTATTTTATTATAACATGACAAACACACTTTTGAAATTCCTTTGTTTTATATATGTCATACAGACTCTGACAGTAAAAGGGGTCTAAACTAATAATTTTTAGAAAATAACATGACAAACACACTTTTGAAATTCCTTTGTTTTATATATGTAATACAGACTCTGACAGTAAAAGGGGTCTCAACTTCAATTCTAGTAGAGAAGAATTTAGATACTTTTAGGCAGTTGGCTGCTTAACCCATTACCTCATAGGCTATTTTTAGATCCATCCACTTTGAATAAATCTACCGAAAAGGAGCATTAACTAGAGAAAAGGAAAATTTTAGAATTTTGTAGTTTGAAACCATTGTGATAAATAGAGCATTTGCTCCTATAGGAGCAAATGCTCTATTTATCACAATGGTTTCATAAAGTGACTTTTACAGAGGTGTAGACAGGCGTATTTATGGAGGAAAGGGTTAATGCAGAGTGCAAGTTATGCAACAAGCTTCTCTAGGAGTTTTCTGCATGATTTTCACCTTACACTAAGCTGCCACCTGTCTCTAAGACCGATATTTATACTAAATTTCATGTTTGGATTAGAGGGGTTTCACTGTACAGTTAAATCCATCTAAATTGACCACTTTATGAATAAACATAGATGTCGTTAAATAACAGGTGTGGCTTAATTCAGGTAATGCAGAAAGATCCTGCAGGAGCTTTCTGCATAACAGTTGTCCTGCATTAAGCTTCCAGAATTAGATCTGTTTGTAGTGGTCACACTAGAGGGGTTTCTTTGTATTTGTGTATTGTGTCATTTTGAAGTGTCGCAAAGTGCTTTCTTTACTGTACAGTGCAGTACAGTGTCTTAGCTCTAGATAAAAGGAGTATAGTAGAACCCCTTTAATGTGACCACTTAATGAATAAACATGGGTGTCGTTATAAGCAGGGGGTTGCTTAATGCATGACGAAAGTAATGCAGAAAGCTCCTCTAGCAGCTTTCTGCATTACTTTTGTCCTGCATTAAGCTACCACCTGCATCTACCACCCAGAATTATACCTATTTTAGGTGGTCACATTAGAGGGGTTTTACTGTACTTGTACGTAGGGAATCTAGCTAGTCTTCTATATTTCTCAGCCAGATTTTGTGTCATTAGTACTCATTAGAATTGCCTTGGAGAACTTCAGCAATGTAGGATTTTGTTTACTTTATGAATATTCACGTAAGAAATAATGACAGTTTGAATATTTTGATAAGATTAAGTTTTATTATTGCACATGAACACTTGAAATTTTGGACTTGGCAGAAAGTGTACAACTGAATCTATATTACTCTTATAAGTAAACAGGGAGCTGTCTGATCTGTGACTACTCTGTTTGCGAAGTTGTAAAAATGGAGTATTTATGGAGTAAACCGTTATTCCTTTCCTTGAATAAATAATCAATCATAGTCATATCATAAAGTTCTGAGTTACTTTTGCTTATTTTACATGCATGCCAGTAAATGTTATGACTAGAATTGGTAGAATTATATTATCTATGAATGGAATACATTGAGACAGAAAAAAGTGTTCTGTATTAGGACAAGTTTAATTGGTTGATGTCTGATACAGGCCATTTCACTGTGTAACCTTGTAACTAATGATTAGTTGGTATATACATGTAGGACAGGTGGCTGCTTAAAGCAAAGTGAAAGTAAAACAGAACGCTCCTATGGGAGCGTTCTGTTTTACTTTCATCTTGCTTTAAGCAGCCACCTGCCTTTTACACAAAATACTTGATGTAATTTAGTGGCCGTTACAGAGAGGTTTTACTGTATAACTTTATGGCTATGGCAGATACTGTAGAAGTAGATCTATATTATTTCATAATTGAATTGAGCAGACCCTGATCAGACAGCTCCTACAGTACAGGAGCCTTCTGATCTGGATCTACTCAGTTTGCAAAGGCGTGGAAAGGTGTCTCTGTCAGTTAATTTAAAGACTTAATGCAAATGGTATGTTATGAAAGTAAGGAACACTGCATTAGGCTTGACAATCGGTGTTTCCTAAAACATGATTTCTGTCATGGATATTTGTAACATTCCCTATATGTGCTGTTGTGTTTTTATTCCCAGCAAACAAAGTTTGAGAGGGGGTATATAGGAGTCCGTGTGTTGGTCGGTCGGTTGGTCTGTTTGTTTGTCTGTATGTCTGTCTGTCCGTGGCACAAATCTTCTGAGGCAAACTACTTCTACATTTCTTTACGGATTTACATCAAACCTTGCATATGCATTAATTATGAAGTGTAGATGTGCATGACAAATTTTTCCTCCACAACCTCTGAAGAATTACAGAGTTATGGCCCCTGATTTGACATAAAAATCTTGGGACTTGAACTTTTTCTACATTTCTGTATCAACTGTCAGAGATAAAATGTTGCATATGCATCAATAATGAAGTGTGGATGTGTGTGATATGCATTTTTCATTCAATTTGTCCCAATGAACAGAAGTATTTTCTACTGCAAACGAAATTTGAGAGGGTTATTTAGGAGTCAGTTTGTTGGTCTGTATGTCTGTCTGTCTGTCCATGGCACAACCTGATACAAATCTTGGTCACAGCATCAAAATGTTTGATTTGCGATCAAGGCAGCTGAGAGGGGGTATTCCATCACCTTTAGTGATAGTTCTAGTTAGATTTATTTTTCTGTTCTCCAGCTATGAAGTGCTTATTACATGAAAACATTTGATGCAGTTCTGGATTAGTATTTAAGAATTGTGTTTGTTTATTCTAAAAACGAACCATTAAATCATATTTTTAAATTTGTATATAAAACAAATTAACATACATGTACAGTATTTAAATCACATGTATTCAAAACATTATGTAATCCTTAAATATTCCATAGTGAGTCTATATGAAGTTGACATTTCAGAAATAGATAAAGTTCAAATGAGACTGGGCTTCAAACAAATATGAACAGTAAAACACTTCTAAAGTTACCACCTTATATATCAACAGATTTATTTAAAAGCAGGTGGTTGCTTAACCATTTACTCCATGAATATTCATGTAAAAACAATGACATGAATATTAATTAGATTAATTGTTATAAAAGCAGATGGACACAGGAAATTTTGGCCATGGCAGAAACTTTAGAATCATATCTACATTATATCATAAGCAAACAGAGCAGACCCTGATCAGACGGCTCCTATAGGAGCTGTCTGATCTGGGTCTTCTCTGTTTGCAAATGTGTTGAAAGGCGAATTTATGGAGTAAAGGGTTAACCCATTCCATCACAGGCTAGTTTTAGACTCCACCTCAATGAATAAGTCTACTGAAAAGGAGCATTTACTAGGAAAAAGGAAAACTGTGTAGTTTTGAAACCATTGTGATAAATACAGCATTTGAACCTATGGAGTAAATACTCTATTTATCACAATGGTTTCAAAAAGTGGTTTTTACAGTGGCGTCAATTGAGGGAATTGCTTATGCAGAAAGCTCCTACAGGAGGGTTAATGGGTATAATGGGTTAACTGTTTGTCTCATACAAGGGCCACAACTCTAGAATCACAAGTTTTTAAATTGTGTCCCTTTCCTGGAGTTTTATGTTTATATATATATATTTGTCTGAGCATGGGCTCGACATGCTGCCCGCAATCTTTTAGTATTTCTAAGGTATTGTATTTGTAAGTTTTTCGTTGACTAGTAATCTCATGATTTTTTTTTCATTACTATGCATAATGACAATTATATTTGTTTTTAGATGGCTTGTTATATTTTATATTTATAAAATGTTTAGATACAAAAGTAGTTGTACGCATTATTGATTGTAAAGCCTTGCTATCAGATACATTCTAGATGTTTTATTGTGGCCCCCACTCTCCCCTTTTAAAAATGGAAGAAGTGGAAGGTATATTGCTTGGTCATCGTCCGGTCGGTCCATCTATACACTGTTGTCCAATCAGTAACTCATGAACCTTTTCACCTACAGTCTTCGTATTTGGTATAGAGTTTGATCATGATGAGCAGTTGATCCCTACTGAAATTAAGATCGGTAGGTGAAGGTCTATGATATTTTTCAAGATCAGAGACTGCCCTTTTGGGTGTACATGTTTTATAAACATCTATACGGCTTATTTGTGTATATGTTTGTTTATATATTATAGGTTTTGCTTCAAATCATTTTTTATTATGGTTTTATTTAACACTTTGAATGTGGGACACCTGTACCGCATTTGCAAACAGTGTAGACCCAGATCAGAGGGTTACAGTGTAGACCCAGATCAGAGGGTTACAGTGTAGACCCAGATCAGAGCGTTACAGTGTAGACCCAGATCAGAGGGTTACAAGGAGAGCCTTCTGATCAGCATCTGCACTTTGTCATTCAAAATCCTCCCGCTAATTCAAGCCGTTCATACTGTATGGACTGTACCAATAAACAATGATGGACCAATCCACATTCAAATGGTTAACCCCTTTCGCTGCCAATGCCGGATCTGTGATTACCTATGCAAACAGTTTGGATCCAGATGAGAGGCCGAGTAACTCGGCGTCTCATCGGGATCCAAACTGTTTGTTACTGTTACTGTGTTTTTGAAACAAAAATGAAGAAAATCAAAAGAATGAAAATTTGTAGCAGACGACAAAGTTAGCAGACGACAGAGTTTGGCAGCGAAAGAGTTAATGTATATTACCAGCTGTTGTTACTTATTTTGATTATCTGTGTAAAAGTTGTTGTATAACCAATCAAATTGCTGCATTTTAGTGCTGCAACCCAACTCAATTCAACCTGCATTTTACAAGCTTTGTACTTCTGCCATTTTACCCTGATCAGAAGCAAAGTTTCACTCAAAACTTTGCCTCCTTCTTATTTAGAAACTTAACACATTATCCCCTAGTGACGCATTTTTGCACATCTATAAAAGTCACTTTATGAAACCATTGTGATAAATAGAGCATTTGCTCCTATAGGAGCAAATGCTCTATTTATCACACTGGTTTCAAACTTTTCCTTTCCTCTAGTTAATGCTCCTTTTCGGTAGATACATTCAGGGAGGTTGGGTCTAAAAATAGCCTAGTAGAGAATGAGTTACGTTATGTTGTCTTTTTACTACATATATACAATATGTGTGCCAAACAGAATGTCGATGAGATCCTGATAAACTTCTTCACTTATCTAGATCCAACATTTTGCAAATGTCATCTTACATAAATGTTGCCTATGAGGTTCTAAAGGTTAAGAATACATGCATGTAGAACATATGTTATTAAGTATCAATTCCCATTGGTCCATTAGCTCTTTTGGTGCTAAATAATTTCTGTCTGCTTTAAGTTGCAAAGTGGACGTTCCGCCAAGTACTTCTCAAAACATGATTAACCCCTTCCTTCTTATAAACGCCCTTTCATGCATTTGCAAATAGAGTAGACCTAGATAAGATGGCTCCTATAGGAGCCATCTGATCAGGACCATTATCAGTGCAACTGCCAATTAGAATTTCATTCAGTCCAATTTTTCCCTTACAGGTATCACTAGGCCTTCCTACACTTTTGCAAACAGAGTAGACCTAGATCAGGGTCTGCTCTTGTTTGCTTATGAAATGATATAGATTTGATTCAAACTTTCCTGTGTTCATATGCCATTATATACAATCTACACTATACAAAATAATCTACTCAATATTCATGATGTCATTATTTCATACATGATACAGATTTCATTCAAACTTGGTAGGAGTGTATATATGGATGATGCACACCAAATAGCATCACAATACATCAATTGATAGCAGAAGTATGATCCTTCATTTTTGTTACATTCCAGTTGCCCAACTTCTTTAAATAAATTTTACGAAAAAGGAGGATTTACTAGGAAAAAGGAAAAGTTTAAAATTGTGTAGCTTTGCAACCATTGTGATAAATAGAGCATTTGCTCGTAATGGAGCAAATGCTCTATTTATCACAATGGTTTCAAAAAGTGACGTTTACATAGGCATCAAAAGGCGTCTATATGAGGGAATGGGTTAAACTGAAAGGTTGCACATATTCCTTAACCCTTTCGCTCATGAATATTCATGTAAGAAATAATTACTATAAAAAATAATCAGCAGAATTGTTTAACAGAATTTATTAACATGGAAATTTTGGACTGTGGCAGAAACTGTAGAATCAGATCTATATTGTTTCATAAGCAAGCACTGCATATCCTGATCAGACTGCTCCTAGAGAAGCAATCATTGTCTGCTGTGTTTGCACAGGCATGCAAAGACATTTATATGTACAGTTGAACTTCGATATCTTGAACTGGGATAACTTCGGGATAACTCGAACAAAAAGTTCAGTCCTTCCAAAACTTACAATACAGAATTGGTCTAATAGTGAATCTCTACAGATATCTAGAAACACATATGATAGCTTAATGCAGGTCTAAAGTAATGCTGAAAGCTCCTGTAGGAGCTTTCAGCATTACTTTAGACCTGTATTAAGCTGAGGCCTTGAGAAATTGTTCAGATTAGAAATTGGATAACTCGAACTTCTGTTATCTCGAACTAATTTGTATGGTCCTTTGAAGTTCGAGTTATCGAAGTTCAACTGTAATTGAAATTAATGGTTATTTCCATTTCGTTTTTGAAACTTCTAACGGGTCATGCTTGGCAGGGTCAAAGGTTATTGAGGCCCCTTTTAACCCTTTCCCTCATACAAACGTGTTTTCACGCATTTGCAAACAGAGTAGACCCAGATCAGACGGCTCCTAGAGGAGCCGTCTGATCAGGGTCTGCTCTGTTTGCTAGTGGAATTTGAAAGATCTAATCCTTTACTTTCTAAAATGGCTATGATGTTGCACCTTCCATATTTCATTATAACTAATTTGTCCATGAATATTCAATAGGTATTGAAATTTGAACTAAATATAGAACAGGGAAAGGGTTAAAGATATAAAGTCAGTGTCAAACAGTTTGGATCCAGATGAGATGAGGTGTTACTTGCCATCTAGAGTCAGACCGGTGTCAAAGGTTACTGTGGATTCGCCCATAATATAAAGTGTTGTGAAGCTTCGTCCTTCTCATGCTTAGTGTGTCTTTGCTGTCATTTGCAAACAGCTTGTCTTAACCCTTTCCTTCATATAAACGCCTTTTCAAGCATTTGCAAACAGAGTTTACCCAGATCAGATGGCTCCTATAGGAGCCGTCTGATCAGGGTCTGCTCTGTTTGCTCATGGCATTTGGTAGATTTGTTTCTTTACTTTCTAAAATGCCTATAATGTTCCACCTATTATGACTATTTTGTCAATGAATATTCAGTGGGTATTGAAATTTGGAATAAACATAGAACAGGGAAAGGGTTATCTGTCATTTGCACACAGCTTGGATCCAGATGAGATGCTGAGTACTAGTAACTCGGCGTCTCGTCAGGGTCCAAACTGTTTGATTGAATCGGAAGTCGGTGAAAAGTTGAGCAAATCGGAGATCGAGCAGGAAACTTTTTTTTAAGCATGAGAAGGGTTAAGATCCAGACTGAGACATTACTCCATGAATATTCATGTAAGATCTAATGGCCTCATGAATATTAAGTACATTTAGATTAATTGTTATAATAGCACATGGACACAGAAATGTTTGGCCGTGGCATCATATCTATCTTATATCATAAGCAAACAGAGTAGACCCTGATCAGATGACTCCTGATCAGGATCAGGAGCCGTCTAATCTGGGTCTGCTATGTTGTGCAGAGACATGAAAGAAAGGGTTAACCCTTTCCTCCATAAATATGCTACTGTATTGCTCCTGAGTAGACAAGGAGTGGCTCAGTATCTTTCGTTTGATCTCTCACTGTTTGCCAATCCCAATCTGGTTGTGATTTGTCCGTCAAAGGTTTCTGTTAGGAATACATTTTATGTCTGGCATTGCTATTACCCCATTCCCACATAGGCTATGATGTTTTAGACCCAACCTATTTAACTAAATGTACCGAAAAGGAGCATTTACTACAGAAAAGGAACATTTTAGAATTGTGTAGTTTTAAAACCATTGTGATAAATAGAGCATTTGCTCCTATGGAGCAAATGCTCTATTTATCACAATGTTTTCAAAAAGTTACTTTTACAGAGGCGTCAAAAGTCGTCAATATGAGGTCAAAAGGCGTCGGTAGGAGGGAATGGGTTAAAGGAGTTGCCTAATATTTTTAAATAAAGTAGACCCAAATGAGTTGTCATGTCGCTATGCTGTTTCTAATAATTATCAGAGGTTATGTACTTTTGCTGGTATGCTGTTTCTAATAATTATCATAGGTTATGTACTTTTGCTGCTAATGAATATCAGACAGTGTAGATCCTGATTGAACACAGAACTCAACATAGCAGTAGATCTGGGCCTGCACTGTTTATCAGATTTTGATTCATGAATGCCCTTTTTCTGCCTTGAAACAGGCCATATCACACTGTAATAGTGTAATCATAGGTTTGTAGATATATTTCGTGGCCAAATCCATTGAATCTCAGGTAATATTAGTGTATCCCATCATGTAGTCTGTATGTGTGTCGTTATTTTATAGCGTGTTGAGTATATTGTATAATGCCCCATCATAAACCCTTAACATCATTAATATTCATGTAACAAATAATGACGTCATGAATATTTATTAGCTGATTAATTTTTAAATAATACAATGTAGTATATGCACATGGGAATTATTGGCCATGACAGAAAGTGTAGAATCAGATTTATATAATTCTGTAACCCTTTCGCTCATATAAACGTGTTTTCACGCTTTTGCTAACAGAGTAGACCCAGATCAGACGGCTCCTAGAGGAGCCGTCTGATCAGGGTGTGCTCTGTTTGCTTATGAAATTTGATAGACCTGTTTCTTTCGTTTCTAAAATTGCTACAATATTCCTCCTTGCATATTTCAATATACCTATTTTGTCCATGAATATTCAGTAGGTATTGAAAGTTGGAATAAACACAGAGCATGGAAAGGGTTAACCCATTCCCTCATATTGACGGCTTTTTCACTTTGTGAAAACATTGTGATAAATAGAGCATTTGCTCCTATAGCATTTGCATTAGATAAATAGAGCATTTGCTCCTATTTATCACAATGGTTTTAAACTACAGAATTCTAAACTTTTCCTTTTCTCTAGTTAATGCTCCTTTTCGGTAGATTCATTCAAAGAGCTTGTATCTAAAAATAGCCTATGAGGTAATGGGTTAAACCATTAATAATGCCTCTATCATATAAAGAGTTGAGTTAAAAAATGCAAGCTAAATTTTCTATCGGCAGAAATACAACTCGGACTGCAGACAATCTGGATGCTGTTGAGTGTCAATATTACCACAAGGTGGCTTATAGTGTACACATATACAGTAAAATCCCGCTAATGCGACCACCTAAAAGAGGTATAATTATGGGTGCTAGGTGCAGGTGGTAGCTTAATGCAGGACAAAAGTAATACAGAAAGCTCCTAGAGGAGCTTTCTGTATTACTTTTGTCCTGCATTAAGCAACCACCTGCTTATAAGGACACCCATGTTTATTCATTAAGTGGTCGCATTAGCGGGGTTCTACTGTATATGAATAGGTCTTCCGGATTGTTGTCAAAAAGTTTAAGATAAATTTATACATAATTAATATATTAATGAATAATATTGTGACAGATAGTATTGAGATACGACACTTTAGTTGTTCAAACCCTTTCCTTCTAATATACGCATTTTCACGCATTTGCTAAAAGAGTAGAACCAGATCAGATGGCTCCTGTATGAGGGTCAGATCTGTTTGCTTTTGATATGATATATAACTGGTTCTACAGTTTTTGTCAAAGCAAAAAACATTCCTTGAAAAGTTTACATTATAGAACTTGAGCTAATAAATATTCATGGCGTCATAATTTTGTACATGAATATTGAACAGAGAAAGGGTTAACCCTTTCATGATGAACATTCATGCAGGCCTCCACCTATTATGAATGTAGAAATTTATTGCCATAGCAAACAGTTGAGAGAATCATATCTATAATATAAGCAAGTAGAGCAGACCCTGATTAGATAGCTCCTACAGGAGCGCTGTGATATGGGTCTACACTATTTGCAAATAGGATACTAACATAAATTAATTAATCGCGATATATTTTAACTCTGTCGGTGCCAAATTTCTATTTGTCGTTTGCAATGTAAGTTTGTTAAATTATTCTTTAAAATAAGGAAATGAGATAAATAAATGCAAATTTCAAAGGAATAAAGTACATATATAGAGATTGGGACACAAAGTGAGGTACCTGATACCTTCAATGTCAAGGTCACAATTTTAGGTTTAACATGGGATTCTGCATAATTATATGAGCATATTATAATGTTGTCCGTGTCTGGACTTATTACATTAATACAATCCCCAACTTGCGTATGCGTGTGTGTCTGGCAAACTGCAGTTTTCGTGCCTTGGACTGTACAGAGGATTTTGAATAAGAACAGTATTCGTCACCACTTCGAGGGTCACATACCAGGGGCATCTTGTTTGCTCCTGTGTCTTTGAATGATGTGTTCTGTAAATGGGCTAAATGATTAAATGGTTTAACACCAGTTGCTGTTAAAGTTACGATTCTATCTGTTAAATCGCTGTGTATTTCTTCTGTAAATAACCATAAAAATAAACATTGGTGCTCTGCTTTCTGTTGTTATTTGTATGTTGCTTTCAATAAAGTCAACCTTTTACTCCGTGAATATTTATGTAAGAAATAATGACATCACGTATATTAATTAACTTAATTGTTATAATGCTATAAAAGCAGAATTTTTTATCAAGGCAAAATTTGTAGTAGCAAATGTATATAATTCCATGAGCAAACATAGCTGACCCTGATGAAACAGCGCCTACAGGAGTTAACGATCTGGGTCCACTGTTTGCAAAGCTGTTAAAAGGCATATTTGTGGAGTAAAGATTTAATACAGCAAAAGGTCATCAAGTTCACCCCGTGGAGTGTAGTTATGACAGTATTTCGGCTCAAACCTAGAGCTGACAGGTCCTCATCGTGTTTATTATCTCACCTAAGCAAAGCTCAGGGTGAGCTATTGGGGGACTTGAATGTCCTGCGTGCAGTCGTTCGTCATCAAAAGAAGTATAATTATGGGCCTATCAGGCAGGTGGTAGCTTAATGCAGGTCAAAAGTAATGCAGAAAGCTCCTATAGGAGCTTTCTGTATTACTTTTGCACTGCATTAAGCAACCACATGCTCTTTAACACTCATTTGTTCAATAGATGAATGGTTCTACTGTATTACGTTGTTTCTGTACCAGAACAATTCAGTCTTTGATTGGGACATGGAATAACCATTTTATTTTTACTACATGTATTTTTATGTTGCCTGCTTTTCTAGAACCATAGCCTTTACTCGATGGATATTCAAACGAGGCGCAGCCCATTATAAACATTTGAAATAACTTTATAAAAAATATATCTAAAAATATGAGATACGGAAAATTATTGCCATAGCAACAGTAGAGGGAGATGATATAGAGATCAATGGACGAAGGCTCGAGCCTTCAAGTTCCTAGGATCTATCGTGACAGATGAAGGCTCTAAACCTGAAGTTTTGCACATTGTAAAATTCAAGCCCGTTTGGAAGAACAGGAACATTTCACTCCACACCAAAATGAGACTTATTCTCTCTCTTGTCGTGTGTGTGTTTGTTTGTGTTTGTGAGACATTAGTTCACATTTGTGTACTCTAAATGGTGATACATGTATCGAGCTACTTTCGGTTTTAACGATATCCCGGCAGACGGCAGCCATCACAAAATTAGCATGCTGTCTTACAGATCATTAATGAGACTAGTGAGACATAGGCATGAACGCGGAACTGAAGGAAATAATCCAATCCTTAGAGATGAGATGCTACAGAACGATCCTAAACATCTCTTACTCCAATGAAGAGGTCCATAGTCAGGTTCGGGCACCGGTTGCCCCTATGAAGAGCTTCTCACTATGGTTAAGAAAAGGAAGTTGAGATGGTCTGCTGAATAAACCTCGCCAAGAAAACTCTCCAGGGAACAGTAAATGGAACAAGAAGGCGAGGAAGTCAAAGCAAGACAACACCAAGGATTAGACAGGTTTGAGTTTTGCAGCATCTCAGAGAGCGGTGGAAGACAGAGCAAAGTGGAAAGAGATTGTCATGAAGTCAGCTGAGAACAACTGTGAAGAACAGGAGATAATAGGACCTGTAACATACATACAAGCAAACAGAGCAAATCCTGATCAGACAGCTCCTACAAGAATTGTCTGATCTGGATCAGCTCTGTAAATGCGTAAAAAGGCGTGATAATATTTCAAACATTACCATCAATTCTGAAAGCTGTGTCGTCTGCTACAAATTGTTTTCTTCATTTTTGTTTCAAAAAGATTGTCAAAGTAACAGACAGTTTGGATCCTGGTGAGACGCCGAGTTACTCGGCGTCTCATCTGGATCCAAACTGTCTACATAGGTTATCACAGATGCGACATGGGCAGCGAAAGAGTTACATGTAACCCTTTACTCCATGAATATTCATGTAAAAAATAATAATACAAAATATTAATTAGATGAATTTTTATCATGGCAAATGAACATAAGACATTGTGGCCATGACAGAACATGTAGAATCATATATATATTATTCCTTAAGCGCAGAGAGCATGTCCTTATCAGACGGCTCCTATATGAGCCGTCTGATGTGGGTCTACTCTGTCTGCAAAGGCATTAATGCGAATCTATGGTGTAACGGGTTTAGGGAAATTTACAAATACCTTAGAGATTTTCTAACGATTTAAGAAAAACTCACTCACCTTTCTCTTGATCATATAAATCCTGTCAAAACACAAATATGATATCCGCCCGAACAAGCAAGAATTGATTGCCTTTAAATGTATAACTCTGCCAATATATTCAACCTTGAGCTTGTTACCGGCGAATAAGTCTGTGGCCACCTATATGCAAACAGTTTGGATCCTGATTAGACACCAAGTAACTAGGCGTCTCATCAGAATCCAAACTGTTTGACACTCTTGTTAGATCTTTGAAAACATTGAAGAAAATCTGCTTCGAACTCGAATCATATTACTTTTTCCCATTAACGAACGTTTACTCGGCAAGGTCAAGGTAATTTACCAACATGTTACTATTACAGTAGAACTCGTTTTAAGCGACCTTCTACAGATTGAAGAAGAGGGTCATATATATATAGCAAATGATTGCTTAATGCATAAACAGATTTGTTAGCTGTATTAAGCTACCACCTGTCTTAACTCATTCCCTCCTAGGCTATTTAAGATTCAACCTCTTTGAATAAATCAACCGAAAAGGAACCTTCACTAGAGAAAAGGAAAAGTTTAGAATTGTGTAGTTTTGAAACCATTGTGATAAATAGAGCATTTGCTCCTATGGAGCAAATGCTCTATTTATCACAATGGTTTAAAAATGAGACTTTTACAGAGGCACCAAAAGTCGTCAGTAGAAGGGAATGGGTTAACCCTTTACTCAATAGGTACACCTTCTAACATATTTCCAAACAGAGCAGACCCATATCAGGCGGCTCCCATAGGAGCCGTCTGATCAGGATCTGTTCTTTTTGCTTATGACATGCTATAGATCTGATTCTACAGTTTTTGCCAAAGCAAAACGTTGCCTTGAAAAGTTTACATCTTAAAGATTAATATAACACATATTAATGATGTCATTCTTTCTTACATGAATATTCAACTGGGAAAGTGTTAAGCCATGTTTTACTGTGTATACATGTACTTCAACTCAATGCGTGCTCTTGTGCTGAATTTGCCATATGTGGTGTATCTATGCTACAAGTAATACAAGTAGGGAAATATCTTATCCCTATCATGCTACAGCGAACCCTCATTACAACGGATGTTTGTTTCCAGATATTTTGCGGTGTAACAAGGTTAGCGTTATAACGAGTTTAAATATGAAAGGAACCATACGACTAGTTTTAAACTACATGTAGTACCAACAGGTGGACGCTTAATGCAGAACACAAGAAGTGCAAAAAGCTCCCTTTGGGAGCTTTTTATACTTCATGTGTTCTGCATTAAGCGTTCGCCTGTCTTATTGGCATTGTACCTATTATTCAATGGTTGTTTTAAAGCCTTAAAGGTAAATTTGTTTCAATGCATACGAGGGTGCCATTGTAACGTATGCCGGTATAATGATGGTTCACTGTATATACATTTATGTTTCAAACTCTGATCGGATTGACTGAGCAAGTGTCAAACCGCTTTGATCCTAATTTTGCTCCAAGTTACTCGGCATCTCATCTGGATCCAAACTGTTTTCCAGTACCAGACAGGTCGCGAATAGCCCGATATTAACCAATGCATTCCCCAATATGCTATTTTTAGAACCAACCACTTTGACTATATCTACCGAAAAGGAGCAGTTTTACTAGAGAAAAGGAATCTTTTAGAATTGTTTAGTTGTGAAACCATTGTGATAATTAGAGCATTGCTCCATAGGAGCAAATACTCTATTTATCACAATGGTTTCAAAAAGTGGCTTTTACAGAGACGTCAAAAGGCACTAATATGAGGGAAATATTTGTTGAGTGGTGAATTGACAGGTGAAATAATCATGCTAAATCATGCTTTTGTAATGAATGTTAATGTAAGAAATACAGAACCATGTTCTGAGTGAAATAAACTGAATAAACTGAAGAAATAATGAAGGTGTGAATACGAATTTATCATATCTCAACAAAGGGATTTTTTTGCCATGACAGACACTGCAGGACCAGTTTTATATTGTTTTAAGCAAACAGAACATACCCTGATCATGCAGATGTCTTCTACAGGAGCCGTCTGATCTGAGTTGTCTCTGTTTGCAAATGCGTTAATGCAATAAAGGGTTAACCCTTTCCTTCATATTCAACGTGTTGTATATCTCTTTGCAGACGCCATTTTTAACCCTTTGCACGCTAAGTAATTTTTCGTACGCAACACTTTGCGTCTGCATCAATTCTTAAAATAACATTTCTCTAATTTTCTTTGCAAAAATATGGCCGAAGTGTCAAACAGTTTGGATCCTGATGAGGCGCCATATTATGCGGCGTCTCATCAGGATCCAAACTGTTTGCATAGGTAATCATGGTTTCGCCGCTAGCGTCCAAAGAATTAAATAACACTTTGAAGGGTGAATAGTTACGAAGGACTATGTATAAGCAGATGTACTGCTGTCACATTTAACTCTTTAAACGTTAGCGGTGAATTTTTGTATACCCATGCACACAGTTTGGGTCCAAATGGCACAACCGTAAACCTATTAAATTTAACTCTTTAACCCTTTCACCGCCGCATTCGCATAAATGCATCACGGCAAATAGTGCAGTCCCAGATCAGACGCCGCCTTTTCAAGGCGACGTCTGATCATGGACTGCACTATTTGTCTCAATCTCTGTTTCTATACAAGTGATTTATTCCTTTGAAATTTGCATTTATTTATCTCATTTTCTTATTTTACTGACTGGTTTAACAATTTGCAGACGACAATTAGAAATTTGGCTCCGAAAGGGTTAAACGTTAGTAGCGAATTCTTGAATACCCATGTGCAAATGTAGGATGCAGATGAGCTCTCCGAATATCCACCCGTTAAACGAGTTTCAAGGCTGATTGACATTTGCTTACGAGGAAATGAACATAAGTAAATGGACAGACGGCACTTCGAGCAGACGAGAGTTTACATTGATAAGGATAGATATTAATTAACCCATTCCTTCATAGGCTATTTTAGATCCAGCCACTTTGAACAAATCTACCGAAAAGGAGCATTAACTAGAGAAACGGAAAATTATAAAATTTTGTTGTTTGAAACCATTGTGATAAATAGAGCATTTGCTCCTATAGGAGCAAATGCTCTATTTATCACAATAGTTTCAACAGGTGATTTCTACAGAGGCATAGAAATGCGTATTCATGGAGGAAAGGGTTAAGAAAATTGTGTATTTCATTTTAATGCTGATGAAGTGGATATATGAACGTATCACAATATAATTAAATTGTACGTGAGATGTATGTAAATATTATGTAAACGTATGTAAACGATAATGATTAAGTCCCCTGTTGACGAATAAATTTATACAAATGAAAAGATCAGAAGTTATTTGATCTTGTGAGTTGTAACATATATAACTACGGGTAGATCTAATATTAAATCAGATATGTGTATTTGTGATTTTGTTGTAACCATTGCCAACAGCTGGAGCCACTGTGATACCGGTTACCTGGGTCCATGCTTATAAAGCTTTTAGTTGAGTCTGAGTTCGTTCTCAAGTTTTTGATTGGTCAGATTTGAGCCTATGGCTCAAATCTGACCAATCAAAAGCTTGATGACTCAAATCTGACCAATCAAAAGCTTGAGAACGAACTCAACTAAAAAGCTTTATAAGCATGGACCCTGGTTAACTCTGGTTAAGTTTTCGAACAGAGGATGGCATTTTTCAGACGGACGAACAGTAAACACTCGATAGTTCGAAGTTTTAGTAATGATAACTTGAGACCCTCTCAGGCAGTTGGCAGCTATATGCAGGGTGAAAGTGATGCAGACAGCTAAAGATCACGTCTTTACTAAAACTTTCCAACCACATTTTGCAACGTAACTTAACGTGGTGGCCAAACCAAAGTACATGTACTATGACTATGGCTCAAGGTTAGTAAGAGCTGTCTGATTGCTTATGGAATAATAAAGATTCTGTCATAGACAGAAATTAAGCTAATTAATATTCATGACGTCATTTTGTATATGAATATTCAATGAGTACAGGGTCAATATGCTAAGGTTGACACTGCTGTCTTTATAAGCAGGTGGTTGCTTAATGCAGGACGAAAGTTATGCAGAAAGCTCCAATAGGAGCTTTCTGCATAACTTTCATCCTGCATTAAGCTACCACCTGCCTTTGCCACTGTGAATTATGCTCCTTTTTGCTGGTCGCATTAGAAGGGTTTTATTATGCTTGCAAACAGATTGAGACCAGATAAGACGCCGAGTTAATCGTAGTCTCACCAGGATCGTTGACACGGTAGGCCTACTGATGAATCAGTGTCACCAGCATCCAAACTGTTTGACACTCAGCCTCTTGAAGTTTGAATTAGTCACAAGTAAGATAATATTTCCTCGGATCGGAAATTTATACAGCAGCATAGGGATTATCCATTTCATTACTGAATTTTCAAATGGACAGTTCCAATATTCAAAAAGGTCAAGATTACTGCGAACATTCAGGGATATTTTTTATTGAAAAGTGTAATATAACAAACAGTGCAGACTCTGATGAGAGGGCTCCTAGAGGAGCCCTCTCATCTGAGTCTACACTGTTTACAAAGGATTTTAGTGAATCGTGTCCAGAACTGAAAGGGTTAAGATTTTGTAAAAACCTGTTCGGTGCATGAACACTCACGAGAGTCAGTTTTCATATGGATTATAATGCAGGGTATAAATGTGCGAGCACACGCCGAAGTAAGACTGGGCATTAAATGCGCGTGCACGTGGAGACCAACACACTTAGATGTGACCCTTATCGTGTTGAAAAAAATAATGTCTGCTCAATGTGGGCCCTGCTGCAGATTTCACCTACTTCTGATTCGTTCAAATTGATCAACTGATCAAACATCAAACAATGTGGATCTTGTTGAGACGCCGAGTTATTTGGCGTCTCATCTGGATCCAATATGTTTGTAAACCCCAGACAGATCCAACTTAGCACGCTAAGGGTTGATGCTACTGAATCTCAAGAAACATTTGTCTGTAAAATAATTTTGCTTTTCTCTATTTTTTCTTCACTTTTCCTTTCAAAGAACAATATCCAGGATGTCAAACAGTTTGGATTCTGGTTCGAAACCATGAAATTAAGGATCTGATGGGGAATCTTAACTGTTTGTTAAAGTTATATCAAATTCACACATTGTTGAAACAAGGGTCAGCTATCCGCGATCTGACTCGATCTGACTCGGATTTCAAACAGCTTGGATCCAGATGAGACACCGTGTAACACGGCGTCTCATCAGGATCCAAGCTGTTTGACACCTGTTCTATAGTTTCATCAACGTTTGCTCGAGTCGAAAGTAGTCAAACTTGCACAAAATCCACATTTGTACAGACGTTAGGTTTTTCACAGCGGGGTAAGTGCTAACATCTCACTTGCCGTGATACAAACGCCGTTAGTTAATATTGGGATTTAATGGTGCATGGAAGCTAGAATCTTCTCCCTTGTCACGTATGTAAATTTAACCAGAAACGCTCATTGTTTGGTGTTAATTGTTAACTAGTTCGCTGCCAATTGAACATCTGTGATTGCCTATGCAAAACAGATTGGATCCAGATGAGACGCCGAGTTATATCAAGTCTCATCAGGACCCAGCCTGTTTGTTACTGTGATAATGTTTTAGAGAGAAAGGGGAAGATAATAAACAAACGAAACTTGTTGAAGACAACACATGCTACAGATGACAATATCGGCAATGCTATAGTTAAAGTAGTTAAACTAAGATTCATAAAATAACAACTTTTCGACATATTTTTCTAGACTATATTCTTTGTTAGTTTCGTATTACTTCCTATACGTTTCAGTGGAGTCTCTACTACATGTACATGAGACAGCGACCCTGTGACACAACGATTTCTCATTTACTACGGCCTTACTTGGATCAACGCAATATCCAACATCGAGGACTGTTGTGCAGCATAACATTTACTGTTTCGTCTGGGTTACTTGGCATTCTTCACTTTCACGAAAAAAAAATTTCAACAAATCTAATGCTTTATTTCTTTAATACCGACGGTAGCTTAATGCAGGACCTTTCTGCATTACTTTTGTCCTGCATTAAGCAAACCTCTACTTTTAAAGACCCCATGTTAAAAATATATACGGCGCGTTTGCAAGAATCTACTGCAATATGTATCAATAGAGGGTTAATACACGTTTTTTCGGGCAATAACATCTGCAGTGTCCCGAGGGACTGTTGTTGGCCCGAGCCCGAAGGGCGAGGGCAACAACATTTCCGAGGGACACTGCAGGTGTTATTGCCCGAAAACAAACGTGTATTAACGCTATTCTTGCATAAAATCCTTTTTCTGCTTTCCTGCGTCAGTTTAATTCTTCCCAATACAAGCAAAACTATACACTTCTTTGACATTTCCGTTCGTTCGATTTATGCTGTTTCCGGGCCACTGTTTTCTTTCTGACATCATTCCATGATTGTATCAAATACCGTTTACACGGAATTTCATTCAAAATGTCTATCACTAAAAACAGTTCATTGTCGGTGCCCCTGAAATACTCGCACCGTTCACATAGCTTATGTAAAAACGCCATATAGTATTCGCGTCCATTGTTTACATTAGGCCCGGAATAGGTATTCTTAAAACCGGTCAACAACAGCGCGTGAGCACGAGAATCGCCTTGTTAATACATGGTCTAGCGGGACTACAACAGCACGTTTTATGCAAGAATATTCTTTCAATCACAACCAAAATGGTATTATTTACCTGCCAACGGCTTCGGACACGCCTGTGTCCTTCATCAGAGCACTGACTACTGAACTGCCAACTTCGGCTATTTTCGCCACTGCACGGGTGAGCGGCGAAAACAGGGCAGTAGGCTCTCGATAGTTTGTAGGCTCCCTCATCCCTGTTCATTGTCGAAGTTTGGCGCTTTATCTGTATTGCCTCTTTCATTTGTCTTGTCCGGGTGTCACCCCTCTCTCTCTCTCTCTCTCTCTCTCTCTCTCTCTCTCTCTCTCTCCCCACTGTCCTTGCCCCCTCCCATTCAATTACGTGATTATTCTGTATTACATGGTCTGTGATGGCACTTTTGTTGTACTGAGTGAGTGAGGTCTTCCTTTCTGACCTAGTGAAATTTAATTTGTCATGTTGTTCCACATCTTTCTTGTGTTCTTTTATTCTTGTCATTAGTTTCCGACCCGTTTCACCAATATATACTTGATCGCAGTTCTTACATCCGATATTGTACACTACTTTACACTTGTCTTGGTCCTTTGTTTTGTCTTTTGGGTGGACTAGTAGTGACGGAAAAGTCTTGTACGGTTTCGATGAGGTCGCAACTCGGTGGTTTCGAAATGTTCTTTCAATGGCCTCTGAGACACCTTGTACATATGGGAGGACCACAAGGCCTCGTTCTTACTAGGACCATCCTTCTTTTTTCTTGGTGTTCTTGTCCTTCTTGTCTGGTATGGCACGCTTCACTTTTTCGAATGTCCATTTGGGGTAACCACATGTTTTCAGTGCCATCCTGATGTGACTTTCCTCGTCCGCTCTGTCTTGTTCTTCTGAAACCAGCGTGTAACATCTCTCCATGAGCGTTCTTACCACTCCTAACTGCTCACCCGTGCAGTGGCGAAAATAGCCGAAGTTGACAGTTCAGTAGTCAGTGCTCTGATGAAGGACACAGACGTGTCCGAAACCGTTAGCAGGTAAGTAATACCATTTTGGTTGTGATAGAAAGAATATTTATACATTGGATTTACCAACCAGATGAACACTTTCAGGGGTCTACTGCAATATGTCTCAACTGAGGAAACTACAGGAGCCGTCTACCCTGTTTGTAAACTCGTTATGGGGGTATAGTTAACCCATTTGCTCCCAGTAGATTCTTCCATGATTATATATTGGATTAGTCCATTTTTTTTTATCTAAGGGGTACCTGGCCTAAATTTTCAATTTCGTTTTGTTTTATATTGAAATTCCTATCAGCAAACAGTGTAGACTCTGATCATTATGCGGCGTCTGATCAGAGTCTACACTGTTTGCCTACGTCCCATATATGGGATCGTGGGAGCAAATGGGTTAAACGATCACATGGTGAATAGGAGTGGGGTCATATGCAAAGTTGTGTTGACAGTTCTGTAGGTCCTCTCTATTTTACTTTCGTCTTGCATTAAGCTACATGTATCACCAATTCGACTTCTTCGAGTGATCAATTCCAACACGTGTTGCTGTCTCAAAAACTTCTTAATAGCTCTTGTGTCTTGTTCACAGGTAGCCGCGCCAAACTGACTTTCTAATGTTCTCAAACTGGATCCCGCTGATCCCTAAAATTCTACATTTTGAAAACGAGTCAACTTGTTTCTATATATAAATCTGACGTAGCTTTCAAATATGCTGCATATGAATTGTTTAGAGTTGCCTTCAGCAGGGCCCAGTATATTGTTTCCATATTATAAATTTATACATACGAAAACAGCTTGATACGGCTAATTGCGATGAGTTCTGTTTATTTGTTTCTGTCGTGATCTGAGCCTACCCTATTGGCTAGCTCCACTGACGTGTTATGTAATTTTTAACGGTTTGCATAACAAATGTGTCATATCTGCTACTATTATGCTCGTTCTTTTCTTCCATATCTCCGCAAAGTATTAAAACCAGACTGGCATACTGTCTGGAGACTGATTTTGATCCATGAGTAAGTCTTTAATGTACAAAGGCGTTAATTGTTCATGTGTTTATTATGTTATTTAATACCACAGCATCCTTGGCTAACAGTATAGGCGTAGCGTAGCGGGAAAGGCCGAGTTGTTACGATTGCGGTGTCCGTGTGATGCGATGGTGGAGGACACAAGGGACAGCCAAGTCGACAGAGGATGGGCGTGTCTGATTGTCATCGGTATATAATCCTGCCAACCTGTACACTCTCGCGATCAAATAAATGGGACATAGGCAAACAGTGTAGACCCAGGTCATAGGGACCTTGGAGAACCATCAGATCAGGATCTGCAATGTTTTCTGAACCAAATGCTAATGGTCCAGATTTTAGCATATATTTTGTTTTCGGTGACCCCTTAACATGACAAGAAATGGATGGGTCCTAAAGTTGGACGAGTTAGCTTGAATAACCTTTAATAATATTGCAATAAACACCATGAATGCATATCTCATAGGAGCTCCTTTATAGTTGTGCATGTTTAATTGAATGTGTTTTTTACAGTGTCAGTGTTTTTCACTAGCATGTAGTAAAATCTTCACATCATTCGTTCTGCATGAAACTACAACCTACTGTAACAGTCTTCTTCAAATAAAAGCTTTTTC
Source organism: Azorinus chamasolen (assembly GCA_963576725.1). Classification (NCBI taxonomy): domain Eukaryota; kingdom Metazoa; phylum Mollusca; class Bivalvia; order Cardiida; family Solecurtidae; genus Azorinus; species Azorinus chamasolen. Next base: position 61,986,546 of record OY755251.1, on the reverse strand, counting down.
ACGCCTTTGCAAACAGAGTAGACCAAGATAAGACGGCTCCTGCAATTCATATGCAGCATATTTGAAAGCTACGTCAACAAGGTCTAACTGTACCGTTTTTACCAATTCCAAAAATGTATGTATGAATAAGCCATTATAAAACATCAGTTATGTACTCATAATGTCCTTATTTCTTCAATAAATATTAAACAGGAAGAGGTTTAGACTGAAAAAATGGACCTCTTGTTGGTGGTCGCATTAGAAAGATTTTACTGTATATTTATTTTATATGTGCTCCTCGCGTGATAAATGAGCATGCTACAAAATTCCATTTGGCCGAGTTGCCCTTGTATAATATGAAAGTGATAAGGTTATGTGTTGTGTTTCTAGGCTACTTCACGAGCGTGTTCTGCATGGTTGGTATTGGCAAGTCGTTTGGCATCCTCATGGAGGAGTTTGTTGAGCACTTTGACACGTCAGTAGCTGTCACCTCTCTCATCATGGCCGTGTATGGAGGAGTCTATACTGTCTTCGGTAGGAGTTAGTCGTACACATACCGTACTCCAAACAAATCACGTCTACAAACCTTGTCCAACATTCGTAAAAAAATGTCTGCTCAAACTCCGATCCATTGCAATATTTACTTACAGTAAAACCTGTCTTAAGCGGCCGTCAAAAAGAGGTCTAATTATGGGTATGTTAGGCAGGTGGCAGCTTAATGCAAGTCAAAAGTAATGCAGAAAGCTCCTATTGGAGCTTTCTGCATTACTTTTGCCCTGCATTAAGCAACCACCTGCTTTTTAAGACTCCAATGTGCAATAAATGAGTGGTTGTTTAGGACAGGTTCTACTGCACATGTAATTCCATTTGTGCAAGCCTTAGAGAAACTAACTGTCAAAGTGTCATACAACCTGGTTCCTGATGAGGCACCGGGTAATTCATCTGGAACCAAACTATTTGAAATAAGCCCGCCAGTTTATAAAATCTGATTAAAAGAAAGTGCATCGTTCCATTCTTTCCAAAGATGTAAACATATTAACAATCCGATTTGGACCCTAAAGAAAAGTCGTATAGTGTGATTATGGTTAATTAAAGTGAGTGTCAAATAGACCAGATTATCAAATTTACCGCGATTAGACAAAATCTCCAGTCATATGTTCTGATTGTGTTTGAGACAATCGGATGATAATATTCCATAATCAAAACTTTATCTAAAGGCTACAACTCCATGTTCTTAAGAACCATTGGCAAAATCTTCGCCTAATTCCGACTAAGTGTTAGGCGACACTGCTTTCCCTGTTGGATATTCCTGTAATAAATAATGACATCATGAATATTTATTACCTTAATTTTTATAATGACATATGGATACAGTGCTCCCGCCCTACAACGACCCTCTCAATAACGATTCCCTCCTTACAACAACGCATGTCACTGTTTCCGAAACAACAAGGCTCCAGAAACAACTTTTTTCTATCGTATTTTCTTTATGCCTCCATCAAACCCTATGATGTGACCACTCTTTAGAATCGTCACTTTGTGACGATTCTAAAGAGTGGTCACAACATAGGGTTGGATTGAGGAATAACTGTTTTAGTTCTCGAAATACACCATATCTGGGGATCTGCAAACAAGCTTATTATGTTTGATTTTCCGTCCCTATAACAACTCCCTCTGAACAACACATACACTATTCGTATCCCAAAGGGTGTCGTTGTAGAGAGGGAGCACTGTACCAGGCTTTCATGGTAATGGTGGAAACTGTTGAATCAGAACTTTTATGATTTCATAAATATGCGGAGCAGACCCTGATCAGACGACCCCAATAGGGGTCGTCTGATGTGAATCTATTCTGTTTGTAAAGGCGTGAAAAGGCGTTTATATGAAGGAAAGTGATTTGATTTCATTTAAGCCCCGCTTTGTGTGTCAGCCGGGATGCATTTTGGCCAGAGGAAGATTGTGATGGTGGGCGGTGTAATAGGGGCTGCGGGGTTGTGTCTCAGTAGTCTGCTACTCAGCATAGAGTGGGTCATCGTCGTCATTGGCGTGCTGTTTGGTAACCTTTATGTTTAACCTTTTACCCCAGTGAACTTTTTATGCGAGAATTGACCACTCCGTGAATGCAACAGTTTTGGTCCAGATGAGACACTGATTTATTCAGCATCTCACCAGGATTCAAAATATTTGACACATGGACAGTGTTTTTTTCTTCAAAAGCTTGAACGACTCGGAAGTAAATAACAAATACATGTATACAACAGATCAGTAAAACCTGTCTTAACCATTTCCATGTTCTGTAAATTGGCCAAATTTCAATAACTACTGAATATTCATTAACAAAATAGTTATAACGAAATATGGAAGGTGGAACATTTTAGACATTTTAGAAAGCAAAGAAACAGATCTTTGTTCCAGCGAAACCAGACGATGTTTGAGATTTTAATTGATTGTAGAATGTTTACTACAAGTCAATCTGTTTGTCATCAATCATCAACAATGAACATATCTGAATTGATACTGTTGTAACATTGTTGTCATTGAGTAAAGCGAAACATGGAAACAAATCACATACACTATTTCTTTCGCTGATTTATATTTTTAGATCTTAATAGGGATATTATGGTACACACGCATTTCTATACAAACATTTTATTTCTCAGGCATGTCCCATCTTGTTGGCCTGCATTAGAAGCTACTCAAAGGGGCGATTCTAATGTATACCAACACTATAAGGATTGGCGAAAAAATACTGAAGGCATTTATCACCGATGTCATAAATACGCCTCCTATTAAGACCTCTGTATATTTTATATTGCATTTCATAGGTATTGGCAATAGCTCCATCTTTGGTAATGGCCTTGTAATGATAAACCAGTACTTTGACAAGAGACGCAGTCTGGCCAATGGTCTCGCGCTCTCCGGTGCGAGCATAGGGCAATTCGCAATACCACCATTGTTACAGTTCCTGCTTGACAGATACTCCTTGCAGGTCAGTGATTGTAGTAACGTTCACTTGATTAACTGGCTGCTTAACTCTTCGCTTGCTGAATTTTAAAATACATTTCTCCTTCTTTACCCATGCCCTGTCGTATAATTACATATATCTTCACTGTGTACAGGTATTTCGCTGTGCAGTCACTGCTGCGGAGTGCACTGGTTGCACAATCAACTTGTAAATAGTGCAGACCCTGATGAGACAGCTCCTGCAGGAGCTGTCTCATCTGGGTCTTCACTATTTACAGGTAGATATATTGACGCGAGTAGCAAGCGAAGGGTTAATGTCCATAGTCTGTCATCCAGATGTCATGGAAGAGGAATATTCTGATATATATATATATATATATATATATATATATATACGAATCCTTTGGAGGTTCTCTGGTTTTATGCAGTACTTTCGTCATTCATTAAACAACCACCTTATTTAAACGACACCTATGTTTATTTAGATAGCTGTCGGTTTAGAGAGGGTCTGTTGTTCTTGCATAGCAAATCGTTTTAACTCAGATCGTGATAAGATGATGTCTGCCCAAATGTTCTGAATTATTTGCTCTATCCAAAATAGACTTGTTATAAAGTTTTAAAATTTCTACTACTAGTTATCCTAAGTTTACATCTTGTAGCAAGGAACATTTGTAACATGTTGATACCAAAGTTGTCTATGTTGTTTTTGAAAAGGCTTTGGAATATTCATATGAGCCAAAGTTGTCTATGTTGTTTTTGAAAAGGCTTTGGAATATTCATATGAGTCAAAAGCACAATCAGTAGGAAAATAGAATGGCATTTCAGACAGGAGATGTTACTGATGTCTTTATTTCTTACATTAACTTTCATGGAGTAAAGGGTAAGTATCTGGAATATGCATCTTTATTTATGGCTCTTTAACCCTTTCGGTGCCAAAATTTCTAATTGTCGTCTGCAATCCAAGTTTGTTAAATCATTCAGTAAAATAAGGAAATGAGATAAATAAATGCAAATTTCAAAGGAATAAAACACATATATAGAAAGAGAGATTTAGACAAAAAGTGAAGTCCCTGATCAGACGCCGCCTTGAAGAGGCGGTGTCTGATTTGGGACTGCACTATTGTCGTGGTGCATTTATGCGACATCGGCGGTGAAAGGGTTAATATTGAAGAAAATGTACAAATTATTATTTTAGGGTGCCCTGCTTGTCGTAGGTGCCATTTATTTACACGTGTCAGTATGCGGTGCTCTCTATCGACCCATATCGTCCTACAAGAAGAAATCAACAAAAGATATACTTCTGAAAGAGGAAAACAAAGCAATTTCGAAAGAAAGTGTAATGATTAATCAAACTATTGAACATGAAATTCTTGGTGTGAATCCTGAGGAAAAGGGAAAAGGCTCACCGCCTGCAAATTCTAACACTAGTATAAACAACACATCAACTCGCGGTGAATCGGACGAAGGCGAAGCCCTCCACGTGTGTCATGGAGATGAGAACAACTTCAAGATGAACTATGGAAAACATCCCGAGGAAAACAGTTCAGAAAATAAAGAGAGTTTACTTAATGTAAATGTAGAATTTATAGCAAAAGGAATACAATCAATTTCTTATTCACAAAAAGTATGTGAAGGAGATGATGAAGAACGAGTTATTAACAGAGACCTCATAGACAACAGAACTAGAAACTATGGAGCTGTCAAAACATTTGTCTTTGGTTTAATGGACTTTAGCGCATTGAAAGGCAGTGTAGCGCTACTGTTTGTAAGTGTGAGCTTTCTATTTTTCTTTGGCCATTTCAATTTCATTTTGTACATGCCTCAAACGGCATTCCGACGAGGTGTTTCCAAATATGAAAAAGCGTATCTCGTCTCAATAAACGGATTGTGCGACCTTTTCGGGCGTTTGTCAGTGGGTGGTTTGGGCGATCTAGGGGTTATACAGAGGTACAAGCTATTTGCAGCAACCACGTTTTTCTGCGGGGCTTCTATACTCGGGTTTGCGTTCGCCAGGTCTTTTGTGATGATGGGTGTATGTGCAGGGCTGTACGGATTCTTTGGTGGTGGGTACGTGGCTATCAACGCACCGACGCTGATCGATTTAGTGGGGCAACAGAGAATGCCCAAGGTTCTCGGTGCTGTCTTGTTCATTCAGGGCATTGGCGCCGCTATAGGCCAGCCGATTTTAGGTAAGTGACATTGAATCGGACATGCATTTTAAGTTTGTCGCTGCCATATATTGTTGTCTGCAAATTTTGTCGTCTGGTTATTTGTTTGTTTCTTTTTATTCAAAAGAACATACTTATAACACCTAACTGGCATTTGAAAACAGCTACGGTCCAGATGAAGCACCGAGAAACTCAGCGTGTTATCTAGATTAACCCTTTCGGCGCCAAATTTCTTATTGTCGTCTGCAATCAAAGTTTGTTGAATCATTCAGTAAAATAAAGAAATGAGATAAATAAACGCAAATTTCAAAGTAATAAAGCACATATATAGAAATAGAGATTGAGACAATTAGTGAAGTCCCTGATCAGACGCCGCCTTGAAAAGGCGGCGTCTGATCTGGGACTGCACTATTTGTCGTGGTGCATTTATGCAACTGCGGCGGTGAAAGGGTTAAAAGCTGTTTGAACCTGACACGCGGTCAGTAGCTCCTGAAAAGCATGAACGAATCAAAACTAAGTGCAAATCGGAACACATCGGATTCTAAAAGCAGATATAATGTTTATAGCAAGCAAAGGCTTAATAGGTTAACCCATTACCTCATAGGCTATTTTTAGATACAACCTCTTTGAATAAATTTACCGAAAAGCAGCTTTAACTAGAGAAAAGGACAATTTTAGAATTTTGTAGTTTGAACCCATTATGATAAATAGAGCATTTGCTCCTATAGGAGCAAATGCTCTGTTTATCACAATGGTTTCACAAAGTGACTTTTACAGAGTCGTCAAGAGTCGTCAATATGAGGGAATGGGTTAATGTATTACTTTTACCATTTACTCTATGAATATTAATGAAAGAAATGATGACACCGTGAACATTGACTAGTCTAATTGTTAAACTGGCATGTTAAAACATAATACTTTTGCCAAAGTAAACTGTAGAATAAGATCTATTTCAATTCCATAAGCAAATAGAGAAGACACTGATCAGACAAATCCTACATGAGCCGTCTGATCTGGATCTACTCTGATTGCAAAGACGTATTTATGGAGTAAAGATCTGTGTATATTAATTCATGTGAACAGAACAGAGCATGTTTTATTCAATTTGTACAGAAACAGGCACCTCATTAAATAACATACACTTATACAATACTAACATAACCTGAGAGTAAATCTTTTCTCACATTATTGGCCTGTACTATATACATGTATTTACAAAAGTTAAGTTTATCAGTACAACTTTACTTTTTGTCTTCAGCAATTCTGTGAGTATGCATACTGGAGCGTAGGTAGAAATACCGTTTAATATTTGTTTACAACGAAGATTGTTATGTGCCAAACACTTTAAATGAAATGAAACTCATCTTCTAAATAATTACTATCACATAATTGACATAGTCTTTCGTGTCTTTTCAAACGATTTCGTCCATACCTTCCAAACTCAATACGTAATTTGTGTGCAGAGACACGCAATCGTGTTAATGCATACCATGTATTTTAAAAGTGTTCAGATAATCATCAAGACAAAACTCTTCTTTTATATGCAGATAAAAGCGACTTAACCCTTTCCCTGTTCTGTGTTCATTCCAAATTTCAATACCTACTGAATATTCATAGATAAAATGATTATAACGAAATATGGAAGATGGAAAATTGTAGCCATTTTAGAAAGTAAAGACACAGATCTTTGAAATTCTATTAGCAAACAGAGTAGACCCTGATCAGACGGCTCCTCTAGGAGACGTCTGATCTGGGTCTACTCTGTTTGCAAATGCGTGAAAACATGTTTGTATGAGGGAAAGGGTTAAGACATTGTTAGTTTTGTAAAGCAGCACGCCATTGTTGTTTAAAACAATCTATAACCCATTGTTTAATTACTGGTATAAAACGTTTAAAATCAATATTTTCAGCAAAATCTCAGATGTCTGTGAAACCAAAATCACTGCGTAAATCTTACCTTAAGAAGCAAAATTATTTGCCCCCGTTTTACAGCTTTCCTGGTCATCTTGATATACATTCTTTATGTTTTTATTACCTGTATCTAACAAATTGCACCAGTATTTGATTATCTGAACATACATTTAACTGCTAACATATAGAGAGTTCCTTCCCAAATTTCATATGAAAACTCTATTGCTAACAAATGTTTATTAGTTGTGAAACAGTTATCGGTTTGTTACAAGTTACAGCTAAATGCAAGGTGAGAGTCAGACAGAAAACTCCTAAATGAGCTTTTTTGTGTGACTTTCACCGTGCATTAAGCAAAAACCTGTCTAAATACGGTAAAACCCCTGTAATGCGACCACCAAAAAGGGCATAATTCTGGGTGGCAGAGGCATGTTGCAGCTTAATGCAGGACGAAAGTTATGCACTTTCGTCCTGCATTAAGCAGCCACCTGCTTATAAAGACTTATAAAGTTTATTATTCATTAAATGGTCGCATTAGAGGGGCTCCACTATAGTTTAACTATCACTAGATAATACTAAAAGATCGGATGAGCGAAGTTGTACTTTCGTGAGGGCGATATTAGGATTTGTCGACCTTGCAAAATTGGCATTAACAGAGGACGTAGCCGTAGGTCTATCTTACTTTTGCAGAGTCAATAAATCCTCATACCGACCGAAGCTAAAATGCAACCACTGTTTTAATACAATCCAGGCTACAATAGACCCCTATTTACACTTGTATGCGTTCAAATCATAGACATATGAACTTATAAGATGTGCAATGGTTTGAGTGCATGAAAATGTAGAGTCTCCTCATCGTTTTATTCTCTGAAAAATGTCCAGTAAGTTCGAAATATTAGATGTAGTGCTTAACCCATTACCTCATAGGCTATTTTTTTAGATCAAACCTATTTCAATAAATCTACCGAAAAGGAGCATTTACTTGAGAAAAGGATTTGTTTAGAATTATGTAGTTTAGAAACCATTGTGATAAATAGAGCATTTGCTCCATAGGAGCAAATGCTCTATTTATCGCAATGGTTTCAAAAAGTGACTTTTACAGAGGTGTCAAAAGTCGTCAATATGAGGGAATGGGTTAATATTTAGAGATTATTATTGCAACACAGTAGAACCTGTCTTAAGCGGCCATCAAAAGAGGTCAAATTATGGATCTGTAAGGCAGGTGGTGGCTTTATGCAGGTTACAGGTAATGCGTTACTTTTGACCTGCATAAGCAACCACCTGCTTTTTTAGGTTCCTATGCTCAATATACTGTAGTACCTAATATCTAATCTTTGTTTCAGGTGCACTTCGTGACGTCACGGGTTCGTATAACGTTGTTCACAACATCAACGGTTTGGCTATGATGGCAGGCTCGGCACTATTAGTTTTCTATCCAGTCGTCAAAAGATATGACCGGACTGTTTAGACAACATTCAGTTAGACAGAGTCATAGATACAGTAGAACCTGCCCTAAATGGCCATCAAAGAGGTCTGGGTCCATGTTTATAAAGCTTTTTAGTTGAGTCTGAGTTCGTTCTCAAGCTTTTGATTGGTCAGATTTGAGTTCTCAAGCTTTTGATTGGTCAGATGTGAGCCAAAGGCTCAAATCTGACCAATCAAAAACTTGAGAACAAACTCAGACTCAACTAAAAGTTTTATAAGCATGGACCCTAATTATGGGTCTGTAAGCAGGTGGTGGCTTAATGCAGGTTAAAAGTAATGATAATGTGTTAAATAAATAAATGACCGCTTATACTGTATTCCAAATACTCAATCAGGGGCCAGGATAAGAAATGTTGTTTCAAACATTTTCAAGAAAAATGTCTATTTTCCCACCTAACCCTTTCGGTGCCAAATTTCTAATTGTCGTCTGCAATCCGATGTTTGTTAAATTCATTCGTTACAATAAGGAAGTGAGATAAATAAATGCAAATTTCAAAGGAATAAAGCACAGATATAGAAATAGAGTTTGGGACAAAAAGTGAAGTCCCTGATCTGGGACTGCACTATTTGTCGTCGTGCATTTTTGCGACATTTGCGGTGAAAGGGTTGATCGTATATTTTGACCACTCTTTAAGCATTTACTCCGTAAATACGCGTTTTCACGAACTAACACGATTAAGTGCATGTTACATGTATGAGAACAATAGATGTATGTCAGATTTTGGTTGCTTGGTATTTTACTTTTCACAGTTTCATGGTAGACAACTATTATGAATCATTATTTAAAATATTGATAATTATCTCCCCTGTCTCGATTTGATGTACAGTAAAACCCCGCTAATGCGACCACCTAAAATAGGTATAATTCTGGGTGCTAGATGCAGGTGGTAGCTTAATGCAGGACAAAAGTAATGCAGAAAGCTCCTCTAGGAGCTTTCTGCATTACTTTTGCCCTGCATTAAGCAACCACCTGCTTATAAAGACAACCATGTGTATTTATTAAGTGGTCGCATTAGAGGGGTTCTACTGTATTTCATACACTACTATTCACGGACGCCCTTTTCTTCGGTTTAATAGAAACGTGTTTTTTTATCTGATAGTATAATATTTGAACACGCAGTTCAACTCGGTACAACGAATTTTAGTAATGTCTTTGTTGGCAGGTGACTGCTTAGTGCAGGGTGAAACTTATACAGAAAGCTCCTAGAGGAGTTTTCTGCATGATTTTCACCCAGCATTAAGATGCCGTCTGTCTACAAAGATCAATAATGGTAAGTGTTTGTAGTATCAAGTTTTTACTGTAATTAAAATAATCAAGATCTGTGTCATGCCAGCAGTATGATTTGCAATTCAAAATCGTCTAATATCAGATCCTGTGTTTTGATACACACTACACAGTGTCTGAACAGGTTCTACATTGAAGCAAGAGTGACAACAATCTACCGCTAACCAGATGGAAGATATCCTGACATGACCCTCACCAAACAGAAACAAAACCAAAACAAAATAAAAACAACAAGAAAAACAACAACATGAAGAAACAAACAGAAAAAAACACACGATCGACAAAGAAAGAAAGAAAGAAAGAAAGAAAGAAAGAAACAAGAACAAAAACAAACTGCAGCACCGTCCAGGATCCCTAATTGGAGAATGGCTAGTTGATTATACATGTATAAGTCATCTGCCGCGAAGGACACGTAAAGATGAAACGAGACATCTTTGAAAATTCCCACTGTTTCTTTCTTCAAAAAATGATCTGTATTATGCAAAATTGAACTTGTGAATACGCTGGGGGTTACATCTGGAAAAAGAAAAATATCTATCGAATTCATTTGGCCTTGTTACATGACTCATGATCAATAATGATTCACGAATCATGTTGGAGTTCAAATCCACCAAGAAACAAACTTGTTAGGACGTAAATATCTGTCTAAAATTATGTTTCTGCTTCTATCACCCCCAACATGTTTAATGTGTTATGCTTCAAATCAATGTGTAACCACTATCCCGCCTGGCCCGACATGACTCGCATTTGCAAACTGCTTGGATCCAGATCAGATGCCGAGTTTCTCGGCACTTATTCAGGATCCAATCTGTTCGATATTCTGTCAGTAGTTTACCAATGAATATAGATTAAGAAAAAAATTGCTCCTTATCAGAGTTGGAGCAGACATAATAAACTGTTTCACAGTAAAATAAGGGAAAACTTTATGAACAAGAATGTAACATTAGTTAACCCTTTCGGCGCCAAATTTCAAATTATCGTCTGCGAACCACTTTGTTTTTAAAATCGTTTGGTAAAATAAGGAAATGATATAAATAAATGCAAATTTCAAAGGAATAAAGCACAGTTAAGAACTAGAGACTGAGACAAAAAGTGAAGTCCCAGATCAGACGCCGCCTTTTCGCGTCGGATCTGGGACTGCACTATTTGTCGTGGTGCATTTATGCGACATTGGCGATGAAAGGGTAACTTTAACAGTTGTCGGTTGAAACAAAACGAACAGTGTTTTGTAATGCTGAATTTACTAACGCATACAGCAGAACATATCTTAAGCGACCATCAAAAAGAGGTATAATTATGGACCTGTAAGGCAGACGTTAGCATTAATGCAGTTCAAAAGTAATACAGAACGCTCCTATAGGAGCTTTTTTGCAATACTTTCGCCCTGCATTAAGCAACTACTTGCTTTTTAAGACTCATATGTTCAATAAATAAATGTTCGCTTAAGACATGTTATGCTGTATTCAAAAGTGACCTTTCAAACTTTCACGCTAAATTTTGTTGAACTCTTCTCAAACTAAATTAATCTTGTCTGGCAGATCGAACAAAGGTAAGACGCCGAGTAACTCGGCATCTCATCAGGATCCAAACTGTTTGATACTCGGTATATACCTTATCAAAGGATTGAGCGAATCGGAAATCAGTGAAACGTGCAGCAATACAGAGGTTGATCTGACATTAATGTTTCAGCACGAGAAAGGTTAACTGTTTTAAATCATTCCCTCATGGACTACGAGCGTATGTCTAGACCCAGTACCTCATAGGCTACTTTTAGACTGTTTGAATAAATCTACTGAAAAGGAGCATTTACTGATATAAAGGGAAATATTTAGAACTGTGTAATTGTGAAACCATTGTGATTTAAAAAAAAAAGGGACTTTTACAGAGGCGTCGAAAGGCATCAGTATGACGGAATGGGTTAATGGTTTTATGGTTTAAACGAATTATTGCCCAAGACAGAAATGATAGGCGTAAAATGATCGACAGTGAAACCTGTCTTAAACCTTTCAACGCTAAATTGTCAAATGGACTATTCCAAAATCAAATAAAGGCCAAACTTACCGTGAATATTCTAAGGAAAGTGTACTTTGACAAACAGTGCAGACCCGGATGAGAGGACTCATCAAGGACCCCTCTCATCTGGGTCTACATTGTTTACAAAAGGGCATTAGTGGCTCAGTTAAGATACCATTATAAAGAATTCTAATTCTGGGTTATTAACTCTTCGCTTGCTATTCACGTCAATATACGTACCTGTAAATAGTGAAGATCCAGATGAGACAGCTCCTGCAGGAGCTGTCCCATCAGGGTCTGCACTATTTACAAGTCGATTGTGCAACCAGTGCACTCCACAGCAGTGATTGGACAGCGAAATACTTGTACACAGTGAAGATATATGTAATTATTCAACAGGGCATGGGTAAAGAAGGAGAAATGCATTTTAAAATTCAGCAAGCGAAGGATTAAGCCAGATGGTAGCTGACTTCAAGACAGAAGTGCTTTGTGTTAAGCAACCGTCTGTTCTTTAAGACTTCTATGTTTAACACGTTCGTGGTGGCTTAAAACAGGTTTAACAGTAATTGTAATTAAATAAATGAGAGTTGTCCCTTACGGCTGTACATGTATGCGTCTAATGTCCACGTTTGACCCAGTTTGTTCATTTATTGCCGTTCATACATGTATGATCAACGCTATCGTTAATTTAGTCACCAATGGCATAAAGAGCAATCGGCGTTTGCAAACTGTGTAGACTTAGATCATTAGATACCGTAGAACACAGTGTCTGGTCACGACCTTGACTCGTTGACAGTCATCGGTAGCTATAATGATCCGTACACGTCCTTTAAACCTTTCACTGTTCTATGTTTATTCCAAATTTCAATACCTAGTGAATATTCATGGACGAACTAGTTATAATGGAAGTTAGAACAGTATGGCCATTTTAGAAACTAAAGAAACATATCTTTCAAATTCCATTAGCAAACAGAGCAGACCCTGATCAGACGGCTCCTACAGGAGCCGTCTGATCTGGGTCTACGCTGTTTGCAAATGCACGAAAACGCGTTTATATGAAGGAACCGGTTAGCAAGAATGCAAATGAGCCCTGCATCCGACCGTCATTTAGGTTTGCAAACAATCTTCCAAATTTCAATACCTAGTGAATAGTCATTGACGAACTACATGTAGTTATAATGAAATATGGAAGTTGGAACAGTGTGGCCGTTTTAGAAACTAAAGAAACATATACATGTATTTCAAATTCCATTATCAAACAGAGCAGACCCTGATCAAAAGGCTCATATAAGGGCCGTCTGATCTGGATCTACGCTGTTTGCAAATGCATGAAAACGCATTTATATGAAGGAACGCGTTAACAAGAATGCAAATGAGCCGAATGTATCCGAATGTATCCGAATGTCATATAGGTTTGCAAACAATCTAGAACAACAAGAAGTCTCCGCTCTTAAATGCGACCTTTGGTTAGGATCTACGCTGTAACGCTGAGATTTTGATGGATGGCATGCAGAGCAGACCCTGGTTAGACTTCGCGTTTTTAATTAACACGGCGGTTTATCTGTTTCTATGCTGTTTCGAGGCCTAATTCTGGTTTCTGTACGACATGGCCCAAGTAGTGATCGGATGATGCGGTCGACCTGGCTCGTCCACATTAAAACTCGACGTCTCATCTGGATTCAAGATGTTTGACACTCGGTCAACAGTTTCTCAAACGCTTGTACGAATTAGAAGTAAATGAACAATGCAACAAATCAGAGCTTCGGCTGACATATTTGTTTCAGCACGGTAAGGTTAAGTTACCACATTTCTTAACCAGTTCTCTCAGAGTGATGTCTTTTTGCACCTTTGCACACACAGTATACCCAGACCAGATCAGGCCGTCTGACCAGGGCCTGCTCTATTTGCTTCAGAAATGATATACATTTGAACTTCGATATCTCGAACTTCAAGGGACCATAAACATTGCTCGAGATAACATGGGTTCGACTCATTCGATTTCAATCGGAACAATTTCTAAAGTCCACAGCTAAATGCAGGTCACATGTGGCTCTAGATATGCGTAGTGATATATTTTAAAACAATTCTGCATTGTAAATTTTGGAAGAACCGAACTTTTACCTTAAGTTATCCCGAGTTCGAGTTATCCGAGTTCAAGATATTGAAGTTCACCTGTAGATCAGATTCTACAGATTCTTCCATGGTGCAAACAAATCCTTCGTTAAAATGGCAGTACAGTAAAACCTCTCTATAACGGCCACTAAATTGTGTTAATTAGTTGGTATTAAGGACAAGTGGTTGCTTAAAGCAAGATGAAAGTAAAACAGAACGCTCCTATAGGAGCGTTCTGTTTTACTTTCACCTTGCTTTAAGCAGCCACCTACCTAACACGGAATATTTGATGTACTTTAGTGGTCGCTATAGAGAGGTTTTACTGTATAAAATATTAATGATATCAATGTTGACATTATATCTTACATGAATATTCATGATGGAAAATGTTATAAACCAATAACCTTGATACATCTGGGCGATCCTTGTAGACAAGTTTTATATACATCTAATCAGTTTGAAGTAGATAGCATGGTACTTATTAAAGCGGTATAAATGTGTAGTCATAAGTCGGGTCTCTTGTGGTAATTTCGTCAAGGGTCAAATAAAACTCTCACGGGATTCACTTACAGGCAACTTAAGTTAACCTGATGTGAGAAACAAATCACATAATCGCAGGTTTAGTACAGACAGATTTACAATTAATTTCCATGCGTGGCGCGTAGGTCGTCTGGATTCGAGAGAAAATTGCCCCTTAAGGCTATATATATACGAGTTACATCCCTGAATAGGATATTCAAAAAACAACATTAGGGACTATTTGTTAGACATTTCCCCCCAGAACAGCTAGTATGGAAAACAATAATTTCATCTTTTTCCACCAGGGGCTTATGATATTTGTATGACTAGAAACTGTATCAGTTTATGGCGAAAGAATATTCTGTTATTTTATGATATGCATCACGACTGGGTTCTTTAACGCTTTTCTTCATATAGACACCTTTTCACGCATTTGCAAACAGAGAAGACCCAGATCAGACAGCTCCTAGAGGAGCCGTCTGATCAGGGTAGTCTCTGTTTACAAATGGAATTTGATAAATCTGTTTCTTTAGTTTCTAATATGGGTACAGTGTTCCAACTTCCATATTTCAATGTTACTATTTTGTCCAAGAATATTCAGTAGATATTGAAATTTGGACTAAATATAGAACAGGGAAAGGGTTGACTGGCATTTTAAAATAAGAGACTTCGAGTTAGTAGTTTCTCAAAAGCTTCAGCAAATCGGAAGTAAGTACAGTTGCTCCAGATCAGTTTTAGAGAAGACATTATTGTTCAGCATGATACGGGCTAAACCATTTATTCCTATTGTGTGTTCACCCCTCTACTCTATGTATACAGTAAAACCTCTCTAAACCGGAATTATAGTAGAGAAGAATTAAGATACCTTTAGACAGGCGGCTGCTTAATGCAGGGTGAAAGTCATACAGAAAGCTTTCTGCATGGCTTTCACCCTGCATTAAGCTGCCACCTGTCACCAAAGCCGATATTTATGCCAAAGTTTATGTCTGGTTTAGAGTGTTTTTCTGTATTAATATTGGAAATGATGACACCATGAATATCAATTACATTCATTGTTATGATAACCCCATACAGGAGCCGTCTGGTCTGTATTAGAATGAACCCTTTACTACGTGAATATTCATGTAAGAAATAATGACATCATGCATATTAATTAGATTAATTGTTATAATAGTACATTGACAAAGGATTGTTTGGCCAGGGCAGAAACTGTAGCGAAGTTCGCTTTTAAGCTGCTACAAACATTTCCAATTGAGAAATATAGGCTGACTCGAAATCCTGTTATCACCAAATACATTAAAACCTCTCTTAACCGGACATTAACTTTAGTATAGATATCGAAATGTCGGTATTGGAGACAGGTGGCAGCATAACGCAGGGTGGAATTCATGCAGAAAGCTCCTAAAGGAGCTTTCTGCATGACATTCACTCTGCATTAAGCAACCACCTGTCTAAAAGTATCTATTTTTTCTCTGCTAGATTCCGGTTAAGAGAGGTTTTACAGTAAGTTGTATGGTTCCTTAAAATTCGTGATGTCGAGGTTCCACAGTAGCTTGATTCGAGATGAGACGAGGGGGTCTTTGGCGTCTCACCAGGATTCAATATGCTTGAAACTCGATCAAACTTGTCTCAAAACTTGATCGAATCGGAAGTAGTCAAAGTTGCTTGAAATTTGAGCAGACATTATTTTCCACAGCGGAGTAAGGGTTAAAAAGTAGGAGTAGACTATTAGGTCAAACATTAATCTATTACCTAATAGGCTATTTTTAGATACAACATCTTTGAATGAATCTACCGACAAGGAGCATTAACTAGAGAAAAGGAAATTTTAGAATTTTGTAGTTTGAAACCATTGTGATAAATAGAGCATGAATTTTGCTCCTATAGAAGCAAATGCTCTATTTATCAAAATGGTTTCACAAAGTGACTTTCACAGAGTCGTCCAAAGTCGTCAATATGATGGAATGGGTTAATGTTGTTTTATGAAAATTAGTAATTGACAAGACGATGACATTTTAAGTAGCCTGCATTAAAATCTTAAATTAAAAGATCTGACCTTTTAACCTTTACTGTTAAACGTGAAAGCATTTTATTCCATCAGTAACGCTTTCGCTGTCCAAGTGTCTCGTCTGCCAAAAAAATTCAGTTTTTATTTTTGTTCATTTTTTGTTAACAGAACACAGTCACATTATTAAACAGTGAGTTACTAGGCGTCTCATCTGGATCCAAACTGTTTGCAAAGCTGATCACAGATTAAGAGTAATTAATATATAAATGAACTTTCCCGTTTGCTAAGAATGTCGTCTACTGCTATACTAGAACTTAAATGTTCTAACATTTCTCCCGTAAAATACAAAGTGACACTCAGTCCCGATGCGGCGTCAACGCCGAGTTACTTGGCGTCTCATCTGAATCCAAACTGTTTGCATATATTGTTACGAATTCGTCGCTAGGTGCAAAGAGTTATCTTGTAAACTGTATAGATCCAGATCAAACGCTTTTGCTATTATCCCGCTGTGAAAATAAGATGTCTGCACAAATTTGGATCTGCACGAAATTTTGACTACAGTAAAATCTCGATTATTCGAATTTTCTGTATAGAAGAATTTTAGACCCTTTTAGGCAGGTGGCTGCTTAATGCATGGCGAAAGTCATGCAGAAAGCTCCTCTAATACGTATTTTAGTGTTCGAATAATCGAGATTTTACTGTAATTCCAATTCGTTCAAAGCGTTTGGGAAATTTTTGAACGCGTATCGAACAGTTTGGATTCTGATGAGATGCCGAGTTACTCGGCATCAGATCTGGATCCAAGCTGTTTGCAAATGCGGGTCAGGTTGCAAATAGCAGACTAACAGTTAATGTAAACAATATCGTCTCGACCGACTCCAATATAGTTTTTACAATTGACGTGTTACATGGATATAAAAAAAGATAGATATGTATGTTGAGAAATGAACCATACGACAATTGTTGCAGACGACAATTATCGGGCGTATCAGATTCATATTGTTACATTTTTATCCCGTCCTCGTTTATGAGTGAGAATGGTCCCCAAAGGCCGTTCGGGTTACATTCCTGACCCACTTTGCTCGCTTATTGTCATTTATAATACAGCAATTTATTTACTTCAGTACACCAAATAAAAGTAGTTTGTGAAGAAATGTCGTCTGCTTCTGTTCACTGAATTATATTTCCCCATTTCGTGTCCGAATAACAATCAGATGTGCAGAAGGTCTTAACCCTGATGAAACGCCGAGTTGGGTTCAAACTACATGTACAGCAAAACCCCTCTAAATCGAAATTCTAGTAGAGAAGAATTTAAATGCTTTTAGACAGGTGGTTGCTTAATGCAGGGTGAAAGTCATTCAGAAAGCTCCTAGAGGAGCTTTCTCTCTAGGAGCTTTCTGCATGACTTCCATCCAAGACCGATATTTATACCAAATTTAACGTCCGTTTTAGAGATATTCTAATGTATATGATATCACTAATTCGCCGCTAGCGTGCAAAGAGCCTTTCATAATATTCGACAGAGGGCGAAAGAGTGCGCTGACAGATGCCAAGTGTATTGCTTTATTTACAGATCTAGATATACATGTGCCAGTACAATAATACAATCAACACGCTATACATGACTTGATTTCAATAGCCGATTTTTACAAAACTCGCCACGCAAGGGATTTATCACATACTTAAGAGGTTTCTCAAATTGAATTTAAAATTGTGTTTGTGATTTGAATTCGTCAATTAAGTTTGGATTCATCTAGTACCATCGTGTATAACTACAAATACAAATTGAACTAAAATTGTGTTTGACCTGATTTGATCAAACTCGGTGATCACGTGATTATACAAAATTCAGTTGGGATGTATCAAATACACTCTCCTTTCTCAAATCAAAATTAAAGTTCTTTTCGATAGCGTTCTCAGTCTACTCTTTAAGTGTCATGCAGTTGTACTGGAAAAAGTGGAATATTAATGCACCATACAAGGTAATGGAATTGTGTATCAAATAATCCTCGTTTTACCTATCTAACCATTCCGTTTTGAACCCTTTACTCCATGAATATTCATGAGAAATAATGACGTCATGAATATTAATTAGATTAATGGTTAAAATAGTGCATTGGCACATGTATGTTTGGTCATGGCAGAGACTGTATAATCATATCTATATTATATCATTTAAGCAAACAGAGCAAACCCTGATCAGACGGTTCCAATAGGAGCCGTCTGATCTGGGTCTACTCTGTTTGCAAAGACGAAAGGCGTATTTGTGGAGTAAAGGGTTAAATATACAGAAAACAGTACCATCTCCTGATTTCTATAACAAACTTCATGATGTAATCACTCTTTTGAATCGTCTCGAGGAGACTATTCTAAATAGCGGTTATAGCACAGGGTTTGCTGGAGAAATAAAGAAGCTAATTTTAAAAAAAAGTTTAACCAATAGCCTGCTATGGGCGGATGAGTTAAAACCTATGCAAACAGTTTGGATCCAGATGAGACGCCGAGTAACTCGGCGTCTCATCAGGATCCAAACTGTTTGACACCCTGATAGAATTGGTAGATAAATTGATTATAGCTTGAAGTTTGAAAATGTAATAGGTAAACAGATTTGTAAACATAATTTGCTCAGCAGGCTAAAGGTTAATGTACGCATCTTACATGTACCTATGATCTGTCGTTCATCTTTATTAACCCTTTCTTTGTCAGATATTGTCGTCTGCAAATTTTGTCTTCTGCTAGAATTTTCGGTTTTTTTTATCCTTTTTCTTTCAAAAACATTGCCATAGTTAACAGACAGTTCGGCTCCTTATGATCCATCGAGTTACTCGGTGTCTCATCTGGATCCAAACTGTCACATATGTTACATTGGCAGTGAAATATTCAACTACAGTAAAACCTCTCTATAACGGCCATTAAATTACATCAAGTAGTTTGTGTTACAGACAGGTGGCTGCTTAAAGCAATGTGAAGGTAAAACAGAACGCTCCTAAGCGTTCTGTTTTACTTTCACCTTGCTTTAAGCAGTCACCTTCCCTAAATACCAATGAATTAACACAAGTTCAGTGGCCGTTAAAGAGATGTTTTACGCATATATTCGTTATTACAGTAGATCCTGTCTACAACGACTATAACACATAAGTATAATTCTGGAGTTTAAACATACATGGTAGCTGAACTATTTCGCTGCCAAATTTTCTCATCTGCAAACTTTGTCGTCTTCTACAATTTTCATTTCTTAAGTTATCTTAATTTTTGTTTAAAAAAACCAGTAACAGTAACAAACAGTTTGGATCCTGATGAGACGCCGAGTTACTCGGCGTCTCATCTGGATTCAAACTGTTTGCATAGTTATCACATATGCGACATTGGCAGCGAAAGAGTTATTATAGAATGAAAGGTATACCGAAATCTTGTCTTGGAACTTTCTGCATTACTTTCACCATGCATTAAACAACCACCTGCTATTATAAACCTACATGTTTATTCATTGCATGGTCGCTGGGATATGTTTTAAGTTGTACCTCCGTGCAGAAATGCAACTTCTATCGATATAACCATTAGCGTATCGAGTGATTTGTCGACCTATCAAAACTTGACCTGTTTCTTGCTTAACCCTTCCAGTGCGGGACCCGAGTCACTAATGTCCTTTGCAAACAGTGTAGACCCAGACGAGAGGGCTCCTAGGGGAGCCCTCTCATCAGGGTCTGCACTGTTTGTCATGTTACACTTTTCTTTAGAAAACATCCCTAAATATTCACTATAAGCTTGACCTATTTGAATTTTGGAATATTCCATTTGAAAATTCAGCGTTGTAAGGGTCAAAGCATGACATATATACGTAGTCATAAATTCAACGACTGTGTGTGATTAAATTGAGGATGAAAACATGCATTCGGAATATAACCTTTTATTCCATGAATATTCATGTAAGAACTAATGACAGCCTGAATATTGATTAGATTATGCTTTATAATAGCACATAAATACAGGAATTCTTTGACATGGCAGAAATTACAATTATTTCTATAGTATTTCATTAATCAAACAGAGCAGACCCTGATCAGACGGCTCCTACATGTACAGGAGCCGTCTGATCTGGGTCTACTCAGTTACAAATACATGTACGTAGACATGCGTATTTATGAAGTAAATGGTTAACAAATAAATTGCACACCCAAAAGCATATTGGGACACGCGCTATATATATTAATACGATCTTATAATGGACATTTGTAGTAAAAGTGAAAAGTTTACGAAACAGTGTCGTCTGCTGATATTCTCCTCTGCTCTAACCAATTCGCCAAAGGGAAAAGTGTTGACCGGATGTCATTAAACTATAATACATGCACTCTCAAGTAGTCAAACTTTAATCGGATCCAAAATTGAGCAGACATGCTTTTTTACAGCAGGTGCAAGGGTCAACAGCTGCCGCTTTTGTTTACCATGCTGCCCTAGATATCATTTACAGTGTTTGTCATATGATTAAGAGTATACGTTACGATGGCCGTATTTAGATACAATCTGTACGCCTTCGTTACAACGGTCACTCAAATGAGGTCCTTATTCTCGGTTTTAAAGACAGACTGTAGCTAACATTGTAATGCAGGATCATTTGCATCAAATTTGCATTACAGTAAACCCTCTCTATAACGGCCACTAAATTACATCAAATATTTTGTGTTAAAGGCAGGTGGTTGCTTAAAGCAAGGTGAAAGTAAAACAGAACGCTCCTATAGGAGCGTTCTGTTTTACTTTCACCTTGCTTTAAGCAGCCACCTGCCCTAATATACCAACTAATTAACACAATTTAGCGGCCGTTATAGAGAGGTTTTACTGTACTTGATTCTGCAATAAGCCGTCAAACACATGGCTGTTCATTAACTATTTCAGTGCAGGGAAACTGGTCACTAATATCAATGTCCTTTGCAAACAGTGTATACCCTGATGAGAGGGCTCCTAGAGGAGGTCAGGGTCTGCACCGTTTGTCATGCTACAATTTCATTCAAAACATCCCTGAATATTCATGGTAAGCTTGACCTGTTAGAAGTTTGGAATAGTCCATTTGAAAGGGTTAAGTGGAGGTTATTGAGGAAATCGTTTGTACAGTAAAACCTCTCTATGACGGCCGCTAAATTGTGTTAATTGGTTGGTATATTAGGGCAGGTGGCTGCTTAAAACAAGGTGAAAGTAAAACAGAACGCTCCTATAGGAACGTTCTGTTTTACTTTCACCTTGTATACTTTATGTAATTTAGTGGCCGCTATAGAGAGGGTTTACTGTTTATGAAAATTATCGCATAGCTTCCTATAGCAATATAAAGGTCATTTTTATGTAAAACATTAGAGATACATAATTTGTTTACCACAGTCGACGGTGTCACAGCGGTAACCAGTTATTGGCATGACGCAATAGTTATTTCACGGTGTCCTTTCAGATGCAGAAATACAGTAGAACCTGTCTTAAGCGACCATTCATTGATTGAACATGGAACTCTTGAAAAACAGGCGGTTGCTTAATTTAGGACAAATCTAATACAGAAAGATCCTATAGAAACTTTCTGCATTACTTTTGACTTCCAATAAACTACCGCCTGCCTTATAGATTCAAACGTAAACCTGTTTTTGATATTCACTTAAGACAGGTTCCCTTGTAAATTGTTTATGCCAGCGGACATATAGCGACGGTGTATAAAATGGTCACAAGTATGTTACGATAGTTCTATCACTGTGTGCTTTCAGATGTAGAAGTACAATATAACCTGTCTTAAGCGACCATTCAGCGATTGAACATAGCAATTTTGAAGAAAAAACAACAACAGATGGTTGCTTATTACAGGGCAAATATATTTGCATTGCTTTTGACCTGCATTAAGCTACCACCTACTTAAAGACCCACACTCTTTTTGATGGTCGACTAAGACTGGTTCTACTGTCAATCGTTTATCACAGTGGACATATACATGTAGCGACGATGTTACAACGGTCATCAGCTATTGGCATGACAAACTTGTTCTATCATTGTGGCCTTTCACATGTAGATGTACCGTAGAACCCGTCTTAAGCGACCATTAATTAATTAAAAATAGACATCCTGAAAAACAGATGGTTGCCTAATGATAAACAAAGGTTAAGTTTATGCAGAACGCCCCCACAGGAGCTTTCTGTATTACCTTTGACTTGCATCAACCCTTTCATCCATAAATACGCCTTTCTACGCTTCTGTAAAAATAACCTATTGAAACCATTGTGATATATAGAGCATTTGCTCCTATAGGAGCAAACGCTCTATTTATCACAATGGTTTCAAACTACAAAATTCTAACAATTTTCCTTTTTTTTAGTTAATGCTCCTTTTCGATAGATTTATTCAAAGTGGTTGGATCTAAAAATAGCCTATGAGGTAATGGGTTAAACTACCACCTGTCTTAAAAAACTCAGACTTAGACGTCGTTTTGATGGTCGTTTAAGGTATGGTTTACTGTATGATTATTTAACTTCAATTAAACTGTTGAATTGGACATTTACATGTACAGCAGATCCTGTCTTAATTGACCATAAAATTGTCTAATTATGGCTCTGCAAGGCTGGTGGTAGCTCAACCCATTTGCTCCCAGTGGATTCTTCAATGCTTATATATTGGATTATTCTATATTACATCTAAGGGATGTCTGGTCCAAATTTTCTTTTTTGTTTTGTTTTATATTGAATATCCTATCAGCAAACAGTGTAGACTCTGATCAGACGCCGCATTAGGCGGCGTCTGGTCAGAGTCTACACTGTTTGCCTACGTCCCATATATGGGATCGTGGGAGCAAATAGGTTAATGCAAGCCAAAAGTAATACAGAAACCGTCTGTAGGAGCTTTCTGTATTACTTTTGCCCTGCATTAAGCAACAACCTGCTTTTTATGACACCTTTGTTCAATTAATGAATGGCCGCTTAGGACAGGTTCTACTGTAACCTGGATTTGCAGGTTTCTGAATTTATGTAAATCAGAAACATGACATAACCACATTCTATCGCGATGGACGGATGATTTGTGTATACGTCGTGGCTTATATCCTCAAGCAAGTCTTCGTCCATTATGAATATCAATTAAGCCTTGTATTGAAAAAATATATATATATAAATAAATAGATTGCCATGGAAAACAAATAGAGCAGAATACTCCGACATCTCCTTTGGGTCTACTCTGTTTGCAAAGGCGTAAACAAGCGGGCTTATCAATGAAGGGTTGAATGCGTTTCTTTTAGAGAGCTATTTGTCTTAGTTACTCCATGCAAAAGCATTTGTACTCACATCCCCACTTAATTTATCGCTATGGTTAATGCATTTTACAATTATCACTTAAAATGAATCTACCTCAGGTTTTCAAAGGCAGATGGAAGCTTAATGCAGAACGAAAGTACAGTAAAAACCCTTCTAATGCGACAACCTAAAGAGGTATAATTATGGGTGGTAGAGGCAGGTGCTAGCTTAATGCAGGACAAAAGTAATGCAGAAAGCTAGGAGCTTTCTACATTACTTTTGTCCCGCATTAAGCAACCGCCTGCTTATAAAGACACACATATTATGTATTCATTAAGTGGTCGCATTAGAGGGGTTCTAATGTAATACAGAAAGCATGAATCACTCACACGAATTCAAAGACACCAATCTTTATTCTTTAACCCACTGCAGCCAAGCATCCCTTAAAGGGACATAGGCAAACAGTGCAGACCTACATCAGAGGGCTTCTGAACGAGACCTCTGATCAGGACCTGTACTGTTTGTTTAACTAATCAATGGCAATTAACCCATTCCCTCATATTGACGCCTTTTGACGCCTCTGCAAACGTCACCTGTTGAAACCATTGTGATAAATAAAGCATTTGCTCCTAGAGGAGCAAATGCTCTATTTATCACAATGGTTTCAAACTACAAAATTCTAAAAAGTTTCATTTTCTCAAGTTAATGCTCCTTTTCGGTAGATTCATTCAAAGAGGTTGGATCTAAAAATAGCCTATGAGGTAATGGGATAATGGTTTATTCCAGCATATATGTTGTTTGCCGTGCCCCTTTAACATGACAAATGAATGGATTCTAAAATAAGATTTTGACGGGTTTTCCTCAGACAAAACTGGAATAAATGGGTTGATGGGCTCTGTAGAGAGGTTCTGTCCAACGAGTGTGCATAATTTGTGTGGGAAGTTTGCGTGTCTGATAAAACAGTTTGGACATACAAAAGAAATAAAAAAAATCACATTGAGATCTGAAGTAGAAAAGCGGTTAACCCTTATCCTGTCATAAAACGATGTCTGTTTAATATCTGCTCTGATACAACATCCCCTTACACCCGATTGGTTCAAGTAATTATTGACCGATTGTCAAACAGTGTTGGTCCTGATGAGACACTGGTCGTCAGGATCCAAGCTGTTTGCAAATGCAAGTCAGGTCGCGGTTAGTCGGAGAAAGGTGACGTTAATTGAACACCCTGTATCGTGGATCCGGACCAGGCGCTTAGCATTGTAAGTGCTAACCAAGGATAATAGATGTACAGTAAAATCTCTCTAAACCGGACGTTAAATTTAGTATAAATATCGGTCTTTGAGACAGGTGGCAGCTTAATGCAGTGTGAATGTCATGCAGACAGCTCCTTTATGGCGTCCACCCTGCATTAAGCAGCAACTTGCCTATCAGTATCTAAATTCTTCTCTATTAGAATTCCGGTTTAGAGAGGTTTTACTAGTGATAGCGTAATGAGCATTCGTCTTCTAACATGCATTTACAAGCGAGGTTTTACGGAAGCGTTAAATGGCAGCGTAAAACATGTTTAAGCAGGGTACATGTAGAAGATAAAACAGAGAGCAATACATGTATTATTATTTAGTAATTTTGATTATGCAAGGACATAGATCTACAAGGTTCTGAACAAAGACGATCAACTGATTTCTGAAATAACGAACTGTTCATCTAGATAGGTGTGAGTATTGTTCAAGCTGCTATTGTTTTGTTTTATAGCATTAATAATAACCTTTGCAAACAGTCTGGATCCAGATGTGACGCCTGGTAACTTGGCACCTCCAAACTGTATTTCACTCTGACATTTGTTTTTGAAAAGATATGGAAGAAAACATTTTTGCAGCAGACGACAATATTTGCAGACATTAATTGCTCAGAGTACAGAAGGTATTTGGAGTACATTATGCTGGACAGCAAATGACCTGCAAATGACCTGCAAAATGGTAACAACACATCAATCAAGTGTTCTTGGGCATTAGTAAGGCTGAGTGAACACAGTGAACAATATTGCAACTGCATTTTGTTGGACTGTAAATCTGGAGTGTAGTCTCGCAGTAAATCATAGTCATTTTGAATTCCCTTAAAACACTTGGCTGCTTTCGCAGTCGAATTAATTTTACTTAGCAAAATAACATTTAAGATCTACTTGTATATGGAATCAGGATTGAAACTAAGCTCAAATCCAAGATACTTGGTGCTTTGTGGATATGATGGTGTATACGCCAATTCCTATCTGGCTGATACTCTAAGAGACCATTCTTTGAGTGTAATGACTGCCAACAAGGCATCTAAATAATGTCTACATCCCCGAATTTATGGTTAAATGTCACCAGTGGTTTGAATGGAAGTATTTTAATCATTCCCCTTGTAAATATTCATGTGAGAAATAAACAATGCATGAATATCATTTCGGTGATTTCTATAATTATGGCACCATGAACAATAGAATTTGTAATTATGACAGTCACTGTACAGTAGCACATGTCTTAAGCGGCAAGAAAAAGAGGTCTAATTATGGGTCTCTAAGACAGTTGGTAGCTTAATGCAGGTCCAAAAATGCAGAAAACTTCTATAGGGACTTTATGTATGACCTTTACCCTGCATTAAGCAACTGTCTGCGTTTTTAAGACTCCTATGCTCAATAAATCAATGGCGGCTTAAGACAGGTTCTACTGTATATGTAGATTAGTTCATAAGTAACAGAGCAGACCCTGATCAGACGGCTCCTGTAGTAACCGTTTGATCTGGGTGTACTCTGTTTGTAAAGATACCTTTTGTGGGAAAGGGTTATTTTGTTTACCCAAATCCAGTTTGTAAAGTGACACGCGTTACTTAGTGAATGGACATTGGATGCTTATTAGCGTATAAACCAAGTTCATATTGTATATCATTATCCTTTATCACAATAACTGCTGCGATATTAGTCGCATTGGCAAACTGCTTGGATCTAGATGAGACGCCGAGTAACTCGGCGTCTCATCAGAATCCAAGCTGTTTGACACCTGGTTAATATAAGTTTCTTAAAAAGCTTGATTGACTCGGAAGCTGTCAACACTGAATTGATACAAAGTTGAGCAGAAATTATTCTTTTGCACAGCGTGATAAAGGTTATTATACAGCGACCTATAATTATTCACCACTGAGTTATTTCCCGAATAAAATAGATTGTGTTTTCCTTATTATTCGTCATTTTAATATACAATATTTACGACGAAGATCAGACACATAAAATTGCTTTTTACGAGATGTCCAATTTACTTAGCTGCCTTCTGGTTATGATTTCCCCAAGGACATAGATGTCCTTCATAAATATTGAACATACAGTACATCCCCTCTTTAGCGACCGCCTAAATGAGGCCCTTTTCTGGGTCTTGAAGGCGGGTGGTAGTTTAATGCAGAGTGAAGGTTAAACAGAAAGCTCCTGCAGGAGCTCTATGTATTACTTTCGTCCGGCATTAAGCATTCACATGTTTTAAACCATTTCCCCTCATAAAAACGTGTTTTCACGCATCTGCAAACAGAGTAGACCCAGATCAGACGGCTCCTAAAGGAGCTTTCTGATCAGGGTCTGCTCTGTTTGCTAATGGAATTTGATAGATATGTTTCTTGAGTTTCTAGAATGGATACAATATTACATCTTTCATATTTGATTATTTATTTAACTATTCTGTCCATGAATATTCAGTAGGTTCCGAAATTTGAAATAGAACAGAGAAAGATTTAAAGATATATTTTAAATCATAATGGTGTCGCTTTAGGGCGATTGTACTGTAATAGTCCTGACATTGCCCAGGAGAACCTGTCCTAAGCGGCCAGTCATTATTTTAACAAAGGAGTCTTACAAAAGCAGGTGGTTGCTTAATGCAGGCCAAATGTAATACAGAAGAAAGCTGCTATAGGAGCTTTCTGCATTACTTTTGACCTGCATAAAGCTACCACCTACCTAACAGACCCTTAATTACAGAAACCCCCTCTAACGCGACCACTTAATGAACAAACATGGCTATCGTCCTAAGCAGGTGGATGCTTAATGCAGGACGAACGTTATGCAGACAGATCCTATAGGAGCTTTCTGTGAATTATGTCCCTTTTTTCTGGTCGCATTAGAGGGGTTTTACTGTAGATTTTACTGTAGATATTTTTCCGCTTAAGACATATTCTACTGTATGAATTATACACATGGTAATGATAAATCAGGAATTGTCCTCATGACATTAATACAATCTTGTACGTGACGATTCTTCGAATGACAACGGACGTTAAGCCATTGTTCGCACGAAATAGTGAGCGAATCTGATACTTTGTAATATTGTCCGCAAACCCATTTGACCCCTACCATGGCTGTTAACATGATGAGTTTTCAACTCTGACCTGGTCTAATTGCTTCCAATTTGTTCAAGCTTGTCAGAAACTACTTGTCTAGAGTCAAACAGCTTGGATTCTGAGGAGACGCCAAGTTACCCGGCGTCTCAGCTGGATTCAATATTTTTGTAGATATGAGTGAAGTTTCGCTTAGCACGATAAAAGTTTAAACAAGTTGCACATGCATTGCAAATGTTTACAAGATATCGAAGATATTTAGAATATATATGACACAACTTTTCACAAATTGAAAATGTATCTGACATAACTGATAAAAAATTGTAAATACAAAAAATAAAAACCTGCTAAAGAAAACCTGATAAAATGTTTTACGGTAGACTGACCATTAACGGAATGTTCTGGAATGCAGTTGACATTTTATTGCTGCTTATCTGCGCTAGATATGGAGATGGTTAAATCAATAGTAATAATTGTGTGTCTCATATTATGGAAACAGCTGTTGAGATAGATAAACAACACCAGTCTTTATCGCCACAATCCCACTTTTCTCTAAGCATGTATTAGTGGTCTTTATAACCGTTACCGAAGATGAATCTACAGAAAGATCAGATTTGATACTTAAAGTTTTTACCAACCCCAAGTTACCAATACAATCACAACTACGTTTTTAACACATTCCTTCCTAGTGACGCATTTTGGCACCTCTGTAAAAGTCACATTTGATACCATTGTGATAAATAGCAAAGGAGCTCTATTTATCACAATGGTTTCAAAACTACACACTTTTAAAATTCTCCTTTTCTGTAGTTAATGTTTCTTTTCGGTAAATTGTTTCAAAGAGGTTGGGTCTAAAAATAGTCTAGGAGAAAAGGAGTTAAACCACAGCATATACAAAAGCAACACTCTGTCGAGGATATTGTACATTCCTTAACGCTTTACCTCATACAGACACCATTGCAAACAGAGTAGACCCAGATCAGAGGCTCCTGTAGGAGCCGTCTGATCAGGGTCTGCGCTGTTGGTTAATGGGATTATAAACATCTGGTTATACAGCTTATGACATGGCCAATATTAACTGTGCTAATATGCCATTAAAATCGTCTTATTAATATTCAAGTTGTCAATATCTTTTTTACATGAATATTCATGGAATAGATGTTTAAACTGCGTCTTGACCTTTTAACCCATTCCCTCATATTGACGCCTTTTGACCCTCTGCAAAAGTCACATGTTGAAACCATTGTGATAAATAGAGCATTAAAAATTTGCTCCTATAGGAACAATGTTCTATTTATCACAATGGTTTGAAACTACAAAATTCTAAACTTTTCCTTTTCTCCAAGTAATGCTCCTTTTCGGTGGATTTATTCAAAGATGTTGGATCTAAAAAGAGCCTATGAGGTAATGGTTTAAGTGTACTATCTAAATATAAATTAAACTGTAACGTATATGCAGAATGTGTATATATCTGACGACAGAGGAAACCAAAATAAATTATTTTCAATTTTAAACTTCTTTCTGTCTGAAGAGGGAGACAGTTGGGGCGTTTGTCTTCTACTGTTAAAATATTTAGTTGGTCGGTTCACTGTTTGTGAGAGATACAGCAACATTTCAACATAAGAAATCAATTTTGAAATCATTGATCGAATATCGCATATGTTGATAAGTTCTCTGTGTAGCCAGTTGACATACAACAATTAATTCATAATATAAAAATCACCTTTTAAATGTTAAGGATAGACAGAGCAAAAAGTGTTGTGTTTGACGTCATTTCCGTGAGCCCGAGATCGACCCCGGGTAGAGGTTTTACTGTAGGCGGTCGTATGATTATATTGGATGCAGTATACATTTCCTTGTACAAGCTTAAACAACATTGGCCTTTGCTTAGAAACTGATATAAGCTCATCTTTCTCCATTACGGTGAAATTGAAAGCTACTTCAAAAGTGTCAAAACCTCCACGAAACGAGTCGTGTTACCTGACTATGCTGATATAATTTGAAATGTCAGATTACATGTAGCTGTAACGAGGATTAAGATACAGTTTAGAGAATAACAAGGGTGAATGCTTTTAACCTTTTCCTTGTTCATCATATATATTTATTAGCAGACATTTTCATAATGTTAACTTTTCAAGCACTTCTCTTTAATGACAAAAACTGTATAATCGGATCTATATCACGTCTAAAGCAATCGGAACAGACCGTGATCAGACGGCTACTATAGGAACTGTCTGATCTGGGTCTACTCTGTTTGCAAATTTGTGAGAAGTCGGTTATATGAGAGTAAGGGTCAAATGCATGTATTTTGACATTAAACAAAATACCTGCTCATTGTAGCAAAGTGTCAAGTTTGAGCAAAATTTTGACGAGATTCCGTTTCACACGTACGAGGTTTTCATCTACAGTTGAACTTCGATATCTCGAACTCGGATAACTCGAACTCCGTGATAACTCGAACTAAAAGTTGGGTCCTACAAAAATCTTACAATACAGAATTGCTCTAAAATGTATCACTACGCATATATAGAAACACATTTCACAGCTTAATGCAGGTCTACAGTAATGCTGAAAGCTCCTACAGGAGACATTACTGTAGACCTGCATTAAGCTGTAAACTTGAGAAATTGTCCAGATTAGAAATCGGATAACTCGAACTTCTGTTATCTCGAACACATTTATATAGTCCCTTGAAGTTCGAGTTATCGAAGTTCAACTGTATTTAAAACGTGAGACATTTTGTATTTAAATATATTATGTTACATTGCATTTTATTCACTTATATACAACCCGGGTGTCAAACAGTGTAGATACTGATGAGGGTTGCGATGTATGTGGCGTCTAATCTGGATTTTGTTTGCAGATATAATCACCTATTCGCTTGTATTCGCCTACTTTAATGCCCGAAAATTCGATTTGTCTCGTCTTAAAATGCAGAATTAGACTTCTACTGGGTGGTCATTATAAATTATTTAATGTACATGCATATAATGACAATATTTGATAATGACAATTAGTATTGTTTCGATGATACATTTTTTAGAAATGAATACTAGAAATGTGCAAGTACTGGTATGTCGAAACATCTGTTTTTTTACATAGATCTACATGTATATTGCATCTATCAAATTGCAAACATTTCTAACATTCTAGCAGCTTTAGGTTTCTATGACATTATACTCATATCATTGGACATTCATATCAACTTATATGCATCTAAAGCCTGCCCACTGCTTAAAGTTGGTTCCTGCGCCATTTTGACTACACCCAATTCCAGTAGAGCTTTTGAGAAGTTATTGACAGAGTGTCATACAGCTTGGATCCTGATGAGACGCCGAGTTACTCGGCGTCTCATCTGGATCCAAGCTGTTTGCAAATGCGAGTAATCTCGTGGGAGAGGGATATGAGTTAAGCTTACGCTTATGAATACGATTAGCGAAATTGTTACAGAAATTACTCGCCTGAACTCTGTAGACCTGGGAATATACATGTATCATCGGTGTTTCTGCGTATGTATTATACAGTAAAACCTCTCTATAACGGCCACTAAACTGTGTTAATAAGTTGGTATTTAGGGCAGGTGGCTGCTTAAAGCAAGGTGAAAGTAAAACAGAACGCTCCTGATGGAGCGTTCTGTTTTAATTTCACCTTGCTTTAAGCAGCCACCTGCCTTTAACACAACTACTTGATTTAATTTAGTGGCCGTTATAGAGAGGTTTTACTGTATTGGAGACAGTGAACCAGAATAAGTAGTCATTTGCATGTGAGAGATATCCATCAATTAAAAATCTCCATTCGAGAACGACTGCCACATTCTTTTCCACTTGTCTTCGCATGTATTAGAGAGCAAAACCGTCACTGTCAATTAACGACAAATTACGGATGACATCTGTCATTAATTGACTGAAGGAAATAACAAATAACGAAAAAAAACTGGCATGTTAGAGCTTATGTAGTAGGTTTTGGTGTGCAATCAATACCATATTCCATTTAATTCGTGCCACACAGTTAATTTTTGAATGCCGGACACGCATGCAATAACATTTGCAAACAGTGTAGACCCAAACCAGAGGACTCCCATAGAAGCCCCCTGATCATGGTCTGCACTGTTTGTCATTCAAAGTCTTCTATCATGTTTAAGCCTTTCATACTTAGTGGGCTCTGTATATAGCTAAACATTGACCCTAACCCTAAAAGTTCAGCATTGAAAGTGTTAAATTTGCTCATCCCTAATTCAGGGAACTACTTTTTCCATATATACAGTAGAACCCCTCTAATTCGACCACTTAATGAATAAACATGGGTGTCTTTAAAAAGCTAGGAGCTTTCTGCATTACTTTTGCCCTGCATTAAGCTACCCCTGCATCTAGCACCCAGAATTATACCTCTTTTAGGTGGTCGCATTAGCGGGGGTTTACTGTATTTATATTTTAGATTTACAAGCCTACAGATTCAGACGGTTTCTTCAGAAACCATATAATCTTGGTAAACTCTGTAAACATAAAGGCGTTAAAATGCTAAAATACATGAGGTAAAAGTTTACATAAATGCAATGCAGATTGTTGAAAACGTGTCTAACTGTAAATAAATGCACCGGTAAACGAATGTTTAGTAATGTAATACTTTCTGTATTTAACCCTTATCCTGCTAAATAGTTTGGATCCAGATGAGACTCCGAGTTGTCTGACACTATAATAATAGTCTATCGAAAGCTTGCCTCAATCTAAAGTAGTCAAAATTGCTTCATATCTAAATTTAAGCAGATAATTTTTTTCACAGGGTTTTTTACCCTATTTCCTCCATAAATACGCCTTTCTACGCCTATGTAAAAGGCACTTTCTGAAACCATTGTGATAAATAGAGCATTTGCTCCTATAGGAGCAAATGCTATATTTATTACAATAGTTTCAGAACTACAAAATTCTAAAATGTTCCTTTTCTCAATTTAATGCTCCTTTTCGGTAGTTTTATTAAAAGAGGTTGGATCTAAAAATAGCCTATGAGGGACTGGGCTAAGGGTAATGCTGATCATATAACTTGGTTATTGCAGCAACAGATACAAACGTAAAAGCTTACGTATATGTTGGCCATAAACAGCACGAATTGAGATGAAATACGTATGATACTGAGACAAAACTCCAATAACGTTTCCTATAAATGATCTGTTTGCAAACGATGTTTTATGTGATATTGATTGAAAAACATACACCGAACAGTAATATAAGCATTCTTAGTACGAGTAAATACCACCGCAAAACACTAAAGTCAGTGTTTGTGAGCTTTTCTGACTATATATACTTAATTTGGACGTGCCTGAACCTTTATAACGTTATAACCATTTCCTTAATATAGACTCATTTTAAAACCTTTGCAAACAGAGTAGACCCAGATCAGACGTCTTCTGTAGGAACCGTCTGATCAGGGTCTGCTTTATTTACTTATTAAATAATACAGATATGATTCCACAGTTTCTGACATGGCCAAAATGTCACGTGTCCTCACATGTCATTATTAAAAAATAAACTAATTAATAACTCTTTCTATGTTTATTCCAACTTTCAACTGAATATGCATGGACAAAATAGTTATAATGAAATATTGAAGGTATAGAACATTGTAAGGATTTTAGAAACTAAAGAAAAAGATCTGTCAATTTTCATTAGCAAACAGAGCAGACCCTGATCAGACCGGGTCAAATTGTTGACCGGGCGTCAAACGGTTTTGATCCGGATAGGACGACCAGTTACTCGGCGATTCATCTGGATCCAAGCTGTTTTCAAAGATGAGCCAGGCCGCGCCTAGCATGATAAGAATTAATACAGAACGAAAGTACTACAGATAGTTTATATCTAACCTTTGATATGCAGTGCACTATTTACGTTGATAATCCAATGGATACACATGCTCTACATTTAATATATTACACCTAAGTAATATATTTAGCGGATACATTCACATTTGAATATTTAGCATGAGAAGGGTTAAGTTTCATGTTTGCGGTTCCCCAATTTACCTGAACGCCGCAAAATTGACTTTTGGGACATTTATTTACTTCAGAGTTAGAGGTCCTTGTAAAATAAGTATGTTAATACAGTATAGTAAAACCCCACAAATGCGACCACTTAACAAACAGCCATGCACTGGCGTCGTTTAAAGCATGTGGTTGTTTAATGCTGGACGATAGGAGCTTTCTGCATAACTTTCGTCCTGCATTAAGCTATCGCCTGCCTCTGCCACCCAGAATTATGCCCATTTTTGGTGGTCGCATTAGAGGGGCTTTACTGTAAACCCTGTCTACAGTAACCGTCAAAATGAAGCATGTATCTGACTTTCTTTTAAGACAGTAGGTAGCTTAATGCAGGACGAAAGGAGCTTTCTGCATTATGCTCGTCCTTCATTAAGCAATCCCTACTCTTACAAATCTCCAAACCTATTTACTATAAGGTCGGTATTATGCATCCTCTACTGTATTTTGCACATTCCTTAGAGTGTGTAGGCATACAACAAGAAGTAATTTCTCTCAAAACATTTCCTCTGGGACCTATCCAATATATCTCAATAATAAAAGTCCGAGGAATGCACTGGCTAGGAAATACATTCAAGTAGTTTTGCTTTTTATGCCTTTGAAGTTGATATGCATAAGTATTTTATATGTGTCGGTTGAGTAACATGCAATATGCAAAAGTATGCACTCTTGCATTTTGATTTTCTTGTGGTATCGGAGCATTACTTATACAGTTAAGCTTCGATATCTTGAACTCGGGTAACTCGAACTTCGACTTCAGTCCTTCCAAAACTTACAATACAGACTTACTCTAAACGCTATCGCTACATATATATGGAAACACAGTCATGTGACAGCTTAATACAGGACTAAAGTAATGCTGAAAGCTCCTACAGGAGCTTTCAACATTACTTTAGACCTGTATTAAACTGTGGCATTGAGAAATTATTCAGATTAGAAATCGGATGACTCGAACTTCTGTTATCTCGAACTAATTTGTATGGCCCCTTGAAGTTCGAGTTATCGAAGTTCAACTGCACATCTACTAGACTTAAGAGATACAAAGAGCAATTAAGATTATTGTTACCGCCATTAAGTAATGTCATTTACAATCTCTTGTTGAGCGAAGTAAATCATTTCTCTCAATTTAACGAGATATGTGTACATGTATGTGGTATATTTCTTATCAAGAAAGAATAAACCAAAGATAAGGAGAAACTGGAATGAACATCTTTCATAACCAATACTTAACAAATGTAATAATAAAGTACAGTAAAACCTCGATTATTCGAATTTTCGTTATAAACGATTTTAGACCCTTTTAGGCAGGTGGCTGCTTTATGCATGATGAAAGTCATGCAGAAAGCTCCTAGAGGAGCTTTCTGCATGACTTTCACCATGCATTAAGCTGCCACCTGTCTTAAAGATCAACAAAAATACGTATTTTAGTGTTCGGATAATCGAGGTTTTACTGTATTTATATTTGAGATACAGATGTCAAACATATGCCTTATACTCGTATATATTATATACTCGTATATATGCATTAACCCTTAAAGAACGGGAACCGAGTATACAGGATTTTTGAAAACGGTGTAGATTCTGAACAAAGGGTTCTTTGGGAGGAGCCCTTGGATCAGGGTCTGCAATGTTCGCCATACAAACCATTTTCTTTAGTGACACAAGTTTTTGTTTAATTAATATGCAGACATAGAGAAGCCAGTTTAAAGTATTCAGCAGGTGATGGGGAAATATTTATATACAGTTCAACTTCGATATCTCGAACTCGGATAACTCGAACTTCGAGATAACTCGGAGTAAAAGTTCGGTCCATACAAAATCTACAGTACATAATTGTTCTAACATCTACCACTACGTATGTCTATAAACACACATGAGATTACTTTAGACCTGCATTTATTTAGACAAACATTAAGCAGTGAACGTAAGAAATTGTTTAGATCAGCAATCGAATGACTCGAATCACTGTTACCTCGAACTAATTTCTATGGTCCCTTGAAGTTAAACTGTATATTGGTTCGTTTACACGACACATAGTTCTACGACTACAGTGAAAACAACGTTGAATAGTTTATTTGGGATTCTACTTCTTGTCCTAACAAATCCAAGTCACACTTAGGAATGTGCTGTTGCTAAGTTGGATTGTGCATTTAAGCTTATATTAACCCTTTCCCTCATATAAACGTATTTTCACGCATTTGCAAACAGAGTAGACCCAGATCAGACGGCTCCTATAGGAGCCGTCTGATCAGGGTCTGCTCTGTTTGCTTATGGAATTATATAGATCTGATTTTAAAGTTTCTGCCCATCTAAAAAATCCTGAATATGGTTAAACACATGGGCTAGAACGATCGATCAATAAAGAGAAATGAGTGTTGCTTTTATGAATATTTATTAAACTAATATGTTTGGCTCGGCGAGTGTGATTCTACATATCTGTTATAATAAACAATCTGTTATAATAAACCATCTGTTATACGAAGTGTTTTGAGCAACACATCCAAGTGATGTAGGACTGAAGACCAGCTGTTGCACATACATGCAGCTATGAAAACAAGCAACACGTCCACGGTAAAGAATCATCAACTAATACAGTAAACCATTACTGAACCGCACGTTGAATTTAGTATAAATAAAGTTAAACAGCTGGTAGTTTAATGCAGGATGGAGGAGGAGCTTTCTGCATGACTTTCATCCTGCATTCATCTGCCACCTGCGTAACGGCATCTGAAATCTTCTCTACTAAACTTCCGGTTTAAGGGGGGGGGGGGGGGGGTGTTTACTGTGCATTGACTTGATATGTATTGAACCCTTCACATCATGAATATTTATGCAAGCAATCATGACATCATGCGTTTTAATCAATATAGTTTTTATGAAAGCACAAGGGCACTGGAAGTTTTGGCCATTGTAGAAACTGTAGTATCATATCTATATTATTTCATAAGCAAACAGAGCAGACCCAGATCAGACAGTCCCTACATGAGCCGTCTGACCTGGATCTACTCTGTTTGCAAAGGCGTAGAAAGGCATTATGTATGGAGCAAACATAACCCTCGGCTTACTAATAAGAATTTCGCCCTTTTAACAGCGGGTTTACTTATGGTACTGGTACGTAGTTAAAATAACCAGTTACATTGTGTTTCTTCAAACATCCTAGTATTAATATGTAGGGAATGTCGCCTCACCTGTATCCATATTACTTACACATGTAATCACAACTTCGCCCATAGCATGCTAAAGGTAACGATGCATAACGTATTAAACCCATTTGCTCCCAGTGGATTCTTCCATGCTTATATATTGGATTAGTCTATCTTTGGAGCAAATACTCTATTTATCACAATGGTATCAAAATGCGACTTTTATAGAGGCGCGAAAATGCATCATTAGGGGGTAATGTGTTTAAACTAATATTTATGTCATAGTCAAAGATTCTTGGGTGCCTATGCCATAATTAAATTCAGCTAATTAATATTCATGCAGTCATTATTCCTTACGTTAATATTCATCAGGGATATGGTATAATAACCCACTTAGAAAACATCGTAACGGAGCCGTAACGTGAGTGTCTTGGGAACTTATTCAACCCAGACCTTATTTTCCGTTTAAGACCCTAACTTGCCTGAATATAGTTTAGAATAGTCCAGTCGTATTAATGTTTTTAAGATATATTCTTCTTACTAAAACGAACACCAAGTTGTGCACACCATTTGTATCTACGCTGGTTTCAAAGGTTAGCCCAAGGTCGCCCGAGGCAGGCTTTAGATTGATGTGTTTTATATAACACTTAACCCTTTCCTCCATAAATACGTCTTTCTACGCCCCTGTAATAACCACTTCTTGAAACCATTGTGATAAATAGAGCATTTGCTCCTGTAGGAGCAAATGCTCTATTTATCACAATGGTTTCAAACTACAAAATTCTAAATTTTGCTTTTCTCTAGTAAATGCTCCTTTTGGGTAGATTCATTCAAAGAGGTTGGATCTAAAAATAGCCTATGGAGGAAGGGGTTAAACTGCGGGGACCGTGTATATAAGACCTTTGCAAACAATGTCGACCCATATCAAAGGGATCCCGAGGGAGCCCTTTGATCAAGGTCTGCATTTCCATAGTGACAAAGTTTTATACAATTTGTCGTTTAATTGATATTCAGAAATGGAGAAGACATTTTAATAAGTTACTCAGTAGGTTAAAGATTAATTAGTAACGTGCATCTCAATATTTAAACAAGCACTACGTCAACTGTCAATCTTTCGGTGTTTGATATATATAATCTGTCAAGTTGTACACTGTGAACATATTTACCAATGCATGCATATAAATGGCAATTTGAATATTAATCGCGGCTGGAAATAAATCACATTTTAAATTTTAGAAACCCTTGTGACGCCGCATCTATAGACGTGTCGCCGCATAGACGTGACTGGTTCCGTCTATGCGATGATTTGCAACGCATAGACTGGGTGATTTCGTCTATGCGGCGACGTGCAACGCATACACAGGTCGTCCTGTCTATGCGGCACAAATGTGCTTTTTGCGGCATAGACAGGTCTAACTTAAAGTATTCATCATACATTAAATCATGAGAATAAAACAACTCCAATGAAGATGGTGATAATGATTAAGATGTTAATGGTGATAAGGATGATCCTGGTGATGTTTACAGCGGCGGCGGTGGTGGTAGTGGCAGTAGTGTTGTTTGTTGGAGCCAACGTTTAAGGGCATTCCCTCTATAGGGGTGAGATGTCCTCTTGTCCGTCCGTTCGTCCGAACGTCCAAAAATGTTATGCGTGTGTAGCTGCTTTACTATTTGAAAAACAGAGCCTACCTCTAAATAGTGAAGACCCAGATGAGACAGCTCCTGCAGGAGCTGTCTCATCAGGGTCTGCACTATTTACAAGTAGTCTCAAACCTTTACACGAATGTTTGTTGAAATGCAAGGTTGTGAACTTGTGTTCTGACAGAATTATAGTCAGTGACTAAATCAAAATGGAGATCTTCTATACAATATTATCTTATATAATATGATCTTATTGCCACAGTAACTCCTCAGCAACCTAACATATACTGAATAAACTTTACACATATGTTCATTTGAAAATCGAAAAACTTAATACAGAGTCACCAAACTTTATATAAATATTCACTTGCATGTGTAGCTGTGTACCTTTATGAGTTATGGTGCTTGACTTAGTCAATGGGTTTAATTGTTGCATACTTATTTTGTGGCACGCCGTGCTCCATAAGTACTTGACCTGTAGTAACCAAACACTACAGAAATGTGTTTAAACGTTTTAGAAAAAATAGCCAAAAGAATCATCAAACACAATAATTGTGGTTGAAAAAACCCCAACAACACCAAAGGTATTATTATTAAGTGCGCAATTCACTGCAACATATGGTGGTTGCTTTGGTTTTGTTAAATAACATTACATTTTAAAGTTTACGCGGAAACTAGAGTTCTGCTAAAATGAACTAGGAATACATTTTGTTTCTTGAGGAAAACTTTTTGCGCAATTATTGTCAACACCCAGCGAGCATTTTCTGAAAAAAAAGAATAACATCCGCTAGAAAATACAATTGCTTCTATGAATTATTTTTGTTTGGGTCATGTGTTTAAAGTATAGATAATGCGTGTCTAAGGCATACAAACGGACAGATTGACAGATGAGCAGAATGGTAACCCGATTGCGATATTCTCCTCCCCATTAACTTGTACGGTGATATAGTAACACATACTCGCTAGTATGTAGTTGGTATCGTCTATGCGGCGCAAGTGTGCTTTTTCGCCACATAGACGGGATCCTGTCTATGCGTTGCAAATCACCGTATAAACGAAACCGGTCACGTCTATGCGGCGACACGTCTATGCGGCGTCACAAAGCATGTTTATTTGAAAGCTTTTCGACATATTCAGTGTAGAAATTATATGGCTTTCTATCGGATTATAACAACGGTGCATTGACTCATTGATGACTGTCCCTGAACCGCAATTGTCGCCCGTGGAAAGATTTTGACACCAACTTAACTCTTTGCATGCTAAGCGCGACCTAACTGACATTTGCAAACAGCTTGGATCCTGATGAGACGCCGAGTAACTCAGCGTCTCATCAGGATCTAAGCTGTTTGATACTCGATCAATAGTTTCTCAAAAGCTTGACCGAATCTAAAGCCAGTAACAACTGTAGCAGATCAGTTTGAGCAGACATTATTTTTTGCAGCAGGCTAAGGGTTAATGCTAAACATCTCCGTAACCCATTCCCTTATATTGACGACTTTTGACGACCCTGTAAAGTCACTTTGTGAAACCATTGTGATAAACAGAGCATTTGCTCCTTTAGGAGCAAATGCTCTATTTTTCACAATGGTTTCAAACTACAAAATTCTAAAATTTTCATTTTCTTTAGTTAATGCTCCTTTTGGGTAGATTCATTCAAAGAGGTTGGGTCTAAAATAGCCTATGAGGGAATTGGTTAATGCTATCCATTATTATTAGTGCAATGAAGATTGCAATGAAAATCCCAAGACCATTTTTGGCATTTGGAAAATATGGATCTGATAAGCTCTGAAAATACTTGGGACAATCTGTCGACAAATCTATCATATTTCATCTACCATCAATGTTATATTCCCATGAGATTAATCGAAGGCATGGGTTTAATAAGTTCGTTAATTATTGTCCTCAGAGAATTCTTGCTATCAATATTAGCGGGGAAGTGTGGTTGGTATAGTAATCATATACATGTGTATTTGACTTTTGGAATGCTTTCAGGGAATTAACACCAGGTTTCGATTACTACTGTAGGCCTATATTTTATTAACTTTTCATTGAGTTTCTTTGTAACACAAAGATGTATACAACAAGTGTTGGTCGTCATGTATTAACACATTCCCTGTTCTATATTTAGTCCAAATTTCAGTACTGATTATTCATCAACAAAATAGTTATAATGACATACGGGAGGTTGAATATTGCAGCTGCTTTAGAAACTAAAGTGACCGTTTATCACATTCCATTAGTATACAGAGCAGACATTGATCAGACGGTTCCTGCAGGAGTCGCCTGATCTGGGTCTTCCCTATTGCAAATGCGTGAAAATGCGTTTATATGAACTTCTTGTAATGACCAAATAACAAACTACATGTTACCGACCTCTCTGCACACTTAGTGATTTGATTTTGCAGTCTGTCGTTCACTTTTGAAACATTAGCTAAATAACGGTGTCTCTTTGAATGTAATATCATTATATACAATTTCAATTACCACTTCGTCTTTAGTATTAAGGTGTTACATACGGCATTAAATAAATAATATTACTTTCGCTATAACCTCTCTATAACGGCCACTAAATTGTGTTAATTAGTTGGTATTTATGGCAGGTGGCTGCTTAAAGCAAGGTGAAAGTAAAACAGAATGCTCCTATAGGAGCATTCTGTTTTACTTTCACCTTGTTTTTAGCAGCCACCTGCCTTTAATACAAAATATTTTATGTAATTTAGTGAGGTTTTACTGCAATTCCACTATCCAGTCTATTTCTTGGTTTATAAGACAGGTGGTTGCTTAATGCAGGGCGAAATGCATTCAAAAATTCTCCCATAGGAGCGTTTTGATTTACAGTAAAAACCCTGTAAAAACCAAAAGGGGAAGCTCTGGGTGACAGAGGCATGTGAAAGCTTAATACTGGACGAAAGTTATACAGAAAGCTCCTATAAGAGCTTTCTGCATAACTTTGATCCTGCATTAAGCAACCACCTGCTAATTAAGACAGCTATGGTTATCTTTAAGTGGTCGCATAAGAGGTGTTCTACTATATTTTCATCCGGCATTAACCAACCGCCTGCTCTTGCAGGCATCCATGTTTATTCAGGTTATGCCCGTTGTAGACAGGGTCTAGTGTACATGTAGCTATTGCTCGAGACATTCTTTGCTGACTGATTTTTAAAACCTGAATTTATAGTCATCCTTGTTTTATCATTATATGGTCACTGATGACAGGTTCAAATATAATTTAAATAAGAAATGTAGTAATTGGGAAGATCTATCCAATTTTTAAACATTTCACAGTAATGTTCAACCTACAAAAAATATTGACATAAAATTACTAGTTACTTCATAAAAACGCATAAGTACGGATTTGCGAACAGAGAATAACAATATTCGACAACTCATATATATATGAGTTGTCTGGTCAGTGTCTGCGCTATAGGACCTCATGTTCCCCAGATCATATATTTGCTTGAATATGTGAATCCTGTGATCACATTCGTCACATTTTGAAATGTAGCATTCATGTATGAGTTTATCCGAAATGGATGTGAACAAGAAGATCACCTTTTACTTTTAATATATTCTGTTCTTGCTTTTCAGAATGTTTACATATTCACGACATTATCATTGTAATTACTATGATAAAATGTAATTCATATGTCAAATGTACATGTTTGGTACATTTGTAATGCAGAAGAATGTGATTTCATGTACAGTGCTCCCTCTCTACAACGACACCCTTTGGGATACAAAGAGTGTATGTGTTGTTCAGAGGGAGTTGTTATAGGGAGAGAAAATCAAACATAATTAGCTTGTTTGCAGATCCGCAGATCAGGTGTATTTCGAGAACTAAAACCGTTATGCCTCAATCAAACCCTATGTTGTGACCACTCTTTAGAATCGTCACAAAGTGACGATTCTAAAGAGTGGTCACAACATAGGGTTTGATAGAGGCATAAAGAAAATACGATGGAAAAAAGTTGTTTCCGGAGCCTTGTTGCTTCGGAAACAGTGACATGCGTTGTTGTAAGGAGGGAATCGTTATTGAGAGGGCCGTTGTAGGGAGGGAGCACTGTAGTATCAAAATGGGAAAATGCTACAGGGCTGTTTGCTTAGATTGCCAAATATTGATGGTGTCATCATTTCTGACACGAGTTTTCAAAAGGGAACGGATTCAGAAAACGGCTCAGGAAACACAACTTAAAATATTCCAACATCATGTGTTGTAACAGTGAGGATTATTTGGTGTGCATTTGGGTTTTTTTTTTTTAAAATGTTATGGCGCCAGCGTTTCTCATTTGTTGGGTCGAAAGTTTTTATCTTGAAGATTGTTATGGTTAATCATATCATAACATGTTATACAGTTCTTGCAATACGTTGATCAAATCAGGCATAAGACTATTACAGAAAACGTTATTAACAAAATGGTACTAGAGACTCCCTCGACAGAACTAAATCTGATAAGAGTATCATTAAGGTGGTGGATGGTCCGACTATGGCTACTCTGTGTACGAATACCCACCAGAGCAACCATTTTGTCTTAATGACATTACAGGGAAGATAACATTAAAACAACACAAACAAATTTAATACACTTAGTAATGAATGGTTCTTGTCCCCACCATGCCCAGTTACATTGTACAATGCTCCCTCCCTACAACGACCCTCTCAATAACGATTCCCTCTTTACAACAACGCATGTCACTGTTTCCGAAACGACAAGGCTCCAGAAACAATTTTTCCATCGTATTTTCTTTATTCCTCCATCAAACCCTATGTTGTGACCACTCTTTAGAATCGTCACTTTGTGACGATTCTAAAGAGTGGTCACAACATAGGGTTTCCTTGAGGCAAAACGGTTTTAGTTCTCGAAATACACCTTATCTGGGGATCTGCAAACAAGCTAATTATGTTTGATGTTCCCTCCCTATAACAACTCCCTCTGAACAACACATACAATATTCGTATCCCAAAGGGTGTAGTTGTAGAGAGGGAGCAGTGTACTGTCATTTTGATTTATCCAGTGCCTGAACGGTAGGATTCGTCGTCGACCTGAGTTAGGCCTTACATTGTGCGCTTGCTATGGGCGATCTGCAAGCAGTTCAGATCGAGATCGAGTCGAGACGCTACGTAGCATTTTTTAAATGGAAGACGGGAGAGGGGGACGAAGCAGATGACACATTCTTCAGGCGGCAGTTATATGGTAGTGAAATAGACCACACATATTTTCTAATTCTAGATACTTATATCTTGCCGAAAATCACTGGTAGCATTATTCGCCCGAGATGGTACCGGTGGCCAAATTTTGTGGCTCTGGCTCAAGGCCTACACCTACGTGTTCTCTATACTCGAATAGAAACCCAACACCACTCTTCTTGTTAAACGGA
The DNA here is from genome assembly GCA_963576725.1 of Azorinus chamasolen. Classification (NCBI taxonomy): domain Eukaryota; kingdom Metazoa; phylum Mollusca; class Bivalvia; order Cardiida; family Solecurtidae; genus Azorinus; species Azorinus chamasolen. The sequence goes on along the minus strand of OY755251.1, from coordinate 61,942,321 downwards.
CCTAAAACAAGAACATAACGAAAACCTGAAAAGTCATCTATAGGCTTTCGGTACATGTACATAGCATGCATATTGTGGGAGTTCTCTTATATGTTTGATTTGAATTAAACATTTTACTTACAGTTGTTTATAGTTACCTAATGCATAATATTTGTATTTAAACTTCTATTTGCATGGGAAAACCTACCTACCTACATGCTATCTAAAGGTGAACGAGTACAAGCATTAGACGACAAGTTCACTTTCTAAGCAATGGTAATCCAATCAATCGCTGGTGGCATTAAAGGCATTAAAACACCGTCTGCTTCACTGTAACATGGTGTTGAGTTTCGAAAACATGACCTGAAACTGACTGTTCGGAGTACGGACTGGTTAAAAAAAACGCAGAGGTCCAGATAATACGCGTAAATTAAACATTTCCACGAATAACTCCTTTATTTCTCCACCAAACACTTTACTGTGACCACTCTGTAGAATCGTCTCGAAGAGACGATTCTAAAGAGTGATCAGAGTGTAGGGCTTGCTGGAGAAATGGCGATTTTAGTATTTGGGTACGCACCTAAAGTTATCTGTAGCTCTGAAAACATTTTCTTACTTGGTGCAGTTCGAAGTGCTAGAATTACATTGTTCTTTATAAAACTGTATATAAAGGATTGATGTATCTATCAGAGGGCCGACAGTCTGTTTGAAGTGAGATTTTGAAGATATTACAGACATTTATTTCCTTGGATTGCATGGCGAAAACTTACGGCAATGTGCAATTTATCCCGATAGTGCAATATAGAACCTATAGCGATCGACTAATGACTACAAATGGAAGGATTTAAACGATTAGTGTATTATATTAGTATACATTGTATTGTTATACAAGTCTTAATAATGTTAGAACCTTTTAGGCTGGTGGCTGCCTAATGCAGGATGAAAGTCGTGCAGAAAGCTCCTATAGGAGCTTTCTGCGTGACTTTCACCCTGCATTAAGCTGCCACCTGTTTCTAATACCGATATTTATACTGAATTTAACGTCCGGTTCAGATAGGTTTTACTGTAAACGCCATATATCGCCTTTGCAAACAGAGAAAACCCAGATCAAACCCTTCGATTTTGGTCTGTTCTGATTGCTTATAAAATTATATATATGATTGTACAGTTTCGGCCATAGCCAAATTGTTCTGTATTCATTCATCTGCCATTATTAAAGCAATCTAATTGACGTGTAAGATGCCATTATTTCTTGTATGAATATTCGTGGAACGAAGAGTAAGGCCTAACCAAGTTCATTGAATAGTTTTCATTGTACAATTGATTCAAATGAATTCCCACCAGTTGACCTATTGACCCCATGTATTAATAGTACCATCAAATCAAAAGCTTTTAAATGGGCTATTGGATGAGAGATGTAGTGAGGAAACTGACAGCACTCAATCATACTGAACGCTCAATGACATAAATTGGCTATATCGCTCGTCCTTGCAGCAGCTCGCTAAAATAATTTCCCATTTACTGGTGTGTTGGGTTTTCATTTAGATGCCCATAACTCTTACCATACAATAGAAATGGACGTCTGCTCAAACTTTGATTCGTTGATGTTTACAACCAGAGGCAACATAGTTATGAAGGTGCGGACTCAAATGTTAAAACCGCCAGTTCTCCACCAAACCCTATGTTGCGACCACTCTTTAGAATCGTCTCGAAGAGACGATTCTAAAGAGTGGTCACAACATAAGAGTTTGGTGGAGAACAAAAAGAGTTATTCTTGAAAATGTTTTAATTTAGGCGTCTTATCTGGACCTCTGACAATTGCTCTTAATTCATTCGAGCCTTGAAGAAACTGTTGTCTAAGTGATATATAGCTTGGATTCTGATCAGCCATCGAATTACTCGGTGTCTTATCTGGTTTCAATCTGTTTGCAACAGAGAGTTTACCTTGCTATTAGCAGGCTAATGGATGCAGATAGATTGAGTGGCAACATGTAGAATGTATCGATTAGACAAGTGTGAGGAATCTCGTGAAACAGTGTTCACTATTCTTTATCTACTTTCTGATTCAGTACTGCGATATACAATAGAACCTGTCCTAAGTGGTCTTACATTTATTGAACATAAGAGTCACAAAAAGCAGATGATTCCTTAATACAGGGCAAAGTATTACAGAAAGCTCATATAGAAGCTTTCTGTGTTATGTTTTACCTGCATTAAGCTACCATCTGCCTTACAAACCCATAATTAGACCTAATTTTGATGACCACTTAAGACAAGTTCTACTGTAAATAGTCAAAGTAAAACAAGCTATCAGCGTGATTACATTTTTATCAATAATTAATAGATAGTCAAGCTGTTGACCTATATTATATAAGATAAACTGAAATTGTAGACGTTTGTAAGGATCATAGTTTAATATTAACGATCACTTTTAGAAATTCAGAGACGTTATTAATTGTATTCTTTAACCCATTTTCTCCCACGATCCCGTATATGGGACGTATGCAAACAGTGTAGACTCTGATCAGACGCAGCATAATGCGGCGTCTGATCAGAGTCTACACTGTTTGCTGATAGGAAATTCTATATAAAACAAAACAAAAATGAAAATTTAGACCAGACATCCCTGTATTCAAATACTAAATTAGACATAATATTCATGACCTCATTATTTCTTACAAGAATAAACGAGTACAACGGGGAAGGGGTTAAGAATGGACATACCATGTGGTTTTGTTAAGAAATAAAGGTGTTTTGTTTTTGTTTTTACATAAAACTATCTATAATCTGTATCTGTTAGTTTGCCAAACTTAGGACCGAGGCACGTTCTGCAAATTGTAAATATAACGTGTAACGATGATATCATGATGCGCCAAAAGTGTGAAGGCTGCATTCATTTCGCTCTGATGCTTTGCATAGTTTAAAGAGTGAAATACTTCGAAAAACTTTCTGAAACGTGACACTATTGTGCAAGAAGGAAGTGTTAATAGATTGGTGTACTTTTTAGGTGATTCTGTTGTGTGATTTGACGGAAAAAAGTGAAATTAATAAATCTTATTTTTTGTGCATTACTGGATCTTTAAATTCAAATGTGTGTGCCTCAGGCATTAGGATATACAGGTGAAGAGCGGATTAGTACAACAGGGCCACAGTTACAGTTACAGTATACCAGGTGCGATCTTTCCATTATAGAGCAATTATCGCCTATTTTGAAACCCAACAAGCTAGTATTGTCCAGGTTGAAAGAGTTAGGGCTGTTAAACTTTGGTCAGTTTGGCTTAGCTAAATTCAGAGGCTCCAGAGGGGGCAACTCAAAACCGAAGCGTATTTGGGATGAAAATAAAGGTGTTCATTTAAACAGATTAAGGGAAATACCTCAGTCAATTCCAATTGTTTCTGGAAACCGTCCGACAGAATGTAAGGTTTCACCTGATGGCGTAAATCTCAGTCATTTGAAACAGTTTCCCCAGGTAATCCCCGTTGTTTCGAAACCTAACCTGTACGCGAGTAAATTCTCAACAGTGTCCCTTTCTGAGAAAACGAAAACTGTTGTTCATGTAAAACGCGAACCTCCAATGCCTGTGAGAATTCAGACCTTTGTAAAAGTATGCAGTATAAACCCTAGATCAGTCAAAAACAAGGCTCTTTCTATTTGCGACTATATCGTTTCAAATGACTTTGATGTGGTAGCCATTACGGAAACCTGGCTCGGTAGTTCTGTTGACAATTCTTGCTTAAGTGAACTGGTTCCTACTCATTACAGAATCCAACATGTCCCTCGCTGCAATGGCAACCGTGGCGGCGGGGTTGCAATCATACATAAGGCTTCAATAGGACTTCGCCTCCATAAATCGACAAGAGATAACGATTTCTCAAACTTTGAGTACATGGACTGCATTATCAGTGTCCGAGATTTCAATATGCGCCTAGTAGTTGCTTATAGACCACCACCATCTCGTGGTAATGGTCTAAAAACCGGAGATTTCCTCGAGAGTGAGTGGCCATTTTTCTTATCTAAACTTGTGACCACCGATAAACCGGTCGTCATTGTAGGGGATTTAAATATCCACCTTGACATTCCAAATGACAGAAACACTGCTAACTTTGTTAGTACACTCGAATCATTTGGACTGCGACAGCATGTAAATGAAGCCACTCATGTGGGAGGACATACTCTTGATGTTGTTATTACACGAGATGGTGATGACTGTGTGTCAAACATTGAAGTCACGGACCCTGGACTGTCCGACGGTAGTGGTAAAATTTCGCGAGATCATTTTTCTGTAACTTTCGAGGCAAAGGCCGCAAAACCTCCAACAGTGAGGAAAACTGTTTCATTTCGGAGACTTAGGGCAATTAATGTCGAATCATTCAAAAGGGACCTCCTCGACTCAGTACCCATCGAGACAAGTATGCAAACGGCAGATGTTGATGAGCTGGTTAAATCATATACACAGATACTGGCAGCACTTGTCAATAAACATGCACCACTGTGTACTAAAACCATAACACTCAGATCATCATGTCCTTGGTATACCCAGGAACTGCACGATGCAAAACATGTGAGGCGCAAATTGGAACGGAACTGGAAAAAGTCCAGGCTCACAATAGACCATCAGCTATACAGAGAACAGTGTGCCAAAGTCAACAAGCTGCTGATAAAGTCGAGAATTGATTTCTACTCAGAGAAAATTGAAACATGCCAGGCAGACTCGAAAAGTCTTTTCAAAGTCACTAAGCATCTGCTAGGTTCAACTAATGATATCGCATTGCCTACGAATTCATCCTCGAAACAACTTGCACAAGACTTCAGTGACTTTTTCGTTGAAAAGGTGGACAAAATACGGGCAGATATTTCATCAGGCACTGTTTCTAGTGTGCCGAATACCACTGAGATGCAGCATTCAACAAACTTTTTAGAAAAGTTTGATGCGGCTACAGTGGAAGAAGTAGAACAGATCATTAAGGCATCCCCCTGTAAGTCTTGCGAACTGGATCCAATACCTACATGGCTGCTAAAGGCATGCCTTGATGAACTCCTACCGATTTTGACAAACATTATTAACTCCTCTTTAGACACTGCCTGCGTTCCAAAAAGTTTCAAGACGTCATATGTCAGACCCCTTTTAAAGAAACCTGATCTCGATTCAAATGAACTTAAAAATTATAGGCCTGTATCAAATCTGCCATTTGTCTCCAAAGTATTAGAAAAAGTTGTTGACAAACGCATTGAGTCCCATCTGACCTCAAACAGTCTACACGAGCAGCATCAGTCAGCATACCGAAAGCATCATTCAACAGAGACTGCTCTTCTGAAAGTTCAAAACGATATCCTTCAATCCCTAGATAGAAACGAAATTACAATTCTGGTGATGCTTGACTTATCGGCTGCATTTGATACTATCGATCACGAAACGTTGCTGAAACGCCTGGAAAGAGACTTCGGAATCATTGGGAAACCTCTTGAGTGGATGACCTCCTATCTAAATGACCGCTATCAAAAAGTGTCAATAGATGGGGAATTGTCCACTCCAGTTAACATGAGATATAGTGTGCCACAGGGATCGGTCCTAGGACCGAAGCACTACATCATGTACACAAAACCTGTCGGCTCAATATGCAGAACCCATGGGCTCAACCACCATTTTTATGCCGATGACTCACAATTATACCTATCATTTAAGCCCAAGGACATTTCCTGTCAACAGGAAGCTTTATCACGAGTTGAGAACTGTCTCAAGGAGCTAGTGTCTTGGATGCACCAGAACATGCTGAAGCTCAATACTGACAAAACCGAGGTCATACTGTTTCATACTAAAAACACAGAAGTACCTGAAGAGATTCATGTGCAAGTAGGACCCTCTAAAATCAAGCCATCTCTGTGTGTAAAGAATCTCGGCGCATGGCTCGATTCACAAATGGATATGACATCACACATCAATTCCGTGTGTAGGTCTAGCTATGCACAGCTCCGACGAATAGGTCATATAAGAAAGTATCTCTCGCCTGCTGCTACCAAGACTTTGGTGAACTCTCTGGTTACATCAAAGGTAGACTACTGCAACTCATTACTGCATGGAATTCCAAACAAAACACTGCGGAAGCTTCAAAGAGTGCAAAACACAGCAGCCCGCATCATAACAAAGACTTCTCGATATAATCATATCACGCCGGTTTTGAAAGAACTTCACTGGCTTCCGGTTCAGCATCGGATTGAATTCAAAATTCTGACACTTACGTATAAGGCCATGCACAATGAATCCGCCAAGTACATTGTCGACATGCTTGACGTGTACAGGCCCCGCAGAGAATTAAGATCAGCAAGTAGTTCTTTGTCGTTGGTTGTACCAAAAAGTCGTAAGGTAAAGTACGGTGAGAGAAGTTTCATGCATGCAGCTCCCAAACTCTGGAATGCTCTTCCATCAGGCATTAGAGATGCAAGCTCACTGGCATGTTTCAAAAAATCTCTGAAAACGCATTTCTTCAACATACATTATTAGGGCAGTTTAGAAAACGTACCTGCTAATCGTCGGTTATCATAATTGCTGCATTGGCCACAGAGTGTTGATCCTGCCACTTCCTTATGACTGTGGACTTTTAAACCCCTTTTTCAAATATAATGCTCCACAAATGTGGAAAATAGATAAATGAATAACAAAAACCTCATCCATATTTTATGGACTTCTAGGGAATCCCCTTGCTGTTGAACGTGCGGGTGTTGTGTCAGCGGGATTCCGCTGTCCAGTTGTTGCGGTGGCCGAGGGAGTGCTGTTCTCAAACGGGGCATCCCTATATGCTTGGTACCTCTGGTAACTCCAGTTCCAATGCCGGAGGGAGCACCGTAGTGGAACAGGGCTACCCTCTACGGTATAATTCCGCGCTGGTACATTGGGAGTCTTGCTGGCATGACTTGCTACCCTGTCCTTAACCAGTGCCAGGGATTCCTGTTAAGCTGACCCAGTTTCCGTATTTTTGCTTTCCAGTGAACTGGGTCGTGTAATATATGGGCAGCGGGCAAATTAAGCCTGTACGGTCTAATGCAGCATCGCGTGTCTCAGTCAGTCTCGATTTGTCCGATGTGATTCCTTTGCCATTGCAGCCGGTGGGATATGTTGCAGGAACAGTATACGTGATACCTTCTTTAGCTCTACTTTGGCTGGGCTTTTTGGGTTCCCATAATAAGACATTTTATTCTGTAATTAAACTTTGGATATACCCAATTACAACTCTATTAAAATATGATACGCTGTGTACTCCCTCATTGCCATAGCGGGTCGAATAGTGTTTGACGACTGGAGGGGTTGCATAGTGCGCGTATATAACAGTTGTGTATTTGTATTGCTTAGTTTATATGCATGAACTTCAAATTGATCTGTTCTGTTACCCAATTTTCCGGCAATAATTTATGTGCAGTGTTGTATGTTAAACGAATGTACCCAAGTCTGTTGAGTCTGGGTCAAAATTATGGGACGTACTGGCACTGCGCATAGAATGTTGCATTCAAGTTATGTTGTTTTTTTGTTTTTTTTTACAATCTGAGTGCGTTGACACACTATAATAGAACATACAGACAGATAAACTTACGGAAAAGATTAGCTTATTTACCAATGTCCTAAATAAATTCTATTTTATTATTATTCTTATCTATATATAAGTATTAAATGTATTTTATTTTAAATTTTTCTGTAATTTACGCATTATTGTACAGTAAATGTATCTTTGTGAAGCGCTTTTGAACGCACATATCCTGTATGAAAAGAGCGCTATATAAATGTGGTATAATAATAATAATAATAACAATACATGTAGTTTATTATCTGTATTGCAAACTGTGTAGATTCTAATCAGATGGATCAAGGGGATCTGACATGAGTCTTTGCGAATCTGCCTATAACAGTGAGTTTATTTCAGCCAAAAATAGACGGAATTTACCCTGAAGTGTATTCTAATGCAGGCACTCACGGGCATAGAAAAGTGCTTGATCAAACCGGCCAAAGAATGGCTATTTACTGGCTCTGATGAATGCATTTAATTAAATTTGCACACTCAATCGGCACAAAAAAAGGACTTAACGCTTCAAGTGGGAAGCTATAGAAAATAACGGGCAATGCCATGCATGCATTGGTAATCATAACAAATACATAATTTGATCAAAGCAGTTTTCACAAAGAATGCATTGCGGCAAAATATGATAGAACAAGTTGGGGAATCCAAAACTTCTCGTCAGTGTGTAAAAGCAATGCCCTCGATACCAGTGCGCAAGAATAAATGGGGTTTAAAGCATTTACTTGATGAATAATTATTGAAGACTATATCTGTTATTAACATTTATCCTGCTGAGCAAATTATTTTTTACAGAATTTTTCACCTACTACATTTTCAAAATTCAAGCTATAACCACTTTGTCTACCAAAATACAATCAGGGTGTCAAACAGTTTGGGTCCTGATGAGACGCCGAGTTACTCGGCGTCTCATCTGGATCCAAACTGTTTGCATAGAGACATTCACTCATCCGCCCATAGCAGGCTAAAGGTTAATAGCTTTTCTTTTTTGTATTAGACATATAAAATAAGGCACTTCAAGTTTATTGCCATAGCAGACGGAAGAGGTTCAGAACGATACCATATTATAAGCAAATAGAGCAGACTCTGATCATACGGAATCTGGCTGATCTGGATCTACTATGTATGAAATGCGTTCTAAAGGTGGAATTATCAAGCGGATGGTTAAATGTTGCTATCGACCTCCTACCCTATGTTCAGTCCCAAATTGAACTGATAAACCAATGCAATGCGAGATATTGATAGAAAAAATGCCAGTTTTATTGGTGATTCACAACTGTTTTGCATCCGCACAGCTGGCTATTTAACCCATTCCCTCATATTAACGACTTTTGACGACTCTGTAAAAGTCACTTAGTGAAACCATTGTGATAAATAGAGCATTTGCTCCCATAGGAGCAAATGCTCTATTTATCACAATGGTTTCAAAATACAAAAATCTAAAAGTTTCCTTTTCTCTAGTTAATGCTCCTTTTCGGTAGATTTATTCAAAGAGGTTGGGTCTAAAATATCTTATGAGGGAATGGGTTAAACACTGTGTTCCATATTTTATTGTTTGGTAAAAGAAGTATTTAGAAGATTGACATTTGTGAAACATTCCATACTTAACCCTTATCTGGAAAACCGCGTCCAGTCTCGCACCTACAAACAGCTTGGATCCAGATGAGACGTCGAGTAACTCGGCGTCTCATCTGGATCCAAATTGTTTCACACTCGGCCAATAGTTTCTCAACACTTGATAGAATCAGAAGTAGTCAAAATTGCATCAGATACAAACTTGAGGGGACAGTATTCTTTTCACGACGTGGTAAGGGTTAAACGCTTGTCGTACACATAGAGGCTCTTACATGAGTGTTCTTGATTATTGGATTTATTAAATGAGTCTTTTTAAAACGATAAAAAACGAGCTTTAGCGAGTTTTTTTATCGTTTTAAAAAGACGAATTTAATAAATCCAATAATCATGAACACGAATGCAAGATCCTATTTATAACATAACACACACAAATGTTATTTGCAGCCAATATTTCAGCAGTAACGTGGATTGTTATAAATTCTCCTTACATATAGAAATGATGAATGAAAGGTGTTATTAGGTTCGCTAAGTAACTGGGACAAAGTAGGTCCAAATTTTCCAACTTTATTTTTTACTTACTGTCATATCAACCAGGATCTAATTCAGACCTCTCTGGTATTCAATTTAACTGTGATAGTTTATGATACAAAAACATACAGAAACACGTCAAAATAATTTTTGAGTTACAGTTTTGACATACATAGTTACAAACACGTCACATTTTGACGTCATTGTACACAACATGTGTCTATGTAAAGCGCGCCATTTACATGAAGACCTACATACGGTCGCCAACACGTCCGACACTCACTGTCAATGGGATTCGAAATACGCCTTCGTTTTGGTATATTAAGCCCTTCATTAGTGTTGTATGTATACACATGGACATGGACATTTCCACCGAGAAAAAAAATCTGGATTCAAGTTCAGTGAAAATGTTTGAAATGGACAAAAGATTCAGTACGAACTGCTGCATAAAATGTGTTGGAACAGGAGGAAGATTTTCGCGATCAGCTGAGTTAGTGAGTATAGCATATTTGAAATATGTTTGTGCTGTGCTGGATTCAGATGACTATTGTTGTTGATTGATGAGATATTTGTATGAGTAGAAATCTGCATAAACAAAAGGACATGCGGTGAAGAAAATGCAAAGTTGAGGAGGCATTTTAATTTAAATGTAGAATTGATTGTATGGGTCAGAGTAGCTGGTAGGTCTTTTTTGGCATACATTTTGTATATGATTCCTGACAGCGATGACAATTTGTATTATTTTATCGAAATTAAGGCGCAAGTGCCAACAATCCTTTGCCATCTATCGTGACTCAATCGTGGACAGGTAGGTCGACCACCGTCCGCCAGTTTGTTTGTTTTGACAGCGCGTATGAATCGTTCGAATGTCATTCGGTCGTTCGAATGTTATTCACTAGTGATTATATGCCCATGATTATCAAAAAATAAATGATAGTGTTACGTCACGCTGAAGCCACGTGTTATGTTATAAATGATCATAGTGTACCACTACTGTCCCTTATACCATATTTATTGCCGTACAAGTGATTTTAGTGCAACACTACTGTCCCTATTACCATATTTATTTGCCGTACAAGTGATTATAGTGTAACACTACTGTCCCTAATACCATAGTTATTGCCGTTCAAGTGATTTTAGTGTAACACTACTGTCCCTTATACCATATGTATTGCCGTACAAGTGATAATAGGGTACCACTACTGTCCCTAATACCATATTTATTGCCGTACAAGTGATTTTAGTGTAACACTACTGTCCTTAATACCATATTTATTGCCGTACAAGAGATTATAGTGTAACACTACTGTCCCTAATACCATATTTATTGCCGTACAAGTGATTTTAGTGTAACACTACTGTCCCTGATATATATATTGCCGTTCAAGTGCTTATAGTGTAACACTACTGTCCCTGATATATTTATTGCCGTGCTAGTGATTATAGTGTAACACTACTGTCCCTAATGCCATATTTATTGCCGTGCAAGTGACTTTAGTGTAAGACTACTGTCCCAGATATATTTACTGCCGCTCAGGTGTTTATAGTGTAACACTACTGTTCCTAATACCATATTCATTGCTGTATAAGTGATCATACTACTGTCTCTTATGCCAAATCTATTGCTGTACAAGTGATCATAGTGTACTACTACTGTCCCTCATACCATATTTAATTATTTATTGCCGTGCAAGTGATTATAGTGTTTCACTTCTGTTCCTGATACCATATTTATTGCCGTACAAATGCGACCATAGTGTACTACTACTGTCCCTGGTACCATATTTAATTATTTATTGTCGTGCAAGTGATTATAGTGTAACACTTCTGTTCCTGATACCATATTTATTGCCGCACAATTGCGATCATAGTGTACTACTACTGTCTCTGATGCCATATCCATTTCCATACACGTGTTCATAATGTACTACATGTTCTACTGTCTCTGAATCCATGTACATTGTTGTACAAGTGGTCATAATAAACTGCTACTGCCTCGGAATCCATATATAGTAAAACCCCTCTAAACCGGACGTTAAATGTAGCATAAATATCGGTTCTTGAAACAGGTTGCAGCTTAATGCAGGATGAAAGTCATGCAGAAAGCTCCTCTAGGAGTACATAAATGAAATACATGTACTCGTGAAATAAATATTTAATTTACGCATCTGATCTTCTGTGAGTGATACGAAACTTATCGAAGAAGACCATATCTATGTCCATTTTGTTGCATCACGTACTAGACAATGTTATATTGTACTCACCCTCCACCCTGCATTAAGCAGCCACCTGCCTAAAAGTATCTAAATTTGTTTCTAATATAATTCTGGTTTAGAGGATTTTTACTGTACATTGTTGTACAAGTGGTCATAATATACTATTGCTGTCGCTGGTCCCGTATCTTTTGTACTACTACTGTCCATGGATCCACATCCATTGCCGTAGAAGTGACCATAGTGTACTACTATTGTATATGGTCCCACATCCATTGTCGTAGAAGTGATCAAAGTGTACTACTACTGTATATGGTCCCACATCCATTGTTGTAGAAGTGATCAAAGTGTACTACTACTGTCGCTGAGTCCGTATCTATTGCCACACAACTAATGATAGTGTACTACTAGTATCCATGGTTCCACATCCATTGCCGTACAAGTGATCATAGTGTACTACTACTGTCTATGGTTCCACATGCATTACTGTAGAAGAGGTCATAGTGTATTACTAGTGTAACATGCAGCATCGGCAATCCCTGGCGGTCACCCATCCAGCCAGGAGCCGCACAGACTGTTGCCTTAACTCTGCAACATTTCCAAGCACTTTAACCACGTCGCCAAAGAGCTAGTTCCCCGGCAAGGAGAGTGTTTATAGTGCTTATATACCTTACATGCTCGTTGTTACATTAGTGTCTCTTATGCTACATCTATTTCACTGTTTATGGTTGGCTCATAAAACAAACCCAATAAATATTGTCGTAAATATGGAATATAATACAGGGACATAAATGCAATAACATTCGTTTTTATGATCAGTTTGAATCATATTTATTATTGTCTTATTGACCACGAGGCTGAGCAGAACCGCAATAGTGTATCATTCATGCTTCATGCTATGAAACAGTTCGCCTATCACACTAATGAGTCATTGTCCTGAATTGTGTTCGCAGAGTAGTTAATGTATTGGGGCTTTCCTGATGAAACGTCTGCAGCCCTGATTGAGAAGTGGGTGTAGCTATCACTGATTCTCTTCTGCTAAATGTACGTACATGTATATGCATTAATAAATTGTTTTAGCAGATATGAGATAATGTGGTGGTCTCATCTTCTCAAAATTTCCCTTTCCCATTCCAATACGTATGACATGTTCCGTAACTCATTAGTTTACAAGGCTAGTTAGTAATGTGATATTTCTGCACTATTTGTGGGCATACAGTAAAACCTCTCTATAACGGCCGCTAAATTGTGCTAATTAGTTGGTATAATAGGGCAGGTGACTGCTTAAAGCAAGGTGAAAGTAAAACAGAACGCTCCTATATGAGCGTTCTGTTTTACTTTCACCTTGCTTTAAGCAACCATCTGCCTTTAACACAAAATACTTGATGTAATTTAGTGACCGTTATAGAGAGGTTTTACTGTAATTGGTTTTTATAAGCATTTCAGATTTTATTTATATATATACAGAGCCACAGATAACGGGGTTATTCAAATACTTACTCTCTTTGCTCAACCAATCTATACGATGTGATTCCACTTTATAATCACCTCGAGGAAAAATGAAATATAGTAAAACCTCTCTATAACGGCCACTAAATTACATCAAGTATTTTGTGTCAAATGCAGGTGGCTGCTTAAAGCAAGGTGGAAATAAAACAGCACGCTCCTATAGGAGCGTTCTGTTTTACTTTCACCTTGCTTTAAGCGGCCACCTGCTCTAAATACCAAATAATTAACACAATTTAGTGGCCGTTATAGAGAGGTTTTACTGTACTCACGAAATAAATGTTTAATTTACGCATCTGATCTTCTGTGAGTGATATGAAACCTATCGAAGAAGACCATATCTATGTTCATTTTGTTGCATCACGTAATGTTATATTGTATTCATACTTCTTCATTGCAGTAACGGTTTTAAATAGAATTATAGGATTAAAATAATACAACCCATTCAGAATTCAAGATGAGAAAATAATACAATAGCTAGCGAAGCGTTCATTTTAAATGGTATCCTTTATATTTGACTGGGTGTAATACTTTGAGATCCACTCAGTGTATGCGTGACAAAACAATTATGAAAGCACATAAAAATGGGACTGATTTCTCCATGGGATACATTTGTTCATTAGATTGTCTTCATGTATATTCTACATGTATGCTTCGTTTCTATTTTTATTGACCCTTTACTGCATGGATATTAATATAAAAAATAATGACATCTTGAAAATCAATTAATATAAAGTTTTATAATGGCGCATGGATACAGGACATTTTTCTCATGGCAGAAACGCTACAGCTCTGTTTGCGTATGAAATAATACATATCTAATTCTACATTATCTGCCTTGGTCAAAACCTCCTGTGTTCAAATGTCATCGTTAAAAATTCAAATTTAAGCCGAAAGTAAAGACTTACAAACCGAAAGTAGTGACTTTCGCCAATATCAATATCAAGCTTGTAGAGATTTTTAAAAAATATTTTTTGAAGAAATTGTGAATACACGATATCCATTCATGCTATCAGATCGGGACAATGCCTTATAGACCAGTTATATGGTGGTTCGACTTGAATTATAGCGTATTTCTATTTCGAAACTCAGAGCCAACTTGTGTCCTAGAGATGCTGGTTGTCACTTTGGCGACTCGTTGTAAAAGCGTGCTAATATTCTGAGAAAAAAAGATGACTGCTCATCAAGAGTGATGATTTCTTTGATAAATGAGACAGAGTTTATGGAAATCGGTGTTCAGATAAAATTTTAATGGCGGTCACAGTGAATGAACCCATCGATTTTTGAGCAGATTTCGACCGGAGTTGAATTCCTTTTACTTATATAGAGCAGGGGTGTTCGCGAAAAAAAAATCTTTTTTTGGTTGAGTCAGAAAACTATCTTATGGTATGTTTTTAGATACTTATGAAATGTGATTAAAAATAATGTATTTATGATAGAGTTATTGTTGTTGTTGTTGTTGTTGTGACATAGCATGCGAAGTAAAAGTACCTAGTTATAGTCTACTTTCAGTCCGAATGACCGTTCAGCCGACTGTACATTTACTCCCCTGGTCATTGAGTCATTGGCCTACAATATTGAGCACTGCTAACATATGGCGCAATCATGCAGCCGCAGTACCGGCGAGTGACCCTTACAGGTACCCATTTTAACCCCTGGGTGGAGAGTATATGCGGGTGGGAGACACGGAAAAGCGTCTCTGAAATTTCCGGGTGGGACCGGGATTTGAACCCCGGACCTCCGGACTGATAGTCAAGCGCGTTACCACTAGACCACCGCCACCTACGAAGGGCACCTGTGGCTTTAAGCAGCCACCTTCCCTAAATACCAACTGATTAACACACTTTAGTGGCCGTTATGGAGATGTTTTATTGCATTTATGCATTATATGGTCGACATAGGCATGTTCTTATGTAATTTTGACTGTCATCAATCACAAGCTGGACTTAAAAATAAACACCAAATAAATCGCCGCCCCGTCATAATCAAAATGGGTTTTCACCCTGATTGCAATTTTCAGTGGAGAAACTAAAGAAACAAAGCAGTTTGGTAAGTAAGTACACAACATATTAGCATATACTAATATCCATGGTTGCTTTAAGGACAATCAGTATGTAGAGTTTTACCTTTTGCTGGTGATTAGCAGAATACGGTGCTATGTTGAGCATCAAATTTCTTACAAACGCATTCTTCTCACGTAAGAAAAACGCTCGCGCAATGCTATCACCGTGCGAAAAACGCGCGCGCAATATTCTCATCGAGAGAAAAACGCGCGCTCATTTTTCTGCTTGGAAAAATGCGTTCGTGTGTTCGCCTGGGGCTGTAGGTACGAGCGCATTTTTCTCATGTGAATATGCGGGTAAGATGTAAATATGCGGGTTCTTTTAATATGCTAAATACTTAGAAGGTTTTCGGAATACGACCCCAGATCTTTATTTTTCAAAGGTGTTTTAATGTTTTCCTTAGAGGCTTTGATTATCAACAATTATGATATAAATAATAGATCAACAAAACACATTTGAACACAATTAAATCAACAATGCATGTACATGCATACCAAAAACTTTTAGCAACCGCAGAAACCCGAACTCACTCAAATGCGCACAAAATGCACACATACATCTAGATTTACGCAATGATAAAACAAAAAAATGTGAAATCAAATTTAACTATTGCTGTTTTGTTATAAAAATGCAATTGTACTTAATTTATGCTACGTGAATAATAATGATAATATAACTGTTGCGTTGCAACATGTCTGACTTGTCCGTCTTGGATTGAAGCAATACCTTTAACCTTGAAAATCACACCATACTATTGCTGTTAGACCAACAACAAACAAAACGACATTTTAATAGTATAATTGATCTTGTCCAACCGGTATCATATAATATATTGAACACAATTACACTTATTTTCGGCTCCATAAGCCCTATTAAACGCGGTTCGCAATCTACCGACTTCAACGGGGATGTAAGATTACATACACCTACTGTAAGGGAAAAAATGGCTAAATGATACTTGTATCACACTGGAAAAAGTGACCGGTCAGTTTTATTTTCGTTGCCTGTGACGCCAAAATATCACAGTGTATCGGTGAATGTATATTTGCATTTGTATTCCTCCCATCAAGACAACGATGACATTGCATATCTGATAATGGTGCTATATGTTCGTAGATATCGGCTACGTGACAGTGATTAGTTGATTATGGTGCTATATGTACATATCGGCTACGTGCCAGTGATTTTCTGATTATGGTGCTATATGTACATATCCACTACGTGACAGTGCTTATTAGCTGATTATGGTGCTATATGTACATATCCACTACGTGACAGTGCTTATTAGCTGATTATGGTGCTATATATACATATCGGCTACGTGGCAGTGATTAGCTGATTATGGTGCTATATGTACATATCGGCTACGTGGCAGTGATTAGCTGATTATAAATATCGGCTACGTGACAGTGATTAGCTGATTATGGTGTTATATATACATATTGGCTATGTGGCAGTGATTAGCTGATTATGGTGCTATATGTACATATCGGCTACGTGACAGTGATTATTAGCTGATACTTTTGCTATTTGTACACATCGCTTACGTAACAGTGATTAGCTGTCAATGGTGCTTTTTGTACATATCGGCTACGTGACAGTGATGATCTGATTATGGCGCTGTATGTACTATATATCGGCTACATGACAGAGATTATCTGATTATGGTGCTATTTGGACATATCGGCTACTTGACAGTGATTAGCTGTTGATGGTGTTATATGTACATATCGGCTACGTGACAGTGATTAGCTGATTGTGGTGTTATATGTACATATCGGCTACGTGACAGTGAGTATCTGATTATGATGCTATATGTACATATCGGCTACGTGACAGTGATTACATGTAGCTGATTGTGGTGTTATATGTACATATCGGCTACTTTACAGTGAGTATCTGATTATGGTGCTATATGTACATATCGGCTACGTGACAGTGATGCTATGATAATGGTTCTATATGTACATATCGGCTACGTGACAGTGATGCTATGATAATGGTTCTATATGTACATATCGGCTACGTGACAGTGATGCTATGATAATGGTTCTATATGTACATATCGGCTACGGGACAGTGATGCTATGATAATGGTTCTATATGTATATATCGGCTACGTGACAGTGATGACCTGATTATGGTGCTATTTGTACATATCGGCTACTTGACAGTGATTAGCTGGTTGTGGTGTTGAATGTACATATCGGCTACATGACAGTGATTATCTGATTATGGTGCTATTTGCACCATCTGTTACATCAGATACGAACTAATATACATACAAGACCAGTGTTCACATACAGGTAGTGTTGATTTCTCTATTTGTTCACGTATTCCAATATACCACATCTGTATGCAAATAATGGATACATCCAGCGAACTGTTTTGTGAAACTCGGGGATAATATAAATCATTTGGAGAATTGCGTAAGGTAATAACTATATATTGTGTTGTGTTTAACCCTTTCCCTTATGTAAGCGCATTTTGACGCATCTGCAAACAAAGTAGGCCCAGATCAGACGGCTCCTATAGGAGCCGTCTGATCAGGGTCTGCTCTGTCTGCTTATGGTGTAATACAGATCTGATTCTACAGCTTCTGCACGAGCCAAAATGTCATGTGTCCATATGCCATTATAAAATCTAATCTTATTAATAGTCATGACGTCATTATTTCCTACATGAATATTCATCGGGGAAAGGGTTAACCGGTTCCATGTAAGATAATTATAATGAAATGAATATTTATTAGATGTTTTTGTTAAATGACATAATTATTATGTAAACAGGATGTTTTGGCATTGGTATAAATTTTAGAGTCATGTCTATTGTAATTTCATCAGTAAACAGAGCAGACCCTGATCTAGAGAGTGGATCTGGGTCCACTGTGTAAAGGCGCGAAAAGGTGTTTGTATGAAGGAAAGGGTTAAGCCATTCAAATGTGTTCAAATCATGGATGACACTGTATAGGTAGTGTAAACCTGTGTTGTATGGATTACTTAAGCCGCGAATGATTGTTAGATTAGATTAGATAAGATTAGATTAGATAAGATTTGATTTGACTATGGTTTAGTGCGGGACAATATCATGTTTGCTAAAACACTGATCTGTTGCAAATATTCATCTTCTTCCGGCTAGTTCAAGGCTTGTGAGAAACTATTAATCCTGTCCCTGTTTTATGTTTGTTCCAAATTACAATACCTACCGAATATTCATGGACAAAATAGTTATAATTAAGTGTGGAAGGTGGAACATTGTAGCCATTTTTAGAAAATATAGAATCAGATCTATCAAATTCCATTAACAACGAGAGCAGACCCTGATCAGACGGCTCCTAGCCGTCTAATGTGGGTCTACTCTGTTTGCAGGTGCGTGAAAACACGTTTATATGAGGGAAACGGATATCAAAAGGATTGAATGCTCATGAGGCGCCGAGTTATACAGCGTCTCATCCTGGGTCCATGCTTATAAAGCTTTTAGTTGAGTCTGAGTTTCGTTCTCAAGCTTTTGATTGGTCAGATTTGAGTTCTCAAGCTTTTGATTGGTCAGATTTAAGCCAGAGGCTCAAATCTGACCAATCAAAAGCTTGAGAACGTACTCAGACTCAACTGAAAGTTTTATAAGCAGGGACCTTGATCAAAGTAGTTGGAAATGCAAGTTAACACACGCTTTGCGGAATAAGGGTAAAAAGCTCCGCGACACTAAAAAGATCAAACAGCGTTGACATGAGTATTTGAACAATGCAATCAAATCTTTATTTTGTTATTTCATAGAAACATCATGAACCACAAGACGCAAAGGAACACAGGAAAGTTTGGCAATGGCAGAAACTGTAGAATCATATATATATTATTTCATAAGCAAACAGATCAGACCATGATCAGACGGCTCCTACAGGAACCGTCTGATCTGGGTTTACTCTGTTTCTACTCTGAAAAGGAGCAGACATTCGTATTTATGGAATAAAGGTTTAACAAGTTGGTTAAGCTGTCAGTTGGTAGCTTTTATCATGCACTGCATATGCATATCATTATGAAGGACGTGATCAGACCATTGTAATGTTTTGGCAGTGTGTACATTTATATTTATGTCATACTGGTATATGCCAGAACGTTACAAATAAGTGAACAAGTTTATCGTCTAGAACGCTACAATAATACAATATTTTGATAAAGAGTAACTCTCCATCTCACTATGAGCCGCACCAATTGACACATGTGTTATATTAATGGGGAAAAAGCAAACAAGAAAAACCAACAAACAAAAGAAAACAAAACAAAACATTATACTACGAATTGATTTAAAAGACTTATTCGGCGATCAAAATTGTTACGCAGCATGTTGATGGTTACATAAGATCTAATTTAAAACCAATTTCAGATGAGTGTATACAACTGAGATAAGAGCTGTTTTCTGTGCAATGTCCTATTTGTTATAAAGGAAAGAGCTGCACATATCCGAAAGTAATTTGGAACGCTATAAAATGGAAACATATTAACATTTATCCTGCCAAAAATCTTGTAGACTAAAATGCCTGTCTGTTGCATCTTGTACGTTATCGCTTAATGTGGTTGGAAATGATTGACCTACTCGGTGTTTTCATATGTTTCCAGGCTGTTAGGAAGACTAAAATCAGATGGTCCTTGTACATGCACGAGCCGTCTGATTAAGGTCTGGTGTGCTTGTTTCTGAAATAATACAGATCTGATTCTACAGTTTCTACCATGGCTAAAACGCCTGTGTTAACCCATTACCTCATAGGCTATTTTTAGATACAACCTCTTTGAATAAATCTACTGAAAAGGAGCATTATCTAGAGCAAAGGACAAGTTTAGAATTTTGTAGTTTGAAACCATTGTGATAAATAGAGCATTTGCTCCTATAGGAGCAAATGCTCTATTTATCACAATGGTTTCACAAAGTGAATTTTACAGTGTCGTCAAAAGTCACCAATATGAGAGAATTGGTTAATATGTAATTATAGGTATTCATATTATTGATATTTACGATGTCATCATTTCTTAACTGAATATTCACGAGGGAAAGCGTTAAACCCTTTACTCCATAAATACACCTTTCTATGCCTTTGCAAACAAAGTAGACCCATATCAGACGGCTCCTCTAGGAGCACTTTGATCTGGATCTACACTGTTTGTAAATGGCAATGCATGCGTATTTTGGATTGAAAGGGTTTATTATACTGTAAAACCTCTCTATAACGGCCACTAAAATGTGTTAATTAGTTGGTATTTAGGGCAGGTGGCTGCTTAAAGCAAGGTGAAAGTAAAACAGAACGCTCCTATAGGAGCGTTCTGTTTTACTTTCACCTTGCTTTAAGCAGCCATCTGCCTTTAACACAAACTATTTGATGTAATTTAGTAGCCGTTATAGAGAGGTTGTACAATACGACACATATTTTCATGAAAATATCGACTAAATGTTCTGGATTGCTAATTAAGGAGTACCCATACAGACTACCTATTTCAAATGTCTGATGCATTAAATGAATGTCTGACTGAACGCTTAATGGTTAGATATCTGACAGCAAATTACCAGTCTGTCTGAGATTCTAGACAGATCCTCAGTAGATATCAATACGCATGTTCTAGATACCATTGAAGATAGCCACCGATGTTGAAAATTGACAGAAGGGAATTAATTGGAACATCTATTTGATCATGAGCTTGATTTGTCTTCTTTATCCTTGGAATAAATGGTGATATGACTTACTATGGACCTGTTATATGCAGTAAAACCCCGCTAGTGCGATCACCTAAAAGAGGTATAATTCTGGGTGCTAGATGCAGGTGGTAGCTTAATGCAGGACAAAAGTAATGCAGAAAGCTCCTAGAGGAGTTTTCTGCATTACTTTTGTCCTGTATTAAGCAACCACCTGCTTATAAAGGCAGCTATGGTTATTATTTAAGTGGTCGCATTAGAGGGGTTCTACTGTATTCTATGTCCATCGTGCAATTCAGGAAAAGAGATAGAGCATTATAAATTCTGTCAATTCCCAGCATATATCCGACTAAAGATATGGTATTGTGATAATTGTATCTTCTAACCTCTTCATAACTGATCTCTCGTTATGTAATCTTCTGATGCATATTCTTGAAAGTAGTGTAACCCTCATTCCATTAAACTGACCTGTGAAAGGCATTGAACGTCTATCGAAATAAATCTATAGTTATATCGTTTTTCATTTGCAAAGTTAAGTTCTGAAAACAAAAGTCCAAATAAGATGAGTTAATTAAAACGATTACAAGAATCTCTCCTTTATTTCTCTACTAAATAAAGAGTCTTAAGAGTCTGGACAAGATATTTTTCAAGTCATTTTGATCCCTAATCCTAACCATAGAAATTAAAAAATATAGTCTATGTATTTGACGTATTTACCTCATGTTCATAGAATGACACATTTGCAAACAAGAGTAGACCCAGATCAGATAGGATTGGTCTGATCAGGGTCTGTTCGATTTGCTTATGAAATAACACAGGCCCTAGATCTTATTCTTAGTTTCTACTATCGTAATGAATTCCTTCATTTATATTCATACACTCATTATTTCGTGGTTTTAAAAGGTGACCTTTCTAAAGACGTCAAAATGTATCAATATGTGAAAATGGGTTAACTGGATTAGTACAATTTCACCCTTTAGATTTATTTTGTCTTATTTAATTGATTTCAAAGTCGTATCTAAAATTGTTACAGGTTCCGATAATTCGTTTCCTATACACTATTCCTTCTCAAATATTTTCTAGAGTTCGGCGTTTCATTTGGATCCAAGCTGTTTGCAAATGTTAGTCAGGTTCTTTGACTGCTTACATGAAAGAATAAAATGGCTTTCAGTTAGATTACAACGAGTAAGGTATAGACAATTGAAACAGTGGAACTCCGTCGTGCTTGTCGCCCACGAAAAGAACTTAGACCTTATTCTGCCAAGTATACCAGTCTTGTATTTAGAAATAGTTTGGATTCAGATGAGATTCTGGGTTACTCTAAACTTAGTCATTGGTTTCTCAAAAGTTTGAACAAAACGGATGTAAGATGTAATTGGAAAACTAAAATCTAATTTAACCCATTTGCTCCCACGATCCCATATATGGGACCTAGGCAAACAGTGTAGACTCTGATCAGACGCCGCATAATGCGGCGTCTGATCAGAGACTACACTGTTTGCTGATAGGAATTTCAATGTAGAAACGAAACGAAATTGAAAATTTTGACCAGGAAGCCTTAAATAAAAAATGGACTAATCCAATATATAAGCATGGAAGAATCCACTGGGAGCAAAATTTTTATTAATGGGTGAAACAGCCATCCGTTTTACAGCTTACAGCAGGATAATGGTTTAACTGATTTTACGTCTTGCTTCCATGTCTCTAGAAATATCAAAGCTGCTATACAATCTCCATTTACTAGTGTCAGTTACATGTACATCCTGGTAGATTGGATGGCAGTATACGGACATTATTGATTAACAAATGCCTGAGTTCAAGGGACAAATGTCGATTTAGATACCCTCTTTCATCTCTCCCACATTTTATACATTAAACCGACCAATCCAAGACATGGTATTAACCATTGAAGTGCTGGGACAAAATATATATACGACTTTCGCAAACTGTGTAGATCCAGATCAAAATTCTCCAATAGAGTCCTTTGATCAAGGACTATACAGTCTGTGATAAAAAAAATATTCCGTGAGTTTCTTTTCGTTTTCCATATTAACAGTGTTAAAGGCTGATTGCCTCATGCGAAACAAAATGTATTGGCTGTACATGATGTTAAAACTACACAAGTATGACTTCTTCAGTCTCAGTGTTGTTATATTTTCTGGTCCTTCGGGATCATTAGTTTTGATGTTATTAGTTTTGAAAATTGAATACTGCTGAAGCTGGTGCTAGAGGGCGAGAGTAGTGTTGTACTTTTAATTATTACTCACGAACAGACTCAATAAAACCGAGTCTACAATTTTCGCTTTTTGCATTTCTGCTTTTGCTTTCGAAGGATCACCCATTTTCAGAATAGTTGTATAATGTTATAGATGCCAGAAACAAGATTATGTTATACACGCTTTTAAGAAAACATTCCAGACATAGTACTGTCTGACAATTCTTTTTGTCAATTTTCGATTATGTTTTTTCTCCTGCATAAATAAGTTTACAATCTAGACACGAGACTAATATACTAACTTGTCTGAGGCGTTTTCAAAGCGTGTCACAAAATTATCCATTACACGTACAAAACCACAATGCGGGGTTATATATTATCTCACAGACTGCCATGATCACGTACATTAGACACAGGCAAACAGTGTATGTTCAGATCAAATTGCTAATGCGCCGTGTGATCAGGGTTTACAATGCTAATATATGAATGTCAAAGCCTTTCACTAGCATTATATTTCTTCTGGAAGAAATATGGATGGGCTCCAAATATTAATTTGAGCGATTTTAGTTCAGATATAGTAAAACCCCTTTAAACCGGACGTTAGTTTTAGTATAAATGTCGGTCTTGGAGACAGGTGGCGCCTTTAATGCAGAGTGAAAGTCATACAGAAAGCTCCTCTAGGAGCTTTATGCATGACTTTTACTCTGCATTAGGCAGCCCCGCACCTAAGCGTATGCTAATTCTTCTCTACTAGAATTCTGGTTTAGAAGGGTCTTACGCTATTTATAATATGTGAGTTGAATATGTGTGAATATGGAATATGTTGTAACAAATTCGCTTCGCGCAGTACATGCGCTCGGTCCCTTCGGTAATGTTTTATTGGAATTAAGTTTTCGGCTTAAGCATTTACTCCACCGGCATACCTTTAAAGGCATGTACCAACAGGACAGACCCACATCAGTGACCCCTGTAGAAGCCGTCTGGTCAGTAATTGGTCTTTTTGCTTATGTAATAATTCTGACGTGATTCTACATATTCTGTGATGGCGACACATTACTGTGTTTATAGGGCATTATAAAAATCATATACATGTTATTACTATTCACGATGTCAATACTTCTCACATGAATATCCATAAAGCAAAAGGTTAAAGGTCTTAGTACCGTCCAAAGCATATATATGCTACATATAAAGTATAACCTCTCTATAACGGCCACTAAATAACATCAGGTATTTTGTGTTAAAGGCAGGTGGTTGCTTAAAGCAAGGTGAAAGTAAAACAGAACGCTCCTATAGGAGCGTTCTGTTTTACTTTCACCTTGCTTTAAGTAGCCACCTGCACTAAATACCAACTAATTAACACAATTTAGTTGCCGTTATAGAGAGGTTTTACTGTATACATATATCAATACCGATGATAGTTGAGGATGTAGATCTATCCAATACATCAGCGATAATTTTCAAGAAGTTCAAAATTAATTTTATTCCCAAAGGCATGTCCCGGAAAGCAGCCCGGCTCCAGTGTGCGTGATTGAATAGTATTTAATGGTTACAAAGTAAGTTAGAATAGTTCGTATTGCTGCTCCCTAAATGTTGGATCATCGAAAGAGTAGCTCATGGCGTCGGTCTTGCGTACGAATAGGAATCAGAACGTTTGCATTCAATCGTATGTTTATTTTTTTATTATTCAAGTAAGTTATTATTAGCCAAGAATATGTAGCATTTGCAAATATGCCCGCGAGGCTATGAGGATTTTTTATATATACGAGCAAGTTCTGAAAAACGATATTTGAAAAAACCCACTTTCCTCCACAAAACATATAGACTCGCTATGGAAACTAAATGTATTTTTTGGCGGAATGTCTAATACTGGTATAAACTTACACTTGATTCCATGGAGCAGATTTTTATTCTGTTTCTACAATATGTGTCATTGTAAAATACGGTATAAACTATTCAAGGCAAAAACATCCTAGTTATTCAAGGAAAAATGTGCATCATGGTTCACTCCATTTAAAAAGGGTTGCTTTTTATATTGAAAAGGTTTGGGTACATTGAGACTAATAATTCTGAAAATAAATCAGTATTAGGCATGAATCCTTTATGTAAGTACGTATATTTCTGATATTCTGCTTCTACCATTTTCAGTTTAGTAAAGTCACTGCAATACGACCAAATAATTTATCTTAACACTGGAGTCAGTAAAACCAGGTGGTAGTAATATAGAGATAGCACATATACGGATCTTCTGCACAACGTTTGTCAATTATTACACTCTTTCGCTGTCAATGTCGCATCTGTGATTACCTATACAAACAGTTTGGATCCAGATGAGACGCCGAGGTTCAGGATCCAAACTGTTTGTTACTGTGAATATTTTTGAAACAACAATAGCGAATAATAAAAACAAATGAAAAGTGTAGCAGACGAAAAAGTTTGTAGATGACAAAATTTGGCAGCGAAAGAGTAAAAGGCTAATCTGCTCATATTTTCGACGATTTTGCGAAACAAAATAACTCTGGAATAGGAATCTGTGTGACTTTAAACTAACCTAACTCTTTCGCTGCCAATTTTTGTCGTCTGCAACTTTTGCCGTCTGCTGCAATTTTCATTTTTTACATTTCTACATTTTTGTTACAGTAAACATAGTCACAGTAACAAACAGTTTGGATCTCATCTGGATTCAAACTGTTTGCATAGGTAATCACTGATGCGACATTGGCAGTGAAAGAGTTAATCTATTTTGTTTGTGCTTCTGGTTTTGCTGTGCACTGCCGTGTGTCATTTTCAAATATCCTGCTTGACTTCTATTATAATTTAGTGCTAAAGCACATATTCAGGAAGAAGTTTTCTGTGTCGAAAAAAAAAACAGGAAATTTTATTACTTCGTAAACCAATGGAAACAGGCCCAGCCTGTACGGAACCTGTCGTAAAATAAAGGAAACATGTATGTTCAGGACGTACATGTAGGTGAAATATTACGCGGTAGACGTTTTACTCTTTTCTTACTACACCCTGTACAGTGAGGACAAATCAACGTCTTATACTGCTGGAACCGAGTATTTACTATTTTGCAAACAGTGTAGACCCAGATCAAATGACTTATGGTTGAGTCCTTTGATCTGGATCTGCACTGTTTGTCATAAAAATAAGTTTCTTCATTTCATACAAGGTTTATTAATTCCCGCATATTGACGTCTGTTAACGCCTCTGTAAAAGTCACTTTTTTTTTAAACCATTGTGATATAGAGAGCATTTTCTCATTAGGAGCAAATGCTCTCTTTATCACAATGGTTTCAATAATACACAATTCTAAAATTTGCCTTTTCTCTAGTAAATGCTCCTTTTCGGTAGATGTATTCAAAGAGATTGGATCTAAAAATAGCCTATGAGGGAATGGGTTAAGAAAGTGGAGCCAGCAGGTTAAGTGTTAATACTAATGAAATAGCTTCAGCCTGTATTTCATCATTAACGTCACAACTTCGATGTTCATCTATGGGTGTTTATATGCAAATATGTACAGCTGGTGTTCTTCATTACAGTTGAGTATGTCTTAAGCGACCTTACATTGATTGCACTCAGGACTCTCTTAAAAAGCAGGTGGTTGCTTAATGCAGGGCAAAAGTAATGCAGAAAGCTCCTATAGGAGCTTTCTGCATTACTTTTGACCTGCATTAAGCTACCACCTGTCTGACAGACTCTTAATTAGACATCTTTTTAATGGTCGCTTAAGACAGGTTCTACTGTATATTGACTTTATGAAGGAAATGTAAACTCTGTGGTCATACAACTTTAGCGTCTGAGCCTGAGTTCATTCTCAACTCAAGTATCTAATAGGTCAAAATCTGACCAATCAGATGCTTGAGAATGAACTCAGGCTCAAGCAACAGGTTTGATAGCCATTGGACCACGATCATCATTCTGATTCCGGAAGAAAATGTCTTTTTTTTACACACTGGCTATTCCAGTATGCGTTGTGTTGTGTATACGAGGTTTGAAAACAGATCCATCGGGATCAGTCTACGTACATGTACATGCAAGAGCAGAGCAACGTTATGTTCCTTTTGATTTCGATTAATTTTGATAATAATTATTATGAAATGACCGTAACGATCAAGAAACTCGAAACTTTCCAATTTTACAAAAAACAACAATACAATCTAAAATTGTAAATAACGCAGTAGTACGTGTTACGGGCACATTGCACAATTTATGTTATAAAAGCATAGTGCCAGAAAACAATTTAAAACTGGATCCTGATCTACTCATTCGTGTTATTCTACAAGTAAGAGTCTATCTATATTTATCTATTGGTATTTTACACTTCGTGTTAAAAGTACAATAAAACCTCTGTATAACGGCCACTAAATTACACCAAATATTTTGTGTTAAAGGCAGGTGGTTGCTTAAAGCAAGGTGAAAGTAAAACAGAACGCTCCTATATGAGCGTTCTGTTTCACTTTCACATTGCTTTAAGCGGCCACCTGCCCAAAATACTAACTAATTAGCATAATTTAGTGGTCGTTATAGAGAGGTTTTACTGTACTCGAAATTGAAGACTATTAAACTTTTCAACCAGTGAACCGCTTACATTGTCATTTGCAAACGGTGTATACCCAGATCAGGGGGCTCCTATAGGAGTTCTCTGATTAGGGTCTGCACTGTTTGACATTCAAAATCCTCTATCATGTTTATGTCTTTCAGACTGAGTGAAGCTATAGCTAAACACGGATATGCTAATCCACTCTGAAAATACAGAGTTGAAAGAGTTCAATAGAGCTATTAGTTGAACGATACAACACCGAGACAAGCGACACCCCGTCATGTCGGACAGTCATGGCATAAATTGGTTATAGTGCTGACTCTGATAACATCTCTGCGAAGTAATTCCAATTTATTGGAGCTTTGAGGTTCACCCTGATGTCCATCAAGACATATTGAATGTCACCATATGACGAGAATCGATCAAGCAAATGCGAAGAATCCCAAGGATTAACCCATTCCCTCCTAGACTATTTTTAGACCCAACCTCTTTGAATAAATCTACCGAAAAGGAGCATTTACTAGAGAAAAGTAAACAAAATAGAATTGTGTAGTTTTGAACCATTGTGATAAATAGAGCATTTGCTCCTATGGAGCAAATGCTCTATTTATCACAATGGTTTCAAAATGTGACTTTTACAGAGGCGCCAAAATGCGACACTAGCAGGGAATGTGTTAAGGTCCACAATTCCCATTCTGCCATCTAGCAAATATAATAATCTTCGCAGAGAGTGTCAGTATTATGTTCACGCACACTTAATCCTTTACCTCATATTAATGCCTTTTCACGTCTTTGCAAACAAAGTAGACCCATATCAAACGGGCCCTGTAGGGGCAGCCTGGTTAGGGTCTGCTCTGTTTGCTTATTGAATTATTACAGATCTGATACTACAGTTTCTACCTATACCAAAATTGCATGTGTACATATTGCATTATAGACATTCGCCTAATGAATATTCATGATGTAATACTTTCTTTTATAAATATTCATCAGGGTTTTATGTTCATTTATGCTTGAATTGTTGACAACATACTTTAAGAAATGACTCGTTGAATGAGTAACTTGTGTTAATTAAAAAGTGTAGACCCGGACAAGATACAGCATTACAGCCGTTTCATTTAACCATTATTAAATAATGATAATATTTCTGTCACATATGTAATAAATGCAAACCAATGTAGACTCCGTTTAGACAGAACTGTACGTCAAACACCTATAGTGTTTTTAAGGTTTGGCGACACTGAAATTGAAGATCACGGTTCCGGACCTGTAGATAGGGTTTATACATTTGTATATAAAACTCATCAGAAGCGATCACCAAAAAAAGAGGTATAATTCTGAGTCTTAACAACAGGTGGTTGCTTAATGCAGAATAAATTATATGCATGGAGGATATTTCTGTATTACCTTCATCCTGCATTAAGTAACCACATGTCTTTAAAGACACATATGTTTATTTACAAAGTGACAGCTCAAGATAGGTTCTACATTAATTGATATTTATAATTAACTTCTCCCCGATGCGATTCTAATGAGTACCAACAAGAAAATGAGTACATGTACAACAAGAAAATGAGTACCAAAAAAGAAGATATTTAGATAGATCAGTACTCCTCTTTTATACAGTACAGTAAACCACTCTAAATCGGACGTTAAAATTAGTATAGATATCGGTCTTGGAGACAGGTGGCAGCTTAATGCAGGGTGAAAGTCATGCAGACAGCTCCTCTAGGAGCTTTCTGCATGACTATTTCCCCACTGTATTTAGCAGCCACCTGCCTATAAGTATCCTAGTTTAGAGACGTTTGACTGAATTCTTTGTCTAAGGTAATGCAGTTGCTGCGATAGTACATTACAGTCTGATCCCCAAGGGAACTGGGAACAGGCACTCAATAGCAAATACGAAACGGTCTATTAAATTTACTTGCTCAATCTGTGAGTACACTAGATATGTGTTCCCAGTGTAATCTATATCATGATAATAATTGGCTACATGTAAGTGAATGACGGAAGGTTTCTTTTAAATTAATGTAAGGTGAATTTTTGTGCATTTCGGTAGTTAAGAAACATGGACTTTGTCAACCAATAATGTACATGCATTAAACTATTCCCTCCTAGTGGCGCATTTTGACACCTCTGTAAAAGTCATTTTTGAAACCATTGTGATAAATATAGCATTTGCTAGGAGGGAATGATTTCAAAAGTTACCACAGTGAAAATGTTTGTTGATACAGTATACCTACACATTACTAGATTATTGTTAATACGATATGAAATTTAACTTTAAATTTAAATTTATAACCTGCTATGGGAAGTTATGATATAAAAACTAGCATCGAACCACACTCTAATTTCGAATTTTCGGACTCATTTCAAAGAAACAAATTTTCATAACTTTTAAATGACATCTATCATTTTTTATGTTTTCCATAAAAGTATATGTCACTTAGAATTTATGTATTTTTTTCCTTTATAAAGGACATGAGACCGAAATGAGATTTCTGTTTTACATTAAACAGTTTGAAAATTAGCAATCTATAGTTCTTAAGAAGAGGTACGAACGTGCAAATCCTTTAGAAGTATTTCACGTTTAATAAATATGTTTCTAAAAGATATTGATAAACGAATAAACAAAACAAAACAATGTTATTTCGGTTTCCTTATTACAATGGTACATATATACTGGTGCTGAGACCTAGATTGTATCGACTGTTGCCCTAAATTTCCTATTCTATATACAATAGAACCTATCTTAAGCGACCATCAAATGGATGTCTAAATATGGGTCTGT
The DNA here is from genome assembly GCA_963576725.1 of Azorinus chamasolen. Lineage (NCBI taxonomy): Eukaryota > Metazoa > Mollusca > Bivalvia > Cardiida > Solecurtidae > Azorinus > Azorinus chamasolen. The sequence continues at coordinate 61,911,666 of OY755251.1, read as the reverse complement.
ATGGCAGGTGGTAGCTTAATGCAGGTTAAAAGTGATACAGAAAGCTCCTATAGGAGCTTTCTGTATTACCTTTTCCCTGCATTAAGCAGCCATCTGCTTTTTATGATGTCTGCGTTCAATCAATTCACAGTCGCTTAAGACAGGTTCTATTGTACGGATGTCTCCGATCGTAAACTTTAATTATACATTTCAAATCTCCACGGCTAGAAATTTAGATAGGGAAGATGTCAATTTATCCATTTCATCCACAACTCCTGCCAAAGAATCATTAAAATCTTGCATGCTATTTGTCTTGGCTCTTTTCCTGATAGAAACACTTTTTAACACCTTTGCAAAAACAAGTTAGATCCAGATCAGACAACTCCTGTACGAGCCGTCTGACAAGGGTCTGTTAGATCAGACAACTCCTGTACGAGCCGTCTGACAAGGGTCTGTTAGATCAGACAACTCCTGTACGAGCCGTCTGATAAGGGTCTGTTCTGGTTGCTTCTGCAATAATGCAGATCTGATTCTATAGTTTGTTTCTGCCATGGCCAAAACAATCATGTGTTAATATGCCATTTAAAACCAGCTAACATTCACGGTGTCAATATTTCTTACATAGATATTCACCAGGGAAAGGGTTAAATCAGAGAAACAAACTGCACATGACTTATCACAGTGTCAGAAGATATAATAAGATGTCATTGAATAATAATCGGTAAGAATGCAGCAGGATACAGCAAGAACACACTGCTAAAAAATGTGTGTTTCCTGTGACGTTCAGGGTGAAGTAGGGGCAACAAATATATAAGAATTACTATGCTAGTAGTTTGGAAGTTCAGCTGTATTTTGGTGAGTTAGAAAAGTTGTTAAATGCGAGCCTTGGCGAGCATTTAACTACTTTTCTTACGAGCCAAAATACAGCTGAACTTCCAAACTACTAGCATAGTAATTCTTTTATCATGCAACACCAAGAAAAATGGAAAAAATGAAGAAATAGAAAGATTGCTAAAGCGGTTTCGTCCCCTGAATGAAAATACATGCAAGTACGAATTACGTGACGTCATGTTGGCATGCAGTGACGTCATCGACTTTTACAACATAAACAAACTTGATTTAATCCTTTTATATGGACAGATAGTTGAGACAAAGGTGAGAAAATGTGTTAATTTGATGTTTATGTTTAATTATGCCTTTTTCGTCCTTCTGTTTTCCTCCTATCGGCTTAACCAAACTTGCATTCCAGTCGGGTCAGTACACATGCACTATACCTCACAAAATACAGCGTCGACGTGGAAAATATTATGCTAGTAGGAAGTGACTGTATTTCGTGACGTTGCATGATAAAATGTATGTTATGTGACTAGCATCTAACAAATTGTCTGGTATTTGATGTTCATGGTAAAGTACGAACAGCAAAGAAAATATCTCTGTTATGTGCCGTTCATTGTTAAATATGAACAACTAACACAATGACTGTTATGTGAATTTCAGAGTAAAGTACGGGCATCTCACAAATTGTCTGTTATTTGATGCCCAGGGTAAAGTACCGACATCAAAGGCAATGTCTCAATAAAGGCAATGTCTGCCTGTTATCTTATGATATGATATAGATATGCTAATACAGTTTCTGCCATGGCCAAAGATTATCTGTGTTCATATGGTATTATAACAATTTGTTTAATTAATAATTATGATGTCATTATTTCTTACATAAATATTCATGGAGTAAATGTTTAAATACAAATAGAAATTCTACGGATGCCAACAAGTTGGACTGTGGCTTTACATGAGCCCTTCTGTATAAAAGCAACGTTTAGACTTTGCCATATCAGTTGCTGTGTTTTAAGTATAGGTTAGTGTTTGTTAGTCAGTATTTACAAAACTAAATCGGTCTAGCGCGGCAATGCAATGTCACTGGACAAAAGATTACTTTCAATCACAATGCATTGCATCTGCTTACCTTCACTGTTTGCCATCAATCAGAACTTATTAGTTTTGCTGGCGTGTGTGACAATGTACATGTAGACATTTATTAGCCACATCTTCAATGAACTGGTTCCACACTGTTTAAGGTTGGATTTCGAATAATATTTCAATAACACATATTTCATACAGTATTAACCCTTTCCTTCATATAAACGCATTTTCATGCATTTGCAAACAGAGAAGACCCAGATCAGACGACTCCTACAGGAGCCAATCTGTTTCTCTTTAATTTCTAAAATGGCTACAATGCTCCACCTTCCATATTTCATTATAACTATTTTGTCCATGACTATTCCGTTGGTATTGACATTTGAACTAAATATAGAGCAAGGAAAGGAGGGTTAACGCTTTCTTTTCCAATGTCACATCTGTTACTACCTGTATAAACAGATTGATTACAGATGAGATGCCGAGTAATTCAGTGTCTCATCAGGATCCAACTGTTTGTTACTATGGTAGTGTGTTTGAAAGAAAAGAGGAGAAATTTAAACAAATACATGTAAAACTTGTAGTAGATCATAACTTTTGCTGTTGACAATATTTTGCAGCGAAAGAGTTAAAACAGAAATCACCACTTTCAGCATTGTTTAGAAGCAAACAGCGATAAACCAGATCGCAAGGGAAAATAAATATTTAAACACTATTACCGCTGACTCATAGACTAAGTACTGCAACAACAACTAAAAAGCAATTACAGTAAAACCTCTCTTAACCGGAATTCTAGAAGAGAAGAATTTAGATATTTTAGGCAGGGAACTGCTTAATGCAGGGTGAAAGTCATGCAGAAAGCTCCTCTAGGAGCTTTCTGCATGACTTCCACCCTGCATTAAGCTGTCACCTGTCTCCAAGACCGTATTTATACTAAATTTAATGCCCGGTTAAGAGAGGTTTTACTGTATATCCATCTAAGCCATCGCTTCTTACAGAAATCATCCGAATATATATTTTGATTTAATCTATTTTTCATCGGAGTGCGTTTCTGTGTTTTGCGAAAATGACCGTAGGAAACTAATTAGTTGAACAAACATACGAATAAATGGATTAAACAAAGTGAATATCTGGAAAGGAAGCTGAACCCTCGAGCGGGCTATTAAATTTTCACGCCGGAAATATTTTGTGTTTATCTGTCACCGATATAGTGTATACAGTAATACCCCTCTAAACCGGAATTCTAGTAGATAAGAATTTAGATACTTTAAAGCAGATGGCTGCTTCATGTAGGGTGAAAGTCGTGCAGAAAGCTCCTAGAGAATGCACCCTGCATTAAGCCGACATCTGTCTCCAAGACCGATTTGTGGGGTGGGTGGAATAAGTGTGAGGCTGGGCGCCCCTAAACCGGTTTAACCCCCCCCCCCCCTGTGACGTTTGTCACTGAACGTTCCAAGGCGGTACTTCCATCTTGTAAAAAAAAGTACCTAGTTATAGTCTACTTTCAGTCCGAATGACCGCTCAGCCGACAGTACATTTACTCCCCTGGTCATTGAGTCATTGGCCTACAATATTGAGCACTGCTAACATATGGCGCAATCATGCAGCCGCAGTACCGGCGAATGAATCCTCACAGGTACCCATTTTAACCCCTGGGTGGAGAGGATGTGCGGGTGGGAGACATGGAAAAGCGTCTCTGAAATTTCCGAGAGGGACCGGGATTTGAACCCCGGACCTCCGGGCTGATAGTCAAGCGCGTTACCACTAGACAACCGCCACCCATGTGCATGTGTTGTTGTTTTTTTGTCATGGTGCTGTTAAGGCGGCTGTATGTTTTGTGTGTGACGTTTCCTGCATGCCTCATACATGTACTTTTATACTAAACTGGACGTCCGGTTTAGATGGGTTTTACTGTATATATCGTAAGACATTGGGCAAATCTAACCCTTATCCTGCTTATCGCTAACTCATATAAAGCATGACAGGACAAAGCTTAATTGAAAACATTGGAGCAACGGAAGTAACTAATTGAGGAGTAGGGTATTCAATTAAGTTTAAGATTACTTCCGTTACTCAGAAGCATCTTGCGCGAGAGGAACCTTGATTTCAATTTGTTGAAGACCCATTGTTCGTGCCTATCCGTTTATCCCATGAATATTCAAAAACAATGATACCAGGAATATAGATTAACTGCTTTTTTTTTATTATTGCACTATGAACAAGTGAATGTTTCATCATGACAATAAAAGTATAATTAGATTCATATTATTTCATAAGCAAACGGATCAGACCCCAACCAGACGGCTCATACAGGATCCTCTAGTCTGGGTCTACTCTGTTTGGAAATGCATAAAGAGGTACCAACATACGTCTGTATCAGGTAAAGACATGATTTGGTGTGAGTGAAGTGTGCGAAAGTGACCATATACAGTAAAACCTCTCTACAATGGACACTAAATCACATCAAGTATTTTGGCTAAAGGCAGGTGGCTGCTTAAAACAAGATGAAAGTAAAACAGAAAGCTCCTATAGGAGCGTTGTTTTACTTTCACATTGCTTTAAGCGGCCACCTGCCTTAAATACCAAATAATTAACACCATTCAGTGGCCGTTATAGAGAGATTTTACTGTACAGTAAAACCCCTCTAATGCGACCACCTAAAAGAGGTATACTTCTGGGTGGTAGAGGCAGGTGGTGACTTAATGCAGGACAAAAGTAATGCAGAAAGCTCCTAGACTCCTAGAGGAGCTTTCTGCATTACTTTTGTCCTGCATTAAGCAACCACCTGATTATAAAGACAGCAATTTTTTTTATCAAGTGGTCGCATTAGAGGGGTTCTACTGTATTGTGATATTTGCAATGATTTGCAAAAAGGTACTAATATACGAGGATATGTTTTTTCTCTGTTCTGGGACTGTATTCGCAAAGTTTCTCAGGGGAATATTAAGAAACTTGTTTTGGTTTCTTGAATATTCTTAAATCTCATAAAATCAAAAGAAGTAAAAGTATCCTCAAGGTATAAAACTAAATACACATAATGCCTTTGACTGAACACTTATTCAAAAGTTTTGTTACGGATTTTTTTGAAAAAAAAACAACAATTATCTTTGAGTTGTCTTATCTCTTTCGCTGCCAATGTCGCAACTGTGATAACATAATTATGCGAACAGTTTGGCTCCAGATGAGACGCCGAATAACTCGGCGTCTCATAATGATCCAAACTGTTTGTTACTGTGACAATTGAAAAATAAAAAATAAAAATTTGTTGCAGACGACAAAGTTTGCAGACGACAAAATTTGGTAACGAAAGCGTTAAGACTGAAATATTCCTTAGGAGGTTTATGATTATTTTTTTGTTTTCTTCACGTGATGCATGCAAGAAGCTTATTTATGATAAGGCATTATTGTCGTTAGACTTTCTTTGGTGAATGTTCATCCAAGATTCCACCAAATATAAATATGAATTAATTTCAGTTATTGTATTAAGATATAAAACAAGGGAATTTATTGCCATGATAAACAGAGAACCAATTCTGTAACATACAGGAACTAGCTGATCTGGATCTATTCGCATTGGAATAAAGAGGCGGTATTATTAGGTAAAAGGCCGATTAAAACTGAATATTTCAATTATCGAACAAACAAGTCCTTATTGTTTTCATACTCAATAAAAGTCCAGCGGTAAATAAATCTGATATCTAGACAATAACACTAATGGAAATACAGTAAAATCTCGATTATTCGAACACTCAAATACGTATCATTATCGATATTTAAGACAGGTGGCAGCTTAATGCAGGGGGAAAGTCATGCAGAAAGCTCCTCTAGGAGCTTTCTGCATGACTTTCGCCATGCATTAAGCAGCCATCTGCCTTAAAGGGTCTAATTTTACTATACAAACATTTCGAATTATCGAGATTTTGCTGTATTTAACAACGGAAAATACAAGGCTCTAATATTATTGTTTTGCGTTGGTGTTTAATACATGTATCGGTGTTGTAGATAATGACTCTTTGTTATACATTAGGTAAAGTCTCATCCGTTGTATTTATGGTTCAGTAATTGAAACAAATGGAATCATCAATACGAATATGTCTGTACAGTACAACATCCACATAGCGACCACTATATTTTAATATTAGTGGTAGCTTAATGAATGCCACACGTTACACAGACTGTTTCCACATGAACTTTCTATACTGCTTCTATTCTGCATTAAACAAACACCTGCCTTTCAACACACCCATTTTACCGACCTTATATTTATGCATTTGCATAAACAGCATAAACTCGATCCTGTAGGAACTGTCTGATCTGGGTCCGCTTTTTTATGCTCCTGTTGACGATAGTCAGGGGGCATTATGTTTTGCACATGTCCGTCTGTCTGTCCATCTGTCCGCGCTAACAATTCCTGTTTATGTGACTAAATAATTATATGAGAACAAAATATATATTTGTTCTCATCGGTTTTATGTGGCTTATTTTCAGTTTATGTGGCTATTTCGAACAAAAGAATAGCAACATACACTCAATCCGTTAGAACGTCCGTCCGTCTGTCCGTGTGTCACGCTTTTACGTGCAATTGGTTGTCACAGTTTTTTCATTGTCTTATATCTCACTAACCACTATAAATTTTGGCATGGAATTGCATAATTATACACATTAAACACCATCCATACTTTCATTTCGCACCCTAATGACTTAGGAATTTTACGTGCAGCTAGACATGCACCACCACGGGGGCATCGCTTTGTCTTACAGATTAATAGAATCAAGCATGGGTTTTGTTAAAGACGGGGGTTTCTATACCCGAGGTTGGTCTGTTCCAGTCGGAAACGAGCTTTAGCGAGTTTCCGATAGGAACAGACCAACCGAGGGTATAGAACCCCCCGGCTTTAACAAATCCCATGTTTGATTATTTTTCTCGCTGAAATACGCCCTAAAACCAAGAAAATTAACGAATTTTGTGAAGTACTACTTTACATTGCGTAATACGACTTCCATATCTAATAGCAACAGACCGCAGCATAACTTTAGGCGTGACACCAAATTCTTGCATAAAACGTGCTGTTGTAGTCCCGCTAGACCATGTATTAACAAGGCGATTCTCGTGCTCACGCGCTGTTGTTGACCGGTTTTAATTATACCTATTACGGGCCTAAGGTAAACAATGGACGCGAATGTTACAGCGTTTTGGCCTAAGCTAGGTGAACGCCGGGGTGTGAGTATTTCCAAGAGCACCGACAATGAACTGTTTTTAGTGATAGACATATTGAATGAAATTCCATGTAAACGGTATTTGATACAATCATGAATTGACGTCGAAAAGAAAACAGTGGCCCGGAAACAGCATTTATCGACGAAGTGTCAAAGAAGTGTATAGTTTTGCTGCCGTTGTTTTGCTTGTATTTTGAAGAATTAAATTGATGCTGAGAGCAGAAAATTGGTTTTATGCAAGAATAGCGTTAATACACGTTTGTTTTCGGGCAATAACATCTGCAGTGTCCCTCGAGAATGTTGTTGCTCTCGCCCTTCGGGCTCGGGCCAACAACAGTCCCTCGGGACACTGCATATGTTATTGCCCGAAAAAACGTGTATTAGCCCTCTAATGACGTCATTTGTTATGACAACCACAAACGTTACGTTTTGGCATAAATATAAAAGACTGAGTGACTACAAAACAACGTCTTCGGTTAATTAAATAGGCTTTTAAAGTGTTTATATGATAAATAGAATTTCATATTCGTGCTAATTACTTATATTAATTTCAATTCATACGGTTGTTGCCAATAGAAATGTTGGTATAATTCTGTAAGAAGTCCTTCCCTTGTATTGATTTTACCCAATCGCGCGTATGAATACACTAGTCACGGGGTGTTCCAGATAAGGATTTCTAGTACGGCTATTTTTAGTAACTCAGCTTATCTAGCACGACTGAGAAGCGAGAAACAATTTTCTAGTTTTCTGATGGAATAGAATGGATCTTATTCCACAGTTTCTGCCTGGACAAAACATTCTCTGGTTAAATATGCCATTACCAATGTTCAACTAATCTCTCCTACATACATATCCAGTAAGTAAAGTGCCAGATACGCCTTTCTATGCCTTTGAAAACAGAGTAGACCCAGATTAGACGGCTCTTGTAGGAGCCGTCTGACCAGTGTCTGCTCTGTATGCTTTTGATATGATATAAATATGATATTGCAATTCCTGCCATGACCAAATATTCAGGTGTCTTATTAATATTCATGATATCATTATTTCTTACATGACTATTCGCGGAGTAAATGGTCTAGACACTGGGTCAATAGTTTCTTAAAAGCTTGTGACGTCACACTTAGGCAATCGTTTCTGAAAAGCTGGATCGAATTAAATGTAGACAAATTTGAACCTGGTCCAACTTTGAGCAGACATTTCTTTTTTACAACGGGTAATGGATCAGGAAATGATGATTGAAAACATTACAGTAAAACTCCCAGCGCAACAGATAAAGGTGCGTACTCAAATACTAAAATCGCCCTGACTCCATCAAACCCTAGGTTGTGACCACTCTTTTGGTCACAACATAGGGTTTGGTGGAGAAATGAAGAAGTTATTCTTGAAAATGGTTTAATTTACGCATCTTGCCTGGACCTCTAAACCCCCTATGGTGACTGCATAGGAGATATTCAGTATCATTTAAAGCAGGAATATTGGAGCTTTCTATATAACATTCGTCCAGCATTTAGCTACAATCTGCCTTATTGCGTTTTGATATCTTTTGTGTTACGTGAGTAGAGAAATGTACTATATTTTCCTATGCTCTTTATACGAACCAGTCTCTCTGCAAATAACTCGAAGAACTGCGAACTCACGGCCTATATGTATTTATATGTAAATAAGTTGATTGTCTTCACAACAAGCTGGTTAGACGTGACATCTGTTTTGTCATGTTAGACAGACAGCAGAAGAAAACAAATGGCGTTGTTTAGGTTTGGCATAACTTACTATGTGCATTCCATAAATATTTACCATGGCGTGTAGTGACTTATTTGTAAACATATCTTCTTTCATAAATGAAAATGTATTCATGGAATTCAGGTATTAAAATTCCAAGTATATCTATACTGCTTAACTCAATGTCGCCTGTTGGCACCATTGAAAACAGTGCAGTTCCAAGTCAGATGCCGCCTTTTCAAGGCGGCATCTGACCTGGGACCTCACTGTTTTCTGTATTATTTTAGCCCAAGCATACAGGTTTTTAAAAACAAATGTTTTACTAATATACCTTTATTATTTAGTTTAGAATTATATTTGATATGAAATTATTATTGCAGACGACAGTTTTAAATTTGGCGCCAAAACAGTTAACATTCAGTTGGAACACAATACTAAGCTTACATGCGTATAGTCAACCATTCTACAAACATGCAATCAGAGTGTCCATCCCGGATATCGGCGTCTCATTCGCATTAAGTAAACTATGCTAAAAGATAAGAATAAGCAGGAGTGAAGAAGGATAATGCAGTTCCAGATTGCCAGACTCATCAGGTGTAAGCAATAGTTATGAGTCTTGCATAGACGTAACAGATGGATTCACACGATATTGACTGTCAATTTATGACATTGCAACGACCCCAACGACTTTCCAATCAAAATTTCTCACACAGACAGAGTGCTACATACTCAAAGGAATTATTTTTCAATTGACATTATATGATGTAATAAAAAATGTGAGCTTTGAAATTCATAATAAGTTTTCATATATTCCTCGGTAAATATTAATATATTGTAGTTTAGGGACTAGATTTTCAATTAATGTATTCCATACTGGCATACTTAGCACCGTTATAGGAGAATGCATCATTATGGTCCTTTGCAACAGGATTGGTTCCAGACCTCGACGTTTTAAAACTTTTTGCTTAAGTCTGAGATCATTCTCAAGCATCTGATTGGTTAGATTCTTATCTTACAGGGAATGATATCAGACTCAGACGCAGAAGTTTTATAACCTTAGGATCAGATGATAGTCCCACCAGGATTCAAACTCTCTGTTTTTGTTCTTCTGTGAAGAAATGGGAGAAATACCCACTTAGAAAGTGTGCCGATCATGCCAAAGATTCTTTTCTCTGTCAGTCTTTATGTCTGAAAGTTCAGAGGAGTAAAGTACCAATATTCCACGATATTGTAACGTATAATTTTAACCCCTTCGCTGCCACGTTATGTCGTCTGCAAATGTATTCGCCTGCTACAAATTTCTTTTTTATTGTCTCCTAGTTTCTTCCAAGAAAACAATTACAGCATCAAACAGTATGGATCCTGATGAGACACCGGGCTACTCGGCGTCTCATCTTGATCTAAACTTTTTGCAATTAAAGTTTCGCCAATAGCACCGAAAGGATTAACCCTTTCACCGCCGATGTCGCATGAATGCACCACGACAAATAGTGCAGTCCCAGATCAGACGCCGCCTTTTCAAGGCGGCGTCTGACCAGGGACTTCACTTTTTGTCTCATTCTCTATTTCTATATATTAGCTTAATTTCCTTATTGTACCGAATGATTTAACAAAATTTGGATTGCAGACGACAATTAGAATGTTGGCGCCGAAAGGGTTAATGGAAATACATGGATTCATACGGGACCACTTAATTGTTTTCTATCTCGTAAAAATCACAATGAAGAGCAATACGTCACTCAGTCTAGATCGAATGGGTATCATAGTGGTCACTACGATAAAATTGTCTGAACTCGAGGGGTCATTAAGATTGATATTGAATAAAACATACAGAGGGACTTAAATACTGAAAGTAGACTCCACTGAATGTAAGCATGTTTACGCTCACGTCCATTTGTCCGTAGAACTTAATGTTATGAAGGGTTACGACTGTAGGTAAATTGTGTATCAAAGTCTTATATTTCTCAGCTTGTTCCTTTCTTGCGGCAACTTAGAATCGACTCTCAGGGGTGATTCTAGTGAGTTTCAGCACGAAAGTGTTTGGGGATAAAACATAAAAAACGTTGAATTAGATTTCTAAATACGCCTCGTATCTACATGTCTGTGTAAAAAACATTATTATTGTGAAGTGTAGTCCTTGTTATATGAGAGCCTCTCATCTGGATCTACAGTTTTGCAAAAGACAATAGTAACTCGTGCCCCGCATAGTAAGGGTTGGTGAACTTGTGTGGCACGTTGCTACTATCCAGTACTAGCACAGTCATCTAGCTGCAACTGTCTTACAATATATATACTCTTAACATTAAGATTATAGCTATTACTGGTCAGATACAACACTGTGATTCCTGGCTAGGTGCAAACTTATGATCTCTTATCTGATGTAACATTTTGATTCCTGGTCAGATGCAACATTGGGAGTATTGGTCAGAAACAAAGATTGTTTATAAAGCCTTAACAATTCGCTTGCTGAACAATGTTTTGTCTGCAACTTTTCCTTTTACTTGTTCTTTAAAATTACAAGGTACATGTATACCGGTATTCAATTTCTCAGAATCTGACCAATCAGATGCTTGAGAATGATCTTAGTCTCAAGCAAAAAGTTGTATAACCCCGGGGCCTGGACTCAAACTATTTGTTGATGACATCACACATTCGCTGGTAGAGTGGTAAAAGTGAAGGAGCCCATTCTCACCGAGTGGTCTATGTCTCGATCAGAGTTCATACAACGATTAAGAAGCCAGACAACAGTTTCAGCGATGTAATTGTGTTTGTATACAACGTCGGGGCACATGGTGCAATAAAACCAGTTAAGAGACCCTGGGGGGAGAGGCATATTGCAGAAACATATATAAGTTGCGCAAATTAAGCACTTTTTCAAGAACGGTTCCCTTATTTCTCCACAAAACGTTATTCTGAGATGACTCTTAAGAATCTTATATTCGAGACGGTTCTATAGAATGGTCACATCATAGGTTTTGATGAGAAATGGCTATTTTAGTGCGCCCCTTATCTAAGAGATCAAACTAGAATAATTGTGTTTCAGTCATGGAACTGTTATGCTCTCTAATCCTTTACTCCATGAATATTCATGGCACACTCCACCAACTATAAACATTAATCATTATTTTTAGTCATCCTTTTGACTGTTTGGAAAACCAATTAGATTCAAACAGATTACTGGAAAACGTTTATACAGTAGAGGTTATTTGTCTGGTTTTGCTACAATACGTGTAACCGATTGCCATAAACTTTCTCACGTTTTACTTAATATGTTGTACAGTAAAACCCCTCTAAACCGGAATTCTAGTAGAGAATAATTTAGATACTAATATGCAGGTGGCTGCTTAATGTAGGGTGAAAGTCATGCAGAAAGCTCCTAGAGGAGCTTTCTGCATGACTTTCAGCCTGCATTAAGCTGCCAACTGTCTCCAAGACCGATAATTATACTAAATTTAACGTCCGGTTTAGAGAGGTTCTACTGTATTATAAAGCTAGCTCCCTGAAATGAGCTAATTTGAATTTCATTAGAATCGTACATAGGAAGGTACAGTAAAACCCCTCTAAACCGAAATTCTAGTAGAGAAGAATTGAGATACTGTTAAAAGGCAGATACTTAATGCAGGATGAAAGTCATGCAGAAAGCTCTTAAGGGAACTTTCTGCATAATGTTCATCCTGCATTAAGCTGTCAGCTGTCTCTAAGACGGATATGTATACTAAATTTAACGTCTGGTTCGAGGATATTTTACTGTACATGTTAAAGGAATTGCAAAAAAGTAGCCGACTTAATATAGGTAAATGGTTGAATTTCCCTCCCTTCTACTTCATCCCCCACCCTCTCCACCACCCACCCTCTCCCCATCCCGGAAAAATAAACATGCAAAAATAACAACAAATAACAGGGACTCCAAAGATAACAGCATAATAACACGCTAGACTAAAAATGAGATATACGTGTCACTTAACACATCTGATCAAAGAGTATTTAACTTAATGCTGCGTGAATGATGGCTGTCATTAAGTTTTAACATGCTACTTTTTGCAAATACAGTAAAACCTCTCTATAATGGCCACTACATTGTGTTAATTAGTTGGTATTTAGGACAGGAGGCTGCTTAAAGCAAGGTGAAAGTAAAACAGAACGCTCCTATAGGAGCGTTCTGTTTTACTTTCACCTTGCTTTAAGCAGCCACCTGCCTTTAACACAAAACAATTGATGTAATTTATTGGCCGTTATAGAGAGGTTTTACTGTAGTAAAGATCCTGATGAGTCGCCATGCATCTCGCTGTCTCGTAAGGATCCAAACTGTTTCACCTTCTTGCTGTATGACTGAAGAAAAAATAAGTATACAGTAAACCCCCTCTAAACCCGACGGTCAATTTAGTATAAATACCGGTCTTGGAGACAAGATACTGGTGACAGCTTAATGCAGGGTGTAATTCACCCTGCATTAAGCAACCAACTGTCTTAAAATATCTAAATTCTTCTCTACTGTATACAATGTTTTTGGAAAATGAAGTGGACGAGACTATGGGCAAACAAATATTCCCTTAGCAAATTAGAGCTTAAATTGGTCGTTTCGTTCGCATTAGCTGACATTCAACCTATGTGTTTCCAGACTTGGTATCAATGGCTGAGGACAATTACTAAATTGCCTGCGAAATTCGCTGATGTGCTTTCTTCTAATTCTTTCTGGTCATGTATTATTTATCACGGCTGTAGGTAAGCGGCGTACTGGCATATCCATATTACTTACAAAAATACCTCAGCCAAAGTATTTCTTGTTGGTACTCATTAGAATCGCTTCGGAAAAGGCGATGGTACTGAATCAAGTACCAACAAGATAAGGTATGGTGGAGAAATACAGTGAATGCTCGATTATTCGAATACGTACCATTATTGATCTTTAACACAGGTGGTAGCTTAATGCAGGGTGAGTCATACAGAAAGCTCCTTTGGGAGCTTTCTGCATGACTTTTACCCTACATTAAGCAGCCACCTGCCTGCAAAGACATACAATATTCATTGCTAAAATTTCGTAACTTGTCGAGGTTTTTATTGAATAGGAAATATGCTAACTACTCAAACTGACCTTATATCTACTTCATTGGATCGCATCGTTAATTTTTTTGACACCCAAGCTAAATATCTCTCAATGCCATGCAGTAACAAGGAAGAAAATGCCGAAAATGCATTTTCTACGTGCTTATTCGATCAGATGTTTCTTTGCAAATGGCCGCCGTATGTATGGATAGTGGAGCGTATCATTTTTCAACATTGGTGAATTGCATACTGATATGAAATAAATGACGCCATTTCGTGTATGACGTCAACTTTTAAGAGCTATAAGTTAACTACCCTCAGTTAAAATCGAACGTTCAATTCGACGTCAATCGTCCGCCATTTGCAATTTGAAATGAACATGTTTACAATGGGAAAACAACGTTTTTATGCATGAACTCTTTATACATTTTTTCAGGCACAACAACCATTCAGAAAATGCATTTTGGAAGCGCTTCCCAATCGTGCTGCGCGTTTCAAAACGGTGCCCTCTTAACCCATTCCCTCATATAAACGTGTTTTCACGTTTTGCAAACAGAGTAGACCCAGATCAGAAGAATCCTATAGGAGCCGTCTGATCTGGGTCTACTCTATTTGCTAATGGAATTTGATAGTTATGTTTATTTACTTTCTGCAATGGCTACACTGTTCCATGTTCCATATTTCTTTATAATCATATTGCCCATGAATATTCAGTAGGTATTGAAATTTGGAATAAACATAGAACAGGGAGGGAAAGGGTTAACCATAGGTTCAACCAAAAGTATCAAGGAGAGAGATCAGAGGCTGAGCTATATGGTTGGTGAGGTGAAACCTCTAAGTGAATCTCCTTGATGTACTCCTGTATTCAAATGTTTGTGTATTTAAACGTGTGTGTGTTCAAATGTTTGTGTATTTAAACGTGTGTGTATTCAAATGGTTGTATATGCAAATGTTTTGTATTTGTATGCTTATGTATTCAAATGTATTTGTATCAACCGACTTATGTATTAAAGTGTTTATCCATCAAAATATTCTCATTAGAATCGCTGCACATGTTGATAGCTTAACGTCAATACGCAATTAAGAGAATGTATCCTTCAATATGCTGAGAAAAACTGCATACAATAAGTAGAAATTAACAACCATTTCAGCTTTCAAATACAGTAGAACCCCGCTAATGCGACCACTTAATGAATAAACATGTGTGTCTTTATAAGCAGGTGGTTGCTTAATGCAGGACAAAAGTAATGCAGAAAGCTCCTCTAGGAGCTTTCTGCATTACTTTTGTCCTGCATTAAGCTACCACCTGCATCTAGCACCCAGAATTATACCTCTTTTAGATGGTCGCATTAGCGGTGTTTTACTGTATGTTCCTTTCATGCTTTTCTTTTAAAACACACTATAAGGATATCAAACAGTATGAAACCCAATGTGCTAGGCGCCTAGTCTTATCCCTTTACTTCATGAATATTCATACAAGAAAAAAAATGACATAATGAATTCTAGTTAGATTATTTGTGATAGTGGCTCATAAATACAGGAATGTATGCATTGACAAACCTGTTGAATCAGATCTATATCATGTCATAAGCAAACAGAGCAGGCCCTACTCTCTTTGCAAAGGCGTAGAAAAGCGTATCTACAGAGTAAAGAGTTAACTCTGTACTTGATGAATATTCATGTAAAAACAACTCAATAAATATTAATTATAGCGCCATATATAATCACGGGAAGTATGGGCCATGACAAAAACTGCAAAATCAGATCTAGATTAATTCATACGCCAACATAATTATGCAAAAATGGTAGATAATGAGACCACGAAAATCCTACTTAATCAAACATAACGTCTTTGTAGATGATGATTTAGGCTGCCAATAATAGATTACCTTATGGCTTCCTCGGTTTGTTGCCATTGTTAGAATTGATGCCAATGCCATATTTGTCTGTTATATAAAATAAAAAATGCCAGCCTAGAATAATTACAACGTACAGTAAAACCACTCTAAACCGGAATTCTAGAAGAGAAGAATTCAGATACTTTTAGGCAGGTGGCTGCTTAATGCAGGGTGAAGGTCATGCAGAAAGCTCCTAGAGGAGCTTTCTGCACGACTTTCATCCTGCATTAAGCTACCACCTGTCTCCAAGACCGATATTTATACTAAATTTAACGTCCAGTTTTAAGGGGCTATACTGTATTGTTGCATTCCCCATGTACGACTAGTCGCGACCAGACTTGCATTTACAAACATCTTGAGTACAGATCAGACGTCTCAAATTAGCGTACAGTAAAACCTCTCTATAACGGCCACTAACTTGTGTTAATTAGTTGGTATTTAGGGCAGGTGGCTGCTTAAAGCAATGTGAAAGTAAAACAGAACGCTCCTAATAGTTTGTGTTAAAGGCAGATGGCTGCTTCAAGCAAGGTGAAAGTAAAACAGAACGCTCCTATAGGAGCGTTCTGTTTTACTTTCACCTTGCTTTAAGCAGCCACCTATAGGAGCGTTCTGTTTTACTTTCACCTTGCTTTAAGCAGCCACCTATAGGAGCGTTCTGTTTTACTTTCACCTTGCTTTAAGCAGCCACCTATAGGAGCGTTCTGTTTTACTTTCACCTTGCTTTAAGCAGCCACCTGTAGGAGCGTTCTGTTTTACTTTCACCTTGCTTTAAGCAGCCACCTATAGGAGCGTTATGTTTTACTTTCACCTTGCTTTAAGCAGCCACCTATAGGAGCGTTCTGTTTTACTTTCACCTTGCTTTAAGCAGCCACCTATAGGAGCGTTATGTTTTACTTTCACCTTGCTTTAAGCAGCCACCTGCATTTAACACGAAATACATAATGTAATTTAGTGGCCGTTATAGAGAGGTTTTACAGTACATGCTATTTTACACTTGGTCAATAAATATCACAAAATGGTGGATCGAATTGGATGGGGTCAAAGTTCCACCAAATTTAACCATGTACCCCATAAATACGCCTTCTTGTGACTTTGCAAATAGAGTAGACCCTCTGATAAGGGTTCGCCCTGTATGCTTATGATATAACATAATATGAGTCTACAGTATCTGCCATGACCAAAACTTCCTGCGTCCATGTGTTATTATAACAATTAATCTAATCAATATTGATGATATTATTATTTCTTACACAAATGTTCGTAGAGTACAAGATTAAGCAGATATTCATTGTTTTATTTGTCATTAATTTGTCTGCAAAGTGCATCAGGTGTTGTTGCTGTGTGGCTAATTAGCACGCCAGAAACACATAGTTACCCGCATAGAGATAGCGAGATTCATTCCCTGTTGTTTAATTTCGACAGCTCATGAACCATTTATGACTAGACATGGAAAAGGGAAAAATACCACACAACAACCTTTTAAATGTAGAATGAACGTCAGTGATGAAAGGATATATTTTGCGAGGTGATTTTGAATGACAAATATTATAGATTCGATGTGCCCTCTGACCTTTGTCCTAACCCTTTACTCCATAAATACGCCTTTCTATGCCTTTACAAACAGAGTAGACCCAGATCAGACGGCTCCTGTAGGAGCCGTCTGATCAGGGTCTGCTCTGTTTTCTTATGATATAATATAAATATCGAATAGACATCGAATTAATATTCATGGTATCATTATTTTTTAAAAGAATATTCTTGGAGTACATGGTTTACTGTTTGTTAATGCCGGTAAACTCGTTTCCCGTATTCAAAGGTGTATAACGTCACTTTTAGCCACACAAGCACCTTCCATTCAAAACCAAATGTTTGGCGAACTCTTCCAGTTAAACCTGATTGTTTAGCAATTTCTTTAGAAGTTAAAATCAGCGTGTCTAACAGTGTTGATCCTGATGAGGCGCCGAGTTACTCGACGTTTCATCTAAATCCATTCTTCGAGCAATGGTTATAAAATCTCGGTCCTGGGGTAGTTCAGGCTGATGTACGGCATAAAATGTCAGTAAAGCCTATGGTATAAAAAGGCAATAAACACATGGAAAAAGTGTTCCAAATGTGGTATAAATATTTTATCATCTCAACCTCTATTGTACTTGGCTGTTCGATCTGGGAGTTCATCAATACATATCTGATTCAGCAAAAATGATTAACCCTTAGCCTGCTAAGCGCGGCCTAATGACATTTGAAAACAGCTTGGATCCAGATGAGACGCCGAGTTACTCGGCGTCTCATCTGGATCCAAGCTGTTTGACACTCTGTCAATAGTATCTCAAAAGCTTGAACGAATCAGAATCAAGTGATAACGGCAACAGATCGGAGTTTAAGCAGACCTCATTTTCATAGCAGGCTAATGATTAAAAGAAACAAAGCACAGAGAACTAATGCAGTGAAGTATGCTATCACTCATATGCTGCAATTTAGAATCAAAACTGAATGCTGAATATTGAATGATCCATTATTAATATACGATTACGTTCAATCAGTATGAAAGGGTATACTTCGCGAGATGTTCTTGACGAACAGTGCATACTGGCATTCATGAACAGTGTAGACCCAGATCAGAAGGTTCCTATATATACGCGGTCCCTCTTATCTGGTTCTGCACTGCTTGCGAATGCAAGTACGTCCGTTTCCCGTATCCAAGGAGATAATGGATGATTTTCATTAGAGATAAAGCTAGTTTGAAACCTAATGTCTCCGGGGTCACATCAGAAACAAACACTCCGTGGTCACGCTTATCCTTTCCCTTGAAATAGAGTTTTATGAATAACTGTATGTGGTACGTTTTACTAGTTACAGTCAAATTATTTGTATTTCCATTATACTACATGTATTAAGTACACTGTCAAAGGCATATGTATACACAATTTATGTGCGTGCATGCGTGTGTGCGTGCGTGCATTCGTGTGTGCGTGCGTTAGTATGTCCGTCCGGCTGTCTATCCGTCTGTCTGTCTGTTTGTTGTGGGTCTGTATGTGTTTTACATGCATATGTGTGTGCGTGCATGTGTGCGTGCGTGTGTGTGCGCGTGTGTGTGTGTGTTTGTGTGCGTGCATGTGTTGGTGCGTGCATGTGTGTGTGCGTGCGTATATCCGCCCGTTCGTCCACTCGTCTGTATGTTGTGTATCTATATGTGTTTTACGTCCATACATGTGCTTTTATGTCTTGGTATTTTTGTGTGAGTCTCTGATGTGTGTTTGAGTGTGTTTCTTTGTGTTTGCACGCACGCACATAAATGCCTGTGTAAGCCTTGAAATAAACTTCATGTATAAACTTGTGTTGCCGAATACGGGTAGTCAGCATATGTTATTCATTCACAGAATTGAGATAGCATTGGAATTGGAACCAATGAAAATGCACCACTGTCTCTTCTATAAACTATTTTAGTTTTTTAATCAGACATTTGACTAAAATTGTCCAAATATTAATTTCCATATTTTAAAATGGTATTTCTGAATCTTCTTTGGTTTGCCTTGTCTGAATCTACAGTGTTTTGGTAGTGTTTTTTTCACTGTCTTGCAACATCCAACATAAAAGTCACATAGGTGATTCCTTCAAAAGAAATACGGTAAAACCTCGATACTACGAACACTCAAATACAGTAAAACCTCGATATTACGAACACTCAAATGCAGTAAAACCTCGATACTACGAACACTCAAATGCAGTAAAACCTCGATACTACGAACACTCAAATGCAGTAAACCTCGATACTACGAACACTCAAATGCAGTAAAACCTCAATACTACGAACACTCAAATGCAGTAAAACCTCAATACTACGAACACTCAAATACAGTAAAACCTCGATACTACGCACACTCAAATGCAGTAAAACCTCGATACTACGAACACTCAAATGCAGTAAAACCTCGATACTACGAACACTCAAATGCAGTAAAACCTCGATACTACGAACACTCAAATACAGTAAAACCTCAGTACTACGAACGCTCAAATACGTACCATTATTGTACCATCACAGGTGGCAGCTTAATGCAGAGTGAAAGTCATGCAGAAAGCTCCTAGAGGAGCTTTCTGCATGACTTTCGCCCTGCATTAAGCAGTCACCTGCCTAGAAAGACATACATTCCTCCTTACTAAAATTTCATAGTATCGATTTTTTCACTGTACTAAACTAGCTTGCTTTCGGTGAATAATACTTAAGTCACTATCTAAATGCAGATTCATGAATCTGTTTTAATAAAACACATCGACACAAATAACAGAATTTTAATAAGGGGTTCCTTAACCCCTTTATCATTATCTGATATCTCAACAGAATCCCAATGAAAATCAATATATCACCGAGTCTCTGGTTGGTATTGGTTAAACCGTAGTCACTGCCACAGTATCGCCTGAACTGGTAAGGGCATTGAGACTGTTTACAAGATAAAGCTATCTGTTGTTTTGTTACATTGTTTATGTTTTGTATTTTCTCCTTTTTGTTAAATACATAATCACATTATCAAACAGCTTGGATCCTGATGAGACGCCGAGTTACTCGGTGTCTCATCTGGATTCAACCTGTTTGTAAAGGTGGTCATATATTTGCGATTGGCAGCGAAAGAATTAATGGAATTAAAGCAGTTGTGTTTTGATACTAAAACTAGTGTTTTAAACTTCCCGTGCTTACTTGGGCGGTGAACGCTAACTCCTCGCTTGTTTATTGGAGCGGGGCGGAGATTTAAAGTCGATATTGGTTTGTGATAATTTCGATGATTATTGTGTTAAAATAGTTAAAATTGGTGTTATTTTACGGTTAGTTGCTTTTCTTATGAGCAACAAAAGCTGTGTGATGTATGAAGAATTTAACATTTGGATAAATATCATGGGAAATGGATTTAACGTTTGACATTACATGTAAGTGTTATCATAGGTTGGTTTGAAAATATTTGAAGGAGTACTATTAAACCTTTACCTAGAGATATGTTCAGACTATTACAAACAGAGTAAATCAAGATCCGACTGCTCCTGTAGGAGCCGTCTAATCAGTGTCTGCTCTGTTGGCTTGTGAAATAATGTAGATCTGATTCTACAGTTTTGGAACTTTTCCAAGGCGGCTTCTGATCAGGTATCTTTCTTTTTATCTCAATCTCTAGTTCTAGATCTGTGGTTTATTCCTTTGAATTCTGTATTCATTTATCTGATTTCCTTATTTTACCGAATGCTTTAACAAAATTAGGTTGCAGAATTTTGGCGCCGAAAAAGTTAAAGCTGGTTGTTTCTTTTACATGTAAAATAAGTCATAATCAATGGAGATGTAACTTATCTTTAATATAAGAATATTTACTGTGCCTTTGATAAGAGCGCTCTTTACATTTTAACTGTATTATTGTCTTACCACTTTACCACAATTAAAGTAGAACCTGTCTTAACCCATTACCTCATAGGCTATTTTAGATACAATCTCTTTGAATAAATCTACCGAAATGAACTAGATAAAAGGAAACTTTAAGAATTTTGTAGTTTGAAACCATTGTGATAAATAGCGCATTTGCTCCTATAGCAGCAAATGCTCTATTTATCACAATGGTTTCACAAAGTGACTTTTACAGAGTCGTCAAAAGTCGTCAATGTGAGGGAATGGGTTAAGCGGCCTAATTATGAGAGAGGGCTATAAAAAGAGGTCTAATTATGGGTCTGCAAGGCAGGTTTGGTACTTTAATGCACGTCAAAAGTAATGTCGAAAGCTCCTATAGCATCTTTCTGCATTACCTTTGACCTGCATTAAACAACCACCTGCTTTTTAATATTCCTATGTTAAATAAATGAATGGTCACTTAAGACAGGTTCTACTGTAATCAGATCCATGGATAAAAGGGGAAATGCTTCTAAAGAGTGGTTATAACATAGGGTTTTCGAGCAAGTGAAGGTTCCGCCCCTAAAAACAATACAAACAGGTTTAACCCTTTCACCGCCAATGTCGCATAAATGCGCCACGACAAATAGTGCAGTCCCAGATCAGACGCCGCCTTGAAAAGGCGGCGTCTGATCAGGGACTTCACTTTTTGTCTCATTCTCTATTTCTATATCTGTGCTTTATTCCTTTGAAATTTGCATTTGTTTATCTCATTTCCTTATTGTACCGAATGATTTAACAAACATTGGATTGCAGACGACAATTAGAAAGTTGGCGCCGCCACAAATATCTGTGTAAGAAACAATTTCATCATGGCTCTCATGAGTATACATGGGCATCAATATGATTTATTTTTGTAATGGCGGATGAACATAGGACTGTTTGCCATGTCAGAAACTGTAGTATCAGATCTATGTAATTTCATAAGCAGACAGAGGAGACGCTGATCCGACGGATTCTACAAGACATACTCGGTTTGAAAAGAAATTAAACGGCGTGTTTGTGAAGCAGAGTTTTAACCCTTCGCTTGCTGAATTCTAAAATACATTTCTCCTTCTTTACCCATGCCCTGTTGTATAATTCCATATATCTTCACTGTGTACAAGTATTTCGCTGTGCAATCACTACTGTGGAGTGCACTGGTTGTACAATCAATTTGTAAATAGTGCAGACCCTGATGAGACAGCTCCTGCAGGAGCTGTCTCATCTGGGTCTTCACTATTTACAGGTACGTATATTGACGTGAATAGCAAGCGAAGGGTTAAATTAGGCACCCTATACAAGTTGTCTGCGATGGTTATATTCGCGATAAACATCATCAAATTCCATGTGTGTTATCAATTCCATTGTTTTTACACTTTCTACTCCAAAGATACGCCTTTCATCGTCTTTGCACGAGCTCATTGATCGTGGTCTGTCCTGTTTGCCTATGAAACAATATAGATTTGATTCTAGATGTTCTGCATGGCCTCACATTTCTATGTTCATTGCCATTATACAATTCAACTAATTAATAACATGACATCATTATTTCTTACATGAATATTCATAGGGTCAGCGGTTAAAGAAATAGAAGCATGTGACATTTCTGTTTGTATGCCTGTTTAAACGTTTGACTTGAGAAATGGAGTTCCCGACAAGTTGAGTGGACTTCCATTACAGAGATTGCTAAGAATTAAGAAAGCACTTATCGTAATCCCTTTCCTTCATACAAACGCTTTTTCGCGCATTTGCAAACAGAGTAGACCCAGATCAGACTGTTTCTACATGTATAGGAACAGTCTGATCAGGATTTGCTCTGTTTGCTAATGCGTACAATGGGTACAATGTTCCACCTTCATTATTTAATCATAACTATTTTGTCCATGAATATTCAGTAGGTATAGGAATTTGGAAAAAACATAGAACAGAGAAAGGGTAAAGTGCTGTGGTAAACAAAAGCATCTAGATGCATTTACATGGACATGTGGTAAATATCTGACCAAGGAAACCCGAGGTACAGTTACATGTAAGACCCATATACCGGACATTCAAATTAGTATCCACATCGGTATTTAAGATAATTGGCAGCGTAATGCAGGGTAAAAGGCATACAGAAAGCTCCAAAGGGAGCTTTCTGTATGACTTTTCAGCCTTATGAAGCAGCCACCTGTCTATACGTATCTAAAGTTTTCTGTATTAAAATTAGAGGGGGTTTACTGTTTACGTAAAATTGAAACATGTAATGTATATAATTATACCTGCTAGGGGATCTAAAATTGTGAGCCAAGAACGGATGAAATTAACCTATACAGTACAGTAGAACCACTCTTAACCCTTCGCTTGCTGAATTTTAAAATACATTTCTCCTTCTTTACCCATGCCCTGTTGTATAATTACATGTATCTTCACTGTGTACAAGTATTTCGCTGTGCGATCACTGCTGTGGAGTGCACTGGTTGCACAATCAATTTGTAAATAGTGCAGACCCTGATGAGACAGCTCCTGCAGGAGCTGTCTCATCTGGGTCTTCACTATTTACAGGTAGGTATATTAACGCGAATAGCAAGCGAAGGGTTAAGCGTTCATCAAAAAGATGTCGAATTTTGGGTCTGTAAGGCAGGTGGTAGCTTAATGCAGATCAAAAATAATGCAGAAAGCTTTCTGAATTACTTTTGCCCTGCATTAAGCAACCACCTGCCTTTTAAGACTCGTATTTTCAATAAATAAATGGCCGCTTAAGACATGTTCTACGGTGTAACTTGTCTTAAGCGGACATTCATTATTGAATATCTATAGGAGTCTTAAAAGCAGGTAATTGCGCATCGCAGGGTAAAAGTAATGCGCAACTTTCTGTGTTTAATTTGACCTGCATTAAGTTACCACCTGCCTTACAGATCCATAATTAGACCCCTTTGATGGTCGTTTAAGACAGGTTCTACTGATAAGCGCGACCTGACTGGCATCTGCAGGACTATCTCGGGCCCAGATGAGACGCCAAATAATTGCATACCATTAAGCCCCAAGCAGTTTGACACCTGCACAACTGTTGCTCAAATACCTCGTACGAATCGGAACTAACTAAACGAACAGGTGATAAGATGTTTTAACCCTTCGCTTGTTATTCGCGTCAATATACCTACCTGTAAATAGTGAAGACCCAGATGAGACAGCTCCTGCAGGAGCTGTCTCATCAGGGTCTGCACTATTTACAAGTTCATTGTGCAACCAGTGCACTCCACAGTAGTGATTGCACAGCGAAATACTTGTACACAGTGAAGATATATGTAATTATACAACAGGGCACGGGTAAAGAAGGAGAAATGTATTTTCAAATTCAGCAAGAGACGGGTTAAGCAGTATCATTTCTGATTTGATTCCTGATAGAATTACCAAGAGCATTACCCGACGCTTTTGTTTTGGAAATCCGTCATGTGTATTCGGGGAGGTTCTTTTTTAAAGATAGATTCTGTTTTTATTTTCTCAAATGCTTAGCAACAAAACAGCTTTAGAAACGGAATCTGTGTGATTTGAACTAACTTAATGCTAAAGAGCATAGTAAGGATATTATTATTTTCATTATGATTACAAATATTTGTACTGATTTGTTTATAAGAAAATTTGACAGAATACCATTAGCGTGCTAAACAGTTTTATCAGTAAAAATCGTCTTTTTATTCGGGTTTCGAAGCAGGTGTTCTTCCAGGCGTAATCATTGTAAACTATTTTGGACTCTGGTTAGAAGCCAAACGTCTTGGTTTCCAAAAGTGTTCTTAACTTTGTCAGGTAATTGTCAAAGCATCGGAGATAAGTTATAGAGAGGTTTTACTGTAGATCTGATACTATAGTTTTTGCCATGGCTAACACAATCCTGTGGTCATAAATAATTATACCATTGTAATAAGCAGCTAATGAATATTCATGATGTCAATATTTCTTATATTACTATTCATCAGGGAGATGATTAAACAGGTTATTACGAAGGTCTGGTGTGTGCAGCCATCACAACAAGCACAAAACTGCACCAGCCTTTGATAGTTCAATAAACATTTGCTCAGAACTGAAATGAAGTAGAAAGAAACTCAAGAAGGGATGCAGCGCACTGCTGCATTTCACTGGAATCTAACTGGCGTGACAGTCTGGCCGTGATTTTAAAAGAAATAGTCGAAAAGAATCTTCTTAGAAACTTCAGTCATATAATATGTCTAGTAAAGCGTAAACATGAGAACAATAATCTACTTACATAACCTCTTACTCGGGTTTTTCCTCATTGCTTACGAGTAAACTATAGCTGAATTTGAGTATTCATGTATGTAATAATGACGTCATGAATATTAATCAGGTTAATCTTTTTTAATAGCACATGGACACATGAATGTGAGGCCGTAGCAGAAACGGTAGAATCAGATCTATATAATTCCGTAAGCAAACAGAGCAGACCCTGATCAGACGGCTCCTACAGGAGTCGTCTGATCTGGGTCTATTGTTTTTGCAAAGGCGTAGAAAGACGTATTTATGGAGTGAATGGTTAAGCCTTTACTCAACTGCTACGCCTATAAACGGAGTAGACCTAGCTCAAACGGATATTATAATATAATCTGATCAGGGTTAGTTCTGGTTGCTTGTGAAATTGAAAGCATGATAACTATAATTGGAAGTAGCCAAAATACCATCAGGTCCAAATTTGAGGAGACAGTAAATTTTCATAGCGGTATAAGAGTTCCTGAAAGGGCAATTCATTTAATGTTTTCAGGATATCTAATGCGCTCATTGTAATCAGGTCTACCTTCTCATTATCAATGTAGCGAAAATGAATTTATTTACCGTTTATGGTTTATCGTTTTCGTATGTACATTAACGGGGAAGGTTGGTTCAATTATGTCGAATATTGGTATGCCATTTTGCATTTTTGGATTAGTTATGACCACAAATATGAAACATGATTTATCAATGCATACACTTATTTTCTTAAATGCTGGCTCCTGAGGCATACTGTCCGCTCACTTGTTGCTGGTACATATAAAATATTAATTTTCGACAACAATTAGTGTGGTAACACTTTAAACTATTGTCATATAGAATATAATAATAATCAGAACATAAATCACGAGCTGTGAGAAATGCATGTATAATTATCAGGCAGTGGATTAACCCTTCGCTTGCTATTCGCGTCAATATACCTACCTGTAAATAGTGAAGACCCAGATGAAACTCATCAGGGTCTGCACTATTTACAAGTTCATTGTGCAACCAGTGCACTCCACAGCAGTGATTGCACAGCGAAATACTTGTACACAGTGAAGATATATGTAATTAAACAACAGGGCATGGGTATTTTAAAATTCAGCAAGCGAAGGGTTAAGATCACCAGAGCTACAGATAAAGGTGCGTACACAAATACTGAAATCGTCATTTCTCCACCAAACCCTATACTGTGACTACTCTTTAGAATCGTCTCGAAGAAACGATTCTAAAGAGTGGTCACAGCATAGGGTTTGGTGGAGAAATAAAGGAGCTATTCTTGAAACTATTTAAAATTACGCATCTTTTCAGGACCTCTGAAACATGTTTAGAAACGATAAAAAATATACCCCTAGGCACACTTCGTTTATTATCGTTTTTAAAAGACTCGTTTAATAAATTCAAGTATCATGAACACTCATGTTAGAGCCCCTATATTTGAGACAAATGAGAAACATAAAGAAAACTCAATTTGCTACATTGCTTTGAAACAAAATCAATACTTCTCCTAAACGCATCGTGACTGTTTTTACACACATCCACGATCAAGATGAAACACCGACTAACTCGGCGTCTCATCAGGGTCCAAACTGTTTGTCAGTAAGTCATTAGTCTCTCAGAACCTTGAATGAATCGGAAGAATATAAAACTTACAACAGATCGTAGTTTAATCAGACATCATTTTTTACTGCAGAGGATGAGTTAATGTCTTCGATTAAGGCACTGCAACGGACCATATAATTAATAGTGTTAAAACGCGCGTTTGCCTTGATTTTCATTCAAATGGTAATTATTCAGCAATAAAATGCTGCGAATATCCCCAGGAACACTTAAACGGCTAATAGCTTTCGTTTCTTGGAGTTGGTGTCTTTAAATGTACGCGCCACTTTGAGGTACAGATAAACTTCGATATCTCGAACTACTGGATACGTCGATGTAAAAAGCCGGTCCTTCCGAAATTTACAATACAGTGCTCCCTCTCTACAACGACACCCTTTGGGATACGAAGATTGTATGTGTTGTTCAGAGGGAGTTGTTATAGGGAGGGAAAATCAAACATTATTAGCTTGTTTGCAGATCCCCAGATACTAAAACCGTTATACCTCCATCAAACCCTATGTTGTGACGATTCTAAAGAATGGCCACAACATAGGGTTTGATGGAGGCATAAAGAAAATACGATGGAAAAAAGTTGTTTCTGGAGCCTTGTTGATTCGGAAACAGTGACATGCGTTGTTGTAAGGAGGGAATCGTTATTGAGAGGGCCGTTGTAGGGAGGGAGAGCACTATACAGCATTGTTCTAAATTATTTCATTACGCATATCTAGAAACACATGTGACAGCTTAACACATTATCCCTTAGTGACGCAGTTTTGCGCCCCTATAAAACTCACATTTTGAAACCATTGTGATAAATAGAGCATTTGCTCCATAGGAGCAAATGCTCTATTTGTCACAATGGTTTCAAGACTACATGATTCTAAAAATCTCCATTTCTATAGTTTATACTCCTTTTCGGTAGAATTATTCAAGTAGGTTGGGTCTAAATATAGCCTAGGAGAGAATGAGTTAATGCAGGTCGAAAATAATGCCGAAAACTCCTACAGGAGCTTTCAGCTTTATTTTAGACCTGCAATTTGGGAAATTACGAGAATTGTTCAGATTAAAAATCGGATGACTAGAACATACATTATCTCGAAGTAATTTGTATGGTCCCTTGAAGTTCGAAATATCCAAGCTCAGCTGTAGTTGAATTTGGGACGCTGCGACTGACCAGGATAAGCGCCATATTGCAAATCTAGTTAATGGGTATATATTAGATACTGGCGAGTATAATTAAACAATTAATTTGGGTCTACAATGTTTACAAATCCCTGAGCTGGTTTTTTTCCACACTTAGACTGATTAAGTGGGTGCTTGAATTCTAAAGTACGGATGCCAGTTGGAATAATTTTAACATTATTACCATCGAATAAATTTCGTCTGCTTAAGATTGCCGTCCGCTTTATGTTTCAAAATGGATTTCCCCTTAATTTACCTGTCCAAAAGCATAATCAGGGTGTCAAACAGGTTGGATCCTGATGAGACGCCGAGTTACTCGGCATCTCATCTGGATCCAAACTGTTTGCATAGTTAATAACGGGTTCGACTATGGTGCTTAAAGAGTTAATAAAAAATACATTACATCCAGGCAATTAAACATGTTATTGACCTATACGTCTATCACCCACGTTAGTTGAACCCGTATTTGTCTGTACACTCTTACCTTTACACCGCTGTGAGAAAAAATAATGTCCGCTCAATTTTGGATCTTGTGCAATTTTGACTACTTCCAATTCAACCGAGTTTTTGAGAATCTAAAGACCGAGTGTCAATCAGCTTGGATCCTGATGAGACGCCGAGTTACTCGGCGTCTCATCTGGATCCAAGCTGTTTGCAAATGCGAGACAGGGCGCGGATAACGGGATAAGTGTTAAATGGCAGATCCGTGCTCGTATGCGGTAGAAAATGTTTAGCTTTTATAGTCAAGTAGGTGATATAGGTTCATGGCTGCTTAACACGACAATGCTGCTTTACGAGTGTTCGTCTCTTCATTTCAGCCGCACAGGAGTGATAATTTTTAACATGCTGCCATTTGGTATATGCTACCACCTGGTATTTATGATGCTATTTGCTAGCAGTTTGTATCCAGATCTGACAATCTCGTCGTTTTTGTTATAAAAAGAATGTAGACATTATACTACAGACGAACTTCGATATCTCGAACTCGGATAACTCGAACGTCGGGATAACTCGAACAAAAAGTTCAATCCTTCCAATAATTACAATACAGAATTGCTCTAATAATGAATCCCTACAAATATCTAGAAACACATGTGACAGCTTAAAACAGGTCTGAAGTAATGCTGAAAGCTCCTACAGGAGCTTTCAGCATAATTTTATACCTGTATTAAGTTGTGGCCTTGAGAAATTGTTCAGATTAGAAATCGGATGACTCGAACTTCTGTTATCTCGAACTAATTTGTATGGTCCCTTCAAGTTCGAGTTATCGAAGTTCAACTGCATTTGTCCATATTCCTCTATTCGCGACCAAATTTTGGGCCTCTGGCTCATGGCCTATATGAGTCACATTTGCAAACAGCTTGGATCCAGATGAGACGCCGAGTAACTCGGTCGAATCGAAAATAGAATTGTACCAGATCCTAATTTGAGTATAGACACATTTTTCTAACAGCGGGTTAACCCTTTCGGCGCCAAATTTCTAATTGTCGTCTGCAATCCAAGTTTGTTAAATCATTCAGTAAAATAAGGAAATGGGATAAATAAATGCAAATTTCAAAGGAATAAAAGCACATATATAGAAATAGAGATTGATACAAATAGTGAAGTCCCTGATCAGACGCCGCCTTGAAAAGGCGGCGTCTGATCTGGGACTGCACTATTTGTCGTTGTGCATTTATGCGACAGCGGCGGTGAAATGGTTAAGGGATAAAACTAATGTTGACGGTATACAGTAAAAACTCTCTAAACCGGAATTCTAGAAAACAATAATTTATGTTCCTTTAAGGCAGGTGGCTGCTTAATGCAGAGTGAAAGTCATGCAGAAAGCTCTTCTAAGAACTTTCTGCATGACGTTCGCCCTGCATTAATTAAGCTGCCATCTGTCTCCAAGACCGATATTGATACCAAATTTGACGTCCGGTTTAGAGAGGTTTGCTGTATACAGTAAAATCCATATAAACCGGACGTTCAATTTAGTATAAGTATCGGTCTTACAGAGAGACGGTAGCTTAATGCAGGGTGAAAGTTGTACAGTAAGTTCCTCTAGGAGCTTTAAGCAGCTAAAAGCTTCTCTTCTAGAATTCCGGTTTAGAAGGTTTCTACTGTCTGTTGACGACACTTTGCTAGGCGTACTAAAGGCTTATCATAGAGTAGCTCGTGCATTAACCCATATATTGCTGTAACAAGTAATGTCTGCTAAATGTCTGATCTGGCGTCAATTTGCTTAATTGCTTTTCGATCAAGCTTTTGCGATATTATTGACCGAATTTTTTGATGAGACGCCGAGTTTCTCGGCGTTACTCCGCGTTTCATCTGGATCCCAGCTGTTTGCAAATACGAGTCGGTCGTGTGTGAAAACACGTTTATATTAGGGAAAGGGTTAATCATTTCTACCAATGTAAATCCCGAGCAGTTTTCAACGTAGTGACACAGGTACATGTACATGTAGCACACTGGTAGACATGTCGAATTGACATTTTGATGTTTAACATGATGGAAAGTGCTGAAAAAAGTCCATACAGAGCGAATTTGAAAACATTATTCTGTTTCTATATAAAGTAAAATCAAATGGGTGTTTCGAAATTGACCTTTACGATGATGTTTTAGTTCAGTAGTGCTTACTCCATATATATCCCTTTTACTCCATATGTACAGTAGAACCCCTCTAATGGAGATCACTTGTGAGTTATAAAGTACAGTAGAACCCCTCTAAATAGACCACTTAATGAATAAACACGGGTGTCTTTATAAGCAGCTGGTTGCTTAATGCAGGACATAAGTAATGCAGAAAGCTCCTCTAGGAGCTTTCTGCATTACTTTTGTCTTGCATTAAGCTACTACCTGCATCTAGCACCCAGAATGATACCTCTTTTAGGTGGTTGCATTAGCGGTGTTTTACTGTACTCGTTTTCAACACCTTGCAGACAGAGTAGACCCAATCAGACAACTCCACTATTTGCTTAAGATATAATGTAGTTAATGTTGTATGTTGATATACCTCTATAAAAAGGCACAACCGATACTCATAATGTCATTATTTCTTACATGAATATTCATGGAGTAAAGGATTAAGTCAGTTCGATACCACTGTCTGTACACAGCGATTAGTAAGAAAGTGTGCTACTTGAAAATACAATATAAAGGAAAATCCCTCTAAACTAGAGTTTTAGTAAATAATAATATTTAGATCTTTTTTGTCCGGTGACAGCTTAATGCAGGATGAAAGTCGTGCTGAAAGCTCCTTTGAGAGCTTCTGCATGACATTCACCCTGCATTAAGCTGTCACCTGCCTTACAAACCGGAAATGATGCTAAATGGAACGAACGGTTTAGAGATGTTTTACTGTATAGTGAGCTAAGCGCAGGGTAGTGATATGTTGAACATTTATTGTGCTGTTAATAAAGATGGTCTGCCACAAACCGGATCTGCTGCACTGTTATTCATTTTGAGAACCTATATGTCCGAGTGTCAAACAGCATTGATCCCAACGAGACGCCAGACACAAAGTTACTCGGCGTCTCATCTGGATCCAAACTTGTTTGCAAACATCAGTCATCACTTAGACTAAAGGTTAGCAACGAATATACATTTGTCACCTCTACTATGCATCAGACAGAATAAAGACTCACAGTTCCTGGAATTAAGATGGTTTATTCAAGAGTGATGAATATTATTTATCCATTAATTTGATTTAGAGCGATTTATCAACAATCCCCAATGCAATAGCCCTCTCTGTTTATTCCTCTTAACCCGTTACCCGACTATCAACGACCTGACGCAAATTTTGCAAACAGCTTGGATCTAGATGCGACGCCGAGTAACTCGGCGTCTCATCAGGATCCAAGCTGTTTGGCACTTGATCAATAGTTTCTCAAACGCTTGATTGAATCAGAAATAGCCAACATTGCACCATATGCAAATTAAACCTTTAACCTGCTTTTGGCGGATGAGTGAATATATATGCAAACAGTTTGGATCCAGATGAGACGCCGAGTAACTCGGCGTCTCATCAGGATCCAAACTGTTTGTCATCTTGATTTCATTATGGTTGACAAATTCATTATAGCTTGAGTTGTGAAAATGTAGTAGGTGAAATCAATTGCAAATATAATTTGCTCAGCAGGCTAAAGGTTATGGAAACATTATGTTTTTACAGCAGGGTAAGGGTTAACCTTTAAAACGCCGCAGGTTAGTTTGTCATAAATATTTACAAACACTTAGAATCTAATGAAGACGCAGAGTAAATGTACGTTTCACACAAACGATCAAATGAATCAGAAATAAGTAAAAGGTGACCAATATCAGAGTTTTGAGCAGTCATTATTTTTCGACAGGATATCGTTTTATCAGTTTTTGCTGATTCAGACATCGATGATCTCTCAGTTCACAGACCTATCCACAATGGATGTTCGAGTGATCAAATATTTATAATGCATTTACAGCGTTCAGTGCCTCGTGTTTTCCTCAATTCTAGTCGCTTTACATTTAGCTTGTTGAGCATGTTTCGTCAGCAGAAAATCGCGTTCACGTCATTTCTGAATTTATGGCATTTTTTTTTTCAAAGAATGACCACCGTGTTAAATAGTTTTGATCTAGATGATAGGCCAAGCTACGATATAATCTGTCTGAAGCGGCCGTCAAAAGGAGGTCTAATCGTGGGTCTCTAAGGCAAGTGGTAGCCTAATGCAGGTCAAAATTTATGCACTAAAACTCCTACATGTATAGGAGATGGCTGCATTACATTTGCCCTGCATTAAGCAACCATCTGCTTTTTAAGGCTCCATTGTTAACCATTCATATAAATGTGTTTTCATGCATTTGCAAACAGAGTAGGCCTAGACCCAGATCAGACGGCTCCTATAGGAGCCGTCCTATCAGGATATGCTTTGTTTGCTAGTGGAATTTGAAAGATCTGTTTCTTTACTTTCTAAAATGGCTATAATGTTCCACCTTCCATATTTCATTATAATTATTTGTGCATGAATAGTCAGTAGGTAATACAATTTGGAATAAACATAGAACTGGGAAATGGTTTAAGCGTTTCTCTGTTGAATATTCAGGAGAAATAATGGCATGATGACTAGTTAATATTGTATAACGACACATGTATACAAGACTTGTGTACTGGCAGGAACTGTATTTATAATATCATAAGCAAACAGAGCAGACCCTGATCAGATGGCTCCTATAGGAGCCGTCTGACCTGGGTCTTCTGTTTGCAAAAGCGTGAAAGGCGTTTATATGAAGATTAGGATTAAGGTCAATGTGATTATTGTTTCATTTGAGTCAGTATATTGATGCGTTTCGCCTGTTATCAGTATAATTATGTCTGTTTCTAAATGATACAGGCTGCATCTGTGGTAAGGAACAGTTTGTAAACAGAAGGTTGTCGGTCGAGGTTGTTAACCCATTTGCTCCCACAATCCCATATATGGGACGTAGGCAAACAGTGTAGACTCTGATCAGACGCCGCATAATGCGGCGTCTGATCAGAGTCTACACTGTTTGCTGATAGGAAATTCAATATAAAACAAAACAAAAATGAAAATTTAGACCAGACATCCCTTAGATCAAAAATAGACTAATCCAATATATAAGCATGGCAGAATCCACTTGGAGCAAATGGGTTAAACACGATCTGTCTCATTTGCTAACAACTTGGACCAAGATTAAACACCGGATAACACATCAGAGTCCAGTGTTTTAAAGCAAAAACGACTTGAAAATAAGTAGCAACTAAAGCAGGGTTTTGTCCCCCCCCCCCCTCCCCCCTTCCCTCCCCCAACCCCAATTGATCACATTTGTCAAAAATACAATTGAACCTGTCTTAAGCAACCATCAAAAAGAGGTATAATTTTGAGTCTGTAAAGCATATGGTAGCTAAATGCAGGTCAAAAGTAATGCAGCAACCATCTGCTTTTTAAGAGATTCTTGAGTCCAATCAGTATAAGTCTGTAAAGCATGTGGTAGCTAAATGTAGGTCAAAAGTAATGCAGAAAGCTCCTATAGGAGCTTTTTGCACTACTTTTGTCCGGCATTCAGCAACCACCTGTATTTAAAAACGTTAAAAAATTTAAATGAACAAATGAGCGCTTAAGACAGATTCTATTATAGATCTACTTTAACTTTTACTTAATTAAGGACCACACCTTTGGTGTAGCTAGTTCAATGTTATGATTAAAGCGCACGTGCGCAACGTTTCATGCCACTAAACAGTGTATGAAGGTTGGTCACTATACGCATATTTCTATTAACCCTTTCCCTGTTCTATGTTTATTACAATTTTCAATACCTACTGAATATTCATGGACAAAATAGTTATAACGAAATATGGAAGGTGGAACATCGTAGCCATTTTGGAAAGAAAAGGAACATATTTTTCAAATTGTATTAGCAAACAGAGTAGACCCTGATCAGACGGCTCCTATAGGAGCCGTCTGATCTGGGTCTACTCTGTTTGCAAATGCGTGAAAACACGTTTATATGAGGGAAAGGGTTACTAGATTATCGTTGCATGTCACAATATCTAAATGTCCTCCTCCACACGTGCATGCATCAAAATCTACTAACTCGGTGTCTCTTTGGCATATTTTTTTTATACCGGTCATCCCAAGGATGGCAGCATGATAAAGGTTATAACGCGGCAATGGATCTGAGTAACACATATTTATGGTTTGTATTTTCTAATACAGTAGAGTCTCTCTAATGCGACATAATTTAATTAACATAGGAGTATGTTCAAGCAGGTGGTAGCTTAATGCAGGGCAAAAGCAATGCAGAAAGCTCCTGTTGGAGCTTTCTGCATTGCTTTTGTCATGCATTAAGCTACCACCTTTTTTTTTAAATAATCCAGAATTAGACATTTTTTGAGAGGTCGTATTAGAGAGACTTTACTGTAGCTCATTGGTATTTACGATGGCTCACTTGTTATTTCAAAGATTATACATGTAAGTCATTTTCGTTTCTCTTTCAGAATGTTCAACTGGTTCATTTACATTGGCCAAGAGATTGGATTTCGAAGCTGATTGAAACTCGATTGAGTCGATTAGATAGATCATCGTTTGAAAAACATCTGAGGACCAGCCTGTTTTTGGGTTCAACGGGCGCCTAATTAAGTCGAGGGATTGTCATTCAATAACGCCATTAGGAACTGATACGGATAACTCAATTAGACAGACAAGTACCGATAAAAGTGGAAATTGATGATGTGGCTATTTTAGATTAGTGCTTTAGGGCAGAACACGATCACAGATAGGCTCAAATTTAGTGTTCAATTGCATTCGTTAATTAGAGAGAAAGTGGGGGAATATGGCTAGAATCGGACATCACTTTACTGCGGATTCATATTTTAAACGAGATGGACTGATTTGTTAGTTATACTCAACTTTAGAACCATTTTTTGTTATTATCAGTCAAGTCTGAAACACTTACTAAAACTGACCTGTTTGTTAAATATACGCTTAATTTAAGCGGATTTATCTGTCTCGTATTAATTCAAATTCTCGATTTTATGATAGGAAAGCTTACGGTATCTAAATGCGCTTGATATTCGATTTGTTTACAAACTCGTGATATTATACAGCGAGTGCCTTTGCTGGCTCCCTACAGGAGACAGCCCGGGAGATAAAATCCACTGTTTGTTTATCTTGTAGCGAAAACGGGAGCGCTTACTGTTCATTGTTTAAATTCCTAACATATACAACTTACACAATTTTCTTTAATGTTATATCCCAGGCAAAATAAAAATCAAGAACTCTTGTTCAGTTAATTTTTATCAATTAGATATAAGATATCAGTACATATCTTCTATTTTTTCAAGAGTGTTCTTACTTAGTTGGGACTACTCCAAGACGTATTGGAATAAGCCAAGTGGGCGCGAGAAAATGCTGCTGTATGAGGCAACGTTTAATGCTAATAGAATATGACAGGGCACTGGTACCTCGCACAGAAACTCTTCACGGGGCTACACCGTAGTCACAGCATTTGATTAGTGTCTAACTTTGTTCGGTGGACGAAAGAGGATTAATGCCACAGGTATTTATTGTGTGAGACACGTGGAATCATATCTGGAGTCCGACATTCTCTCATGGATAGCAATCAGAGTCATTGGTTTGTGTCTGTATATCCCAGGAACTGACATCTGGAGTAAATATTTACAAAGGATAAGGTTTTCATTCATGCGTTCTTTATGCGGTTAGGTCAGTTGAGACATTGTCAAACCTAAATGATTTTAATGTTTTTTGAAACGCGAGTTTTTCTTCCGGTGGGTTTGTTCCTATTGTGCTTCGATTCAGCGCAAACTCGTTGTGTT
This sequence comes from Azorinus chamasolen, assembly GCA_963576725.1. Classification (NCBI taxonomy): domain Eukaryota; kingdom Metazoa; phylum Mollusca; class Bivalvia; order Cardiida; family Solecurtidae; genus Azorinus; species Azorinus chamasolen. Next base: position 61,875,158 of record OY755251.1, on the reverse strand, counting down.
TAAGGAGAGGTGGATATCATGTGCATTTGGGATCTTTCTGCAGTGTGACCATACACCCATAACGATGGCCGGCCTTACTGGTGTCGGCATTTTCTGGGCTTTGAGCTCATTTCTCGGATCTTTAGCTAACTGTGTTGGTTTCTTCATGCCCTACTGGATTACCGGCGAAATGTCACTACACACTCCGGAACATTCCGGGAAGACAATTCCGGTACATTTCGGTGTTTTCCGGCGTTGTAACTACCCCGCCGTAGGAAAGGACGGTGAACTGACCATGGTGTTGGAATGTGGACGTTACACGACATTCAAAGACATACCCAGCACATCATGGCAAATAGCCACACTGACAATAGGGGTAGGGTGTGGGCTTTGCTTACTGGTAGCCCTAACGGCTATGTTTGGGTTGTGTGTGAGGGGCGTGGTCATTCCAACAGTTGCCCGTACGGCTGGGATCGTACAAATGTGCTCAGGTATGTTGTATCCCACGTCCTGTCCATTCATATGTATGTATATATGCAGAGTTCCAGATAAGATGCATAAATTTAAACATTTTCAAGCATATCTCCATTATTTCTCCACCAAACCCTGTACTGTGACCACTCTTTAGAATCGTCTCGAAGAGACGATTCTAAAGAGTGGTCACAGTATAGGGTTTGGCGGAGAAATGACTATTTTAGTATTTAGGTACGCATCGTTATCCGTAGCTCTGAATTGTATATGTCAAGAAATGAGGAAAACAGTGCAGGTCCAGATCAACCACCGCATTTACCGAGTTATGCCTACTGTCGCTAACCAGAGACACATGCAAACAGTCCAGACCTAGATCAGATGGGTCCTCAAGGAGCCGTACAATCTTGGTCTGCACAGATGTTTCCACTGATCCCATCAGCAAGCTACATGTAACTATTGCAGAAATGAACCTTACATGTGTTCATAATATATATTTGGTCATTTCATTTAGTAAAGTATGGCCTCAATGGGTTAATATTACCAAAGTTATATAAGATACCACAGAAGTTGATGAATTTAAAACAGTATAGGTCCTGGTCACACGCGAAGGTTAGTAAAATGTGCATATTTTTTTTCAGTAGGGTTAGGGTCATACACACATAGACTGTGTTTTGAAACCCTAACCTGCTGTGATATTTTTTTTTATGTCTGCTCAGTTTTTGATCTGGTGTGATTTGGATTACTAACGATACGATCTAGCTTCAGAGGAACACTTGACCAAGTGGCATAGCAGCTTTTTAGAACCTGTTAACCAAATGTCAAACAGTTTGGATACTGATGAGACGCCGAGTTACTCGGCATCTCATCTGTATCCAAGCTGTTTGCAAATGCTAGTGAGACCGCGAATAGCTGGAGAGGGGTTAACTACAGAATCTGGGCTTATCTGATGAGACGGACTTATCAAAACTGTTCCTCTCTGATAAATTCTCTGGGATTCAGAGATATGATTTGAAGGATTGTATCTCCTAACATCTGCAGCTGTTTTTTCTTGTAACAGTTGTTTTTGGTTTTTAAACGACATGACCAGAGACAAGAGAATGGGGGCGCTCGAATATTTGTATATATTGTAGACCCAGATTATCTACCGATTTTCAAAATATGTCTGATCTTTGTCCGCAAGAAGTGTCTACTACTGTCCCAAACAGCATAGATAAGCGTTGAGTTTAGTCTATACTGCCTGTGAGACGTTCGTATTGCCCAGCTGTAGCCGCTATCTAAAACGGCAATTTAACCATTTTACAGCTTTTAAAAAGATGGCTAATAACACTAATCTGTTGCATATTTAATAACTTCGGATTCGTTCAAGCTTTTGGAAAACAATATTGACCGAATGTCAAACAGATTGGATCCGGATGAGACGTCGAGTTAATCGGTGTCTCATCTGGGTCCTAGCTGTTTGCATCTGGGAGTCAGGTCACGCTTAGCTGGATAAAGGTTACAACGCTAACTCTTTACTCCATAAATCCGCCTGTATATGCCTTTGCAAACAGAGAAGACCCAGATCAGACGGCTCCTATAGGAGCCGTCTGATCTGGGTCTGCTCTGTTTGCTTATGGCATGATTCTATAGTTTCTGCTATTGCCAAAATGTCCCGTGTCCATGCCATTTTATAACAAACTAATCAAATAAATATTCATGACGTCATTATTTCTTACATGAATATTCATGGAGGAGGAAAGGGTTATGTCACTGCCATAATTAATTAATTCATTAATTCCCACCCCACTACCGTTCATTCTTGTTTGAAATAACCAATATATAGATAGTCAGGATGACCTTTACTGTTCAAATATTTTTCTTTGAGATATAAATGTTCACACGCAACAACTGCAAGTTACGCATATATTAACCTGTTTAATCCTTTATCTCATGGATATTCATGTTACAAATACCGACTTTATGAATATTTAATGACTGGATTTTGATAATGGTATATTATCATGAGACGTTTTGACCAAACCGAATAAACAAATCTATATTATCAAATAACAAACAGAACAGATCCTGATTTCCATAAATAATTTCAATTATACGGGGGCAGGCAGGGTATTTGTTGTTTTCTCACACTATACAACAACGCCGATGTAAATAAAGTAAACCACGACCTTTAACTTTCAAGGTGTAATGATCGAACTAGTACATTTTTGTAATTACATTAATACGTCAATGATTTGAACCCAAATGAGACGTCCATTAATTGGGGGCCTCTCATTCGAGATCCCAAATATCTGCCCCTTAGTGTGTATGTGTTGCAAATAAATGGAATGTAGTGTGCACTGTCTGAGTTAGGGAGCAGGTAAACGTATGATCTGGCGACTCATTGGTCAGCGTGTTAAAGATTAATCTGAAAGTAGACCAAAAGTCCACTACTTAGAAAGAGTAGTAATCCCTAAATCATTATTCCATCCCGCTGTTATCTCTCTATCGCTCCCTGTTACACTATTGCCCCAGAAACTAGGCTCTCCCGACCGTAATAACCTGCATGGGGGATATATCAAAATATTAGTAACCGTTGTTAATGTAACGGATTATACTTGAGACTACCCGGGTATAGTAACAACTAAAAACTCAAAGTAGTATCATTGCCAATCTGTAAGGCAGGTGGCAGCTTAATGCAGGATGAAAGACATACAGAAAGCTCCTCAAAGGAGCTTTCTGTATGACTTTCATTCTGCATTAAGCAGCCACTTGTCGAGAAAGATCTTTAATATTCTTTTCTAAAGTCCGGCGTAGAGGGGTGTTACTTCATTGGTTTATTTATCGAATACGGTCAATTCTGAATTTAATTTGACATTCATACGAGCACCAAGCATTTGAAGTTAAATCCGAGTAATAGTTGACCCGTTTATGTCTAGTGTCAATAAAATGAACAAAGACAATCAGTGTAGACATCTGACAAGGGTCTGCAGGGTTCGATTCACAAATTAGTTTCAACTGTCAAATCGACAGAACGATTTTTTTACAGACGTACAGTAAACCCCCTCTAAACCGGACGTTCAATTTAGTATAAATATAGGTCTTAGAACCCGGTGGCAGCTTAATGCAGGGTGAACGTCATGCGGAAAGCTCCTAGGGGAGCCTTCTGCATGACTTTCACCCTGTATTAAGCTGCCACCTGCCAAAACATATCAAAATTCTTTTCTACTAGAATTCTGGTTTAGAGGGGTTTTACTGAAACCCTTAAAATGAAAACAACCTCATGACAAAATACACGTAAAATAAAATAGAAATCTTAACCGGAAGTTCAGTAAATAATAATATACATATTTTTAGGCAGGTGGCTGCTTAATTCAGTACCGAATCTATTTGACACCTGGGTCATATATTAGTACCCAATCTATTTGACACCCGGGTCACACATCATTAACCAATCTATTTGACACCGGGTCACACATCAGTACCTTATCTATTTGACACTCGTTTCACACATCAATACCCAATCTGTTTGACCCCCAGGTCACACATCAGTACCCAATCTATTTGACACTCGTATCACACATCAGTACCCAATCCGTTTGACACTAGTGTCACACATCAGTATCCAATCTATTTGACATCCGGGTCACACATCAGTGCCCAATCTATTTGACAATCGTGTCACACATCAATACCCAGTCTATTTGACCCCCGGGTCACACATCATTACCCAATCTATTTGACACCTACATGTAGGTCACACATCAGTACCCAATCTATTTGACACCCGGATCACACATCAGTACCCAATCTATTTGACACCCGGATCACACATCATTACCCAATCTATTTGAAATTCGGATGACACGTCAGTGCCCAATCTGATTTATATTATTATATATCATCTAAATTAGAACCTGTCTTAAGCGGCCATCACTTATTGAACATAGGAGTGTTAAAACGCAGGAGGTTGCTTAATGCAGGGCGAAGTAATGCAGACAGGTGCATTACTTTTTTACCTACATTGAGTTACCACCTGCCTTACAGACCCATAGTTATGTCTCCCCAGTATACTTTGGAGACATATTGTTTTTGTGGGCGGTGCCCGTCCGTTCGTCCGTCTGTCAGTCAATTTTAATTTGTCTGCGCGGTTTCTCAAAACCCTTTGGTAGGATTTTCATGAAACTTCATAGGATTCCTGTTCCAGTTCGAAGTTTTTCTGCAGAGTTATGGGTATTCCAAACTTAATGGTCGCTTAAGACAGGTTCTACTGTAAAAGGAAAAAATAATAAAAAGATTTGTGTTTCTTTTTCTGCTGACCGTGACCTGGCTCTCATTTGTCAAAAGCTTGTGTCAAGATGCCATGCCGCGTAACTCGGCTTGCCTTCAGGATTCAATTTATTTGATACAGTAAAACCTCTCTATAACGGTCACTAATTTGTTTTAATTAGTTGGTATTTAGGGCAGGTGGTTGCTTAAAGCAAGGTGAAAGTAAAACAGAACGCTCCTATAGGAGCATTCTGTTTTACTTTCACATTGCTTTAAGCAGCCACCTGTCTTTAGCTCAAAATATTTGATGTAATTTAGTGGCCGTTATAGAGAGGTTTTACTGCACTTATATAATAGTAGGATGTCTGTTTAAATATTAAAGCTTGAATCAATCAAACTTTAGTAGTTAAAATTAGAGCAGATCAAGGTGTTAGCGAGAATGGGCTAAGTTATGGCAGAATAAAAGTTGATATAGAGAGCATTTTCTGTCGACGACACTTTTCTCAGGTTTTCCAATGTATCCACATAATTATATAATACGAACAACTGTTTTCGAAACGTTCAATCTTCTTGTCACTTAGGGAATCGTATAGAAATGTTAAACACCGTGTCTCGGAACATCCGATCATGTTTCTTCACGAACGTCCTAGCAGGAGTAAACAGTATGCTAGCTGAACGCCCTAGCAGGGGTAATCAGTCTGCTAACTGAACGTCCGAGCAGGGGTAAACAGTCATCTAACTGAACGTCCGAGCAGGGGTAAACACTATGCTAACTGAACGTCCGAGCAGGGGTAAACACTATGCTAACTGAACGTCCGAGCAGGGGTAAACAGTCATCTAACTGAACGTCCGAGCAGGGGTAAACAGTCATCTAACTGAACGTCCGAGCAGGGGTCATCTAACTGAACGTCCGAGCAGGGGTAAACACTATGCGAGCAGGGGTAAACACTATGCTAACTGAACGACCGAGCAGGGGTAAACAGTCTGCTAACTGAACGTCCGAGCAGCAGTAAACAGTCTGCTAACTGAACGTCCTAGCAGGAGTAAATACTATGCTAACTGAATGTCGGGGCAGCAGGGGTAAACAGTTTTCTAACCGAACGTCAGAACAGGGATAAACAGCCTTCTAATCGAGCGCCATAGTAGGGGTAAACAGTTTTTAAAAGAATATCATAGCAGGGGTAAACAGTCTTCTAGCCGAACACCCGAGCATGGGTAAAGAGTCTTCTAACTGAACGTCCTAGCAGGGATAAACAGTCTTCTAACTGAACGTCCGAGCAGGGGTAAACAGTCTTCTAAGCTCGGTAAACAGTCTTCTAACCGAACGTCCGAGCACGGGTAAACATTATTCTAACTGAATGTCCGAATAGGGGTAAACAGCCTTCTTCACGAACGTCCTAGCAGGGGTAAACAGTTTTCTAATCGAACGTTCTAGCAGGGATAAACAGTCGTTTAACTGAACATTAGAACAGGGGTAAACAGTCGTTTAACTGAACGTCAGAGCAGGGGTAAACAGTCTAGAATTAAAATGTCTATGGTTGTAGTTACCGCTGTTATGTCCGGTCTATTCACTGTCTCTCTCTTCCTGAAAAGCTTTCAACTAGAAGCAATAGCTGTCCACATCAGCTATAATCCTAGCTAGTTCGGTAGAACGTGTCCTAAGTGGCCATTCATTTATTGAGCATAGACGTCTTAAAAAGCAGGAGGTTGCTTAATGCAGGAGAAAAGTAATACAGAAAACTCCTGTAGGGTGCTTCTTCATTACATTTGACCTGCATTAAGTTACCACCTGTCTTACAGACCCATAATTAGGCATCTTTTTAATGGCCTTTTAAGACAGGTTCTACTGTCTACTAAAACGTACTACATATACTATTACACACCAAGTATTGATGCAATCGGGGACTTTTTAAATTAACAACCGGTTATAAAGGGCATTAATCCCTTATCCGCTGTAGAAAAGGTCCTCTCAAATTTGGATCTGGGTACATTTTGATTTCTGATTCCTTTAAGGTCTTGGGAAACTATTGAGCAAGTGTTATGTTTTTGACACAAGGTTTTTAAAAACTATTGAGATAGTGTTAATCAGTTTGGATCCTGATGAGAAGCCGAGTTACCTGTCGTTTCATCTTAACCCTTTCGTCATAAAAAATTATTTTCACTTTCACATATGTGCAAACAGAGTACACCCAAAGGAGCCGTCTGATCTAGGTCTGCTCTGTTTGCTTGTGATATGCTACAGGTTTTGACAAAGCAACAAAAATAGACTGAAATGTTAACATTATGAACATTGAACTAATAAATATTCACGGAACATTGTGCTCATTTTAAATAAACAGAAATATCAAATGCTATTATCATACAGAGGTAACCCTGATCTCCTGTAGGAGCTGTCTGACCTGGGTCTGCTCTGTTTGCAAATGCGTGAAAAGGAGTTTATTTCCCTGATATTGACGACTTTTGACGACTCTATAAAAGTCACTTGGTGAAACCATTGTGATAAATAGAGCATTTGCTCCTATAGAAGCAAATGCTCTATTTATCACAATGGTTTCAAACTACAACATTCTAAATTTTCCTTTTCTCTAGTTTATGCTCCTTTTCGGTAGATTTATTCAAAGAGGTTGTATCTAAAAATAGACTATGAGGTAGTGGGTTAAATAAAGGAAATGGTCATGAGTTAATTGGTCTGTTTTGAACTTGGAACTTGTGCTAATTATTACGAAATGCCGTGAAAATTACCGGTCGTTTTCGAAGGAAGTCTGTTACATTGTATCATAAATACCTAAAACTCGTACAGGTATGGTTCATCGAAATTATAGGGCGGGCTGGAGATAAGAACTGTTTGATGTGCCAAAAATGCCAGTTTCGTGAGCATTCTCATTCATCCCACGATTCTATTCGCACAATTCATTGTAGTGTCTGACCGAAGACCCCCTATTAACAAAACCTCCATGTACTACGTTAATGCATGAAATATTAAACGAAATTTTGATTTATTTGAAAAAGATTCGGGGCTAAACTGACACAATTCAATCACTTACGCAGTACGATGATTTAAATTACCGTAGTCTTGGCCCTGATTAAGTTTGTTCTCTCAGGAACAAATTAGATTTATGAGATACAGTCGAAGCCCTCTTTACCCTTCTCTTGCTGATTTTTAAAATACATTTCTCCTTCTTTACCCATGCCCTGTTGTATAATAACATATATATGTATCTTCACTGTGTACAATTATTTCGCTGTGCAATCTCTGCTGTGGAGTGCACTGGTTACACAATCAACTTGTAAATAGTGCAGACCCTGATGAGACAGTTCCTGTAGGAGCTGTCTCATCTGGGTCTTCATTATTTACTGGTAGGTATATTGACGTGAATAGTAAGCGAAGGGTTAAGCCACTACCAAAGACATACTGTATACATACGTATGTGTGTATAATTTATGTCTCTGCCATTACTTAATGGATAGAAGAAAGTTGTGTCTTTAAAGGCAGATGGTGACTTAATACAGACCGAAAGCAGGAGTTTTCTGCCTAACTGTCGTCTTGTATAAAGTTACCAACTGACTTTAAGACCCGTGACAATGCCTCTTTTAAATAGTAGCTCTAGAAATTTTTTTACCGTTTACAGTTTCAGCGATAACAGATTTAAGCTGTTCCTGCTTCTACGATAATATGTTTAGCCGCTCTATGGAACAGTACTTAACGACGTTTCAAACAGTGTAGACCAAAATCAGCCGCTTCATCGCAATCGTGACAGGGTATATTATCAAGATGATGCGTCTGTGACGTTTGTGATGCGGCGACTGGTCTTAGCCTGGAGTAGCGGCCATCAGAAAGAGGTCTGATAATGGGTCTGTAAAAGTAACGCAGAAAGCCTCTACAGGAACTTTCTGCATTACTTTTGTCATGCATTAAGCAAACACATGTTTTAAAGACTCCTATATTTATTAAATGACTGGCGCTTTCAGACAGGTCCTGTTGTACACCGTTTGCAAACTAACAGAACAGACTTTCTTTTCTCTTTATTCAGTTTAACATTAAGTCTGCCAAGCAAACATTCTCCGCCAGAAAATGTTGCCTGTTTTAGTTTTTCGACAGACTTGAGTTATCTCTCATTTTTCTTAAAACTTCGAACAGTCTTGATTCTAACATCTTACTGTGCGGGACAGTCGCTAATGTCTTTTGTAAACAGTGTAGATCCACATGAGATGGCTCCTAGAGGAGTCCTCTCATCAGGGTCTGCACTGTTTGCCATGTTACACTTTTCTTTAGAAAAATCCCCAAATATTCACAATACGCTTGACCTGTTTGAAATTTGGAATCGTCCGTTTGAAATGTCAGCGTTGTAAGGGTTAAAGTACGCTGAATTACCCGTTGTCTCATCATGATAAAACACTGTGACAGTAATCACAAATTCATGCACAAGAAACTTAAGGTAAACTCTTTGTCTGCTATCAAAATACCGTCTCCTTGACCTTTAGCCTGCTATGGGCGGATAAGTGAATACCTATGCAAACAGTTTGGATCCAGATGAGACGCCGAGTAACTCGACGTCTCATCAGGATCCAAACTGTTTGACACCCTGATTTCATTTTGGTTAGACACATTGATTATAACTTGAATTTCGGAAATGTAGTAGGTGAACAATTCTGGAAAAAATAATTTTCTCAGCAAGGGTTAAGTTCGAATATACATTGTATGTTATAAGTTTCGTTGCCTTCCGCTTCGTCTCAAACGTTTGAGAAACTATTGGCCGAGTGTCAAACAACTTGGATCCTGATGAGACGCCGAGTAACTCGGCGTCTCATCATGATCCAAGCTGTTTGAAAATGCCACTTAAATCTCGCTTTGCAGACAAAGGGTTAATTGTTTCCCGGCGTCATGGCGCTTCTCCGTCTGTCAATGTCAGTTTTTAGACAAAACTATATTTAGTATCTCGTTTTCAAGCTCTTGTCAATGAAAAAGATAACAAAATGCGTTTTTCACGGTAAAGACGTTAAGTACCTCCCTTGATTTTACTCGGCGCAATATTGAAGATTAATAACTTCTGCGGGTTTCAAAATTACTTTTCACACACTCAAACTAGTGTTAAAACAGAGGCGTGTTGTTGTATTTGTCGCCCTTTCCCTGTTCTATGGCTATTCCAAATTTTGACAAGAAAAGCATTGATGTAAACATCAAAGAGCGCCATTAACTACTGAATATTCCTGGAAAAAATACTTACACCAAAATATGGAAGGGGGAAATTGAAACCATTTTAGAAAGTAAAGAAGCAGATATTTCAAATTCCAGTCGCAAACAGAGCAGACCTCCCATAGGAGCCGTCTGATCTGAGTCTAATCTGTTTGCAAATGCGTGAAAACACGTTTATATGAGGGAAAGGGTTACGCCTCTACTCCAAAGATATGCATATTGAAGATTTGGCTAACAAAGTAGACCCAGATCGGACGGCTCCTTTAGGAGCCGTTTGACCAGATTCTGCTCTGTTTGCTGATAGAATAATATAGATCTGATTCTTCAGTTTATACAAGGGCCAAATCTTATCTTGTTCATATACCATAGTAAATGTTAAGCTTATCAATTGTCATAAATACATTATTTCTTACATGCATATTCATGGAACCCTTTCCCTGTTCTATATTTATTTCAAATTGCAATATCTACTGAATATTCATGGACAAAATAGTTGTAACGAAATATGGAATTGTAGTCATTTAATAAAGTAAACAAAAACAGATATATCAAATTCCATTAGCAAACAGAGCAGACCCTGATCAGACGGCTCCCAGAGGAGCCGTCTGATCTGGGTCTACCCTGTTTGTAAATGCGTGAAAATGCGTTTATGTGAAGGAAAGGGTTAAACAAATGTTCCTATAACCAGAGTAACGTTGTTGTTTGCCTTTGCGCTGCTTACAACTTTAACAAAACGTATTTTGTTGTTCGTGGTGTTGTTCATATTGTTGTTGAACATGTTTTGTTGTTTTAGTATTTTAAGTATTGGAATAGCTTGAATTATCACATTTATTGCTGAATATACTTATTTGCCGATTCGTTGCAATCTTTGGAGAAAGTATTATCCTTGTGCAACACCGAGTTATTCATTTACTCCATAGAATAGTTTAGATAAGTACATTACCTTGATCTGTAAGACAAACTAATGGATAAATTGTCGATATGTGACACTTAGAATAGTAACTTATATATGGAGCAAATGGTCTATTTATCACAATGGTTTCAAAAAGTGCTTTTTACAGAGACGCCAAAAGATGTCAATATGAGGGAATGGGATAAGCAATCATATCAGACCCTCTGATCAGAAGGCTTCTGTATAAACTGTCTGATCTGAGTATACATGTATTCTGTTATTGTGTAAGCAGGTGGGATAGTTAAAGGAATATTTTTGTTTCAAAATTAGATATACAGTAAAACCTCTCTATAACGGCCACTAAATTAAATCAAGTATTTTGTGTTAAAGGCAGGTGGCCGCTTAAAGCAAGGTGAAAGTAAAACTGAACGCTCCTATAGGAGCGTTCTGTGTTACTTTCACCTTGCTTTAAGCAGCCACCTGCCTTTAACACAAAAAACTTGATATAATTTAGTGGCCGTTATAGAGAGGTTTTACTGTACTCAGTACATACCTCGCACTGTAGGTATAATCTAATTGCACTGATAAACTGAATAAATGGATGCAATTTCAGATAAGACAGTGTGAGTTTTATGTTGAAAAAAAAAAGATCATTAGATAGTTGAGCCAGCGGACCCACGCCAATAAATCCTATTTAGATACTCCTCAGCATGCCACATCAAATTAATGATTACCTTTGCAAATAGTTTGGATGCAAATCAGTAACTCGGGGTCTCATCAGGATTTAAACTATTTGGCACTCCGGTGTTTTTGTATTGAAACAACAATTCCAATATGAATCCAGATTGAAACTGAAAGTACAATCCAGAGCAACAGAATGATAAAGGTGCGTACTTAAATACTAAATCGTCATTTCTCCGCCAAACCCTATGCTGTGACCAAACTCTATGTTGTGACCACTCTTTAGAATCGTCTCGAAGAGACGATTCTAAAGTGTAGTCACAACATAGGGTTTGGTGGAAAAACAAAGGAGTTATTAAAAAAATCTCTGTAGATGATCTTTTGTACGGACGACTGTTTGCTCCTTTTTAAAGACCTAAATTCTTATTTTATTAAAATTCTGGTTTATAGAGGTTTTCTATAGCCGGTATAATGAAGACGAGCCGGTGTGCGTGAGCTCTTATTTTGTTCTCTGTATATAAAGTAAGACCACGAGAGCGACTCTCAATGTATCTGTATTAAATTGTATCATCATTGGTTGAACTATCCCATAAATGACGGTCACTATCTGGTCATAAATATGGCTGACGACAGGCTTAGTCAGTCAATCTGATGATACACATCCCATAGTCACGCCAACGATGTCTCCTCATACGTATTGCACAATGTCTTCTACAGTTCTTAACCCTTTCCATCATATAAACGCCTTTTTTATACGCATTTGCAAACAGAGTAGACCCAGATCAGACGGCTCCTATAGGAGCCGACTGATCGGGGTCTGCTCTGCTTGCTTATGAAATTATAATAGATCAGACTTTACAGTTTTTGCCAATACCAACAGCTTCAGCTAATAGATATCCATGGTGTCATTATTACTTACATGAATATGCCACAGGGGAAGGGTTTATCCCTTCAACACTGAATGTTCAGACTGGAATAGACCATTATTGCCTAACTATAGAGTCAACTCAATGTTAAGCATTAAAAGTGTCAAGAAACGGCCACAAAGCTCCTAACGTTTAGATTGGCGTCTAGTTCTGCGTCTAAACAAACTACCAATGATCTACATACGCAGGCCCGCATTGCCAATGTGATATCCACTGACTTTTACTCAGGGGCAGATCAAATTGAAAAGAAAACATATTCAACTGTACCGAAATAAAACTCATTTATCTCATAGATGCGTTTGCTTTGATGAGCATTTTGACAGACACTTGTATTTCAACAACTACGCCCATAAGAACACATTCAATGCTACAATTTAATCCATAGCCGATTAAGTCGGCGTCATAACAGGCTCAAAACTGTACGTACTTCGGAGAATAGTTTTACAAAAATCTGAAAGGAATCAGATGTGATATAAAATTGCTACATATCCGAGCTTGAGCATACGTATTTTAGATAGAACAAGGGATAAGATAATTCCCATAGGAGTCGTGACATAACCATGTTTTAGACATATTAATGCGTCTTCATCTGTAGCTATTGTAGCAGACAGAACCCTTAGCACTTGTCGGACACGGCTTGTCTATTTTGTACGCGACCTATATATATATCATACCTTGCGTTCAGCTAATGGTAACACTGGCAACTGTTGAAAACAGCTCGGGACGTTTTTTGCCATCTGAACGGTCCAAATTGGACCGCTAGGTTGAAAACATATGTCGAGTTGTTACTAACATTTGGAAACGTTATGCGAGCGCTATCGTTAACTGAAATCATGCCATTCATCACCGATCAGTTGCTAGCAAACACGTTTGTATTAAAAGCTGAAAGTTCAGGCAAAACTCTTATAATGTAATCCGTGACAGAACTTGTGATGATATATGTACGTGTACAATCGGTATATTGTATTTAACCCAATCCCTCATATTGACGCCTTTTGACACCTCTGTAAAAGTCACTTTCTGAAACCATTGTGATAAATAGACCATTTGCTCCATAGGAGCAAATGCTCTATATATCACAATGGTCCAACACTACACAATTCTAAAACATCATTTCCTTTAATTAATGCTCCTTTTCGGTAGATGCGTTCAAAGAGGTAGAGTCTAAAATAGCCTATGCGTGAATGGGTTAACTTGTCGCGTAATAATACATGATATCTGCTCAAACTCTGAACTACTGCATTTTGTCTTACATCTAATTCTTTTAAGGTGTTTAGAGTAAACACATAGATCCTAGATCCAATCTATTTGCAATACTGCTAGTCAGATCGCTCCGAATGAGTGAAACAGATGACGATTGTGCAATCTATTATTATATTGAAGTATATAGGTCTATGCACCGAGCCCACACTTCAGTCGTCAAACAAAATATTTAAACGCACGTCCTGCTAGTAAACCTTTCCCGGTTAAAGGTTCCTGCAACAATTGTGACATCATGAATATTTATTAGCTGAATTTTTATAACAGTACATATATTCAGCATTTGTTTGTTATTGGTAGAAACTGAAGAGTCAGATCTATTATAATTTCATAAGCAAACAGAGCAGACCAGGTCTACTCTGTTTGCAAATGCGTGAAAAGGCGTATATATCAGGGAGTGGGGGTTAAACCCTATGTTTGCCCAGACTCTCCAATGATACAATCAGGACAATAGATAAAGGGCAGTATCGTTATTTCTCCACTAAACCATATGCCGTGACCACTCTTTAGAATCGTCTCAAAGAGACGATTCTAAAGAATGGTCACAACATAGGGTTTGGTGGAGAAATAAAGGAACTGTTCTTGAAAATGTTTAATTCACGCTTTTTATCTGGACCTCTGTGTAACATTTATTTTTGCTTCAAAAGTACCAAGTAGCTTTAATTGTTACGAGATGTTGATGTTTTTATATCTTATCTGGATCAAAGTTGTTTACAGATGTCAGTCATGTCCCACAAGGCAGAAAATCGAACATCATTGACCTAATTTCGTCGTAATGTCAAATGACTATATATGGTACATAAAGTGCTTTAGATAATTGATTATTTTCACACTGATTTTATCGATGGCCAAACCACTACGCATGTATCACTTTGTATGACAAAAAAACACCAATCTGAAAGTACCTGAGAACGTTTTTACAGCTTTTCACAGAGGCCCATATAAGAAGCGTAAATTAAAACATGTTAAGCATAACTCCTTTCTGTCTCCACCAAACACTATGTTGTGACCACATTTTAGAATTGCCTCTTCGAGGCGATTCTAGGAGTGGTCACAACATAGGGTTAGGTGGAGAAATGACGATATTGATAAATGTATACAGTGCAATATCGGCGTTCCTGTCTCCATACTGTTTGAAATGCAATAAGAAAACATTTGCCCCTGATCTTGGTCTACACTGTTTTCTGTGTATCATTGCTTTACGGGTCACGTTGAAGAACAAGTGATTCCAAAAAGGGATACTCTGTATTCAGATCTCACTACTGGTGTCCAGTTGCCTTGCTTGCCAAATAATCGGCGAACTAACTCTTTGCACGCTGGCAACGAAATGGTACATTCAAACCTCATTCATTCGAACTCAAATCAGAACAATTATCGCCTCTTTAAGACAGTTGGCAGCCTAAATGCAGGTTGAAAGTCGTGCAGAAAGCTCCTTCTGGGGGCATTCTGCACGACTTCTACTCTGCATTCAGCGTGCACCTGCCTCCAAAGATATCAACTCTTCTTTCTTAACCCTTCGCTTGCTGAATTTTAAAATACATTTCTCCTACTTTTCCCATGCCCTGTTGTATAATTACATATATCTTCACTGTGTACAAGTATTTCGCTGTGCAATCACTGCTATGGAGTGCACTGGTTGCACAAGCAACTTGTAAATAGTGCAGACCCTGATGAGACAGCTCCTGCAGGAGCTGTCTCATCTGGGTCTGTACTATTTACAGGTAGGTATATTGACGTGAATAGCAAGCGAAGGGTTAAAATTCGAAATATCGAGCTTTTACTGTGCGTTGCTGATGCAAATAGTTTGGATTCAGATGAAACGCCGAGTAAATCCGAGAATCCACCAAGATCCAAACCGATTGACGCTCTCATTAACATATTTGAAAAACAAGGGAGAAACTCTGCTTTAATAACAGGCGGCAGCCACAGAGCGTACAAGGAGTTAAAAGGCAATCAATTTCTTTTTAACCCCTTTACGTTTACAAGAATTTACGATTCGTGAATATTTTTTATTCTGGCATATGGACATAGGAAGTTTTGGCCAGCCATGACATAAAGCACATCTGTATAACTCCACAAGCAAACAGAGCTGCTCCTAGCAAGATGGCTCCTATAGGAGCCATCTGATCTGTGTCTATTCTGTTTGCCAATACATGAAAATTAGTTACCATGAGGAAAAGAGTTACATTCAAACGACGTGCAATCTGAATAAGAAAGGTAGAAAAACAAGTAAAACGTTCATAATTGCGTAGATATACACTGTTCAGTAGAAAATGTCCTTAGCAATCACTTTATTTATTGAACATAAGAGTTTTAACAAACAGGTGGTTGCTTAATACAGGTCAAGAGTAATACAATAAGCTCCAATAGGAGCTTTCCGCATTACTTGTGATCTGCATAAAGCTACCAGCTGCCTAACAGACATATAATTAACCCTTTTGTTTCTGGCCACTTAAAACAGGTTCTGCTGTAAATAGTTTGACCGGTCTGGTGTATCATACTTGTACAATATAAAGTAGCCTGAACCTATTGCCATAGATGTTTCTTCGTCATTTAGTTGACCACCAGCAAATTATCGATCTACAGTAAACCTGTCTTAACCCATTCCCTCATATTGACGACTTTTGACAACCCTGTAAAAGTCACTTTGTGAAACCATTGTGATAAATAGAGCATTTGCTCCTATAGGAGCAAATGCTCTATTTATCATAATAGTTTCAAACTACCAAATTCTAAAATTTTCCTTTTCTCTAGTTAATGCTCCTTTTCGGTATATTTATTCAAATTGGTTGGATCTGAAAATAGTCTATGAGGGAATGGGTTAAGCGGTCATTAATTTATTGAACATAGGAGTCTTAAAAAGCAGGCCGTTGCTTTATAAAGGTCAAAAGTAATGCTGAAAGCTATCATGTAAACCTTATGCATTGATTTTGACCTGCATTAAGCTATAACCTGCCTTACAGACACATAATAAAACCTTTTTTGATGGCCACTAAATACAGGTTCTATTGTGAACAGATGGGTAATTCTGATGTATAATATAAAGTTGCCTGAACGTTTTGTCGTAGATGTTTCTTCGTCACTTAGTTGACCATGAGCAAACTAACGATATACCAATAATAAAAACGCCTCACACTTTAACTCATTCTCTCCTAGACTATTTTTAAGACCCAACCTCTTTGAATTAATTTACCAAAAAGGAGCATTAACTATAGAAAAGGAGAATATTAGAATTGTGTAGTTTTTAAATCATTGTGGTAAATAGAGCATTTGCTCCTATGGAGCAAATGTTCTATTTATCACAATGGTTTCAAAATGTGACTTTTACAGAGACTCCAAAATGCGTCACTAGGAGGGAATGTGTTAACTGTACTGAAGATTGAACACGTATGCTATGCGATGTCTGGTCGATATCTGATCAGGGTCTACGCCGTTTGACACTCGGTCAGTAGTTTCTCAATCGCTTGAACGAATCGAAAGAGTAAAATACGCATCAGATCAAAGTCTGAGCAGATACGATATTGTGCAGGCCCCTTGGTTATAAAACATTTTTGCTTAAGTCTGAGATCATTCTCAAGAATCTGATTGGTCAAATTCTGAGCAAGCTCAGAATCAGACCAATCAGATACTTGAGAATGATCTCAGACTTAGAAGTTTTATTACCTTGGACCAAGGTGTTGATAGGGGTTAATATAATCAATGCCTCAAGAGTTCATTGGAAATGTGCGTGAGCAGAGTTGTTTTTTAGCAAATTTATGACTTTCCTGATACACGGTTATTAGCTAATAGCTGCGTGATTGTTTTAGATTGGCCCAATAGACCGATACTGCATGCTCTGATAGCGATCAAAAGTGGGGAAAAATCAGCTAAACAACTGCATACTTCAAGTGCCTCGTGTTTTGTACATGCAAGCACGGAAACCAGAGCATTTCCGCTTGACCTAAAAAATAATAGCATTACGTGACACTAAACGTTTATTTGTTTTATATTTGTTTGCATTTACTGTGACTGCTATTGGTGATTGCGTGTATGAAGGCCATGATGACTTTAAGCATCTGATAATTTGATGAAAAGCTTGGTGTTATTTCAGAACAACCACAGTCTGAATACAGGTAGAATTGTTTATATGTATTAGGCATTAAACGTAATTAAATGGTGGTAAATTCGATATTGACATCCAATAGTGTCAGACCTAACATGTGCCAGTTCCTTAATAATTTCCATGTTCTATGTTTATTCTAAATTTCAATACCTCCCGAATATTTATGGTCAAAATCATATACAGTAAAACCTCTCTATAACGGACACTAAATTACATCAAGTTTTTTGTGTTAAAGGCAGGCGGTTGCTTAAAGAAAGGTGAAAGTAAAACAGAACGCTCCTATAGGAGCGTTCTGTTTTACTTTTACCTTGCTTTAAGTAGCCACCTGTCCTAAGTACCAGCTAATTAAACCAATTTAGTGGCCGTTATAGACAGGTTTTACTGTAATGGAATAGTGAAGCCATTCTAGACACTGAAGAAACACAACTATCAAATTCCATTAGCAAACAGAGCAAACCCTGATCAGACGGCTTCTATAGGAGCCGTCTGATCTGAGTCTACTCTGTTTGCAAATAGCGTGAAACCCCACGTTTATATGAAGGAATTGGTTAAGATAGCAACGTATTCCATTAATAGCGCGTATTTTTAGTGTGCTTATTTCAGTTATGCCAGGTCAAGGTTAAGATTAAAGAGGTTAAGGTAAAAGGTCAGATGCCCTTGAGTGATGGCGTTTTTTAAATTCTACATGCATTGAACCAATCGCAATATCTCAGTGATGTCGATTAATCCACACCTTCCTGGTCGACTTCTCGGAATTAGACGAAGATTTCCGATTGGTAATTTATGCCTCCGTGTCGTTCTAATTCATATTTAGCTATAGCAGTATTTTAACCGAATCTGAAACGTTTTAAGAAAACCGAATACATGTACTTATATTGTGGTATTTTAATGACCTGGTGTTTTTTTATTTTAGATCATAATATCATACTGTTTTCAAAACAGGGGTCTTCATATTGCACGAATGCACGAGAAAATCGCATTGATTACATGAGTGTTCATTACACATTGTTTTTATGAAACAAGTTTACCGTAATAATATGACACGAGCTTTAGCGAGTGTCATATTCATTATAGTAAACGAGTTTCATGAAAAGAATGTACAATGAACACGAATGTAGGATTCTTTTTATCACATAAGCCTTATAAAAATACTGAACTGAACTGAACATGACATTAAAAGCTGATGGCTGTTTCGGCCATTGCTTGCAAACAGCTAAGTAATACAACGGACGACGCATGCTGATCGCTACGATTGGTTAACGATTGCTAATTTGCATAAAAAATGCACTAGTGCATTTTCGCGATTTACGGCACTCCCACAAGGCAGATTATGTGATAAATTTACATTAAAGTACACGCATTGCGTATTGAATGCTACAGTGCAAACGAATTTACTTTTCCCTGTATGAAAAATGAAACGAACTTAATTGAAAATACCCCAGGTCAAATAGATACACTAATACACCAATGAGTCTAACCAGCCTTGATCGTTGATCAGTTTTATCTCGAAAGTAGCTCTGAATACAAAAGAACCTGTCTTAAGTGACCATCAAAAATATTTCCAAGTATGTGTCTATAAGGCAGATGGAAGCTTAATGCATGTCAAAAGTAATGCAGAAATCTCAAACAGGAAATTCCTGCATTACTTTTACCCTGCATTAAGCACCCACATGTTTTAGGACTCCTATGTTCAATAAATGAGTGGCCGCTTAGGACATGTTCTACGGTATTGCACCAGTTTTAGGTCAGTCTAATACGAAATGTATCCCACAGTCTCTCTTAAAGCCTTAACCCTTTAAAGCTCATTTTGCAAACAGAGTAGACCTTTTCTGTTTGCTTATGGTGTACAATGTAATATAGATCTGATTTTACAGTTTCTGCCTGACCGAAAATGTCCTTTGTTCAAATGCCATTATAAAAAATAATCTTGTTAATATTCATGACGTCATTATATCCTACATAAATATTCACCAGGGAAAGGGTTAACCTTTCCTCTCATGAATATTCATATAAGAGATAATTAGCTGAACTTTTATAATGATATATGAAATACATGTAATTATGTTTTGGCTTTACAGAAACTGTAGAATCAATTCTATATTATCCCGTAAGCAAACAGAGCAGACCCCGATCAGACGGCTCCTGTAGGAGCCGTCTGATCTGGGTCTACTCTGTTTGCATAGACATGAAAAGACGTTTGAATTATTTAAAGGGTTACTGCCAGGCAATGGTTAATATCTATCAGAGACGTGACGCTGTCTCAAATTTCAATCCATAATTAGATTCTTACTCCTAGATTATACTGGTATCTTTTCCTTCAGGTAATATATATTTGATAATATTCCATAAAGCTTTACATAAAATGCAGTAAACTAGCTGTACATGGTAATTAGCAGCTGCGTTTTGTCTAGATTAAATTTTAACCGTGATGGTGGTCATATATAAAGAGTTAAAGACTACTATTTCTGTCTCGGTAGAAAGTAATCTGCCATTATCTTAGATAAAGTTCGAAGCACGAAACATTGCGTGGTTGATCTGCCACTATAGAGTTACATTTACAGAGATAATAAGCTGTACAGTATGACGTGACTATACAGATCATTGAAAATAAGTAAAGTAAAAACCGGAGTTTAAACCCCTCTAAACCGTAGAAGAATCTAGATACCGTTAGGCAGGTGTCTGCTTAATGCAGGGTAAACGTCATGCAGAAAGCTCCTAGAGGAGCTTTCTGCATGACTTTCACCCTGTATTAAGCTGCCACCTGTCTCCAAGACCGATATTTATACGAAAGTTAACATCTGTTTTATAGGGGTTTTACAGTATAAGTTTTGATCATACAGACTGGGCGTAGCTCAATGTAGTGCCAACACAATCCAAAAGGATCCCATTCTGCGTTACTTTTGCGTTGCATTAACCTTTTCCTCCATAGATACGCTTTGTATGCCTCTGTAAAAACCACCTATTGAAACCATTGTGATAAATAGAGCATTAGCTCCTATAGGAGCAAATGCTCTATTTATCACAATGGTTTCAAACTACAAAATTCTAAAATGTTTCCTTTTCTCTAGTTAATGTTCCTTTTCGGTATATTTATTCAAAGAAGTTGGATCTAAAAATAGCCCATGAGGGAATGGGTTAAGCAACTATCTTATGACGCGTACGTTTGTTTCAGAATATGGCCTCCTAAATAAGATCAAGCATATTATTTCATTAAAGCGTTTGTAGAAAATGAAATGGGGAGTTGCCCATAGATTCTGACAGCGTTAGTTACTCTCCCCTTCCCCTACAATACAATTTAGAAGTATGCAATACCATTAACCACCAACCTACAAATACTAACCATCTATTACTGACCATCTCTTACTAGTCATCTATACTACAAATGGAATATAGCTGTATGTTTAATACTAAGACATATTACATGTTACTGAAATATTAGAAAAAGAAAATGTGAACTCGCTATCCGCGAGCTGACATGCATTTGCAGACATTTCTCAGATGACATAATTATATATATATATACGAAACAAAAGGGTTTGTGAAATACTGTGACCCCTAAAGATGCGCTTTGATTTATATGATACTGACTTTTTACCTTGAAGTTGAATATCAATCTTGACATGGCACCACCCAGAAGTTACAGCTTCATGAGGAGAATTAACATCTCAAGTATGAAGCCTGCATCTCCAAAAGCTAAAAAAGCTCAATGTTTCAGACAGACAAACAAACACACAGAGACAAACAAACACACATGCTAAACACAATATGCCCCTGATCTAGAGCTGGGGGCATTAACTAAGTATATCAAGGGATACATTTCTTCATACCGTAGCGTCTCTCCAGATGCTGCATGTCTAGATGACACGTCTTGATGAGTATTAAACAGTGTAGACATTAATAAGACCAGACAGTTTATCTCAGTGTATACTGTTTGCCAAGTCCTAGGGACCGTTTTCTCATGGTATGATGTAGTCTAGATCATATCTTTATTTACGACCAACGATGATGATCGTCTTTACTCTTTCAGTAAACTGTCTTACAGATACCATTAGAATCGCTTGAATACCTTTGGCCAGCAGCTTCATCCTTCACATACTGAATTTTCAATGGAATCCATCCGCTATGCATATTAATTAGATGAATCGGTTTACATGTAGATCACATGTAGCCATTGAATTATCATGGCAAATAGTGTAGACCCATATGAGACAGTTCCTATAGGAGCTGTCTCATACGGGTCTTCACTATTTGCAAATGCAGATATGTAGGCTACTAGCATGAGAAGTGTTTATCCTTTACCCCTTTGAGTTATCATTTAAGAAATTATGATATCGTTAATATGAATTAGCTGAAATTTGGAACATGATAATATACAAACACCACATTTTTGCCCATGGCAGAAACTCTATAATCGAATCAATATACAATAAAACCTATCTATAACGGCCACTTAATTACATCAAGTATTTTGCGTTAAAGGCAGGCGGCTGCTTAAAGCAAGATGAAAGTAAAACAGAACGCTCCTATAGGAGCGTTCTGTTTTACTTTCACCTTGCTTTAAGCAGCCACCTGCCCTAAATACCAACTAATTAACACAATTTAGTGGCCGTTATAGAGAGGTTGTACTGTATAATTCCATAAGCAAACAGAACAAACCCCTGATTAGAGGCTTCTACTGAAGCAAAGGCTTAAGTATCTTTGAGACACAGGGCTAATCATAGATAAGTAGTATACCCATATCAGTTTAACTGCGTATAAATCATATGCTTTCGGTTCATCTAGATTAGAACCCTGTGTCTGGTAGATTGCAGTAAAGCGGAAATACACTTGGAAAATCGTTTGAGATTTATTTTCAAGGTTTTGTATCTGGTTAACGAGAGGGAATGGGGTGCTCATTCTGGTCTTCCTTCTATATCTTCAAACATTTTTTCTGTCTCGATTTTCCTTCCATAGGTCTGTTAAGTATGTGTGCGTCTTTTATCTTTCAAAGAGGGAATTCACTTAACATTTCAGATATATGCATGCGTTTTGGAAAGGGTTTTACAGAACTGGTGAATTTAGGAAACCTAAATAAACTATTTCGGATATTTCTCAGACGTGCTCATTAGATTCGCCTGTAAAAGGCAATTCTAATGAGTAACAGCAATACATGGTTTGGGAAAGCAGGGGTGTTAAATAAGTAAGCATCTTATCTGCAGTTTTGAATTTTCAACTCTTAATGCATGCATAATTATTCATGTAAAACATAATGGCGTCATACATTTTATATGATTTACATGACCTTTTATAATGGCATATGAACACAGGAAAGTTTTATCATGGCAGACACTGTAGAAGCTGATATATATGTTATTCCATAAGCACACAGAGTAGATCCTGATCAGACGGCTCCTATAGGAGCCGTCTGATCTGGGTCTACTCTGTTGCATAGCCATTAAATGCGTATTAATAGAGTAAAGGTTTCAAGATAATATGAGAGGTACTATTGAAGATTTGGTGTACACGTTTTGTATCATCCATTGAATTTTAGGCCTTGTAAGGTCTGCAAAATAAGTGACTTTTTAATTATGTCTCAAGGTCTATATCGATACATATTGGTGTTAGCCTGTCTGTCTGGTTGGTTGTTTGGGCAATTGTTGGTCTGTCTGAAACTTTAATTATTGACCATTACTTTTAAATTATTAGCAATTAGCATGTATACTCACTTTATGTTTCTGCAGCCTCTGAGTAGTTCCATGTCAAGGTTAATATCAAAATTCAATATCAGAGGTCTCAAGTATAGGTAAACGCTCCGGTGGGGCCATAGAGTTTCACAAACACATTCGGGTTTTTTTAAAACTAGATTTCTTCGCTCATTTATTTGCAGAAATATTCTCCGTTTGAATCCCAATAAGAAACCGATTGACTTACAAATGAACTTCGATATCTCGAACTCAAACTTTTGGATATCTCGAACTAAATGGTCAGTCCTTCCAAAACATACAATACAGCATTGCTCTAAAATGTATAACTACGTATATCTAGAAACACGCGTGACACCTTAATGCAGGTGCGGGAGCTTTCAGCATTACTTAACACCTGCATTAAGCTGTGAACTTAAGAATTTGTCCAGATTAGAAATCGGATAGCTCGAACTCTGTTACCTCGAACTAATTTGAAAAGTCCTTGGAAGTTCGAGATATCGCAGTTCAACTGTATTCGAATATGTACGAACATAGTCATGCATTCCTCCACTGAGTATACTCTTTTCCGCATATTTATAACGGTTTTTCATGCCTTTGCAAATAGAATAGACCCAGATCAGATGACCCCTGTAGAAGCCGTGTGATCAGGGTCTGCTCTGTTTGCTATTGAAATTATAATAGACCTGACTCTGCAATTTCTACCAATATCAAAAGGTCCTGTGTACATATATCATTATAAAAATGCAGCCAATAGATATCCATTATGTAATTGCTTATATGAATATTCAACAGGGGAAGGGTTAAAGTGTATCTGTTCTTAGCCCCTGATAAATAGATACACTGAGAACCAAATCCCTAATAGCTAAGATCTTATGATTCCATTAGACTTGAAAGAGCCAGTGCTCTATTGCATTTTCTCAAACGAGAAATAGTTTGCTTTATTAACAATGAAGATCACTTGTGGGTTATAAAGTACAGCAGAACCCCTCTAATGCGACCACTTAATGAATAAACATGGGTGTCTTTATAAGCAGTTGGTTGCTTAATGCAGGGCAAATGTAATGCAGAAAGCTCCTCTAGGAGCTTTCTGCATTACTTTTGTCCTGCATTAAGCTACCACCTACATCTAGCACCCATAGTTATACATCTTTTATGTGGTTGCATTAGCGGGGTTTTACTGTAGACGCCCCAGTTTAGATTTAGTTTTAGGAATATGTCAATATTTGATATAGAAATTTCCATATGTTCTGCGTCATGCAAGTATACATGTATGTTGATATGGTTCCTTAACCAGTTACACGATGAATGTTCGTAGTGACATCATTAACCCTTTCGGCGCCAAATTTCTAATTGTCGTCTGCAATGCAATGTTTTTTAAATCATTTGGTAAAATAAGAAAATGAGATAAATAAATGCAAATTCCAAAGGAATACAGCGCAGATATGGAAGAAGAGTTTGAGACAAATAGTGAAGTCCCTGATCAGACGCCGCCTTGAAAAGGCGGCGTCTGATCTGGGTCTGCACTATTTGTCGCGGTGCATTAATGCGACATCGGCGGTGAAAAGGTTAATAATTAATGGCTGAATTTTTATATAGGAATTATGAACAGGGTATTTTTTTTATAATGGTAGAAACTGTATTATCAGATTAATATCACTTCATAAGCAAGTAAAGCAGACCCTGTATTTGCTATCTGGTTTGGATTTACTTTGTATGCAAACTGGTTGACATGAGGACTTTGGGTTTGGAGAAATTACAAATGGATATTGCTTCCCATTGTAAAATAATTGAACGGTTTGTAATGTGCAAGCCATGTAATGTTTTACTTTAAAACCATAACACATTCGTATGACCCGCAGTTCGGTAGAACCTGTACTAATCATTTATTGAGCACAAGAGTCTTAACCCTTTCCCATATGAATATGCATGTAGGATAAAATGACGTCATGAATATTAGACTATTTTTTATAATGGCATGTGAACACATGGCATTTTGCCTCAGGCAGAAGCTGTAGAATCAGATCTATATTACACCATAAGCAAACAGGGCAAACCCTGATCAGACGGCTCCAGTAGGAGCCGTCTGATCTTGGTCTACCCTGTTTGCAGATGCGTCATTATTGCGTTTACATAAGGGAAATGGTTAAAAGGCAGGTACATGTAGTTGCTTACTGCAGTGTGAAAGTGATGCAGAAAGCACCTAAAGGAGCTACTACCTGCCTTACAGACCCATAATTCGACCTCATTTTAATGACCGCTAAAGGCAGTTTCTTCTGTATATCATAAACGTCGATAACGCGTACTTTCCCGGTTCTGAATTGTTACGCATCTATTTAACCTGAACCCTTATTCCGCCATTCACAAACGGACTTGCATTTGCAAACAGCTTGGATCCAGATGAGACGGCGATTAACTCGGTGTCTCATCAATACCCAAGCTGTTTGACACTCGGTCAATAGTTTATCAAAATATTATTTCGAATCGGAAGTAGTCAAAACGGCACCAGATCCAAAATTGAGCAGGCCTTATTTTTTTCCACAGTAGGTTCGTCTACTGAACTTGACTTCTGACTCTGATTCCGAAGCCTACTGTCTTCCATTTCTTTTAACTCTGTCACTGCCAATGTCGCATATGTGATTACCTATGCAAACAGTTTGGATCCAAATGAGACGCCGAGTAACTCGGCGTCTCATAAGGATCCAAACTGTTTAATACTGTGACTGTTTGTTTTTTAAACAAAAAATGAAGACAAATAAGAATGGAAAACTATATCAGACGACAAACTTTGCAGACGACAAACTTTGGCAGCGAAAGAGTTAAACAGATGGAGTGGTAAACAGATTGGGTTCTGATGAGATAAACGACCAGTGAAACGAGGGTTTGTTGTGCGATATTAACACATAACCTGCTGAAGTATTAAAACTGGCCCATCCTTTTCTGAATATTTTTTTTTTTTTTGGAACTGACGTGAGCCAGCCCGTTTATTTATTTTTCAACATTAAAATACATACAGGGTTTACAAACACTATCACACATGTAAAAAAAAAAAAAAAAAATCACATCTAATGATTTGTGTTGTTATCAAAAGTATTTCTTAAACAATGCTTTAAGTAATATCTCTTAAGGCCTTACTGAAGTTACCTATAATTGTCCTAGATGAGTTTATGTATTCAAGATATTTAATGAGGGTAAGTAAGTCATTATATAATATTTTAAGTAAATTTACTTTGGTTCGCCTCCTGTCACTTTTCATGTAACTTTGATATATAGTATATAAAATTTGACATAGAATCTTATTTATTTCTTGATACTCTTTAAACTGGATTTTATAACCAATTACCAATTCAAACATGCTAACACGTATGCAGAAACCAAGATTTTTAAAAAGGTTTTCTATTTCATTCCAAAATCTATCCAGGTATGGGCAATGAACAAAGAAATGTTTCAATGTTTCAATTTGACTGCAATGTTTACAAAGAGGGGATTCGATTAGTTTCCATTTAAAAAGGTTTTCGTTTGTCGGAACTATTCTATGAATAAGTTTGAATTTCAGTTGCTTTATTTTATTGTTAACTAAAACCTTGTTCATGAAAAAATATAGCGAACGCCAATTAATATTTCGATTGAAAGTTGTTTCCCAGAATGTATGTATGTAAGGCGGCTCGAATTTGTTTTTAATTAGTTTTTGCTTTATGTCTTTATTGTTTAATTTATCAATATTTAAGTTTTTACCAAACATATTTTTATTATCTGTTTTAACCAGCGAATTGATTGAGGCATCCGTTTTCAGTATTTTTTTCCAACTGTTTGGAATGCTAAATTTTAATTTAGTAATTTCCGATATCCAGTTTGTTTTATTTTGAATTCTATGTAATAATGTTTCTTTTATATCACCATTTTCGCCGATTATGTCATTTATAAAGATTAGTCCCGATTTTATCCATGATATAAAAACCAAACATTTCCCTTTATATTTTATAAATTGGTTACCCCAAATGACTTGAGTTCTAACTTCATAGAACGTTTCTGGTTTTGAGATTTCACTGATGTTGTTTAATGCGATATAGTATCTTAAAATATCTTTATAGAATGTCGGGATGTCATATTTAATTGAGGGAAGGGATTTTATAGAGTCGATGCTCATTTTAAATACCAGAAGTCTATCTCCATATTGATGTAAGAAGAACTTTGGAATAATTTTCCAGTTGGCGTCTTCATTGGAGCAAAGGGATGTAATCCATTTTAGCTTCAAAGTTTTAACATATGTTTCGATATCCGGTACTTCAAGTCCCCCATCAAATTTGCTTCCAATTAGCGTATTTCTTTTAATCTTTTCACTTTTACTTCCCCATAAAAATGCAAATATCATTGAGTTAATTTGTTTTATTACTTTATCTGGAGTTGGTAAGGTTTGTATTAAATATGCAAATTTCGATAAAATGAGAGATTTAATTAATGTTATTTTGCCGAATAGTGTAAGATTTCTTTGTTTCCAGCTATTAATAAGCTTTTGGCAGGATTCAAGTTTCTCTGACCAATTTAATGTTTCGCATTCAAGCTTGTCATTTCCAAAATACGTTCCAAGCGCTTTTACTTTTGTGCCGAATCTAATATCATAAATATTTATTTCATTTTGTTGTTTAAGTTTTCCAATAAGTAGGCCTTCTGTTTTATTTTTGTTTAATCTGAGTCCTGAAAACTTTCCAAATTCTTCTATAATATCAATAGCTATCGGGATTTCTGCAGTATTTTTTAAAAATAATGTTGTGTCGTCGGCTAACTGTGTTATTTTTAGGCAGTGTAGCGATGTATTAAGTTGCACTTTAATACCATTAATGTCATTGCAATTTCTAATATTATTGGCCAATATTTCTGCTATAATAATGAAAAGTAAAGCGGATAAAGGACACCCTTGTCTGATACCACGTGATATCTTAAAAAACTTCGATTGCCAGCCATTGTTCATTACGGAGGAACAGATATCCTTATACAAAACTTTTACCCAACTGATAAAGTCATTTTTAAAACCAAATTTGTCTAAAACTTTAAACATGAATTCCCATTCAACAGTATCAAAGGCCTTTTTAAAATCAAGAAATAATATAACGCCATCTATGTCTAGAGTTTCTGAGTAATCAATTATATCTTGTATTTGCCTTATGTTATAGCCTATATATCTATTCTTTATATAACCTTGCTGGTCTAGGTTGATAATTTTAGGTAGTACTCTCTGGAGGCGTTGAGCGAGAACTCTAGCCAGAATTTTGTAATCAATATTTAACAGAGAGATAGGTCTCCAATTTTCTAGGTTTTCCGGATCACCCTTTTTGTATAATAGTGAAAATACACACTGTTTTTGCGAATGAGACAATTCTCGATTATGTAGATTGTCTAAGAATGATCCAAGTATAAGCGGAGCTATTTTAGGCCAAAACTTGAGATAAAATTCTACTGTTATGCCATCGAGACCTGGACTTTTATTCATTTTCATTCCTTGTAGGGCTTCCAAACATTCTTTTACAGTAATAGGACCTTCACAAACATTTGCATCGTCTTCGGATAACTTACTTTTAATGTTTGAAGTTTCCAAGTAATTTTCAATATTATCTTTATTGCCATTAGATGAATATAATATTTCATAAAATTTCTCTTCCGTATCTAAAATATCCTCAAGTTTTGTAATACGGTTTCCATTAACAATTAGAGATGTTATATTTTTCCTATTTTGTTTTGATTTTTCAAGACTTAAAAAGTATTTTGTGTTTTTCTCACCTTCTTCTAAAAAATTAATTCTAGCTCTTATTTGTGCACCAATTGCTTTTTTGTGGTATATTTCATTTATTTCATTTTCGGTTTCTATGATATTTGTTTCTACTGAATTTGGGTCTACAAAAAGATTTTTTAATCGTTTTTCCAACATCTGTAGCCTATTGTTCGTTTTTCTTGCTTTTTGTTTTGAGTACTGTATCGATTGTTGCTTAATTTCGTGTTTGCAAAGTTCCCACTTGAGTGTATTATTGACATTTAAACATTTGCATTGTTCTACAATATCTGTTATTATATTACCATAGTCTTCATCTTCTATATGTTGGTTATTCATTTTCCAAAATCCTGGACCTCTTTTAAAAGGTTTTTTAATTTTAAGTGAAATAGCCAAATGATCAGTTGAATTTATTACTGCTGGTCTTATGTCTGTGGATGCTATTAGTGGAATTACATTAGTGTCAGTCAGCCAAAAATCTATGCGACTTTTTTCGACTCCATTTTTTCTTCTCCATGTGTATTGACATTTCTCAGGGTGTAAGTATCTCCATATATCTGTCAGATTTGTGTTCTTTTTAAGTTTGTTCAAATATTCGTTTAATTTTGGTTTCTTTTTTGAAGAACTTATTCTATCTTTTAGGTTATTGATTTCGTTAAAATCACCTCCAATTATTTTTATACCTAATGCATTTTCTATGAGTAAAGTACCCATGCTGTTTAAAAATATATTTCTTGCGTTCTTATCATTTGGAACATAAATGTTTAAAATTGAGAATGTATTGTTATATGTTTCTATATTCATGAAATAATACCTGCCATCATCATCTTCTTTTGTATCGATAATACTGACTTCTAATTGTCTGCTTATTAAAATTGACACACCTTTACAGTTTGATGTTCCGAAAGAGTGATACATATCCCATTTTTCAAAATCATCCAATAGAATCTTGACAATATCTTTAGAAAAGTGTGTTTCCTGAAGAAAAACAATATCAGCCTGTTGGTGTATAAGCCATTGGTTAAGTCTCAATCGTTTACCCTTATCTCTTAATCCTTGGGCATTGAGAGATATACAGTGCAAAATTTCTGCCATTAATTCACTAAGACATAAGTTTTACATGTGTAACTAAGAGCAAGCGGTGTCTACTATACATTTTTCCCAAACACGTACATTTACAAATTTCCATATGTCTTAAACATTTCCGAACCTTTAACAAAACAGCAGAGCTCCGGAGCAGACGATATTTACGATAGTCGACTGATCGGGCGCTACAGAGTTTTGATAAACATATGCAACTACCCAACATTTCAACAAACTATTACATTACTTGATGTAAACTAGCAAACTAGCGTTTGTCTCAGTCTGTTACAAAACAGCGAATGTCCAGTTTACTTATGACTTTCACCAAAGTTAATGGTCTGGACCTACACAACTCTGAAAGAAACGTAAATTCACCAGACATTTCAACATCTAAAGCATTTACAAACAAAAAAAAAAAAAAAAAAAAAAAAAAAAAAAGATGTGATCATTATCAAAGTCAACTGATCTTGTCCTTATCACGTAACTGTTATAGCATGTTACCAAACAGCGAATGCCCCGAACAGGCGACTTTTCCAAAGTCGAATGATCTGGGTCTACACAGTTTTGAAAAACCTTTGACTGTACTCGATGTTAACCAGTAAACCAGCATTTGTCTACGCCTGTTACAAACAGTGGGGATCCAGATCAGATGACTTTTTACTAAAGTCCAATGATTTGGATCCACACAGTTATGAAAAGACATTCCAAAGTGTGAGACATTAAACAAAAATAGCACGCTGTAACTTACCGATCCAAAGCCTATTGATTTGAATCTACCCACTTTTCTACAACACATATGAGTAACATACACTTCAATAAAACCTTTACTGAGTAGCCATTTAATCCGCAGGATCTATGAGCGTTACAAAAATAGCACGCTGTAACTTACCGATCCAAAGCCTATTGATTTGAATCTACCCACTTTTCTACAACACATATGAGTAACATACACTTCAATAAAACCTTTACTGAGTAGCCATTTAATCCGCAGGATCTATGAGCGTTTACAAAGAAGTGAAGATCCAGGGCAAACGACTTTTGCTAAAGTCAGTTGATCTGGGTCTACACGGTTTTGAAAAGCAGTTGTAATATACCAGATATTTAGGAAACAAGTTTGTTACAAAACAGCGAGGGTTCAGGGATAACGACTCTCCTTTTTTTTAAGTCGAAATATCTGGGCCTCCACTACTTTGGCAGAAACACGTGTATTTATTAGACATCAATGAAGCGTCTGAGATATTTAAAACGGTAACAACAACAACCAGTGAAGCTCCGGAGCTCATGACTTTACCGAAGTCACCTGACCCAGCGCTACTCAGTTTCGAAATGTTTCTGTATCTAACGGACATGTCAATAAAATCGGACAACTGAGCTTTTACAAATGTATCGTGTAACTTTGAAACTACTTAATTGCACATGACTTCTGCTGTATAACAGCGAATGTCCAGAACGGATGATTTCTACCATATTTATCACATAACTATTAACATAACTGTGAAGGTCCAGAGCAGACGGCTTTTGTCAAAGTCGAATGATCTGGGTCTACACCGCTTTAAAGAGAACTTGTAATCAACGAGCTTTTCCAGGCCCGTTACAAAACAGCGGAGATCGAAGCACGCGACTTTTACCAAAATCGAATAATCGAAGTCTACACAGTTTTGAGAAGCATTTTCATATACTAGGCATAAATAAACCTTTATTATTGCATAAATCGATGTAAATAGTTTTTGTCTAACCACGCTTAGGTCCCGAGCAGGTGACTTTTACCAAAGTCGTATGATCTGGATCTACACAAGTATGAAGAACATGTCAACTTACTAGACATTTCAACAATGAAACTGTCGTTCCAGCATGGAAAGAAATACGAACCTAAACGGTTTGGATATTGATGTGAAAACGGTTTACCCGCAGTCACTTTTTGATTCAAACAATTTGCATGATTTATGCCTGCCACTATTCTCATATCAATATCAAGTTTATCTACCAAAAAAATACAGGGCAGTGTTTACGACAGCAGAATGTGTCGTCTGCACAAGCTTAATAAATTTAAACAAAATACCAATGTTCGGCTTAATACCCAGCGTTTCCTTTCTTTCCCTGTTATGATACATAGCAAAGTGTAACAATAAAACAGTGTGGATCTGATGGGACGCTTATTTCATCCGCCTCTCAACAGGATCCAACCTGTTTTTGACACACAGTACCTTCAACGTTGACCTATAGGTACGTAACTACAGGTATTTAGTCTTAGTACTGTCTGCCATAGTCGACTGTAGAATTCGTCGTCTGCTCTAACGCTCACGATGTAGAACAGAGTGATATTGTATAACATTTTACATACTGATTGCTTGACGCTTGCCAAATTGTTCACTGTTCTAGCAGAAATAACGTAATAACAGTTTAGACCTTGACGTGACGCCGTTTTACCCGGAGTCTTATCTGGATCTAAGCTGATTGTCACGCTACCATAACAGTCTGTACGCTGATCGCCATTAACTATTGCTGATTGACATTTGCTAAGTATTTAGTGCTCATGCACAAATAGCGTAACAAGAATTCGGAGTTGAGACGCGACACCCATTTTCTCGGAGTCCTATCAGGATCCAGGCTGATACTCACGCTAACACAACTCCTTACACTACCGATGAATGACATTTGCCAAACACGAACAGTGCAACAACAACCCGGATCTGGACTCGACGCCGATTTATTCGGAGTCTTATCTGGATCCAATTATGTATTGTAAATTGCTGAGTCAAAATAGTTTTTTTTACTTATATTATTATTTAACGAATATAACATATTCCTTTTATGTATAAGTTTGTTTGCCCTTACCAATCACGAGAGTGGTAATGCTTAAGCACACTGTGTGCAAAAAGAGTTTCTAAGAAACTCATTTGTATATCGTGAT
The DNA here is from genome assembly GCA_963576725.1 of Azorinus chamasolen. Classification (NCBI taxonomy): domain Eukaryota; kingdom Metazoa; phylum Mollusca; class Bivalvia; order Cardiida; family Solecurtidae; genus Azorinus; species Azorinus chamasolen. The sequence goes on along the minus strand of OY755251.1, from coordinate 61,841,969 downwards.
TCAGTCTCATAGTCCGTAAAAACGTTCGTTCTGTGTTGTTATTGTGAATGCGTATCACAAGAAAGCTCGTGCTAATTATCTTTATTACGCGATTTTTTTGTGTTATCACATAAGTCTTCAGCCGGGGTTGGTGGGGATCGCACTACTGCTCCTGGCCGTTGCTTGTGTGGAGTAACTGCATGCGTTTCGTGCGGGCCATTTTTCATGAACTGATCAATGTGTCTTTGTCCTTGTACTGTTTGTTTACTTTTTTTCGCTTTTTTCTTTACACGTTTTTCTGGCAGTGTGTGGGCCTCTTTTGGGATAACTGGAGTTTGATTATCATTGACTGGCGTGCACGGGTCACTATCGCCGTGCAACTGCACCTGTTTCGAACCTGCGGTTCCTGTGTAGCTAGATGACCGTTGTGTCTCACATTCGTCGCCTGAACTCTCAGAGGCTTCTGAAGAGGATTCTTGCGATGCATTATTATCAATAGTACACTGTCCTTTCCTGTGACCGAAATTATGACAGCTCAAACATTTCCAACCGTTTTCACAATCGCGTGCACTATGTCCAGTTTCAAGACATTTTGAGCAATTGACAGTTTTTTTTCGCTGGTCCCTATGGATTACCTTTGCCTTAAACTGACCAAATTGCATAAACCGTTCCAGGGGCTCTTTCAGGGAAGATGACTTTACATTTACCAGACGGTCCCCAGTACAACAATTGGTTAGTTTATTGTTTACCCTGAGTTTTTCCCGAAATGTCGAGATCACATCAAGCCCTTTCAAAACTAAGGTCCTTGTAATACTTCCATCATCCACAGATAACGGAATGTTTTGGATTCTGATCCGGACAGTGTTCTCATAATCTAACCTCTGCGGATTTGTTTTCAGTATTGGAAGTGTTTTCCCCCTTATGGTTACCCCTGTTGTTATAAGGGCTGCCTTATCTTCAATATTGTCAATATAAATTCTCCACATTCCGTTCACCCTCTGTAAGCCTGTTATGTGAGAAGGATCTATAACGGATCCAATGGCTTTATACATTTCTTCATGTTTGAAATATGCAGTATATGCGGGTTTTATGTTACCAAAAAAACTTGATTCTTGGAAGAAGACAAGTGGTATGGCATCATACATGCCGCCATTTTGATTTTCCAAATCTGGTTCTGGACTTACGTTTTCAGCCATAATTCCTTGGTTATATCCCTTTTCCAAATTATGAAGTACACAATGTCCACTACGTACACTATTAACACTGTTTTTTACACAATTGTTTTACAAACACTTTGTATTACTTATGAAAATAACACTTTTAAGGAGCGTTCCTAACTCTGCCTTAGCTCGTGTCAGTTACCTCCCCTCAATTTCTGAATATTATTATCATTATTTAAATAAAAAGTTGTATTAATCGTTATCATTGAAGAAAATGACTTGTATGACAAACAATGCAGATTTTGTTCAAAGTGCTCCATATGGAGTCCTTTCAGCTGGGTCGACACTGTTCGCAAATGTGGTATATACCCGCTTCTCGCACATTATAGGTTAACCCTTTCCCTCATATAAACGTGTTTTTCACGCATTTGCAAACAGACCCAGATCAGACGGCTCCTAGAGGAGCCGTCTGATCAGGGTCTACTCTGTTTGCTAAGAGAATTGGATAGATCTGTTTCCATGCTTTCTAAATTGTCTACACTGTTCCACCTTCCTTATTTCTTTTTAACTATTTTGTTAATGAACATTCAGTAGGTATTGACATTTGGCCTAAATACAGAACAGGGAAAGGGTTACGACAGGTGTCATCGTAATGGAGGAACATAATGCTATGTTTGAGTTTCTGCATTACTTTCGTTCAGCGCTCATGTATATTTATTGCTCGCTATAAAGACGCGCTATTGTAGTTTAATGACCTCTTGTCAAGGTCTACATGTACGCTGTTCGCAACACGTCCATGCCATATTTTCCCCCATGATGATGTAACATAATTATACATTTTACCATAGTTGACTGCAGTAGCTAATATCTGCAATGCGAAGGATCAGTTTATGCACTGCTGTCAGATGTCCGAGTAAGCTGGCTAAACAAATACTGAACTTTTGGTACCGACTAACTGTTTAACTTACACAGCTACAGATAAAGGTGCGTACCCAAATACTAAAATTGTCATTTCTCCACCAAACACTATACTGTGACCATTTAGAATCGTCTCTTCGAGATAATGAAACTATTCTTGAAAATGTTTAAATTTACGCACCTTGTCTTGACCTATGTTATTTTTTGAGTGTTAAGCTTTGAACGTTGAACCAAACAGTGCAGGCTTTTGGAAACATTTCAGTCTTAACACATTTGCAAGGAGATGACTGATACAGTAGACGTCTTCTAACGACCACTTAATGCATAGACACTGATATCTTTTAACCCTTTCCCTGTTCTAAATATATTACAATTTTCATTACCTACTGAATATTCATGGACAAAATAGCTATAATGAACTATGGAAGTGGGAACATTAAACATGTAGCCATTTAAGAAAGAAAAGAAACAGATCTTTTCAAATTCCATTAGCAAACATGGAAGACCCTGATAGGAGCCGTCTGATCTGGGTCTACTCTGTTTGCAAATGCGTGAGAACACGTTTATATGAGAGAAAGGGTTAACACAGATCGTTTCTTATGCAGGGCGAATGTAATGCAGAATGTCCCTATATGAAGTCTCTGCATACATGTAACCGTTGTCCTACATTAATAGGCTACTACTTGACTTTAAGACCCAGACTTTTGCCTCTTTTAGGTGGTCGCTTTAGAGAGGTTTAATTGTATTTGGTTGACATTGTTTTAGCGAATTGAATTTCTAATGGACGTAACCTTTGTGCATTGCATGACGTTGTGAGATAATTCAGCACACAGCGAGAACCATTCCCTTTGTATGAGATCATTGTCTTGATCAGTCGAGAACCCGACTCATTGTCATCTGGTAATACAGTAAAACCTCTCTATATTGGCTACTAAGTAGTTTGTGTTTAAGACAGGTGGCTGCTTAAAGCAAGGTGGAAGTAAAACAGAACGCTCCAATAGGAGCGTTCTGATTTGCTTTCACCTTGCTTTAAGCATCCACCTGTCCTAGATACCAACTAATTAACATAATTTAGTGGCCGTTATAGAGAGGTTTTACTGTATACCTCATACAATGAAACCTCTTTCGATCGGTCATACAGTGTATTCATGAACACGTTTGGAAATTGCAAATGAGTGTGTACTGCATAGCGAATGTAATATATAAAGATTGATGAGCTTAATGTATTATATGTGCTGCACTAGGCTCCCGCGTGTTTTGTTGAGCGACTATTAGACCTCTGTTGAGTGGCCAATGATGTTGTCATATATCGTTTGCCCCAAGTTTCCGTGGTAACCAAACCATTATTATATAAATGAGATGTGTCCTCATTGTCTCCTGGTTATATTTGCTGGTACAGTTGAGCATCTGCAATTCGGCAATTGTTTTAATCTGGTGACTGCTTTATGCGGAATCATGTAATGTAAAGTACTTCTGAAGGAACCTTTTCTTTCATTAACCCATTTGCGCCCACGATTCCATATATGAGACGTAGGCAAACAGTGTAGACTCTGATCAGACGCCGCATGATGCGGCGTCTGATCAGAGTCTACACTGTTTGCTGGTAGGAATTTCAATATAAAACGAAAATGAAAATTTAGACCTAGTATCCCTTAGATAAAAACTGGACTAATCCAATATATAAACATGGAAGAATCCACTGGGCGCAAATGGGTTAACTCCTTATTATAGGTATGGTATGTTTTATTTGCAAAAGACATACATGTCCATCAGCATTATATAATACATAGTAAAAAACAAGTAATGACGGGCAGTCATTCATAATATGTAATGCTAAATGTGCCTTATTAACAAACACTACAAATGACAAACATTGCGGACTCGGACCAGAGGGCTTCTTAGGAGCCCCCTGATCTGTGTCTACACTGTTTGTACACCAAGAGTGTGCCAATTAAGGTCTTATGTGCATGGTTTAACACTGTACACCCAAAAAGACAAACAGTGCGGAACCAAATCAGGGGGCTCCCCAAAAGCACTCCGATCTGTGTCTACACTGTTTGTACCCTGCAAGTGTACTAATTAAAGGTACATGGTTTATAACTGGCGAGCACACCCTAAAGACAAACAGTGCGGAACCAGACCAGGGGGGGGGGGGTTCAGGAGCCCCCTAATCTGTGTCTACACTGTTTGTACATTACAAGAGTGGCAATTAAAGAACTTAGGCACATGGTTTAAAACTGTATACCCAAAAAACACAAGCAGTGCGGAACCAGATCAGGGGGCTCTTCAGAAGCACACCGATCTGTGTCTACACTGCTTGTACTTTACAAGTGTACCAATTAAAGGTACATGGTTTATAACTGGCGATCACATCCAAAAGACAAACAGTGCGAAACCAGATCAGGGGGCTCTTCAGAAGCACTCCGATATGTGTCTACACTGTTTGTACCTTACCAGTGTACCAATTATATAAATATTCATGCAAGAAACAGTGACTGTATGACTATCAATTCGCTGAATTTGTATATGCCATTATAAACAATAGGAAGGTTCGTCCATTGCAGAAACTGAAGAATCAGATCAATATTATTCAATAAGCAAACATATGAGACCCTGATCAGACAGGTTTTACAAGATCGTCTGATGTGGATCTATTCTATTTGCAAATGCGTTAAAATCTATTGAGTACAGGGTTAAGTTTTCAACTGTCTTATAAAACGACAAATCGACTTCTTTTAAGTGTTTGTTTAAAAGATGTGTCACTGTAGTTATAATCCCCGGCGCTACCCCAGCTTCCGTGATAACAAGCCATTGTATGCAAATGAGCCATTCACGAGAGAGCTCTTAAGAAAACATTTCTGTTAAAATTGTAATTCAACCGACAAAAACATCTGTTTAGAAATAGCATTCTTCTTCTGAGCTATTACCATTCTATAAAAAATGTGTCTGCGTAAAATATTATCTTGTACAATTTTTACTTTATTCCAATTCGTTTCACTTTTATAGGAAGCTACTGATCCTGTGTCATGCAGTATGGATCCTGATGAGACGCCGAGTTACTCGGTGTCTCATCTTGACTCAAGCTGTTTACTAATGCGGGGCAGGACACGCTTAAGGGGATGGGGGTTAACCCATATCATGCTTAGTAAACCTGAACCGCATTTGCAAACAGATTGGATCCAGATGAGACACTCGGCGTCTCATCAGGATCCAATCTGTTTGGCAACCGGTTAAGAGATTTTTTCAAACGCTTGTACAAATCAGAAGTAAGTAAATAATGTATCAGTTCAGAGCGTTGGCAAACCTTTGATTCGTGACGATAAGGGTTAATATTTGGGAGCATGTTCTTGAACATGTAGCTAGTGGACAAAGAAATAGCTACCACGTAATTGGTTTTGACTTAGTCAAATATGGGGTGTATTTATAGGAATCAAAACAGTTTTGAAAACGCAAATAGGTCGATTATGTGATATAACGGAGAACGGTGAATCACGAGTTGACAACAGATGGCGCTATTCTCACTAACAGAACGACTAAAGTTTAATACAAAGAAAACATCGAGTCAGACAATAACATTTACATAATGAGATTTGTAATTTAAACACATTAGGGTGAGCTTTATTCCAGTGCCAAGGACTTCCATATTCATGAAAGCAACTTTTTTGTTTAAATTTAAGCAGAACAAAGCGAAAACAGAAAACAGAAATCACTATTTGCCCATGACTCTTATTGACGGCTTTCACGTTAGCCGCAACTTTCTGCTGACATGCGCAAACAGTCTGGATCATAAGACATGCCGTCTACGTCTCATCAGGGACAAAACTGACACACTAATCATGACTGTACTTTTTGCTTGTTTGTTTGTTTGTTTTTTGTGTTTAAAAAAGAAATGAGCTGACAGTAAGAATATGTAGTAAACTGCAAGGTTTGTAGGCCACGCTTATTTAATGATTAGGTAGCAAACATTTATAGGGACGAGCAAACACTCATACGGAAAATTAGCCCTTTCCCTCATATAAACGTGTTTTAACGCATTTGCAAACAGAGTAGACCCAGATCAGACGGCTCCTATAGGAGCCGTCTGATCAAGGTCTGCTCTGTTTGCTAATGGAAATTGACTCACCTGTTTCTTTAGTTTCTTAACGGGCTTAATTGGTACACCTACCATACTTCATTATGACTATTTTGTCCATGAATATTCAGTAGGTCTAGAAATTTGGAATAAATATAGAACAGGAAAAGGGTCAAGAAAAGTCCCTATGTTTTCATAGTGTTTCTCACAACTAATCGAAAGTTCCCTGTTCTATATTTATTCCAAATTTCAATACCTACTGAATATTCATGGACAAAATATAATGAAACATAGAAGATGGAACATTGTAGCCATTTTAGAAAGTAAAGACACAATTCTTTCAAATTCCATTAGCAAACAGAGCAGACCCTGATCAGACTGCTCCTACAGGAGCTGACTAATCTGGGTATCTTCTGTTTGCAATTGCGCAAAACACGAAGAAAAGGTTTAACCCTTCCCCGGTCACATATTCATATAATATTTAAATAATGACATCACGAATATTTATTAGCTGATTATTTAAAAAAAATGGCATATATGGCATGTATGTGCACACGAATGTTTAGTATTGGTAGAGATTGTAGTCAGATAACTGTTCAAACTGTCCAAGCATTCAATAAGGTCATGCTTACCGTGATTTTTAAGAAAAGTGTAACATGATTAACAGTGAAGACACAGATTAAAGGACTCCTCTAGGACCCCTCTTGTCTTGAAAGTTGCTACCCTCTTTTTATCCCCTCGTTTCGTTTCGGAGGAGGTGAAAACAAGTGGGTATACATAAGTATACATAAGCAATATTATTTTTCTTTTCTCTTTCTTGGGTAGGATATGCCAGAGATATGTATGAATATGTCTCTGGGTATGCTATTTCCATACATGGGACATGAAAGTAGCCGTTTTCCATCATTGTGGCCATGTGACTGTATTTATGGTATACTGTAATGCTTCTTGCATAAAGCGAGACTTTGTATTACTTTGAAATTAAATTGGAAAAATTGGATCTACGCTATTTGCAAAGGACATTAGTGACTCGCGTCCGCACCGAAAGGGTCAAACAGAGGTGATTTCGGCCAAGTATCACGTGTAAAATTGGACTCATAGTTTAATGTCTTATTTCGAGTGCCTTTCATTTTAATTGTGTATGCGAAACAATTGAAATCGTTGCTATTTGTTCGTTCGAATTGATAAATGGAAAATCGTGATTTATGAGCTATGCAATAAAAGGTTAATGGCAGTAAGATGCATTAAACGTACTGATCTGTTTATAATATTAAAGTTATACACTATCTAACGGTCACAGTTTTGATCCAGATCAAACACCGTGTAAGATTGTCTATGATCATTTAAAGGTGTCTGATCTTCATTTGAACATTCCTGTATTTCATTGTTCAACCCTTACTGTGCGGATATCGAGTATGTAGGGTATTTCGAAATAATGTAGACCCATTTTAGGGAGTCCTTTGATCAGGATATGCACTGTTTGTCATGCAATACATTTTCGTCAGTGATAAATTTTGATACAATGTTTTGTTTGGTAATCAGGAATAGAGGAACCAGTTTGAATAATTCAGCTCAGTAATGGTTAAACTGATTATAAAGATCGTATAATGCCACTGTAGGTTGTAACTGTCATGATAATGTCAGGTTAACTCACTACAGACTATGAGTGGAGTTGCGACAAGCCTTGCATATAGTGGAGACCCTGATGTCACACCGAATGGGCCATCTTCTCATTGATTGGTGTACATTATAACGTCGTCGATGAACAGACATTGAAAACACATATATAATAGAACATGTCTTAAGCTGCCATTAAAAAGAGGTCTAATTATGGGTCTGTCAGGCAGGTAGTAGCTTAATGCAGGTCAAAAGTAATGCAGAAAGCTCCTATGGGAGTTTTGTGCATTACTTTTGCCCTGCATTAAGCAACCACCTGCTTTTTAACACTACTGTGATCAATAAATGAATGAGCGCTTAAGATATGTTCCACTGTACTCTAAACAAAATTGCAGACATATTTTGCATTCGACAGTTACTTTGTGTTCGAAATTGTAAGCTTTCAATATGTCATCGCCTGTAATTTGCTGTTATTATTCGCTGACACCTCAAGTGTGAATGTAAAATTACAAAGTAGTTCAGAGGGTGTACTTCCCCTAGTTAGGTCTGAAATAAATCGTTCACCGTACACCAAGATTAACATCACCATTTTGTTAAAGGTCAGAGAACCATATGAATACTGTAAGATTTTCGTATTTAACTCTTTCGCTGACAGCTGTTGTCGTCTGCAAAATTTATCGTCTGCTATATTTGTCGTTTGATCATTTTTCTCCAATTTTCTCTCAAAAATATTACAACATTAACAAACATTTTGGATTCTGATGAGAGGCCGAGTTACTCGGCGTCTCATCTGGATCCAAACTGTTTGCATATATTATCACAGATGTGACAATGGCATGCAATAGAGGAAATCAAACGAGTGTTGTGTGTTTCAACAATGACGTTAAACTGTCTTCCAAGTTAGTTTTAACCCTTCGCTTGCTGTTCACGTCAATACACCTACCTGTAAATAGTGACAGGAGCTGTCTCATCAGAGTCTGCACTATTTACCAGTTGATTGTGCAACCAATGCACTCCACAGCAGTGATTGCACAGCGAAATACTTGTACACAGTGAAGCTATATGTAATTATACAACAGGACATGGGTAAATAAGGAGAAATATATTTTAAAATTCAGCAAGAGAAGGGTTGAAATACTGTTAGTATGACTCACACCTTGGATCTGGCTGAGGCACTCAATGACTAGGCGTCTCCTCTGGATTCTAGCTGTTAGGCGTCTCGTCTTGATTCTAGCTGTTAGACGTCTCCTCTGTATTCTAGCTGTTAGGCGTCTCCTCTGGATTCTAGCTGCTAGGCGTCTCGTCTGGATTCTAGCTGCTAGGCGTCTCGTCTGGATTCTAGCTGCTAGGCGTCTCGTCTGGATTCTAGCTGTTATGCGTCTCCTCTGGATTCTAGCTGTTTGCCAATCATATCACAATTTCGAACGGCCGAACTTGTTTCATGACCAAGTTTCGTACGGCAATATATCATGGTCTATTTAATGGTGTGAAATAAAACGCGGTAGAAAATGTTTGATGATGAATTAAAATGTTATCATAATCATCTCCGTTTATTACGTACTGATAAAAATCTCTTTTTATTTTTGTCTATTCCTTGATCATTACATTTTTATGACCTTAAACAAACACCTGTTCTTTGTACTGTTGCATTACCTTGAACTTTGAATGTTTGACCCTGAACTAATGTAAAAAGTAAACGAGTAAGAAATAATGACAATACAGTAAATCCCCTCTAAACCGGAATTCTAGTAGAGAAGAATTTAGACACTTTTGGGCATGTGGCCGTTTAATGCAGGGTGAAAGTCATGCCGAAAGCTCCTAGAGGAGCTTTCGGCACGACTTCCATCCTGCATTAAGCTGCTACCAGTCTCCAAGACCGATATGTATACTAAATGTAACGTTCGGTTTAGAGCGGTTCTACTGTATATATTATATTATAATGTGACCATGTCGTCAACTGTAAAGTACAGAATCCAACTTAAAGTATTTCACAAGTAAACAGAACAGACCCTGATCAGACAACTCCCACAGGAGCCGTCTTGTCTAGGTTTGCTCTGTTTATAGATGATACAAATCCGTTTCTCTCAGGATAAATTTTAACGAGAGAATTTTCGAAGGTCAGTTAGGACTCGGACCTAGGACATGTGATATACCGCATGTCAGCAGTTAAACCTTGGAACACGCAATGCGTGACTTACTGATTTTGCCATCAAGCATCTTTAAGTAATCCGACCTTCTACTACAGCGATGTGTTTGTGATTCTACATACTTGTATCACGCAACATGTTACATTCTGGTGAACTTTTATTGCGTTGGAATTGAGTACAGTAAATCCTGTTTATAGGAACCGTCACAAATAAGCCTAATTTTGGGTTTTAAGACAGGTGATAGTTTAATGCAGGATGACAGTTATGCAGGAGCTTTCTGCATTAATTTGATCCTGCATTAAGCAACCACCTGTTGTTATAGACCGACATGTTTATTCATTATATGTTCGCAGTTGACATAATATTACAGTAAACCCCCGCTAATGCTACCACCTAAAAGAGGCATAATTATAGGAGCCGTCTGATCTGGGTCTACTCTGTTTGCAGATGCGTCAAAATGCGCTTACATAAGGGAAAGGGTTAACACCAGCGTTCAGGGAACTATTGATCTAGTATCAAACAACTTTATGAGAAGCTGGGTTACGGAGTTATTTGAAAATGCCAGCCAGGTTCCGCTTTCTGCGTTTAATTTATGTACATGTGCAGTAAAACGGAAGTTACAGTTATCAATGCCGTTCTTTCAGACTAATGGCAGCTTAATACAGGTTGAAAGTCATACAGAAAGCTCCCAAATGAGTTTTCTGCACGTCGTTATTCCTGCATTGAATAGCAATCTGCATTAAAATACCTTAACCCATTCCCTCATATTGACGACTTTTGACGACTCTGTAAATGTCATTTTATGAAACTATTATGATAAAAAGAGCATTTGCTCCTATAGGAGCAAATGCTCTATTTATCACAATGGTTTCAAAATACAAAATTCTAAAGTTTTCCTTTTCTCTAGTTAATGCTCCTTTCCGGTAGATTTATTCAAAGGGATTGTATCTAAAAATAGCCTATGAGGTAATGGGTTAATTGTGCTGTTTTAGAGAGTTTTTACTGTTTATGTGAATGTCTGGACACGTGTGCCTTCCCTTTTTACATTAATATGTGTTTGTATATTCAGGGCTTCTGATGGCTGCGGGTGTGGGTGTGTACCCCAATGGATGGGACAGCTCGGAGGTGAAACAAGCGTGTCATTATACATCAAAGTCCTACAATCTAGGTAAGAACATTTCAGATCTTTCGCTTTCACCACTGTTTACAAAATATCTCGTCTGAATTTTTGTTTTATAGTTTAATTACTTGCCCCCTTTCCTTTTAACCCTTTCACCGCCGAAGTCGCATAAATGCACCGCGACAAATAGTGCAGTCCCAGATCAGACGCCGCCTTTTCAAGGCGGCGTCTGATCAGGGACTACACTATTTGTCTCAGTCTCTATTTCTATATATGTGCCTTATTCTTTTGAAATATGCATTTATTTATCCCATTTCCTTATTGTACCGAATGATTTAACAAAATTTGGATTGCAGACGACAGTAAGAAATTTGGCGCCGAAAGGGTTAAAAACATAATCACATCTTCAAACAGTTACTCGGTGTTTCGATATGAGCCAAACTGTTTGCATACATTGTTTCGCCATTTGTAGTAAAATACTTAACTCGTGGTTAGCTTTTCCCCTGTTAAATGTTTATTCAAACTTTCAACACCTACTGAATATTCATGGATAAAATAGTTCTAATGATATATGGAAGGTGGAACATTGCAGCCATTTTAGAAAAGAAAGAAACAGATCTATCAAATTCCATGAGCAAACAGAGCAGACCCTAACCAGACGGTTCCTAGAGGAACCGTCTGATCTGGGTCTACTCTGTTTGCAAATGCGTGAAAACACGTTTATATGAAGGAAAGGATTGTACAATTTTTGTGTGCTCTTATTCTCCGACTAACCTCTTATTTTATACTAATGCAGTTTGCAGATTAACCATTTATCTCATGAATATTTATATAATAATTAATGACTTTATGAATATTCATTAGCCGATATCCTTATAGTGGCTGATAAAGAAAGAAATATTTTGCCATTGCAGAAATCGTAGATGACTAATACGAAAATATGACTAGTGGCCAAAAGGAAATAAGAGCATACATGTATTTGTTGACACATCTCGAATTTTGGTGGTATTGTGAACATAAATACTTTCAGGCTATATAGGTGATTTTAGTTCCTATACCAAAACAGCTGCTATTATTTTTATTTTCTCGCCAATTGTGTATCTAGTTTTAAACCAGGTGACTACATTAAACAGAATATTCGTAGTCTTTTTTTTCTGTACAAGTTGTAAATGTTAGGTTAACATGTATCTGACGCATGTTACATGCATTAGTTTTACTTAACTGACCTTTTTATTGTTGAATATTTATATCTGAGGGAAAAAGTTGAAACTTTATTATCTGTAGTATCTGTCAGTGCAATATAACGATAGGTATAAGCACATCATAGGTAGGGATACAATGTATTGAAAGTTACCAGTGCTGAAGAGCTTCAGCCCTTACCCTTATGTAAGCGCATTTTCACGCATCTGCAAACAGAGTAGACCCAGATCAGACGGCTCCTATAGGAGCCGTCTGATCAGGGTCTGCTCTGTTTGCTTACGGTGTAATATAGATATGATTCTACAGCTTCTATCCGAGCCAAAATGCCATGTGTTCATATGCCATTATAAAACATAATCTTATTAATATTCATGACGTCATTATTTCTTACTTGAATACACAACAGGGAAAGGGCTAAATATTATGATTATAGGAGCAAATGCTTTATTTATCACAATGGTTTCAAACTACAAAATTCTGGAAATTTCCTTTTCTCTAGTTAATGTTCCTTTCCGGTAGATTTACTCAAAGAGGTTGTATCTAAAAATAGCCTATGGGGTAAAGGGTGAAACGAACGTAATGCAGTTTACAGACTTGCAAATGTGCAGCAAAGTGTGCATAATGGTTACATAGATTGAGGACGATGACGATGACGGGGACGACGATGTGAATAATCATTATTATCTTCGTCGTTGTCGTCATGGTCATCTTCTCAATTTTGATGTTCAATGTCTCCTTGTTCTTCGTCCTCTTATATCTGTTTTAGGTTTACATTTAACCCTCTGTACACAAATGTTAACCCATTCCCTTATATTGACGACTTTTGACGACTCTGTAAAAGTCACTTTACGAAACCAATGTGGTAAATAGAGCATTTGCTCCTTTAGGAGCAAATGCTCTATTTATCACAATGGTTTCCAACTACAAAATTCTAAAATTTTCCTTTTCTCTAGTTAATGCTCCTTTTCGGCAGATTTATTCAAAGAGATTGTATCTAAATACAGCCTATGAGGTAATGGGTTAATATTGTAATGGTTACGTAACTTGATGGCGATTATGATGATGAGTGGGACGATGAAGATGATGGTGATAGTCATCGTCATCTTCGTCATACTCATCGTCATAGCCTCTAATATGATTATTGATATATTCTTTTTCCTCAACTTCCTTAACTTGTTTGCATGTTAAATGTTTTGTTTCTTTATTCGCAATGTATAGGCTGGCATATATTTCTCCTGAGATCCTCGTCTATATTTCTCTCGGTTTTGCTAGACATGATAACGAGAGATATACATGCAGTGATATTGAACCTGTTTTTTTTTATTTTCTACGTAAATTTACCTGTCTTGCATGCATTCACCTTACTCATCTTCTAGGTTTCGATTCGCTAGAGAGGACAGCGGATGCATATGCATGCGCTGTGAATAATTGGGAAATTGTAATTCTATACAATGTCTATGTTATTCTGTGTATGCCGTTCTGCTCATGATCATTTATTTTGAGTTCATTTTATGTATAATGTTTCACATTGTATTTTTGTTCTCTCCGTGAGTGGAGGATAATAGATAAATAAATAAATTGTTGACGGAAAGCCGTACCGGACGGGTATTGAGAAAGCCCTCGTAAGAGCTTTATAAATCATCTCCGTTCTCCACACACCTGCTTATAAGGTACCAACTTTCTCTTATTCAGTGACCGTCATAGAGACTTTCTACAGTAACAGTATAACTTCTCCAAGCATTCTTCACACATTATGGATGTTATATATGGACCCGCCAAATTTCTAATTGTCGTCTGCAATCAAATTTTGTTAAATCGTTCTGTAAAATAAGGAAATAAGACAAATAAACGCAAACTTCAAAGGAATAAAGCACAGATATAGAAATAGAGTTTGAGACAAATAGTGAAGTCCCTGATCAGACGCCGCCTTGAAAAGGCGGCATCTGATCTGGGACTGCACTATTTGTCGTGGTGCATTTATGCGACATCGGCAGTGAAAGGGTTAAGTACTCTTCCCGCACTATTGGTTCCTCCTTTATGTACTCTACACACGCAATGGACATCGTTTTATGTATTCTTCCCACAATATGGTCACTATTTTAATGTACTCTTCCCACACCATATAGGCGCCGTCTTTAATTACTCTTACTGTGCTATTGACATTATCTTTATGTACTCTTCCCACACTTTTAACGCAGTCTTTATGCACTCTTCCCGCACCATGAACGCAGTCTCTATGTACTTTTTCGGCACCACAAACGTTGTCTTTATGTACACTTCTCACATCATGTACCCCGTCTTTAAGTATTCCTCCCACATCAAGGGTGTCGTCTTTAAGTACTCTTACCACACTATTGCCGCTATCGTTATGTACTCTTCCCACACTATGAACGCAGTATTTGTGTAGTATTTCCGCACCATGGACGTTGTCTTTATGTACTCTTCTTACATTATGTACGCCGTATTTAAGTTCTATTCCCACACCAAGGGTGCCGTCTTATAGTATTCTTACCATACTATTGACGCCATTTTTATGCACCCACACTATGAACGCAGTCTTTGTGTAGTATTTCCGCACCATGGACGTTGTCTTTATGTACTCTTCTTACATTATGTACACCGTCTTTAAGTACTCTTCCCACACCAAGGGCGCCGTCTTTAAGTACTCTTACCACGCTATTGACACCATCTTTATGTACTCAATCCACACTATGAACGCTGTCTTTACACACATTCCCACACTATGAACGCAGTATTTATGAACTATTTCCGCACCGTGGGCGTTGTCTTCATGTACCCTCTCGCAATATGGGCGTCGTTTTATACACTTTTCCTGCACTAACAACAGCGTCACTATGTATTCTCCCTTCACTATAGTTGCCGTCTTTATATTCTCTTCCAGCATAATGGATGGGATGTATGGTCTCACCGTTTTTATGTTCTCTTCCAATACAATAAATATGGTGTTTGGTCTACTCTTCCCATACTGTGGATGCTGTATAGGGTCCCACCGTTTGTATATACGAGTATTCTCCCCACACTCTGCATGGTGTTTATTGACCTGACGTCATTTCATATATAGCGTGTTACAGAGCTACAGATAAGATAGTAAATTGAAATATATTCAAGAATAACTTCTTTATTTCTACACCATGCTCGAAGAGACCATTCTAAATACTGGTCACAATGTAGGGTTTGATGGAGAAATGATGATTTTAGTAATTCAGTAAGCACCTTTATCTGTATTTCTGTAATGTTATAGATAATAATTCATGAGCACTAATGTATAGGAAGTTTCAATGTCCAATATCGACTGAACCGGTATTAGTGTATAGTAAACAGTGTATATAAGTCACGTGTCCTGCTGTTCATGGGTCTACACTGGTTGACACTCGTCAGAGTCACTGTGTAGGTGAATTTGGTACTGGTCATATCCCTCATTGTTTGCAATGCACGTTTGTCCATTTTCCCACGGATATGCTCATTTATTTTCTCTATTTTCTCATTTTCAGGTGACTGCTCTTTGTCATGGTGTTTCTATTTGACGGCCGTCGGGGTCGGACTTACTCT
The DNA here is from genome assembly GCA_963576725.1 of Azorinus chamasolen. Classification (NCBI taxonomy): domain Eukaryota; kingdom Metazoa; phylum Mollusca; class Bivalvia; order Cardiida; family Solecurtidae; genus Azorinus; species Azorinus chamasolen. The sequence continues at coordinate 61,826,186 of OY755251.1, read as the reverse complement.
CATGTGTTCTGCCTTAGCCTTCCACGCTCCAAAACGGAAACAAATAGTCCAGGGATACGCCCTCTAGTAATCACCTTGACAACCGCATCAGCAACACTGTCATAGCAACCTCACATTACGTTACAGCGCTCGTGTCGACAAGGCTCAGTCATGCACCTGTCTCCGTAACCCGTTGAGTCTCTAAACTGGAAAAGGGCGCAATATCTGGCTGTTGCAAACAGTGTATATAATTTTATATACCCATATTAGAGTTTTCATGAATTCATTCATACCAAATTCCAAGGAAATGCTTTGCATCGTTAAATAGCTCGCTGCCTTGAGTAGTGCAGTCACCTTTGCAACCAGGTAGGATCCCGATGAAAAATCGAGTGACAAAGTTACTAAGGATCCAAACTGTATGATATTGTGGTGATGTTTTTAAGCGAAACGGAAGACAATTCAAAATTAAGAATTGAAGCATCTTTTGCAGATGGATATACAGTAAAATCCCTCTAAACCGAAATTGTAGTAGAGAAAATAAATAGACACTTTTAGACTGATGGATGCTTAATGCAGAGTGAAAGTCACACGGAAAGCTCCTAGAGGAGATTTCTTCGTGACTTTCACCCTGCATTAAGATGCCACCTGTTTTTAAGACAGATATTTATACTAATTTGAACGTCCGTTTTAGAGGGATTTTTAATGTACGTGTCAGTACAAGAGTTACGCAATTGAATCAATGCTCACAGTGTTCTCGTACATAAAAAATTACGCCTCATGTGACACCAATGACTGCAAATGTTTCTTTGCACACGGGCAATTAAAGTAATATGGTTGGAGAGATATTGCCATTAACGATAACTTGCCAGAGGCATCGACATGATATCAGGAGTTGCTTCCCCTTCTAACTTGTTTCAACACACAAAATGAATCAATTCACGCTTGTTCGGTATTTCTGAAATACCAGAGGCATGAATAACAGGAAAGTGGATGTATAGGTACATGCAATTCATATTGTTTCTGTTCGTTATTGTGTGGCGTTTGATTTGTATACTCATAAGGAAAATGCCTTGTCAAATAAATTAACCCATTTAAAATAAAGAATGTTATGACGATAGTAAACAGTACATAATCAGGGCATTAGCATATAAGCAAATATAGCAGACGCAAAACAGACAGGTGTCTGATTTGGGTCTACAGTAAAACCCCTCTAAACCGGAATTCTAACAGAAAGGAGTTTTGATACTTTTAGGCAAGTGGCTGCTTAATGCAGGGTAACTTTCATGCAGAAAGATCATAGGGGAGCTTTCTGTATGACTTTAACCCTGCATTAAGATGTCACTTGTCTCCAAGACCAAATTTAACGTCCGGTTTTGAGAGGTTTTACTGTTTGTTGTTTACAAAGACGTGAAAAGAGTGAATGACCAATTAAAGGGCGAATACGACAATGGTCCAAACCATACTGTCCACCAAAGCGTCTTTCCGTACTAACAAGGGCTGACAAGGCGGCATTGTATACTTATCCATCACAATGATAATCTGGATAATCTCATAATGGAGCTGTTATCGAAAATAAAATTCATTTTTGGGCAGACCGTGTGTTGCGCATTTAATGCATACAGAATGAACACGCACATATGGCTTATGGCTTATATACTCATCTGGTATCATTATTAACCCTTTCCCTCATACATGTATAATGTGTTTTCAGGCATCTGCAAACAGAGTAGACCCAGATCAGACGGCTCATAGAGGAGCCATCTGATCAGGGTCTGCTCTGTTTGCTTATGGTGTAATGTAGATCTGATTCTACAGCTTCAGTCGGAGTCAAATTGTCCTGTGTTCATATGTCATTATCAAAAAGAATCTTATTAATATTCATGACGTCATTATTTCTTACATGAATATACAAATGGGAAAGGCTTAATTAATATGCGTTTTGCACAGCTATTTTATTTCTAATATATATGCATGGTTGCATAGATCATAAGCGTACATTAAACATTTATTTCAAGATTAGCGCCGTTACCTCACCCTACAAACCATTCACTGTGACCACTCTTTAGAATAATCTCTTCAAGACGATTTTAGAAAGTGGTCAGAAGACGAGGTTTGTATTTGAAACACATCCTTTTATTTGTGTCTCTGTGTGCAACAATGTGGTCACCACCTACACCGTAGAGTGAAATAAACGAGACCAACGGTTTGACAGCTGACTTTGCCCAGATGTTTCAAATCTTTTATGCGACAACTTAAGAAATAAGCATGGGTGTTTTTAAAACCAATCTGTTGCTTATTGCAGGATGAAAGTAATGCTGAAAGCTCCTTTCTGAACAACTTTCGTCCTGAATTTAGCTACCAGATGTCGTTAAGACCCTAATTTATACATCTTTTCTAGCTGTCGTGTTAGGGAAGTTTTACTTTACAGTATAACCTGTCCTAAACGGCAATTCATTTATTGAACGTAGGGGACTTAAAAAGCAGGTCGTTGCTTAACCCTTTCCCTGTTCTGTGTTCATTCCAAATGTCAATACCTACTGAATATGCATAGATAAAATGATTATAACAAAATATGGAAGATGGAAAATTGTAGCCATTTTAGAAAGGAAAGACACAGATCTTTGAAATTCTATTAGCAAACAGAGTAGACCCTGATCAGACGGCTCCTCTAGGAGCCGTCTGATCTGGGTCTACTCAGTTTGCAAATGCGTGAAAACACGTTTATATGAGGGAAAGGGTTAATACATGAAAAAAGTGTATTTCGTGAACGCAGTAAAACCCAATAATCCGAATAATTTTTAATACATTTATAGGCGAATTCATAAGTTGTGTGACCGCTAAATACTGGACGAATGTCACACAGAAAGCTGACAATGGAGCTTTCTTTGTGCTATTCATCCTACATTAAGCTGCTGGCAACAGTTACGGCCTTTAACTCTTTCCCTGTTGTATATTCATGTAAGACAATAATGACGTCATGCATATTAATTAGATTATTTTTTATAATGGCATATGAACACAGGTCATTTTGGCTCAGACAGAAGCTGTAGAATCAGATATATAATACAACATAAGCAAACAGAGCAGACCCTGATCAGACGGCTCCTATAGGAGCCGTCTGATCTGGGTCTACTCTGTTTGCAGATGCGCGAAAATACGCTTACATAAGGGAAAAGGTTAAGATGATAATACTTATTTGAGTGTTTTGATAAGCGAGATGTATAGATAATTATAGTTTTGTGTTCTGACATGAATTTGTTTTCCTGTGCTATGGCTATTCCTGGGTCGGCTCTATATGTGCACAAAACTAATTGTTTCAGCAGGGTGAGCATCTTTATGTGTCATGAAATATGTCATTTGAAACAAATAGGATCGGTATTTACATGTGTCATGACATATAACATTTGGAAAAACATACGATGGGTATCTCTATATGTCATGAGTCACATAACATTTGTAACACATAGGATGAGCATATCTATGTGTCATGACATTTGAAATTAAATAGGATGGGCATACATGTATATGTATGTGTCGTGAAATATGACATTGAGAAAATAGGGCGGACATCTCTATGTGTCATAACATGTGGAATTTGAAATATAAATTGTATCATTCGTTTTGTTTCAAATCATACATGTAAATAGCATGTTTCTATCTCTTTTTGTTTTCAAAAAACTCGAAATTAGTGTTAAACAGATTTGATTCGGATGAGGCATCGAGTTATTCGACGTTTCGTCTTGACCCAAGCTGTGCACATAGGTTTATCATAAATTTGACTCATATTGTTGAGAGATTTACATGTTTTGAATCTGTCTAGAACTGTGCAATAAAGTTGTTTAAAACACAAATTCGCGTTTGTTATCATGTGTATCTCTGATATAGAATCACCACGACTTAACCCTTTCGGCGCCAAATTTCTAATTGTCGTCTGCAATCCAAGTTTGTTAAATCATTCGGTAAAATAAGGAAATGAGATAAATAAATGTAAATTTCAAAGGAATAAAGCACAAATATAGAAATAAAGAATGAGACAAAAAGTGAAGTCCCTGATCTGGGACTGCACTATTTGTCGTGGTGCATTTATGCGACATCGGCGGTGATAGGGTTAACAATGTTTATGATAAAATACAACAAAGTTTGTTTTGAAGAATATACAGTAAACCCTCTCTATAACGACCACTAAAATGTGTTGATTAGTTAGTATTTAGCGCAGGTGACTGGTTAAAGCAAGGTAAAAGTAAAACAGAACGCTCCTATAGGAGCGTTCTGTTTTATTTTCACCTTGCTTTAAGCAGCCACCTGCCTTTAACACAAAATACTTGATGTAATTTAGTGGCCGTTATAGAGAGGGTTTACTGTATACCACAGTTTGACTACAGCAGAGCCGGTATTAAGCGGCCACCACAAACATGCCTAAATGTGGGTCTGTATAGCTTAATGCAGGCCAAAATAATGCAAAACGCCACTTTAGGAGCTTTCTACATTACTTTTGCCATGCATTTAGCAACCACCAGCATTTTAGGACTCATTATGTTCAATAAAGGACTGGCGGCTTAAGACAAGTTCTTTTGTAGTGGCAAAAACAAAACAGAAATAAATATGTTTTGAACCATATCTACTCCAAACACCTTGTAAAGAGACAAAACCCTTTCCACCAACCTTTTATGTGCAGCTGTATCGACTATTTGAGTTCTGGCTTTGAACCAAAACAAGCGTTATTGTATTCCCGCCAACTATTATATCTGATTTTAAACGAAGTCATTTTCCAGTATTATTCGGTCACTACAACCGTGTACATCATATCTAGTATGATACAGTAAAACCCATCTAGACCGGAATTCTAGTAAAGAAGAATTTAGATGCTGCTAGGTAGGTGGCTGCTTAATGCAAGGCGAAAGTCGTGTAGAAAGCCCGTGTAGCATGAGGCTGCATTCTGTCTCCAAAACAGATATTTATACAATAAAACCCCTCTAATGCGACCACCAAAAAGAGGCATAATTCACAGTTGCAAAGGCATGTGGTAGCTTAACGCAGGACGAAAGTTATGCAGAAAGCTCCTATAGGAGCTTTCTGTATATTTCGTCCTGCATTAACCAACCACATGCTTATGAAGACATGTGGTCATATTAGAGGGGACTTACTGTACTAAATTTAACATCCGGTTTACAGGAGTTTTACTGTACTGACAAGTACCGATACCCAATAATACCGGATAAAGGGTGACGAGGTTTGTCTGGGTTCAACTCAAGTGATTTTGAAAACTTTAACACCTCCAAACAAAGTCACGTTGTTCTTCACTTCAATGTATTTGATGATATGATGCGCAAACCACCCGTAAAACAAGTTTGAGAATCTTGTAACAGGCATACATGTTTGCTGATGACATAACGTAGCAGGAAAATAGTGAACTATATTCTCAATAAACAGCCTTTGCCAACAGAGAGTAGATCGACAATGTTTATTGACTGATATATTTCATACAGTAAAACCTCTCAATAACGGCCACTAAATTACATCAAGTATTTAGTGTTAAATGCAGGTGGATGCTTAAAGCAAGGTGAAAGTAAAACAGAACGCTCCTATAGGAACGTTCTGTTTTACTTTTACCTTGCTTTAAGCAGCCACCTGTCCTAAATACCAGCTAATTAACTCAATTTAGTGTCCGTTAAAGAAAGGTTTACTGTATATAGTTTCAGCCATGGCAAAAAACTTCCCGTGCCCATAAGTCATTTCAGCTAATTAAAAAAAGCATAACGGCATCTACATGCATTTTTTAAACGAATAACGACAGAGTAAAGGGTTAATGACCGAGGTTGTTCTTTGCACAGAAGCATGTTTTGCACAATAGTTATATTGATGCAATCCTTAAAACGATAAGGCTTATAACGATAACGTGCCAAATGCATCTGCACGTTATCAGCAGGAGTTGCTTCCCTTCTCCGAACGTGTTTGAACACGCAGAATGCGAAATAAATTATTCACATTTGTTCGTTATTACTGAAAGAACTAGAACCATGAATAACAGGGAATAGGATTAAGAACACGAAGTTCGTATTGAGTATATTGTATCTAAGCGTTATTACGTGGTGTTGTGTATGTACATTCAAAAGCAAATACGATCAAATAAATGAGACCTCTACTAGAGGACTATTAATGCATTTGTTGCATTGCAATATGGAATAAAGAATGTTATTGCAGTAGAGAATCATGTCAATAACAGCCGTCTGATCTGGGTCTACATTGAGCAAAAAGACGTAATGATTAGGTAAAGGCTTAAAAGGGTCAATCGTTCACGATCATATTTTGACCAAAGCCTCTATCCCTTTCCAACAAGCTCTGACGTGATGGCAATATGTGCCTATTTATCGCAATAATAATCTGGATAGCATCCATAACAGAGCTTTGCGGACAATTACTGGTACTTCATCCGTGGGATCGGATCATTAAGACTGTAGAACCTGTCTTAAGCGGCCATCAAAAAGAGGTCTACATGTAGTTATGGATCTTTAAGGAAGGTAGTAGCTTAATGCAGGTCAAACGTATTACAGAACGCTCCTATAGGAGCTTTCTGCATTACGTTTTCCCTGCGTTAAGCAATCACCTGCTTGTTCAATAAGTGAATGGCCGCTTAGAACAGGTTCTACTGTATGATCATATGGACTAAGTATACATCTAATATCATCCTTGTCCATGTTGCCCTGTCGTCGTTGTCTTTAGTATATGTTTACAAAGAACTAAATAGGTCGTGTACAATTTCTGAAATGGCAAACAATACATTTGTTCATTTGGGCATCATTAAAATACAGTTAATAAATATTCATGGATTCATGAATTATTGTATAAATACCCATTAAAGTAAAGGGTTAAAGACATCCTAACAGCGCGGGACACGAACCACTACAGTGCTCCCTCCCTACAACGGCCCTCTCAATAACGATTCCCTCCTTACAACAACGCATGTCACTGTTTCCGAAACAATACGGCTCCAGAAACAACTTTTTTCCATCGTATTTTCTTTATGCCTCAATCAAAGCCTATGGTGTGACCACTCTTTAGAATGGTCACTTTGTGACGATTCTAAAGAGTGGTCACAACATATGGTTTGATTGAGGCATAACGGTTTTAGTTCTCGAAATACACCCTATCTGGGGATCTACAAACAAGCTAATTATGTTTGATTTTCCCTCCCTATAACAACTCCCTCTGAACAACACATACAATTTTCGTATCCCAAAGGGTGTCGTTGTAGAGAGGGAGCACTGTACTTGTTTTGCAAACTGTGTATACCCAGACGTGGAGGAGCCCTCTGCACTGTTTGTCATGTTACACTTTTCTTTTAAAAAAAATCTCTAAATATCCGCCATAAGCTTGACGTATTTGAATTTTGGAAAAGTCCATTTGAAAAATCCAACGCTGTAAGGGTTATGAATGGCTTTCACTGCCGAATAGTATGATCTGTATAACTCCTAGTCTGCTTGAGTTTTTATGTTTTGAATAGTATTCCCATTCCCGAGAAATGTAAACACAGTATCAAATGGTATGGAGCTTTTTGAGACACCGACTTTCTCTGCATATCTTGATCCAAACTGTTTGTATTGGTAATCACATATTCGTCATTCAACCATTTCCCTCGTATAAACGTGTTTTGCAAACAGAGTAGACCCAGATCAGACGACCCCTATAGGAGCCGTCTGATCAGGAGTCTGCTCTGTTTGCTAATGGAATTTGAAATATCTGTTTCTTTACTTTTTAAAATGACTGCAATTTTCTATCATCCATATTTTATTATAACTAGTTTATCCATGATTATTCAGTAGGTATCGAAATTGGAAATAAACATAGAACATGTCTCGAACAATTTTTCAGCGGCTAGCTGTCTATTTCCATTCTTGTTCTAGTTTTCCACCAAGAACTATGTTACATTGTAATTTGCATATGACCCACTAGTATTTTTGTAGTAAACTGTGTTTTCATTAGATAATGCCTAGACTGGCATACAGCCTTTTTACAATGTCTCTACACATTGCCAAACTCGAAGTACAAAATCCAGATACAGTCAGCTAATGTGATGAAAAGCCTGGGGTCATTCTTACGACCCAGTAGTTATTTCTAAACACCATGCTTATGATAATTAGCTACTTCGCAAGCCGAAATCCATGCAATTGATCCATATTGACCTAACCACACCAAATTGTAATGTATTTTGTTATACATACCTTTTCTATAAACTTCCCAGAGTTCAGTAAAAACGCCATATAATACAGAAAGTCATATTTACGCTTATATTTAGCAAGGAAGTCTGTCGAAAGTTCCGTTCTTAATATAGATGCTAATGGGAAATTCCCCAGTAAATAAAAATAGACGTGTACGACGATAATAACCGAGGTCTCCGAAATAGGTTGGCATATTTAACCCATTCCCTCATAATTATAAACGTGTTTACACGCATCCTATAGGAACCGTCTGATCAGGGTCTGCTCTGTTTGCTAATGGAATTAGATAGATCTGTTAATATACTTCGTAAAATGGCTACAATGTTCCAACTTACATAGTAGGGCGAATCGGCGTTGTTAACAAACCTATCGATTTTACGCATGTACAGTTAACTGGTGGGCAAAAACATCAGTAACAACCTATGTATCCCTATGTATAGGCTAAGCAATAGTTAGCCTACACACCATTTAACGACAGTCACTGTGATGGTTAGGAATTGTTGGTTTCTGTACAAATACTATGTCCTTTGACTATAATGACAATTTGGTTTTAGTTTCGAAGGGTAGATACAGCAAGAAGCTTGAATTAATCGGCCTAAAGGAATGCCCTATAAATTACCAGCTGAACTTTGAAACAAGGAATGTGTCACAGAACGTGACAAATGCCCCCAAAGCAAAGCACTGACAATAAAATGCGCTTTGTAAGCAGGCCTGCATATGCAACTGAAAAATTAAAGTTAAGATTGCATAGCAAGACCACACTTTGAACTCAAGTTACCCCAAATGACAAGCTTTTTTATATTTAAGGTCAAAGGTCAAGGTCATGATCACATGGCCTACAAAATGTATACAACATTCCGCCATCCGAAGATGAACTCACACACCATATTAAGTGATCCTAGCTGAGTCGGTGTAGGGATATGCTGTGGAAACCTTTTTTGTAAAAGAAGCCCAACGTCATGGTCATGGTCACACTTACCTATAAACAGTATGCGACACTCTGCTATCCCAAGATGTACCCACGCACCACATTTGGTGATCCTAGCTGAAGTAGGAAACTGAAGTCAGAAAACTATCTTTTGGTATGTTTAAGGTACTTATGACATGAATGTGATTAAACAAATTTAAAATGCATCTATCTAAATCAGTTGTTGTTGTTGTTGTTGAGGCATAGCTTGCGAAGGGCACCTGTGCTCCGAACCTGTTTCTGACATTTTCCGGCGGTCATCCACAGACATCTTAGCAGTGATGTTAAGGTTGTTTTGAATTTCATGTACAAGTTAACCCTTCGCTTGCTATTCACGCCAATATACCTACCAGTAAATAGTGAAGACCCAGATGAGACAGCTCCTGCAGGAGCTGTCTCATCAGGGTCTGCACTATTTACAAGTTGATTGTGCAACCAATGCACTCCACAGCAGTGATTGCACAGCGAAATACTTGTACACAGTGGATATATATGTAATTATACAACAGGGCATGTGTAAAGAAGGAGAAATGTATTTTAAAATTCAGCAAGCGAAGGGTTAATAGTGATTTCCTATAAAAGTTACTTGAAGTTTTTCAATAAGTGTTTCTTGTACTCCACGTTCACTTATTCTTTTCAACATTATAATCGCCTAAAAACAAAATATGCAGTCAGACCAAGGCTCCAACTCATTGCAGTATATTTAAATAGCATCGCCTCCGAATTCACTATCAAAAAGACACAACCATAAAGTATATTGAATGAAATACCGGTAGTTGATCTACTTTTGTTAAGGTATTTCCAGCAATTGCCGTTTGTTTACTTCCTTTCAATTTGACCTTCATATTAAAAATTGATGAAATCTATTTTACCAATTTTTCAGCAATTATTTTAATACAGTTATTAAGTAAATGTCCTAGTGTAGTTCATAAATGTTAAACAACACTTTTTAATTTAATTTTTATTTTTTAAACATTAATTTTTACCTGAAAATATGCAAAAAAAGAGATGTCATATAACCCACTTTTCCATATTGTTTTAAAACTTTTTTTTAAACTATCCTTCCAAATATCTTTTTAGTCCTGTTGGTGGATTAATACATGTACGTCCTTATCATTTATTTCACATATGAGTCTTTATAGCAGGTGGTTGCTTAATACATATCAAAAGGAACGCAAAAAACTCCAAAAGGAGCTTTCTGCATTACTCTTGACCTGCATTAAGCTACCACATGCCTTACGGACCCATAAGTAGACCATTTTTGACGGGCACTTAAGATAAGTTCTACTGTATTTGGAAAAGGGGTTAGGGTTGTAGTGTATTTAGGAAGACGACAATGCTCCCTGAGGTCAGCTGAACTATTAGAAAGTACTTATATACATGAATTCGTGACATTTTATTGCATCGAAACCAGCAGCAAAAAAGAAAGTGGAGCTGGACTTTACCTACACCAATTTAGTAAATCGATACACCATCCCCACAATGTCACACGGTGTGCGGAACATCGTGTCAGGGTTATATTGCAAATTGGCAAGTAAAACTATCTTGGTACAAAGTCGGGTTTGATGTACACAAGTAAAAAACACTCAAAAATTCCTATATGACGCACATGTATGACTTAACATTTCATTCATCCTGTACTTGATAGATGTACATGCAATACTCTGTCCATTATAATACTAATTAACCCATCCCTCATAGGCTATTTTAGACCAAACCGCTTTGAATAAATCTACAGAAAAGAAGCATTTACTAGAGAAAAGGAAAGAAATAGAATTGTTCAGTTTTGTAACCACTGTGATAAATAGAGCATTTGCTCCGATAGAGCAAATGCTCTATTTATCAAAATGGTTTCAGAAAGAGACTTTTACAGAGGCGTCAAAAGGCGTCAATGTGAGGCCATGGGTTAAGAAATTCAAACCAAGCCAACGGTAAATAATTCATTGAGTGATTTATAATAACAGAGAGAACAAACGACACTCAGACAGTTATGATAAATGAAAATAACAGGAAAACTGTTAGCCAGGTAAGTGAATGCTAGCTAGCTCGTTTACATGCAATGTCGTCCGCAAATGTCGTCGCCAGTTGCAATTTAAATTGTTTGTTGTGTTTCACTTTTTCTTTTTAAAAAAAATTACAAAGTTTTCATCCTGACGAGACGTCTAATTAAGCGTCGCCTCGTTTGGATCCAGCTGTTTGGACCCAGCTGTTTGAGTCCAGCTGTTTGGATCCAGCTGTTTGGATCCAGCTGTTTGAGTCCAGCTGTTTGGATCCAGCTGTTGGGATCCAGCTGTTTGGATCCAGCTGTTTGGATCCAGCTGTTTGAGTCCAGCTGTTTGGATCCAGCTATTTGGACCCAGCTGTTTGGGTCCAGCTGTTTGGATCCAGCTGTTTGGATCCAGCTGCTTGAGTCTAGCTGTTTGGATCCAGCTATTTGGACCCAGCTTTTTGGGTCCAGCTGTTTGGATCCAGCTGTTTGCTTGATGCCATCGGCAATGAAAGCGTTAAAACTCTTACCTATTACAAATGTACAAATGTGCTCGCTTCAAATTAAAACCCTTTTGGCGCTAAATTTCTAATTGTCGTCTGCAATCCAAGTTTGTTAAATCATTCAGTAAAATAAGGAAATAAGATAAATAAATGCATATTTCAAAGGAATAAAGGACATTATATAGAAATAGAGATTGAGACAAATAGTGAAGTCCCTGATCAGACGCCGCCTTGAAAAGGCGGCGTCTGATCTGGGACTGCACTATTTGTCGTGGTGCATTTATGCGACTGCGGCGGTGAAAGGGTTAAACAAAACATATTAACCGCTAGATAATTCCAAAGCAAGTCGCTATTACATCGATAACTTCGAAATACCATGGAATATAATTCTTAGTACCAAACACAAACAGGCATTAATAGTTATCTCCCTTGTACTGACAAAACGTATACGGCTACAGAAATTTGTTTCAACCTAATTTGTTAAAATACAGTAAAATCCCGCTAATTCGACCACCAAAAATGGGCATAATTCTGGGTGGCAGAGGCAGGTGGTAGCTTAATGCTGGACGAAAGTTATGCCAAAAAGCTCCTATAGGAGCTTTCTGCATAACTTTTGTCCTGTATTAAGCAATTTCCGTTTCTTCCAAAATGCCCCTTTTCCTCAAAACTACATATTTTATTGCCGGTATCCCTAAAATAAAACATAAAAACTACACTCTACAGTGAATGAAATTACAAATACACTATATACTTAATCCCGTGATACAAATATTTTTTTGAAAAGAATTTGGTACATGTCCGTAGAATGGGTATGATTCATTCTGTATGTTAGTTTCATTAATTCAAGTTCTATTTTATGTGTCGGGGTTAATAGAAGAATGTGAATATGTCACTAATCAATGAAGAAGAATCTAATCGCCGCTTTGATAATGATAAATTATGACAGTCTCTTGGTTATCACTATTCTATACAGTAGAACCCCACTAATGCGACCACTAATGAATAAAAATGGATGTCTTTATAAGCAGGTGATTGCTTAATGCAGGACAGAAGTAATGCAGAAAGCTCCTCTAGAAGCTTTCTGCATTACTTTTGCCCTGCATTAAGCTATCACACGTGTTTCGTTTCTAGATATATGGATATCACTATTCTATACAGTAGAACCCCTCTAATGCGACCACTAATGAATAAAAATGGGTGTCTTTATAAGCAGGGTCCATGCTTATAAAGCTTTTAGTTGAGTCTGAGTTTCGTTCGCAAGCTTTTGATTGGTCAGATTTGAGTTCTCAAGCTTTTGATTGGTCAGATTTGAGCCAAAGGCTCAAATCTGACCAATCAAAAACTTGAGAACGATCTCAGACTCAACTAAAGGTTTTATAAGCATGGACCCAGGTGATTGCTTAATGCAGGACAAAAGTAATGCAGAAAGCTCCTCTAGGAGTTTCCCTCGAACTCATTCATATTATTTTTTTATTTCAGACCTAATAACAATGTTTACTCATTGTAAACATCTTCATTTTAATGACGTTTGAATTTTTTCCGAGGGTTAAAGGAGATCCTAGAAGTTAACAACATATTTTAAATCATGTCATTTATTTTCATATTAGTGTGCAATTCAACCGTATTGAAAAAAAGTACGCTCCACTTTTTATTCCGTACATTCTCATTACATGTACGTCATGTGGCCATTTGCAAAGAAACAGCTGATCGAATTAGCATGCAGAAAATGCATTCCTCATTGTTTCTGCATGGCATAGAGGGATATTTAGCAAGGGAGTTCCTGAATAACCATGCGATCAAATGATGTATATTTAAGTTCAATCTGTCCTGGTACGTGATATAAAAAAAAGAATCTCGAATCAAATTGAGTGACATAATTGAATGAAATGGACAGTAAGTTAACGCTTTACCTGTCATCATTACCCCTTTCACCGCCAATGCCGCGAAAATGCACCACGACAAATAGTGCAGTCCCAGATCAGACGCCACCTTGGAAAGGCGTCGTCTGATCATGGACTTCACTTTTTGTCTCAAACTGTATTGCTATATCTGTACTTTATTCATTTGAAATTTGCATTTATTTATCTCATTTCCTTATTTTACCAAATTATTTAACAAAGGTTGTTTGCAGAGTTACTCACGGTTGTCTCATCTGGATCCAAGCTGTGTGCATTGGCTAGCTAGGTCGACATGCTAAGTGTTAATTTATCAAGATCTACAGTGCTCCCTCCCTACAACGGTCCTCTCAATAACGATTCCCTCCTTACAACAACGCATGTCACTGTTTCCGAAACAACAAGGCTCTAGAAACAACTTTTTCCATCGTATTTTCTTTATGCCTCCATCAAACCCTATGTTGTGACCACTCTTTAGAATCGTCACTTTGTGACGATTCTAAAGAGTGGTCACAACATAGGGTTTGATTGAGGCATAACGGTTTTAGTTCTCGAAATACACCTTATCTGGGGATCTGCAAACAAGCTAATTATGTTTGATTTTCCCTCCTTATAACAACTCCCTCTGAACAACACATACAATCTTCGTATCCCAACGGGTGTCGTTGTAGAGAGGGAGCACTGTATTAGCTGAAGAGGTATCTCCCCTTTTCATATAGATTAGTATACAATATTTCATGTATCTTCTTTTTTTTTTGCAGACGACAATACGTGGCTGAGAATGAATTACGAAGTACATGTATGTATTTAAGATTTATGTAAACAATTTGAAGGGCAAATTTGATTGACGAAGTTTTGAGGAAATTATAGTAAACTTAAGCATCCATCAAACTGTTGCTATAGTGACACTCAGTGCATGCTGAAATATCATGTTTCGCACCAAAGTGTACTTTTATTAAAATATCGTAAATAATTCACGACATACAATTGCCCTTCAAACGGTTTACATAAGCCTGAACCCTGTCGCCGCTGAGTATTTTTCGTCTGCTAAGATTGACGTCTGCTTCCGGTTTCAAAGTGAACGTTTCTTCAATTACTTGCCAAACACCATAACGAGAGAGAGAGAGAGAGAGAGAGAGAGAGAGAGAGAGAGAGAGAGAGAGAGAGAGAGAGAGAGAGAGAGGGAGAGAGAGAGAGAGAGAGAGAGAGAGAGAGCGTGTGTGTGTGTTATTCGGCGTCTCGTCTGGATCCAAACTATTTGCAAGGAGAATCACGGATTCGCCTATGGCGTTCAAAGGATTTACAGTAAAACTTCTCTATAACGGCCACTAAATTGCAGTAAAACCTTTCTATAACGGCCACTAAATTACAGTAAACCTCTCTAGAACGGCCACTAAATTACAGTAAAGCCTCTCTCTAGAACGGCGGCCACTAAATTACAGTAAATCCCCTCTATAACGGCCACTTAATTACAGTAGAACCTCTCTTGAACGGCCACTAATTTACATCAAGTATTTTGTGTTAAAGGCAAGTGGCTGCTTAAAGCAAGATGAAAGTAAAACAGAACGCTCCTATAGGAGCGTTCTGTTTTACTTTCACCTTGCTTGAAGCGGCAACCTGCCATCAATACCAAATAATTAACACAATTTAGTGGCCGTTATAGAGAGGTTTTACTGCAAGTAACTGGATATCTGCCACGTATTGTTATGTGCAAACAATGATGTCTACTTTTCAATGTTCATGATTCAATATTCTTCCTTCTTGTTTTAAAAACATGATCAACGTGTCCTATTGGAGCTTTCTGTATTACTTTTGACCTGCATTAAGCTACCATCTGCTTTACAGATCCTGAATTAGACTTCTTTTTGGTGACCGCTTAAGACAGGTTCTACTGTACATAATTTTATATGTATGAATGTTTACAATGCATAATAAAGGAAGTTGTCAGACGTGAAAATATAGTAACTCATATCATACTCATAGCAAACAAAACTTCTTGCCTTGTGGTACATGTATATACAATTTGTGCAGGTCAATTACAGTAAAACCCCTCTAAAACGGAATTGTAGTAGAGAAGAATTAAGATACTTTTAAGCAGGTGAAAGCTTAATGAAGGGTAACAATCATGCAGAAAGCTCCTAGAGGGGATTTCTGTATGACTTTCTCCCTGCATCTAAGTTGCCATCTGTCTCCAAGACCGATATTTATACTAGATTTATCATCCGGTTTAGAGAGGTTTTACTGTATACAGTTAGTGCAGACCAATGATTGTCGAAGGTTTTCACCGGCATCTATTTCCTTTACAGGAACCCTTCACATCAAACCCTTAATCCATTCCCTCATATTTAATACATTCCCTCATATATAACACATTCCCTCATATTGACGCTCCATAGGAGCAAATGCTCTATTTATCACAATGACTTCAAAACTACAAACTCCTTGACGTTTCCCTTTCTCTAGTGAATGCGCCTTTTTGGTAGATTTATTCAAAGAGGTTGGGTCTAAAAAAGCCTATGAGGAAATTGATGAATTTATACGAGTCACATGGATTTTAAAGAGTGAATAGCAAAGTCTTCCTTCATGTATTCATATGTACATTTTGTGCAATGACATAAGTAGATAAGTGGTTGAAGGGGTTAAAAACAAGCACATGTCTGGATACTTTCTGACCGCCCCTATACCACTGGGGGCCAACTACGTATTATTATCAAATGTTTTGCTACGAGAATTCATATAGGTATTATAATAGATTTGTTTTTCTACGAAGGCAACTTTATTATCGTAGGAAAACATTTCCTAATATATACACTGGTTTCGTAGGAAAACAATTGGTCTAAAATACCCATATATAAATTGTCGTAGCAAAAACTTTTGGTGATAATACGTACTTGGTCCCCAGTGCTATACGTATTTCATACAACACATTAAATATTTAAAATATAATAAGTGTTGAAATAGCTACGTCATTCGCTTATTTGTAGTACGGCAACTGGGGAAACTTTTGTTACGTATTTCATTGAAACACGACCCATTCGCATTAACAATTATACATCAGTTTTACGAACGAGTTGCGTGCCAGTCTCGTCGACATGTAATCAAATCTCAGCTTGACGAAGACATTTCTATCATGTGGAAACAATTGCTTGTCATGAAGTACATCAGAATTGTAACAAGAATGATATTGTTGAAATTATAAGTAGTTTCCCCTCGATTATGTTTTCCCCTCGGTTACATGTATGTATTCAAGTGTAAGCTAACCCGTTCCCTGTTGAATAAGCATACAAGAAATAAATCCATCATGGATATTCATGAGCTGAGTTTCTATATATATACTATTTTATATACACATGAGAATTTCGTGATGTCAGCAATTGTGAAGTCAAATACAGGAGAACCCCTCTAATGCGACCACTTAATGCATAAACATGGATGTCTTTATTAGCAGGTGGTTGCTTAATACAGGACAAAAGTAATACAGAAAGCTCCTCTAGGAGCTTTCTGTATTACTTTTGTCCTGTATTAAGCTACCACCTGCATATAGCACCTAGAATTATACCTCTTTTAGGTGGTCGCATTAGCTGGGGTTTACTGTATATTATAATTCATAAGCAAACAGAGCAGACCCTGGTCAAACAGCTCCTACAGGATCGTTTAGATCAGGGTCTATTCTGTTTCCAAAGGCGTGGAAAAGCGTTTATATGAGGGAAATAATTAAATCGTATTACGGTAAGCACCAACTGGCTCTTATCACGTGACTGTCATTTACCAACAGGTTGATCCTAGATGAGATGTACAGTACCTCGTACCTCCTTGATACCCTGACAGTGTTTTGACCCTTTCCCTTATGTAAGCGCATTTTGACGCATCTGCAAATAGAGCAGACCCAGATCAGACGGCTCTCATAGGAGCCGTCTGATCAGGGTCTGCTCTGATTGCTTATGGTGTAATATAGATCTGATTCTACAGCTTTTGTCTTAGCAAAATGTCCTGTGTTCATGCGTCATTATAAAAATCTTATTAATATTCATGACGTCATTATTTCGGACATGAATATTCAAAAGGAAAGATTTAAGACAGGTTCTAATGATTGGTGTCAATCAGCTGTAGATCGAAAGCGAACAAAGTACCCGCCATCGAGACATTTCTTGTAAACAGCTCGGTCACAAAGCATCATTATCACAATCACAGTGAACAACAATAACAACATCGTAATTATGATCATCATCATACTAATCATAAAAATTATAGTCATCATTATCATTAACAACAGTTACTATAACAACATTATAGCAACAACGTCATCATCATCATCATCATCACCGTCATCATCATCGTCATCATCGTCATCACCATCACCATCATTATCCTTGTATCGTCACCAAAGCATCACTGTGCTTAAATGTATCTCTTAAAATTGTCTCAGAATAATATGGCTTCGTACATATTGATTCTTATCTTAACTAACTGAACCCAAAAGAGTCTGAGAGTTTGCATAATGGTTTCGTTGAAATCCTACCCGGATAACATGCACATTTGAAAGTTACCGTAGTACATAATGATTTGATTACAGCGAGCGTAATTGCCATAGAGGTATTACAAAAAATCTGCTCTATCACGTTTATTGTATTGCACTTAACTTTTTTATTCGTGTAATCCGTCTAGGTTTATGTGATACAAACAATAATGCACTTTAAATACCAGTATAGCAAAACCTCTTTATAGGGGCCATAGAAAGAATTAGCATAAACGTATTTAAATGCAGGTTTCTGCGTCATGCAGAATAAGATGAATTAACGGAGAAAGTTCACAGAGGAGCTTTCTGCATAATGTTTGTCCAGCATTGACCCGTTACTCAATAAATTCGCCTATCTGCATAACTGCAAACAGAGTAGACCCAGATCAGACGGTTCGAGTTGGAGCCGTTTGATCAGGGTCTGCTCTGTTTGCTATGGAATAATCAACAGTTCTGTCATGGCCTAAACTTCCTTTTATGATACATGTAATGCCATTATAAGACTACAGATCATTAAAGTTCATATATTCATTATTTCTTAATACAAGTAGATATTCATGGAGAAAAGGATTTAGCTTCCAACTGCCGTAAACATCCAAATACAGTAGAACCTGTCTTAAGTGACCATTAAAACGGGGTATAATTAAGGGCACGTAAGCTAGGTGGTAGCTTAATGCTGGTCAAAAGTAATGAAGAAAGCTCCTATAGGATAGAGAAATGTTTGCCCTGGATTAAGCAACCACCTGTTTTTTAAGATTCCTGTGTCTAATCAATATAAGGTCGCTGGGGTTCTTACTGTGCACTTTTTCTTTGCATGGTCATTGTAGCGTGGTTATACTGTATGCGGCACACAGCTGGACCCTGTCTGTACTTTAATCACGCTAAATGCATCTCATAACCATGGCAATAAATGTTGATCCTTTTGGCAGTGGTATATATTCTGTATAACATTTAGGAGAATCCCAAACGTTCAATTACAGGTGAATTAGAACACTAATTGGTCATCATTCGTATGCAAGTTGTCGACTATATCTTAATAATTACGAATAGATTGCAAGGCATGTTTGTATCATTCTTTTGAGAATTTGGATACGTTCAACATAAAAAACTGCATAATAAACCCCTATGGCGACCTGACGTGATTTTATATACACTTTAAACCTTTCAACGATGAATGTTCAGAGTACAATAGTCCATCACTGTTTGATAATATATTTTAGTCAGTATAAAAGTCTTATATTAGTGTAATCTGCATGACAAACAGTGCATACCCTGATTAGGGTTCTCCTTTAGGAGTACAATAACCTAAATATACACTGTTTGCAAATGATAAAGTTAAATCATACCTGTCAGACCGGGGACTGCGTCCCAACTTTTCTGATATCAGAGCGCGCCCGGATTGTCATAAATGTGTGGGAACGCCAGACATTCGTGCTGTGGTCGCCATAGCCGCCAATGATCCACAGACACGTAAAATGAATGAAAAAACTAATTGTTTTTCTTTTCAAATTCCATCGGGGAACCGTAACGCAAAATTATTTTAAATAACGTTAACATTTCAGGGCAGCGTAACACTTTTTTCATTTGGCGTTGAAGTTGTGCCTATATGTTGTTCATTCAATGATTTAAAAATTAAGTGGTAATATAAAATAACGAATAAGCAGCGTATAAATTGAATGCACTACTATCAAAAACCACATATATCTATTTATCACAATGGTTTCAAAATGTGACTTTTACAGAGGCGTAGAAAAGCGTATTTATGGAGGAATGGGTTAAGCACAACCTTACGATTTGAAGTATGACAAAAAGAGTATAAATTATACTTGAACACTTTCGCTGTCAAGGTCGCATCTCAAATTACCAATGCAAATATTTCGGATCCAGATGAGACGCCGGGTATATCAGCATCTCATCAGAATCCGAACTGTTTGATACTATTGTAATACTTTTGAAATAAAAGAGAAGAAAACAACTTTAAGAAACGAAAATTGTAGCAGATGACAGGTTTTACAGACGGCACTATTTTGCAGCGAGTTATAGTTGATATTAATTCTGAAAGTATGAGATCTTTCGAAACCTAAATAGCAATGCGAAAAGGGAAAATTGCAGACTCGGTTTTAATGAGTCTGTTCATGAGTTATTTAAAGTGCATCACTGCTAATGCCCCTATTACCGTCTTAATCAGTATTCAATTTCTGTAAGTAAAATAAAAGCACTGTAATTAATTATCCCGAAGGACCAAAATTATAACACTGGGAATGTTTAACCCTTTCCTCCATAAATACGCCTTTCTACGCCTCTGCATTAGTCACTTCTTGAAACCATTGTGATAAATAGAGCATTTGCTCCATAGGAGCAAATGCTCTATTTATCACAATGGTTTCAATACTACACAATTCTAACATTTTTCTTTTCTCTAATAAATGCTCCTTTTCGATAGATTTATTCAAAGAGGTTGGGTCTAAAAATAGCTTAGGGGGTAAAGGGTCTATATAACGGCCACTAAATTACATCAGGTATTTTGTGTTAAAGGCAGGTGGCTGCTTAAAGCAAGGTGAAAGTAAAACAGAACGCTCCTATAGGAGCGTTCTGTTTTACTTTCACATTGCTGTAAGCAACCACCTGCTCTAAATACTAACAATTTAACATAATTTAATGGCCGTTATAGAGAGGTTTTACTGTATTTAAAGTGCAACACCACTCACGACCCTAGCACCGGCTTAATCGGTAGTCCATTGTCATAATTAAACCATTACTCCATAGACACAAAGACTTTGAATAAATTTACCGAAAATGGACATTTACTACAGAGAAGGAAAATTTTAGTAATGTATAATTTTGAAACCATTGTGATAAATACCTATGGAGCAGATGCCCTATCTATCACAATGGTTTCATAAACACGGCTTTTACAGAGGCGTCACAAAGCGTCAGTATGAGGGAATGGGTTAAAAGAATCAGAAAATATCACAACACTGAGAATGAAGTCACATTCGCCTGGATAACTCTTTCATTTGTACTCTCATTAGACAAGTATGACTCTTGCCACGGGATATCATATGTGTACTTATAATATACAGTAAAACCTCTCTATAACGGCCACTAAATCACTTCAAATATTTTGTGTTAAAGGCAGATTGCTGCATAAAGCAAGGTGAAAGTAAAACAGAACGCTCCTATTGGAGCGTTCTGTTTTACTTCTACCCTAAAAACCAACTAATTAACACAATTTAGTGGCCGTTATAGAGAGGTTTTACTGTAATTGTGACCAATATTATAAACAGTATAAACCCTGATCGTTAGTTACACTGTTGGCAAATGCCCGACTCGTTGCCTATTATTGTATTATTTTATCGTCAATGCTCTATTCTTGTGATGTCTATGCTCTATTTTTTATGTCTATACTCTATTCTTGTGACGTCTATACTCTATTCTTGTGATGTCTATACTCTATTCTTGTAATGTCCCTGCCCTATTCTTGTGATGTCTATACTTTATTCTTGTGACGTCTATACTTTATTCTTGCGACCTCTATACTCTATTCTTGTGATGTCTATACTCTATTCTTGTGATGTCTATACCCTATTCTTGTGATGTCTATACTCTATTCTTGTGATGTCTATACTCTATTCTTGTGACCTCTATACTCTATTCTTGAGACCTCTATACTCTATTCTTGTGATGTCTATACTCTATTCTTGCGACCTCTATACTCTATTCTTGTGATGTATATACTCTATTCTTGTGATGTCTATACCCTATTCTTGTGATGTCTATACTCTATTCTTGTGATGCCTATACTCTATTCTTGTGACGTCTATACTCTATTCTTGTGACCTCTATACTCTATTCTTGTGATGTCTATACTCTATTCTTGTGACCTCTATACTCTATTCTTGTGATGTCTATACTCTATTCTTGTGATGTCTATACTCTATTCTTGTGACTTCTATACTCTATTCTTGTGATGTCTATACTCTATTCCTGTGATGTCTATACTCTATTCTTGTGATGTCTATACTGTATGCTTGTGACGTCTATACTTTATTCTTGTGACCTCTATATTCTATTCTTGTGATGTCTATACTCTATTCTTGTGACCTCTATAATCTATTCTTGTGATGTATATACTCTATTCCTGTGATGTCTATACTCTATTCTTGTGACCTCTATAATCTATTCTTGTGATGTATATACTCTATTCTTGTGACCTCTATTCTCTATTCTTGTGATGTCTATACTGTATGCTTGTGACGTCTATACTTTATTCTTGTGACCTCTATATTCTATTCTTGTGATGTCTATACTCTATTCTTGTGACCTCTATAATCTATTCTTGTGATGTATATACTCTATTCCTGTGATGTCTATACTCTATTCTTGTGACCTCTATAATCTATTCTTGTGATGTATATACTCTATTCTTGTGACCTCTATTCTCTATTCTTGTGATGTATATACTCTATTCTTGTGATGTCCATACTCTATTCTTGTGACCTCCATACTCTATTCATGTGATGTCGATACTCTATTCTGTGAGTCGATGTTCTTTGAACAACTTTATATACTCTCGGAAATCATTTTATTCGCTGTTCAAAGGTATAAAGCCTTGAACATTTTATCAGTTTATCTGATGCTATAAAATACTCATTCAAGCATTTTCATTCGCATTAAAGGGCTTAACCCTTTTGCTGCCAATGCCGGTTCTGTGATTACCTATGCAAACAGTTTGGATCCAGATGAGACGCCGAGTAACTCGGCGTCTCATCAGGATCCAAACTGTTTGTTACTGTTGCTATGTTTTTGAAACAAAAATGAAGAAAATCAAAAGAATGAAAATTTGTAGCAGACGGCAAAGTTAGCAGACGACATAGTTTGGCAGCGAAAGGGTTAATGGCACCTGCTCAATTATGAATACTCGTTAACCTTGACCCATTATAAAACCAAGTCTTAACTCACGATAAATATTGTGGTTCTATTCTTATGATGTTTTCCGCAGCAATCTATATTGTGTAACTTTTAACAATTACCGTGTATTTGAAGTTTTCATTCGTTCAAATTTCTAAACTCTTAATTGTGATTTTATATAATTTCTTCCTCAATAAAACAGTAAATTTGAATATTCAGTAAAACCCCTCTTATGCGACCACCAGAAGATGAGCATAATTCTGGACGAAAGAGGCAGGTGGTAGCTTAATGCAGGACGAATGTTATGCAGAAAGCTCTTATATGAGCTTTCTGCATAACGTTTGTCCTGCATTAAGCTACCACCTGCTTATAAAGGCAGAAAAGTTTGTTCATTAAGTGGTCGCATTATAGGGGTTCTATTGTATATAACATATTTTCATTCATTTCGTTTCCAACTACGACTAGAATGTCAAGTGTAGTTGAGTTTCAAAAGTTCTCGAAATTTAAGGGACCATGCAAATTACTTCGAGATAACAGAAATGTCAGTCATCCGATTTCTAATCTGGATAATGTATCCTGTTCAAAGCTTAACTCAGGCCTAAACTAATGTCGAGAGCCCCTGTAGGAGCATTCAGCATTACTTTCGACCTGCATTAGGTTGTCACATGTGTATATGCGTAGTGATACATTTCAGAACAATTCTATATTGTAAATGTTGGAAGAACATAGTACTGTTCCTAAATCGGATATTGTCTTAACATGGCCGTTGATTTCCGTGTAATCGACGAAGGTTTCCTTCTATTAACCCATTCCCTCATATTGGCGACTTTTGACGACCCTGTAAATGTCACATTGAGAAACCATTGTGATAAATAGAGCATTTGCTCCTATAGGAGCAAATGCTGTATTTATCACAATGGTTTCGAACTACAAAATTCTAAAATTTTCCTTTTCTCTAGTTAATGCTCATTTTCGGTAGATTTATTCAAAGAGATTGTATCTAAAAATAGCCTATGAGGTAATGGGTTAAAATGGGCAAATTTCTAAGGATTTACCTATATGCATATATCGTAAATTTGAATTTATATAAACTGCTGGAAAATGGAATATAAGCATTAGCTTTACTATATGAGAATGTGTACAACTCTTGGGTGTCGTTTGATTTATACGAAACATGGACAGAATATAACTTTAAATGTTAACTACAGCTAGGATATGATTCAAGACTTTAGTGATCTCATACATTCAGAATCTGTGTTCACTATCACAATACCTGCAACTTCATTGAACATGTACCTTATTAACACTCATGCAAGACTCAGACAATTACGAATATCAATTAATCTTAATTATTTCATTAAAATTAGAAAAATATTTTACTGCTGTAGCAATAGGTGCATAGGTCATATAATCAAATAGGGCACATCCTGATCAGACAAATCACACGGGAGTGCTGTCTGATCTGGGCATGCTCTGTTTGAAAACAAAAACCCTAAAATTGATGGACTTATTATGTAAAGGGTTAAGGGACCTGTATCGAGTTGTTGCCCGTTTAACGTCCTTGAAACAGTGCAATCCCTGATACCAAAATATGTCTGGTAATATTGGGTGGTTTTGTTTCTTATTAGAATTTACAAATGTAGTAATAATGTTTTTTTCTGGTTATCAAATCCAGGCTAGCGCATAGTTTACATCTAAAGCTAAACAGGTTGTGTAAAGGTTCCATCGGCCCAATTTTGGTTTACATCTTCACCTTTTTCATAGTGCAAACTCTGTTTGTAATACAGCAGAATCTCACTAATGCGTCGTCATAATTTACAGTAAAACCTCTCTATAACGGCCAATAAATTACACCAAGTATTTTGTGTTAAAGGCAGGTGGCTGCTTAAAGCAAGGTGAAAGTAAAACAGTACGCTCCCGTAGGAGCGTTCTGTTTTACTTTCACTTTGCTTTAAGCACCCACCTGCTATAAATACCAACTAATTGACACAATTTAGTGGCCGTTATAAAGAGGTTTTACTGTACTTTCATAAGAAACTGTAACAATCCTGTGGTTGCGTAATGCAGAAAAAAGCGAAACTTCATTCTACTCTACAAAATAATAGTTTCAAACAGTTTTGATCCAGTCTCTGGGCGTCTCATCTGGTTCCAAAGATTTGTGCAGATATCATCAGTGATTGACTAATAGTATACAGGCAACATAGTGCAATGAACCCTTTATATAACAATTATTGCCAATTACTTAGTTTTGGGGTTAAGACATGTAAAGGACGAAAATGATGAAAATCTCCTAAATGAGCTTTTGTGGTACAGAAAACTCTCTTTAACCCATTACATCATAGGCTATTTTTAGATATAACCTCTTTGAATAAATCTACCGGAAAGGAGAATCAACTAGAGAAAATATTTGTTTTTTGAATTTTGTAGTTTGAAACCATTGTGATAAATAGAGGATTTGCTCCTATAGGAGCAAATGCTCTATTTATCACAATGGTTTCACAAAGTGACTTTTACAGAGTCGTCAAAAGTCGTCAATATGAGGGAAAGGGTTAAACCGGGCGTTCGTTTTAGTATAAATATCGGTCCTGGAGAGAGGTGGCAGATTAATGCAGAATGAAGACACTTTCAGTATGACTTTCACACTGCATTAAACAACCACCTGCCTAAAAGTATCTATTTTTTCTCTACTAGAATATCGATTTAGAGGAGGTATACTGTACAGTAATTCTTTATATAACAATTGTTTTCATTTGCTAATTTTGGGGGTTAAGGCATGTAAGGGACGCAACTAATGGAAATCTAATGGAGTTTTTGTGTTATATCGCACTGCAAGGAACTTCTACTTGTATTTACATAATGCTATGTTTATTTACTCAATGGTCGCTACGTAGATGTTCTGTAATACATGGTAAATCCGTACAGATCTAGGTCGATTTGGAAGATCGCCGACTTGATAGGGGCTGTGAAACTAATTACATAGATTAATACTGTTAAGATTTCACATAATATAACTAATAAAATATCCTTACAACGAAGCATTTATTTGGGACTGGCACAGTTTTAATACCATAGAAACCTAAATGGTACTCTCACTAGGGTATCTATTCAACCTTTCACTATGGGAGAAATCGTTTTACTCTTGACAAACAGATTGGGTCGAGATGGGGCACCGAGTAACGCAGTGTCTTACATGATACAGAAGAACCTGTCTTGAGCTACCATCAACAAGAGGTCTACAGTAAAACCTCTCTATATCGGCCACTAAATTGTGTTAATTGGTCGGTATTTAGGTCAGATGGCTGCTTATAGGAGCGTTCAAATGAGATATTCAGCACCAATAGAATCAACAGACATTATAAAAATTAAGAAGAAATAAATACTAATTAAAGGTGTACGCCGACAGGAAAGGCTTAGTACTCTATGAACACGACCTCTTAAATTCGGAAACGGAAGGAGGACGTCGGATCTTTGTACTATCTCGTTTTTGTTGTACCGTTTATTACCTTTCTGCAGTTACTCTATTTGCAGCTCAGTCATTGAGTACACTAGAGATAGGTGGGTCCAGTTTGTTTCACTTAGATATGTTTTCGTTTTACTTGCAGTTTACCACTGTATTTGCCATCGCGGCTGCTGTAGGTTTGTCGGAGAGGGGATATGTTTATTTACACTGTCTTAAGGGTAGGGGTGGAATAAGTGTGAGGTTCGACGCCCCTGAAGCGGTTTAAACCCCCAGTGACTATTGTCACTGACCGTTCCAGGGCGCTACTTCCATTTCCCCCCGATTGTTTGTTTGTTATGTCTTTTTGCGTCTCTTTTGTCTTGACATGCATGTACATTTACTGTTTTTTGTCGTGGTGCTGTTCGGGCGGCTGTGTGGTTTATATGTGGTGTTTCCTGCATGGCCCATACATGTACTTTTGAAATCGGTGCATCAAAAAAACCTTTCCCTCATTGATATTCAGTTAATAGATGATGGCACTAGTTTTGATGGTATAATGTTTGAAAATTGAATATTGCTTAAGCCGGTGCTAGGAGGCGTGAGTAGTGTTGCACTTTTAATTACTACTCATGACTCAATAAAACAGAGTCTGCAATTTTCTCTTTTGTTTTCGAAGGGTCGTCGACTTTCAGAATATATGAACAGATGTCCATTTAAGATGCGTAAATCGAAACATTTTCAAGAATAATATCCTTTGTTTCTCACGCATATTTACAATAGTATGCCACTTAATGGATTTAGGAAATAAGATTTTAAGATGCCTGTCAGTTAAAACCGTTATCCTCGAGACGATTCTAAAGATTGGTCAAAATATAGGGTTTGATGGAGAAATGACGATTTAGTATTTGAGGACACAACTTTAGTTTGAGTAGTGTTGTAATGTTTTTACTAAATGTAAATGCTCATGAACAGACTCAATAAAACCGAGTCTGCAATTTGCTCTTTTCGCATTGTTGCTTTTGATTTCGAGGGATCCTACTTTCAGAAATAACCCTTTACCTGATAAAAGCGGCTTTTAGCGTGTTTGATTTATTCCTCCGCTGAAGAAAATAGTTCAAATTCATACAGTCATGAACATATTGCATAATAAATATTTTCTATATCCTAGTAAGTGGTAGCTTAAAGCAGGCTGAAAGTAAAGCAGAATGCGCCTTAAGGCGCATTCTGCTTTACTTTCAACCTGCTTTAAGTGGCCATATGTCTTCAAAACTAGAAACAGGCTATTGGGTAAAGGGTTAAACTATGTTTGCTGTTAGCTTTAAACATTTTGAAACAATTACGTCCGGTTGCAATAGTAAGCTTTAATTGCATTCTCTATATTTTGCCTTATGTATTAAAACATTGATGAGGAATTAGACGATTAACAAAATATTTAAATCCTCTAAAATCTGAGACGGGCAAAGGTTTTTTATGTACCATTTACTGTGATAAAGCGAATAGAACATACCATTACTCCATACATTACTGAGTGTCCTAATTTTCTTAACTGTGGATGTAGATGTGTCGTTTTGACATTGAACATTGTTTTTATGATTAACTCTTTTACTATGTTTATTAGGCAAGCGGTCTTACTTCTATATGTTCTTACATTATTGTACTCTTCGAATTCACCATTGTCTTTCGTGGCATCAGGAATACCCCTATTCAACCAATCTGGCTGGTGTGTATTTTAACCCTGCCCAGGGCAAATGTTTATCTATATTAATGAAAACGTTTTCATAAAAGAATATAAAGTATCATGTACATTTCAACTTTGCATATAAATACATGTACTGTATTTCAGTCTCAAGTATGCATACCATCAAGGAATTCTATTCGCTTAAATTGCCTGATAAAGCTACATCTTATGTAATTATGGCTCACTCACTCAGTTAGTGTGTTGGGTTATTATCATATTAACTACGGAATATGTGTAATCTATCTAATTCGTATTTAAAATAATACTTTGTTAACATCTTTTTGTATCAAACTTCAACCAGAACATTATTGGACATACCCATTTTCTCACTTTGTTCATCAAATGTATAAAACAATTCATTAAAAAGGGATATGATCCTGTAGTACTATAACATACTGCATGTTTGGTTGTGAACCCTTTTACAGTTGGCAATCACGATGGCCTCTTTGCATGTACACCGACAAGAAAGGTTTAGTACTCTATGAAGGCGACCTCTTAAATCCAGAAATGGAAGGAGAACGTCGGATATCTGTACTATTTCATTTTTGTCGTACCCTTTATTACTTTTCTACAGTTACTCTGTTTGCAGCTCAATCATTGAGTACACTAGCGATAGGTGGATACAGTATGTTCACTTAAATGTTTTTTCGTTATACATGCACTTTACCACTGTATTTGCTGTCGCGGTTGTTGTAGATTAGTCGGAGAGGGGATACGTTTATTTACACTGTTTGTCTTTTAGGATGGGGATGGAATAAGTGTGAGGTTGGGCGCCCATAAACCGGTTTAACCCCCCAGTGACTTTTGTCACTGACTGTTCCAATGCGGTACTTCCATCTTCCTCCTATTGTATGTTTGTTTTGTCTTTGTGCGTCTCTTGTTGTTTTTTCTACTTATGTACATTTGCTGTTTCCTTGTGTTGCTGTTCGGGCGAGTGTTTGTTCTGTATGTGGTGTTTCCTGCACGACTCATTTTTGTACTTATACTGTATAATAGTTTGAAACAATATATTCATGAAGATGTATGGCAGGTTCGCTGATGTAGTATACAAATTAAAACTTATTGTTTAATTTCTATCCACAATCCACCTTTCCATATAAGAAATGACTATATCTTTGCGTCTAAACCATGTATATTTTCTAACATATACTAATATCCTATCACCTCTACATGTATTTTATTGTTTGGTCTACACGTCAATGAAGATGAAAATTGTTATTGAAAAACTTTCTTTATGATAATTGTCATTCAATATTCTTCACTTATTCCAATTTATCCATTTTATTGAGTGACATAAGTAATTTAGCGTCGTCAAGTTTCGCATTAAGCCGTTACATATACCGTACCTGTCTGTTCAGTGCATCCGTAACATATACCGTATCTGTCTGTTCAGTGCATCCGTTACATATACCGTACCTGTCTGTTCAGTGCATCCGTTAATATACCGTACCTGTCTGTTCAGTGCATCCGTTACATATACCGTACCTGTCTGTTCAGTGCATCCGTTACATATACCGTGCCTGTCTGTTCAGTGCATCTTTAAATGTGAATCGTCCTCGTCGGCCTCCGTCCGTCTAAACAGACGTTGGGTTACCCCAGGATGAACTTGAGCTGGAACAGTGTCTGCGATGACTATACAGGCCAGTTCTGTCTGTTCAGTGCATCATTAAATATGTATAGAGTGGTTGAATTCAGTGTTTGTCTTGTAGGATTTATGGTGTCCTGTGACCAAACCTGGCTCCATAAACAAGTCATTGGGGTACGATGTCTACATCTGAAAGTTTCATGATATATTTCTACACACTTCAAGCAATTGGTCGATTACCGAACTATATTAATTAAATAGCATTTGAAATTACATCTGAAGCGATTGGTGACGTGTTTCTAACGCAAGTAAAAAGGCAACACAGTCAAATCGGTGGAAAATTTTGTATATGTATATTGTATATGTTGCCCATTATTTGCTTCGCACAAGAGGGTGAACAATGTCAGTGTGACCTATGTAGCTCATGTTCAACGTACTGTTGGTGTCATGGAATACTTTGCATATATAGACTTGATCCATATTGATGCTATTGAGGGGCGACACATCTGCATCACCTCTTAGTGCAATGTTTGGAATATTGACTTTAATATCCGTGTGTGATATCGTCACTATAGTCACAAATTTGCCATACTGCTCCTCAATTAATTCAGTTTCTGTTTTGATGGCTATAGCATTACCCCCAACGTACTAAATAAGTATGTCGAACATTGACAGATGAAACGAACGTTTGTACATCATTAAGCGTTTTAATGGTGACGACTGGTTTCCAGTGCCTTTCCAGTTCAGACACTTAAAACTAGGAACACAATTTTAGGTTGTGAAATGGTTCCTTTCTTCGTTGACCTTGTTTCCGCTCCAACTTTTGCATTGGTCGACTCCTTTCCGTTTCCACCATTATTTGTGTTTGTCTTATTATCTAAAGTGGAGTCATACTAATCATTCTTGTGGAAGTAGTGTCTTTTAAAGGAGCTGGAAGATTTGTTGTGTTTGGTGGTGATTATGATGTCTTTACGTTACCAATATAAAACTAGTAATTACCATTCTACAAGTAATAGTATAGCACAAATGTAACACAAGAAACATTCAGAAACCGGAAACACGATATCCTATCATTTTAAGCATTATTATAATAGAAACATGTATGAGGGTTTAGCAAGTTTAATCCACATAATACGTATATCTGTGTTGACTTGTCTAAATGAGTGATTTAAGAGCATCTTATTTTCCTTAGTGGGACAACTATAAGTGTATGTGGGAAGTATGAAACTGACTCTGAAATCTCTTATCAAAATGTCCCGTCTAATCTGAGTCTATTATGTTTGCTAGGCATCTGTGAAGGGGCACAATAACTATACATGTAAAGTCGCATTCCTTTCGCCAGAACAGATTTTCTTCTGTTTCATGTTATACTGCCTGATTCGCTACGAGTTTGGCAACGTTAAAAACTGAATGTCGATCAGTTTGGGTTCTAATCGGTTGACGAACCCATCGGCTTCCAATCAAACTTCACGTTGTTTTCAAACATTGGCGATGTTGTAAGTAGCAGAAACACGGTTAAATGTATGCATGATGGAAAATTTATGCCCTCTATAATATCATTCTAGAAATAGGTGAAACAAAATACCTTTAGGGATTATAAAGGCATTACTATTGATATGCAATCAAACTATCTAAATGTTGAGGGAATTATATCTAGAATATCGAGACAGGTACCGTGGTGAAGGGTTTTCAGTATATTTTGGAATTAATAGTCGACCCACACTTGAGATAAAGAAAATCAAATTATTACTTGTACCGGAAGAAGACGTAATTGTAGATGTAATCTCTAATTGGATCGTATTTAAGAAATCGCAAGTAGTCATTTTTCGCTCGTCACTACAAATTGATCATTTCATGATAGTTTGTGATAAGTATACTAAAACGAGATGAAACATTTTGAGAAATGTGTAAATTAGTGACTACAGTTTAATGTATGCGCCATACACCCTTGCAGACAAACAATTCATAGTATAATGTCATGGTGGATCCATTAACGCATTTCAACATGTTTAGTAAATTTGTCTACATTGTGTATTTTGAATTCATCTAATTTTCATTTAACCTTTAGCCTGCTATGGGCGGATGAGTGAATACCTATGCAAACAGTTTGGATCCAGATGAGACGCCGAGTAACTCGGCGTCTCATCAGGATCCAAACTGTTTGACACCCTGGTTGCATGTTGGTAGACAAATTTATTATAGCTTGCATTTTGATAATGTAGTAGGTGAAAATATCTGTAAAAATAATTTGCTCAGCAGGCTAAAGGTTAAGTGGTGTTCCTGCAAGACTGCCTCTTGCCCTGGTGACTTTTTCACCAGAAGCCATTTTGTTTGGTTCTATGTTGTGTGGGTCCCTTTAAAAGGACTTTAGGCGCTACTGGATAAACTATTGTAATTTGAAATAATATAAAAGTACTACGAAAGATACCTAACAATGAATGCTCGTCAAGAAAAGCTTTTTGAAATAAAATGCTTTGCAGCGTTTAACAAGGTGTATTCAGTTCGCAATCGTAATTGAAAGTGCAACAATGGTGGACATTGATTAGTCAAAAGCTAAGGATTTTCATACTCTGGTATGCGTATATAACTTTTACAAAAGTTTCTAATAAACTGTTTCTTATTGTGTATCATAGTAACTAGTAGGTTATCTGTATATGAATGTCTTTTTCTTTAATGTGAAGCTGTGTTTGTTATATGTGTAAATGTGACAGACCTTTACCAGACTAAGCTAGAAATTCCCTGTATTCTCCGTAGACGGTACCAATAAAAGTTCCAAATAATATTTGGTTTATCATCAAATGAGTGCGCATAAACCGCAGCGATAAGGCAATGTCTTATATCTTTGCACGCAAGCGGAGAAACCGTGATTACTTAGGCAAACAATTTAGATCGAGATGAGACGCCACAGAATGCGACGTCTCATCATAACCCAAACTGATTGAGACTTTGAACGTATGTTTGCAAACAAATTAGAGAAATTCTATCTTAAGAATTGAAGCAGGCGACAATTGTTGCAGACGAAAAGTTACTTTGCGTTAATCCGCTGAGGTATTGAAAGAATTTCTGCTCAATCACATACCTCCTATTCGTTGAAACATTTGAGAACCTATCGACCAAGTATCAAACAACTTGGAACCTGATGACACTCTGACTTACTCGTCGTGTCATCTAGACACAAGCTGTTTGAAAATGCCAGTGAAGACGCACATAGCATGCTAAAATATTTCATTGAGTTGAACCACCGTCAAACGAGGGAAATAACGTGCGGTTCTTTTCAGTATCAGTAGTATTTACATATGGCTCCATAAATGAAACGAGTATAAACTAACACAATGGTTTATTTCCATCTCCCCTATTTTTCGAAGAAAAGATACGGGCTATTATAGTAACTCCGATGCCCGCGTTGTCGTATTCGACGTTGTCGTCATCGCTGTCGTTGTCGTCTGGAAACTAACGGTTATGCAAATCGTAAGAAGCTTCACACACTGGTTCAACGTCACAAGGGTGTCAGTCTGACAAAGGGACTCTGTAAGACTTTTGTTTTACAATAGTATGCCACTTAATGGTTTTAGGAAATAAGAATTCAAGATGCCTGTCAGTCTGTAACCGTTACCAGCAGGGCTGTACAATTGTATATGTGAATTCCTTGTGGCAAGGCCTTTCTATTGTTGTTAAGTCGTTGTTACTTGTAGCCTTGGCATTGGAACGTTGACCTACATTTTAAAACTCTAACAAAAACAAACTTTATTCAAGCAAATCTTATGAAAATTTACACACGAGGGCTACAATCTGACCAATGGTCACAACTTTGCAAGGCTTTATTTACGAACTTATGCTCCTTTATTGACCAAATTGAACAGACATGTGTTGGCACCCGCCTGATGTGTTATGTTTATCTTCTGCACTCCGACCAATTGTCGTCTGTAAATGTTGTCGTCTGGTTCAATCCTTAAAGCATTTTGTTATTCATTTGCTTTCATATATTGCGATACCGAGTCCTGCAATTTTCTCTTTTTGTGTTGCAATTTTTGCTCTCAGGGGATCACCTCCCTTCAGAATTTATAATCTTCACAACAGCAGGTGTTAAGTGCTTGTGTGGCGGCCGTAAAACGTCGCCCCGTACTTCATTCTCAGTGTTGTTATACCTTCTGATCCTTTGAGATCATGAATTTCAGTACTTCTTGTTCTGAAAATTGAATACCGCTTAAGCCGGTGCTAGGGGGCGT
Organism: Azorinus chamasolen; assembly: GCA_963576725.1. NCBI lineage: Eukaryota > Metazoa > Mollusca > Bivalvia > Cardiida > Solecurtidae > Azorinus > Azorinus chamasolen. The sequence continues at coordinate 61,792,224 of OY755251.1, read as the reverse complement.
GAGCAGTGTTGCACTTTCAATTACTGTTCATGAACAGACTCAATAAAACCGAGTCTACAATTTTCTCTTTTTGTGTTGCAATTTTTGCTCTCAGGGGATCACCTCCCTTCAGAATTTATTATGTCTCGAATTATATAGTGCAGATGCAATTGTATCATTTTAATCATATGAGCTCTGAGCAACTGTTGTCTGTAAATAGTGTCGACTGCTTCAATTCTCACGTTTAGTTGTTCTTTCGTTTCTTTTCAAAACACAGTAACAGACTGACCAATGTTTGGATCCTGATGAGACGCCTAGTTACTTATCTGTATCCAAACTGATTGCTTACATTATCACAAAATGGCTAGTGGAGTGCTAAATGTTAAAGCTTTGGGATTTTCCAAAATTTGAAATCGATATAACAAAATGAAATGGTTAATTTCTCTTATGGTATGACAATTATCGGGAAAATCGATTATTCACTGTATATAAAAGAATATTAGTTTTGTTCTTATTTAATAATCTCATTTAATGTTTAGGCTTTTGAGCCAGCGCTAAAGATAAAGTTGCGTACCACATTCTAAAATCGTCATTTCTCCACCAAACCATTCATTAGAATTGTCTCTTCGAGTGGTCAGAGTATAGGGTTTGGTGGTAAAATAAAGGCGCTGTTCTTGGAAATATTAAATTTACGCATCTGATATGGATCTCTGTTTTGAGCTATTTGTTTTCCTATTTAGGGGATATGAAGATTGCAAGGCTACTTTGCTCTACAAAATCGTAATTTCAGAAAACTATAACCATGCAACTAACTTACTATTGACAATATTTCCAAAAGTTACGGATTCTGGTTCCAACTGTGATTGATTCTCTTAAAGTCGTCTGATTGTTTCGCGGGGACTGTCCGGCAGAACACCGCGAAACTATTAGACGACTTCGTTTCATGTTCATATGGATCACTTAGTTGACATATCTGACGAGTTGTTCATACATTGTAAGAATGATACAATTGATACATTGTAAGAATGATACGTTTATTTACACTGTTTGTCTTTTAGGGTGGGGAATGGATTAAGTGTGAGGTTGGGCGCCCCAAAACCGGTTTAACCCCCCCCCCCCAGTGACTTTTGTCACTGACCATTCTAATGCGGTACTTCCATCTTCCCCCTATTGTATGTTTGTTTTGTCTTTGTGCGTCTCTTGATGTTTTTATAGTTATGTACATTTGCTGTTCCTCGGGCGGCTGTTTGTTCTGTATGTGGTGGTTCCTGCATGACTCATTTTTGTACTTTTAATAAATTGCAAAGTATATCTATCTAATATATTTATACAATTTATTAATGATAATGGATTATTATATAGATCGAGAAAAATGTGTTTATAGAAATATGTTCAAGACGTTTGAGTCTCCAGCTTAAGACACTATTACCTCATGGTACACCCGTTTTAAAACTGCTCAGACATACAGGGCTTCAGCATTAGAGTTCAAACCAATGCCGTGACAACGGATTGTAGGTGCATGTCATTTGTAATTGATCTATTGAGCGTGTATTTTTGACATTAACATACACCACTTTTTTACAGAATACTAAAGGATACCAAACTAACATTTTGTTGGGTTTTAGACGATATACTCTTTGTCAGACTTTTGTGTTTGTGGAAGATAAAGTGTCAATGACAAGACACGACAATATGGAATTTCGGTGTTACTTCATGTCGGGTACAAACACACACGCGAGTTATAAATTTGTAACACAGAGGCTGATTGTACCATAAACATATGGTATACAGTTTCCTGTTACAAGTGATGTCATGTAATTTTCGACACGATACAAGTAAATGATATAGATATATGAAACAAAGACCATTTAGGTATTAGCAGAATAAAATAAAGTACGTGAAGTGCGCATAATTGTTCAAACTGTGATATTTGAATATTGGTGATCTTACATGACCTACTGAAAATTTATTCCCAAATTGGTAACATCCAGACTAATCATTGATTTAAATTTTATTATGTAACATGTTCAAGGGAACTTTTACTTTGAGAAAAAACTGTAGGATCAGATATACATAACTCTATAAACACACCGACAATAACCTGATCAGACGGCTCCTATAGGAGTCGTCTAATCTGATTCCACTTTGTTTATGGAAGCGTAAAAAGCTTTAATATGAGGGAAACGGTTATATGAGTTGTTCAACGTGTTAGATTTGAGATAATATAGTAATGAACTGTCATCATGGGAAACTGTTCATGTATATCCGAAAATAAATGTATGAATGTATGAAAGTGGAAGTCTGGCTTGGAGAAATGAACAAGTCCATCTTGTAGTTTCAGTGTTGTAATTAGTATAGTTCCAAATCACATACATGTATAAGAAGATCATCAAATAAGAATTCATGTGCAAGTAAATGTCCAGTATGAAAATCCAAACTAAGGATAGTTGTAGAAATATGATTATTGTATAAGTGTTAGAGAACTAGTGGCCGTTGCCACCCAGTGAATATAAAACTACATTATCCCGGCTGATGTTTTGCCGCTCGTGTAAACCCGAAAAGGTTTATACTTCTCTGTTCAAAAACTAAACCAGAACTCTCTGTTGAATATGCAAGAGGGGAGGAATAGGCGAGTCGCTGGATTTCTGCCATTCACATGCTGCCCAACTGGATCAGCATGCTTGGTCAGTACGAACCCGTGAAACCCTGTGGGACTTAATGGAACGATGCTAATAAATTGTGTACCATATGGTTGTCAGTGTGTTAACCCCAGTGATATTACTTCATCTATCTTATATGGTTGTCAACGGATTCGCAAATGTAAAGAGGTTATTATATCATTCAGTTAACAACAAAGCTAGCATAGACTGATTGATTCCACCTGTTAAGAGCATTAGGGTTTTCAAAGTAACAAATATCTGAAATTATACTGGCGTACTATCACAGATACTACCCCGATAAGCCTATAACAGATAATGACTTAGATGGATTCTTCATCAGGATCCAAACAATTCTCAGTCTCTTGTACGCATACCATAATTAATGTGTTATTAGTTTTACTACTATTATCATTTATCTAATTACTAATTATTATATGAAAACTTAAAATTCTTAATTAAATAATTATTTCTTCACCGAAAGTGTTCATGTTTGATATTGTGCATTTGAGAATAAGACTGGCTTAACATTTGTATATCAAGCTTAGAATGTAACTATCAGGTGTTGATATACAGTGAAACCTCTCTATAACGACCACTAAATTACATCAATTAGTTTGTGTTAAAGGCAGGTGGCTGCCTAAAGCAAGGTGAAAGTAAAACAGAACGCTCCTATGGGAGCGTTTTGTTTTACTTTCACCTTGTTTTAAGCAGCCACCTGTCCTAAATACCAACTAATTAACACAATTTAGTGGTCGTTATAGAGAGGTTTTACTGTACCTGTATAACAGAACCCATAAGAGTTGTCTGCATTAATTGTGCCTTGCATTAAACACCCGTGTGCTTTTACAGAATCGAATCCTATGTTAATAGGTTATATGGTTTAATTAGTGAGACTCTACTGTACTATCCATCTCCGTTTCTTTAACGTGTTTATAAAGGACCATTCCGTATTTAATTTGTTTAAATATGAACCAACAACGTGAAATGATTTGTTGTATTCATAACAACATACTTAAATAGATATTAATACTTAAGGTTATTATAAGAGCCATCGGTTCAGGATCTGCTCTGTTTGCTTATGAAATAATAAATATCCAATTCTACAGTTTCTGCCACGGCAAGCATTCCCTGTGTTCACGTGCCATTATAAGATTATCGTTTTCCTATTCATTATGTGATAATATCTTACATGTATATTCATGTTCCTCTAATTCTACAGTTAAACCACTTGAGTATATAGCTTTGATTAAGCTAATGGCTTTTACATCTTAATCTGGTAGGCTATTCTCATTTGAGATAAGCTGATGTAATACTTTCTGAGACTTTAAACATGAATTATTAAAATGTCTACCTAAAATATTAACTTGAATCAAAAAATCATTTCCGGAGATAAGCTGTAGGCAAGATAAGATATGATGAAATAAATGCCTAAATATCACTTAATAAGAGATAAGGGCTACTTTATTGCATAATATCACATTTATTTAAAATATGATCTATAAAGGTTCTATGCACTACTATTACTGTATACCCTGCACAATTTCACGTACATTGTGTATTTATTTGCAGGATCATCTATGGCATTGTGTACATATCTTAACCTTCTACTTGATGAAAGTACATGCAAGACTATTTCCAGTTTTGATATTAATTGAATTCCTATATTGTCAGGTAAAACAAAGAAACCTATTGCCCTGGTATATAATAGAAAATCTTATCTGTAGCATATAAACAGATAGGAATTGTTTACAGATTTTAACTGTCTATTTGGTGAAAGTTCATGCAAGACTCAATCTAGTTTCGATTACTATTAATTGAATTCCCGCATTGTCAGGTAAAACAAAGAAACCTATTGCCCTGGCATATACAGTAAAACCTCTCTATAACGGCCACTAAATTGTGTTAATTAGTTGGTATTCAGGGCAGGTGGCTGCTTAAAGGGGCTTTCTGTTTTACTTTCACCTTGCTTTAAGCAACCACATGCCTTTAACACAAAATAATTGATGTAATTTAGTGGCCGTTATAGAGAGGTTTTACTGTAATAGAAATCTGATCTGTAGCATATAAAAAGACAGGACAGAGCCTGATGAGACTTCTCCTACAGGAACGGTTTGATTTGGCTCTGGTACATCGGGTAAAACGTTCAACATGGTGAGCAATATTTACGGAGGGAATATATGGTGGAAAATGTTCCAGAAACGATTTAATAAAGAAAGTGTTTTATTACAACAAACTAACCTACTAGCCTATAGGTGAGTAACAACAAACTTAATTTTCATATAATGGCCGAATAGAACGCTGTTTAACCAGAAGGTACCATTAAAAATAGATGTGTCATAGTAACACGTTGTTAACAGAGTAACAGAAGAAGGGTTGTGTGTTTGGCATTATTACCAAATAGAGCAATAAATCGAATTTCTGACCCTATTAATCTTAAGCAACTCCTCTCATGCAGTGACGGAAAAGTGTTAACGAGAAGTATTTAAGGTTAATGTATCCAGTGGGTACGTATTAATATAAACATACACCGCAACGTGATTCAACAGTTTCTCAAGGCGACATTAATGTATGTATTTCACCTTCTTTATGCTGATATTACGTGTGAAACAGGTGTTTTCGATTTAAAGCGGCGTGAAATATGTTTTTGTTACATTAAGGGAGAATAAAAAATAAATTACTCACACAGTGTACTTTAAACTACCTGCTAAAATGAAACCTAAATAGTATAGTTTTAAAAACATATTCCAAAGATAAAGATCTGACTGTCTGGCCATGAGTCTGACTTTTTTTTATAAACAGACATGGTGAACATCTGTTTCTATTATCATTGCCTGTAGTAATTCCAGACTAACTAAGCGCGAACTTATTGTCATTTGAAAATAACTTAGATCCGGATACGACGCCGGGTACCTCGGCATATCACCAGTACCTAAGCTCATTGACACTTTACATCGTAGATATGCCTATATCCGCATTTGTAAACATGGTATACCCAGATCAGACGGCTCCTACAGAAGTCATCTGATCAGGGTCTGCTCTGTTTGCTTAACCCATTTGCTCTTACGATCCCATATATGGGACGTAGGCAAACAGTGTAGACTCTGATCAGTCTACACTGTATGCTGATAGGAAATTCAATATAAAACAAAACAAAAATGAAAATTTAGACCAGACATCTCTTAGATAAAAGATATACTAATCCAATATATAAGCATGGAAGAACCCACTAGGGGTAAATGGGTTAATATTTAATATAGATATGATAATACAATTTCTGCCAGGCCCAAAACTTCATGTGCCCATGTGCTATTATAACAATTAATCTAATTAATGTTCATGATGTCATCATTGCTTTTATGAATATTCATGGAGTAAATGGTTACCACACTGGCAACAGTTTCTCAAACGATTGAACTAATTGTAAGTAAGGCAACGTTGTAACAGCTGAGCTATTTAGCAGGCATAAGTGTTGTTAGCCACGATAAGGGTTAAACGCAATTAACTAAGACCACCAAAACGGTTATCGGAAATGAGCATTGGGTTTAATACGAGATTGCAAAACAGTTCATATATGAAAATCATTCGTTGCTATTGTCATTCATATCTACTAAAGGACGATGACATTAGAGAAGAGCAATTCTATATTCTTTATCCTGGTTTGAAGATTGTCATCACATATAGGCGACCTTTGTCACCTTTCTGCAAACAAAGTAGATCCTTTAGGAGCTATCTGATCAGGGTCTGCTCTCTTTGCGTATGAATTTATCTAGATATAATTATACCGTTCTGGGTCCAATGTAATAAAACTTCCGAATCTGAGATCACTCTCTCAAGTGTCTGATTGATCAGATTCTGTGCAAGTCCAGACTCTGTCCAATCAGATACTTGAGAATGATCTCAGACTCAAGCAAAAGGTATTATAAACTCAAGGCTCCGTCATGGTAAGCATGGTTTTCTTTGAAAACTATTAGTGATCAGCAAATAGCGTTACTCTTGATGAGACTTCAACTTTATAAACTTTATGTGTACGCTGTACCGTTAACCTTTTATACGCTGAATTATCAAGTGGACTGGTGTATTATTGTTCAACAATTTAGTTCATTCAGTATAATGGGGTATGATTTGCGACAACTGGTATGTTGAATAACTAGCAGTGGGGACCCTGATCAGAGGAATCTTTTGGTATTTATCTGATCTTGGTCTACACTATTTTCAAATGGTAGGAACTCGTTTCCCGTATTCATAGGGTTAAAACGGTAGACACAAATTCATTAACAATCTTATTTCGTCGATATAGCATCTATCCGGAAAAACAGTACAAGTTATTTATACTGACATCTTAAGTGTTTTTCATCAATACATGCTTCTGAACTATACATTTCGTGTTTCTGCATGGCCTAAAGTCAAAACCAGCATTTTTGTCCATCAAGATGCACACCACAGACTTGTCAGAATTCTCACACTGTTTGTCTGTTTCCTCTTCCCTGTCACAAGTGTTTTATCCTTTAGTTTTGGCGACTTTGTTATTACTGTTGTTGAATTCAGATGAGACATCGCAAAGGGACCCAACATGCAGGACACGGGGATTAGTTGTTTGTAGAAAAATAAAAGAAACCATATCTTACACATATATATTAGTGGTGAATCAGGCTTGAAGAAGGCGAATATTTGCAAGGCCTACCGATGTTTTGGTTAGAGGAATATAGATAAGATACCTAAATTAAACGTTTTTGACCATTTCCTCCATGAATATTTATGTAAGAAGCAATGACGTCATGAATACTAATTAGATAAATTTGTTATTATAGCACATGACCACAGGAATTGTGGCCATAACAGAAACTGTAGAATCGTATAAGTATATATACATATTATATACTATAAATATATATATTATATCCTATAGGAGCAGTCTGATCTGGGTTTTCTCTGTTTCCAAAATCGTAGAAAGACGTATTTATGGAGTAGAGAGTTAAAAGAAAATATCCCCATTTCCGCCACCAAAGCATACTATGCAATTCCCACTATGTATAATCGAGACGATCTAACTAATGGCCCCCATAAAGGGTTTGGTGGCGAGTTTAGCATTTAAAATATGCCCTATTATCATGGTTTATGGTATAGAAACGTCTATTGTAAAATATGCTAAATATTGCTATCAGGAATGTAGCTGAATCCAAACGTATTGTACGCACCGTAGTTATAAGGGTCCAGGGACATGTTCCCCGGGAATATTTAGACTTGTGTAGTTTTGTTTGAAACCATTGTGATAAATAGAGCTCCTACAGGAGTAAATGCTATATTCATCACAATGGTTTCAAAAGTTGAGACTTTTAAAGAGGAGTCAAACGGCCTCAATATGAAGGAATGGGTTAAAAGTGTCGTCTGCAATAATAATTTCATATTAAATATAATTCTAAACTAAATAATAAGGTATATTAGTTAAAAATTTGTTTTTAAAAACCTGTATGCTTGGGCTAAAATATAACAGAAAACAGTGTAGTCCCAGATCAGATGCCGCCTTCAAAAGGCGGCATCTGACCTGGGACTGCACTGTTTTCAATGGTGCCAACAGGCGACATTGGCGCCGAAAGAGTTTAAGCTTACATGTCAAGACAGAACGTTTATCAAAGTCTACCCCACTTAGTCCTCGACATTTGTTCCATTTTGCCCATAATAATGTTTTCACATTTCATGTTGATGTTACGCACTTGCGTAAGTGCGTATCGCTTGCTATGTCCCTGGCCATAATAATCAAATGGACGTGATAGCCTTTGAAAAAGATAAGGAGTAAGATAATCGACCTGGTAGTTCTTAAAAATTATCTAATATCCAGATTACCGACTAGTACGTCTAAAATGTCTAGTCTTTCATGGCATGATCGTGCTACTTTCTAGACCTTACAAAGTGTATAGAACAATCATTTTTTGTTTTTGTCTGGTTTAGTCTACAGTAAATGAGGCATGTGCTTATAATCAGTGAGAACGTTGCTAATTTATGAAGATGACTTTGGCTATGTTTTAACCCTTTCCTTCATGAATAGTAAGACATAATGTAATCAAGAAAAAAATGTTAGCTGGTTTTTTTGTAATGGTTTATGAATACATGATGCTTTGGCAATGCAGGAAAGAAACTGTAGAATCAGAAACATGTATATATAATTCCACAAACATTGCTGAGCAGTCTGACCAGAGACTACTCTGTTTGCAAATGTGTCGGCTCTTTCCCTGTTCAGTATTCGTGTTAAAACAATAATGGCGTCATAAATATTTGTTTGCTGATGTTTTACAATTTTTGAAGGATTTTTCTTGCTTTGACAAAAACTGTAGAATTATTATTATTATTATACCACATTTATATAGCGCTCTTTTCACACAGGATATGTGCGCTCAAAAGCGCTTCACATAGATACATTTTATATACAAAACAGGGTATATTCAATGTGTAATTATAGAACATTTAAAATAAAATATATTGAATACTTATATATAGATAAGAATAATAATAATAAAAAAAGAATTTATTTAGAACATAGGTAAACCTATTTCATCCCTTCCGTAAGACCCAGACCCAACAGAATTGGGTACATTTTTTGGCATACAACACTACACATAAAAACATTGCAGGAAAATTGGGTAACAGAACAGATCAATTTGAAGTTCATGCATATAAACTAAGAATCAGATCTATAACATGTCAAAAGGAAACAGAGTAGACCAATTTTAGACGGTTCATATAGGAGCCTCTGATCTGGGTAGGGGCATCTGATCTGGGTCTATTCCGTTTGCAAATGCGTGAAATGGGTTACAAGGCTAGCCTACCAGGTGTAGGGCCAACAGAGTCGCACTGAGTAGCTCATTGGATTACAAGCACCTTATGATCGATCCAGGGGTGTGTGTGAAAGGTGGGGGTACAATTTGGCCCCTACAAAAAGAAGCAAATTAGAGAGAATCGTGCGTGTATGCTTTGTTTCTGCTTACGAAAAGTCCGTTAACTCGGTTATACGGGGTAGAATAAAGTGAAAGTTCTTACGAGTTGCGGTGCTAGGAACGGGAAATGAGAAAATGATTATAGACATTTTTAGACAATGAGAGTATATTATTGGCTTTGAATAAGCAAACATATAAAATAGGTAATTCTAGGTACATACAGCACCGACTGATAAACCGTCACTTGGTCTACTGATCTATTTAAAAAGCTGGTACTATGTTACATATATTACGTCGCAAGGTGGTGACAGGGTAACCCGACTAAACCCTTTCCTCCATAAATACGCCTAACATTTTTGCAAACAGAATAGACCCAGATCAGACGGCTCCTAAGGGTCTGCTCTGTTTGCTTATGATACATTATAATTATGATTCTACAGTTTCTGCTATTGCCAAAATTTCTTGTGTTCATGTGCCATTATAAAAACATCTAATTAATATTGATGATGTCATTATTTCTGATATGAATATTCCTGGAGTAAAGGGTTAACCTACGCTTTGTGTGATTGATGCAAAATTTCCATAAATTATTAATAAATTGCGTCAAGTATCTCCGCTGAGAGTTTCAAATATCAAGAATATATCTCTTTAATATGCCTTCTCTTTAAAAATATGCCTTCTCTAAAGAGACCAGTGCGTGGCGTGGTGTAATGATTTGTTTTGAAATGTAGTCTCGTGCTGGTGTGTGTCTGTGTGTGTGCGCGCGCGCACTAATTTGCATTGGGCATTTGACTTTCAGAGATATTAAATGTCATGGCAATCGGTCTATGGATATGCAGGTAATTAAAAGGTGACTTAATTCAAGAATGCAATATTGAAATTTCAGTAGTTACTCGTAAATTAAAATTGAAATTAAAATTTAAATGTAGAGAAACATGACGAACATAACTTATTTAAAAGATACTTAATAGAGATAAAAGAGGTCATTTAATTTCTTTTCTGAGCATGTTTTGTATAAGTACCAGTCCGATATTGTGATTTATCATTGTACACCTCTGTATGACAAAGTCAGTAGGAAACCAGTTCAAAATAGATAATGAACGCTGTTAGAGTGAAATACTGTGAGGCGACAGGTATATCTACTTTGGCAGTCATCCACCAAATAAACTGATAGAATGATCTCCTGGTGAGTACGTAAGTAATACGAGTCTAGGCTAGGGTTGTTTGCACTTTTCCCCCACTACCCATGCAGACAAAATATAGATAGGATGATAAGACAATTCAGCAGGTATTCCATTCAATACTGATGAAAGAGAAAACACAACACTCCTTGCTTCGTAATCTAAAGTCTCCAACTAGCATTTGGTACGTCATTGAATGGAATATCTACAGCAAAACCCCGCTAATGCGACCACCTAAAAGAGGTACAATTCTGGGTGTTAGATGCAGGTGGTAGCTTAATGCAGGACAAAAGCAATACAGAAAGCTCCTAGAGGAGCTTTCTGGATTACTTTTGTCCTGCATTAAGCAACCACCTGCTTATAAAGACACCCGTGTTTATTCTTTAAGTGGTCGCATTAGAGGGGTTATACATGTACTGTATTCTAGAAGAGGGGCACACATACATACAGTAGAAGGCCTCTCAAGCGACAATTTATGGGTGCCGTTAACTCTGTACACAATAAATGGACATCCTGTGTCTTTGCAAACAGAGTAGACCCAGACCAGACGGCTCCTGTATGATGCTTATGGCATAATATAGATATAATGCTACAGTTTCTGCCATGGCCAAACATGCATATGGCCATGTGCTATTATAAAAAATATTTAATGAATATTCATGGTGTCATTATTTCTTACATAACATTGTAAGGGGAGTTAAGGGTTAATGAATTAACTAATGATGTTTTATGGCCTATCGACACTGATGGTCATTTAGAGCCGAACATGTGGCTGCTAAATGCAAGACTGTATAACTTAGGTCTAGCATTATTAAGCGACCGCCTGCTTCTATGACGACCTAATATATTTATTATTGTACACCTTTAAATAGCATTTGTGTTTAACCATTCTCCTTCATATAAAAAGCATTTTCATACCATTAGAAAATGAGTAGACCAAGATCAGACAGCTCATGTAGAAGCCATCTGTTCAGGGTCCGCTGTGTTTGCTTATGACATGATCTAGATTTCAGTGTACACGTTTTGTCAAGCAATCAAAACCTCTTGACTTTATTACATTACAGTAAAACCTCTCTATAACGACCACTAAAATGTGTTAATTAGTTGGTATTTTTGGCAGGTGATTGCTTAAAGCAAGGTGAAAGTAAAACAGAACGCTCCTATAGGAGAGTTCTGTTTTACTTTCACCTTGCTTTAAGCATCCACCTGCATTTGACAAAAAATAATTGATGTAATTTAGTGGCCGTTATAGAGAGGTTTTACTGTATAAACATGCAGCTAATAAGAATTCACGATGTTTGCATGAATATTGAACAAGAAAAAGGTAAATCAATATTACAGTAGAAACCCTCTAATGCGACAACTCATGTAGAATAATAGATATCAATGGTGTTTTAAAAGCAAGTGGCTGCTAAACCCATTTGCTCCCAGTGGATTCTTCCATGCTTATATATTGTATTAGCCGATCTTTTATCTAATGGGTGCCTGGCCTAATTTTTCAATTTCGTTTTGTTTTATATTGAAATTCCTATCAGCAAACAGTCATGCCAATAAATATTCAAACCCCTTGTTATCGCAATATCTCTTGCGTAAATAGCACTCCGTAATTTCAACACAAACTTGGGTGTTCTTGTATGGAATGCCAAAGCATTTCAAAATACCTCGAGTTTGCGTATCTGTTGCATATAGGTCTGTGACTCGAATGTCTCTAACAGACAGAATTGCAATGTAACAATTATGTACTTCTTGAACAATAAGAAAACTTCAGTTCAATAATTTCAAAACGAAAGAGTATGGCAACCACTTTTTCTATGTATTGCATCAAGTAATACGCTGGTTTGTAACCTTTACGGTTAGGGGAAAATGATTGACAGCAAGTTGTAAAACAATGGAACAGTAGATAGTGGTTATCAGACAAGACTAATGGAAGGGTGTGTGCCTGATTGCAACTGATAAGATACGTGCTATCATCAACGGCTAATACAGGCACACAGTTTTGTACATAATACAGTAGAACCCCTCTAATGCGACTATATCTGCCTTTATAAGCAGGTGGTTGCTTAATGCAGGACAAAAGTAATGCAGAAAGCTCCTCTAGCTCCTCTTTTGTCCTGCATTAAGCTACCCCCTTCATCTAGCACCCAGAATTATACCTCTTTTAGGTGGTCGCATTAGCGGGGTTTTACTGTATTTATTAAACAGCGTTAATTTCCCTCTTCGATCGTGCTTAAAGATTAGCCTTGAAATATACTTCAAGTTTAGAAACCAACGTTCACTGATGATCCAGTTTAACGCTTTTCTCCACGAATACGCTTTTCTAAGTATTGCAAACATAGTAGACCCAGATCAGACACCTCCTGTAGCAGGTGTCTGATCAGGGTCTGCTGTGTTTGCTTATGCAATGATATAGATATGAATACAGTTTCTGTCATAGCAAAGATTTCACGTGTTCATATGCCATTATAAAAATGAATTTACATGTAATTAACCATTTCCTTCATATGCTATTTTTAGATCCAACCTCTTTCAATGAATCTACAGAAAAGGAGCATTAACTAGAGAAAAGGAAACTTTGAGAAGTTTGTAGTTTAAAACCATTGTGATAAATAGAGCATTTGCTCCTATAGGAGCAAATGCTCTATTTATCACAATGGTTTCAAGCAGGGACTTTTACAAAGGCGTAATAAGGTGTATCTATGGTGGAAAGGGTTAATATTCATGATGTCATTATTTATTACATTATATGAATATTCATGGATTAAAGGGCTAACATAAGGTAATCATGCCGTAACCCCGTTGTTGGTCAAGTGATGTTTTGATATATGTTGACGGATAACAAATGTGTTATCGTATCCGAAATAAAACTTGTCATTTATCTTTCGAAGGCTGAAATATCACTATTGGCTATATAATTACAGTGTGCGTTTCCGGCCGTATGCGCTATCTAGATTTTCTAGATCAAACATCTTATAAATCATCCTCATTCACTTTATGCCTATCAGTCTCAGACGATAACGAGTTTTACGCATAATATAAGTTAATGCAAGCTAATAAACTCGTTTTAATTATGACGTTTTGGCAAATTGAAATACTTTTACGTTAAGACCTTTATCAAATGTTATGAACAAGTTGTAAGGTTATCAAATAGAATTCGCCAAGTAGTTTAAGGTTTGTTTCTTGTGATGTGAACAATGGATTTCGTGATAAATTTTCCAATTTCTGTATACAGAAGAACCTCTTAAAACCTATATAAACGTGATTGCACGCATTTTCAAACAGAGTAGACCCACATCAGATGGCTCCTATAGGAGCTGTCTGATCAGGGGTTTGCTCTGTTTGCTAACGGAATTTGATAGTAGATCTGGTTTGTTTACTTTCTAAAATGGTTACAACACTCCACCTTCCATATTTCATTATAATCAATTTGTCCATGAATATTCAGTAGGTATTGATATTTGGAATACAGTAAAACCTCTCTATAACGGTCACAAAATTGTGTAAATTAGTTGGTGTTTAGGACAGGTGGTTGCTTGAAGCAAGGTGAAAGTAAAACAAAACGCTCCTATAGGAGCGTTCTGTTTTACTTTCACCTTGCTTTAAGCAGCCACCTGCCTTTCACACAAAATACTTGATGTAATTTAATGGCCGTTAAAGAGAGGTTTTACTGTAAACATAGAACAGGGAAAGCGTTACTACAAGAGGAAAATACATAATTTATCCTGTAAAGCACTAGTCCGCATGTCACAATGGGACCAAAATCACATCCATTTTTTTCCCACTCTCTTCCTGCCAGAGGGGGAAACTATTACCAACATTTAATAAGAATATGTCTAACGAACGTTCACGTCTCTTAAAAATGCACGTAAACATTGTCTTGAAAATTGTAACTCTGTATGAATTTATGAATGTATGTTTCAGTATGTGGAATGCTCATGCTACAGTTGCATTCTTTTTGCATGTAACTGTATATAAACATTGCCTCGTATAAAGTGTGATGTACATGTAGGTTCCATTCCTGTTGAAAGTACATGTAGATATATTGCTATATCTAGACTTGACAGTTTTTCCTCTGTATTTCTATATTCTATTGTTCATGTTTATTATTACAATTGAATAAAGAAAGAAAATCAACAAAATATTTGTCTTTATTTCAATGCGGGAATAGTTATCATTTATTCGCATTCCTGGAAAAAAGTATACTAGTTCATGCAGTTGTACCCTTATCACCGTACATTGAGTAATTCTTATGACAAGTCATGGCCGACATGTGAGGTGAAAATGCAATTACTCGGACCTTGCGATAATTCGGATTTTACATTCGGTTCGGTAAGCATTCGAGTTATCGCGATGTTAATTATATTCATTATTGATGGATTCTGTCATGGAATTCATTGAGTGAAGGGATAAGGCCCATGACAGGAGTAAAGTATGAGTGGGAGAATGAATTCTGCATGACTTTCACACTGCATTAAGCTGACACCTTTCTTAAAAATCGACAGTGATACGTATGTAAGTGTTCGAATAATCGCGATTTTACTGTAGGTAATATAACTGTAGGGTAGACAGGATAATGAAGATTATATATGTCATGTACTCACTGGTTATTATGAAATGTCTAACTCACAGTGTGTCTCCTACAAGACATGCATTGCCACCTGGTGAATATCCCAAACACATGTCGCACTTCAGAGTTTAAAAACAGATAAAATAAATTTATTTTCCGTTTTAACATAATTTATCCATTCCATTTATATTAACCCTATAACTACCGCAATCCCACAGATGGGACACATGCAAACAGTCTTACCCGAGATCAGAGGGATTCTGGAGCAGTCATCTGATCAGGATCAAGACTGTGCTGAACCCATGGATGCCCATGGTTTATACCAGAGACATATACAGCAAAACCTCTCTATAACGGCCACTAAATTGTGTCAATTAGTAGGTATTTAGGACAGGGAGCTGCTTAAAGCAAGGTGAAAGTAAAACAGAACGCTCCTATAGGAGCGTTTTGTTTTACTTTCACCTTGCTTTAAGCAGCCACCTGCCTTTCACACAAAATACTTGATGTAATTTAATGGCCGTTATAGAGAGGTTTTACTGTACGTGTATGTATTTGTCTCTGTTTATACCAGTTTGTTCGTTGGTTGCGATGCCCCATATGACAAACGAATGTGTTTATAAATCTAATTTCGGCGAGTTGACTGTATATGATTTGGGGACTATAGCCCATTCCCTCATACTAGTAATTTATTCAAAAGGGTGTGGTCTAAAAATAGTCTAGGTGGGGAGTGGTTTAAAGGGATAAAAACAGGCAATATGTTCCGTCTTAGAGACGTACCACTAAGTTTCATAATGGAGGCTGAATGTATCAGCGTTAATTCCGATGTCTATGTTATCTTAAAAATGCAAAACTAGCAGCTACAGTAAACCTGTCTTAACCAATTCCCTCATATTGACGACTTTTGACGACTCTGTAAAAGTCACTTTGTAAAAACATTGTGATAAATAGAGCATTTGCTTCTATAGGAGCAAATGCTCTATTTATCACAATGGTTCCAAACTACACATTCTATTTTTTTTCCTTTTCTCTAGTTAATGCTCCTTTTCGGTAGATTAATTCAAAAACGTTGGGTCTAAAAATAGCCTAGGATATACTGAGTTAATGCAGGTCAAAAGTAATACAGAACGCTCCTATAGGAACTTTCTGCATTACTTTTGTCCTGCATTAAGCAATCACCTGCTTTTAAGACTCTTATGTTCAATAAATGAGTGTCCTCTTAGGACACGTTCTACTGTATAAATATCGTTAATACTTACCGTTATCGTTATGAGGGCCTTCAATAAGGACAGGTGTATTGGCGATCATTCAGGAATTGCAATCTAAACCAATTAGCCACCATGATGGAGACTAAGTGATACACTGAGACTATAATGGCCACACCTTCATAGCTAATATGATATTAATATCTATGGTTGTAGAATGGTAAATGAAGCACTGTATAGCAATTCATGAAATACAGATAAAGGAGTGTCTACCAGACAAACAGACATTTTGGATTAATTGTTGATTCCGTGCTAAATTGTTGCATTTCGTAGAAGGAGAATTTTCTATAGATTTTGTCATTTATTTTAATTCTGCTTTTGGCAGATTTTCATTACCAAGTAGTAACAGATGTTTGATACGTGCGCCATTATTTAAAAAAATGATGGGTAGAAAGTATGTCATTGTTTCAAACACAACTCCTCTATAACTGACTGTATAAGTAACGCCCCTTTATATATTTCTAAAACTTACAGTGCGGGACACGAGTCGCTTATGTCCTTTGCAAACAGTGTAGATTCAGATGAGAGGGGTCATAGAGGACCACATTCATCAGGATCTGTACTGTTTGTCATGTTACATTTTTCTTTAGAAAATCAGTAAATATTTATTGTAAGCTTAACCTGTTTTAAGTTTGGAATTGTCCATTTGAAGTTTCAACATTATTAGGGTTAAGATGTTGAGGTGTTGTATGTGTTAAACATTAAGCATGCCACGGGAAAATCCATCAAAACCTAAACCTTTGCCATTCTGTTTGCATTCTGATACTGAAGTCCAGATACGATGCGTAAATTTAAACACTTTCAAAATTATCTCCTTTATTTCTCCACCAAACCCTATACAGTGACCATTCTTTATAATCGTCTCGAAGAGACGATTATAAAGAGTGGCCACAGCATAGGGTTTGGTGGAGAAATGACGAATTTAGTATTTGGGTACGCATCTTTATCTGTAGCTCTGTAACATACTCTTTTATAATTAACCCTTTCCTCCATAAATACGCCTTTCTACGCCTCTGTAAAAATCACCTGTTGCAACCAATGTGATTAATAGAGCATTAAAGTTTGCTCCTACATGAGTAAATGCTCTATTTATCACAATGGTTTCAAACTACAAAATTCTAAAAGTGTCCTTTTCTCTAGTTAATGCTCCTTTTCGGTACATTTATTCAAAGAGGTTGGATCTTAAAATAACCTATGAGGGAATGGGTTAAAAGGAGTGAGCGACAACCTGCAAACTCTTGCTAAACAACATACGTCTGCCAAAAGTCTCATCAGTTGCATTTTATAATTTCTTCTGATTCATTGAAGCGTTTGAGAAACCGTTGATCGAATGTCACCCAGTTTGGATCCTGATGAGATGCCGAGATACTCGGTGTCTCGCCTTGATACAAGTAGCTGATTGTAGTTTTAACAGTCATTGGGTGGTAAAAATGACTACTGACTATAAACCGTGGATTTATCTTACGAAACACCGTACGACTGAAATTATCGCACCACTTCCAGTTGCGATCGTTGTATATATATATAAACCCTTTCCTCATATAAACGCCTTTTCAGGCATTTGCAAACAGAGTAGACGCAGATCAGACTTCTCATATAAGAGCCGTCTGATCAGGGTCTGCTCTGTTGCTTATTGAATTATTATAAATCTGGATTTATTGGTGTCTACCAATACCAAACCTTTATGTATACATACTCTTTTTATGACATTGTGAAAATTCAGCTAATAAATATTTATGACACCATTATAGCTTACATTAATTTTGTACAAGGAAAGGTTTAACACTTACAATGATTTCTGTCTCACAAAGGTAGCCTGAATTGCTGCATGCTCGAATTTACGATAACATCGTCTAATTGCTACGATAGTCGTATAACAGGACTTTCGGTAATTTTGGTTGTATGATCCTTCGTAAGACGGGCTCAACGATATCTGCCAAGTCGACAGATCATTTTACATTGTGCATGCATTTGTTAAAATACTTGTTTAGCATGATAGAAACAACCACACAACTGTATTGCAACCTAGAGGGAATCTCTACGTGTCCACTTCGATAAGAAGTTTCAAATCTTGGGAGAAGACGAAAGACGTTGTCGTTTTTATGAAACTCAAGGACAATTGCCCCAGGTTTATGAGAAATTTCAGCTGATTGCAGGTTTCTATTTACAAGATTTCATTGAGTGTAGTGGAATCAAAAACTCTAGCTAGCACATGTTATCACAAAATGAAATTAGCGGTATAAACGTTGTGAGGTCTATTTCATTATTTTATGTCACTTTGAGTACAATGAATGATAAGACGTCCCTTCTGTTACACAAACGTTACAGACACAAATCTGAAGAGGAAAGTCCATAAAATAGAGGAAAAAGTAAAGAAATCAAATCAAAGTACAGTAAAATCTTTCTAATGCGACCACCAAATAGATGTAGATATATAAGTATGGGTCTTAAATGCAGGTGGTAGCTTAATGCAGGACGAATGCATAAAGGTGGTCACTTGATACGGGGCACAAGTATTGCAAAAAGCTCCTACAGGAGCTTTCGGCATTATTGTTGACCTGCATTTAGATACCTACTGCCTACAAACCCATAATCAGACCTGTATGTGGATAGTCGCTTAAGACAGGTTTTGATGTATATTAGAAATATTGCATGAGATATATCTTTGAACTGCATTTTCAAGAATTAGCATATTACACATCAACTCTTTGTATGTAATTTTGTCGTCTGCTCAAATGTCGTTTGCTACTAAAGTGTCGTCTGTAACCTTTTTGAAATTAATATTTGTCTTTCTGAGTATTTGTTTGCAGATGTTGAGCATGGGTGACACACAGTTTGGATATCAGATCAGGTCCCATATTTTACAGGGCCTTATCTGGACCGTTTTCAGCCAGACTTAAAAATAGCAGCAGAATCCGGCGCTAACATGCAAAGAGTTAATTAACAAGGATTTATATTTGTTTGTTAACAAAAGTGCTAACATTTGCTTTGAGTAAATCGAGATATTCCAAAGTACAGTAAAACCCATCTAAACCGGAATTCTTATAAAGAAGAAATTAGATATTTTCATCCAGGCGGCTGCTTTATGTAGAATGATAGTCACAGATACAGATCTGCATTAGGCTGCAACCTGTCTCGAAGACCGAAATATATACTAAATTTAAAATCTGATTTAGAGGGGTTTTACTGTAAATAAAATCTTTTTAATGCGGCACCAAAGAGAGATCTAGTTCTGTGTCTTAAAGTCAATTGGTATATTAACCCATTCTCTCATATTGACGACTTTGTGAAACCATTGTGATGAACCATTGTGATAAATAGAGCATCTGCTCCTATAGGAACAAATGCAATATCTATCAAAATGGTTTCAAACTACAACATTCTAAAACAAATCCCTTTTCTCTAGTTAATGCTCCTTTTCGGTAGATTTATTCAAAGAGTTTGTATCTAAAATAGCCTATGAGGTAAAGGACGAAAGTAATGTAAACAGCTCCCACAGTGAACTATATATATGTTCAGAACAACAAATAAAGGTGCGAACCCAAATACTAAAAGTGTCCTTTCTCCACGAAACCCTATGTTGTGACCACTCTTTAGAATCGTCTTGAAGAGATGATTCTAAAGAGTGGTCACAACATAGGGTTTGGTGGAGAAATAAAGACATTATTATTGAAAATGTTTTTATTTACGCCTCTTATCTGGACATATGCATGTTTATTCATAAAGTGGTCGCATTAAATGGGTTTTTACTGTATTATTATACCTGTTTTACAGTGGCGCTTTAACCCATTGCCTGTTCAGTGCGACCTTACTGACATCTGCAAAGAATTTGGACCCAGATGGGATTCGGGAATCTCAGCGTCTCATCTGCATCCAAGATTATTTCTCAGCGGCTAGCTGTCTATTTCCATTCTTGTTCTAGTTTTCCACCAATCAGGAACAATTGTACATTGTAATTTGCATATGACCCACTAGTATTTTGTAGTAAGCTGTGATTTGATTAGTTAATGCCTATACTGGCATACAGCCTTTTTACAATGCCCTTACACTTGGCCAAACTCGAACTACAAAATCCAGATACAGTCAGCTAATGTGATGAAAATCCTGGGGTCATTCTTATGACCTAGTAGTTATTTCAAAACACCATGCGTATAATCGCAAGCCGAAATCCATGCAATCGATCCATATTAACCTAACCACATCAATTGTAATGCATTCTGTTATACATTCCTTTTCTATAAACGTCTAAGAGTTCAATCAAAACGCCATATAATACAGAAAGTCATATTTACGCTTATATTTAGCATGTAAATCTGTCGAAAGTACACTTTGTTGCGTTCAAGGGTTTATTGCTATATGATACTGTTTATGTTCGGCTTTCAGCCAGGTACCACTTAGTTTTGAGCTTATCGTAACCGTACGAGACACACCAGGAACGTTTTAACTATTTATTATGGTATGGTGTGTCTATTATTTTAATATGATTCGTGTAATGAAGATTACAATCAATTTAAATTACAGCATGAATTTATTTGAATACCATGACTACTTAAGGCGCCAATCAACATAAGAATCGGCTATACGTGTTTTCATCTTACTCATAAGATACACTAAAATGCTTTAAGATACGAAACATAAAATATCAAACGTAACTCTAATTTCATTGAAACCATGAGTATTTCTTTACAAATAGGTTTAATAACTTAAACAAAAGTGTTCAGTCATAGAAATATGCTTTATGAAATGCCCTTGAACGAACGCTCATTACTTGTGATAAGTGATAGAAAACTCCTTATAAACTTTGTAACCCTAGTAACCTATTCACTAGATTGAAGAAATAAAACAGGTATATAATATAGTAACCCTTTTACTGTTTACTAATTAAAAATGGCTCCTTCTTTTCTGAATATTGGTTAAACAAAATATTGCAACAAAAGTGTATCAAGAGAAAATTAAGTGTATGACAAACAACCAAGATCTTGATCAAAAAGTTCCGTCGGAAGCCTTTTTGGATCAGGTTCTACACTGTTTGAAAAGGTATTCGATTTCCAAGAAACCGCCAATGTCGGTATGGCCGAACTGCCGATTAAAGTGATATAGATGAGCAGTCAATCATTATACATTTCTGCATCAGCAGATGCTGAAGGCATAATAAATAATTAAACATATTCCAATTGCATGTAATGAGGTCCTCATTATGACTCCACATGTTAAAAAGGTCAACCTAGAAATTCATTGAAGCGTAAAAACAAGAGATATTTGTAAAACATGTATACCCCCGAGACCTTTGATCTAGTGACCTCAATTATAGAGGTCATCTAGTGGTCATGCCTAATCACCACAGCAACTTTGACGATCCTAAGCCAAACCACTAATCATTTATTGATCTGAAAACATTTCATAAGTTAAGGTCATGGTGACCTTGACCTTTGACCAAGTGACCTCAACAACTATAAGTGTCATCTAGTGGTCACGACCAACCACCACAGCAAGTTTGAAGATATCCCATCCAAACCATTGAGCAGTTATTAATCGGAAACCATTCCATCAGTTAAGGTAATGTTGACCTTAATCTTTGACCTAGTGACCTCAAAAACTATAGGGGTCATCTAGTTGGCATGACCAACCACCATAGCAAGTTTGAAGATCCTAAGCCAAACCCTTGAGCAGTTATTGATTGGAAACCATTTCACCAGTTAATGTAATGGTGACCTTGACCTTTGACATAGTGACCTAAAAACATTAGGGGTGGTCATCTAGTTGTCATGATCAACCATCACAGCAAGTTTGAAGATCCTAAGCCAAACCCTTGAGCAGTTATTGATTGGAAATCATTTCACCAGTTAAGGTCATGGTGACCTTGACCTTTGACCTTGTGACCTTGTGACCTCAAAAACAAGAGGGTTCATCTAGTTGTCATGACCAACCACCACAGCAAATTTGAAGATCCTAAGCCAAACCCTTGAACAGTTATTGATCAGAAACCATTTTACCAGTTAAGGTCATAGTGACCTTGACCTTTGACCTAGTGACCTCAAAACAATAGGAGTCATCCAGTGGTCATGACGAACTACCACAGCAAGTTTGAAGATTCTAAGCCAAACCCTTGAGCAGTTATTGATCAGAAACCATTTCGCCAGTTAAGGTCATGGTGACTTTGACCTAGTGACATCAAAAACATTAGGGATCATCTAGTGGTCATGATCAACCACAACAGCAAGTTTGAAGATCCTAAGCCAAACCCTTGAGCAGTTATTGATTGGAAATCATTTCACCAGTTAAGGTCATGGTGACCTTGACCTTTGACCTTGTGACCTTGTGACCTCAAAAACAAGAGGGTTCATCTAGTTGTCATGACCAACCACCACAGCAAATTTGAAGATCCTAAGCCAAACCCTTGAACAGTTATTGATCAGAAACCATTTTACCAGTTAAGGTCATAGTGACCTTGACCTTTGACCTAGTGACCTCAAAACAATAGGAGTCATCCAGTGGTCATAACGAACTACCACAGCAAGTTTGAAGATTCTAAGCCAAACCCTTGAGCAGTTATTGATCAGAAACCATTTCGCCAGTTAAGGTCATGGTGACTTTGACCTAGTGACCTCAAAAACATTAGGGATCATCTAGTGGTCATGATCAACCACCACAGCAAGTTTGAAGATCCTAAGCCAAACCCTTGAGCAGTTATTGATCGGAAACCATTTCACCAGTTAAGGTCATGGTGACCTTGACCTTTGACCTGGTGACCTTAAAAAACAAGAGGGCTCATCTAGTTTACATGACCAACCACCACAGCAAGTTTGAAGATCCTAAGC
The DNA here is from genome assembly GCA_963576725.1 of Azorinus chamasolen. NCBI lineage: Eukaryota > Metazoa > Mollusca > Bivalvia > Cardiida > Solecurtidae > Azorinus > Azorinus chamasolen. The sequence goes on along the minus strand of OY755251.1, from coordinate 61,768,831 downwards.
CAAACCCTTGAGCAGTTATTGATCAGAAACCATTTTACTAGTTTAGGTCATGTTGACCTTTGGCCTTTGACCTCAAACACAATAGGAGTCATCCAGTGGTCATGACCAACTGCCACAACAAGTTTAAAGATTCTAAGCCAAACCCTTGAGCAGTTATTAATCGGTAACCATTTAACCAGTTAAGGTCATAGTGACCTTGACCTTTGACCTAGTGTCCTCAAAAACTATAGCGGTCATCTAGTGGTCATGACGAACCACCACACTAAGGTTGAAGATCCCAAGCCAAACCCTATAACAGTTATTGATCGGAAACTATTTCACCAGTTAAGGTCATTGTGACCTTGACTTTTGACATAGTGACCTCAAAAACAATAGGGGTCATCTTGTTTTCATGACCAACCACCACAGTAAGTCTGAAGATTCTAGGCCAAGTCATTTATTATTTATCGATCGGAAACAAAAAGGTCATTGAAGCATAAAAACTAGGTCACAAAAGGTTCATAATACCCTACTAACCTATGCCATGTAATGTGACCCTCATTCAGGACCTATATACCAAGTTTGGTTACTGTATTGTGAATTGGCTATAACTATGTTGTGAATTGGCTATAACTAACACAAACAAAAAGGTCAACTGGGCGGACGGCCGGACGGACGGACGGCATTCGCCAATCTATAAGCCTGGATTGCGAGCAATCCGGCCGGACGGCATTCGCCAATCTATAAGCCTGGATTGCGAGCAATCCGGCCAACAAACAACCAAGATCTTGATCAAAAGGTTCCCTCGGAAGCCTTTTTGGATCAGCTTCTACACTGTTTGAAAAGGTCTTCCATACTTAATCCTTCTATAGGAGCAAATGCTTTATTTATCACAATGGTTTCACAAAGTGACTTTTACAGAGTCGTCAAACGTCGTCAATATGAGGGAATGGGTTAAGTGTTACTTGTTACGCACACGGATCACGACCGTGCTGATACATTTGATGATAGTACCTGTTATAAATACAGTCAAATATAGCTCAACTACGTTATTCGCAAATGATTTCGAAATTAGAGATTCCGATATAGTTTAAATCCATAGAAATGAAAACCACACATCATTGAAACGAAATTATTTATTTCAGTGTTTGTTCAATTATTGTTTAACGGATCGTCTCACCATTTATTACCTATGTAAAAAATTACGATCCAGAGTTGGTCCTACAAAATACGTGGCATAGTCTTAGATTCAACCGTTTGTCATCAAAATTCTGCCAAAAAAGTCAGAAAGAACGTACATAGTTTTGAAAATGTTATAGACGACAATTGAGGGGACGACACTAATATTTAGCATGCATAGTTACTACTAACAATCGCTGTCTACATACCTAGTATAGTAAAACAACGTATGTAGATATCCTCTAATGCGACCACTTAATGAATAAACAACAACTTCAACTACAACTATTACATTTTATTCTCATTACATACAGGATGTAAAAATGAGAAATTAACACAATACAAACTAATAATAATACAGTACGGAGTGTATTACTTGGGGTTCCATGGGGAAGAATGAGGGTAATAAAATTGTTTGCTAAAAGTAGGACATCCAGCAGAACTACTTGTGTGTATTAGGACTGCTAGTTGAACTATTTTTAGACAACTTTGCAAATTTGATTGTAATCGGATAAGCATGTGAACGGACGATAGTCATAAATACGATCTAGCAATGACATATTCATCATCAAGTAGTTCTTATTACATGTACATAAGAATTTCCATATATACAAGTACAATGATAAAATTAACCTCTATGCTGCTGTGAGAAATTGTCGTCTGCTTAAATATATGGGTTACATAACCTATTGTAGTTCCTTGAAATAGTTGCGGGGAATAGTTGCAGGTTTCTAACAGTGTGGATCCTGCTCGGACGACAAGTTGTTCGGCGTCGTATCTGGATCCCGACTGTCAGTATGCACCTTCCGATCGCGATCAGTAGGATTAAGGCTAGAAATAAAAACATTAACCACAACTACCTTCTGGTCTGGGAAATAATTCCTGCAATTTCACGAGTGTCTTTATAAGCAGGTGTTTTCTTAATGCAGGACAAAAGTATTTTGTCCTGCATTAAGCTACCACCTGCATATAGCACCCAGAATTCTACCTCTTTTGGGTGGTCACTTTAGCAAGGTCTTACACTGTACTATGAATATCAAATCTAGCTACATGTACATGCTTCAAAAGCATTAACAACTGATTCGGTTTTCATACTAGTCATCTAACTGCAGAACATATACGGACATATATGTACGTGTATATATTTTCATTTCTGGGTGCCAGCGACCATATCTAAGAGTTATTTCAAAGCAGTGTTTTGAAACTATGAAAAAACTTGAGGGTGTGTGTTTAGGGATGGGGTCCTTCCTTTTTATAAAAATCCTTGTCGGAAACGGGGCTTATCTAATACATGTACATGCATATTGCCAGAATGGGTGTGTTTTCTTTGGCATTCTACAGTAGGATTCCGGAAAAATAAAGCTGGTCAAATGTTTCCGTTTGCAAATGAATCACTAACTTGTAATTATATAGGAATATTATCATACAATAAAGCCATTTTTCGATAATTTGATCGAATTTGATTTCAAGGCACGTATAAATTTGAGAGATAAAGCGCTTGTAACGATAAGCGAAAACGATACTAATAATAAAACGAATAAACAGTAAATTAAAAGTAACACTTAACATCAATAGTGGCCCGTTGGGTTTCAAAATGGACTTACAAAAAAGAAATGAACAAATTATACCAGAATTCGCTTACATTTGACATGCAATAAACGATTGCAATTACATTTGCAAACACTTTGGAACCAGATAACTCAACGTCTCATCAACATGACTGTAAAACCTTTGACGCTCCGATTGTTTTTATAGACACGTTACGCATATCTTGCATTTTTGTTTTTTGAACGTTGACAAAAATTTGCTCATACAAATGTATGCACTTCAAGCTAAAGTTTAGGACTAAAGTCAATAAGTTATCTTATGTGTTTCTTCAAAGGATAGGGCGTCGCCATTGACTGCATATTCAAATAGCTGCGAGTATAATCATGTGCATTCTTTCAAATGTTGCACCGATAAACCCTGGCCGTTCAAGAGGGCTGCTCTTCAATGAAGTTCAAAAACATTTAACATTCTTATTTTTTATCAATTGGTAAGAACTAAACATAAATAATTAATTTTATGCCGTACAACCTACGGTTTAACCGATTTAAGTAGGTTACCAAATAATGCCTGTTTCTTCTCATATGCACTAAGCAAGTACCACTGGCAGATGAGCATAACATATTCTTGTTAATACATTTTGATAGAGACAGTAGACCATTCACAATTCATATATGCATCAATAGATTTTAGTGTTTTGTATTTATTCAATAACTCGGTTGCCAATGTGACCTCTTGAAAATAGTGCAGACCCTGACCAGAGGGCTTACACAAGAGTCCTCTAATCTAATGCTAAAATGTTTGCCTATACCCCATTTTGAGGACATTGAACATAAATTGATTAACTATGTATGTGGTCACACTGTTAACATGTATGCCTTATGGGAACAATGCACATATATAGGTTAACTATGCCATGTACATGTAGCTTATTCCGGTATACTCTGATATGTGGTCACGGTGTTAGCATGTACGCCTTTATGTGAACATTGCACATATATCGGTAAACTATGTCATGTAGCTTATTCCGGTATACTCTGATATGTTGTCACACTGTTAGCATATATGCCTTTATGGTAACATTGCACATATATCGGTTAACTATGTCATGTAGCTTATTCCGCTGGACTCTGATATGTGGTCACACTCGTAGCATATAATTATGCCTTTATAGGAACACTGCACATATATAGATTAACTATACCATGTAGCTTATTCCGGTATACTCTGATATGTTGTCAGACTGTTAGCATATATGCCTTTATGGTAACATTGCACATATATAGGTTAACTTTGTCATGTAGCTCATTCAGTTGTACTCTACAAAAAAGTAATTCGACGTTGCAAAAACATCAAAATTATATAATACTCTTACTGCATGTTTCTTGAAAAAAAATGGACATACCTTGTATTTTGAAAATGATGTGGATGGCAATTCGGGCAAACTAAATTTGCTCGATAATCTAAAAGCGAATAACGTCTAACTCTCTTGCACTAAACGTATAGCTAACACAAATATATTGCTACACTGTAAATAAACAACTATGTATGGGCGTGTACAAACACTTTTAACGCATTGTGGACATTCCATAGCTAGCACTATGTATCTCTTGTACTGAATAACAACATAATCTCTTCACCATGTATTGTTTTTATTTCTTCTTCCTTATTTTTTCCCCATCATATTAATCGCCTTTTCATGAATTTGCAAGCTGAGTAGGCCCAGATAAGACGGTTTAGTTTGCTTATTAGATTATAACAGATCTGACTCTACCGTTTCTAACAATAACAAAAGATCCTGTGTGCAAGTACCATTATAAAAATCTAATTAATAAATATCCATGACGTTATTATTTCTTACATGGATATTCAACAGGGAAATGGTTAACACAATAATGGTTGCCACATTCAGCCGACTTATTCTTGGTTGTCAACCCTCACAACACTAAATTTTCAAATGGATTATTCCAAAATTCAAACAGATAAAACTTATGGTGAATATTTAGGGATTTATCTAAGGAAAAGTGTAACACGACAAACAGTGTAGACCCAGATGAGAGGGCTCCTCCAGGAGTCCTCTCATCTGGGTCTACACTGTTTGTAAAGGACATTAGTGGTTCGTGTCCCGCACTGTAAGGGTTAAATTACGGTGAAACCTTTATTAGAAGATTGATTGATAAAACAGCTATAAGGCGTTAATGTTTACATGAATTGATCACGTCTGTGGTAATGAATTTTGATGACATTACCTGTTTCTATGCAAATAAACATACTAATGATCATAATTCGAACATACATGTACAATAAAACATGAGGATAATACGTTAAATTGTTTGGCTGATAATATCACCGTTTTACTCCTTTACAAGCAGTGTAGATCCAGATGTTATCAGGATTCTCAACTGCTTGAATATTCATGTAGAAAATAATGATGTCATGAATACTAATAAGATTATTTCTATAATGGCATATGAACACATGTCATTTTGGCTCAGGTAAAAGCTGTAGAATCAGATCTATATTACACCATAATCAAACAGAGCAGACCCTGATCAGACGGTTCCTATAGGAGCCGTCTGATCTGGGTCTACTCTGTTTGCAGATGTGTCAAAATGCGCTTACATAAGGGAAACCGTTAAACCCTTTACTCTGTAGATTCGCCTTTTAACGCCTTTGTAAACACAGAAGACCCGAAGGAGTGGTCTGGACACGGTCTGGTCTGTTAGCTTATGAAATTATATAAATCTGGTATTTCATATATGCACCAATTTACAAGAATATTAATGGGCTAAATGCTTATTAACAAAACGATATTTGTTCAGACTGTATCAAAACCTAAACTGTAAACAGAAAAATTTAATACATTAAATAATTACACCTATACCTGCAAAAGCAGGTAGTCGGAGACGCCTCATGATCCATGCTATTTGACATTCCTCCAAAAATGCTCAAAAGCAAGAATGAATGGGAAGTAAATGACATCTTTAGCAGATAGGAGTTTGAGCTTACATAAGTTTTCAGTGGGATAAGGGTTACACATTGTAAAGCTTAACCCTTTCCCTGTTGTATATTCATGTAAGAAATAATGACGCCATGAATATTAATTAGATTATTTTTTATAATGGCATATGAACACAGACCATTTTGGCTCGTGCAGAAGCTGTAGAATCAGATCTATATTACACCATGAGCAGACATAGCAGACCCTGATCAGACGGCTCCTACAGACGCCGTCTGATCTGGGTCTACTATGTTTGCAGATGCGTAAAAATGCGCTTATATAAGGGAAATGGTTAATTATGTTAACTAAATACAACCTATGGCCACAATGCATGTGAGACACTTATGATCAAGGTCCCTCTGGTTATTTCGTAAGGTACCTATAGCAAATCATGTTGATTGTTACAATATTGCATTTACAGTAACATTTCTATTAACAGAACACTAAATCACGTATCATTATTAGATCTTTAAGACAGGTGGCAGCTTGATGCATGGTGGACGTCATGCAGAAAGCTCCTCTAGGAGCGTTCTGTATGACCTTTACCCTGCACTAAGCAGCCACCTGCATAAATAAGTCTAATTATTTCTATACAAAAAGTTAGAATAATCGATATTTTACTATAATAAAATGTTTATAAAATAAAACATTCTGCTTCACATTTAACATTTTAACCTTAACCGCTGTGACAAAAACATAACGTCTGGTCAAATTTTACATTTTCTGATTCCATCAAGCTTTGAGAAAACCAAAACCATGAGCCAAGCGTTATGCCACAAACTTTTGAGAAATCATTGACCAGGTGTCAAACATCTTGGGTGAAGATGAGCCGTCGAGTTACTCGGCGTCTTATCTGGATCCAATCTGTTTGCAAATATGGAAAAATAGTCAAACAGGGAGAGCCACATACGAAAAGACACCACACAAAACAAGAAACGGCATAGCCACAAGACAAACCACAACGGTACGTATATAAAAACGAAACACATGCGACTTAACCCTTAATACCATAGCTAGGCTATGCCTTTCTACACCTTATGGTATAATATAGATATGAGTCTACAGTGTCTGCCATGGCTAAACATTCCTGTGTTCATGTGCTATTATAACAAATTAATCTGATTAATATTCATGACATCATTATTTCTACATGAATATTCATGGAGGAAAGGGTTAAGTTACGCTTAGCGGGATAAAGAGTTTAACCCATTCCCTCATATTGACGACTTTTGACGACTCTGTAAAAGTCACTTTGTGCCTAGTTTGTGGAACCATTATGATAAATAGAGCATTTGCTCCTATAGGATCCTATTTATCACAATGGTTTCAAACTACAAAATTCTAAAAGTTACATTTTCTCTAATTTATTCAAAGAGGTTGTATCTAATAATAGCCTATGAGGAATGGATTAAAAGCGGGACACGAGTCACTATTGTCCTGTGTTCCTATAGGAGCTCTCTCATTTGGATTGTCACTGTTTGTAATGTAACTAATGTTTGTTAATGTTTTAGTTTATAAAGAATCCCTGAATATTGAACGTAAGTTTGACCTATTTGAATTGTAGAATAGACCATTTGACAAATCACCATTGAATGGTTTAAGTCCCCTGGCAAATGTGGTATTAATGCCTCTGGAGACGAAGAAAAGAAAATTACAACTGATAGGAATAATAATGGCTTAATGTGATTAATAAGAACTATTTTCGGATGATGTGTGCCAGACTCTACAAAAATGATCGACCGATTACACAACCGCAAAATGATATAATAATTGTGATTTTTTAACAATATGTGGAACCAGGATGGTCTAATTTCACTGCTAACTTTTAACTTAGTCATCATTAGTCATGAAGAGATTGCCCTTCTGGGACATATTATTTCAGATTTAGCTGTTATGAGGAAAATACCTTAACTGTTCGTTGTCTGGTTCATATGAAGCATTGAAAGTGTGCAATGAAACTCTAAGAATTCTTCAGTATCTGTATAAATTTATAAGACGTTTACAGTATTTGACGCAGACAGATGTTGGTTTAGAAACGCTTGTTGCAATTTGTCTAATACATATCTGTCTCACACTAAGAAGGCATTTTAACCCATTTGCTCCGAGTGGATTCTTCCATGCTTATATATTGGGATTAGTCTATCTTTTATCTAAGGGATGTCTGGTCTAAATTTTTATTTTGTTTTATATTGAATTTCTTATCAGCAAACAGTGTAGACTCTGATCAGAGTCTACACTGTTTGCCTACCTCCCATATATGGCATCGTGGGAGCAAATACTTTACTCAGTAAAATAACTCCTGATAACACATTTGCAAACAGAGTATACCCAAATGAGACCCTGTTGTGACCTGTTTCCTGATGATATAATACAGTTCGAATTCTATAACTTTTGCCATGGTTAATATTTTCTGTATTCACGTGTCATTATTGAAATGAATTTAACCAATATTCATGATGTCATTATTTCTTACAAAACTACCCATGGAGTAAAGGGTTAAGCCATTATTTGTATTGAAATATACAGTTGAACATCGAGTTCTTTGTCCCATCGTTTACCTAACTACTGTTGTTATTTAGCGAATGGTTTGAACTGGTGCAAATTATTTTACTAAAAGACAATAACGACACTTATATGCCAAGTTTTATTGTAGTTGCAAAGCATGGAAATATACACGTGTGGGTGAGTTGAGTTTTACTGCAATGAGACAATTAGGCCATAAAGTGTCATTGCAGATTTGAACAGATGAAGCCGATCATGAGAATACAGTAGTGTGTCGCCACATGTAATACAACCACGCTGGTAAGTAACATAGGACACTGTAAAAGAAGGTGATTATTATTATTATTATTATTATTATACCACATTTATACGAGCATAGCGCTCTTTTCACACAGGATATCGCCACGTTAGTGGTAAAAGGTCGTATGTGCAGTTTTCAAACTTTCGAGAAAATTGAGTTTAAAGGTTTGGTTGCTTATGAAAAATCAGGGATGAAAGTCGCACAAATGACATTTTAACTATTAGTGTGTAATGTTGAAAACTCGATATTGATAATGTCATTAGTTACAATAAAATTTGCAGATACGACCTTTTACCACTTCATTTGTTATACTAATGTAAATACATTAATGTGCATTTTAGCAGTTTTTGAGTGAGTAAGGTTGGTTTTACGGCACTGCGACACTGAATAGGTCATATAGCGCCAATGAATGATGAGATGACATGATCATAAGGGATGATTTCAGGAAGATGAACTTTTGAACTATCAATACCGTATCAACAATTATTATAATAATTCTAAAACCTATCTGTTCAAACAAAATATGAATCTTTGACTGAACTTGACTATGCATTCTATAATGCCTGATTGAGACAAAATGTCTAAATTCCTATCATTGTGTAATGAGTTTGTCAGAAGGGTATAGTCACACAAAACACCGTTAAATATAATATAACAATTATTAATATCTTATTTTTGCCAGCCAACATGTGCCTTATTACATGTACATGTAACTCGAAACATGATTTGAAAACAACAACTACCACTCTGTTTTGCTTAACCCTTTCCCTCATATAAACGTGTTTTCACGCGTTTGCAAACAGAGTAGACCCAGGTCAGACGGCTCCTACAGGAGCTGTCTGATCAGGGTATGTTCTGTTTGCTAATGGAATTTGAAAGATCTGTTTCTTTACTTTCTTAAACGACTGCAATGTTCCACCTTCCATATTTCCTTATAACCATTTCCCCGTGGAGTACACGCTAAAAATCATGCGGTATGATTTCTGTATTACAAATGTTTACGAAATCTGCCTCCGATATTGGAAGGCGAGATAGGTAATACATATCCATGTCCGAGTCTTTAGTGGGCCAAACCTATGGATGACCTTGGCTGCGTGTTGACACTTTCTGCAATGTGTCAACAGTGATGAACTGACTCTCGTCAAATGTATTGTCAACGTCTGCCTTTATCGTATCTGTGACAGTTCCGGCTTGCCTATGCTTCTCATACTTGGCACTCAAAGAATATTGGTCGTTTTGGGCTTGAAAAAAGATAAGCTGAATTTCTCGCAGAATATTTGTCTGTACATCATTTGCTTAACTTGTGTATGGCCTTTTGATTTACAACAGTCTGTATATAGGCTGTACATATTTTTTAATATCCAAGTCGTGAGACAGGTATTGGTTTTGTGTCCCTTTCCTCGTGTAATGCAGGTCCATTCTGTTGATATTCCCGCATACTAGGTCTACTCTGTCACAGCTTATTTTTGTCGACGGGACCGCTCATCCTCTACATTGAAATACACCTTGTTGTTTTCTGTCCAGCGTGTCTATCCAGTTTTCTCTTCCCTTTCGACGTACTAGGTTTTTTTTAACAAAGTCGTTCATAGATTGGAAGTGCATAATACATGTAAAAATATCTTCTGCCTATTTGACTCACTAACTTTAGTGCCACATCTGAATCTACAACACTCGTAGTCTTGTTATGGTACACTATGTCTTCTTTCCTTGACCGATTTACCAGTCTTTGATAAATAGGACTTGTCTTGGCATCTATGTCGTTTATGCGCGGATGCTTTCCACAGAGTTTCATTTCGTTTACGTTTTCGGCTTGAGAGTTTCTTTTTCGGGCTCTCCTAATTGAATCGTTTATGAGGCGTTGCTTGGTTAAAGTCAGAGCATGATGCATTTGTCGTCTGCGGATTTGAGGTATCAATTTGTAAGGACACATTTGTCACAGATAATGCTCACCCTGTTGAATTGCAATGTATACCCGCTCAACAAATTCATAGGAACTGCCCTCTTCCCAACCAGACGGTTTAACACTGATTACTAGGGTCGAAATCAAACAAGAATAAATTCTCAAAGCACAGTTGAATTTGTCTGCCACTGCTAAAGGCAAGCATCAGCAATACTTGCTTTCCAGTGTCCACTTTGTCATAATTTGGTCACTTCTTCAAAACAAAATTCTATTTGTTCCCGTGTTTCAACTTCCAAGTGTCACAAAGGGCAAGTAGTGGTCATAATAGTCACCATTTGACTTTCTTAGCTCCTCTGTCTTAAATTTGAGACGAAAGAAATGGCAATTTCCATATCTTAATACCACTCTGCTTTGCTACATTACCGATAAAAACATTGCTGAAACACCAATCTAGTGTTATCAAAACAGAGCCTTCATAAATAATTACTTCAGCAACAATCCAACAAAAACAGGCATCAGTACACACACAGTTCTCTAATTACAAGATTGATGACAAGGTTGCGTATATTACATTATGCTAAACCATTTAGAGGTATAAGGTCTTATCTGTCATATATGACATTTTCATTCTGAACTGTAAGGATTTTGAATAAAATCGTTAGAAAGAAAACGTCGTATTTGGCAGATGCAACCTTTTACCACAAACTTTACACCAAATACGACTTTTTACCACAAAGTATTTTTCATATTTGCAGATAAGACTTTTGATTTTTTATCAATATCTAAAAAATTATTTTGAATATAAGTTAGATATTTTTACAGACGTTGCTACAGATAAATTAGATTTGAAAAATGAAAAAAAGTCATTTTCTGAAAAAATGTCAGATACGACCTTTTACCACTAATGTGGCGATATGTGCGTTCAAAAGCGCATTTAGATCCCTTAACGGTACACAAAGGTCTACGCATTGCTCCTTTTGCCATTAACCCATTCCTTCATATTGACGCCTCTGTAGAACTCATTGTTTGAAACCATTGTGATAAATAGAACATTTGCTCCATAGGAGCAAATGCTCTATTTATCACAATGGATTCAAAAGTAAACAATTCTAAAATGTTCCTTTTCTCTAGTAATTGCTCCTTTTGGTAGATTTATTCAATAACGGGTACGGTCTAAAATAGCCTATGAGGTAATGGCTCCACCACCACAGGTCTTTGCAGAACAGGTACTACAGTACCGCTAATACCACCACCAAAAGAAGTATAATTCTGGAGTTTTAAAACAGCGGTAGCTTAATGCAAAACAAAAGTTACTATATGAGCTTTCTGTATTACTTGTGCCGTCCATTAAGCAACCGCCTGCTTTGGCAGACTCGTATGTGAGTAAATTATGTGGCCGCATTAGCGAGACTAAACAAAATACTCGCGAGAAGCTAGAGCTTCTGGACTTAATCACGCGAGAGTTAAACATAAAGGAACATTGTAAACCAATCACTTTCAAGACGGAGACATAAATATTTAACAGTGCGAATTAAATTACAATGAATTCCAATGTGAAATATACTCCAATGATTAAAGTGTGGTCTTTCTGCCAGCGTAGAATACGTGCGTAACGGTTAATGTCTGTCTCATACGTCACTACTCATGTACATAATGACACCGCAATCTGCCTACGTCAAAGATAACGAAATAACTAAAACCCTTTCCTCCATAAATACGCATTTCTACTCTACGCCTTTTCAAACAGGGTAGACCCAGATCACCTTTCTACGCCTTTGCAAACAGGCGCCGTCTAATCAGGATCTGCTCTGTTTTCTAATGGAATAATATAGATAGTTTCTAGTTTGGCAAAAGTTGGATATGTTAATATGCCATTTAAAAAAATAATCTAATTAATATATATGATGTCATAATTCCGTACACGAATTTCCATGGAGTAAAGGATTAACCCTCCATCCTACTAAGCGCTACCTGTCTGGCATTTTGCAATAACCCTTTCCCTGGGTCTACTCTGTTTGCAGATGCGTCAAAATGCGCTTACTTAAGGGAAAGGGTTAATCCGTATGAGACATAGGGCCACGTCTCATAGAAATCCAAGCAGACTGATACATTTGTACTCCGTTAGCTGTTTTTGAAAAACTTTAACGGATCTGGAGTCGATAAAAACTTCAACATTTCTAGGTTCGAGCAGACATATGTTTTTAACATGAGACGGTTTAAAATATGGTCTCCTTTGTTTAAAATGTTTCACTCGGTACACGTTAAATAGCATTGAAAGGTTAATTCTAGGTAAGCTAGCAACGCTTTTGTTCGTAAATATTATTGCCTGGTGGTTTAATTTTGAAAGCGACGGTGCTGTATTTTTTATTGGCATAATATGTGAGACTAAGATTCGTCTGGATTGGTAATCTTATAAATATTGCTCTTTAAGCTGCATTCACCGGGCACTGATATATACAAGAGTTGAGTGCTTTCGATGAACTGGGTCTTAGCTCATAATTATTTCATAAATATGAGTATTTATGTTGTTGGAAAGGTCTTATCGCAAATGCGTTAATCAAACGCAATGAAAGGAAAGATATAAAATGTTAAGAACGACTGCCAACTAGTAGAAGTTTATTACCAGTAGCCGATAGGCTATGTTTACCTGTGGTGCGGTCTTATTTCCCTCTCAACCTTTTTCAGAGTGGAATATACCATCAGTATTTATCTATAGAGTCCACTCAGTATAAAAGGCCTAAACTCGTTAGACGAGCTTGAACGACACACAGTGCAGACCCTGATCAGAGGGTTCCTAGAGGAGCCCTCTGATCTGGGTCTACACTGTTGCATATGACAGTGCACGCATGTCCCGCAATCAAAATGTTAATGTCTCAGATATAGAACATGAACTTTGAGTACCCAGGATCTTATAAATTCTTTCAGATGCAGTTGCACATTGAAATGTCTGTTAACGGATTTTAACATGCACTCGTATTATTTGCATGTTATTTATCAAGTATAGACTCACATTCAGAGACATACAGAAAGTACGACTCGACAACACTGCACATACGTCACACTGGTTCGACATTGCCTCAGCACTTATCCCACTACCCGTGTCTTGTGTCGCATTCACCCTTTCCGTGTTGTCACACATTTGCCCAGATTAGACGAGTGCCAACTAGTACAGTGCTCCCTCTCTACAATGACACCCTTTGGGATACGAATATTGTATGTGTTGTTCAGAGGGAATTGTTATAGGGAGGGAAAATCAAACATAATTAGCTTGTTTGCAGATCCCCAGATAAGGTGTATTTCAAGAACTAAAACCGTTATGCCTCCATCAAACCCTTTGCTGTGACCACTCTTTAGAATCGTCACTTTGTGACGATTCTAAAGAGTGGTCACAGCATAGGGTTTGATGGAGGCATAAAGAAAATACGATGGAAAAATGTTGTGTCTGGAGCCTTGTTGTTTCGGAAACAGTGACATGCGTTGTTGTAAGGAGGGAATCGTTATTGAGAGTGCTGTTGTAGGGAGGGAGCACTGTAGAGGTTTACATTAAAACCCCGCTAAACCGGAATTCCAGTAGAGAAGAATTTATATACTTTTAGGCAAGTTGCTGCTTATAATGCAGGGTGAAAGTCATGCAGATAGCTAGAGGAGATTTTTGCATGACTTTCACCCTACATTAAGCGGTCATCTATTTCCAAGACCGATATTTATGCTAAATTCAATGTCTGGTTTAGCGGGGTTTTACTGTATTACCAGTAGTCGATAGGCTATGTTTATCAGTGGTGCTGTCTTAATTCTATCTTAACCCTTTCGCTACCAATGCCGGATCTGTGATTACCTATGCAAACAGTTTGGATCCAGATGAGACGCCGAGTAACTCGGCGTCTCATCAGGATCCAAACTGTTTGTTACTGTTACTATGTTTTTGAAACAAAAATGAAGAAAATCAAAAGAATGAAAATTTGTAGCAGACGACAAAGTTAGCAGACGACAGAGTTTGGCAGCGAAAGGGTTAACCCTTTCGACACAGAATTTTCAGAGCGGAATAACCCATCAGTATTTAACAAGAGAGTCCACTCAGTAAGAAAGGCATAAACTCATACATAAGAGTAGTTTGAATGACAAACAGTGCAGACCCTGATCAGAGGGCTCCTCTAGGAGCCCTCTGATCTGGGTCTACACTGTTTGCAAATAACAGTTCAGGCATATCCCGTAATCAAAGTGTTAACTCTTTTCCTCCATAAGCTAATTTTAGACCCAGCCTCTTTGAATGAATCTACCCAAAAGGAGCATTTACTAGAGGAAAGGAAATTTTAGAATTTTGTAGTTTGAAACCATTGTGATAAATAGAGCAAATGGTCTATTTATCGCAATGGTTTCAAGAAGTGTTTATTTAACAGAGGCGTAGAAAGGCGTATTTATGGAGGAAAGGGTTATTGTCTCAAATACAGAACATGAACTTTGAGCACCCAGGCTGGTTCTTATCAACACTTTTAGATGCAGTTGCACATTAAGATGTCTTTTAATAGACTGATCGCATCCATTAATATAATAAAGCCCCTCTAAACCGGAATTCTAGCAGATAAGAATTTAGATACTTTACGCTAATGGCTGCTTAATGCAGGATGAAAGTCATGCAGAAAACTCCTAGAGGAGTTTTCTGCATGACCTTCACTCTGTATTAAGCTGCCACCTGTCTTGCAGACAGACATGACTTTCACCCTGCATTAATCTGCTTAATGCAGATGGCTGCTTAATGCAGGATGACAGTCGTGCAGAAGGAGATTTCTGCATGATTTTCACTCTGCTGTAACCATGCCCCTGTTCTATGTTTATTTCAAACTCAAGAATATTCATTAACAAAATAGTTATAAAGAAATATGCAAGGTGGAACACTGTAGCCATTTTAGAAAGTAAAGAAACAGATCTATCAAATTCTATGAGCAAACAGAGTAGACCTTGATCAGACGGCTCCTGTAGGAAATGCGTGAAAACACGTTTATATGAGGGAAAGAGTTAAGCTGCCACCTTTTTACTGAAATTCATTACTAATTTGAACACCCTCTTTAGAGAGGATTTACTGTATTGATGGATCTTTACCAAGGGAAGGGTTAGAACAAGTGCATACTTCACGGTCGCTTCGTATGGAGTGATACTGCCAAAGACAAAGGAATTGAAAGTAAGTGATCATTATAAAGTATATTATCTTCCCGGTTCGGGTTATCTACATGTTTAAACATTGTATGCTTTTACCTCTTGCTGTTAAAGTGTTTTACACGGCTGGCCCCGAGATACATTTTGAACCATTCTTATGAATGGTCTTACCTCACCGATAAACCCTTGTTTCTTTACGAGTCTTTTAGAATTTCAAACGTATATTATAGACGTATGTTCAGAAAACTTGTAATAGATGGTAAGAACTGAACAATAAATGTTTCATCGGTGATATTGAACTATGCACATACAGTAGAACCTCCCTGTAGCGACCAGGTAATACATACACATATTTGTGTTCCAAAGCATATGGGTTGCTTAACCAGTTCCCTTATGTAAGCGCATTTTAACGCATCTGCAAAGAGAGCAAGACCTATAGGAGACGTCTGATCAGGGTCTGCTCTGTTTGCTTATGGTGTAATATAGATCTGATTCTACAGCTTCTACCTGAGCCAAAATGTCCTGTGCCCATATGCCATTATAAAATATATTCTTATTAATATTCATGACGTCATTATTTCCTACATTAATATACAACAGGGAAAGGGTTAACAACCAAACAATAATAATGAGCACCGACATGTATAATTATTTTGTATCTTATTTTTACATTTCCCCTCATCATGTAAAACATTTGATAAAACAATTGCCACTCATTGGCATTACAGTAAAACCCCTCTTAACCACCGGACGTTAAATGTAAAATAAATATCGACCTTTGAGACAAGTGGCAGCTTAATGCAGAGTGAAAGTCATGCAGAAAGCTCCTCTAGGAGCTTTCTGCATGATATTCACCTGCATTAAGCATCCATTTGCCTAAAAGTATCTAAATTATTCTCAACTAGAAGTCTGGTTTTTTTACTGTATCTGATTATTCGGATTTAAAATGTTTACGTGCATATACCAGAATGGACCAGTTAATAGACTATCGCATCTCGGGATGTATACATTGCAATATAAACTTTTGATTCAAAAGTATAAATCTGTTCTAAAATTATTTTGGCATATATTGCTTGGCATGCCGCAACTGATGCTTTGATATCAGTATCTTAAACATTGTCGGGCTGGAAATATGTTTGCTAACATTTTGATATATTGCAATATTTATTAACTTCAGATTCCCTCAAGTTATTTAGAACCATTTGTCTGATTATCAAACAAGTTTGATCCTGGTGAAACGTTGTATTACTCGGCGTCTCAGCTGGATCCAATTGTTTGCAGATGACCATCGAGTAGCGCTAAGCATAATAAGTGCAAATGTAGGAAGACATTAACCCATTCCCTCATAGGCTATTTTTAGACCCAACCACTTTGAATTAATCTACCGGAAAGTGGTGTTTTCTAGAGAAAGGGGAACTTCTAGAATTGTGAAGTTTTGAAACAATTGTAATAAATAGAGCATTTGCTCCTAAAACAAAACTCTGATTGGTTGTTTGCCTAGTAGAAACGTTTGTTTGCCCCTGAACACCGGATGTTGGATTTGTCAGACACTGAACTATACATATCATGCATTCTGCTGGTAATTTTAGTCCATAATCTTAATCCATTTTCTCACATAGGTCAGGATTGACTGCATTAGCTCCAGAAGCCAGCTATGTTGGAATATACGTACTCGTACCGATGAAATGCCTAGTAACAATTATACTCCCTCAAGATTCTATTTCTAGTCCATTTAAATATTTTTAAGGAATCGATTTTACTTCCTATTTATTTTATAAAGCATAACTATATTTTATGAATACAAACTGTACTTATATTGTATTATCAAAGAATATTTTACCACGTAAATATATTCTAATAATATGACAACCATTTTGTTTTGGGGATTGAATGAAAATAGTATTCATTGAATGATATTGTTCTGTTGAACAAATATTGAAAATTATTGAATAAATATATTATTTTTCTTGGACAATTATTTTTCCTATACAATATTGCAACATTCCACACGACATTGTGTTATAAGGGTTATCATGCTATTAAGTTTCCCTGCATCTTTGTTTGATCTCTCATGTTGTTTTAATATATATCCTTTCTGAAACAAAAGAACAGTATAACCTATCTTAAGCAACCATCAAAAAGAGACCTAATTATGGGTCCATAAGGCAGGTCGTAGCTTAAGGCAGGTCCTATATGATCTTTCATCATTTTCTCCCTGCATAAAGTTTTTCTAACACTCCTCCATTGACTGTATTGTAAGAAGATGACATTAAGAATAGCCTTAACTCTTACTGGGCGGGACACGAGTCACTAATGTGCTATCCAAACAGTGTAGACCCTGATGAGAGGGCTCTTAGAGGATTCCTCTCATCAGGGTCTGCACTGTTTGGCATGTTACACTTTTCTTTAGAAAAATCCCTACATATTCTCAGTAAGCTTGACCTGTTTGAATATCTTCTTCCTGCTGTTATGTTTGTATCGTTTATCTTTCATTGAACACCCATGTGTCTGGGGTGCATTTCATTTGTGCTTCTGGAGTTGCAGTGGACTTCTGTATGGTATTCCAGTTCGGGTTTTTTTGTGGCAAGCAATCCGATAACTCATGACAGCGTCTTGAACCGTATTTGTGGTTATAATATTAGGTGTCTGCGGAGAGCATTTTTATGACCACAGCATATCATACACGTACTGGCGAGATATGTATTAACCCTTCGCTTGCTGAATTTTAAAATACATTTCTCCTTCTTCACCCGGGTCCTTTTGTATAATTACATATATCTTCACTGTGTATAAGTATTTTGCTGTGCAATCACTGCTGTGGAGTGCACTGGTTGCACAATCAACTTGTAAATAGTGCAGACCCAGATGAGACAGCTCCTGCAGGAGCTGTCTCATCTGGGTCTTCACTATTTACAGGTAGGTATATTGACGTGAATAGCAAGCGAAGGGTTATTACATAGTTATCAATATGCTGATAAGTAGATTGCTCCTTATAAACATGTAAAAAGGTATTATATTGCCTGGCAAATATCAATTAAAACATAGTCCAGTTGATAATTCGTTAGACAAGCATGCATTTTACATCTTTGCAGACAAATTAGCTGTCCGTTCAGGCTCTGCCCTGTTGCTTACATGTTACATATATGATCCACTATTCTTTGCTTGCAATGAGCGAACTTATCATATCTCTTTAACTCTATTACTCACATATACGACTTTTTCATCGGGTTCTGCTGTTGCTAATTAAACTGTATACAGTAAAACCTCTCTTTAACGGCCGCTTAATTACATCGAATATTTTGTTTTAAAGGCATGTTGCTGCTTAAAGCAAGGTGAAAGTAAAACAGAACGCTCCTATAGGAGCGTTCTGTTTTACTTTGACCTTGATTTAAGCAGCAACCTGCCCTAAATACCAACTAATTAACACAGTTTAATGGTCGTTATAGAGAGGTTTTACTGTATATCTGTTTCTACAGTTTCTGCCTAAGTCAAATTGTCCAGTGTAAAACTACCATTATGAAAATGCAGTGACTACATATGCATGAGGTCAATATATCTTACATGAATTGTCATGATGTTACGGATTTATGGAAGAATCAAATTAATTACAGTAAAATCTCTCCATAACGTCCACTAAATTGTGTTAATTAGTTGGTATTTATGGCAGGTGGCTGCTTAAAGCAAGGCGAAAGTAAAACAGAACGCTCTGGTTTGCTTTCACATTGCTTTAAGCAGTCACCTGCCTGTAACACAAACTACTTGATGTAATTTAGTGGACGTTATAGAGAGGTTTTACTGTAACCATATTCATGTAAGAAATAATGACATCATAAATATTATATTGATTGCTATAATAGCACATGAACACAGGAATTCTAGGCCCCAGCAGAAACTATAGAATCATATTTATATTATATCATAAGCAAACGGAGCAGATCCTGATTAGATGGCTCCTACAGGAGACATCTGATCTGGGTCTGCTATATTTGCAAAGGCGTAGAAAGGCGTATTCATGTAGTAAATGAATAATAAGTTGAACTTCGATATCTCGAACTCAGACAACCCGAACATCGGGATAACTCGAACAAAAAGTTCAGTCCTTCCAAAACATACAATACACACTTGTTCTAAAATGTATCGCTACAGATATCTAGAAACACATGTGACAGCTTAATACAGATCTAAAGTAATGCTGAACGCTCCTACAGGAGCTGTATTAAGCTGTAGCATTGAGAAATTGTTCAGATTAGATATCGGATGACTCGAATTTTTATCTCGAACTAATTCGTATGGTCCCTTGAAGATCGAGTTAACGAAGTTGAACTGTAATTATAGCGGGCGTAGTCATGTACGAAATTTTCAACGGTAAGTGGTTATAACAACATAACAAATTCATGGTCGATTTTAATGAAACTATCATCGAATGACCAAACGAATAGTATGGGAACTACCCGCTAATGGGACTATAGTCGCATTTGCAAACAGCTTGGACCCAGATGAGACGACGAGTATCTGTCCATGAATGTTCAGTACGTATGAAATTATAGACCAGGGGAAGGGTTAGATAAACTGCAAACTGTTTTAAATGGCTGCAGGATAAATATCGAACCATTCATACACATGGTTGCACCGATAAACCCCTAATGGTTACGAGCGTTGAACATTCTGGAACTGTTAACCTATAAGTCATTTGCCAACAATGTAGTCCAAGATCAAAATGTTCCTAACGGAGCCCTTTGATCATGATCTGCACTATTTGTCATAAAAAACATTTTCTTCAGTTATAAATTTTGAAACTGGTTTTTGTTTAATCAATATTCAAAATTGGATTTTAATTATTCTTCCGCAGAATAAGGATGACTATTCTGGAACTGTTAAGTTCAAGTGTATAAAGTAAAAATGACATTTGTAACAGATGGTAAAGAACTAAACAGTACGTATATCACTTTATGAACCAAAGCTAAATGTTATTATGTAGACATGTTACTAATACTGTTGCTAAGTTGTTTAATATGATTCCCTCATCGGCTAATTTTAGATCCAACATTTTTATAAGTCTATCGAAAAGGAAAATTTTAAAATTTTGTAATTTTGAAACCATTGTGTTAAATAGAGCATTTTCTCCTAAGGAGCAAATGCTCTATTTATCACAATGGTTTCAAAAAGTGACTTTTACAGAGGCGTATTTATGGAGGAAAGGGTTAAATTCTGAAAGCAGGTGATCCTTCGAAAGCAAAAGTTTTATTGAATCTGTTCAATGAGCAAGACTGTATAAAACCATATCGTTTTATGAATTTAGTTGCTTAAAGTTAAGATACATTATGAAATCAGCTAATGAAACAACCCGTTTTGTTTGTAAACAAACCGAACGTTAAGTACTAAGTCATGAATTTCGGAACTGGGGAAAAATTATTACTCCTTGTAGACAATCAGGCTCGCGATCAAAGACAACGTTGAATGGTTTTTCCAGTGAAATATCAATTGCTTGCAGGTTTTCTGCTGAAGGTCAAATATATTATGACGGCAATCTTACCTAGTGACCGAAATACAACCCCATTATTCAAAACCTGGAAGTCCCCTGGCAGTGTCTGGGTTTATTGCAATTTGAATATATTTAATGCTCGGCTTGAAGGCAACCACCTTTGAGAGCTTCCTACCAACATCGAATAAGAGGATTAATATTACCTTACCCCACCTACCTACAATGAAAGGAGATCTTTGAGAGTCACCTTCCTACTCTTAACAATATATATTTGAGAGCCGAATCAATTACTTACACCACGTTTTAAAAAGCCACCCAAGTACACCGAACAAGGGACCTTAGACAGTTATGTATCCACAGCGATCAAAAGATCTTTGAGAGTCACCTACCTACAACGAACACGATATATTCGAGAGTAACATATCTACTCTAAACAGGATATATTTGGCGCAACCTACTAAAACCGCAAAAGAGATCTTAGACACCCACCTACCTACACCTCGCAATAGATATATGGATTCTCTTACCTACACCAAACAATAGATCTTTGAGAATCAAACCACATACTACACCGAAGGAGATATCTTTGAGTTCCACCTTCCCTCGCCGAACTAGGAAGTTTTATAGCCACCTACCTACACCGAACTAGAGACATTTGAACGTCACCAACCTGCCTTGCACAAGAGATTTGGTGTGCAACATACCTACACCGAAGAAGAGAAATATGAGATTCACGTACCTACACCGGAAATGAGATATCAGAGAGTCACCTACCTACTATTTTGAAAGCAACAAACCTACGCCGAACAAAAAGTCTTTAAAAGCCATATACATACACAGAAAAATATATATTTGAGAGCCGAACCACATAATTCTCTCGAACAAGATATCGTTCATATCCACTTACATACATGGAATATGATATGTTCGAGAGCCACCTACCTACACCGAACAAGGAATATTTGAGAGTAACCTATTTACACTGAACAAGAAATATTTTAGAGCTACCTACCTACACTGAAAAAGATATCTTTGAGACCCGATACACATACTTACCAAGAACAAGAGATATTTGAGAGCAAACTAGCTGCAACGAAAAAGAGATATTAGAGAATCACCTACCTACACCGAACAAGAGCTCGTTGAGATTCGAGACACACACAACGAACAAAATATTTTTGAGAACCAGCTACGCATAACAAGATATATCTTTGAGAGCCACATACCTACACCGATCAAGAGATCTTTTAGACCCGAAACGCACACTTACAACGAACAATACATATTTGAGAGCCGAGCCACGTACCTGCACCGAACAAGAAATATTTGAGAGCCGAGCCACGTACCTGCACCGAACAAGACATCTTTGAGAGGCACGTATCTTCACCGAACGTGTAATATCTTAGTACCGAATATCCCACCTACACCAAACAAGAGATCATTGAGAGTCACGTACCTACACCAAACAAGAGATCATTGAGAGTCACGTATCTTCACCAAACAAGAGATCATTGAGAGTCACGTATCTTCACCAAACAAGAGATCATTGAGAGTCACGTATCTACACCAAACAAGAGATCATTGAGAGTCACGTACCTACACCAAACAAGAGATCATTGAGAGTCACGTATCTTCACCAAACAAGAGATCATTGAGAGCCACGTATCTACACCAAACAAGAGATCATTGAGAGTCACGTACCTACACCAAACAAGAGATCATTGAGAGTCACGTATCTTCACCAAACAAGAGATCATTGAGAGCCACGTATCTACACCAAACAAGAGATCATTGAGAGTCACGTACCTACACCAAACAAGAGATCATTGAGAGTCACGTACCTACACCAAACAAGAGATCATTGAGAGCCACGTACCTACACCAAACAAGAGATCATTGAGAGTCACGTACCTACACCAAACAAGAGATCATTGAGAGTCACGTATCTTCACCAAACAAGAGATCATTGAGAGCCACGTATCTACACCAAACAAGAGATCATTGAGAGCCACGTACCTACACCAAACAAGAGATAATTGAGAGTGACATACCTACACCAAACAAGAGATAATTGAGAGTGACATACCTACACCAAACAAGAGATAATTGAGAGTGACATACCTACACCAAACAAGAGATCATAGCGAGTGACATACCTACACCAAATAAGAGATCATTGAGAGTCACATACCTACACCAAACAAGAGATCATTGAGAGTCACATACCTACACCAAACAAGAGATAATTGAGAGTGACATACCTACACCAAACAAGAGATCATTGAGAGTTACATACCTACACCAAACAAGAGATCATTGCGAGTGACATACCTACACCAAACAAGAGATAATTGAGAGTGACATACCTACACCAAACAAGAGATCATTGAGAGTTACATACCTACACCAAATAAGAGATCATTGAGAGTCACATACCTACACCAAACAAGAGATAATTGAGAGTCACATACCTACACCAAACAAGAGATCATTGAGAGTTACATACCTACACTGAACAAGATATCATTGAGAGTTACATACCTACACCAAACAAGAGATCATTGAGAGTTACATACCTACACTGAACAAGAGATCATTGAGAGTTACATACTACACCAAACAAGAGATCATTGAGAGTTACATACTTACACTGAACAAGATATCTCCTGCACTGAGCAAGCACACCTACACCTAACAAGAAATCTTTCACAGTCATCTACCAACATCGAGCAAAACATCTGTGGGAGCATTTTACCTACAACGAACAATACATCTTGAGAACCACCTACCTACAATGAACAATATATAGTTGAGAGCCGAGCCACCCACCTACATCGAACTAGATATTTTGAGAGTCGCCAACCTACACCGAACAAGAGATATTTGACATGTTTTCATAAATATGGAGTATCATATTTATTAATACAAACATTATCGGAAAAATTAGACAGAGTTGATATGAGCTAATCGAACCGGTTTTGAAACATATGAAAAGAATCAATAATGTTCTTTACATGATCCTGCTTAGAAATGAATCGTCCTTCATTCAATATCGGTCTAGGGTATGATCAACGAATAGAATCTTACGATAAACTAAGCTTAAACTTGGTTTCTAAAACGCCGTTTTACATTTGGACGAAATCCAGTTACTAAATGAGCGTCTAAACCAACCTTCACATTTCGACTGAATGATATTGGGAACTCAATATTTAATTAAAACGTAGTTTCACATCTAGACTGAATTCTATTATAAACTGGGTGTAAACCGATGATCTGAAACGTAGTTTCAAGTTTAGATGGACTCCAGTTGTTACATGAGTGTCTTAAACAAATATTCACATTTCGACTAATTGACATCACATCTTAAAAATAAGTGTCAAAAACGTAATTTAAATTTAAATTGAACCCTTGTTGTGAAATTGTGAAATATGTTCTAAAATTTGGTTTAACATTATACCAGAGGTCCAGATAAGATGCGTAAATTAAATTTCAAGAATGACTCCTTTATTTCTCAAGAATGTTTCGACCACGTTTTAGAATCGTCTCTTCGAGGCGATTCTAAAAACTGGTTACAACGTAGGATTTGGCGGAGAAATGACACTTTTAGTATCTGAGTATGCACATCCATCTGATGCTATGCATTAGTCTGAGCCCTATAAAAAGTGAGTGTCTAAAACTTAGTGAACTTTATATGGAGCATGGAGCAATCAATTGCCTCCAGTGTAATGTAATTCTTATAGGTTAACGGAACGAGTATCTGAAGGTATTATCATTTGACTATGGACTTTTCTGTATTTTTTCTATCCGAAGAAGTACAAGTGTAATCATATTCCATTCAATGAACATCTCTGAAAATTACATAATAACATTATAATGAAAAGCATAAAATATAGTAACGGGGTTACCCTCATGCCAATGGATGTCAACGGAGGAGGATGTTGGTCCTTTTGTGTAGGTAATTGTGATGAAAAATACATAGTTGGATATAAATTGTCATTTCACCAACAATTTGTCTCAATCACTAAGTAATATAAGCAATATAATGATCACTATTGAATGAAAGATTAGTGACATGGTCATTCATATAACATGTATTACATGCTTGTAACATTCATGACACGTTTGCGAAATGGTTATGCATTCAATATGTATGACATGTTTGCAAGATGGTTATGCATGCTATATGTATGACATGTTTGTGAAATGGTCAGCATGCAATATGTACGACATGTTTGTGAAATGGTTATGCATGCAATATGTATGACATGTTTGCGCTATGGTTATGAAATCAATATGTATGACATGTTTGCGAAATGGTTATGCATGCAATGTGTATGACATGTCTGCGAAATTGTTATACATGCAATATGTATGATATGTTTGCGAAATGGTTATGCATGCAATATGTATGACATGTTTGTGAAATCGTTATGGATGTAATATGTATGACATGTTTCTGAAATGCCTATGCATGCAGCAGGTATAACATGTTTGTGAACTAGCTATGCATGCAACCTGTATTAAACATATCAATCATGTTCCAAAGTATATATATACAGTGCTCCCTCCCTACAATGGCCCTCTCAATAACGATTCCCTCCTTACAACAACGCATGTCACTGTTTCCGAAACAACAAGACTCCAGAAACAACTTTTTTTCCATCGTATTTTCTTTATGCCTCCATCAAACCCTATGTTGTGACCACTCTTTAGAATCGTCACTTTGTGACGATTCTAAAGAGTGGTCACAACATAGGGTTTGATAGAGGCATAACGGTTTTAGTTCTCGAAATACACCTTATCTGGGGATCTGCAAACAAGCTAATTATGTTTGATTGTCCCTCCCTATAACAACTCCCTCTGAACAACACATACGATCTTCGTATCCCAAAGGGTGTCGTTGTAGAGAAGGAGCACTGTATATGCATTATAACTTAAACAACCATTTCAATTCAGTGTTCGCTGTTACATATGACATGATTATTACAGAAAATTGTAGAAATTCTTGTAAACATAACGCTACGCAGTAATGTGCACTTGATGACCAAATAATTACATCACCAGGTATGTCCTAGTTTCATTCATTACACTAATTATCAAGGAATATACAGTAAAATTTAATTCTTCGAATATTTAGTAAGGAAGAATTGGTGCATTTTAGACAGGTGGCTGTTTAATGCAGGATGAAAGTCATGCAAAAAGCTTTCTGCATGCCTTTCATCCTGTATTAAGCTGCCAATGCGTTCGAACTGACTGGTTTTACTATCATTTAAATCCTGGCCCAGCCTAATGCTGAGCCTGTCCTACAATACTTCTTCGTTAACCTTTTCAACGATGATTCGTTAATGCATTCCCTCATAGGCTATTTTTAGACCCAAGCTCTTTGAATAAATCTACCGAAAAGGAGCATTTACTAGAGAAAAGGAAAATGTTACAATTGTGTAGTATTGAAACCATTGTGGTAAATAGGACGCATTAAAATGATAGTCTCTTCTTGCAACGCTTTTTAAAAGTTCCTAACAGTTACAACAGTCATTTGTTGATATGCTGAAAGAAGTAAAAAACCCATTGAAAAACGCTGGAAAATACAAAAACATTCATGTGTTTGATATTGAATCACCGATGTATTAGTGTTTATCCGGGTCGAGTTTTAGTTTCGTAATTGTTGGACATGGGTCGATAACAGTTTGTTGTACGTAAACGGTTTATTTTGTATCAGATGGGCATTTTTCATTATAAGTTCAAATTGACAATCTTCATAAAAATGATTGAACATAACAAATGCCATGTTGTATGGAGTTATTGAAACTACAATAAAACACCTCTAATGCGACCACGTAAAAGAGGTATAATTATTGGTGCTATATGCAGGTGGTAGCTTAATGCAGGACAAAAGTAATACAGAAAGCTTTCTGTATTACTTTTGTCCTGCATTAAGCAACCACCTGCTTATAAAGACACCCATGTTTATTCATTAAATGGTCGCATTAGAGGGGTTACTGTATGCGTTTATTGTAGAAGTTATCGTTTGAAATGCATAGAAAAATGAACATTCGCTTTAACCCTTTCGGTGCCAAATTTCTTATTGTCGTCTGCAAACTAATTTTGTTAAACCATTCATAAGAAATAAAGAAATGAGACAAATCAATACAAATTTCAAAGGAATAAAGCACAGATATAAAAATAGAGTTTGAGACAAAAAGTGGAGTCCCTGATCAGACGCGGCCTTGAAAAGGCGGCGTCTGATCTGGGACTGCACTATTTGTGGTGGTGCATTTTTGCGACATTTGCGGTGAAAGGGTTAAATAATTTGAAAGAAAATGTAAATTTTAACTAACATAACAGTAACTTACAAAGCTTTATTTTCAGGACAGTGCTCTTGAAGTCAGACATACGCTGGAAAACACTCCTGGTTTATTGCTTGGATTATCCGTTCATGTCTGTACCTTATCAGCTATAATCAGGCACACGCCCATTCTGTCGGTCCCTTTGATATTGTATATCAGCCAATCACCTTGTTGTAATACTTTTTATCGTACAATGCCTGTCTGCAGTCAGACATTAACCCTTTCAGAGTTGAATTCACAGAATGGAATACCCAATCAATGTTTAACTATAGAGTTCACCCAGTATGAAAGACATAAACCAACAAGAGGATTTTGAATGACAAACGGTGCAGACCCTGATCAAAGGGCTCCTCCGGGAGCCCTTCGGTCTGGGTCTGCATTCATTACAAACACCAGTGCATGAGTTTCCCGCATTCAAATAATGCTAATAACAAAGCATAACAATGGCTATGGGAAATCGCAAACATTGACTGAAAAAAGACAATCTTTTGAATTATAATCCATTTAATCAGATAGAAATATCAGTAGTCAAGTTGATTGTCTACAGATTGTAAACTAATCGAAAACTTTATCATTAACCAAAGGCAATTATATTAACACGGATTTCTTGTAGAGAAGAATTTAGATACAATCAGGCATTTGGTTGCTTAATGCAGGGTGAATGTCATGCATTTTAGAAAGCTCCTCTATGAGCTTTTTGCATGACATCATCCTGCATATAGCTGTCACCTGTCCCCAAGAAAGATATTTATACTAAATTAGACGTCCTGTTTAGAGAGGTTTTACTCTACAAGGTTCTTTTAGCGCTTTGTAAGATGTAGCCACTTGCACAACTATTTTGATATAATAAAGCAGAGGAGTTCCGATTGTATTATTAACATTTTATTTATTAATTCAAAGGTTTCAATGTGTCTAGCTAGCTACATGAATCACAATTCATGCGTGTAACAACCGTTCAGTTCAACAATTAATGCAATGATTTAAAACTACGTTTTTAACTCTTTCGGCGCAAATGTCGCCTGTTGGCACCATTGAAAAATGTGCAGTCCCAGGTCAGATGCCGCCTTGAAAAGGCGGCATCTGACCTGGAACTTCACTGTTTTCTGTATTTTTTAGCCCAAGCATACAGGTTTTTAAAGACAAATGTGTTACTAATATACCTTTATTATTTAGTTTAGAATTATATTTAATATGAAATTATTATTGCAGACGACACTTTTAAATTTGGCGCCAAAGAGTTTACGTTAATAAACCTGTATCAATAACTGATATAATATATCAATAAAATAGTGAAACCAGTTACTTTAATTCAGTGCAAACCGTTCGAATATATAAATAAACATGTGCATGCTGTTACGATTCCATGTATGCATATACCTACAAGCCATCTCCAAATTTCGTTTCGTTGGAGAAGCTGAACGGGATCCAGCACAGCTGGAGTAATTTGAATGGCATTTAAAGGAAAATAACTGTTCCTTGTTATTAGTGTTACATCTTAAACATACAAAACATATTGATATCCAAGATGTCCTCCGACGCTATTTAATGCGCTACAATTCTGTTTCTCTATTTAATGTAATAATTCATTCTCTAAAACATCAATGTTTAATCCAGATAGAATATATCGTCCGTTTCATTATACAGTGAAACCCCGCTAATGCGACCACTTAATAAACAACCACTGGTGTCGTTTAAAGCAGGTGGTTGCTTAATGCAGGACGAAAGTAACTTTCGTCCTTCATTAAGCCACCACCTGCCTCTGTCATCCAGATTTTTGCCCCTTTTTGGTGGTCGCATTAGCGGGGTTTTACTGTATTGCATAAGTGTGTGTTCCCGGTGACAATGATTGAAATGGTGTATGTTTTTGTGTTGTAAATGCCGTCAACAGAAGTTGGCATTATACGAATTGATAATCAAAGTTTGAAAAAGTTTGAAATCACTTGATAACAACAATCGCTTGGAAATAGCATCAGACATTAGATATATCCGAAGTAGTTATATTATATTGAGCAACGTATCTTGTGTATTAACCCTTTCCCTCATATAAACATGTTTTCACACATTTGCAAACATAGTAGACCCAGATCAACCGTCTGATCAGGGTCTGCTCTTTGCTAATATTGTTTGATATATCTGTTTCTTTGCTTTCAAAAATGTCTACAATGTTCCATCTTCCATATTTCCTTTTAATTATTTTGTTTAATGAATATTCAGTAGGTATTGAAATTTGGAATAAACATAGAACAGGGAAAGGTTTAACATCGTTGTGTTTATCTATGAAGTGCGGAAGTAGCCACCATTTAGATGTACAGTAAAACCTCGATTATTCGAATTTTCGTTATAGAAGAATTTAGACCCTTTTAGGCAGGTGGCTGCTTAATGCATGGTGAAAGTCATGCAGAAAGCTCCTAGAGGAGCTTTCTGCATGACTTTCACCGTGCATTAAGTTGCCACCTGTCTTAAAGATCGATAATAATACGTATTTTAGTGTTCGAATAATCGAAGTTTAGATGTATTTGTAGACTACTGCAGCAGGTGAGCTTCTCGTCAAGGGATTTCCAAGGAACTGCTTACCTGTATGATGAATATGATCGGAAAGATACGACCCATAAATGTAAAAAACAGATATGAATGAAATGATATTTCAAACTATGTTCTGACGTCATCTGAATTGGCACATGTTCTTATAACCGCAAGTGATAATAGTATAATCTTCTGATCTGTTCCATAAACATGTAATTTAAAAAGTAAAATGCTAGGATTGAAAGTAGTTTAACCTTTTCCTTCGTATATTGGGGCTACGGTCCCGGTTCTGTCCTCCTCGGATATCAGAGTTGAATGCAACCTCCGCCGTGTCATTCACGACTTGTTATAAATGTTTGTTTATTCTCTTTAAGAGCAGATGTCACGTCACTATCACTATACAATCATCATAGCTCATAGATCTAGCGGGCAATCTGGCCAACTAAGGATAAGTGGTAAATCCCATTAATTTCTTCGAAATAAAACATTTTCCGAGCATTTATCGAGTACTGCGACTTGTTTGCTAGTGTTGCAAAACAACCTTTTGACAAACAGTCAATCTGTTCAAATTATCACAAGGAAAAGTGGTGCTAAAATAGAATGGGACTTCATTCATGACGACACCGTAAAAGACTGTTCTAAACAAACATTCTGACAAGCAGGGTTCAAATTAATGTGATTTATAATTGCTTTTGGTTGTATACATACAGGTCTAAGCCGAATAGGTAAGCATTTAACCCTTAACATAATGAGTACTAGTAGTCATGTAAGACTTTGTTCAAATTCATTAGCTGAATTATATACTGGTATAGGAATAAGGAATGTTTGTAGAGGCTGTAGGATCCGATACGTGTTATTCAATAAGGAACAGAGCGTACTCTGGCCAGACAACTCCTACATTAGCTGTCTGAGCTGGGCCTACTCTGTTTACAAACGCCTAGTTGTGTCTTTATCTAGTAAATGGTTAACTGTTTACTCCATAAATACGCATTTGCAAACAGAGTAGGCCTAGATCAGACTGTTCCTATAGGAGCGGTCTGATCAGAGTCTGCTCTGTTTGCTTATGCTATAATATAGATATGATTCTACAGTTTCTGCCATGGTACAAAACTCCCTGTGTCTATTTGCAATTATAACAATGAACCCTTTCACCGTCAATGTCGCAAAAATGCACCACGACAAATAGTGCAGTCCCAGACCAGACGCCGCCTTTTCAATGCGTCGTCTGATCAGGGACTTCACTTTTGTCTCAAACTCTATTTCTATATCTGTGTTAATAAAATGTGTTTAACATTTTCACCACCAATGTCGCATAAATGCACCAAGACAAATAGTGCAGTCCCAGATCAAGGTGGCGTCTGATCAGGAACTTCACTTTTATCTCAAACTCTATTTCTATATATGTTCTTAATTCCTTTGAAATTTGCATTTTTTATCTCATGTCCTTATATTACCGAATGATTAAACACAATTGGATTGCATACGATAATTAGAAATTTGGCACCGAAAGGGTTAATATAATTAATATTCATGATGTAATTAGTTCTTACATGCATATTCATGGAGTTAAAGGGTTAATAATGTTGTGCAATATCAAAGGCCAGAAGTTTACTTCGATAACAAGCAACATCTTTTGAACTCGGCAAGCTTGCGTTTAAATACATAAAAGTCAACTTCTTATAAGTCTGCAATACTGATGCACTCACATTAAATTTATTCCCATACATTAGCATGTGTGTGGGATTTGGAAGTTGAAAATCGATCATGTTACTGAGAGTCCTCCGTTTTGCTTGGTTAAGCTTTTATGACGTAGACAAAGTCCTTATTGCCACTGAAAACAGTTCGTGTCCTGAAAAGGCAAATCAGGGTCAAATCAGGGTCAAAAACTCATTTACACTCTCATCGTGCTTTAGAAACGAAATTAAAAATACAGTAAAACCTCTCTATAACGGCCACTAAATTATGTTAATTAGTTGGTATTTAGGGCCGGTGGTTGCTTAAAGCAATGTGAAAGTAAACTGTTTTACTTTCACCTTGCTTTAAGCAGTCACCTGCCTTTAACACAAAATAATTGATGTAATTTGGTCGCCGTTATAGAGAGGTTTACTGTAACTATACAGTAAAACCTCGATTATTCGAATTTTCGGTATAGAAGAATTTAGACCCTATTAGGCAGGTGGCTGCTTAATGCATGGTGAAAGTCATGCAGAAAGCTCCTAGAGGAGCTTTCTGCATGACTTTCACCATGCATTAAGCTGCCACCTGTCTTAAAGATCGATAATAATACGTATTTTAGTGTTCGGATAATCGAAGTTTTACTGTACTTGAAAAATTGATAAAGATATTTTCTGCGAATAAACAAAATGTACAGCATGCTAAAGCTTGATTTATGTTCCCAAATCCTGCATTGTTGTTTGAACAATGTTTTTTTTGGAATCGCTGGCTGCTGGCAAGTTTTCATGCATTCTTCAAATACCAGGCTAGCATGCACTGATATGTTAATGAGGTTTAGCAGTTGTAGCCATGTACATAGGAGAGGATACCATATGTTTGTTGTGTTGCACTCTGTGGCTTCCTTAGCCTTTTCCCTGTTCAATATTCATGTAAATAATGGCATCTTGAATATGCATTAGCTGTTTTTTAAGATGTGAATTTTTCAAGGGAATGTTTCGCTTTGTAAACAGAGTAGGCCCATGTCAGACGGCTCCTACAGGTACCATCTGATCAGTGTCTGCTCTGCTTGCTTATGTAATAATATAGATCTCTCACTACAGGTTTTGCCGTGGTCAAAGTTTCCTGTGTTCGTGTGTCATTATAAAATATATGATTAATATCCAGGATGTCATATTTATAGTGTAAAATGTTAAAAGACAGGTTTGAATGTCAGAGTAGTTTAGTAGATACTGGATTTGTATATAACCAAAGCTTTGCTGCGGCATTCTGTGCATGGTGCCAGTGTTGAAAATAATTTTTTAATTTCAATTAAAGGCGATATCTGTGTCAAACAAAAAACCTTACTATTGATTAATCTATCTATTCTTACTTAACTTAACGTTGATGTTAAGTACATGTACATTCGCTTACTTTATATTGCAGAATTGGTGAACTGCATCTCGTTAAGGAGAGGTTTTTTTCTGGTGAATACAGAGGTCCGTACATGTATAAGATGCGCAAATAAACCATTTTCAAGAATAACTCCTTTATTTTTCCATCAAACCCTATGCTGTGACCACTATTTAGAATCGTCTCGAAGAAATGGTGGGAAAATGACGAGTTCTGAGTACGCACATGTATCTGTTGTTCTGTGCATACATGTTCTCTGTACTCACGATGTTAGAGGCGCGTTAACCCTATCCTATTTCCCAGTGTTCAACTAACCCGGTGATTACCTAATCGTTAGCAGAAAGTCATCCGACGCGCATTTTCTTTATCCATTTAATAAGAGCCATTAAGAGAACACTTTATTCATCATTATTCAGTCACGTGACTGATATTTATATATTCATGCGCTCTCCTGAAACAATGTTATATTTTGTGGACATTTACACATACTAAACCAAAGCTTTCGGAGCCTTTTTGTATCAGAAGTAGTATACATTGTTTGTTTTGGGATGTTCTGTTATTAACCTTTAGCCTGCTATGGGCGGATGAGTGAATACATATGCAAACAGTTTGGATCCAGAAGAGATGCCGAGTAACTCGGCGTCTCGTCGGGATCCAAACTGTTTGACACCCTGGTTGCATTTTGGCAGACAAACATGATTATAGCTTGAATTTTGGAAATGTAGTAATTAAAAAATTCTATAAAAGAAATTTGCTCAGCAGGCTAAAAGTTAAACGCTTTTTGTATCTATTGAAGCACGTCAATAAATTGTTCTATTCTGAACGGCGAAAATCGGTAGGTAGAATGCCTGTCGTCAACTGGTCGTACGGCATTCTAGGCCCCGTTTTATGAAAGATCGTGTGAACAAAATTATCGTAAGTTTTAATACATTATCCCCTAGTGGCGCATTTTTGCGTCTCTATAAAATTCACATCATGAAACCATTGTGATAAACAGAGTATTTGCTCAATAGGAGCAAATGCTCTCTTTATCACAATGGTTTCAAGACTACATAAATCTAAAACTCTCCTTTTCTATAGTTAATGCTCCTTTTCGGTAGATTTATTCAAAGAGGTTGGGTCTAAAAATAGCCTATGAGGGAATGAGTTAATATACGACAACCGCTACTGGTGCCATGCAGTAATTACGAGAACTTACCGTTTTTACATACGATGGTCGCTATAGCTGCCATGCAGCAATTACGTGAACGTACCGGTCTTATATACGATGATCGCTTCTGCTGCCATGCAGTAATTACGAGAAATTACCGTTCTTACATACATGTACGATAATCGTTACTGCTGTCATGTAGTAATTACGAGAAATTACCGCTCTTACATACAATAATCACAACTGGAAGCCACTGCTACTACCATAGTTAAACTTTTCGCACAATCGAGCATGCAACAATTTAGTATAACTCAGTACAACATATATTCGTACATACGACGATCGCCACTGAAAAATGTGATCGTCGTATGTTAGAATTTATGACCAATTCGGTCGTACGACCATTCACGAAACGGGCACCAGAGCTGAGGAATACATATACAAGAGTGAAGATAAAAGCCCACGAGCTCGAACAGATACGACTGCTACATGATGTTTCGTTTAACCCTTCGCTTGCTATTCGCGTCAATATAACTACCTGTAAATAGTGAAGACCCAGATGAGACAGCTCCTGCAGGAGCTGTCTCATCAGGGTCTGCACTATTTACAAGTTGGTTGTGCAACCAGTGCACTCCACAGCAGTGATTGCACAGCGAAAGACTTGTACACAGTGACGATATATGTAATTATACAACAGGGCATGGGTAAAGAAGGATAAATGTATTTTAAAATTCAGCAAGAGAAGGGTTAAAATACGTCAATGATCTGATTGCTTTTAGCCGCTTAGTGGAGTACTGTTTTGACAGCAGACTTTATCGCCATATAAAATTCAAACATAAATCCAGGAAATGCTTTTACAACTGTTTACAAGAATGTGATAAATGTGTTTTGATTATTACTCCGTTCGATGATTTTGTTTCCGGGATATTTATTTATACAGTAAAACCTCTCTTAACCGGCCGTTAAATTTAGTATGAATATCGGTCTTGGAGACAGGTGGCAGCTTAATGCAGGGTGAAAGTCATGCAGAAAGCTCCTAGAGGAGCTTTCTGCATGACTTTCATCCTGCATTAAACAGCCACCTGTCTAAAAGTATCTAAATTCTTATCTACTAGAATTCCGGTTAAGAGAGGTTATACTGTAAAATGCTATGTACAGTTTTTGTTCCATTTAATCTGAAAAATCCACTACTGTATGTAAACAACAAAAACACCACTCTGATAGGTAACAGTAAACTCTTTAAACATGTGACTTGTATCTACTGTCATTTGCAAACAGGACAGATCCAGGTCAGAGGGATCCTAGAGACGCCCTTTGATCAGGGTATGCACTGTTTGTCATTCAAAATTTCCTAGCAAGTTTAAATCTTTCATGTGGAGTGGGCTACATAGCTAAACCCTGATAGGGGTATTTCCGTTCTGATAATTCGGGGTTGAAGGGTTAATGCGCCACTCCAAATTACTGACTTTATCACATGTCAGATAAATCTGATCTCGTAAGTCGTAAGCAGTCTCAGATAGTATACAGAAAAAAACCTTCTAACCCGGAATTCTAGTAGGGAAGAATTTAGATACTTTTAGGCAGGTGACTGCTTAGTGCAGGGTGAAATTTATGCAGAATGTTCCTCTATGAGTTTTCTGTGTAACTTTTGCTCTGCATTAAGCTATCACCTGTCTCCAAGACCGATGTTTATACTAAATTTAAAGTCCGGTTTAGAGAGGTTTTATTGTACCTTACACCCAGTCTGGATATTTACAAAAACCCAACGTTGATAGCTACCACTCCGCAAATGCATTCATTCATCAAACTTATCAGAGTTGTCAATGGGAATTTGGTTTGTTAATTAAACCCCAGACTGATTTTATCTAGTTGTAAATAATGGAAGAAAGTTGAAACGACGCGTTTGAAGCAACAAACATAAGTTGTTGAACTTTCTAAGCTCTTCTTTTGATTTCTTACTATTATTATATATCACAAATCAGTTCTAAGAATACCGCTAAACGTGTTTGTTTAGAGAGTTGTTAGACTTCAGACGCATTTGAAACAATAAACATATTAAGTTATTGAACTTTCTAAATGGTTCCTTGTTGTTATTATTTATCAGACAAAAGCTCCAAGAATCAAGCTAAACTCTTTACTCTATAAATACGCATTTGTAGACATTTGCAAACAGAGTAGACCTAGATCAGACGGCTCCTATAGGAGCCTTCTGGTCAGGGTCTGCCCTGTTTGCTTATGATATAATAAAGATATAGTTCTATAGTTTCTGCCTGAGCCAAACTGTCCTTTGTTCCTATATGCTATGTCATAATTGCTTACATGTATATTCATGGAATAAAAGGTAAAGAGAGCTGATAGGCTTAACACTTTCCCTCATATAAACGTATTTTCACGCATTTGCAAACAGAGTAGACCCAGATCAGACGGCTCCTAGAGGAGCCGTCTGATCAGGGTCTGCTCTGTTTGCTAATAGAATTGGATAGATCTGGTTCTTTGCTTTCTAAAATGTCTACAGTGTTCCACCTTGCATATTTCTTTATAACTATTTTGGTAATGAATATTCATTAGGTATTGAAATTTGGAATAAACATAGAACAGGGAAAGGGTTAAGTCCTGAAGTATTACTAATCTAGTTGAACATTTGTATTGGTGTTAAAACAGCTGATGATAAACAGAAGTGATGTGTATCGTTTTTAGGCCCCCACAAAGTTGTGGTATAAGGGTTGTTATTGTCTGTACGTCCGTCCGTACGTCCGTACGCACATCTAGAAACATTTGTCAGGGCTCTTTCTTGAAAAGTATTTGTCCAATCCATACCTAACTTTACACACATGTTTGTGGTCATTATATCCTGGTCAAGTTCTATAGCCATGTAAATCGCTTCAGTCGTTTAGGGGTTGCAGTCCTTTATTTGGAAAAATGGCATAAATCGCTTCAATCGTTGCACGCATGATTATGGTCCTTACTTTCTGTGACAAGAAATCTGAATTCGGGGCATCAGTGTCCTCTGGACACATTTTATAGTTTTATCATCCAACGAAAAGGTGTGTTCTTTGTTTTTAGTGGGTAGGAGATAATAGAATATAGGAGTCAGCTACTCAGTGTGTATGTCTGTCTGTGGGTTGTTCTTGTCCGGTATATTTCTCACTGTGACACTTGGCAGATCACGCAGTGCCAATAGATGTTGAATATAACGATACCGAGTCAGAACAAATGAAGAACGCGCGCACATACACACATGCGCATTTCGTGACAGTTCTAGTTATGCGTTGGTGTAGTTTGTTTGTATGTGTGTGTGTCGTGTGTGTTTATGCGTGTTTTAGGTGTTTTGTATTTGTTTTGTTGATGTTGTGTGAAGACAGATCGGGTAATAATTAGAATAGCGAGTAGAACTTTACACGTGTTTCCATGTGTTTCCATACATATTGATAAATAAACAGGTGACCATACCACGTTGTGTGTTTAAAATCGCAAGTAAACGAACAGTCGTACATCGCCCAGGTGGCATTCAATCAATTGTTATATGTCCTTAAGATTACTGAAAATCGATTTAATAAGTTAACGAGCATATTCCAGATGTAAGACCGATACATACATTAACCAATACCTCATACATGTAGGATATTTTAGATACATTCCCTCATAGGTTATTTTTAGAACATTTTGAATAAATATATACTGAAAAGGGGCATTTAGTTTTGGAATTGTGTAGTTTTGAAACAAGTGTGCTCACGTGGAGCAAATCCAGGGCTTGGGGCAAACCTATTGTAACTCCTTCACAAAGTGTTGCGCCAAGCCCTCGAAATGTTCTAACGGCGTCAGTATGAACGAGTCTATATTACTAAATAAATGGACTCGATGGTCAGGTTTGTCGTGAATACCAACAATGTTTCAGAGATAAGATTGTTAAGGCTTTTTGGTATATATTTATATATATCGCCATTAGAAAGTTTGCATTTTAAACTCAATAATACAATTATTATATCTTATATTGCGTCACATGAAATCCATGTGTAGTTTATCAGGTAGCAATGACTGACACATATTCAAAATACGTTTTAAGCAATTCATCCCACGTCGTTTCGACCATTAATTACAATCGTTGGGTTACTTTTTTCTTCTCGCTTTTTTTGTTTCCATTAAAGTTTAATGGTTTACAAACATGTTCTTGAAAATGCATTATCCTTCAATAGTTTATTTGAAACTAAGACTATATTAAAAGTAGATCCAGGGTCTTTTAGCCCTTTCCTCCATAAATATGTCTTTCTATCCCTCTTTAAAAGTCACATTTTGAAACAATTGTGATAAATAGAGCATTTGCTCCTTAGGAGCAAATGCTCTATTTATCACAATGATTTCAGAACAACAATATTCTAAACTTTTCCTTTTCTCTAGTTAATGCTCCTTTTCGGTAGAATTATTCAAAGAGGTTGGGTCTAAAAATAGCCTATGGAGGAAAGGGTTGAACGCATTGTTTTGATTAAG
Organism: Azorinus chamasolen; assembly: GCA_963576725.1. Lineage (NCBI taxonomy): Eukaryota > Metazoa > Mollusca > Bivalvia > Cardiida > Solecurtidae > Azorinus > Azorinus chamasolen. The sequence continues at coordinate 61,730,223 of OY755251.1, read as the reverse complement.
AGCTTTTATTTTACTTTTGTTTGATTTGTATTGTTTAATAAAGTTTTTTTTAATTAATTCAAATTTTGGTTCTTCTCTATTGCTCAGGAGCATATTGTGAGCCACCTCTCTAAATTGGTAAATCTTATAAAAAAAAGAAAAGTGTCCTGTTTGGATAAATATCGAGACATGGTGGCCTACATGTGCCCTTTTTAAGGATTTTTTTTCAAAATGTTTAGGCAAGGGAAAACGTTTACCAAACAAGAGTCGGAACTTCCAGGTGCGATCGTCGTATGTTAGAAATAACGATAATTTCAGTCGTACGTTCTTTAGTAAATCAGACCCTAGTATCTCTGAAAGGGACTTATAAATTGCAGAACAGCGCTTTTTATTGACTGTTTAGACCTGTTTAGGATCTTTACTGAACCTGAAAGCATCACTCAACAATTTTATCCAGTAGGCCTGGCGTAATGTCTGTTAAATCTACTCCGCATATTGTGCAAATGACTGCATGGAAACTACCGTAAGCATGCATATACTTTTATCGCGAAGGTCTAATATGAAACACAAATGGTATGAAGTAATTATCACATGTTCAATAACCGCCACAGGAACCTGTTTTATATATTCATAAAAATATGATTCAGTTTTGCGGTTACTAGGTCAGTAGACTAGTCAGCAGACGGTAACCTTGGATTCTACTATGCGAAATCATAACTCATAGTGATAATGTTAAAATTTAATCTTGCGTAGGAAGACATTAATGAGGCTTTGATGACGTCATTAATAAAAACTTGAGTGCAAGTAGATGATATAGAGAAAGGTGTAATCAGTAAAGGTATGCCATTAGGCAATATCACAATGCAATATCATAATGTTATACATTTAATCATACAGGTTAAACCTATTGAATTTGATACCTACATTGATTATCCTCGACCTGAGTCTATTAATATGGGACTATGTGTGGTGCATGTAGAAAGCATTTATACGGTAAAACCACTCTAAAGCGACCGTCATAAAAACACGTCTAATTAATGATGTCTTAACAATTAATCCTTTCGGCGCCAAATTTCTAATTGTCGTCTGCAATGCATTTTTTTGTTAAATCATTCGGTACAAAAACGAAATGAGATAAATAAATGCAAATGTCAAAGGAATAAAGCACATATATAGAAATAGAGATTGAGACGAAAAATGAAGTCCCTGATCAGACGCCGCCTTGAAAAGGCGGCGTCTGATCTGCGACTGCACTATTTGTCGTGGTGCATTCATGTAGGAAATAATGACGTCATGAATATTAACAAGATTATTTTTATAATGGCATATGAACACAGGGCATTTTGCTTAGGCACAAGTTGTAGAATCAGATCTATATTACACAATAAGCAAACAGAGCAGACCCTGATCAGACGACTCCTATAGGAGCCGTCTGATCTGGGTCTACTATGTTTGCAGATGCGTCAAAATGCGCTTACATAAGGAAACGGGTTAAACAAAAAGCTGTATCAACATTTATCAATGAAAAGATATTTGTATAAAAACAGTACAGACCCTGATCAAAGGTCTACCTTGACAGCCCCATGACCTGGGTCTACTCTGTTTGCAAAGGCGTAGAAATGCGTATTTATGGAGGAAAGGGTTAAGGTGTCGTTTTAAAGTGGTTATACTATATCTAACAGGCAGTTATATTAGGTTTAGCCAGTAGTGATTGTACATGTACGATTTTGTCCGCTAGAGATTTATTTGGTAAAGTTTGAATTATGTCTAATGTGCAGAACACAATATCTTCGCACAACGTAAATCTGTTTGAACACCCATAGAGAAAAATACAACGGAGTAGTGTAGACACGTAAAATGGAAAAATGAAAAAACAAATCCAAACCCAAATCCAGCGTAACGTAGTTTGAAAAAACAAACAAATTCTATGGACCCTTTGCCTGTCGTATATTGTGTTTATTTAATACAAATTGAAAATAAAAGTTTATGTAAAACAAAAAAATAGCAGCATATACTAGAATACAATACTAACATAAATTACATTATATGTACTGTTATGTATACGTTATAATTATATTAGTAATAATAAACTAAACCCGACTTATAGTTCAGACACTTCTATGTCACGATGTACATGCGTTTTGCACTAGCACGAAAAACTAGATATAGATCGCTTCGCTGTATATGAGTCTGTTTAGACACGGAGTTTAAGCTATTTCCTTCTTTTGTATTTTCCAGTTTTTTAGCACACCTGAGTATACTCAGTTGAGATATTGTGATCGACGACCGTCCGATGTCCGCCCTTCCATTCGTATATGTTAGTCCGTCCGTGCTTTAAACGGACTATTCCTGTCAAATACCCTTTCAATTGGACTGTTGAATTTGGAGATTATTTTAAACGTTTTCAATATAGACACATATGGAAAGTTAGCCCTGTCCCTGGTGGCCATGTTCTCTTGCATATCAACTTAATTTTAATAAATCTGAACGTTGGCCACATGAGGACAATTTCTACCAAATGCTATTCAGATTCAACCACCAGTTTTGGAGAAGGAGATATTTTCCTCTATAGTCATAATTATAAGGCAATTTAGCCCCAACCCTGGTGACCTGTTTTTTCAGATATCGGCATGGTTTCAGCAATGTTGATAAAGGTTGCCAAGCGACCACTCCTTCCAAATTCCATTCAAACTAGAACACCGGTTTTGGAGAAGAAGTTTGTCAAAGGTTTTCTATATACATGTATTTAAATAAGAAAACTAGTCCAGTCTCTCACAGTCATATGATTTGAGATATCAACTTGAGTTTAGCAATTTAGGTAGATGGTCACTAGAAGAATATTCCTTTAAAATATCGTTAGTTCTGGCCACTGGTTATAGAAACAAATATGTTTAAAGATTTATTTTCCACGACAACCAAGGTTCAACAAATTATTTTAGCAGTTTTGTCAGACCATGATACTAAGATCAGTTATGTCCAGTTTGGTTACATTCTGCCTTGTGAATTTGGGGAAGATGCCGTTTAAACACGGCATGAGGAATGTACGGACGGACGGACACCTGATCGCAAAAGAACTCACCTGAGCATACTTAGGTGTGCAAGAATCCGAAAACTACAAAAGAAGTAAACATGTTAATGTCCGGCTTTAACCCCTTCCGTGCCACAATGACGGGTTTATGATATCACATGCAAACAGTTTGGATCCAGTTGAGACGCCGAGTAAATCGGTGTCTCATCAGGATCCAAACTGTTTGACACTCTGTTTACTGTTTTGAAAGAAAATGGAATAAATGCACACACTTACACTTAAAATATATGAAACTGTGCCCAGCAGACGACATTGCTGGCACCGAAAGGGTTAAAGCCTACTCATCTACAACAAGGCAGTTTATAAAATCATCTAGTTTCTTGTTCTAGTGTAAATCGCATGCGCATCGTGACATAGAAATGTCTGAACTATAAGTCGGTTTTAGTTAACTATATAATAATGTTATTATATAAGATTTACTACGTTTACACTGTTTCTTTATTGTTCTATAATAACGACATTAAGATAAACAGTTTTAAGACGACAATCGGCATACAGTAAAACCTCCCTATAACGGCCAACAAATTACATCAATTGTTTTGTGTAAAAGACAGGTGGCTGCTTAAAACAATGTGAAAGTAAAACAGAACGCTCCTATAGGAGCGTTCTGTTTTACTTTCACATTGCTTTAAGCGGCCACCTGCCCTAAATACCAACTAATTAGCACAATTTAGTGGCCGTTATTGAGAGGTTTTACTGTATTTGCAAACGGTTGAGCCAGATCGGACTGTTTCTGTAGGAGCTGTCTGATCAGGGTCTGCTCTGTTTGCATGCGGAAAAAATATTGTATCAGATTTCTGAAGTTTCTGTAACGATAAACGGTTTCCTTGTTAATGTGCGATTATAAAACTTCAGTCCATGAATATTCATGCAGCAATAAATTCTTGTATTAATATTCCTTGGGCAAAGGGTTAACCCGTTCACCGCCGATGTCGCATAAATGCACCAACACAAATAGTGCAGTCCCAGATCTGGCAGCGTCTGATAAGGGACTTCACATTATGTCTCAAACTCTATTTCTATATCTGTTCTTTATTCCTTTGAAATTTGCATTTATTTATCTCATTCCCTTATTATACCGAATGCTTTACCAAAATTGGATTGCAGACGACAATTAAAAATTTGGCGCCGAAAAGGTTAATGATTCTTCATGACATGATTTATGATGCGATGGCGATTCTGCGATAGATAGTGAATGGACTGTTTGAAATGGACAAGAAGGTACGGGAAGGGACAGGTCGCAATGGGATAGGATGTAACAGGGTGGGTAGTATAATGTTGGATACGACAGGGTGTCACGTGACAGGATTGGTAAGTTACAGGGGTTTCGACTGGTGTCATGACTTGGAAAGTGGCGTGGCGGAATGGAGATAAATAGGATGGCTGAGATAAGATAAGATGAAATGTTTGATATGGTGTGAAGTTACTATTGGGACGGGATGGGTTTGGATTGTGAATTGAGATGGGATTGGGCGGGATGGGCTTGGGATGGGATTGAAAAGGATAGGAGCGGATGTGGATTGGGTGGCATTGGGTAGGATTTGATTGGATAAGATGGTATGGGATGGGACGAGATGGGATGGGATGGGATGGGATGCCCATCCCATGGGAGTGATGTAATGGTAGGATGGGATGTGTGGGATAAGATGGAATGGGATGGGATGTGATAACGGGTATCGTGCGATACCATATGGTATGATAAGTAACTCATCATGATTTCATTGTGGGTGGGGATGGGTGTTTAAATTTGTTTGGTCCTTATTTTGTTTGCTCATTATTTTAGGGGGGTGGGGTGTTATTTATTTTGTTGAGAGATTGATGAGTATTTAAGTTATTTAACGATGTCCAGTGCATAGATAAGGTTTGTTTGGTAATGCAGCGTAAGCAGCATATACATCTCCTCTTGTGCACAATTCTTCGTCCACTTGTATAATTATGTTAGAGCGACTTGTTCAAATTACGACGGTGCTTCCAATTGTGATGTACAAGTACAGTAGTATCGTCTATAAAAGCTTTGAAACCCTCGTTAAGCTGAAATAAAAAATGCCTACGAACTCACCTGAATCTAAGCTGTTTGCAAACGACAGTCCGATCGCTCTTCACATGATCAGAATTAAAAGGAAATTTATATCGCTGACTAAATACAGTTGTACAGTTCGGTATTATTTTATTTACATATAGATCTTATTCTATATATTAAAGGTACGCGGTAGCTTAATGCATGGCGATAGCTATGCAGAAAGCTCATGTCGGAGCATTCTGCACTACTTCCGTCCTACATTAAGGAACTACATGTTTTTATTTAAAGACATCTATAGTTAAACATCTCAATAACGCCCACTGAATTGAGTTAATTAGCTGGTATTTAGGGCATATGACTGATTAAAGCAAGGTGAAAGTAAAACAGAACGCTCCTATAGGAGCGTTCTGTTTTACTTTCACTTTGCGTTAAGCAGCCACCTGCATTTAACACAAAATACTTGATGTAATTTAGTGGCCGTTATAGAGAGGTTTTATTGTATGTTTATCCATATAGTGGAGTATTTGGGGGGGGGGGGGGTTAACTGTATCCCATATAAAAATAAACTATTATAGATTAAACAGTATGAAGATACAATTACAGAAATCTGAAATCAATAATGCTTGATATTGCAAGTGCAATAATTAACAGTAATTGTTTATGACTCATATAGTTCAATATTTCAAAGAGATTTTAAATTGTAAATGAACCACTTCCAGTGTTTGATTGTACAATAAACCCTTATACACCGGACGTCAGTATCGGAACCGATCATTCAGACAGGTGACTGCTTAATGCCGGTTGCAAAGAGCTTTCCGCAAGAGCGTTCACCCTGTATTAAGCGGCCATCTTCCTAAACAGCCTACAAGTGTTCTTAAATAAAATTGTACTTTGTACTTCTACTTGTGTTGAAAGTAAATAAGTATCAAAGCTTCCAATCATAATTGCGCGTAGTTGTGGTCATAATTCCAACATTGACACTTCAAATACAAGCCATCAACGGTCGTTGACAGTCCTTTTAAAACGGGAACTGACTTTTAATCGCCGGAGATTGCAGATGTTGACACGCGCAAGTACAAAGTATGGACTAAGTGGATTGAAGTATGGGCGGTGTCAGTCCAGGCGGACGGAAGGTTCGAGTTTCAATCGGTATCTCGGTCATACTACTCCTGGCTGCTCGGTTTGCCTTAACGTTCAACGACTTTCAAGTTGCCAATTCGTTGCAGTATATCAGGCACATGATAAATAGCATGGCAGACCATGTTACATGAAAACGAGTAGTGACTAATTATTAATCTTAATAAAGAAGCTTAACCCTTAATGAGATCATGAATATGAATTAGATTACTTTTGTAATAGCACATGGACGTAGGAATTTATGGCCATAGCAGAAACTGTATAATCGTATCTATATTATATCATAACCCAACATGACTTGGAGCCGTCTGAGCTAGGTCTACTCTGTTTGCAAAGGCATAGAAAGGCGTATTTATGGAGTAAAATGTTAAACTGTATCGAGTTACAAGTAACAAGTAGTAATGGCTGTAGACTCTTATCAGGTTAAGCCCGTCTTCGCCTTCGCTGGCATTAGCAAAAATCATGAAGCCAGATCAGGATCTAAGCTTTTTGATAATCGATCATTCATTTCTCAAAGGATTGAACGAATCAAAAGTCAATGAAAAAATCAACAAGTCAACGATTGAGCGGACATTATTTTTTTTTCAACATGAGAAGAGTTTTACTTACCTTTTAAAAGAGACAACATTGTATTGTGCGCAATTCGATATAAAAACAAATATCTATGTATATTAACCTTTTCCCTTATGTAAGCGCATTTTCACGCGTCTACAAACAGAGTAGACCCAGATCAAACGGCTCCTATAGGATCAGGGTCTGCTCAATTTGCTTATGTAGTAATATTGATCTGATATTCTACAGCTTCTGCTTGAGGCAAAATGTCCTGTGTTCACATGCTATTGTAAAAAATATTCTTATTAATATTCATGACGTCATTATTTCTTAGATGAATATGCAACGGGGAACGTTTTATATAGACGGCGTTCTGCACATTCGCATAGTAGAATAAGACCAGATCCTACAAAAACAAAACAGCATTATTAAATGAAAGTCATGATGGATTTAATCATCTGATAATTTGCTGAAAAGCTTGATTCTATTTCAAAACAACTATAGTTTTAATACAAAATGGATTGTTTATAATTATGTAGCAGATATTTAACCCTTTAATTCATACGTCTTTTTCACACACTTGCACACAGAGTAGACCCAGATCGGACGGCTCACCACCTGACCAACGCCTTCTCTGTTAGCAAGTGCTCTATTTGCTCTTGGAATAATGTGCAATAAAACCTCTCCATAACGGCCACTAAATTACATCAAATATTTTGTGTTAAAGGCAGGTGGTTGCTTAAAGCAAGGTGAATGTAAAACAGAACGCTCCTATAGGAGCGTTCTGTTTTACTTTCACATTGCTTTAAGCAGCCACCTGCCCTAAATATCAACTAATTAACACAATTAAGTGGCCGTTATAGAGAGGTTTTACTGTATATTTAATTCTACAGTATCTGCTATGGCTAAACTTTCCTATATGCAATTAGAAAAAAATGATATTATTATTTATTCAAGATGATGTTATTCCCTGTCTTGATATTCATGAGGGAAACGATTAAATGAATAAAAATAAAAAAAAATCGAACTCTACATTCATGTGCACTTACCTATCGATCGATCATAAAGTGTCGGAAAATCGATTTTACCATGAATTTTTGCTATAAATTTCGATAACAAAACTCATAATTTCTGTGAACCCTTCTTATGTTAAAAAATTCTGCTCAATATCTAATATGTGCTAATTTTCGCTGATTTTAGATTCCTTCAATCCATTGAGTAACTATCGACCGAGTATCAAGCAGTTTGGTTCCTAATGAGACGCCGAGTTACTCGGCATCTAATATGTATCCAAGTGGTTTGTAAATGCGAATCTCGCTTAGTATGAGAAGGCTTAAGGATAGAACAGTAAAACCTCTCTATAATGACCACTAAATTGTGTTCATTAGTTGGTATTTAGGGCAGGTGGGTGCCTACAGCAAGGTGAAAGTAAAACAGAACGCTCCCGTAGGAGCTTGTTTTAAGCAGCCACCTGCCTTTAACACAATATTATTGATGTAATTTAGTGGCCGTTATAGAGAGGTTTTACATGTATATCTAGTTTCTTGTTTTACTTTCACCTTGCTTTAACTTCTGCACACGCAAGTTACTTATATACGTTTTTGTGGACCCGTTATTATGTTGAAATTGTGTTTTTAAACAGGTATATAGGTTGCTCTTGCAAATATTAACACATTGCTCCATGAATATTTATGAAAGAAATAATGACATCATGAATATTATGTTTATTTTTAGAATGGCAAATGGACACAGGATGTTTTGCCCTGCTCTGGCAGAAACTGTAGAATTGTATATATAATTATTTTAGTTCATTGGCAAACCGAGCAGACTCTGGTCAGACTCTTATAGGAACCATCAGATCTGGGTCTACTCTGTTTGCAAAGGCGTAGAAATGCGTATTTATAGAGCAAAGGATTAAGCATCTTTGAATGCGGAAAATGAATGTTTTGGCATTCAGTATAGACATATATCAGGGAGGAACATTCTGATTTAGGGTCTATACTGTTTTTCATGTAGAATCCTGTAGCAAATGTAATCCGTTCATACTGAGCAATGATTGGACATTCACCCAAACTTGTTCAGCAATCAACGGGTTAGCGCTGATTTAATGATAAAACTACTGGAACCCAGTATTGTTGGGTTTTACATTTAACAAAGCTAATCATCATGAAATTGTTTTACTATCTGTATTTGATTGGTACAACTTAACAAAAAACATATTAATCAAAAACACATTCTGATTGATTACCCCGTGGTTTATGTTACAGAAAAATCATTCTAGCAAACCCCTGAATAAATATGGATGTACTTAAACGCAGGTGGTTGCTTAACTCTTCGCTTGCTATTCGCGTCAATTTACCTACCTGTAAATAGTGGAGACCCAGATGAGACAGCTCCTGCAGGAGCTGTCTCATCAGGGTCTGCACTATTTACAAGTTGATTGTGCAACCAGTGCACTCCACAGCAGTGATTGCACATCGAAATACGTGTACACAGTGAAGATACATGTAATTAGACAACAGGGCATGGGTAAAGAAAGAGAAATGTATTTTAAAATTCAACAAGCGAAGGGTTAATATAGGACTAAATTAATGCATAAATTTCGTCCAGCATTAATCTACCATCTGACTGTAAGACAGAATTAAACCAGGTTTAGGTGCTTGAGAGATGTTTTACTGTATCAAAGTTAATTATTTTCAGTCATTTAAGCAAATAAAGAATACAGTAAAACCCTCTAATGCGATCACTTAATAAACAAACATGGCTGTCTTCATAAGCAGGTGGTTGCTTAATGCAGGGCGAAAGTTATGCAGAAAGCTTCTATAGGAGCTTTCTGCATAACTTTCGTCCTGCATTAAGCTACCACCTGCCTTTGCCACTGTGAATTATGCCCCTTTTTGGTGGTCGCATTAGAGGGGTTTACTGTACCACACACCTTCCTTCTGTTTAAAGCATTTATATAGTATAGTTGTAACTTGTTAATGGACTATTTATTTCATTTCTAATGCAACACTAGTTCAATAAACTCATTTGTATAGACTACGGTGTTAACCCTTTCTCTGTACAATATTCATGAACAAATTAATGACATCATGAATATTTATTAGCTCATTTTTTTTAATTTTAATGCAGTGTATGAACACAGGAATTTTTTGTATGTTAGAAACTGTGGAGTAAGATTTATTGCAGTTTCATAATCCAACAGAGCAGACCATGATCTGGGTCTGCTCTGATCGCAAATGCATGAAAAGGTTTAAAATGAGGGTAAGGATTAACTCTTTCGGCGCCAAATTTCTAATTGTCGTCTGCAGTTCAATTTTGTTAAAATCATTCGGTGAAATAAGGAACTGAGATAGATAAATGCATATTTCAAAGGAGTAAAGCACAGATATAGAAATAGAGTTTGAGACAAAAAGTGAAGTCCCTGATCAGACGCCGCCTTGAAAAGGCGGCGTCTGGTCTGGGACTGCACTATTTGTCGTGGTGCATTTATGCGATATTGGCGGTGAAAAGGTTAAAGCGATGTTATTGTCTAACACACTCCTTACTCCATGAATTTTCACAAAAGAATAAAATTCTAATTTTTATTATTCTTATCTATATATAAGTATTAAATATATTTTATTTTAAATATTCTATATGCATTGAATATACCCTGTTTTGTATATATACTTTATCTATGTGAAGCGCTTTTGAACGCACATATCCTGTGTGAAAAGAGCGCTATATAAATGTAGTACAGTAAAACCTCTCTACAACGGCCACTAAATTGTGTTAATTAGTTGGTATACAGGGCAGGTGGCTGCTTACAGCAAGGTGAAAGTAAAACAGAACGCTCCTATAGGAGCGTTCTGTTTTACTTTCATCTTGCTTTAAGCAGCCAATTGCCTTTAACACAAAATATATTAAAGAGGCTTTACTGTATAATAATAATAATAAGAAATACAAATGTAAATACATCATAAGTATTAATCAGCTATATTGATGACACATATGTCTAATGTCACTCATTCTAAATGCCACTCTGTATGAGAACAACTAGAATCCACGAAAACTTCTTGATGTGGTTTCAGCTCCTTCCGACCACCAAATTGTATCGCCTTTGTTGTCATGTTTTTGTACATTTTTCATTAATCATCCAGGCAGATGTTCATTAGACATAACATAACATTAATACACGGGTCTACCCTATGTATTCGTGTAATAACATTGGGTGTTAAACAGCTGTCAGCGAACTAACAACCCGGTTCAGAATTTATTCACCCACACTGTGGAAATTGTTAACCCTTTGCTCCATACATCTTTACAAACATAGTAGACTCATGTTGGAGCTGTCTCATCGGGGTCTGCATTGTTCGCGTATATGACTAATGTAGATACGTAGAACCCCTCTAATGCGACCACTTAAAGAATAACCATATCAGCCCTTATAAGCAGGTGGTTGCTTAATGCAGGACGAAAGTAATTCAGAAAGCTCCTATAGGAGCTTTCTGCATAACTTTCGTCCAGCATTAAGCTACCACCTGCCTCTAGCACCCAGACTTATGCCCCTTTTTGATGGTCGCATTAGAGGGGTTTTACTGTATATGTGTGTTTTTACAGTTTCTGTCATGATCAGACATTCTCTTATTCGCATTCCATTCACAAAATCAGTTAATTAATATTCACAAGGTTATTATGTTTTACATGAATAGTCATTGGCTAAAGGGTTAATTATGTTCATATCAAAACTTCTACAAGTATTCGTAAGTTTGATCGACCTTTAAACCGCATTGTAATGTCTGGACCACAATTGAGTAATCGGTGTCTGATCTGGATCAAAACTATTTGCAGTGATCATCATTAATACACCCTTAGCCCGTTTATGGTTATTACATGCTGTTGTAGCAATCATTTGATGTGGTTTGTGAACTAAGATGATAGTAGATTACATCGCCCTTGTTAGTATACAGTACAACCAGTCCTAACCGGTCATGCATTTATTGAACATAGGAGTCTTAAAAAGTAGGTGGTTGCTTAATGCAGGGGAAACGTAATGCAGAAAGCTCCTATTAGGAGCTTTCTGCATTACCTTTAATCTGCATTAAGCTACCACCTGCCTTACAGATCCATAATTAGACCTCTAGCATTTTGATGGCCGCTTAAAACCGGTTCTACTGTATCTTTACTCAGCAATTGAGAAGAAGTTCATTAATCATTCAATAAGATGCCCTTACATTATGGAAGGTCAGTCCTTACCCTGCTATCATTGACTTAACTCGCATTGGCAAGCAGTTTGGATCCAAATCATGAGGATCCAAGTTGTTTGACACTTGTTCAATATTTTCTCAAGGTTTGGTCAAATCGGATGAAGTCAACATTTCACCATATCTAAATTTAGGAAGACGTGATATTTTTCACAAGGGGGTAATGCTTTAAAGGATATCAGAAAAAAAATTGTACCGTAGAAATACAACTTTGCACTAGGCGATGAAGCATTTGAACATGAATGTGATACGAAACCGTCAGTGCACACTCATTCAATATTTATAGTCATTAACCCTTTGCTCCATAGATACAGAGCTCCAGATAAGATGCGTAAACATTTAAACATTTTTCAATAATATCTCCTTTATTTCTCTACCAAACCCTATAGAAGTAACAATTTAAGTATATGGGTACGCACCCTTATCTTTAGCTCTGACTTACTAGACCGTTTTGCACACCTTCATTTGCAAACAGAGTAGACGCAGATCAGAAGTGCCTGTATGACTAAGTCTGATACAGATCTTATTGAACAATGTCTTATCGTGATCAAACTGTCCCATGCTCATGTCATTTGTAAAGAAAGTTAATGGTCAACCCCTTCCGCCTTATAGACTAATGGCACATTTGCAAACAGATTAGACCCAGATCAGACACTTTCTATGGGAGCTGTCTGAAAAAGTTCTGCTCTGCTTGCTTGCGGAATATTATACTTGTAGATCTGATTTTGAATTTTCTGTCACAGACAAATAGTTCCTTTTAGGGTTCTTGCAAAGAAATACGTTCTGGTGAAAACATTGAATTTAATTGGGATAGCAAACAATACAGACCCATATTAGAGGACTCCTTCATGGGTCTCATCTGTAATCAAATTTTCAGCAAAGGTTATTACGAACTCACCGTTAGCTTGCATAATATGTTGTCATAGCTGGATGCGTATTACAGTAAAACCCCTCTAAACCGGGCATTCATTTTAGTATACATACATTGTATCTTGGAGAGATGGCTGCTTAATGCAGGGTGGAAGTCATGCAGAAAGCTCCTCTAGAAGCTGTCTGCATGACTTCCACCTTGCATTAAGCAGCCGCTTCCCTAAACGTATCTAAATTCTTCTCTACTAGAATTCCGGTTTAGAAGGGGTTTAACTGTATGTCTTGTATGTGTAGGAGGTTTATTAAATAAACATTTCAGTATTGTCTTTTTTAAGTGCATAATGGAGTTCGCCATCAATCATCTTGCTTCCTGACAAAAAGGCAGTGTGCTTTTAATAATTAGCTTGATATATACAGATGGATAGTTTAGTTTGACTACGGAAAGTTTTGTCATTCAACATTTGGCCCGCAGAAACGCTGAAACATCTATAAACTCGGAGGACAATTAGTGAAATGTAAATAAAGTAGAACCAGTCTTAAGCGACAATCAAAAAGAAGTATATATGGGTTTTAAGGCAGGTGGTAGCTTAATGTAGGTCAAAGGTAATGCAGAAAGCTCCTTTAGGAGCTTTCTGCATTTCTTTTGCCCTGCAATAAGCAACCACCTGCTTTTAAAGACTCCTATGTTCAATAAATGGATGGTCGCTTTAGACAGGTTTAAAGTCAGGTTTAATTGTATTATTACAGGTAATGTCATAAAGGGCTCTAGTCGTTAATAGTGCTCACATACAATATTTACTCTTTCAGTGTCATGAAGACGGGTCTGTGATAACATATGCAAACAGTTTGGATACAAATGAGACGGTCAGTAACTCGGCTCCTCAACAGACTCCAAAATATGACACTCTGTGTGTCTGTTTATAAAGAAATTGAAGAAACATCTACTCTAAATCTAGAAGCAGATGTGCAGCGGACAACAATGCTGGAACTGAATGTGGTAATATCATACAATACTGCCACATGATCATTTCAGGCCATTATGCATCATAGATGACAAGGCAAGCTTCTTAGTACCGAGTACGCTACAGGAAGTACTGTTTTGGACTGACTACATATATATGGTATTTAAAAAAAACCGGCAAATTGAGTATTTGGGGTTACCTCTCACCTGATGCTACCAAGACTTTGGTGAACTCTCTGGTTACATCAAAAATAGACTACTGCAACTCATTGCTGCATGGAATTTCAAAAAGCACACTGCAGAAACTTCAAAGAGTTCAAAACACAGCAGCCCGCATCATAACCAGGACTCCTCGATATGATCATATCACGCCTGTTTTGAAAGAACTTCATTGGCTTCCGGTTCAACATCGCATTGAATTCAAAATTCTGACACTTACGTATAAAGCCATGCACAATGAATCCGCCAAGTACATTGTCGACATGCTTGACGTGTATCGGCCCCGCAGAGAATTAAGGTCAGCAAGTAGCTCCTTGTCGTTGGTTGTACCAAAAAGTCGTAAGGTAAAATACGGTGAGAGAAGTTTCATGAATGCAGCTCCAAAACTCTGGAATGCTCTGCCATCAGGCATTAGAGATGCAAGCTCACTGGCATGTTTCAAAAGATCTCTGAAAACACATTTCTTCAACATAATTTATACTACTAGGACAGTTTAGGGAAAGTAGCTTATAATCATCAATTCTCATACCTTACGATTCCTTTGCCATTGCAGCCCTTGGGATATGCTGTAGGAATCAATCTCTCACTGATCGAATAGATAATCATGTGGTTCCTACCGGTTAGTGATTTCATATTTATTGTATATCATATTTATTGCATATATATTGCTTATAATTCACCGACTTGGTATAAATAATCATGTGGTTCCTACCAGTTGGTGATTTTATACTTATTGTATATTTATTGCATATCTTTCATTGACTGGGTGGATAATCATGCGGTTCCTACCGGTTAGTGGTTATACATTTATTGTATATCTATTCCATATCTTTCATTGACCGGGTGGATAATCATGTGGTTCCTACCGGTTAGTGATTTTATATTTATTGTATATATATTGCATACATTTCATTGACTGGATGGACGACCATGCCGTTCCTTCCGGTTTATGATTTCATATCTATTGTATATTTTTTGTGTATCCTTCACTGACCGTCCGGCTAGTGATTTTTATATTTATTGCACATCTATTGTAAATCTTTCATTGTCTGGATAGATAATCATGCGGTTCGTTCCGATTATTGATTTCATCCATGTACAGCGCTTTTGAACGCACATATCCCGTGTGAAAAGAGCGCTATATAAATGTGGTATAATAATAATAATAATAATAATCTTAAGTCTTTAAAGTAATATTCTTCCCATATTTCGTATAAATCAATCAACAATAAAAGGTATACATATAATCATATTATTAAAATAATGCCAACCGCCCATTTTCCGATAATATAATTATTCAAATTCAAATAAATATTAATGATATCTGAATACTAAATCGCCGACGTTTTTTTAGGGAAATCATCGGTTAGGCTGGACCAAGTTCCGATTGATTCCGAATCGATTATGGAACAACAACAGTATGAATGTTAAAGACGTATGCTGCGCAAATTGCCGCAAATTTATCGGAATCTACGTACTTTAACATTTATTTAACACTACACAGTAAGGTTAGTAAATGGTTGATTGTGTCGAAAAAATAGAAAAATGGATTGCTACGGAAACCAACGGAACAGCGTTCGCCATTGGCCGGAATATGTCGTAAGATTCAAATTTACATACCGGAAATAATCATTCGATGTATATGTAGGTCAACAACCAGTGTCAGCCATTGTGCGTGTGATAACAACCTACCTAATTAATATTCAAAGCGTTGTTCCGAAATAGAATCGGAGTCATTCAGAACTTGGCCGAAGATGTCAACTGATTTCCGTACAAATATCCGTTTCTAAAAAGGAGGCTCCTTTTTAATAATTTAGCAGTAGTCAGGTAGCGATAGTATTTAGCTGAACAAATATATCCTGTCGGAAAATGGGTTGTAAGCATTTTTTCATTGTATGTATACGTGTACAGCTTCTGGTGTTAATTGATTAATGCGAAAAATGCGCATAATACATCTTTAAACAGGCGTTCACAACACTTGACAGGCAAACGTCTGTCAAAGTGAAATAAACGCGACCGAGAACTACAAATGTATACCAAACTCCAGATAAGATACGTAAGAAAACTACTTTATTTCTCCAGTAACCCCTATGTTGTGATCACTCTTGAGTGGTCGCAGCAAATGATTTGGTGGATAAATGATTATTTTAGTATTTAAGTAGGCATGTACGTTCAAACGCGTTTGAGCGCACATATCCTGTGTGAAAAGAGCGCTATATAAATATGGTATAATAATAATAATATTTATATAATATACTGTGTAATAGTTTACCTTATGTACATAACATGGGTACGTCTAAGTACATATAATTAATTTTCACGACATATTCAACTAAATGACGGGCACGTTATAGTTAGTTTCTGTAGTAATCAATTAGTCTCATTTTTGTGATATGAACAACTATTCCCTTATAATGCTTGTACGTTTCAAGTTACATATATTTATTCAGATTCCCAACTCATTTTGTTACTCAAACTGTATTTTCCATCGGGGTTGTTGTAGATTAGTCGACGATGGCGGTATTAAACTATGTTTATTTACACTGTTAGTGTTTTAGGGTGGGGATAGAATAAATGTGAGGTTGGGCGCCCATGAACCGGTCTAAACCCCCAGTGGCACTTGTTACTGACCTTTCCAAGGCGGTACTTCCATTTTCCCCTCGTTTTTGTTTGCTATGTCTTTGTGCGTCTCTCTTTGTCTTTTGATAGACATAAACATTTGCTTTTTTGGCATGGTGCTGTTTGGGCGACTGTTTGTGGTGTTTTCTTCACACCTCATACATTTATCTTTGCGAAAATATTAGCTAAATACATCATTAAAATCATATGTCGTTCCCTAATATGGACAATGATATTGCCTATCACTTTATCACAATATCAACATTTTCTAACCTATTCTTTCCTAGATTACGTTAAGACCCGACCTATTTGAATAAATCTACTGAAAAGATGAATTTACTAGACAAAATGATTCTTTTGAATTATTTATTTCGACACAAATGCTCTATTTATCGCAATGGTATCAAAAATGACTCTTACAGAGGCGTCAAAAGGCGTCAATATTATGGAATATTATGGAATGGACTAAACTAATGGATTAAGCATTGTGTTTGGTCAGTCCGTCAAAATCTGCGACACGCAAATTCTGGATATACTGTCGGAAATACTCTTTAATTTTCAGCATTCAAGAAGCTATTTAACCCTTTCCTTCATATAAACGTGTTTTCATGCATCTGCAAATAGAATATACCAATATCAGACGGTTCCTTTAGGATCCCCCTGATCAGGGTCTGCTCTGTTTGCTTATGACATAATAAAAATATGATTCTACAGTTCCTACTGCTGCCAATAAGTCTTGTGTCTGTGTGCCACTACAAAAATCTTATTAATCAGGGTCTGTTCTATTTGCTAATGGAATTTGAAAGATCTGTTTCTTTACTTTCTAAAATGACAACCATGTCCCACCTTCTATATTTTATTATAATTCATATTTTATGAATTTTCAGTAGGTATTGAACTTTCAAATAGACATAGGACAGGAAAAGGGTTACACACTACGTAATGTTAGCTTACTTCAAATGCATTCGTTGAAGAAACCAATGACAATTGTCAGACAGCCTTGATCCTGGTTAGATGCCGGGTTACTCAACGCATCTAATCTAAATCGAAATTGTTTGCAAATGTCGGTCAAGTCTTATCAAGATCAGCCTTTCTCTTTGCTTTCACCTTAACCCTTCGCTTGCTATTCACGTCAATATACCTACCTGTAAATAGTGAAGACCCAGATGAGACAGCTCCTGTCTCATCAGGGTCTGCACTATTTACAAATTGATTGTGCAACAAGTGCACTCCACAGCAGTGATTGCACAGCGAAATACTTGTACACAGTGAAGATATATGTAATTATACAACAGGGCATGGGTAAAGAAGGAGAAATGTATTTTAAAATTTAGCAAGCGAAGGGTTAAGTGCTTACGTGGAGACCGTACTCCATTCTCAACGGTGTTATAGTTGCACTTCCAATAGGTGCTCATGAACAGACTCAATAAAAACCGAGTCTGCAATTTTCTCTTTTTTGCATTGCTGCTTTTGCTTTCGAAGGATCTCCTACTTTTATAACTTATGTACTTCACAACAGCAGGTGTTAAGTGCTTGTGTGGCGACCGTAAAATGGTGCTCTGTACTTCATTCTCAGTGTTGTTATATTTTATGTTCCTTCGGGATCATTAGTTTCAATGCTATTAATTAGTTTCGAGAATTGAATAGCGCTTAAGACCGGTGCTAGGGGGTGGGGGGTTGAGTAGTGTTGCACTTTTTATAACTGCTCATGAACAAACTCAATAAAGTTCTCTTTTTGCATTGTTGTTTTTGCTTTCGAAGGATCTCCTACTTTCAGAACGTATAGGGATCATGTTAACTTTGTAATACATTGATATCAGTTTTGTGACATATTTGACAGCATAATAAGGTTGTAGTGATTGGGATTGTAACATAAGTACACATCAATTAGTTCTAAAGAAATGTTGCCTGAGCGCGTGAGAGATGATTATTCCGACATTCCAGTATGTATTCTATCGTTATAAATCTCCAGCTAATTAATATTCATTATTTCTTACATCAATATTCAAATGGTTAAGTGCAGAGGTCCAGTTAAGGTGCGTAAATTAAAACATTTATCAAAAATAACTTCTTTATTTCTCCACTATTAAACCCAATGCCGTGACCATTCTTTAGAATCGTCTCGAAAAGAGTGTTTTAAAAACATGTTTCTATGATTATTTGGGGTTTTTTGTTACGCTTTTGCTTTAGTTTACGCTGCTAATTTAGTTTAGCTTATTTTTAGTTAAAGTTAAATATGCTTAGATTATGTTTTAGTGCTAGCTTCCTATCCTAGTAATGCGATGTTCTATGTATTGTAATGTGTTTTTATTATTTAGAAATGTATCAAACTATAGTGCTGGTTTTTATTGTAATAGCAAGCATATGCTCTTAACATATTAGTTTACTTAGTAAATTTGATAGCCTGTTTTATTAAGGTGTTTCCAGTTATGGCCATTTGTTTACCTCCTTTCAATTTGACCTCCATATTAAAATTGATTAAAACTATATTTGTAACAATTTTCAGCAATTATTTTAATGCAGTTATTAAGTAAAAGTCGTAGTGTAGTTCATAAATGTTAAACAACGGTTTTAAGATTTAAATAAAAACTTTGATTTTTACCTCATATAACTCACTTTTTCAGACTGTTTTGACTTTTTATTCAAAAGTGTCCTTCCAAATACCTTCTTTAGTCCTGTTAGGGTATTAATAACTCCTTATTATATGATAAATGTTCCAGTTTCACTTTTTCCCAACATCACTATATTTCAATCATAGCAAATTGTTCAATAAAAAGCACATGTTCAGTATGTAACATGTCATATTGTTTATCTGCAGCAGAAATACGATTTCGATTTCCTAGTTACCCAGATAAAATGTTTATGCTAAAAGTAAAGTTTTTTAAATGAGAATTGTACCTAAACTTTACTATTAATTGTACGTCTTACATGTTGTTGTGTATGTTTAATGTTATGATAGTTGTTCTTCTTGTATATTTGTCAACTCGTTTGTCAATTATTTGTTTGTCAGTCGGTTTAAAAGCCCTATAGAGCTTGTGTTATTACTGTTATTGTAAATCTCCGACTTTAAATAAATATTACTTGACTTGACTTGACGATTCTAAGGAGTGGTCACAAACATAGAGTTTGGTGGAGAAAGGAAGCCACTATTCCAAAGAGTGGTCACAACATAGGGTATGGTGGAGAAAGGAATAGTTTAGTATTTGAGTGCGCACTTCATCTGTTGCTCTGTTAACTGTTTCTTTGTTATTAACCCTTTCACCGCCGCAGTCGCATAAATGCACCACGACAAATAGCGCAGTCGCAGATCAGACGCCGCCTTTTCATTCGGCGTATGATCAGGGACTTCACTATTTGTCTCAATCTGTATTTCTATATATGTGCTTTATTCCTTTGAAATTTGCATTTATTTATCTCATTTCCTTATTTTACTGAATGACTTAACAAACTTGGATTGCAGACGACAATTAGAAATTTGGCACCGAAAGGGTTAATCATTCGCTCTTCTATGGTTGAATAAAATAGATTGATTCAAACATTTAGCTGTAAGTCCATTCTCGTAACATTGAGCATGAAGAATAACGTTTGCGATAAATAGTCTATATTTGTGGTTTGATATATCAATGCAAATACAGCATTGGCGTGTCCCCATGTGTCGATACCAGACATGGTATCAGTGGATAGTTAAATATATACATGTATGCCGTTGATAGGGCTGTATACATCGTTAGTTTCCTTCTCGAGAAAAAAAGAAGTATATTGTACAATACAATCTTTTTAATATTCATTAACCTTTTACTCCATGAATATTCTTGTATAATAGTATGGCACCATCAATATTAATAAGATTATTTTTTTGTAATGGCACATAGACACACGAATTATTGGCAGTAGTAGAAACTTTAGAATCATATCATAAGCGAACAGAGCAGGCCCTGATAAGACGGCTCCTACAGGGGCCGTCTGATCTGTGTCGAAGCCGTCGTATCTGGGTCTACTATGTTTGCAAAGGCGTAGAAAGGCGTATTGATGGAGTAAAGGGTTCAATTATGATTATGTCATATATATTCTGTCGTTAGTTATTGTATATTAATTCTAAAATATGCAATATCACGTAAGCTACATAAAAACATGTTCTTAAATATGCAAATAATAGAACCAAAATGAAAGCATGAACTAAAATGCATGACAGTTTATTAGCTGCTACTGTCTTCATATGTCACACCTACTATTTGTCACAATTAATTTAACAGCTGATGCATCTGTACACAATGATATGTCATTTTAACTGAGCATTATCTTGTTTGTGTGGGAGGTTTGTTTAAACGTTATCCTGCTGAGCAAAATTCCATTTTCATAGCACAATACATATCCATTGTTTCTACAAAATACAATTAAAAATCGCCAGTCAACTCAGATCCTGATGAGACGCCGGGGTAATAGACGTCTCATCTGGATCTGGAGCCAAACTGTTTGCAAAGGTAATCACGGATCCGCCATCAACAGGCTAAATGTTAATTCAGTTTCCGATACTGTCTGCACTCTTCACTGTATCCAAGTACA